>OY987329.1:104122597-105456593 GCA_963920685.1 Polydrusus tereticollis
CATCAATCAACAAGATGTATTTTTGGATATGAGCGAAGCCCAACTCTACATTGAGGGTGAATTTAAGGAAGAAACAACTGCTGGAAAAACCGGCAATTGTTCTTTAACAAATAATGCTGGTGCATTTCTTTTCGAGTCCATATCTTATGAAGTCAATGGCAAGGAGATTGAAAAAATTAGAGATCCTGGTATCGTTAGTATGGTTAAAAGTTTGCTATGTTTAAATGACCAAGAAAGTCGTGCTTTAGAGATTGCAGGATGGAATTGGCCCAGTGGTGTACTAAAAACGTTAGAGGGCACTACAAACGAGTTTAATATACGTATTCCTCTCTCTTTCTTGCTAGGTGTTTTTGCTGATTATAAGAATGTAATTATGGGAAAACAAAAAATTAAGCTTGTACGTGCTCGACATGATGATAACTGCTATAGAAATGTTACTGCTAATGGCGATAAAAAGGCTACCATAACTTTAAAGTCTATCGGTTGAAAGTTAGACACATATATCCGAGCGACGCAATAAAATTGAGACTTTTAGATGACATTGCTGAAAATAAACCGATTTTTATCCCTTTTCGAAATTGGGAAATACACGAATTACCCGCATTAAAAACAACTAAGAAAGATATTTGGACCGTTAAAACAATGTCTGAACGTGCTCGATATGTCATTGTATTTTTTATGGACAATCGTAAGGATAATTTTCAGTCCGACTGTACATATTTAGATAATTTGAATATCACAGATGTTAAATTGTTTCTAAATTCCGAAGTGTATCCATATGAATCGTTAAACTTAAACTTTAACAATAGACAGTTTACGGAAGCTTACAGGATGTACACGGAATTTCAAAAATCATATCTAGGCAAGCCGACTAGTGAACCACTAATGGATTTTGCGGCGTTTGCCAAAAGGACTCTTTTTGTAATTGATTGTTCTAAACAAAACGAGAGCATCAAGAGTGCAACAGTTGATGTCAAGTTAGAATTTCAAAGTTCTGAAAACTTTTCGAATAATGCGCGTGCCTTCTGTATCATTGTTCACGATCGTATTCTCGAGTATCAAGCTTTAACTGGACAAGTAAGAGACCTTATGTAATCAGTTTGATTTGAGTCTTCAGACAATGAAGTTCGTTGTAGTCGATATTCAAGGATTTAACATACCTGAATTTTACGCCAAAGAATTGGCTATTTACGATGGGAATAGTATGAAAAGTTACTTTTTTAAACCAGTTAAACCATTCGACACCTTAAGTAAGGCTTGCAAGAAACAAGTCAAATATCTATTTGGAAATCATCATGGTATCCTTTATAATTATGGTGATACCGATTACAAGGAACTACATAATATCATATCCAACAATCTGATAGACGCAGACATTATTTACGTTAAAGGACGTGTTAAAGAGGAATTTTTAGTTAAAACATTTTCGGAGTTAAACTGCAGGACGCCATATATTATAAACCTAGAAGACAGCATTGATGTACCAAAATTGGAGAAGGGAGAGAGAGTTGATGGTTGTAAATATCACATTTTAGATATTCATGTTTGTAGTATTAGAAATGCCAAAGTGTTGTATCAATATATTTATAGTCTTTTACCTTAATAAATATTTAAATTTTTCAACAAACCAGCTTTTATTTATTTCCCACGTAGCTCAAACGTTTTTGTTTCTTTATCGGGGTTGTGTTCTGTAACAGAGAGGTCAACAGGGTCTGTTAAACAGGGTCTGTTAAACAGGGTCCGTTGAACAGGGTCCGTTAAACAGGGTCCGTTGAACAGGGTCCGTTGAACAGGGTCTGTTGAACAGGGTCCGTTGAACAGGGTCCGTTGAACAGGGTCTGTTGAACAAAGTCCGTTCACAACGGATCTATTTAGAATTAGGCTCTGTTTCGAAACTGTCAGTTGTTCTCGAACCTATGACGAAGGTAGTTGAAGAGAAGATCAAAGATCATTTAAGTAATATTCGTGCGCTGAAGAAACGTATAAAGCTTTACGAAGACCGAAAATCTTTGGTTAAGTTACTGTCAAGACTTAATATTCAAGATGAGTGTTCAAATCAGATATGAAGTTGGAGATGACGTTACAGTAACATTTTCTACTGCAGACGAGCGAGTTATCGTTGAGATTGCTGAAGGAGAGCTATATTTTTCCAATTATGATTTTGAGGAGTTTATAACTACCTACAGCGGTGTTCATGAATACTGGCCTGAAACTACTATTATAATTGACAACTACAATTTGCGTTTCCATACATACTTCGGCAGCCGATGTTTAACATTTGAAGAAAATGAGCAATACTTGTTTTGTTGGGATGAAAGTCTTATAGATTTATTCTCTAAACACATTGAGAATTTATATAAGATAAATTGTGTTTGCTTTAAAGATTAATATACTTGAGTCTTTTTGTAATAAATGAAACTATGATTTAAAAACAAAGCATGTTTATTAAAAACGCAACAAGAACAGCTAAAATAAATAAATATATTAAAGTATAACTAGTCTTTTATTTGGTATAAAACAACTTTACTCGGGTCGACATTTTGTAAACGACTCATGACGTCACCCTAAACACGCGATATGTATTTGCAATCTTTCACCCTCCTGCCGTTCGGGCATTAGCTATATCAACTTTGGCCCTATTGGCCCGATCAACCCGGTTCTTTTTTTAAACGACTCATGACGTCACCCTAAACACGTGACATACATCAGCTGTCGATTTTGACATTTGACAGGTGACATCTGACAGGTGACAGTTCTTAATTGACAGGTGACCGGTGTCGTTTTCGAGTCACGCGCAAGAACCCATTTCATAGACCCCAACTTCGCATGCGCAATATCCTAGGCCCATTGGTTCCGGAGATATGAGTCATAAAAATCCCTCCGAAAATTAACATTGGAGGGTCCAGCTTGGTTTACCCTAATTTTGTACATTATAAAACACCACCATAATCCCACTTAAGGACCTTTTGTTCCAGCAATCTAATCAGATGTGCCCCCGTGGTTTCACGTTGTCTAACATTGTTTAGCAGTTTTAATCTATATGCTCTCGTAGCGTATTTTGCAAGGCTTTGAGGTTCGGCCCCAGAGGATTATGGTTCAAATCCCACCGAAAGCAAAAACTTTTTTTCTGTTATTATTATATTTTAAAATATTTTAACTGATTTACAACGTCATACCTACCATCGCGGTAAACAAGATGTCGTATATGAAAAGCAGGTGGCGCTACAGGTCTCAAGATTACAGGTACGTACATCTCTCCCCGTTAGGTGGCACCCTACAATTAATCGTTCACAGTCATGTACTAAAGGGGATTTGGGGGGGCTCCGCGGGTACTTGGGTTCCATGGGGAATACTGTTAGGTTAGAATCTTCAAATAATGGGGCCCCCTGGTAATACCAGGGGGGGCCACTTAGGTTAATACGGATCCTGTATCTACTGCGAGTAGTTATGACGTCAGACACTAGATGGCTATAGTAGCTGGGTTCCGCTCGGGTTAAGAGAGGGTGGCGACTTCCAGGAAAAGTGCCACGCCCCTAAAATGGCACTAAAATTACGGGTTTTAGGTTCCATGTTATTTCTTATGAGTTTTGATGCCAAAACATACATTGCTTTATCTACTCCAGAGGTGTTAAGTGTTCATCATAGAATTCAAAATTGATATAATATACAGGGTGTTCCATTAAAAAAAATTCTTGATGACCTCATACCTCATACGTGCGACACCCTGTATAAAAACATTTTACGTTAAAAAATGCGCAAACAAAAGTACTAATTGACGTGTCCGAGCGTTTTTAAAAAAAGTAAGCCCCTGAATTTTAAATGAATTTGTGCAAGACTTTATGGACGCAGTGTATATGCATGATAATAGTTTATACTGCTTATGTTTTAAAATACCATAAAAAAAGTTCTACGAAAACCATTAGAATGCAATACATTTTACATATTGGGTTGGCGCTGCTTTACTCCAAACTATAGTTTATAGAGTTACTGCGTTTCTCACTGGGACGGCATCGGCAGTATAGTCCTATTTAGTTTAAACCAATAAGTACATTTTCGTGTCAATACTTTACAAATGGTGAACCTTATTTAATTCTAAGAGCCTAGAAAATGGTATTATAAAAACACTTAAATACAAAAAAGTAAAAAATAACAGATTACCTATTAGTAATATAAATATTGTATTATAAAAACTTACATTATTTTCAGTTATAAGTATTACTTGAGACTTCATTATTCTTGAATAATTAAGTAATTTATTAGCTAATTTTGTTCTTTGGAATCAGACCTGAGAGGATTTTGTGGTCGGCAATCTGCAGTAAGGCTTCTTCATCTGTCATGCTCTACTTTAAAAAAATATCAACTTAGCATGCCATTGGCAACTTCATCAATAAATATAGGTACATACATTACGCATAATAGATATTTAGAAAAACCTATATTAGTATAAGCATCAGCATAACTGATAGGATAAACCCATAAATAAATTAAATTTTCAGTTAAGTAAAAAGGATAATCCCGTAACCCTGCTGATTCTTATGTATATAAGTAACTACAAAATATTTGGAACACATATTAGGTACAGCGTATCTAAGAAACTTAGAACAAGTAAATTAGGTAGGTACATATTATGAAAATATGAACACAGCTAACCTAAAGCAGAAAACTTTTTAAAGTAAAGTTACGTTTGAATAATAATTTAAATCTTGATTTTTATGATTTCTGGATGATTCTAAGTAAATTAATTAATGGTAAGTAAGTTAACAACTAATATTTCTTACCTTATAATTGTATCTAATAATGAATAACAACACTCCCAAACTTTACTAGAATGCAATGGCGTTGTGCGTACACAGATCATACGTCGACAAGCGACAAAAGACAAGTGCGAAATAAGATGCGCGGCATTAGTGCAGTAGTGCCAGCGATAGAAGTAACAGTCTGAACTGTTAAATTAAACAATTAACATTTTCAGATAATGTTGTAATTATTTCACTAAACATCTTCGCTAGAATCAACTTAACAAGGTGTATGATATTTACTTCAATGGAAAAGTAATCACCGAATCAAAAATTTAATTCTTGTTCCAACAGTTTAAATTTAAAATGTTGCTTTAAACGCGTTAAAATAATTACCCCAATGGCTTTTTAATTGAAACAATCATCTCATCGTTGACAGTTACGTGACTGTTGAATCAACCAATTTAGTTTTCTCGGTGTGTTCCCAAAAATAGGGTAATCAATAATAACGTGTGTTACAATTTGTTGCCCACTTAACATGCCTTGTGTCCTGTCCTTTAAATAGATTTTAAAGAGAGAATATGTTTGTCCGCGTCTACCAACTGCAAGTAGCCTTGACAACAACCCCCTATGGCACACCGTGTCAAAGGTCTTTGCCAGATCGATGAAAACGCCTGCACTAGGTTTGCTTTTATCTATACATTCATATACCCTATTTACGAGATTGCATCATTTGTTGATTTATTGTTAAGCTTTCTACTGAAGGTTTTTTTTTATATTAGTATTTAGCCATCGCAACCTCCTGTGGTTATAATTGGTAAGGGTGTTAGAATGGCAAGCGGAACTGGAGAATTCGTTTTTCAATATAAGAATAAAGCCATATATTTTTTTTAAAGCTCACAATTTATTTGTAAGTCAATGCCCATGTAAGTTATTTATTAAAGTAATTTTAAAATATTAAAAAATAAATAATTGTGTATCTTTTTAATCACTTAGGTATTCGATTTTACATGTATATACTTAAATAATTATGTACATGTTTATAACAATATAAAATTATTCTAATCAAGTTTCCCGAGAAGAAAAAAGCACTGAAACTAAGAATAAATGATTTGTACAATTCAAAAATTGAGTTTTAAATGTTCTTTTTCCTTCAGTTCTAGTTTCGTAATTCATGTTACTTTCTGACAACAATTACCACGAACATGTTACATGTTTCGTTACGAAAAATAATATTTTCCAGCAAGTAAGTTGTGCTGTTCGGTTGAAGCCCGTCTATGATTTTTGGAGTTTTTGTACCATTGTCAGATTGAAACACGTGTGCAATTATTTCTGAGTGCACCGAAGAAAATACGACCGGCTTTTAGAAAAATGAAATAAGTACGTAAGTTAAAAAATTCTAACATTTATACCAAACGACTGGGTGTACTCCATGACCAAAATTATATGTTAGCACACGAATTCATAAAAGTGTAATTTATTACATATGTTGGGGAAACGATCATCCCAATGCATTAAAAATAATATAATTAAATGCAACAAATGTTTTTAGAATCAATACTACTGTTAAATATCTGATTTCAATATTATTTCAATAAAGGAGCAAAATGTATCAATGTTTGCGGAACGAATAGTGTTATCGCCGGGATAAACATAAAACTTGCAAATATCATCTTTTAAAATACATCAAATATTTCCTAAATAATAAGTGGCTAGTCGACCGTTATTCGAGAAAAAAGCAATGTTTTAAATTTAGATGTTAAGAGTATATTTTTTAGAATCTTGTACATCCGAAAACCCTTTGACGGTATTTTGGCGCTCGAGAAAGGCGACACAGCGTGGTACATATTTGTTGATTACCGTCCAATTGGTTAAAAGAAAACATAGCGGCTGTGTAGCCTATCAGAATGCATTGTTAGTTAATCGTCATGACAACAGGGGCGTAACCTTGCTGTCAGATAATATAGTTTTCCATTTTGTATACTACTACACTTTTGGCTTCGATAAAGCAAGGTTGTATGTCAACATACTCACGTGGTTTCTTTTCGTCGGATTGAAACAAATAGCATTTCTAAAAAAAAGGAACCCAGCAAAAGTACTAAACAAATGTAGTGACTAGCTATGTGATTGTGAGTAGTGAATATTTATGTTATAGTATGTTATTGTAAAATCATGTATTAAAGAAGTTTTGTGTGATTTGGAGAAATAAACGCCAAATTACCACAGTGAAAAGGTCGTTTAATTCCTTCACTCAGGAAATAAAAGAATCAGTGAAATTAACCTACAATCGAGGAACAAAGAAGCCTCATGAACTGTTGACGCAAGTTAAATAACAACACTTGACTTGCTTAACAACATAATTTAAATCATTTTTTGGGATAATTATTGATACATTAGTCGCTTATTATTTGGCCACTTGCCTCAGCTGAGAGCTGAGCTGACATAAACTGACTGAGTTGCCGTTTTATTTGACCAAGTAAGTCAGATTATCTTAGTCAAATTTATTCCCTCCTTAAAAATACTAAGGTTACCGGTTTTGTAATTTAGATCGTTCGTTTCGGCTGATTTATAAGTCAACCGTCAATTTGGGATAAACTCGCAAAATGGTCGTTTTATTTACAATTCAGTTAAGATTTCTTCAAGTTACCTTAGCTCAGACAAGTGGCCTAATAATAAGTGACTATTATCAATAAATTTAAACTACTTTTGATTTAAAAACAAAATAATGGATCAGTTCAAGACAGAGATGACACTAAGAAAATATCAAATTAAAGGAGTGCACTTTTTAATTGTGAATATTTTTTTTCATTTTGCACTGATTTAGTTTATTTGTGGAGTGATGATGAACTGATATCGTCTAAGTAAAACGTATAATTTTCATCAAAATATTTTGAACAGGGCCGGATTAACAGGTTTTTTTCAACAAACGTGCGCTTATGTTCGTTGCAAACGGAAACTGATTTATTTTACATTTTAGATGATACGTTTTTTTGGTAGTTTAACCAAAGAGTGGCACAACCAATAAGAGGCGAAAGTGGCCGCTCCGGCCTGTTCTAATTTTTTATGCGCATGTGCAGGATAAGCATTATTCCCAGCTAATTTCACATCATTCGCAATCTGTCAAATCTTTTGTATACTTCTAAAAAGCAAGACGAGTCTTTATTTTTCTTTAGTTTAAAGTGGAAAAGTGATTAGTTTCTCTTGGTTTTTTACAATTCAGAAGGGATTTCTTTTGATATTAATGTCGGGAGTAAAGAAGCAGAAAGGTGGCATATCGTGTGCTTACCCCGAACGCCCTTCTAAAACTGGCTAAGGAATATCATTTTTTAGATTTGCTAAGGATATCACAGGTATGTACCTATATTATAAACAAATATTGTGCTTTTGGAAACATAACATGTATGTTAATTTATTAGGTAATTTACAGCCATTGTGATTGTAAATAAAGTTATTCTAAAAATGAAAGAAGCAGAAACAGAATTCATTATTAACTAATAGGTAATAGAAAGATGTTGAATAGCTTTTAAAATGTCAATTTTGTAGTAAGACTTGGTTTATGTTATATTAGTTACTGTTACCTGCAATTTAGGAGCAAAACTTTTGGCTGGTTTTAAACTAAACCTAGGTTTTAGAAAATAAAATAGTATGTACGTACCCCGGTACCTACTTTTTTTATTTAAAGCCTTGTCTTATATGGCTAACTATAAATAAAATAAAAGGTTATTCTTATTTGTACCCAAAATAAGCCACCTGGTAGCTTAGAATTGTCTTTCTTTAAACTTTTTAATAAGGGGCAGTGTTATACGAAGCACGAAAGCTAACAAATTAAATACATTCTTTAAAATCTAATTAAGTATGTATTTTTAGAAGTAAAGCCTGACTTGTCACTCGTAAGAGAGAAGAATTGCTGTATAAGGATGTCTTGGATATACATATTAACTACAGGGTTTGTGAGAAAAATTTTAATGAGAAGTACATGACTAAAGGTGAAACATGTAAGACCTTGATTGCACAAGCTTTGCCCACAATGTTTTCTCAGCACAAAGCTATTAAAGCTATCAGTGGAACACTCCATCAAGAATTATTCTATGTTTTAAGTAAGGAAACAGAAAATAGTCCATAAGAGACCTAAGAGGCAACTCAACTTCAATATGCAAACTTATCACTCAGACATAAAAAAAAAACTCGCGAACAGAAGCTACAATAAGGAAAAACTTCATATTTTCAGGTTAGTTTTTATTTAATCTTTATATCTAGGTATTTACAAATGCATTAGATTGATGGAAAAATGATTGTCAAGATCCCTTAGTATATAACACATCGGTCAATGCAGATAAAATAATATTTTAAATTATTACATTTGACTGCAATTTTAAGTTTTTTTTGGCTTGCCTGATGACAAGTATAGTTTATCCAAGTTAACCATTGTATGATGTTGCAAGTGAGTATTATTATATAATATAAAATAACGAATAGGTAACATTTATTAAACAAGACTTTACCAATATAATACAAAGAAAGAGAATTAAATATAAAATTAACAAAGTGGCAAACTTTCAGTTGATTCACTGATGAATACAATCAAGTAGAGATGCAAAATGTAGTGATGTCTGCTTGTCATTTTAAAAACATCCAAGACTTTGTGTACAAATTAGAATCCTTTATAGGCGGGATCGGCTGATATGTGTATACTGGGTAGTGTACCGACAGACTGGACATAGGAAATCCCATGTAAATTTTGCTACCCTCAAATATTAGCTCCCCTATAAATTTTACATCAAAATTGTGTTAGACTTTTTTGAAGGTCCTTGTATGATGAGCACGCACACCAAATTTTATTATTTTCTATAAGTCAAATAACAGTTAAAAATTAAATACGGCTCTGATACATACCTCAATGAAACCACCAGTAATAATTTTATTATGATAATGTCAAATGATACTAAAGTTTTTTATTGGTTTAGTAACTTGTTTTACAGTATTCAAGAACAAATAATGATTGTACTAATTTAATATACGCAATTACTCAAAATGAAATAAATAAAGAACTTTGAATTAGCTTATTAGAAAATTATAAATCTTGGTTGACAAGTCCATGATACAAGGACCTTCAAAAAAGTCTAATACAATTTTGAGGTAAAATTATCAGGGGAGCCAATATTTGATGGTAGCAAAATTTACATGGGATTTCCTATGGCCAGTCTGGCGGTGCACCACCCGGTATATAATCGTCCTCACTAAAATTTAAAATTATTTTGAATCATAAAAGTCCTGACCCTGTAAATTTGGTTTTAAGTGAAATTTAAAAATTTTTACTTTTGCTGCAGGCACATCCTGCCTTGACAGTGGGTCACCCTGTAAAACTGTTTTCTTTTTAATTTTAGGCTTATCTATGACCCCACAAGTACAACTGCCAAAATTAAGTAAATATATAGAAGAGCTGACCTTAGAAATTGGAGGTAAGTTTTGGGCTAAAGTCATAACAATGTCGCTAACTAATCATATTTACCAACATACTAACATACTATTTAATGTCATAGACAGGTTGTTAAAAAAAATTTGAAAGACATGGAAGTATTTTTTATTAGGTAGTGGTCTAATAACTTATAGAATTTATTTTTTAGATTCAGTTTGATACGAGAACAAAAGGATCGGGGCAGTACATCATCTCCTCTATTATCCCTGAAAGAAAAAGTAAGGGAGCAAGTAAATTCACTAAGAGTCCTAACAAAATTATACTTGAAATTAATCTTATTTATGTTAAGTAAAGTACCTGGTTATCTGCATATAATTTATTGTAATAAGCTTTACTAAAGTCTACTTTAACAGATTTTGAACAGTGAATGTATAATAAATTATTATTATTATAATGCACTATGTGTATGTATTTTTTTTGATAAAAATTGCATCTTTAGGATTACAATACAATAAAATAAAATATACTTTTTAAGAGTTTTGTGTTATTTCTCTTATAACTTTATTGGACATTGAACTACTAAGATCCAATTTATGAATGTTCGGTTTATGTTAGCCATAAGATAACTTCTAAGGATACCATCGTTGGAACAATTGTTGCCATGGAAGTTATGTGGCTATTATCACTGTCAGGACATTGTTATAATGGGGCTACTGACCAAACTATCAATGTCCAGTTAGTGACAATAGCTCAAAAGGGACTGTAGTAGAGCAAAATACATAGTATGCATATATCTTATAGGTATATTAGAAATTCTTTTAACCCACTGGTCCAAGTTATCAATGTCCTGGTAGTGATACCAGCCACATAACTTCATGATAAGAATTGTTCCAACAATGGTGTTCTTACAAGTTATCTTGTAATTAGAGATACACGGGCATTGATAATATGGACCTTCGACGACGGAGATTGCTATTTAACACATACATTTATTATAATCAGAATTTTAATTAAACTAACCTGACAATATCTTTCTGGTGCACCGCAAAATCAAGTTCGGCAGCATAAAATGTTCAATTATAAAATTACCAAAACAGTGTGAAGCATTTTTCCCCGTGTACACAGCACAAAAGAAGAAGAATATGATATTTTTTACTGTGTTTTAAGTTTATCAAGGTCATAGAATTTGGGTACATGAAACTTCAAAGGAACCGACAATACTTTCGTCTCTTATTGGTTGTGCTACTCTTTGGTTTAACTATCAAAAATTCTTCAGTATAGGTCTCATTGTGAAAAATTTTAGAATTCAAGAAATACAATTTAATTTGTTCATTAATGTACTAAAATATTGCGGTTATCATTTTGAAAATTTGAAGTCGTTTGAACCATGATCGCAGCATCCATAACCGTTATTAAAAATCAGAGCATCCATGACTGTTATTAAAAATCAGAGTATCCATGAGTGTTATTAAAATAATGAAAAATGTTATTTTTGATGTTTTGTACGCTTCGTGACAGCTAATCCGTACACAATTGCAGTCTTAAGTGAAGAGGATCGAATTCTTATCAAATATTTTCGACAAAAACATAATTACAGTGTAAGAAAAATTGTAAAGGAGTTTGCTGACAAAAAATTGGCATGTTGGAACAGCTGGAAAGTTTTTAAGACATCTTAGAGAAAATAATGGATCCATAAAAATAAAAGTTGGAAGGAAAATGAAGAAAACTTCAAGAACTCAAGGAAATATTACCATGGTAAAAAATATTATAGAAAATGTACGACCTGAAGAATCTGTAGGTACCAGAAAAATAGCGAAAAGAACAAGAATTCACCGTTCTACAGTTACACAGAATTATTAAAAATGATTGCCAACTTAAAGCCTTTAAAAAAGTTTACTGTCAAAAACTTAATGCCAATGTAAAGGAAAAACGATTAGAAAGATGTAATATTACTACGAAGATTCCGTTCTCGGGAAAATATTGCAAAGATATGGTTTTCAGATGGGAAGATGTTTTACTTGATGCCGCCAAAGAATACACAAAATAATCGGGTATATGCAAATGTGCGAGTAAAGAGGGAAAAATCTTTTCGTCGAGAGAAGTCACTTTTCACCCGGCGTAATGTTCTCTGTGGCAGTTTCCAAATTGCGGAAGTCAAGTCTCATTGTTGTAGATGCCGGAGTAAAACTCAACTCGGACGCGTATCAACAATAAATTTTACATCACTTGCTTCCTGAAATTAAAGCAATCTGCGACGATAACGTGTTCCAACAAGACGGTGCTCCTTCCCATACCTCTCGGAGTACAAGAATGTTTTTGTTTGAGCAATGCCCCGATTACATCGAACCGGAGATGTGGCCACCCAATAGTCCAGACTTAAACCCTGTTGACTATTCCATATGGGAAATCTTAGAGGCAAATGTTTACAATGGTCAAAGGTTTAACACCACCGAAGAGCTAAAGGAAAGGTTACAGTTCTGTTGGAATCATTTTAACCAGGACATAATAAATGCAGCTATTGACCTATGGCGAAGGCAAAGAACTTGCTTCAACTTTACCAACATTAATGTTTTGATGATATTATATTATTCATTAGTCCGTAGTCACCTTAAATATTGCTGCATAGTATGGTCCCCTTTCTATAAAACCCACTCTGCTAGAATTGAACGAGTGCAGTCCAAGTTCGCTAGCTTCTTGTTCAGGAAGCTTCGTATTGATCGAACAAGTCTGTCCTACTCCCAACGCTTTAGCATGCTTGGCTTGGATAGTTTGGAGATGCGACGGATCTTCTTAACTATATTGTTTGGTCATAAAATCATCAGCAACGAGATAGATTGTCCAGTGCTATTGAGATCGATCAACTTCCGAGTACCATCAACTAACACCCGTCTAGCAATACCTTTCTCAGCCCCTAGGTATAGAACTGACATCGGACATAACAGTCCTTTCAACCGAATCATGAGTCACTTAAATACCTATGTTCCCAATAAGTTTCATTATGAATAGTCTATATCCAAGTTCAAAACTAACTTAAAACGGCTCCTTCTGCATTAACTTACGGATAATATCATGTATATCCGCCGTACCATTAGCGCTACAGTTGGGAACGTTATTATTGTTACTTCATTATTTCTATTTGTAAGTAAGTATTGTCTTTGTATAAATATGTTTGTAGAAAATGTGTAAGCTGTCTGTAATTATTTCTTTGTTTTTTACCTAGTATTATTTGGAATAATTCTGTAAGTAGGTACTGTTAAATGAATAAATAAATAAATAGATAAATAAATAAATCGGTGATAGAAAATCATGGTGGTCATACTCATAATGTTATCCTGTAAATATTTAGACTACTTTCGATTTTAAGTGATAGTTAGTCTTGATATCATTAATTGTTAATATTATTAAATTTGTTAATTAAGATTGAACAAAATAAATTGTATTTCTTGAATTTTAAAATCTTTCACAAAGTGAGCTGTTCTGGAGAATTTTCGATAGTTAAACTACCAAAAAAACGTATCATCTGAAATTTTAATAAATCAGTTTCTTTTAATTTTAAAGTATTTCCCCGGACACCATACAAACGCAGTTTTCTTATTAGCAAAATTTGATCCACACAATCGTACGCCCTGGACAAGTCGAAACAGATGCCTCTCTCCAACAGTTTCATAATCTTTGTGGCGAACTGAAAAGCGGCAGTCTGTGTGCACTTGGCAGATACATATGCATGCTGGTTAGTATTCCAGACTTTATATTCTTTCATAAAGTTCATGAGACCCCGACTCGTCAATTCAAAAAGCCTTAAGAATGCCGGCAAAAGGCTTATTGGTCATTTTTCCATGATCTCCTTCTTTGGTCAATGGTTTAATAATTGCAATTTTTAACTAGTCCAGAAAACACCTTGTTTAAAAGAATTGTTCATCATGTAACAAAGAACATCTTTGATTATGGAAATAGCCATTTTACCAAATACTGCTAGGAATATTATCAATACAACTGCTATGTTTGTCTTTTATTTTTTTTGGAAATTCACAAATCTGAACTGTGGATATTGCTCTCAAAAATATATATTATCACCATCACTAATCACTTCAAAACCAATCTTTAAGCTGGATTTATAAACTCTCGCCGGCGTCGGCGCCAGCGTTCGTTGTAGACAAGCATAGTGTGCATTTATAAACTTGGCGTTCGCGTTCGCAGTGTTAACAAACAAAAACATAATCTGACACTTCTGACATTTTAGTTCAGGTGGTATTTTCTCTAGCCAGTTATTACAACAAAAAGAAAGAGTTAAATAAATGGATTTAGCAAGGAAAAAGAAGTTACTTGGTGTCTTAGCGGTAGTAAAATTAAAATAACGATTGGCCATTGACAGATTGACAGATGCCAAACATGACTTGATAGAAATGCTAAAATCCCATTGGTTATGATGCGGCGCTACGGATTTCCTACGAACGCCGGCGCTGGCAATATAAAGATGGTTTATGTCGAACGCCAGCCAGCGCCAGCGCCAGCGCCGGCGAAGTTTATAAATCGCTCTATTACGATTCACTTGTTTAACATTCAGCGCCCACGCCAGCGCGAGCGCCGACGCCGGCTTCGAGTTTATAAATCCAGCTTAAATTGTATAAAAAATAAAAATATTTATGTGTCAACATGACGTACACAAAACATGTCATGGAATTTGAGCACAAATTAAGGTTACGCTTTTATTTTAAGCCAGTAAATTCTAGGGCTTAACTTAACTCAAGGACCACTTATTTGCCAAAAGTAACTGGTACAACTCAAATCTGCAAGATAACGTTAACCTTAGATTAAGTATAACCTAAGATAGGCGGTGGGAACGGCCATAAGACTATCTTCCTACATTTAGGCCGTGTTCCCAAACGAATATATCCTAAAAATAATATTTTTATAGCCCACTTGAACCCCTTTCTTTCGAGAATACATCCATTATTGGAAAATGCCCTAAACTTTTCCTGCAGAGCTTTTGCCTGATCTTAAAAAAAATTATGAATTTGAAACACCATTAACGTATTAAAACCCAAAACCAAATTTTTATTTTTAGCGACTTTTTTACCTTTAGCTGTTTCTCTGGATTCCTGGATATTGCAGTATATATGTAATTCAGAAATGCTAGATACCGGCTTTCGGCAGTTATGCATTTTTTAATAATGCAAACAATATTTTCAAAATATATCTTCTGGAAATAACTCGCTCCCTCACCATTTTGCCTCACATATACTTTTACAAATTACCCTTTAAGGCCTTTTTAGAATTTCCATGCCGGCGTATTCTTCATTTACCTTTTTTACGAGTGCCACTTTGTTTCATAAAATACTAAAAGGGTATCATTCACGTACATGACTTTACTCTTACTGTTCATGGCCCGAGAACCTTGGCCAGGACCGCGGTTTTGCGTAACTCCTGCAAAAGGACTTACTTTGCTGTGAATCCTTGTTGCTTTATCGTTTCCATTCCATGGTTTTCCATAAAAGAAAAAGTTAGGAACATAATGAATGAGCACCACAACCGGATCCTCTTTTAATACGAATTTCCCGAAATAGTTTTCATAACATGAATTTCGCATTTCATTTATTTAAAGTTTTAAACTCATTCTCGTGTTTCATAAAAGAAGTTTTAATAATAAACTAGCCTTTATTAGAACTTTATTAGAAATGAAGATAAGAACTTTAAAAATGATACATGCAAAAAGTTACATTTCTTTGAAATTTAAGATTCGTGTTTATAAGGAAAATACTCAAGTACAAGCCAGGGGCGTTGGGGCACGCCCAAATATTGCCAAGAATTGACTTAAGAGCAGAGTCGGGTATCTACCTACATTTTTGTTTTCGACACGCTATCCTGAACTCATTATGGGGTCTATAATGAATAAGTTTTAATTAAATGTCAAACAAAGAATACTGTCATGTAGATATTGTCAAAAATTGTGAGGTTATGAACCTGTGATTTTTATATTTCTCTTCTATTTTGTAAATAAGTCTATGTCTCTGGATGAATTTTTAACTAACCTATAGTTTCCTATTGACCCAACCCTGGCTGTGAGACGTGAAAAACAAACAAGGAGGGTAAACCAGATATTTCGTCGGTTTAATTATGATTTAACAAGCGCATGATAGGGTTGTTAGCAGAGCGATCCCGAAACCCATAACCTTAAAAATAGTATGGATATTAAAAGGCCGCTTTACGTCATAGACAAAAAATCCAACGGCAATATTAGACATAGATCTTTCCAATATATTAAAGAAAAAGTCGTTTATACATTCTAGGGTTGCTAGATTATCCAGAAAGGTAGCTACAGTCGGCACGGTGGATCAGCGATCAAATGACAAGATAATTCGCAACTTCTCCTCTTTATTTTATTTATTATGAAGAATGTATGGTTTTGTAGTTAGAAATCACCGACTATTTACAAATATGAAATGTATAAGAGTTCTCTATATTGCGTATGTAAGCAGTGTCTTAGAATATTGCTCAACTGGATGGAGTCCATACTACGAAAATCATAAGTATAACATAGAAAAGATCCAAAATAAGTTTCTAAGATATATTCATTGTAAAGTAACTGGAGTTTATCAAATGCATATACCCAAAACGGATGTTTAAAAACGTACAAACTTAAGACTTTAGAGGATCGTAGAAAAGTAGCATCTGTTTGTTTTTACACGAGCTAGTAGATAACTTAGTACCGATGCCACACTATTATCTTATTTGAATTTTTATGTGCCGTCTTATAGAACAAGACATCCTCTAACATTGTATGTTGATAACGCCCGTACAAATTACTATAGGAATTCACCTATAACACAAATGTACATGCTGTATAATCAAATTCAAAATAAATGTGATTTTAAGAATATGTTGAATACAATATTTTACTTTTGTTATGCTGTCTGTCAACAATTCTACTCGGTAATTAGATCTACTGTAGAGTTTATAAGTAAATAAATAAATTAGAATCGTAATAGAGTGATTTATAAACTTCGTCGGCGTTCGCGCTTGCTCCGGCTGGCGTTCAACATAAACCATCTTTATCTCTCCAGCGCCGGCGTTCATAGAAAATCCGTAGCGCCGCGTCATAACCAATGGGATTTTAGCATTTCTGTCAAGTCATCGTTGGCATCTGCCAAACTGTCAACGGTCAATCGTCATTTTAATTTTACTTAACTTCTTCTGCCTTGCTAAATCCATTTATTTAACTCTTTTTGGTTGCGCAATACGTCTTTAATTCTAAGTAACGTACCTAGATAGAGACAAAAGATATTTAGAGAGCTGTCCATTGATGTCAGTCATAGTTTTGATCTTTCACCTTTAATTTGTTTTTCAACGTTTTCGTGCCTTGAAATTAAATTTAATCTTATAAACTATTCTTTTCAGAGCCATTTTTAACGTACATTCGTGTTGGCGGTAAATATTTATGGATATTTATTATTAATATTAAGTCCGAACTGTAGCCACGAAAATTTTGACGTTCATGAACTTAGACTTTGTTTTGACTTTTTGAATCTCGTAATTTTGATTAGACTCATAGTGGAAGTAATGACGCACCGGCAAAGAACCAGCATGCCGACTGCATATGTTAAAAATTAGACCTCTGAGAAAAAAATATCAAATACCTATCTGGATAATAAACAATTTTTTTTGCAATATTCAACGGTAAATAATACCATTACAACTATTTCATGCAGGCTTAAAGATATTTTCCAATACTAATATTAACACAAAATTTATTAAATGTCTAATTTCGTTAAGCTTATTTTGACGTACCTATTAATTAGAATAATGATTTTACCCTAGGTTTGGAATATAGTATCAAAAATGTTATCATCAAATCTTTATCATATATCCATATAATTATTGGTTATTATGAGGGTGTAATAAAGCAAGTTTTAATTAATATTCCAGAAAAACGGGTCATTTTAAGCCTACTAATACATCAAAAGCTCATTAAAAGATTAAATTATTAAAAAGGTATTTCGTTTTGGTTTGTAGTTTTTGTATGTAACTGTATTTGTTACGTTAAAGTAAAGTACTTAGAAATAAATATTTATTTGTTTATAGGTTTTGCAGAAATGTAATTTTCACATAAAAAAGTATTTTCTCAACTACAAACTTTTAAAGAATATAACCCTATATTAATGTATCTAATCAGAGTGATGGGGACCATCCTTTATTTTTCATAAAATCTTAAAATATAAAAATATTTTTCATTGTAGGCAGAGCTGTCGGTAATCAAATTGAAATAATTAAAAAATCGTGTTCAATTACTTCTTGGTGGTTGGATTTTCAATTACTAGGATTAAGTAATTGTAATTGGTTTTTAAACATCTAGGAAATTCAATTCCTCAAAGAGTAATTATCGAATTACTTGCAAATAATTCGATTACATAAAAAGTGACTGAATTAGTTTGATATAATTCAATTGAATTGAAAGTAATTCAATTACTTAGATTACTCCCAAATATTTCAATTACATAAAAAGTGATTGGAATTCCAATTTTATTATAATTCTATTACTCTTAAGGAAAACCAAACATTGTTTGACTAAAGCGCGGCTAACGACGAAGGATTGTCTTTGAATTCGGCGGCCGGTTTTTGATGGTTTACCGCCACCAAAGACATTATAACTAATAGACCAAATTGTTAACATTCTTATGCGGCAAATCATCATTACCTTCTCATTATTCATCTCTGTCGCTCAAAATTGGACTTTAGCCGGCTTTATCTGCCTGTTAGAAATATTAGGGAAAACTGTTTTTAAAAGATTGAGTTAGTAATTGCAGTAACGTCCAGAACCTATTATACAAAAAAGTTACGGTGGCGTATTAAATTGTGCATTCATGCTTGTAATGTTATGCGGATATTTTATTAAAAACTCTTAAAAACTTTAAAAATTATTACCATTATTGTTATATATATCAGGCACTATGGCAACATTGTAAGACGATTTTACAATCGGAGATATTTTAAGAATGACGATAGCGATTGCGACGTTGGCAGTCTGTCATAACAGCTAGTTTGTGCTTTTGTGCCCTTTTCGCAGTTTATTTTTGATTTGTTTGTGTATTTGTCTAAGCATTAGCGTAGAAATAAACAATCATGGTTCATGCCTGTGTAGTGTGTAAAAAGGTAGATAATTTTAATCCAAAATTATCATTTCATCGGTAAGTATGGTTAGGCTATTGTTTTATAGAAAGCATTGGTGTAGTGTATGGGTTTGTTTAGTAATGCTGTGGTCCTATCATTTTTATTAAAATTTCCAAAATTCCAGCGTTTCCTAGAAGAGGATCTAATTAAAAGTATTATCTAATTTATTTTTAAAAAGCACAAGATATCAATTTAGAAGATAACTTACGGGCCAGCGACGAGTAATACAACCATTCTAGTAGTAATATAAATACCTTTCTTGATTTGGACCTACAGAATGAAAAATATTAAAAAAAATACAAATAAGAAGATTCAATAGGAGATTCCCCAGCATCTTAATGACCGTCCTTTGATCCAGTTGAAAGGCTGTTTTCTTTCGCTAAGATCATTAATAGCCCCAGAAGACATGCTCTCACTGACAAACATTTCAAGCATTAGATATTTTAAGAGCAAATTCTAAAAAAATAGGTAGGTATTTGTTTTTGTTATGAAGAATTTCGTGTTTCTTTGAATCTACCTAGTTTTTATTATTTTTCTATTTTACTTAATCGTTCTATTTGTTTTATTTTAACAAATAAATCATAATAAGCCATATAGAGAGACAAATAATTGTTATTATTGGTCATGTTGAACTATTCTAGTTTTTAATCACTTAAAGGTATCTCAAAATTAGAAGACGAAGTTTAACTATTGTGTAGCGCAAAAAATAAAAAATTCCGAAATTTTTTAATTTCTTTCTATAATGAAGTGATTGTACTCTAATTAAAAAATAATAAATATTAGTTTTTTTTTCTGATAATATAAAAAAGGAGTAATTCAATTGCTCATACAATAATTCAATTATAAAAATGCAATTGAACTACTTGCAGAATAATTAATTACCAGAAAGTGCCTAATTTATAGATTCAGAGTAATTTAATTACTTTTAGTGGATAATTGGTAATTTAAATATATTTATCATACTGTTAGTAATTGGTAATTGTAATTGGTGCTTTCTTCGGAGTAGTGTAATGGGCAATTGTTATTGAATTACTTTCTAAGAGTACGCCAGCTCTAATTGTAGTTAGGTTAAGGGGGTACAGGATATTAAATATTTTTAAAACATGGGTTTGGCAGTTATAATACATATTATTATATACATTTCGACTATACTTAACAAAAATATAGATATTCGTTCACTTAGTGACTTGATGGGTAAAGTTGCCTTAGTATGCTCCTCTCTTGCATAACTAGATAACTAGAATAACTATATTTTCCCAGTTATTCAACGATTAAATTTAAAGTAGGACATTTTATTAGCCCTGAATATTAAAATAGTTCTGCACGGATTTATCAAAAATTAAGTTTGAACGTGTAAAGCAAAATAAAAGTAGAGAATTTTTTCATTTAATTCCGCTTTATACATACAACACACAACAGATATCAAAAAATATGGTAATACAAACTTCTTCTATTCACTAAAATTTATATCAGTGTTGCGAGTGTCGCCGTCATTTTTATGCATGCTGCATATTTTGATACTCAGTCAGTTTTATGCTAAAAAATTCATCTCCGACCATCCGTCATATTTAAATAGCGCAGAAAATAGCACTTTTTCTTGACACTAAAATATACAGACGTATTGTCGACGAAGGAATGTTTTATATTATGTGATGCAAGTGAGGCGTCAACAGATAAAAATGGCGAAGGAACGGCGGAGAGAGATGGTCATTAATTCTATATGTTGTATTAACATGATATGAATACTTGATATGTTGTAGGTATTAATAGTATAATAGTTAACGAGCTTAAAATATTTTAAATAGTCATTGCATGCTAGTTTAATACTACACTTTTTCTACCACTAAGGGGGGTATTATAAAACTTAATTGAAAGATGAGCGAATGTTAACTTGTGTAATTACGTTAGAGTTAAGTTGTCAATTTTTATGTTAACTTTATTGAGTGAAGAAGGTATTAATTAAAAACTGATGTACAGAAATGACAGATTTTGGTCGGTTTTGAAGACTTTGGTTGACATACATCACACGTAATCTTATTTTCGTGTTTGAATGCAATTCGTTATTGTTTATGTTTTTAATTCAGGTCTCGGAATGTGTGCAGGTGATATAAATGATATATTTGACGATTACGAATATTTATGTTATGTCTGATATTGACGACAGGTTATAGTTTTTTCGTTGCCTTGGAAGGTTAATAAGGATTTTATAAAACTATAATTTTTTCTAAAGAAGCTAACCAAATGATTAAGACCAAAGACAACTTTTGCCCTTTTTATAATATCCACCCTAGGTTAGTATTTAAATATCTTTGGATTTAATAATTTGCAGTGAATGCTACACTACGGGAGAAAACTGACGTAGTATATTAGCGACGAAAGTTGGTCTCCCCATATATGCTGTACTTCACGTGATTAGGCTTCTTAAAGCATGGGCAATAGGCAGACGACATAAAATATGACATTTACCATTTCTATGATTTAAAGAAAACAGGCAGACCATATTTCCGATGGCTATTTCTCCCTTACAAATTATTTTTGAACATACTGTAAAATATTCTAATATACTATCAACATTGAGACCATTACCTAATATTTTTATTTTATTTATTTACATCCAATTACAGAATTATACAATAAATGTGTATCAGAATTATACAATAAATGTGTATTAGAAATAGCTCGGAATTACCTGTGCCTGTCTCTCCACAAAATATGACATCAAGCGACGACGAGTCTGCTGATGACAAAGCAGACGACGAAAATGATGTAAGCAAAAAAATGTATTTGGATCCAACATTTGAACCAGATTCGCCTTCCATTAAATCCCATTTGGTTTATTATTTTGTATTTAATGATGTCCGTTTTATTATGGAGACACTTGGCCATGAATATACGCAGTCAACATAAAGGAATCTTACGGTAACATATAACTTCTTTTTAAAAAAATTAAGTATAATGACTTAAATGAAATATTTGTGGCGATCTTAAGGGTGTGGTACTTTTACTCGGTATGCAACTCGGCTGCATAACTACACTACTGTTGCCTTATTTATAAATGGGATAGCCGGGACAGAAAAAGTCATTACGAAAAGAAAGAGTGGCCAGAACGAACATCACTGACCTGAGATATTAAAAACATTATCAATTGATCCACTTGCTAATCTTCAAAAAATTTATTTGTCCCCTGTGTATATCAAGCTTGGATTAATGAAAAATTTTTTCGAAGCAATGAATAAAAGTGGTTGTGGATTTGCATACGTGAGGAATAAGTTCCCCAAAATCAGTGATGCTAAAATAAAGGAAGGTATACTTGTGGAACCCCAGATCAGCTAGGTGCTTCCAGAAGAAATATTCGATGAGCAGCTAAATTAAATTGAAAAAGCAGCATGGTTGTGTTTTAAGGAGACATGCAAGCAGAAAATTACTTGGAAATCATAAATGCTTTATTGTCCTCATATAAAGCCATGGAATGCAACACAAGCTTAAAAATATATTTTGTGGGCTCAAACTTAGACGTTTTCCCAGAAAATTTTGGAGCTGTCAGTGGTGAGCGTGGCGAAAGATTTCACCAGGATATTTTAGATATGGAGAAGCGATACCAAGGGAAATGAAGCCATGCTATGTTGGCAGACTATTGCTGGATACTGAAGAGAGGTGATTTTGATGCATATTACAGTTGAATATCGTATACCTATACGTTTTCGGAGTAAATTTATCATTTTATTCAATCTCATTTATTGGTAAATAATATATACTTTCTCAAAATTTAAATGCTTTGTTCCTTTTAAACCCTGCGTGATAAATGTGTAAAAAGTTTAACAATTCTACCTCATTGAACAAACAAAAAAAAATTGTCCCCCAATTATTGTATAAATACAATCACTGTTATACTATTCTCCTAGAATCAAATTGGAAGCTAAATAGTATAGCTCTGGCAACGCTAGTCGTTTCCTGTCGTCAGATACTAGCCTCACTGATGGGCTGTGATACGGCAAAACTCGTATGGGGAGGGATGTGTCGAAAGGTGGGGAGGCTCCTTTAGATTTCATAATGGGGATTGAACTTCTAATTCACTGTTGTCTTTACACTGCGCATTTCATCCGTCATCATTCATTAAATAATCTGGTGTCATCGCTAAATAATCCAAAGAAACCATCCGTAATTTCAAAGAGATCTGTTTTACTTTAATAAAGAAAACACAGCTCCCAGTCACGATGTCACGATAATGTTAAAGTGTCAGATCGTTTCGCCAGATAATGTGTTAGTTGATTTGTTTTCTTAGGTTCTTGACTTCATTTTAGGGTGTTTTATTTGGCCTGATGATGCCAGGAATAGATAATTGACTAAAATTTTCATGACACTGTGACTTGAAGCTGTGTTTTCTTTATTAAATTTAAAGAGACGTTTCGTCAGTCGCTTTCTGTACGACTCAGGTGAGCTAGTTCCATGGATTTTAGAATACCTTAATCTTTTAGAGATAGTGTAGTATAAGTCGCCGTCGACAACCCAACAAACAATTATAGTCCAAAAGAGGTAATTTTTACCTAAGGTTATAACTAAAAAGCCACACAGACCGCTTTACATAGTTAGAAATAAGTGATATAGACCACTAAATCACCTAAGTGGGGACAAAAACCAAGGTAATAAACTGGTAAAAAGCACCTGTCATTAGGAGAACTGGGCTTCATAGACAAGGCCGCGCAGCCTTGTTCGGGGTATAAAATAAGTGTTTTTTACCTATATTTAACCTTTGTGGGCCTAATGTGGACCTGTTATGGACTATAAAGTTCATTTAAATCATAACCACAATTTTAGAAAAAGATATGTTGTTTTTATTATAATAACAAAGCCCAGGAGTTTTCTTAAATCGCCATGTCAAGTCAAGTTGTTTATTTTAAAGATGGAGTAGTTATTTAGATATTAAATTGGTAGTATGGCTACTTCTAAATCGTTATTGGAAGCAAGGTAGGATGAAAAATTAGGTGCGCGTGAAAATTTTTCGTGTAGATTTCAATTCTGCCTTGAAAAACAAAGCGCGCCCCCGAAAAAAATGCATTTAATTATAAAAAACAGGGATAATTAAGATTGTCAACACAAAAAATTTAAAATATAGCTTATATTTTGGGCTCGGACGAATACGTACTTCATTTATTTGCTAAGTTTGTGTAATATATTTGTTTTTCTTTTATTGTTACGAGTAATTTTACAAAATTATTTTAAGATAAAAAAGTATTATTTAAAAAATATGGCGTCAGTGAAATATTTATCCTAAAAGTCATAATTTCCTCTAGTTTCGACTTTAAAATAAATTGGACCTGTAAGTCAGTCCGTAGTGGTCCGTATTAGGTTACGCTAGGAGAAAATTTCCTATTTAGGACTTTTTTCTTGATAGTCAGGTCTAAATTAAGAGAAATATTCATCTATATGGCCTAAATTTACAACAAGGGTATACAAAGTCTAAATTAAGTATTTAAGGGGTTTGCAGGGCCTATGTAGGGTCGTTGCTCGATAAAACTGTTTCTATCCGAGTCGGTTATTTGGCTTCCGACGGATTACTAGCCACTACCATTCTAATCTGTGTAACCTAACTTTTTGGCAGATTTTAGCAGCAGTGCCGGCAGTTGGCGGCTTTCGTTATTCCTGCCACAGTACACTTTCTTAGTTTATGGTTCCTACATTTTCCTTTCCGTGGTTTATTGTTAGCGGTTGCCCTCTTTTATTTAGCAAAATGGACACCGATTGTTTTAAAATAGTGGCAGTTTTAAAAAGGAGAGGGTCAAGTTCCTCTTTGAACTACTCATATGTACCTCACAAGTGGGAAAATTTTATGTGTTAAAGCCCATAACCTTAAATCTTCTATAAGAGGCAATTTGCCTATTATAAACTTGTCATCCAAATCCGATTCCTCACTGGAACTGCTGAGAACCTCGTCTTCTATATTCGTATTTAAAGTTGTCGTAAAAGCTGCAGCTGAAGTAGATGCTGTTACCCTAAGCGATTCCTGTCCCCCATTTTGATTATGATCTCTGTTTCTAGCTAACTCACTAGGGTTATTTTGTTGTAACTTCCTCAGATTACGATAGTATTTACTTGAAAACCGAAATAATTTATTTTTCTTCATCGTGGTGTAATTGAGGGTGTATAATGTGTAATTATTAAGTGATATCCTAAATTATTGCCCAGAATTCACCGCAGCACAACGACGTTATAATCAACATTACTTTTTACGGATTTTGATGCCAGAATCTCTTTAAAGAACTTTTTTTTTGGAATATGCGGCCTAATGTCCGGATAAAATTACTTTGAGGTCAAAACCAGAGGACTATTTGGCTATAAAGAAATTCAGTAAGCCATACTGTAATCTATTTTATACCTTAAAGTCTTCTGGGATTTGAGGACAAAATATTAGAGTACTATGGGGTAAATCTCACCTAAGGAAATCTTCACATTGTTACCTGACCATAAAGATACATTAAAGACAAAACCAAGTGATTTAGCCTTCATTTATGGGCCTAAAAGATTTTTAAGCTTTAAGGCCCAATCTAAGGTAAAAAATAACCTGTTTTATCTTATTTAGACCTGACTATCAAGTCGGTTTACAAAGTAAATATCTCCTATTTTGGACCATTTCTTGGGCCTCTTATATTTTCAGGCTTTGAAGCAGTAATACTAAGTTTGAATTACTTTCTTTTGACCAAGCGGTTCGTCTTTTTAACCATTTTGTCTGAGAAGCCGATTTTGAAGTCAAAAATAGACTATTTTTTACTTCAATAGGTCATTTTCTCTAAATTGGAGGTCGCTAAGACTATATATGTTTGTTGGGAATTAATAAGCAAGATTGCTTCTCGCCCTTTTGAAGTGCGTTTACCATCCTCGTTTTAGGATCGAAATAAGCAGAAATCTCTTTAGGCATTATTTCTTAATTAAGCTATAACTGAAACTTTTACCAGAAAACTACATCCAATTAGAAGCGACAATATCTGTCGGTCTCTATAATAGAAGGAATATACAACTTAATACGCTGAGAAAACCTGCTTTATTTCTACACTGAGCGAACTAGTTTGATGAATATTAAACTATTTGTTATAATATCAAAACGTTTTTTAAAAAAGTGTTTAGAATGTAAATTTGTTAGTCTCGGGAATTAACAATGATACTGAAGTAGAAAGTACAAAAAAATATAGATACACCTATAAAAAAAAATATCTAAATTATTTGTTTGATTCTCGCTTCATGGCTAAAAATATAATAAGTATACAGTGTGTTACTTAATAAGTGACCGATATTTTACAGGACGATTCCTTACTTACTTATTAGGTGAAAAGTTCTTATAGGCATCGGTCCGCAAGTCCTTATTTTTTGAGGTACAAGGTGTTAAAAATTTATTTTTATTTTTGTTTTTCGTAAATATTTATTGAAAAAATGTCTATATTTGGACGAAAATTGGTATTTGGGGATTTTTTAATATGAGAAATTCAAATTTCATCTTAGTTTGGCCCCTAATTGTAGGAGGCGCTACCTACAGGTCTTTCTTCCTTCTGGGGAGTCACAACTTTTTCGTGCATATATGTATCACATTATCTAGAAGAAAAATTGATACCTCTATCATTTTCACGTGAAAATAGTATGCTTGTCAAAAGTCGCTACAAGCAGTCGTTTTTAAGATATTTTGATTTAAATTAATCGATACATGTGTTTGTTAAAAAGTGACATATTTTAACAACTTTTTTTTTAATCAACATTTCAAACGCTAATTTTTTAACAACAATAAACAACGAAACACTAGATATAAAACTAAATCAAAATCACAATAAATGCTGGAAATGTTCACCTCCTTGCTGTATGCACGCACCCAATCTTCTTCTTATTGATGCGCACACTCTTTCGAAAATTCCTGGAGAATTTTGAATCGTTCTACAAGAGTTAATTATTCGTTTTCTTACTTCTTCCTCATTTTGGATGGGTGTCTGGTAAACTAAGGATTTTAGATGTCCCCAAGGAAAAAAAATCCAAACTGTTAAAGTCTGGTAAACTAGGGGGCCATGGTTGAGGCCCACCCCGACCTATCCGTTACGTATACGTAACGGTTACCGAAAGTACGATCTAAAAATTCTCGCGCTAGGATGCTAAAATGTGCCGGGGCACCGTCATGCATTGTGGGAGAGATTTGCTTCGTCGGTAAACAGGATTTGATTTTTAAATCAAGAATTTTGAATAAGGCATTGGAGAAACTAACGGCAGAAGTTGTACGTAATGGAAATTCACGAGGGAGGAGTGCCTGAACTCTTTAAATGTGGTAGGGATATAACAAGTTATCAATTAAAGTTTTCCATACTGGAATATGAGAAATGTTTAACGTAAGCGCTATTTTTCTGGTGCTTGTTTCCGGGTGTTCTCCTACCAGATTAAGAACTGCTTCCTGTGATTTTTTGGGTACTTACCGTCCGATGTGCACCCGACAGATGAGTAGCTTCCTCGAACCTTCCTCTTTCCCTCAACCGAGCGTGAGTTTTTAAAAACGTTTTTGAAGTAGGAGTTGTGCTGTTCGGATAACGCTCCTGATACAAACGCTTAGCCTCATATGCATTTCCGTTAGCAAGTCCGTATGTAAAATGTATGTCAGCATACTCAGCATTGGTAAAGTTTACCATTTTTTAACAAATGATCACAATAATAATATATAATAGTATATTATTAACCAAGGTTTAGACAGCCATCATTATTGCCCGAGCGGCGAGTTTAAATCACGAGGAGCGAAGCGACGAGGGATTTAAGACGCGAGGGCTATAATAAGCTGTCTAAACCGTGGTTAATATATTATTTTTTTCACTACTACAAACTTTTATATGACATTTATCTTTATAGTATTAATAATTATAAAAAATTATAGGAAGGTACAAGTATATTTTTTAATTAAGTTACCTGCGCTTTGGAATTGGCAAAATATTTTGTTGTTTTGTCAGGTGGCTTTGTCAATGTCAATTTGTGTTCATTTGTGTCATCAGATTTCACGAGTTTTGCGTTTTTTTTTTTAAATGAGCGAAGAAAATGTTAGTGATAATATTATGTGTACACCTCCCGAATTAAGGATGGAAGCAGAAAAAATGTTGATTGTATCGATATTTTACAATATCAAGTAATCTAATATGTATTGATAATTATCTGGTTGCCTAACCACAATGAATTGATGTTGTAAAATTAAAAAATCAAGTTACCTGCGTTCAAACAAAATTCGGTTAAGGTCAAAGATCGGTCAATAATGGATTTCAATGGCTTATTATTGACCATGGTCAATAATGACTTATAAGGTAGAGAAAAACGATTTCTAGCGTTAATAATCTGTCAATAATGGCGATGTTATAGGTTAGTAGTGGAAAAAATTACTTAACTGTGCGTCAAGATATTATTTTTAACATGACACAAAATAAACATTGAAATATACTTACTAGCCTACTTTATACTTTTATTTTTAAGTTTTTAAAATTGTTTTACTTTTTGACAAACACATTGCATTGATTAATTTGACAAGCATACCATATTCACGTAAAATGATAGAGCAATCAATTTTTCTTCTAGAAAATGTCATACATCATCATCATCATAGTCACAATGTCTTAGCAGACATGTTGTGAACTCGTAAAATGAAATGTTCTAAGTCAGAGCTGGAGGGTTGCCGAAACGAAGGTTGTCAATTGCTCTAATAATTGTATTTCGCCATCTTTCACGATTATTTGTCAATTCGGTCGCTCTTGTGACGCTAGTATTTAGCAATTGTTTTGTCCTCAGGTTTTGTCGCATCCACCCAGCGTGTAGGAGAACGGCCACGACGCCGTCCTCCCGGAGCATGACCCTGGACAACATACATGCACGAAAAAGTTGTGACTCCTCAAAAGAGAAAAAGACCTGTAGGTGGCGCCCCCTACAGTTAGGTGCTAAACTAAGATCAAATCTGAATTTCTAATATTAAAAAATCCCCAAATACCAATTTTCGATTAAATATAGAGACTATCTCAAAAATTATTTACGAAAAACAGAAATAAAAATAAATTTTTAACACCTTTTATCTCAAAAATGAAGAGTTTGCTTATATGAACTTTTCACCTTATAAATAACTGAGGAATCGTCCTGTAAAATATCGAACACTTATTAAATAATACCCTCTATACAGGGTGTCCCAAAAGGTATGGCCAATGAATAAGGATCGGCTAGATTGGGTTCAAATAGGGTTCGAAGGTCATGTAACATTTTGTCATATATCTCCCCATTATCTAGCTACAGCGTCTACAAAGTAGATTCTGAATATGTTTTTTTCTTAATATTATCGAAATCAAGATATACAATTGAAATTTAGGTATTCGAGTGAACTCTAGAATCTAACTATTGCCGTTAGAATGTCGACAATTTAAAAGCAGTGTCAAAAATAGGGGAGGGCGAAGCTAAAATATATCTATATATACAGGGTGTTAGTGAATAAGTGCGACAAACTTCAGGTGGTGATTCTACATGAAAAAATAATGATAGTTTGCTATATAACTTTTGTCCGCAAATGCTTTGATTTCGGAGATACAGGGTGGTGTTAAAGTTTTTATTAAAAAGTGACGATTTATTTATTGCTCTGAAACCCATCGAGATATGCAAATGAAATTTAGTAGGTTGCAAGAGGTAGTTATTGCGCATTTTTTGACATGCAATTAAGAATTTTATGTTTATCATTGGCGCGCATAAGGGTAATAATCTCAATTTTTTTAAAGAGAGAAATGATACGCCACTGAGATATATCAAACTAAAAACAATTTTTGAATTTCTCATTCAATTTGTGACAAAAAATCTCTCTTGCCTTTTTTTCGTATTGGGCGCCGTTTTTATGCAAAAAAATAAAACAGCTTAACGCGTATTTTTCATTTCTTTAATACATTATTAAAAACTATCTAATACAATAACATTAAACTAGAACAATAACAGAAATTAACACTAATAAATAAATAGGCGCAAAGCCACAACAAATGTTGAAAATGACCTCCCTCAGACGTGATACAAGATTCAACTCTTCACCTCATTGGTTGTTGTATTCGCGCAAATATTCCTGGTGTATTTCTTATTGTCTCACAGCCGGCTATAATTCGATTCCTCAGGTCTTCAACATTTTTGACGGGAGTGGAATAAACTCACGACTTAAAAAAACCCCAAATGCAAAAATGTAGAAAATTTAAATCCGGCGATCGAGCAGGCCAATTTTCCGTACCTCCCCTACCTATCCAACGATTTGGATATACTGTATCTAAGTGATTACGTACATTAATGCTAAAATGAGCTGGTACGCCATCATGCATGAACCAGAAGTGTTGTCCCAGCTGTAGAGGGATGTCTTCTAAAAGAGCAGGTAGCTCTTCCCGTAGGAAATTAAGGTAAGAGTCGCCTGTTAGTCGTTGTGGGAGGAAATATGGACCGACTAAATGATCATCAATTACCCCAAGCCTTACATTTACTGAAAACTGATACTGAAAATGAGCTTCACAGATTCCATGTGGATTTTCCTCAGCCCATAAGTGATTGTTATGGAAATTTCGTATACACTGTCGTCCAAAATTAGCCTCGTCAGTAAACAAAACGCCATTTAAAAAATTAGGAATTTGAGCGATTTGATGAAGAATCCAATGGCAAAAAACTAGGCGCGGAAAAAAGTCTCTAGGTAGTAGAGATTGCACACGTTGAATGTGAAACGGATACAACTGCTGTTCTTTAAGAATTTTAAATACAGTGAAGTTGCTTACATTCAATATGTTGGCAATTTTTCGAGTACTTGTTTCAGGTGACTCCGCAATTAACTCGAGAACTGCTTCCTCTAGTTGCACAGTATTATGTAGTATTATTTTTTTACTTCTTTTTAGGTATTCCGTATGAATGAGTCACAACTATTTCACTTCCGGTTTAACCGGAGGTGCTGCAAAATTTGACATTGAAACACAAATTTATCCAATAATATTAATAATACTTCCCCTTATTATTTTTTTACTTTAGTTCTTACTTTCTCATTAAAAGTGACTTATATCTAAGAAAAGTTGATAATATGCCAACAAGAAAATGTCAACATTAAAACAACAAGAGCCTAGCGACACTTGAAGCACCGGTTCCCGTCATAACAATAGCACTAAACGGTAAATAAACAAACGAACAAACAATAAAATAACGTAGACAAACATACAACAACATAAAACTAAATTAACAACAAAATAAAACAATGCACAAAAATGACTGCAAAATTGCGCTGAGCTTTGAGCATCACCGAATCGTTCGGCGTATTTTTGAAGCCAGAAAAGTGTGTTTAAAACACGAGAAACGGCAGTGGGAGGGACTTACAAGACCTCAGACTGACTAACAAACAAGGACCGAACACTAAAACATGGCCACTCTCCGCTGTAGGAGGTGACGGAGCGAGATGGTTGTGCTACATTGCAATCAAATTGTCCGCTGTAGGCGAACATAAAATGTCTGTGATATTCTAAATTTACTGGGTTTTTTCAAAGTTTTCCCAGAATGCTCTGCTGTTGGAATACAGTTTACCGCTTCACAATTTTCTTGGAATTTTAATATTAAACTCCTTGGAGTAACATAACCCTTGCAATACACCGGTAAGGCACCGCCGGAACGCGTGTGACACAGTGAATTATTTTAAATAGTAATAATAACCTTAGGCCACAACATCGGCCGCCAGGCTCAAGGCCTGGTTTTTGGGCGCATTTCGGGCCGTATGCTTACGGTCCGTATGCGCCCAACTCTGTACTTAGTTTAGTTAGTTTTAGTATTATGTATTAGGATAAGCTAGATTAAGTTAGTTATTAAAGTACTATTATAGAGAGCAATAGGAAAATAAAGAATTTTAAAATGGAAAATGGGTTCCCGTCAGATCACCGAAGTTAAGCGGTGTCGAGCGCGGCTAGTACTTGGATGGGTGACCGCTTGGGAAACACCGCGTGCTCTTGTCTTAGGGAACAGTGTAAAATTAATCGACATCAAAACCATCCTATTCACGCCGGACAGGCCGGATGAGATCGGATATCTCGTAGGATGAAGGTGCCGTTTCACACTCCCCAGTCGGTAGACCGCACGATTAAAAACCGTACGGTCGATGACCGGTTCAAGATGGCCTCTGATACGCCGACGACCGTAAAAAATAGTAAATAAAAAAAAAGAAACAAAAAAGCTGAAAGAATGGTTTCCATATTATCAGTGCAGTTTTAGCCTAACACGGGAATATTATTTATTACAAAACCGAAATCTATAGAATACAGAGTGGCAAAAAAGTCGCGCATAATGCCTGTAATTTTTAAATTACCTCGTATACGAAAAAGTGACCTATATGAGAGTTGTTCAGTAAATTATTCCCCAAATTTCTACCTGCAATAATTTTTTCTGTCATTTCTGGTTTGGTTGCCATATAGAGAACTTACTTTTTTTAAGGAACACCCTGCATATGATTGCATATTTGGATTCTACTGCGAAAACTCTGAATTTTTAGTATTTCAAATTTTTATTTATTTAAAATTGTAACAAACTTTATATTAACAAAGTAAATAGCGTAGAAAATTGAACAACTTAACATCGGAATAATAAACAAGTGAAACCTTTTCAATGGATCAGAATTCGCTTTTTTTAAAGTGACTTTTGACAGGAAATATTTGACACTGATGACAGTTCACTGTTTAGCTTTTTATGGCTTTTTTTGTTGTGTTTACTTTATGTTCAAGAAGAGTCGCCAAAAATGCATTATCTTCAAACGAAAATAAGAAAAGGGTGTAAACTTGAAACTTGTGTCCTCAGTTTTTTGTATAAAGCAGTTTTCAATACACCACATAATAAGGTGTTGTATGCATTACACTGATTTCAAGTATAAAACTACTTACACACAAAACGTACTTACGTGTTCTATGATAATTCCCGTCCCTAGCATTCATCGCTTGAAATTTCCAAAAAAATATTCAGTGCATCAGTGCAACAAATGAAAATTTAACCTCAATCTTCTATTTATGAGCTTGTCAGGCGTTTGCACAAACAAACATGGAAGCCAGAATCAGCGCGAAATGCAGAAAAAAGTTAAATTATGTTTAACTTTTATCTGTCACCGCAAGAAGTTAAAAATGTTCGCAAAAATTTCCCGCCAAAAGGTGTTTAAATAAAATTAACCAATCGTAACAATTCCGCAAAACAAATATCCGCGATCCGCAGTTGTGAGGACTAGGCTTTACGCAGAGCGCGAGTCGATCCCTGAACCCCGCCGTCATATTGCAGGTTTACTCGCTGAAAATGCTTTATATACAGGGCTTTCAACTACAACGTTTAAAAGAAAGTCCTCTGGAATGACCCGAATTTCAGCACTAATTCTGACTTATAAAGATTCTAAGTCATTTGGACGATTAATGTAGACTTTGTTCTTTAAGTGTCCCTACAAAAAGAAGTTGAGCGGGGTTAATAGCACCTTTTCTGCTTATCCAACGTCCTGGAAATTGTTCGCTTATGTATTGTCTAACATTTGCCGCATAATGCGCAGGTGCTCCATCTTGCTGGAACCATACCTGTTCGTTTATGCCATAATTTACACTCGATAAAACCATTCTGCAAGAGGGAATTATGTGATTCCTGAGGAGGTCCAGATATTTTTCGCCATTCAAATTACCATCTATGAAAAAAGGTCCCACAATATGTCTACCAACTATGCCCGCCCAAATATTAACTTCTTCGGGCCTCTGAGTATGACCTTCCTGGAACTAGTGAGTATTCTCAGCAGACCAATTACGATAACAAACGATAGTTGCGTTTATTAACAATGCCATTTAAATGGAAAGTAGCTTTATCCAAAAAAATGATATTTGTTGCGAAGTTATAATCGTTATTGCATCTTTCAATAATCAGCTAATAAAATTCAGCTCTTCTGTCAAAATCGTCCTCGTTTAACTCGTGCACCAATCTTGTAGAGATGCAACTTCCCCTGCTTAAACAAATTTTTCACTGACTGATGAGACGCATTAAAATCCATTGCCATTGGCCTGGATGATTGTGTTGGATTTTCATGTATTGGGAGCATGATATCCAAAGCTTTGTCTCCCCCGGTTGCTATTTTAGGTCGACCTGATCTAACGGCTTTCCTAACACTGCCAGTTTCTCGAAATTTCTTGAACAAACCGTTGACTGATTTTTTGAAGGCCTATTTGGGTATAATTCATTGAAAAGTTGACAAACCTGACCTTGCAATCGCTTCATATTTCCGTAACTGCTCATTATTAAAATTTCAACTCGTTTTTTTTTCATTCAGATGAACCATAAAATAGTGTAAACAGATTAGAAATCAGACAACAGAAAATTAAACAGGAACTCAAAATTGACACCTCTTAGGTCGCTGTCATGAAAACACCGTGCCTCAACTGGTGGGTATTAGGTAGGAATAATTATAATTAGGAAGTTTTTCATTTTTGAGCTGTCATTATCTCGGAAACGCTTGCAGATAGGTGAAAATTTGAAATACAGAAAATTTAGAGTTTTCCACTTTCTTCCACTCAGTATATTATGCTTCACTTTTGCCGAGTAGTGTATAATAAAGTAATAATACATTTAATAATTACAATATGGCATTCATCCATAACTATGTTTTAACAATCCCATAGTTCATGACTTCGCGCCATAATTAGATATTAAAACAAAAATGGGGCTAGTAATAAAACGAGGATATGAAATACAACTTCGAGATAAAAGATTTTATATTACACGTACATGTCAACACTTTTACGTAACACGACCAATCTTGGGTTTTAATGAAAAGGCACGGAAGCAATTTAAAAATGAAAAACAATAAAGTTGCACAGGTTATTTACGGTATGCTGTTATGTGGTGCGCTCTAATAGAAATAAGCGAAGCATCATCATTTTAATACTTTTTAAAACCGTAAAACTGTCAACCTTGTCGCATCATCTAGAACTATATTTTTGTAAAGATCCAAAGACACATCAGTAAATGAAGCTCTGACTTTGGCATAAAAAAATATCATACAGGGTGGAATCCCACATTCGACCCTCATCATTTGGTGTGTCGTAAAGTTCTCTTAAGCCGCATCCTCACCGCGCAAAACGTGTGCAAACATTCGCAAACCTTTCTAGGTATTCCCGCGGCCAATCGTGGATGGTTGTTGCAAGCACACACGAACACTCACGAACGTTGGCAGTCGTTTGAACTTGTTCCCAACCAAAGTAGGCATCTCAAAGAGATTCCTCGTTCGCGCGTGTTATCTGCTTTTCTAGTGTGGATGGATAACAAAGCAGACTATTAATTTATATGAGAAATACAGTTGTTATAATAATGGTATATTCCATATGGGTTCTAGACTATACTTTCACTAACACAAAAAAACGAAAAAGAAAAAATACATTATTTTATGTATTATGAATGATGTTGTCAGGCACACCTCTGTAGTCATTACTGCTTCTGTGCTTTGCTACTCTTAAAAGATACATCATACTTGCATACGAACCCCTGTAGTCAAAAAGCGGAGAAATAGGGAATCCTAATTATTTCTTAAGGAAGCCTACTGCATCTATTTCTAAACAGCTCAGCCGGGCATCATTCAAGGGTTGATTGCAGAATATTCCTCATCATTATTTTGGGGAGATGGGGCCCACAGGGAAATAGTTACTGTTAAATAAATTTTGGTCAGGTGTTAAACCAATTCATGGCGGAGGAGGGGGGGTGGCGAGGTGGCACAAGAGTCTCTCGGTAGTCTGTATGATTTGTTGGGATTGGAGTGGATGTGTGGTCATGAAATGGGAGGGTTCAGGGAAACCGTCCATCTGTAGTAATCGATTAATAAGGCTGTCTATGTGTTCAGTGATTGTTGGAATTTGTACTTTACAAAAAACTGACTTATTTACACCATGCAGGAGGTGACACCGTAAGTACTGGCCGAATAATAGTCTTGGAAAGTAATGTCTTCGTTCGTTAGTTTAGTCTACTTCTACTGTTGATGAATGAGTGGATGACGCCGAGCTGACTATTTGCTCTTCTCAAGCGATGTGTTCATTAGTTTAGTCTACTTCTACTGTTGATGAGTGAGTAGATGACGCCGAGTTAAAAATTTGCTTTTCTCAAGCGATGTGTTCCTTAGTTTAGTCTACTTCTACTATTGATGAGTGAGTAGATGACACCGAGTTGACCATGCTCTTCTCAAGCGACACGTTCATAAGTTTAATCTACTTCTACTGTTGATGAGTGAGTAGATGACGCCGAGTAAAAAATTTGCTTTTCTCAAGCGATGTGTTCATAAGTTTAGTCTACTTCTACTATAAATGAGTGAGGAGGTGACACCGTAAGAACTGGCCGAATAATGGTCTTGGAAAGTAATGTCTTCGTTCGTTAGTTAGTTTAGTCTACTTCTACTGTTGATGAATGAGTAGATGACGCCGAGTAAAATATTTGCTTTTCTCAAGCTTTGTTTTCATTAGTTTAGTCTACTTCCATTATTAGTGAGTTAGTAAATGACGCCGAGTTGACCATCTTCTCTCCTCAGTCATTGGTTTGCGTTATCGGTACAGTGTTATATATATTTAGACAAAAAATGTCGCAAGAAAGTTTATGTGTCATTAAAAAAGTTCAGGTTTGTGGGGGAGGATACGGGTATTATAAAACTTAATTGGCAGATGAACGAAGGCTAATTTGTGAAATGACGTCACAGCTTGAAGTTAAGTTGACAATCTCAATGTTAACTTTATTTGGTGGAGTAGGCAACTGAACCGTTTCTACGTTCCATTCGATTGAGTGGCCTCAGCATTAGAGGGTATACGGTCATTGTTGAATCCTGGAAGGGATACTGTGGGTTATGGATAGTACTTGTGTTGAAAAAGATAGTGGCATATTAGAATTCATGATAAAAGATGGTCATGGATGTATGTTTGCAAGTGGAGTGGGGTTTGATTAGCGGCGATGAACATTTTATCGTAAATGTTATTAGTCTAATAGATAAATGCAGGACATGAGAAGAGGCGGTGCTGAAGATCTCCCACCTCACCGCAAGTACAGTTTGGAGAGTCCTTGATTTTAAGTCGGTCCAAATAGACCGAAATAAGGCAATGTCCACTTTGTATTTTGGTCGGCTTTGCAGACTTTTGCCGACATAATACATTGTTGTTGTTTGTGCTTTAATTCAGGTCTCGTAATGTTAGCATTAATTAATATATTTGAAGATAACGAATACTTATGTTATTATATCTGATATTAATGACAGGTTACAGTTCTCTTTTTATCTTCATTTACATTTACTATCAATTTTTCTAACCAGGTTAAGCAAACGATTAAAATCAGAATTAACTTTTGCCTTTTTTATAATACTTACCCTAAACGATTAGCTTTTAGAATACACTATAATCAATAAAGGGCGGAATATATATGCATATTTTGCATATTTTGTCAATTTTGTAATAAAATGCATATTTTTCTCAAATTATTATTTTATGAGCATATTTTTACGTTTTCGGCGTTATCAAAAAATTAAAATGCGCGGTCATGAAAACTCGTAGACTCATAGGTTTAATGTCCAGTCCGGCACCTGTTTCAGGGATTTTCCAATCTGAAGATAATTATATAATAATTAGTATTTACATTTTATAATATATATACACAATATTATTATATACAAGGTATTTATTGGGAGCTACCGGGGCTTGCAGGTATATTGTTAGAGGTTATTTATTGTCATTTAATAATGCCTTATTATTGCCTACTTAACAAACTGTATTTATATCGGGTTGTAATACGTACTTCTGTATTAGTTTGTCAAAAAGTTTCAGTATTTTCAGTGTAAAACTAGTGATTTCAAATTTTGGTGTTCAAAATGTCTCAAAGTGGCGAAAACTTCTTCGTGGATTAAGAATTTCTCAGAGTTAGAGTTTACTTGAGAAAAAGTCTTATACCTTACTACCTAAGTTGCTGTATTCTCCGATTATATCAGTAGATGTTGACAGAAGCTTCTCTTTGTATAAACATATTTTTACTGATAGAAGACAATCCTTTTCAGTTAAAAATTTTGAAAAATATTTAGTAATAAATGCCTTTTATAAAATATCAGATTGAAAAATTGTTTACTTTGATTTTTCTTTGTTTTTTTTTGCATTTTTTTTATAAAACATCTTTTTTAGAACCCAGTGTGTTTCTTTACCGTACTTTACTATAATAAATTAAGAAATATTGCATACCAGTATGCATATTTGGTCAAAAAAAATGCATATAAATGCATATTTTAAAGATGAGACGGAGAATGAAGCTAGATGGCTCCATCTCGTGGTGCTGGTAAACAACACCAATTCTTAAAGCATACACCCTTGATTTTTTGCATATTTTAAAGGCAAACAAGGCATATATATATGCGCATTATTTGGCTGAATTTAATTGCATGTATTCCGCCCTTGAATGATCAATTTATAACTAATTCTATTAAAAATGAATTGAAGAGTGGAAGTACCAAAGGCACTAAGTGCCAAAAACAAAATTTTGTAAAAATTTGCTTGAAATGGTTTTATGTGCCGGCGCCAATTTCTCTACCACGGAATTGTAAAGCTGTTAAATAAGTTTAATAGATGGCGCTCGGGACTATGTCCTTGCAGATTATATTTAAAAAGGTCATCAGTGCCAACTTCTTGGTTAAAAATATTTAATGTGCTGAGTTGTTCAAACTGACAGTAGAGTAGTGTCGTCTAGTACTTTTCGCGTTTATTGGACATATTTGGTGTAAAAATATGGAAGTTGTTCAAGAAAAGGATAGAGGAAGGTTTATAGAACAGCAAAGGAAGAAAAAACATGCGGGAAAGGCACATGCTAATAGAAAAAAGGATATTGTTGGTTCAAAAAATCCACCTAATCAAAAGGTAAGAATTTTCAGGTTATGAAGAGTGTTGTAGTTAGAAGCGTTATATAAGCTAATCCATTTAGTAGTTTTTTAGTAACGTAAATAGGACGTACGTATTTTTACTAAGAAAAATAAAAGTATTTTTGTTTAACTCATATTTAAACAATGCATTCTTTCAGGTGCAGTGCAAGTGTTATTTCGACTGCAAAAAAATTACACATGAAAGAAGGCTGGAACTTTTCGAGAAATTTTATGCTGAAAACTATAAAACACAAGGGACTTACTTAATGGGGTTAATAAATTTGGTAAAAATCAAAAGACGTCGCCATGGAAATTATGAAAGTGCCGTGGATAGCAAAAGACAAACGTCCATATCATATACAGTTCCAGATCAGGATGGAAACTTTGTGCAAGTATGCAGACAAACATTTAGGCATATTTTTGATGTTACTCAAAAACGTTTAGTGGGTCTAATCAGCAAGAAAAAAATGGGAGATATCACTTTTATTGATAAGCGGTCTAACAATAAACCCAGGAAATTTACAGAAAACGATCGTCAGCTGGTTCGTGAGCATATAAATTCTATCCCTAGAGATGTATCGCACTACTCCCGTGCTAAGTCGGAAAAGCAATTTCTGAGCCCTGATCTAAATATTCACCGTCTTTATAAAGCTTTTTTGAAAAAGAATAAGGAATTTTCTGTAAGCTACAAGTTTTATACACCAACCATGCATTTATGTGTGTGTGGCATGAAGGTGTTAGTGGGCGTGGAGGTAACGAGGTTGCATCTATACTTCTTAAGATATTAAATTCTGGGATTACACAAAAAAAGCATAATTTGTTGCTATGGAGCCACAACTGTGCCGGGCAAAATAAGAACAGGATGGTAATATTTGCTTTGGTGTTTCTTGTTCTTCATTGAGTTTTTGACATAATTGAATACAATCTTCTTGTAAGTGGCCACAGTTTTATGGCTTGTGATAGGGACTTCGCCCATATCGAAAAAAGGAAGCGTGTTATGAAATCAATGATACCCAATGATCTGCATAAAGTGATAACTTCCGCAAAATATGATCCTCCTTTTCAAGTTATTGATATGTCAGTTAACGGACTCAGGGATATAAAAGAAGCAGCTGATACATTTCTTTATACCAAGAGTCTAAACATCAGTAAGGTGGTAAGAATAAAAGTTGATTGGAAAAATCCTACAGTTCTGCTTGTAAAGGAAACCTTCTCCGACATTAAAGGGTGGAAGCAAATAAATATCTTGAAGAAAGGCAAATCCATTGCAGATCTATAATCAGCAGAAATAAAGCTTTTACCGCCTGAAAATAAGATATCCGCAAACAAAAAAAAGTCTTTATCATCCATGATTCCTTTCCTGGAAAATCCCGATCATAAAAAATTCTACAGAGAACTTCATCACCTAAATGAAGAGGACTTAGGGCCAAGTGGCAGTTCAACTCAACCGTAATTGGTACTTATAACCTTTTAATTATGTGGGACTTATAACTAAACTTTTGTTACTACTTATAACCTTTGAATGTTACACACTATGGCACTTATTCCTTTTCAGTTTTTGTTAAAATAAGTTATAAAAAAATTGTTATTAGAGTTAACATGTCATTTATATTTTCTAAGATATTTTTCCCACTTGTTAGGAACTGGCATAAAATATTTTTAAAGTAAAAAATTAAAAATTAACTTTGTAAAATTGTTTTTCTCAATTATCTCAGCTTGATGAATTGGGCACTTAGTGCCTTTGGTACTTCCACTCTTCAATTATCTAAGTACCTGCCGTATCCTGGGGAAAGCCAGAAATAGATTAAAAACTAAAAAATATTAAAACTTTAACACTTTGATGTATATTAAAGGCTGGACATATTCTAAATGTTTAGTATCAAAATATTACGGTGACTATCGGGATATTTGAATCCAATAGTCTCTGCCTGACACTGATTTCTTTGAACATTGTCAACATTATTGTTATTATTATTTATAGTATTTTCCTATAAAAAAAGAATCTCGTCAGATTACTCGGTTTAATTTTTTTTTCATTTCGATTCAATGGTCCATTCTTTAAAACAAAACAAAGACTGCAGAAGTCATAATTCCTAGTTTTCAATTTATTTTTAAATTCCGAGCCGGTAAAATGAAGTTTTTCTGAATATACCCGTTTTTATGCCCATCGTGAATCAGATTTATTTATCAAATAAAAATCAACTGATATCCAGAGGTCCGTAAAAACATTAATCATATTAGAAAGGAAGTTGTAACATTCCATGTTATGGTTTTGCTAAATCGCGACTGAAGATATATTTTTATATTTGATGTTTTATTTCTAGTTATACAATGTTCTACCGGATTTGAGTATACGGGAAAAAGCTTTTTTATTATCATAACAAAAGCTTACAGTTTTATGTAACAAAATATACCATAAAAATAAAGACTATAAAAACAAGTGGTCATAATTCTCACATCTTGTAATAAAAACACTGGTGGACAAAATCACTGAAAAATTACCATAATATGATTTAATGTGAAAACACTCTAAATTAGAAGTACCTATATCTCCTCATCTAGAAGTTGACACAAAAAAGTGGATTAAAAATTAGACTGCTTAAATGTGTGGTTACATTCTAGCAAATCTTTTACTCGTTTTTTATAAATATATACAACTTAAGGCGTTAGTCTACGAATATTGCATACCAGGCTGTTCGGTTTTAAAAGGGGATTCGGTACCAGAGAAGCCATCTTCAGTTTTTGCACCTTGGTACAGAACTGCCTTGACCAACAAAAAAACGTCTTTATATGTTTTGTCGACTATGAAAAGGCCTTCGACAATGTTAGACATGACCTCTTAATGACGTACCTTCGAGATCTGGGTCTGAACGATAAGGATATAAGATTTATAGCCAGCCTGTATTGGAACCAAGTAGCGGAAATACGCCTACACGACTCAACAACATCAGAAGAGTTTGAAATAAAGAAGGGTGTGAGGCAAGGTTGTATTTTGTCCCCGATGTTGTTTAACCGGTATGTAGAGAGAGTTTTTGCAGATGCAGTCTCTGAAAGTCCCAGGGGCATCAAAATAACGGAACCTGCATAAACAACATACGGTACGCAGACGATACCGCAATCATAACCGATGATGCAGAGGATATGCAAACACTCCTGAATGCTCTTAGTGAGACAAGCCAACGATCAGACCTAAAAATCAACATCGACAAAACGAAGTTCATGGTCATATCTAGAGATGATTTCCCCGACGTCAATTTACAGTTTAACGGTGAGCGAGTTCAGCGAGTGGATACTTGGGATGCGTTGTAAATGAGAAGTGGAACCCGGAACTGGAGATCAAAGGTAGAATAGAGCAAGCAAGAACAACTTTCCCTAAGCTCAAGAAATTCCTGACAAACCAAGATCTCAATTTTAGACTTAGATATCGAATGGTCAAATCTTATGCCTGGTCGGTCCTTCTCTATGGTGTCGAGGCATGGATGCTTAAGACTGTCACAATCAATAAACTCGAAGCACTCGAGATGTGGGTACTGAGACAGATGCTTAAAATATCATGGACGGAGCACGTAAGAAACAAGGATGTGCTTCGAATGACTCAACTTGAAGATCAAGAACTATTCGAGCATATCAAGTAGAGGAAAATCTCCTACCTTGGGTACATTGTACGTGGAGAACGATACCACTTCCTACGACTAATCCTGCAGGGTAAGATTGAGGGTGGTAGACGAAGAATAGGAAGGAAGAGATTATCTTGATTCCGGAACATAAGATATTGGACGGGAATTCATGACTTCCAATCTCTTCAACGAGCTGCGATGGAACGACGCATATGATGAGAGGACGGAGGACGCCTACGCAGGAGTCTGCGCGGCACTTTAAGAAGAAGAAGAAGGTGTTCTTTAAAAATGTAACAAGAAAATACGGGGTTTCCAATAAAAAGGAAAAGTTGGCCATGATAAGTATTTTTTGGCTCACCCTGTATACGTGTATTCTAGTTCATAAAATGCGCAATAAAAAATAATAGTTCATGAGCGATTTTTAAAGAAATCTACCAAAGTGACAATACAGAATTTATTCCATAATAAATGTTTTCACTGTATATTCTGAAAATTAATGTTACATAATGTTATAGTAACGTTCTTTGGTATGAAATTTCGCAGCCAAATTTGCGTCAAAATAACATAACTTTAATAAAAATGCTTAAAAATTGAATGAAGAATGAACTCATTTACAAGCAAATTGTGTGTACGCGAGAAATTGATCTCATGACAATAACAGAAGTATAAGCTTGAAATAAACACCAAGACGTGAAACGAAATTCCCCCAGTTAATAAAATATTTATTGAAAAAGTAGGTACCTAGCTTTAATTACACAAAGTGGCCTGGAACAGCTTCCCGTAATTTTAATCTTTCTTCTAAATCTCGGGGGATTTACCGACAGTGTAGTTTCTCTCACGTAAACTTTCCGACATCAAACGGCGTACGTGTTCGTTCTATGATACAAGTTTACGATTTTTCAAAATGCCGTGTAGCTATCGGATTTTAGTTATTTTGTTGTGGTTTCAAGCTATAAAGTATTAAACTATTTTGTGCTAATATCAAATAAAACCATTGTGCACGCGGGTGTAAATATACGGGGACAGTAGGGCCTCAAACTTAACGTTAATAAAGTTGTATAAATTTAAAACGCTTTAGATCACTAATTTAATAACAATATGTAAAGTACTTCGCAGCATATTTCGTTTGGCTTAATGACTGCAATAGAACTCCTCATAAACTCGGCTTTCGCTTTCGCAGAGATGTATTAACCCACATTTATTTTTAATGCCAGTTTATAATAACAATAGAGATAGGTACATTACTTGATTTGTTATCAAAATCGATAAACTGTCTAATTAAGGTTTTCTAGAAACAACTTAATTATTAGGATATTTCTCAAAACTTTTTAGTTACAGGTACCTGTTTATATAGCTTATATAAATAGTAAACATAATATTTCAAATAGATTAGTAGGTACCTACCTATCTATTTTACTTTGAAACAGTGCGGCTGCCCCAAGGAAAAACATAGTAACTGCTTGAAACAAACTTTCGAGAAAATCGAGTTTTTAATAAAATTTGATTGCCTCCCAACGTTTATTAAAATTTTTGTTTCAAATTTTTATACCAAAGAAGGGGTGCTTCGAGCAGTATTTTAGTACCTAGTTATAAAGAAATTATCAAAATGAAGTTAGCTCAGCAGTTAAAAAACTGTTTTTCCACACTCTTATCCACTTTAGAAAATCAAATACATGTGGTAGAAATGCAGTAACTGCACTTGCTGTGTGTTTTTTATAAAAAATACAATTAGTTTTATTTCGATCCTAATAACACAGTAACTGAAATTAAAATTGCTTGTTATGTTTCACTATTTATTCAGTTACCTGACACGCGTGTTTCGACCCTTTCAGGTCATTTTCAAAGGAGCAACTGGAATATTGAAAAATGTCACTTTTTACAAAAATGTCAGTTACTGTGTTTTTGTTTGGGACAGCCGAGTGTGCAACAAGTTAATATTAAAAGTATGTGGAGACCTTGGGAATCTTCAGCTAATGCGATATCCAGCTACCCTAACATTCCAGGAAGCATTTATCTTCTGACTCCAAAGTGATCGTGAAAAATGTATGTGAATCGTTATTAAAGAGCGGCCATCCTAAAGTAATTGCCATTTAAAATACCAGTGAGATGACGAAAGTTCCATTATCGACGGTACGAGATAATATGCTAAAAGGACATTTTAAAAGAAAAGTTCGCAAAGATACCGGAAAAATGAAGTGCGTAGATGATTGTGACAAAGATGTTATTCGCAGGAAAATATACCAAATGCATCGAGAAAATTTTGTGCCCATGTTAGATTCTTTAAAAACACGGTTAACAACTGACGATACAACGATATCATGTAGCAGGACAAGTCTTCACCGCGCTTTGCAAGAGATGGGATTTAAGTATAAGACAATAAACAAGACACACATTATTATGGGGTCCGAGAGATTAAGAAAGATAAGATTTCTGTACCTTAGGGAAATAAAAAAGTATAGATCCGAAAAACGTTCAATAGTTTATCTGGATGAAACGTGGCTTGAGTTTGACACTTATGAGACTGTCAAAAAGGGATGAGTTGATTTAACTGAAAAATGCCAAAATAAAGCCCCTTCAAATAAAGGAAAACAAATAACAATAATTCATGCAGGTTGGAAGAATAGATGGATCCCTAATTGCTTATTACTGTCGGCAACAAATATAAAGGATTCAAGGCTGGACAATTATGAAGATACCAATGCCGCTCTTTTTGAAATCTGGTTTAAAGACAGTTTGCTTTCAATTGTACCCGAACACAGTGTTATTGTGATGGCCAATGCAAGCTACCACAGCCGGCAACTGGAAAAGGTACCGAATGCATCGAGCACAAAATCCGCAATAAAGGAGTTCATGTTAAAAAATTACTTGTACTTTGAGGAAACGTATTGTAAAAAACAGCTGTTAGAAGTTTTAAAGACATTTAGTATTAAAAAAGAGTATGTGTGTGATAAAATGGCTGAAGAAATGGGTCATACTGTGTTGCGACTGCCACCCTATTATTGCATTTTTAACTATATTATAGACACATGTGGCAAAAATAAAGGGGAAGGAAGAAAACTTCAAGAACTCAAGGAAATATTACCATGGTAAGAAATATTATAGAAAATGTACGACTTGAAGAATCTGTAGACCAGAAAAAAAGCGAAAAGAACAAGAATTCACCGTTCTACAGTTCAAGGAATTATAAAAAATAATTGCCAACTTAAAGTCTTTAAAAAAGTTTACTGTCAAAAACTTAATGCCAATGTGAAGGAGAAACGATAAGAAAGATGTAATCTATTACTACGAAGATTCCGATCTCGGGAAAATCTCGCAAAGACGTGGTTTTCAGATAAGAAGATGTTTTACTTGAGGCCGCCAAAGAATGCACAAAATAATCGGGTATACCACTGCCATCTCGAGGAGACAGGCCATCATGTTCCCGCCCACATTCTAAAATCAGCTGTTTCTAGTCGATCCACGTTTTGACAGGTTTGCATTGTTTTGGTAGACCGTTGACCGTTTTGGTGTTTCCTTTAAGTTTTAAGTTGTTTTTGGGAGTTTAATGTGATTATTTTAGAAAACCCATAACATTCATTTAGCGTAGTTTGAACCTTTATATGGCAAACCATAAATTATTTGATTAAGTTGCTGTGAAATAGCGAAAAAAGCCAAATCCATGATGTGTTGCCGGGTGTAATACTCAACTATAATGTTTTTCACTGATGAAATGCTATTTATTAATAAAAAAACGATTCCAAGAGACGATTTAGTATTGCGAAAATGTATCAACATTTGCATAAAGTACTTTGAGGAAAGGTTTTTAGTCGGGGAATTCAGAGCAACCAGAGGACTTGATGGTAGATAACACTAGAACAGTGCAGTGTAGGTACCTTTTTTAATAATAATATTTTGGTATAATTGTTATTAGGCAATAAACATAGAAAGAATATAAGTATATTAGTCAGCTATTAAATGGATAGTATAATACTGAAGTTTGAGCATGTCATACTTTACGTTATGTTCGGACAAAAATTTAGTAACAAAACAATGCCTACGTTCGTTGTACATTTTGTTTAGATTTTCATACGATACAAGTTTTTCTTACTTAAAATATCGGTTTAAACATACCTACAAGTTTAAAGCAGGTTCCTCTTAATGCTTCTTTATTTTTCTAGTCAAAAACCAAGTTAAATAAAGTTTACCTATACAGTTTCTCGAGGAAGATAAAATTATAGTATATGTATACCTACCAACTGACTGATATAAAATTTTATTTAAAATAGCTACCTATGAAATTGTTTCTAATATTTTAATGTTTGTTTTTCAGGGATTATTTGGGAATTATTTTCGTAACCTCGAAGGAGTATCGAAAGCAATACTTAGTGATCATAACATATAAGCTAGTTTATAGTCTTGAATTCTCTTTATACTGATCATCGAAATACCTTTTTAATATATGATTCTATACCTCATTTGATATAATTTAAGACATCTTTGACTTACACATATTAATTTTATTATATACATGCCATATAGCTTCTATAATAAATTCAGTCTTCTAATGTGACGTCACGATCTTAACATGACGGCCTGTTCTTCGAGACGGCAGTGGGTGTATACGCAAATGTGCGAGTAAAAAGGGAAATCCCTTTGGAAAATCTTTTAATCGAGAGAAGTTACTTTTCACCTGGCGTACTGGTCTCTGTGGCAGTTTCCAAATTGGGGAAGTCAAGTCTCATTGTTGTAGACGCGTATCAACAACAAATTTTACTTGCTTGTTTGAGCAATGCCCCGATTACATCGAACCGGAGTTGTGGCCACCCAATACTCCAGACTTAAACCCTGTTGACTATTCCATATGGGGAATTTTTAAGGCAAATGTTCACAATGGTCAAAGGTTTAACACCATCGAGGAGCTAAGGGAAAGGTTACAGTTCTGTTGGAATAATTTTAACCAGGGCATAATCAATGCAGCTATTGACTTATGGCGAAGGCAACTGCAATCGGTGATAGAAAATCATGGTGGTCATATTCATAATGTTATCCTGTAAATATTTATAGTTAGTCTTGATATCAATAATTGTTAATATTATTGAATTTGTTAATTAAGATTGAACAAAATTAATTGTATTTCTTGAATTTTAAAACCTTTCACAATGAGACCTATACTGGAGAATTTTCGATAGTTAAACTACCGAAAAAATGTATCATCTGAAATTTAAATAAATCAGTTTCCGTTTGCAACGAACATAAGCGCACGTTTGTTTAAAAAAATCTGTCAATCCGGCCCTGTTTAAAGTATTTTGATAAAACTTACAAATTTTACTCAGACGATTTCAGTTCATCATCACTCCAAAAATAAATTAAATCGGTGCAAAATGAAAAAAAAATATTCACAATTAAAAAGGGTACCTACTCCTTTAATTTGAGCCACAGTATAGACCTCATTTTTTGGTATTACCGGTCTCATTAGTTTCATCAAAGAAACTTGTAGCTATAAGTTTCTTTGGTTTCATCTACCTATCTAAGCAGCAGTGATGTGTTTAAATTAAAACCCATTTCGATTTAAATTTTCATATTCTGGACAATGCGAGTTAATCAGAATCTTGAAAAGAAGGGTGAAAATGCGTCTAATTATAATTTGTCATTTTGTCTTCTCGATTAGCATCTTAGACAATTAAAGTCTGTTCGCAGATTAGGAAAGGTGCCTACAAGACCGTCAAGGGAAATGTATAGTGATGCCCAAAGGAAATCCATGTAATTTCCTCCTATTACAAAAAATTTTCCCCTTAAAAAAGGTGGGTAATAAAGCAAATTTGGACACGAAACACGAAGCTAACTAAGCAATTATATCTCGGGACCTGCTCCCCATTTCATATTTATATATCCTAATAAAGAAAATAAAAGACAGGGATTACAAATCCAGAGGGGGCGGAATGTGATTTAAAAAAGGGGGTGAGATTCAATTAAGTGCTTAGATTAAACGTCAGGGCCATTCTTGGCGCTGATATAGTGCGCGTTAAACGTTAATGTTTTTACATTTCTTAAAAAGTTTCCTTTAGTCTTTGGTATTTTGCGGGGTATTTTATTTTTAAAATGTTCCCATAAATAATAAAATTATACAGGGTGTTATTTAATAAGTGCCCGATATTTCACAGGACGATATTCCTCAGTTATTTATAAGGTCCAAAGTTCATATAAGCATGAGTACGCAAGCCCTTCATTTTTGAGATACAGGGTGTCAAAAATTGCATACAGCAAGAAGATGGACATTTCCAACATTTATTGTGATTTTGATTTACTTTTATGCCTGGTGTTTCGTTGTTTATTTTTGTTTAAAAATTACCGTTTGAAATGTTTCTATATGTTGATTAAAAAAAAAAGCTTTTAAAACTGTTTCACTTTTTGACAAACACATGCATCGAATTCAAATTAAAATATCTCGAAAACGGCTGCTTGTAGCGACTTTCGACAAGCATACCATTTTCACGTAAAAACTATAGAGGAATCGATTTTTCTTCTAGAAAATGTGATACATATATGCATGAAAAAGTTGTGACTCACCCAAAAGAGATATATATAGACTTGTAGGTGGCGCCCCCTACAATTGAGGAACAAACTGATCAAATTTGAATTTCTCATATTAAAAATCCCCGAATACCAATTTTCGTCCAAATATTATTCACGATAAACAAAAATAAAAATAAATTTTTAACATCCTGTATCTCAAAAATGAAGGGCTTGCGGACCCATGCTTATATGAACTTTTCACCTTATAAATAACTGAGGAATCGTCCTGTAAAATATCGGACACTTATTAAATAACACCCTGTATATTCGAAGAGCAAAAATATGAAAAAAAATACTTTAATATTTTATTCAGATTACAACATACAGCGAATATTTCGCTCGTTTTTTGTTTATGGGCTAATTTGAGGTCGCTGATCACGAATCCGAAGTTTCTTTTTGTCGCAAAGAAAAAAGATTTTGAGAAAATTTTTGTCCAAATTTTTCCATTTCCACTAAAATATCGAGGGGTCAATCACCCCCCTAAAAATGTACATTGATTGCCACTTTTGGGAATCACTGTCTATGATTTCCAGGGATTCCTAAAGTGATTTCCATAAGTTGTTTTTGCTATTTTATGTTTCGGGTGACTAGATCGTGGAGACGGACCAACTGTGGTCGAAAAATTTATAAGAAATGTCCTCGGAAATGTCTAAAAAAAATATTGTTATGAAGTCCTTATTAAAAATTCACAAAGATCTTTGTTTGCCATTTCAATAGGTATTTGATTAAATTAAAAAATGTACGTGATTTTACTTTTTATCTATGGTCAATTGGTCACGTTCTTCAGAACGTAGCGCTCGAGTAGTGCTACTTCGTATCGGGTGGTTCTCATTCCCACTCACTAAGCGTTTGTAAGTGGGAGTAAGAACCACCCAATTTGTTGTAGCGCTAATGGAGCGTTATATTCTGAAGAACGCGAGCATTGATAATTACAAAATTGTTTGATTTTAGAATTTGGCGCCAATCAGAGGTCATGCAGGGTAGTTTCAACGAAACTTATAACCTAAGCTACTGTCTTTCAAAAAATATGAGTTGAAGGAAGGAGAAGAATGAGTTGTGGTATATATGTGTACCAGTTTAAAGACATCAGTACCTACACAATAATATAATGTTGCTGTGAATGTCATTTTTGCCATGTCTAAATCTTCTTGGCTGATACGCTTTGCGAATAATTACGAAATTTCACCAAGAACATTGCTATCAGAGTCTAGCGCTCCAGTATCTCTACTTTATATCAGGCATAGTTCTCGCTTCCACTTACTGTAATCGCTCAGTTAGTAGGAATAAAGACCACCCAATTTGAAGTAGCGCTACTTGAGCGCTATACAAACATTCTGATGAACGCGACCATTGACAATTTGACAATTATTACAGAATAGTAATGTTAGCTATTAATTACATTACGTCGTTGTTGATAATTTGTCAAGAGTTCGCGGTCAGATAACATACAGATGAGAATGCACGATTTTAGTTTGATAAAATATTATTTATCCATGATTATTTTTACTAGCTATGACTTTATTTGTATGGTCTTGTCATCTTTATCTATCTATTCACAAACTTAATAATTTTTTTGTCACTATAGTTTTAATTATGTCATTTATTGATCTACCGAAAGGGACTACGAGCCAGCTAGTCTATAAACTATATGAGAACTCATCAAAAGTAAAAAATCTTAGCGGGCAGGTGTTATTATAGAGCTTAACGCAAACAAGTGCACAATGAAAATGGGTGAAAACATTAGGTTATTGCCTACTAATTTCCATGGATTCCTAGGTGATTCCCATGGATTCCTAGGTGATCCCGATTCCCATTGATTCCCATGGATTCCTAGATGATTCCCATGTGATTCCGACAAAAATATACATTGATTCCCATTAGACTTTTTAAACCAAATGAGATGTTTTTGAGGAAGGATAATGTGATATTTTAGCGAAAATAGCGAAATAAAAAAAAAATGTAGAATAATTCGCTGTATGTTGTAGTAATTCTGACTTAATAAATTAAAATTAATTTTAAACTATAAATACTAGGATTCAACCGCTTTACAATTTTTTATGCACAATTGCCCAGAAATTTTTTTAAAATAAATCAAAAGTTTTGAAAGATTCGTCTTCAGACCTGTGTTCTAATAATTTTTCTCCACGACCATTACTGAATGCAATAATTCCAAAATCATTTTTGATAATAGAATGTAAAAATTCTCGCTCTTGAGTTGGAATATTTATTCTGAAACACTTGCTTCTTATGCGTTTTGCGTGTATTTTCATTTCATAACAAGATACGGAATGAATATTCTGTATTTGATCTAAACGACATAGGTTGCCATGAATTTCGAAACTGTCAGTGTCAGATAAAAATGGCCGCGTTGTAATAATTATTTTCAGACAAATTTTAGTGCAAGTCAAAAAATGAGTGAAAAATCGGATGAATCAGATATGGAACTGGATAATACTCCACCTGAAATTACGAATATTGCGAATAAATAACTTAATTGCTTAGTACAGATTTTATTTGTTTTTATTCGTACTTTTTGGTCGTGGAGAAAATATAGTCTGCTACTCGGTTAGAATGAAAATTCGATCCGAGTGGAAGATTCCGAACGCGAGCGTAGCGTAGCGTTACAGAATCTACTATTCTATTACCTATACAATTTGTACCGGGTGTTCCACCTAAGGAGGTAATCGGCTATATCTCAGAATGGAATAACACTAGGACTTTGGGAAAAAAATATATATCGATAAAAGCGGCCAAGAGAAATTGCTGGAAATTATTTTTAAGTTCGAAAAATGACCGCTAGGGGGCATAAGAGAACTTTCAAAATAGGAATGCCGATTTTCTCTTGATTTTTCTTCATAAAATTATGCAACTTTATGTTAGGAATCGTCTTTTTCTATTTTCAATAATAAAGTGGTGGGAGAAGGTCAAACCTTTTTTCTTTCAAACGCTGATATCTCTGCTTTGGATAAACCGATTTTATTCAACTTGGTCTTGAAAAAAAGCCCTTCTTTTCCTCTACACGTAGATCTATTAACTATACCATATTGATTCTAATGGTGGCCACTAGATGGCGTTTTTCCGTAATTCCTTAATGAATAAGGATTTTCTCAAAAAAATCAAATATTATGGTATGACTTCTTCATCATATTTTAGGCTTATAAAGGCTATTAAATAGTGGAATAAAAAATCCAGGTTCGTATTTAAAATAAAAAAGTTGATGATGGTCGCTCGAATCCGAAACGTCGGATTAAAAAACTAACCCCATCAGCTTGTAGAGGAGGAAAAGTTATACTATAAGGAACTGAAAACCGCGTCATTAAACCAGAGATTTAATTGATTAATTAATGTTTTAAAAAATGACCTATTTTTCCATATTAATTATTATTATCCCTAATTTCTCTAGTTTAACAAAAGATATCACGTTGCGGTTTTCAGTTCCTTATAGTAACTTTTTCTCCTCTACAAGCTGATGGGGTTAGATTTTTAATCCGACGTTTCGGATTCGAGCGACCATCATCAACTTTTTTATTTTAAATACGGACCTGGATTTTTTATTCCCCCATTTAATAGCCTTTGTAAGCCTAAAATAAAATATGATGAAAAAAACATATCATAATTAACATTTGATTTTTTTGAGAAAATCCTTATTCATTGAGGAATTACGGAAAAACGCCATCTAGTGGTCACCATCAGAATCAATATGGTATAGTTAATAGATCTACGTGTAGAGGAAAAGAAGGGCTTTTCTTCAAGACCAAGTTGAATAAAATCGGTTTATTCAAACCAGAGATATCAGTGTTTGAAAGAAAAATAGGTTTGACCTTCCCCCACCACTTTATTATTGAAAATAAAAGAAAACGATTCTTAACATAAAGTTGCATAATTTTATGAAGAATACAATGCTTATATTTTTAACATATTTTTATTAAGAAAAATCAAGAGAAAATCGGCATTTCTATTTTGAAAGTTCTCTTATGCCCCCTAGCGGTAATTTTTCGAACCTGATAATAATTTCCCGCCATTTCTCTTGGCCGCTTTAATCGATATATATTTTTTCCCAAAGTCCTAGTGTTATTAGGTACTCTCTGAGATATAGCCACAAATCACAGAAGACTCCGTTCCGTAATTTGTGGATATAGCCGATTACTCGATTACCTCCTTAGGTGGAACACCCGGTACAGTGCTTTTATTTTAATTTGTCTGACTTTTAATTACATGTGTGTAAAATATTTATTTGTTGAGCTAAAAGGTTGATTAAAAGAATAAATGGTAGGGTTCTGCGTAAAGTTTTATGCCGTTACGTCAAAAAAGTTATAAATTATCAAAACTATTGACATAACTTACTTGTTCTTTAAATGGAATAGGTACCCTGTATATTATTAAATACCTATATAAAAAGGGATTCTTTTTCTGAATACGAATATATGTCACACATGCCCTTTCATTTCGTTAGTTTAGCCTAAATTAATATGAAAATCGTTCAAATCGGATTATTTTTTCCAATAACTAATTTATTTATTGTCGTAGTTTTTATAGTTTTATACCTTTGAATCATTTATTAAATAGAAGGAATATTTTGTGGTTTGTAAATTCACCTTTTAGTTAATTACCTACTCATACTAACAAATTAAAAAATAAACAGTAGAGGCATTCTGTTAAAAAAAATGTTCAAATTGTTTGTTATTTGTAAATTTGATTTATTTTATTTTTACATAAATTTCTTGTTCCTAGGTTTGAGTAATTAACTGAAATTTTGTGAGTTTACAAACCACAATCTTCCATCTATCAAACAAATGTCTCAAAAGTAAAAACTATGACAGTAAATTAATTATTATTGGAAACCAAAATAATAATCCAATTGTAATGATAAAAATATAATAATTAAGGCCAAACTAATTTAAAAAAAAAGAGCATTTGTGGCATTTGGCATCTAAAATATCTTAGACATTTTTATTTTATATAAATATTTAATACATAATATTCCATTTTAAAAAAGTAAGTTATACCTACATCAATAGTTTTGACATTTGACATTAAACAATTTCTGACCTAACGGCATAAAACTTTACGTAAAACTGTACAATCCACTTTTTTAGTCAACCTTCTACCTCAAAAAATAAGTATTTTACAGTCATGTAAAAGTGGGACAAATTAAAATGAAAACACTGTATCTTATTTTGGACCCGTTTATCATACCTACTGGATCTTATTTTAATTAGAATACGTTTTTGTTTTTTACTTAAATTATTGCCAATGCAATTTTTCACAAAACTTAATGTGAAAAGTAAGAAAAGCTCGAAGAAAAGTGAAAGACATGTTTGATGGGCAACGAATTTTCTCTCATTGCAAAACTTACCTATATTCCACCGCCGATTAAACATTTTATCATTTTATTTATCTAGTCTTTATTTTTTCAATTACTATCAACTTTTAATATGTAATGTGATATTAATGCCCTGAAATAAAAATAATAATTTTATCCTCGGTACAAAATGTATTTTTTTAATATATAGGTAATTACAAAAATTTTAAAATGCAAAGGTAAATTAAACAGGTATTTACCTAAGTACCTACCATATAAAATAAATATTTAGATATCTTAGTACCTATAGATATCATTGATGTTATCATGCATACTACTAAGTAGGTACATAATAAAAAAATCAGACAGGAACAATATTGCTGGGCTACTTAATAAATTTTACGGAAACAAGATCATAAAGTTAACTCACTAAATAAATTAAATTATTAAAATAACCTTGATGAAATGAAACCTTTACTAATTGCAAATCCTAACACAAGTGACATTGCACTGACAGTCAAAATAGAAATGGCCACATAGGAAACATCTTCCTCAGAAGTCTTACTTTTGTCTTCATGTTTAATGTACTTTGTCTCTTTTGGCACTTCAGGTAGATACTTTTCATCAATTAGTTTTATAAATTTGACCAAGTTTGGCCATAGCGCTACCAAACTAGATATATTACTGGACGGCAGAGGCACTTTAAATAAAGGAGCTATGTAACTGTAAATGACCACATCCAGTGTTGTTGGTTCTTCACCATAAAAGTACTTCGAAGTTCCCAAACGAGCAGATAAGGAAGATAGACATTCTGTGGCAACAGCACTCATATAATCCTTAATAAATTCCGTGGTATTATCATTTGGGTATAAACTGTCAATAAGATCAATGGCATTTTCTCTAAACTTTTTTGTATGGATTAGATTAAATGGTAGTGGCAAGGCCCGTGCAAACCATACTCTTGAAAATTCGTCACAGTTTCTTTGATCCACCCAAAAAACGTATTCACTAACAGCTTTTAATTTTGACTGCACTAAATTTGTAATCGCTAAGGCTTCACTTCGCTGTTTTGGAGTTAGGTTATTGTCCAAATTAAAGTTCAATGTTCTTAGGTACAACACAGTATCAGCAAATGATTTAAATGATACATTTCTGTGCACAAAACATGGGGCAGAATAAAACGTACAACATTTTATGTTGTTTAAAATTTTTAACTGCACAGGAACTCTCGCTATAGACGTATATAATATGGATTGAATGCATTCGGCATTAAGAGAAGGCAGACCAAAATCACCGTCATACACATACAACGAAAATTTATCATTTGCAGTCATCTTTTGGCACTTTACACACAAATTTTACTAAACAAATTATATCACAGGACGTACAAAATCAGAAAATCAGTTTTAAATTGAGGTTAATCTATTTATTAACGTCAAATATAAAATCGTCAATTGTCAAAACACAATTTCGAGGGATAAACGAAGTATGTCATCGACAATCATAACATTAAAGTAAAGTACATTAGTTTGCAAGTACGTCGGTTCTTAGCTCCGCATCAAAATCAGCACTGTACGACGGGGCACAGATATCGACAAGACAACGGCTGCAAAGTATCGATTCTGTTGAATTGGCCTGCGCTGCCTGCGCACACAACGTGGACCGTTGCCGTCTCCGCGACCGCGATGAGGACAACTAAAAAGAAGGTTTTGAAATACCTAGGAGATAGCAAAAGTAAACCAATGGTAGAAACATAATAGGGCTGTTCCAACATTACCAAAATTCGTATCAAGTCTAGTAGCATTCGTGAAGGGTAGCTCAACTAATTTACCACTGCAACATTCGATTGTCAAGTTCAAAATTTGTAAAAGAAAGAAGAAAGAATTACGTAGGTAGGTACCTAAGTTGTATAAAATAAAAGGGGTTAGAACAAAACATAAACAAACAAACAATAGCTATTACAGACTTATTTGAAAGTGTATATTATGGCATAGGCTAAATAATACCCAGATGGATCACCTACGGCGGCTCCTTTTATCTACGTGGGATCGCCTATAGTTTTTTGCATTTCCTTAAATATCGACGGGTGCAGGTAGTATACAGAGGGTGCTATTTAAATACCTGTCCAAACGTCAAGGAGTGATTCTTTGAGTGAGTCTAAGACGAATAGCTTATATTATAAGCATAGGTCCGGTAATGCTTCGTTTTTAAATACAGTGTGTCAAGCTTTTTTAAAAAAATCGTTTCTTCGTAAATATTTTAATATCTACTCCGTTAGCCGATTTTGTTGAAATTTGGTGACAGTTTTTAATGAACACAAATGAATCTTTTAAGCTGAAAATTGTTTGTCCGATTTTACCAGTGGCGTGCACAGTGGTAACGCCGGAAATTAAAAAAACAAACAAACAAGAAAAATGCGTTCTCCACGACCATTACTGAATGCAATAATTCCAAAATCATTTTTGATAATAGAATGTAAAAATTCTCGCTCTTGAGTTGGAATATTTTATTCTGAAACACTTGCTTCTTATGCGTTTTGGGTGTATTTTCATTCCATAACAAGATACGGAATGAATATTCTGTAATTGATCTAAACGAGATAGGTTGCTATGAATTTCAAAACTGTCAGTGTCAGATAAAAATGGCCGCGTTGTAATAATTATTTTCAGACAAATTTTAGTGCAAGTCTAAAAATGAGTGAAAAATCGGATGAATCAGATTTGGAACCGGATAATACCCCACCTGAAATTACGAATATTGCGAATAAATAACTTAATTGCTTTGTACAGATTTTATTTGGTTTTATTCGTACTTTTTGGTCGTGGAGAAAATATAGTCTGCTACTAGGTTAGAATGAAAATTCGATACTCGTGGTTCTTAACGCTCGCTACGCTCGCGTTCGGAATGTTCCACTCGAATCGAATTTTCATTCCAACCTCGTTACAGAATCTACTATTATTAAACCCACACTCAAAGAAATAGAAGTTATTTTTTTTAGTAAGAAAACATTTAACAATAAGTAGGGGAGTTCTGCCTAAAATGACATACCCTAAGGATTGGGGCCTATATCTATTCTCAGGACGATCAAATAATTACCTTTTTTTATTTTATTTATTCAGGTATGCACTTTTCAATAAAGATAATAGAACTGCCATAAATTCAATTCTTATATTTTTTTAAGTCATTTAAAAAAAATGGCTGACTATGTCATTTTAGGCGGATACTTGGTCTAAAATGACATACCCTATGCCGTTTTAGGCTTTGATTTAAAAGGTTAGAAAAAAATAAAAAACATAGTTTTGAAAACGTTTATTACATATTTCCTACGTACATAGGTCACATATGAAAGTTTTGGCTCTTGTAGACTTTCCGGCGCATTCTGCATGTGCCCAAGACAAGCAGATTTGGCACCTCAACCAATATTCATTGGCTTTCGACCTAGAGTAAAGGTCATTACAAAAAAGACAGGATCGTCATCCTGAACATTACTAAATAGCTCCGTTTCTTCGTATGTATCCTCTGGAGAAATCACCAGACGCTTCTTTACTTGTCTCGCTGTCTTGCGTCGTTCAATTTCGTTTTTTATGTCAATTTTCTGCTTTTGTTCCTCCAAGTTGGGAGTGCTTGTTAAAATTTGCGAACCAGTAGATTTTCGTTTTCTTTTTGTTTCCCTTGAAGTCACTTGAGGTATTGGTGATATTTCTGAGATCTTTACTTTAGGTGCTCTCTCTACAGCAATATTTAAAATGTCTGATGCAGAAGTTTTAAGAGTAGCAAAGAATGTTGGCGTGTCTTTAGTTGTTGAAGTTGATGGAACTGGGTCTGCAATATTCTGTTTTAGTTGCGGAGGTTGGACAACATTTTCTTCTATATTAGTAGTTTCTGCTGGAGCGAAAAGAAAATCAGGAAATATTTCAGGATTCACTGGCCAAATCCCAGTTTTAGCAAATCCATTTTGAGCAACACTAGTTTGTGTCGCTTTACAGTATGCAGCTGAAAACAGCGAGGCGATTTGAAACTGAGTGACGACTCTACCAGGCAGCGTTTGCCTTCAGCCACTTGGACACCTCCTGATCATAGTAAGTCTTCATAGGACCATAGAAAGACACGTCCAGTGGTTGAAGGCGGTGAGTGCAATGAGGAGGCAGACACAACATTACAATACCGTTTTCTTTGGCATAGGTCAAAACCTGAAGACTTTTGTGGCTTGAATGTCCATCAACGATTAAAAGCACTTTCTCCTCTAAACTCGGTTTTGCAAACTTCTTAAAATGTTCCAGCCACTGTAGGAAAACGTCACCGGTCATCCAACCATTTTCTTGTATTAATCCTAACGTTCCCAAAGGTGCACCATCACTAAGTTCATTTTTCCACCTTTTCCTTGGAAATATTAGAGCGGGGGGGGGGGGGGACAAAGTGCCCTACAGTGCTCATACAGCATACCATTGTAACATGTAGTCCCCGCTCAGCGCTGGTAAGAGCTCCAACTTGTTTCTTCCCGGATTGGGCAAAAACTTTTGGAGGTTTCTGTACCGTGGATAATGCACTTTCGTCGACATTATAAATTTTTGTAGGGTCTATTTGATGTTTTTCAAGACAAGATTGATAGAGCTCAAAAAATTTTGCTACTTGGGTTCTGTTGAATGCCATAGCACGCGCCGCTGATGTTGCTTCGGGTTTTCTTAGAACTATGTCAGCATTTCTAGACCGGAATCCTGCAAGCCAATCCCAACCAGCCATCTTTGTTTGATGGTTGAAACGATGTTTCAATCCGCTCCTTTCAGCTAGTTCGTAAGCTAACTTGCGTACATCAGTAACTGTCATACCAAATAAGCGAGATTCCAAAAGTTTCAAGTGTTCCACCAGGTCTCTTTCAACATCCGCTTCAAAAGTTGGACGGAAACGCCCTAAGCCTTTGCTAACGCCTTGGATAACTTTATTGCTATTTTTAGCCCTTCGTCGAAGAGTTGCCTGAGGAACTCCGAATACTTTTGACGCTCTTAGCCAGCCCATCTCTTCATTCTCAACTGCATTAATTGCGCAGCGCATGTTCTCTTCGTCCCAATCTTGACGATTACTTTTTTTTTGGTATTTACCAACCATCTGAAAAAAAGAGAACACTACTTAAATGTTGTGATACTTAAAAGTATTGTTGTCATTTTACTTTTGCACACAAAAATGAAGTCAGGGTAAAACGACACAGTATGCCATTTTACCCGAGACCCTAGTATGTCGTTTTACCCTGAGTGCATAGTTTAACAAGATCATCAAAATTGTTTATTTTAACCTCTAAAATGATGCAAACTAGAATATGTACAATAAAAAGTATAGGTTATTTATCTGTAAAAAAATTACAACATTAATAAAACCATGCAAATCCCGGTGATAATCATATACAAACATACCTTGCATCATATATCGGGCACTTCACTTTAACGTTTTTCTTTACCGCACATATATTTCTAAGTTCAGACGTCTGCTATTACAACTGACACAACGTTGCCAACTGTAAGAACGGATGAAGTTAGCCGCGGACCGTTTGGGAGCGTAAATAGGCCTAAACAGCCACTATGTCATTTTACCAGAGTATGTCGTTTTAGGCAGAGCTCCCCTACCTAACACGAAACTTACAGTAGTTGCTGAAAATGTCCTTGGGTCATTCCACAGACAAAATGCATATCGGCCATTTGTGAGTTTATAAACTGAACCATTTTGTAATATCAGTAACGAATTTTATAGCTTGAAACTGTTAAAAACACTTAAAATAATTACTAACTACGTACTATGTACTGTTTGAAGTTATGTCAGTTATGCCAAAGTAAAATTTGTCTGAACAGTTGTTTTTCCTGCTTCCATTGCATGGACTCTAAAGCTGGATTTATAAACTCGAAAAGTTGGTGAGGTTGAAGTTATGATCAAGTTTGTGAGGTTAGATATTCCGAACTCCGAGCATCAAAATTGGTTATCTAAACTACCCGGGAAGTTTTTGATCCTTACCTGAGCTTTACATGAAGAACATGAACGAGTGTATAAATGGAACTGAGTGTTCCCTTTAGTTTAAATTGAACTCCTATTTCCAACACCAACTGAACCTCAACCTCACCAACTTTTCGAGTTTATAAATCAAGCTTTACTTTTTGTTACTTTCAAAACAGTGCAGTATAATATAACGTTAGGTATTTGTTTTACCGAAAACAGTTAATCTGAGCGGAAAAATTCAAGAGATGAATTTCGTTTAATTTTAATTGCTTCATCATAAATGAAAATCATTTTATTCCATGTCAACAAAAAAAAAACAGTTTTTAATTAGGTATTTATAAAACACAATTTTTTTTATTGATTGCAATAAAGTGGTTTTTATGATTATTCTTAAAAACGAAGCAAGATACGAAAAAATGCTGAAAATAAAAAAGTTGTAGTTTTAGTTGCCCAATGCGAAAAAGCCGCAAAAAAAGGCATAAGGATTAAGCCCCCGCCCACCTTGACCGGTCGACCTGTACTACATAAATAACAATTCTTAAAAAACAAAATCGGTCTTATTTTATTTTTGGTAAAGAAAATTAAAATTATATTAATTTTTTTTATATATAGCTAATTTTCACTTTATTTGAGGCTAGACCCCCGTTCCTAAGGAAGCATGAGGAAGGTGAATTCCTTCAAATTTTGAGCGTGGTCCAAACAATTTTTGTCTGCAGTGCTTTAGCTCCACGGTCTGCACCCCCCTCCCCATAGTTTGCCCCACTCGCCCCAAAATTCTGGCTACGCTACTGGCGGCACTAAGCATATCAGTTAGTCTAATCTTCACTGCATGAACCAATAAAGACAAACTATTCACTGAGCCAAAACCCCTGGGCCACAAAATTTTAACTTATTAATTTAAAAAAAAAATACAGAAAGATTATTATCCGATTTTTCAATCTGCTATAGCAACTGAATTAGTTTAATATTTATTTTTCTTTTCTTCGTTTAGTCGTCGTATTTCGTATTTATATTTTATAGCTAAAAAGACGTCAGATAAAACGCATGCGTGGGGCAAGTAGATACATCTCGTGACAATGAATTAAGTTACCTCAGTTCAAATGAAAATTGAGCGCTTAATATAATTTAAAAAACATCAACACATGTCTCTTAGGATTAAATAAACAAACAAAGGCTTCCAAACGTTTCTAGAAATTAGTTTTAATTTTTCATTATCCGTTTGTAAAATATTTCTTAAAACTTTAATTCCCTGGTTAAATACAGGTCTGATAATATCCTCTTCGCTACATATAGGTTAATATAAAAAGACCTACTTATTTGTCTTGCTATAAGACAAGCCTTCGCCCAATATTTTTTCGTTGGAGTTCTCACTTACAAAAAACAGCAATATTAAATAAGCACAATTTATTTTCCTTTGACCTCAGGACCATTTTTTAGAAACAAATACATGCAAAATACTATTATCTCGATTTTAGTTGTGGTGTACAATATCAAAATTGTCTAATTGCCTTGAAGTTTTAATCTAAAAAGTGTGTGGAGTACTGTGGGCATAAGAATATAATATAGCGGGGGACAAGTCCTCATAATGTACGACTATGGTTATAAAGCATGTTGCTATACTATTATAAGCCATAGAGGTTTTTTTAGTTAGTGAGTAGTCAATCGCCAAGTCGCCACTATATCGCCGCCATGATGCTAGGTTCACTTGGTAATCATATCAAAATTGGGCGTGAAATTTTCGTCTGTACACCGAAGATATTATCAAATAAAACACTCTTATAACTCGGCTATAAGAACTTGTTTCTTAGCAAAAATGAAGTTAACCATGACAATGTCGGGTTTTAATGATTATCTTATCTTGTAATTAGAAGACACTCTGCGATGCTTTTACTTTTACGAGCTTCTGAAATTAGCGCGCGTAAAAGCTTTTATAACTTTTAGTTTATTATGACGTAACAAAAACTTTGTTAGATTCATAATGTCGTTAGTCAATATCGCAAAAGTTATGAGTATCCATCATTCTGTCCTCGAAGAAAAATGCTTTAGGTATATATTTTTTTATTTTAACACGATTATTAAATTGTCTTTTAAGTTTTAGAAGTTCTTCTGCGATACAGGGACCGCATACCTATCATCACCTATTTATTTTGAGCTATAAACTCAATATTATTATTATATATTATATTATTTTAGATTAATTTCTACTTTAACCCGAAAAAAGCGGGCTGACATCTCATCTTTTTTCTCTTTTTTTCGAATTTTGTACCTCTCTAAACATTTTTTATCTAGCACCCCATACCTAAATGCAATTGTTTATCAGGTAATAGTATCTTACACACCAAGAGTAGTAAGAAGCATATCATACACGATTTTAAAATTACGGTACGAGCGTTAGCAAGTACCGTAATTCTCAAGTGGAATAGTCTTACCACGGGAGTTGTGTACTATACTTTTCTACGACTTCATATTTAATCTCAATACGGGAGTCACTTATACTTTATTAATATAGTCAAACATACATACAACCCAAATTTAAAATGTTGACGTTGAAAATTGCCTTCACTGAGACGCAGAGAGTAGAAGTAGGTACTAATAAATAATGAATAATGATAGGTTACAGAGATAAGGTAAGGACACAGCAAGAAGTTTGTGAGATATTTGATCAAAAGTATCCTAATCGTCCAACGATATAGGAATCTACAGTTCGTCACTTAACAATTATTTTGTTCGTGATTTAAAAAAATTTTTACAGTAGAGTGAAGCCAAAATACTGATTGTCATAATTTTTAGGCAAGTCAATGTCATCTCGTAATTTTACCATCATATTGTTCTAATATAATACGATTTGTAGGTTTTTCGTGCCTAATTATAATATTCTAACGGCGCCAACCAATGAGCTAAAACTTTGGGAGCTGTAAGAATATTATATGAGTAGGTTCGTAACTAAATAATGAATACCTAGTGTACATTTTTTTGGGGCATTTTTGGTGTCAAATGGAAACTATTACTACCAGGTGTGTATTATGTTAAAAACATATCATAAATACATTATTTAATACTATATTAATCTAACTTCTTTGATACGTTAATAACATATTCTCAAATGATAATAATAATATCAGGGTTGCTTGATGAATTCTTTCTGCACCTTCATACTACAGTACCAACGCAACGTGCTGAAAAAAAAACTGGTAAATCAAAATTCTCACAATTCATCTGCAATGTTCCTTATTTTGATACTTTGATTTTAAAAAATATGACAATGCCAGTGAATCTCTAGCTTTTCGTTGCCTTCCTCAAATCACGAACCTATTTATCAAAGAATCTTTTTTAAGCCGTAATATAAATTAGAGCATGCTGGTGATTTTCTTAAACAAAGCAGAACGATTCAATCATGCAGTCACCACAACTCTCCAACCACTGTTTTCTTGGTAGGGCACAGCACTGCAGGATTAATCCTTTATGGCGCTCTCCGAGCGGTGCGTGTGCACAGAAAACGATTCACGTTGGTCTTGAATCTTTGGAGATTATAGTCCTTGAGAAATATGGCCTCAGGGAGGTCATTCCAGAGTGATGATGTTCTTCAGATGAAGGAATTTTCAAACAGTGTAAAACTGTTAAAAGTTAATAGGTGTCCAGGACCAATAGAGTACTTGTGCTACAAAGTATGGCATCTTAAACAGCTATTTAAATACCTATCGCCAATATCAATAATTTATATCAACCTATTTCTACTAGGTAGGTATAGTATAAAAATAAGAAAGTTCACAATAAAAATATTATAAATGAAACAAGAAGAAAAAAGGGTCTAGATCTTCCTTAAAGTAATTATGCCTTATGTAGTTTAAAATATACCTAATATTTTGTTTTTTATTTTAATAGAGACCTTATTATTTTGCTCCTTTTTCAGTTTTCAAATAAAAACATTACCTGTCAAACGTTGTGTTTGGTTGTTAGAATAAATTTTGAAAATTCGTAAATATTTATTTTCACAAATTATGCCGGAAGTTTTGGCAAAACTATAAGAAAGTATATTTATTTTTATTTTAAAATATGTTTTTCCACATCTCTTTTATGTACGATTCAGTAGCCAGAAAAAAAATCTTGCCAATTTCTAGTACAACTTTTCTTGTAAATTTGATAAAATAATGTTTCTATAAAAAATGTTTTATTGTGTCAAAATAATGATTACCTATATAATAAAATAGCACATTAAATACTTTTAATTGTATCATTTCTTGGAATTATGCAACAAACATAGACTTGTAAATTTATGCTAAAACTTACCGTTCTTGGAAAACTCTAATTAAACTTTAGAACTGTTTTAAGTGTACATTTACTTGCTACGCCTTTAAGGAAAAAGGTATTAGATAATTGTTGTTTCATTAAAATTCTTGAGTCAGTTCGAAATTTTTAGTGTAAGGGTTCAGAAAACGAAATAAAATAAATCGTCAAAACGAGAAAAACAATTTCATATACTTTACATATTTTTAAAATGTTTTTTGTTAAAATTAATTAATCATTATTTTTGAAGGTTTAATTTGTTTTTAAATTTTGTTTACGCTTTAAACCAGTAGGATAAGCTATACACTTTTAGCAATTGAAAATGTGATATTCGATATATTTTTCTGTGAGTGCACTTTCTCAGCAACTATTATTAAGCTAACAACTTCCCGCACTTGAAAATGAGAAAGTCCCACTTTCTATTTCTAACACTAACAGTCGGCTTAATATATTTGGTTTAAAATAAAAATTAAGTTAAACTGCGTTTCTTCTTCTTCTCCGGTTTCTTTTTGCATACATTGAATAAATTCGCCATAAACCTATTTTTTGTTAAGTTTTCTGTTACTAAACAAACGCCTAGCTCGGGCATAGCGCTGCCTAGCGAGGACGCCTGCAATTATGACTAAATGTCTTTGCAGGAGATCCTCTGATATTTGTGGCTTTGTAAGTCCATGTCAGAGGGCGCAGGTATGCTTCAAAATTGGTGTTCTTTACCAGCACCACGAGATGAAGCCATCGGCTTCATTCTCCGTCTCATAAACGTAAATGTCATTTGCAACACACTCGTTGGTCTAAAATTTTGACCGGTGTCATTTGACAGAGCTGAAAACTGATTTTTGAAATACTCTGATCATTCCTCTTCAGAAAAAGTACTCTTAATTTATTTCGATAAAACTGGCGATTTTCGAGATAAATCGGTTTTTATGCGTAACACTGAAAAGTTAAAAATCAGGTTGCTATTGTTAATTCCTACATAATGAATTAGTATTGAAGGAACTTGTCGAAACCGCCTTCAAGTTAAAATAATTTTAAAATATGGAAGAATATTTTTACGCAGAATATGATGATATTCATTTAATTTATGCTGAAGCGCTGCCCAACTCTTCGAAGGCAAGAAGATTTTATTCTGAAGGATTTCTAGCCTGAACATTGCCTAGTCAAAAAATCTTTGAAAGGGATGATCGGAGCCTAAGGGAAACAGGTAAAAGATTATTCGAAAGTAATGATTAGAGTTAACGGATTAACCTTTCAATTGAATTGACGTGGCGGTGAGTGACCTCCCAGGAGAGCACGACACTCTCACGTAGAGGAACAAATTTTGGCAGATATTGCCGACAACCCTTTCAACAGCATAAAATAGATCGCGACACGAAACAGTGTTACAAAATGGGTTGTACATGAAACTCTAAAGGAACAGTTACTTCACCCATACCATGTTCAAAAAGTGCGGGAGATTAATTTATTCCGGATGATTATCCAGCAAGACTTCAATACTTTAACTGGTTTATATAGCAACATAACGTAAGTCTACATTTTTCTTATTTTGTTTACCGATGAAGCTGGTTTTACAAGAGGTGGAATGATAAACTCAATTTACATTTTTGGGCTGATGATAATCCGCAAGCCACAATTTAAAACAAACACTAACAAAGGTTTATGGTAAATGTGTGGGCTGGTATTATCGGAAATAACCTTATAGGTCCATTTGTTTTGGAAGAAAGACTCAATGGCTAGATTTATTTACAATTTGAATAATTTATTGGAAGACGTGTCTCTTCATAGAGGAATGCCAATGTGGTACATGCATGATGGTGCTCCACCTCATCATAACCGTATAGTATGTCAACACTTAACAACAGTTTTTGGCCCTCGATGGTGGGCCTGTTCTATGGCCACCAAGGTCTCCAGGGATAAATCTCTTAGACTTTTACTGCTGTAAACATCTAAGAGAACAAGTTTATTCAACACCAGTAAATATTAGAGAAGAACTACCAGCAAAAATAACACAGCATTCTAACCAAGTCTGCAATATTATTTGCAGTCAGCGGGAAAATATTCGAAGACTAAGAAAATGTATTGAAGTACTTGGAGCCCATATTGAATATTTGCCAAAAAAACGTTTAAACGTTTTCATTATTTTTGTATTTTAATAACATTGTTTTTGGATTTGACAATGTCTGAGCTGGAAATCTTTCAGCATAAAGTCTTCTTGCCTTCGAAGAGTTGGAAAGCGATTCCCAAAAATTAAATACACATAAGCATATCCTGTGTATTAAATTTTTACCTGTTTGTGTTTAGCATTAGTAAGTTTTGAGTGTTTGGCATAAAAACCGATTCATCTCAAAAACCGCCAGTTTTATTAAAATAAATAGTACCTTCTTTGAAGAGGAATGACCACAGTATTTAAAGAATCAGTTTGCAGCTCTATCAAATGACACCGGTCAAAATTTGGGACCAAGGAGTGTGGTGGCAATTCCTGCTGTAGTATCATTTAATGACTCTTTATGACCTCTATAAAATATTAACATTTAATTAAATTATACAAGTTCAAAAGTTAGAGTCAAAGAAGTAAACCTTTGCGGCTCTGCATCTCCGTCAAGCGGCACGGAATTTTTTTTATTACAAGTTAGGGTTATTTTGACCTCTTCTGTATGCTCCCCAGAAATTAGGAGGTACTTACTAGACACCCTGTATAGTATTTGATAGGTATTGCTTAAAGGTATTAAAAAAGCAAAATAATGAAAATAAATGTTTTTTTTTTTTTCACGCGACATGGTGTTCCACACGGGAAAAAGTATATTATGCTTTAATTAAATCAACTTACATTACGCTTAGTGAACTGTATAAATAACGAAAAAAATATAGGAATATTTTACCATAAATGATATTTTTATTATTATTAATATTCACAGGAATAAATCCACACGCATCATCTTCTAAACCATTGTTTCAAATGTATAATATAAAACTATTTTCTATTTCGAAGTATCTCAGTTATTTCTGTCAGGATTACATAATTGGTTCAAAAATATATTTCAAGAAAAATATTGGGAGTTTTAAATTCGTAACTAATATAAAAAAACAAGCACGAAACTCGATTTTACTAAGTGCAGCAATAACTATTTATGAAACTCCCCGAAATTAAAATAGCCTTGGCACTTTTAAAAAATTTAGAGCTGTAGCATATTTAGTTTCCAAACTACGCTGGGCTCCGTAGGGACAGACAGACATCAGTGCAAGGCTCAACATAATAATTCCAACTTGTCAATATGCAATAATAATTATCTATAAACCAATGCGTACATTGCAAAACAAGAAGATAATAACATACGTATAGGTATGTTATGAATTATGCGCAATCCCATTAATGTATAGATAATCGATGTAGAATGCAGTCCGCTGGATAAAAGGATGTTCCGTTGGGTATTACTACTAATATTCCTGGCCTGGTATTTCATACGCAATGCCTCAGATACATCGCCTACGTATTATATCATTAAATACTTATTGTAGTATAGTTGTTCCAAGCTTAATTTGATGACATAAAAAAACGTTAAACTCTTGACCATAGGCGTCGCTTCTACCAAATAATTACAATGCGGATTGTTGTAAATTTTTAATATGATTAAATAGTATATTAGACCGCTTGGGTGACCGCTTGGGAAACACCGCGTGCTGTTGTCTTAGGGAAGAGTGTAAAATGAATCGACATCAAAACCATCCTATTAACGCCGGACAGGCCGGATGAGATCGGATATCTCGTAGGATGAAGGTGCCGTTTCACACTCCCCAGTCGGTAGACCGCACGATTAAAAACCGTACGGTCGATGACCGGTTCTAGATGGCCTCAGATACGCCGACGAACCGTAAAAAAGTAAAATAAAAAAAAAAAATAGTATATTATTACAGCTTGTTGCGTGAAAACACGTATTGTATTGTATTGTATTGTACCCGTGACTTCGCCTGCAGAGAATATTTTTAAAATGGTCTTTCTATAAAGAAAATGGCAATTTTGCCAGAAATAATTTAAAAATATAGTTAATATCGATAAGAGGTTTGTATCTGTGACTTCGCCGGCAAAGAACACATGCATTTAATATTTTTAAAATGGTCTTTCGATGAAGAAAATGCTCATTTTGTCGAAAACAATTTAAAAAGTTTGTCCTTGTTCAGCCAGGACCGCCAGGAGGTATGAGTTTTCCTTGCCAAGAAAGAATAGGGGCAGGTATTATGTTAGTTGGAATATACAGTTAGTAGTTAGAATTCACTATATATATTTTAACAACAAGTTGATCGCATCAGCAAAATCACAGTAAACGTTCTGTAATATAACAAGTTTTTAAGATACTTGTTAAAGGAACATAATTAATATAAATTTCATAAACAATTTAATGACTGGAATCGTCAGAACTTTCAGAAGTAGAATCGTTTCCAGGTTGGATTACTAATGGCGCTATAGATGGTGAAACAGAATATCCATTTTCTGTTGTTATAACATGAGCTACGCATTTCGTTATTACCCGCTGAATATTATCAAGGAAAACTGCGCTTAAAGTTGAAGATTGATTATTGAGTGATACCCTTTGCTGACAAGAGCAACACATTAGGTACAAAGCCATATTTACTTCCGGCATGATAACGCGTTTTCCTCTCGAACACGGTGTACCAAAAGTACAATTTGTACTATCTACCCAACCATACTTAACAACATCATGAGTATCAAACCAAGCTTCGTCTAAATAAGTTATGCTTTTATCGAATCCATGGTACTCCTTTATTTTGCGGAAATAGTCCTGTCGTAGTTCAATGTTACGCGGGGATTCCATTACAACCAATGGATTATCTATTTTTTTTTATGTGTAAAGTCACATTTTAACAAAACACCACGCAATGTTTCTGAAGATTGTTACTTATATTCAGGGTAACCTCGCAATTTATCACGAACCAGTTCTAAAGTTGGCACTATATTATCCTCGTGAAAGTTGTAAATAGTTCGCAGAATAACATCCCTCGTATTGTCAGCCTTTTTTAATTTCTAATTTATTGGTGTGCGGTTTATGGAATGACCGGTTACAGTCCCTAAACTAATAACGTTATAAATTCTTATAAAACCCAAGTTGTGTTAATTGATTATAAGTACATTCTTCTACAAAGCGCATTTTCAGTTTTTCCCGGATTTTCTTGTTTTAAACACGCGTACATATTTAAAATAATGCGTTGACATTGAAAATGTAAATCTGTGTTTCTTAATTCCGGACTTATTTCTCTTTCGATGGCCGCCTCTGGCACCGACTCATTATACTCCTGCGATAATTCACCTCGACCTTCTGTTTTAAATCGTCGCCAAAAAGCCACACTAATATAATAAAATATAGGTACCAAGTAAAAACTTACTTGTCTGAAACCACACAGTTATAGCAGAATATGAAATATGTAAATTACAGTAAATCGTTTCAACCAGTCACGCTGCGGTCCCATTCCCAATATCGCATACCATCAACTGATTTTAAAGCTGATAAGGGATCACACAATTGGCAGAACCTTTAACTATTTGCTGTTCTTGTCTACAACATATAAATTTGTATTTACATGCTGCTCTATTAATTTTCCCACTCGGAAAAAATAGTTCGCACTTTAAATTGCCAGTGGGCCTCGACGCTCTATCGCCAGAATGTTGCCAATTCTACAAAGGTTTAGTAAGTATAGGAGGAAGGGTTTGTTAATTGTTAATTTTTTTTGTTTTGTTTAACAACAGTGAAATTTTTTTAGTTTGATTTAAATTATTTTTGTATAAATAATATTTCTGAAGTACTAGAAAAATTATTATAATATTCATGAATGGCTTGTACCTTCTGTCTTTGACATTGAAAATTTCTTGTTTCAAAGTACCGGGTGTTCCACCTAAGGAGGTAATCGGCTATATCTCAGAAAGTAATAACACTAGGACTTTGGGAAATAATATATATCAATAAAAGCGGCCAAGAGAAATTGCTGGAAATTATTTTCAAGTTTGAAAAATGACCGCTAGGGGGCGTAAGAGAACTTTCAAAATAGAAATGCCGATTTTCTCTTGATTTTTCTTTATAAAAATATGTTAAAAATATAAGCATTGTATTCTTTATAAAATTATGCAACTTTACGTTAGGAATCATTTTTAGCTATTTTCAATAATAAAGTGGTGGGAGAAGCTCAAACTTTTTTTCTTTCAAACGCTGATATCTCTGCTTTGGATAGACCGATTTTATTCAACTTGATCTTGAAAAAAAGCCCCTCTTTTCCTCTACACGCAGATCTATTAACTATACCATATTGATTCTGATGGTGGCCACTAGATGGCGTTTTTCCGTAATTCATCAATGAATAAGGATTTTCTCGAAAAAATCAAATGTTATGATATGACTTTACATCATATTTTATTTTAGGCTTATAAAGGCTATTAAATAGTGGAATAAAAAATCCAGGTCCGTATTTAAAATAAAAAAGTTGATAATGGTCGCTCGAATCCGAAACGTCGGATTAAAAAACTAACCCCATCAGCTTGTAGAGGAGGAAAAGTTACTAATAATGGGAGACAGTTTGAGCATCTTGGACGTCATTAAACCAGAGATTTAATTGATTAATTAATGTTTTAAAAAATTGCCTGTTTTTCCATATTAATTATTATTATCCCTAATTTCTCTAGTTTAACAAAAGATATCACGTTGCGGTTTTCAGTTCCTTATAGTAACTTTTCCTCCTCTACAAGCTGATGGGGTTAGTTTTTTAATCCGACGTTTCGGATTCGAGCGACCATCATCAACTTTTTTATTTTAAATACGGACCTGGATTTTTATTCCACTATTTAATAGCCTTTATAAGCCTAAAATAAAATGTGAAGAAAAAGTCATATCATAACATTTGATTTTTTTGAGAAAATCCTTATTCTGAGGAATTACGGAAAAACGCCATCTAGTGTCCACCATCAGAATCAATATGGTATAGTTATTAGATCTACGTGTAGACGAAAAGAAGGGCTTTTTTTCAAGATCAAGTTGAATAAAATCGGTTTATCCAAAGCAGAGATATCAGCGTTTGAAAGAAAAAAAGATTGACCTTCTTCCACCACTTTATTATTGAAAATAGAAAAAAAAGATTCCTAACATAAGGTTGCATAATTTTATGAAAAATACAATGCTTATATTTTTAACATATCTTTATTAAGAAAAATCAAGAGAAAATCGGCATTTCTATTTTGAAAGTTCTCTTACGCGGTCATTTTTCGAACTTGAAGATAATTTCCAGCAATTTCTCTTGGTCGCTTTTATCGATATATATTTTTTCCCAAAGTCCTAGTGTTATTACTTTCTGAGATATAGCCGATTACCTCCTTAGGTGGAACACCCGGTACATTTGCAAACTAGCTTCCAAAGAGAGTTACTGACTATCAATTAAATAATGGTATAAAATAACACTTGTAATAATGAAAACTTAAAGAATTTTTTAAAAAACATCTGACAATCTTGATTATGATCAAACTGACTTTGGAAAAATTATAGTACTGAAGTTTAGGTTAGTTCATTATTAATTTTAAATTTACAACAGAGATAGTTTAAGTTAGCTAGCTGACCATTTTTAGAATGCATGTAAGGAACAACGATAATTTTTCATGCCCAATCAATGTTAATCTCTTTGTTATAATCTTCCATATTTTGTACGCCTGTAGGTAATTAATTAACATGCCGTTATTATGTGTCTTAATAATTTAAAACAATTATATTGCAAGGAGAACAGATTGTAGAGCCCAATAATATTTATCTATCCAAAAAATATTATTACATTATTCAATGAATTTATATTCATAGGATTTTATGCATGCGTCGGAAATTACAAGTGGATAAATCATATTTAATTAAAATTAAAGTAAAAATATTTTATATTAAACCGATAATTAACATATCAGTATTTCATTTCATTAGTCAATTAACCATACATTTAATATGGGATTACGGGATATAATCAAAACAAAAATTAATTATTTTGAATACATTCTACTTTTAATTACTTAACATAAATAATATAATTATGTCAAATTTTTATAATTACCCAGTGATGAACTTAAAAATAAATACAGGGTGTCCGGTCTTTCAAATATGTCATTACCGTTTATATTGTATAGGACACTTTGTAAACTTGTCTGATTACATTTATTGTAATAAGGTCCCTTAGTTTTATAATGGATAACTTAACAATTATAAATAAAGATGCTCTACTATAAAGTTAGTTCTTGTATTACATTTTTCAGAATATACCGAGGATTATAGTAAGGTCAAGTGGGGTAAGAGCATTTTTGGGGTAAGTGCGTATATGCCGCGTAACAAATGAGACACTTTGTTCTGGGTCCAGCAGGCAACTTTAGCCGTTCAAGCGTCCTCTAATTTAAGCGACTGAATATAGAGGGAGTTGTAAACGTGTTGGTTTGAAATATGTCAACTGTCACTTTTGTTTCCGTCTAAAATTGATGCGTGTGGAGAAGGTGCGCAGTAAGTTAATCTACAATCATCGTAGTTATAAAGTGAAGTTTTAAACTAAATAGTGGTAAGTTACATTACTTATATGTAGTTATTAGTACAAATATGTATTTTTGTTTAAAACTTTAAACAATTGCAAATATCTCGTAGGACGCTCTTGCCCCAAGAAAAATCGGGCATGGGGCAAGTGCGTCTTTAAGACACGAGGTAAGTGCGTTGATATGCACTTGCCCCAGTTCTATGCGCACTTACCCCATTAATTATATTTCAGATCTGGTTTACAACATGGTTAGAAATTACGTTAGGAAAACAAAGAGGGGTGAGTCCTACAGCAAAGAAAAGTTGGAAAAGGCGGTTGATGATGTTTCTTCTGGGCGCATAAACGTTTATTAAGCTAGTTCCATATATAAGATTCCAAAAACTACCCTTGTCGACCATCTAAATGGACGAAGAGGACAAAAGTCAAGTTCATTCGGAAGAGCTACAGCACTTTCCGTAGAAACTGAGAGCAAACTAGCAGCATATCTAAAAACAATGCAAAAATCTGGTTTTGGACTTAGTAGGAAAGAAGTTCTTAACTTGGTGGGAGAATATGTCAATGCTAATAATTTAAAAACCCCATTTAAGGATGGCGTACTCTCTTTGGTTTTTACGGTTTAAGAAAAGTCAAAATTTTTCCCTCCGAAAACCGCAATCTGTGGAATTTTTAAGGCGGAAGAGTTGTGATCCTTTTACACTTGGAAAATATTTTGAAATACTTCGATGAGTGAATTAGGACTGGAAAATAAACCAGACCAAATTTGGAATCTGGATGAATCCGGATTTTCTAATGATCCATCTAGAACCAAAACTGTCGGCCCAAAAGGTCTTCCAACAACCAGAACGACCAGCTCATCTGGAAGAGAAAATACAACGGTTTTATTGGCTTGTAGCGCTGCAGGTTCAAAGGCTCCTCCACTTATAATTTATAAAGAGAAAATATTTGGTCTGATTGGTATGCGCCAGAAGGTTGTGGTTTCCCACATACAGTTTATGCTGCCAGTTGCAACGGATGGATGGAAACGTCAATCTTTGTAAATTATTTTGAGAAGTGTTTTTTGAAAGTCGCTGCACCTTCTGAGGAAAAACCTGTATTGCTGATCTATGACGGACATTCCACACATGTGGGTTTAACATTGATAGAGTTAGCTACAGCAAATCATGTGACGATCATAAAATTACCTCCACATTCAAGCCACCTCTTGCAGCCGTTGGATTTAAGTGTGTTTAAAAGTTTAAAAACTGCTTGGGACCAGTTTCTTTGCAAATGGCAACGACAACATCCCGACCAAAAATTACCACGAAAAATATTCGCAAAAACTCTGGGTGAAATTTGGCTAAACACGGATCCCACTATAATAATAAATGGGTTTAGAAAATGAGGGATATTCCCATTAAATCGAAACATTATTCCAGAAGCAAAATTTTGAACCTGCGGCACTGAACAGATGGAAAAATCATAATAATGTATTAGCTCAGACTAATGATGTTCATCCTTCCACTTCGTCAAATTCACAATCTGACTCTCCAGGACCCTCTTCAGCCAACGGAATTAGCGTTTCCAAAAATAAGTCCGAGTTAAATAAAGAAGCAACCAGCTTTGAAGATCTTCTACTAAAAAGTTTAAAAGCAAATCCTCTAGAAAAAAGTTCAAGAAAAAGAGTTGCTGAGGGTGCCACTGTCCTGACGTCCAAAGAGGCGATAGATTTTAATAAAAGTAAGGAAATTAAGAAACAACAAAAGTTGAATAAAGTTAAGTCTAAAAAATCACAATTCGCCAAGAAAAAGCTACAGAGTCTAGATGAATCGACAGATAGCGAGTACAGCACTCAAGAAAGTGATTACGAAAATTTGGAAGACATATTAGAAAGGGAAGTTGATGAGCAAAACCATTTAGAAGAAATATCTCGGGATATTTCTACGAGAAAAATAGATGACTGGATTTTGACAAAATTTCCTGGAAAGAAGATCGTTAAATATTTTGTCGGTCAAATTCGAAATGACAAAAATTCAGATTCCGAAATGCAAATAAAGTTTGTTCGAGAACAGTCAGAAAATGAAAAGAACACAATGATTTGTTATCCAACTGTTGAAGACGTAGCTGAAATTGCAGCAGATCAAATCGTTTCAATTCTACCTGAACCACGTTTAGGACGGCGAGGGGAAATTATATTTGACGTAACATTCGCTAATTACAACCTTCAGTAAAAGTTTTTTATTTTTTAGAAACATAAGTGTATTTTGTAGTTGTTAAAATATTTATTGGAAACGTAAATTTAATATGCAACTCAAGTAGAATGTTTTGTTTCTGCTGTTTGGTGTGTTTTTGAGATATTTTTTTTATAAAGATATTTTGTAAATATCTGTCCTTTATTTTCTTGCTTTTTTTAAATATAAAAAGTTGCTGCTCCCATGTTTTTAAAGATATTTATGCGCTCTAAACGCAAGAACGTTCTTAACACTTTCAATTAGGCGCTCTAACCCCGCACACATTCTAATGCCATTAAATTTAAAACTACAGCCAATAAACGCACTTGCCCCAGAATCGGGGGTAAGTGCGTCCATTGGTCATGGGCAAAATTTTTTTGAAGTATTTCAGTCCATCTACGAAATATTTGATTCTTTTTTACAAAAAATGCATTCAGTAACATCCAAATCTGTCTCTGAGATGAAAAATCGTGATCTATCAAGAAATAAAAGTTGTAGCCATTTTTAAGTTTCACTTTTGTTATTTTTATATCGCACTTACCCCACTTGACCTTATTATTGTGGCTATATATTATTTTCTCTTGCTTAAAACGTCTTTATTTATTTGTCTTTTTGATCGATACTTCCTATTGTAGCTTATATAAAAACCTCATCCTCAACACACCAATCAACTCGCTTAACAACATTCTTTATTTTCAAACCTATACTCTCCTTTATTCTTGGCAACTCATTTTCGACTTTTCTTTTTTCATCCACGACCCCTGGGAATTTTTCGATCATACAAAACGAAGTTTCCATTATCTTTGCGTTGAAGATTCATTTTTCTTTTTCCTATTTAGAAGTCGTTAGACTTTCGAAAAACTATTTTTAGGTTGCTGAATAACTTTTCTGTAAATGATTTTTCTTTTGACGTCTTTCTACAAACTCGTAAAGTTGTGGTCAGAAATCCAGGGGACTTAAAGCAACGAAAATTAATTGTAAGCAAGGATATTTCCTACTTTATTTCATAGCTTTTAATAAAATTGTTATCTACAGTTAATGCAAAACAAAAACCGATGCACGTCATCAATCAGCTGATAATTGTAAATCCGTAAGAAAACACGAGGAAATTAAATTTTGCAAAAAGTATTAAAACTTTATGCGATATTGAATTTACTACAAACTTAAAGTATTCTTCTTTGATACGAACCCACCCATAGCAAATATTTTGTTTATCTAAGTTTGTAAAAATTAATATAATTTAAATTTTATTGGCCGATAGTTGGCAACACATATGTAAACGATATGGTGGCGCCAGCTCGTTCGTTAGCCTGGCTTGACGTTTCATGCAAAATTAACCTTAATTGCTCGTGGCTCCGTGTCGCTGTACGTCTATTTTTGAACAAAACTCCAGATCTTTTTATAAATATCATTAAAAAACTATTCTATTAAGAGAAACAAAAGAGTACATACATAGCTCTGTCGATTACAAACAGTGGCGTATTGTTACCCTGGACAGCAATACAGAGAAGTAAATTTAAAGAGTATGTTAAGGTCTAGATATTTTGTTTCTACTTTACTAATTTTTAGCGTGTAGCAGCTACCCTAAGTTTGAATATCTCCACTTTAAGCGCAATTTCAACAACAGTGAAGGAAAATAAATTATTACAATCACCTTAAAACAAACGTTCTAACTCAAAGAGAGTTGTAAATGTGTGAAGATTGGATATAAGTTCTATCCGTGACACTATTTATGGAATGTACGAAACATGTAAGTTGCATTATTTAAAAATTATAATATTTTACATCCGTTATTCATAAGCTGTAACTTTTTTTTAGAACATCATGTAACTTCGACAAATTTACGTTAGACATTTAAAGACAGAGAACTGTTTGATGGTTGTCTCAACTCTTTAAGAAGCCTCTTCAGGAAAATAAGCTTCGGATGGTAAAAAGATGAAGTGAGGCGGGGGCTTATGGAACTTTCCCATGTAGCTTTTAGACGACTGGTATTTTTGAAGGAATATTTTAAAGAAAACGAAGCATTTTTGTGCCAATTCGTTTTCTTGGATGAAACATGGATTTTTCAGAATAGTACCATTAGTCGATCTTAGCAAGATGAAAATAAAAGAAGTGTTAGATCTACTAAAGTTGATGGTAAAAGGTATTACGCAGTAAACAAATATATAAACTATGGGAAATTTTTGTATATTTATCTTGTTTTTTTGAAAAAATACTGTAATTCCCTTTCTCGGATATTTTGGTTACAAGCTCGCAACACTGTCGATAACTGACGTCACTTAAAGGGTATGACTTTAATTATTAAATCATAATTCCGTAATCAGGGAAGCAAATAATTTTTTTTACACATTCCTAGAGTTTTATTCGTCAATTCAAATGTTAGAAATAACAGTACGCCTATGTTCCAATTTAAAATTCCAGAGTTACTTCTCAAAATAGAGAAGGAGTAAATGTCAAAACTATATATACAGTCGGAACGGTGGATCTTCTCCGGTGAATTTTAGATCATGGATCAAGAGACAACGTGATTTTACAACTCCCCATCTTTATTTGTTAAAGCCTTAAGAACTTCCAATCTCTATTTGTTATAGCCATGGTCAATAATAAGGCATTGAAATCCATTATTGACCGATCTTCAAGAATCTATTTGAATGCAGGTAACTTGATTTTTTGATTCTACAACATGAATTCATAAACATGATTAACCTGGAAGGTGATTTCTTGTGGTTAGGCAACCAGATAATTATTAATACATATTAGCTTATTAGAGATGCTTGATATTGTAAAATATCGATACAATCAACATTTTTCTGCTTCCATCCTTAATTCTGGAGGTGTACACATAATAATATCACTAACATTTTCTTCGCTCAGTTTTTAAAAAAACGGAAAACTCGGGAAATCTGATGAAATAAATGAACAAAAATTGACATTAACAAAGCCATCTGGCAAAACAACAAAATATTTTGCCAATTCCAAAGCGCAGGTAACTTGATTAAAAAATATACTTATTTCTACCTATAATTTTTTATAATTATTAATACTATAAAGATAAATGTCTTATAAAAGTTTGTAGTAGTGGAAAAAATATTATATTAACCACGGTTTAGACAGCTTATAGCCCTCGCGTCTTAAATCCCTTGTCGCTCCGCTCCTCGTGACTTAAACTTGCCGCTCGGGCAATTATGATGGGCTGTCTAAACCTTGGTTAATAATATACTATTATTCCATATTTGAAAGCGCTAAAAAATAAATATTTCACCGAACCTACGTAATGTTCCATTTAAAATAAGCAAAAAATTGGTGATTTGCGTTTTCGTATGTCTATACCCCATTGCTTAATGCGAGAGAGTAATGAAATTTAAATTTGCAATGACAGGACCCTTAAGCAGGGTGGACAACTTAAAGGTTGCTGTGTAAATTTGAAGTAAATTGCAATGAGCTTTTAAAAATTCCTTATTTCAGACCTACACACCCTCAATCGGTTCGAAATTAGGGTCACCTTAATTTGAATACAAAATAAAGACGAGTTTGGTCAACGAAAGTATTGTAACAGCGGCGTAACTACACGTAGTTTATTAGAATTAAAGTATAATAATAATTATAGTTGATTATAATTATAGAGATAATTGAGATATTAATTATTCTAATATTAAGTAGATAAAAATTTATATAGAAGTAAGAATAATATGAAAATAGATAAATTGGAATAAATATTAATAGTTATAAAAAAAAATTTACTGTGTACAATACAACAACTTAATTTTTAAATTTAAGTCATCATGTTACGAGTACTCCGATAAACTATCGTCGTTGGGGTCCGGAGAAATAATAAGGGGCTCTACAGTGTTTTCTAGCATGTTATCAGCTTCCCACATTCTTTCATCTATTTCAATCACATGTTCAAAGTACTTACTCCATTTTTCACAATCCACTGTCTTTATTCCCTCTTGCAAGAGGTTTCCAACGTCTCTTATTTTAACAGTGGTGTAATGCCTTGCTACAAACCCTTTTACTTGCGCCCACTCCAAGACTATGGGGTTTAATTTACACTGATATGGAGAAAGGCGAAGAACTGTTATATTTCATTTGAAGCGATTTCGTCGACAAGAAATTTCGTACAAAGAGGTTTATTTAACTTTACAATCTCCAGTTGCTCCTTTTTCAGCATATCTTTATAAAATGACCTCTTACTTACAGCTTACAGTGAGCCAATGAATGATGTAATTTTTTTTTCCAAGAAGACGTTGGTGTTTTTTCGGATTTTTTTGAGTGGTAGCTGGTATCAGGGGCATGTCACCAATATACGAGAGTAGGGCAACAAGCAATTTATGGGCAGTTCATGTCAGGGGGGCAGGAGGGTTTGACCTATCTGCTAGTAACTTTTGGTTTTCTTATTTCGAGTTAAGATTTCATTAATAATCTTCGCTAATCGAATATTTTTAATAAGTTTTAATGATTTAATTGGATATGTAATTAATTTAAGTTCATACTATCATCATTTTCGGTTAAAATCTTACAAAAACATTAAAAAGCTAGTGTTTTTCTTTTTTTGCAACACTGATTTATTTTATGACAATGACAGTTTACTTCTCGTCTGGGTCTTCTGACGCGTTTGTGATTTTTTCCACGACTTTTTTCTTTATAAAATCGGTTTAATTTGATCTTGGAATGAATTAGTGGGGCTTTTTGGTAAGTTTATAGTGATATCTAAGTCCTTAGTTTATTTTTTCATGAGCAAGTAAGTTCCTTCTTGGGATATTTTTTAGCTGAAGCTTCGCTGTCGACCATGCTTTGGGATTGATGATTTTTGGAAGTATATTTATTATTGTAAGTATTATGCTAAAGTAGGTATTTAATAATTATATTATATTTTTAGATTCACAACCTTCTAATAATGATCTTTTGAAGTGTGTCTGAGTAAAAATGTTATTAATTAGTTCCTTCCTTATTTTTCAAAACTGGCGAATCACTTCTGTTTACTTACCTTCCTTGCAGTTAAATTATGAATATTTTTACATATACCTACACCATCCCTTATGTTTAACAGCTTTATATATTTCTCTTCTTACTCTTATTGGGCAAAATATAAAAGTTTTCGTACCTATTGTACCTTATATTATCCTAATTGAAAAGAATTTTTTTTTTCTGTTTCAGTCTAACCACACTCCTAGGCTTCCTTAGCTGTAATAATTATCAGTGAGAAAATCTAATTTCTTAAAAATATCATGACTTTAGTGTTGTATATTGTATTCTTAAATCATATGTAGGTATCTTTTTAATTTAAATATTCTAAATAAATATATTTTGATCATATTTTCTTTTATTATGATAATTCACTAGACATTGTTTTATAATTAAAAAAACAATAATAAAAACAACTAATGTGTAATAAATTTTAAGGTTGTGATTCAATTTGGTTGTAACATTACTATATAATTGTATTCCAGAAGATATATTTTTAAATTGGTTAGAAATTATGACAAGCTGCTCACATTTACTTATAAGGCGAACAGCTTGTGTATTCCTGCCAAACATATATCTTATGAAATCCAACTGTAATGTTACAGTCAAATCGAATCAAAACTAAAATTTATTTAAAAATTATGATATATTTTCAAATATTCCCGCGCATTTGTTCAGTCGGTATGTCAGATTTCTATAATGCCATCATCGATAAAATATAATTCTATTTTGCCGGTGGGTTAGCCATGCAGTTGGTTCATAGATGGCCCATGTTTCGAAACTTTAACATTGTTGTAACATTTCTCTAACCTTTATTGTTCTGTGGCTGGTATGACTATATTCATGACTATAACAGACTGCTATAATGCTATAATGAACTGGTGTTGGATAACAGGCATATTAAAAATAAAGCAACCATTAAATTTCTATTTAAAGACTCTTTAACCTGAACTAACCTAACTAACCTGAACTAACCTAAACTTAAGTTTGAAAAACATGTCACTAAACTAAATTAGAAATTAGCATCGGGTTGTTATGCTATTATGCAGTGAGGACCTAAAGTCCGCCCCCCCCCCCCTCTAACTTCTAAACCGTTCGGTATATTTTAATGAAATTTTGAACGATAATATTTGAGTAAGTCTTGCATTTTTTGACATACTAATGACAGCTTTAAATGTCAAAATGACAGCTGGGCCCGCTTTTGGAATATTTTTTTAAATGGAAAGGGGGTTCCAATGACACCTCATTTTGAAGGTATTTTAATGCTTAAAACATTCTCCACTTTAAAAAACATTTGGTTTAGTATTAAATGAAATTTATTAATTATAAGTATTATAAATAAAAGATAAAGACACACATCTACAAAACAGTGGTTACTTCAACAATTGTTGAAAATGACCACCATGGACCTCCTGACAAATAAATATTCTATTGGTAAATTCCTCTCGGACATTGTGAAGCACCTGTGGCGTTATTTTTGAACAAACATCTGTAATTTGTTGCCTAAGTTCATCTAATGAGCCTGGAGCCGTTTTATAAACCTCAGTTTTAACGTATCCCCAAAGAAAAAAATCTAGAGGCGTTAGGTCTGGCGATCTAGCTGGCCATTCTGTCGGACCTCGACGACCAATCCACCTATTTTCTTAAGATTCGTCCAGGTAATTTCTGACTTGGCTGAAATAGTGTGGCGGGGCACCGTCTTGTTGAAATATAACCTCTTGAAACTCATGTGGGTTTTGGGCAACAACATCATTAATAAGTGGATTAATTGTATGTTGCAACATATCCAGGTACCTGGGGCCATTAAGATTATATTCCAGAAAAATGGGACCTATAATGTGATTACCCAAAATGCCTGCCCAAACATTTATTTTCTGGGGAAACTGAGTGTGTCCCTCCCGAAAAACATGGGGGTTTTCATCACTCCAGTACCTACAGTTTTGGGTATTAACTCTTCCATGTAAGAAAAAAGTACTTTCGTCGCTAAAACAAATATTCCGCAAATAGTTATTATTCCGTACGATTCTTTCTCAGATAATTCACCTTACTTTTATTGAACCAATCAAAACGCTCATTTTCATAGCAACCACCTTGGTAACGGTCGTCTTACCCGATAAGACTACCGCTAGCTCGAAAAGACGCTTTCGAAAAGACGCTTGTAGCTTTTTTACTTAAATAAAAAATTAGTAACACCTCTAACTTGTATATTTACCTTTATCAGACGGCCTTCATTTTTATGTTCAGTAAATTATCCAATAAAATACACCTCTAGAGGCGGTTTCTTATCTTCATACCTTCGTTTTTCACTCGAAACTCGATTTTCCAAGAAAATTTTCACTCAATGTAATTTTTACTTATAATCAAAGATAAGACCCTCGAGCTAAAGCTCTCGGGATCATATCAGATTATAAGTAAAAATTACATTTCGTAAAAATTTGTCAGAAAATCGATTTCTTGTTAAAAACATCGGTATTACCGATAAGACGCATCCTCTATCGGTATATTACTGTTGATAATTTCGCAAAATTCTAGTCGTCTATCTGGATCATCTTTTGTTAATTCGTGTATATTTTCATTTTATATGGGTGAAATTTATGGCTTTTCAAAATTCTTTTGACAGAACTACGAGAAACATTGCATGCTTCAGCCACGTGTTTCGTTGGCTGTTGGGGTGTAACAACCATTTCAGCTAAGACTTGGACTTTTACATCTTCCACGATTTTTGGCCATCCAGGCCTTGGAGCGTCTTTCACCGTACCAGTTTCTTGAAATTTAGAGAAGTTTTCGCAAAAATTTTCTGCATATTTGGCGTTTCGGATATCGTTCATTGAACATACGAACAGCAGCATGGTAATTTCGGTTAGCTTCGCCAACAATAATAATCGCTTCAAATTTATCCTGTAAAGAACGAGCCATTTAAGGCAATTTCGAGCTAAGAATATTTTCTGTCAATCAGACATTTAAAAACAGTATGACAGCAACAATCAATAGACAAATAATAGGTAAAAAAGTGTGTTATAAACAGTGGTGGTCATAACGTAGAAATCGATATTATTGATTTCTATTTAGAAAATACTAAACCAAATGTTTTTTAAATTGGAAAATGTTTTAAGCATTAAAATACCTTCAAAATGAGGTGTCATTGGAACCCTCTTTCCATTTAAAAAAATATTCTAAAAGCGGACATGAGTGGGGCAAGACATCGAGACCATGGTCAGCCATTATTTAGGTAATATGCCTATTAATTTTAGAAACCGCTCTCTAATTTACGAAAATCTAAAGGTGTATAATTATTTGAGTGCGAAGTGTAGATCTTTGCATTATATGCGTTTGCACAGAACAACAAGAGACCTTTTGGCTCAAAAGGCATATTACTGCCTGAAAGAGTATTGTCGGGATAGAGTTTGATTTGAACTTGATTTTAATGTTTTTCTGGTGTCTCTATTTTTTAAACTCGCTGACAACGTTTTAAAATTAGATTAAATTTAGCATTCGTTGCTTAGTCTATTGAAAGTATGTATTCTTGACAATAAAGCATGTCAAATAAAAAATAAAATGAACAACAAACGCGAAAATCCAAGTTTTTGTTTTATATTTGCCCCACTTTAAGCGGGCTTTCTGAGCACCCTTATTTTAGCAATAATAATCACGTTATAGTTTTCTAAAAAAATCAACGATTACGCTTTTAAAACGGTCGTTGTTAAATTCCTTGTTGTTTTCGTCAAATCCCTAATGTCCGAGCTAATAAAAATAACTTGTTGCTCAGGAAAATTACATTTTCCATTATAAAATTTAAATTTAAAACTTCAAAGAACCAAAAAGAGGAAATAAATTTTACGCTAAAATTTTTGTCGTATTTGCATTTGCAAAATAATACAATATGAACAGAAGACCAAAGGCTTCTCGGCGTAAAGGTCATCCTTGGAATACTAAGCAACCCCAAGTTGGTTTTATCACTTTCTAGCTTATTCGTTATTCACCCTTACGCTTTGTTTTGCAACCCAAAATAATCCAGTTTGGGTAACTTTTTTGCTCGTTTTTCAGCTTTCCAATTTTCTTTTTCCCCTTTTGACGCTGTTGCCGATACGATCTAAAAGGTGAGCTTTTTATTGGCAGAAAGTTCTAAAACCGTAATTAAAAAATCCCGTATATTTAGTAGGGTTAGTTTCGGAATAAATTAAATATATTGGGGGAACTTTGGAGTTTCTGATTAAACATTTTGTTGGTTTATATCAAAGTTGTGCAGTCTCAATATTCGCATAACCTATAAAAGCAATTAAATAAAATTTTCAATTTAAGAGGTCTATATATTATAATTCTACAGGGTGTTCGGAATAGCTAAATATATACTTAACTTTAAGAACAGATTGATCTTGCAAAATGTTATCATCTTTTAAAGATGCTGGGTCACCGGGTGCATATGAAGATGATTAATTTCTGTTATAACCAGTAGCGTACGCAATAGAGGAGATTGGAAACATTTCTGTCTAATTTCCTTTAAATAATTTATTGTCTGAAATTCTAACGTACAGGGTGATTGTCTATATTTTAATAGATTGATATCTCGGTTAATATTGGTCTTACAAATAAGTTTAGCAATTTTGAAGTATTTTTAATTGGTGTTCAGAATCCGTTATCAGAAAAAACAAAAATGCATCAAAAACTTATAATTTTTAAGTTACCTGGTATTTTTTAAATGAAGTACCCTGTATTTTATATTTTTAGCCGCTAGATATCGTTCTCCTGAGTTCAAATATACAGGGTGTCAATTTGAAAACTTCCAACCCTTAATATCTTTCTTGCAGTTAAAAATATGAAAAATCGGAAAGACACGTCAATTTTATTTGAATTTAAATGAATAGTTTTAGCCTTTTTGTTTCAACCCCCTAGGAGGGGTAGATGTCACCCTTAGAATCTTAAATGGGAATGGGGGTCAAGTGGCACATCGTTTTAAAGAGCGTTCAATTCTCTTTTCAGTGGTATTCTACTTTCTTGCTTTTTGTCCAGAGGTTTACGAATAATCGCGTTTCAAAGTTGCAGAAACAATTAAACTTGCCTGCATTGAGATTTTGGTTTTCAGGTTAGTGTTTACACAAAAATTACCGCATTGGGTCTCCTTGTAGTTCAAATGATTAGAAGATTAGGTGGCACCATGGGCGTAGCTAGACATTTTTCTAGGGGGGCCAAATGCTAAGAAACACAAAACATCATAAACATTAACGTTTTTTTATCAAATTCCAATAAGTGGCAACTTCCAGGGGGTGACATGGCCCTCCCCTGCCTCCTCCTCGCTACGCCCATGGGTGACACCGTTTCAAACTTTATTTGGGGATTGGCAAAGTAACCTCGAAAAATTTACAGAAAAAGTAATCTATTAAAATTTTGAAGGTACTACGAGTACCTAGTTAATTTGCGTTCATTCGATGACTTATCACTGAGATTCCACAAAAAGCATTGCTGTTCTATCAACAAATTCTAAAAATACGTTGTTTTTTAACAAAAAAAAAATATGGTCAGCAAATTTAAAAGATGTAGCCAAAACAGGCATATTATTGTTAATTCGCTTTTGCTTGTTGGGCTGTTAAGTGAAAACTTTTATTAAGCGCATACAGTGTGAAAATGGTTTATTCTCTTCAAGAAAGAACTGAAATTATTTTCATTTATGGAGAGGTTGGAAAGTGCGCACGTCCAATGAAAGAAATCGAAATCGTGAAGTAAGTCACAGGTATGTGCTGGATTTGGTGGCAAAGTTCTCCGAAACTGGTTCGGTGGGTAATAGAAAAAAAAAATAACTTTTCAGAAATTTATTGCGAAAATAGTATATATGTGAATAATACCTGTGAGAAAGAGGTTAGGGAAACAATATTAAATTTAAAAAAATTCTCGGCACCTGGGCATGATAAGGTAACGGTACGAGATTTGTTTAATAATAATAACAAAACTAATAATAACAAAACTAATAAATAATGTACTTTTAACTGGAACTTTTTCCCTCGAATTGAAAATAAGTAAGATTACCCCTGTATATAAGTCAGGCCCAAAAGACTGTATGGACAATTGTCGTCCAATTAGCGTTATAAGTACGTTCTCAAAAGTAGTAGAGATAGTAATAAAAACCATGCAGGATTACTTCATTTATGCATAGGCATGTTACTGCGGACCCTTATCAGTATGGATTTATTAAAGGTAGCAATACATTAAGTGCTACTACAGATCTCGTCAACTTGATCGCAAATGAAATTGATAATAAAAAATTGTAATGGCAGTATTTATTGACTTAAAAAAGGCATTTGACGTTGTATGTTTTGATATATTGTTAAGCAAAATGTATAAATTGGGCATCAGAGGCGCTATGTATAATTTAAATAAAACCTATCTACATAGTGGTGAATAATATGTAAATCTTGATAAACATGTTAGTGAAAACAAAAAAATTGAATGCGGAGTGCCACAGGGATCAATGCTAGGACCTCTATTGTATTCATTGTTTGTGCTTAGCTTGCGATGCTCGGTGTTGAAGGCGCGGTATTTCACCTTGGCGGACGATACAGCTCTGGTATATAGTTTCAACAGTGAGGACAACCTTGAGATAAATTTAAATTTAGATCTTCAAAAATATAAAGACTGGTTATTGTGCAATAGGTTAAAAATAAACATCAAAAAGACAAAATACATGATTTTTAAGCAAAAAAACAAAACTATAGGGACCCCTGTTATAAGAATAAATAATTTCAATATTGAGAAAGTAGAAAAAATAAAGTATTTAGGATTAATTATAGATGATAAGCTGAATTGGAAAGAACACATTAATTTCGTATCTGACAAAATCGCACCAATGATCAGCGCTTTATATAAAATTAGAAATTATCTATAAAAAAAAAGTAAAACGAATATATATAACGCCTATTTTCTATCACATTTCAGATATTTGTTGCCCGTATGGGGAAATTGTGGTGTAGTTAACTTTAACACTGTCCAGACATTACAAAATAAAGTATAAACTATATTATTTAATGATAACTATCTGACACATACGGCGGTTTTATATAGAGAATTAGGTTTGAATCGACTGGATACACTTTTTGGAACTGGAGCAATACAAACTTATGTATAAAATCATACATAAATAGCAAAAGTCAAACATTGAAATATTATTTAATTTTAATATGCATACACATTGCCCTAGAACTCAAGGTAATATCCACCTTAATAATATAAGAACAAATAAAGGAATTATGAGTCCACTGTACCGGGCATCTATTGCCTACGATAAATTACCAGTAGAAATAAGGAATGTTCCTCATTACAAAAAATTTCTGAAATTAACTAAACACCAGTTGGGAATTGACAAGAAAACTTAAGCTAGTATATGTATAAATTGTATAAAGACATGATCTGTTGCCAAATTTACTAATTTTGTAAAATGATCGATACCAATGTTTAGTTACACTGTCTAGGTCATAAGAAAAATTATGCAATAATAAATAAACCATTAAAAAAAAAAATAACCTACGAGTGATGAATGAAGGAGCTGAATTGAGATTATTTGCTTCAGAGCCCACCAGCTCCTTGCGGACAGTAGCAGAACGGACAGGAATATCACACGAGATTGTAAGAAAAGCACTGAAAATGCATAAACTCCATCCATACAAAATGCAGATACTTCAAGAACTCTATGACGATGATTTTGATAGAAGAATAGAGTTTTGTGAATTCATGAGTCGTCAAGTCAATGCCATCCCTAATATTCTGCCGAATATCTGTTTCAGCGATGAATGTTCATTTTTTCTAAATGGAAATGTTAACAAACAAAATTGTCGATATTGGAGTGACGAAAACCCGCATATTTTTCGAGAAGGACATACACAATATTCCCAAAAAGTTAATGTTTGGGCTGGCATTCTTGGAAATGCCATTATTGGTCCTTTATTTATTGAAGGAAACTTGACAGGTGATCTGTACCTTAATATGTTTGTAGAGACTATTGATCCTCTTATCACCCATGAGCTAGAAACTCAAATTGATGCAGAGGGTAATTCAGTTTTACAGGAAGATTTGATAACATTCCAGCAGGACGGTGCTCCACCTCATTATTTTCTTCCGGTCCGACAGTTGTCAAACAAGAGATTCCCGGATAGATGGATTGGCAGAAAGGGACCAATTGAATGGCCTCCAAGATTACCGGATTTAACACCCTTAGACTTCTTTCTTTGGGGACATCCTAAATCCATTGTTTATAAAACACAACCTGCTGATATTGATGATCTTAAAAGGCGAATTGCAGCAGAAGCAGGTCAATTCCCGGTGAAGTTTTCCGAAATGTTAGGGAGGAGTTTGAAAACAGACTTTATTATTGTTTACAGGAAAATGGACAACAATTTGAACAACTTATAAGATAATGCGTAAGTAGATCCCATGTGTTTTATTTTAGAAATTTCTCTTCCGCAATAAAAAGTTATTTTTGTCGAAGTAAAATAATCAATAAATAAGAAATCAATAATTGTTTAAACTAGATTTTCTTCCTGTTATTCAACGATTTTAACGGTGCCGCCTAATCTTCTAATCATTTGTACTACAAGAAGACCCAATGCAATAATTTTTGTGTAAACACTAACCTGAAAACCAAAATCTCAATGCAGGCAAGCTTTATTGTTTCTGCAACTTTGAAACGCGATTACTCGGAAACCTCTGGACAAGAAGCAAGAAAGTAGGATACCACTGAAAAAAGAATTAAACGCCCTTTAACAAAAGATATAACGTTGCGGTTTTCAGTTCCTTATAGTAACTTTTCCTCCTCTACAAGCTGATGGGGTTAGTCTTTTAATCCGACGTTTCGGATTCAAGCGACCATCATCAACTTTTTTATTTTAAATACGGACCTGGATTTTTTATTCCACTACTTAATAGCCTTTATAAGCCTAAAATAAAATATGATGAAAAAGTCATATCATAACATTTGATTTTTTTGAGAAAATCCTTATTCATTGAGGAATTACGGAAAAACGCCATCTAGTGGCCACCATCAGAATCAATATGGTATAGTTAGTAGATTTACGTGTAAAGGAAAAGAAGGGCTTTTTTGAAGACCAAGTTAAATAAAATCGGTTTATCCAAAGCAGAGATATCAGCGTTTGAAAGATAAAAAGTTTGATCTTCTCCCACCACTTTATTATTGAAAATAGAAAAAAACGATTCCTAACATAAAGTTGCACAATTTTATGAAGAATACAATGCTTATATTTTTAACATATTTTTATTAAAAAAAATCAAGAGAAAATCGGCATTTCTATTTTGAAAGTTCTCTTATGCCCCTAGCGGTCATTTTTCGAACTTGAAAATAATTTCTAGCAATTTCTCTTGGCCGCTTTTATCGATAAATATTTTGTCCCAAAGTCCTAGTGTTATTACTTTTTGAGATATAGCCGATTACCTCCTTAGGTGGAACACCCGGTACAATTTTTTGAAGCCTAAATTGCTATTACAAATATCAAGGAGTTAGCTAACATAACATTTACTGCCTTTACAATAGTATGGTCTTTCTATAATCTTTTCTCGTTTCAGCTATCTCTGTTCTGGTTTTAGCTGTTATATTTATTTTATATTTTAATAGCGCCATCGACGCAACCCAATAAATAAAAAAATCATTTTTCCTTTATCGCTTTAAACTCCATTTATACAAAAATAATGCGAGCTATCAAACATTTTTTAAACTGATTTGTTCCATCAGATTTCAAAAACAGAACAAACCGCAACAAGCAATATCATCTGCAACTGAAATATTAACCCTTTGCATTTCAATAAATTCTTTAATAAAATGAGTTTACATCATCTAGTCAAATAAAATTCCGAAATAAATTTGGAATAAATGCGGTGTGCAGATAACGTTTGTAAAATATTACATTGGATGCAGTGACACTTTTAATTCGCGAGAATTTATTTTACCAACGCGTAAAATAAATAAACCTCTTGATGCAGCAGTACTGATATTAAAAATTCTACATTCGTATGGGGAAAATAATTAGTGTGTTTTTGAAATTTATTACAACTAAATCGGTTTCGAAAAGTTTTGTGTCCTAAAAAACTAACGTGTGTACCTACCTACTACAAACAGGTATACAGTAGGGTGGAGCGAAATAAATCCAAATTTTCTTTTTCCAAACTCGAACTACCACTGTTGCCGAAAGTTGCATTTTATGGTCTGATTAATACAGGGTGCTGATAAAGTCTGGAATAATCGATTTATCTTGAAAACGCAAAAGTTTTTCGAAAAACGCTCGGACCCGTCGATTTTATTTTATTCTTTAAAATTTTTTGACGTTCTTCAATATTATACCGGATGCGCCAAAAACGCTAGGCAAGTGTCAACTTCACTTTTTCAAATAGAATACCCCTTTTTTTTCTCCAATATTCAGATTCCTCTCTAAACTCTAGACAAGTTTCATATAACATGTTGTATGGCTAAAGTCAACAGGAATTAAAATACAGGGCCCCCAATAAAAATCAAGGTATAATTTTAAAGCTTGTTTTCCATGACAAATACTTAGGCTAGGAAAAAAATTTTAACAGAAAATTGGTAATACAGTGAACAATCTAAAATATTATTTGAGTGTTGAAAATGGTATCCATTTACGGCTCTACAATGTCCCAATCTCTCAACAAATTCTAACTGTACATTATGTACAATTTCTGGGGTAATTTGTCTTATGGTTGTTGTTATACGGGTTTTGAGAACATCAATATCTTCTGGTTTATTTTTGTAAACCCTTTCCTTAATATAGTCCCACAGAAAGAAGTCCAATGGCGTTAAGTCGGGGGACCTCGCAGGCCACTCTATTTGACTCCGTCGACCTATCCAATGATGATTAAATAACTCATTCAGATATCTACGGACTTCGGCCGAATAGTGGGCTGGTGCACCATCCTGCTGAAACCAGATAGTTGTATTATGTGATTCAGGAATGTTCCGATCGGGAAATAGGGTAATCAACGCTGGAGCGAGGTATTCTTCAGAAACTGCAAATATCTTTGGCCAGTCAAATTTTGCTCAAAAAAATAGGGTCCTATAACAGTATCCCGAATTATTCCTGCCCATACATTAATTTTTCTCGGCCGCTGGGTATGAATTTCTCGGAACCAATGGGGATTTTCGCTGGACCAGTACCGGCAATTTTGACGATTTACCATGCCATCCAAGAAAAAAGTCGCCTCATCGGAAAAAATTATGTTACTCGGAAATAATGCATCGTTAATCAAGTAATTATCCATGAGAATTTCACAGAACTCATTCCTTCTGTCAGGGTCGCCTTCCAAAAGTTCCTGTACTCCTTGACATTTATATGCGTGCCATTTTTCCTTTTTCAGGAACTTTGCCACCGTTGAATCGTGGATATTTTCAAAATTTTGAGAAATGCTTCTTGTGCTCGAATGTGGTCTCTCTTCCAACGAAACTAGAATATCAAGTTCGACATCGTCGGAAATTTTAGGTCGTCCACTTCTAGGTTTATCCCTAACGTGACCAACTTCATTATACTTCTTAACAATTTTGGAAACAGTTGCCTGATTTATGTGTTCTCTATTTGGATATTTGACATTAAAATACTCACAAACTTCTATTTGTGTTCTCTTTCGATCTCCACATCCTACTATTATTAATATTTCGATTCTCTCGGCTTCCGTTAGAAACATTTTTATGGGTGAAAGTGACAACTTTGGAGTAAATATTAAATGTTTTGACATTTACGTCACTAAGTTATTATGTAGAAACCGGTAAAAAGGTAAATACCTAGACCTTAAAATTATACCTTGATTTTTATTGGGGGCCCTGTATTTCAATTCCTGTTGACTTTAGCCATACAACATGTTATATGAAACTTGTCTAGAGTTTAGAGAGGAATCTGAATATTGGAGAAAAAAAGGGGTGTTCTATTTAAAAAAGTGAAGTTGACACTTGCCTAGCGTTTTTGGCGCATTCGGTATAGTATTGAAGAACGTCAAAAAATTTCAAAGAATAAAATAAAATCGACGGGCCCGAGCGTTTTTCGAAAAACTTTTGCGATTTCAAGAAAAATCGTTTATTCCAGACTTCATCAGCACCCTGTATAGTGTTTAATTTTTGGAAAAAGAGGGAAAGTTACTCTCTGTGATCCCCTGTTAGTATTTTCAAATATTCAGCATTGGATTAATTTTTAGACTAAAGTAGTGTAAAATCTATTGGATTCGGGGGCGTAAATACAGTCTTTACCACGGTACAGATGGCTTGGCCTCTGTACCGCAGTAAACAATGTTACTGAAATATCGCGCAAATTCCACATAAATACTTTGCTGCAATGCAGATGTTTACTATATACTATCTGTATCGTAGTAAGTAGTGTAGGCTAAGTAGCGGCGTACCGCTACATCCATTGTTTACTGCAGCATGCGCTATATTTCTTAGAAGCGACTTGTTTTCTTCACAACGGCATCGCTGGCGTAAGCGATAGACGGATTCAAAACAATACACGCTTGCGCACCGTAATAAAATTAACTAGAAATGTTAAGAAAGTAGAAACACCTGCCCAATTATTAAGTTTTTTTCATTCCCTGCCTTTACGAGGAGGAATTGGAATAGGTGTTCAACCTACTTCAGTGTCTAGAAGGAAGCTCCGATCTGGTTTAACGTCAGGAGCTAAACGGATGCAAGCAGGAAGACCGGCAAAGCAGGAATCCACCATTAAAAGAAAAATGACAAGATCTTTGTAAGCAAATATAAATGCAAAGAAACCACGCCAAATCACATCAGTGGTTAACTTTTGGCGCTACATACGTGTATATCAAATGTGCAACCAAAGCCCACAAGTCAGTATTATTCGGTTTTTCTTTGTTTGTTTATATAAATAAATATTTTGTAGGCTTATGACTTTTATTATTTGCAAATACATGCAGCCTTACCATTTTCAGATACGAGCATTATATGTACTTCTTAGGTAAGTTATTCAAAATCAGTGGCTACCTATTAGAAGATCTTACAAATGAAACATTATTTTAATTTGATAAAGCACTTTCGAAAACCCTCGGAGCCTAATTTTTAGAGACTGCAAAATTTAGTTTGTGAAATCTTCTAATAGGTCAGAGCCACTATCATTTACCACTCTCATCGGACATTTTCCCTCAATTTTGTCTTATATATCTAGCTGCTTCACAAAAACGCAGTCAAAATGTGATAAGTGCTTGTTTCTGCAGTTGATGCACACTACTGCAGTAGGTATCCAGAAACTTTTTACTTGGCCAGTGATAGCACATACAGCGAGGTAGGTACTCGAAAAACCGCTGCCAATGGCATCTATACTTCCACATCTAAGTTTTACTGAAAAAAAAACACCAATCCCAACACTCTATCATGGAAAATAGTGTGATAATCGAATTCCTTACCCTCGAAAATATAGGAAACGACATATTACATAATTTTATAATGTCCATACGGCAGATATATTTAAACTATTTCTATCTATAATAGCAAATTTTATGTTATGCTACAGTAAAAAAGGGATGCAAAATACTTCGTTACTTGGCCTACACTAATTACTACGATACAGATAGTGTAAATATCTGCAGCGCAGTAAAGTATTTATGTTGAATTTGCGTGATATTTTAGTAACATTGTTTACTGCGGTACAGAGGCCAAGCCATCTGTACCGTGGTAAAGAATGTATTTACGCATTCGGGGGACTCCCCTACAAATGGAGTTAATTTGGCAAGTTTCTAATCAAAGATCAGTTTTTGCCTAGCCGTGGAGTGAGTATGTTTGTCGTCCAGATCACAGAGTGTAACCACGTTGACGACATTAGAGTGTCTTTAAGCTTGTGCTGTTGTATGTTTTCGGAAGAACGTAAATATATTTATTATTTTAATGTTATAACACACTAAGGTAAGAAAAAATACATAACTTAATTACCATGTAATAGTTTAATTAATTTTTGACGTTTTGCTCAGTACCGTCTCAATAATTCCTGACATTACCATGTCTTTTCAGTGACATGCTAATGTTGTTACACCACGGTAATGTTAATAGTCACTATTCTTACGCTTTTTCTTAATTGTAGATGCCCAATTCCAGAAAGAAAAGCCAGTTACGAAAAAAATCATTAAAACGAAATAAAGAAGATATTTTGCAGGAAAAGCGAGAAGGAGAAAAAGCTAGAAGGCAAAATATAAAAAAATAACCAGGAAGAATATGAAAGGCAGAAACAAAAAGAAAAAGAGCTTTACCTAAAAAGAAAAGCTGAAGTAAAAATTAAACTTATTAGTGAGAGAGATAAACGACAAAAAAGGAAAACAAGGATAAACACAATAAAACATAAAAAGAGACAAAAAAGGAAGCTAACAATGGAAAATGAATTTCAAATTGCAGAACACGTTTTGGGACAAAATAAAAGAAACTTACAATGAAAAAACTCAACTGTGCAAGGGCACACCGCGAAGCGCTTCGTCAAAATAAAGTTATTGAAAGTCTTAAAAGAGAGAATAGACGGCTAAGGTCGAAGAAGTTGAAAGAAAAATTTGTAGCACAATATAAAAGTCCCAATGATACTACTACGACAGAATAATGCAGCTAGAAAGATTTAACTTCTAATACCAAAATTGACAATGTTTTGGAAAATGCTGGCGTAGAAGGGAGGGTACATTTAATACTTTTGATTGCCTAGTAATAGTGTATACATTTATATAAAAATATTTTTTTATAACTTGATATTTTTTAATAACTGTCACAAGATATTATCCGCTTTTCCGCATTTTTAGAAAATTACCTTAATCGAAAAACAAACCAGCACTAGTGCGAAAAGTTGCACTTTGTGGTTTATATTAATATTATGTTTAATTGTTAGACATCAAAAAATGTCCTAAGGGTTCGCCCTGCCCTTGAATTTTAACATTTTTATTTTCCTGACAGCAAACTAGCACTCGCACGAATCAAATGCATTTACTGTCATGTTTTAAAAAAATATCTGGAGATTACTACTGCTTGCGGATTCGTTTAAGGCCCTTAAAGCTGTCCTGTCTCTTTTCTCTAGCTTTTAGAATACAGTGTAAGACAAGCTCTGTAATATTTTTTTACCACGTCGTTCCATTTTTAACGTTCTGTCCTTTCTGCCGTCAAACTAAACTGATTGAGGGTAGTGGTTTTCACGCTTTTCAGCGATCTAAAGTAGATTCTTCTGTCGCTATCTCGCACTTCGAACTATTGATCTGTCGATTACTCTTCACTTTATATCTTAAAACAGCAGAAGGAGTTCTTGCTGCTGCACGATCAGAGGCAGAGGTCCTATCACACCACTGTTGGTATAGATTTTCGCGCTTAAGATGAGGTAATCCCTGAATATGTAGACGGTTCATTTTGTATTTTACAGGTAAACTCTGGTTCTGTTTCTTTTTCGGGGCTTGTTTCTTTAACTTCTTTGATATTAACTTGTTCTTTAAGTATCGCTTAGTGTTACTTTTAATTTTGTAGGCCTTTTTCCGAAGCCAGTTCTCCCGTGCAATTCAAAAACCTAGTAAGTCGAATTTTGTAAGTTTTAGAAAATTAAGAAAGGTTCATTTTTAGAACGAAAAATTGCACAACTTTTTTATTTTTAAACATATAAACATGAGATTCAAAATACATAGTTAGTTATCTTAAAGCTACACAGTCTTATATAAAAAATTCTGACACTGTTAAAAACTTGTTCAAAAACAACTTTCAAGAACATACTAAAGCTATAAGATATAATAATATTGGTAACTTTTACAAATGAGAAACCTAGTATGTTATTTATACAATCTATAAATCAAGTAAGACAAGTATTACTATAGACTAGTACCTAATGTAAAATACCCAGGTATTTATTTCTTGGGGTAAATACCCGGGTATATACCCGAATTGGGTATTTTAATTTAATTCAACGAATATTAATCATATTATATTCAAATAATAGTATATTACGTTACAAGACCGGAAAGTACTATTTTACAGGACGAAGCAGGCAATTTCCAGGGCGAGCCGCCAGGCGAGTCCTGGAAGCCTGCGAGTCCTGTAAACGTACTTTCCGGTTGTGTAACGTACAATATTTTTTTTTTAAATCGACCGGAAAGCAACCACTTTCTACTCAATTTTTTAACCGGAAAATGTCATTTTATCGGTCTAGACCAGAAAGTCATAAAAGAGGGACCGGTAAAGTACTTTACCGGTCCCTCTTTTTACTTTACCGGGCCCTTTTTTTACATTCCGATCAATATTTGAGAAAACGAACAAAACCCATAATAAGTAGGCTTTGACTTGATTGTTTCTTTCATGGCGTTTTATGGCAACGAACTGTCAAATTTGATACTGCTTATTAAAAATTGTGTTTAAAAGTTAAAAGTTAGATTATATTATGGAAATGAATGTGGATGAAGGTGAAATTCCTCTTGAAATAACTGAAGCGGCTGCTAGAGCTACTCACGATTTGTTGCCGCATAAGTCCAGGGACAAGTATGAAAAAACGTTTGCCGTTTTCAAATGTTGGTGTAAAGAAAAAAATGTCAGAAATATTTCTGAGGATGTTTTGTTAGCCTATTTTGCTGAAAAATCCGAAAAATTAAAATCATCTACATTGTGGAGTGTGTACTCGATGATTAAATTGATGTTAAATTTAAAAGAAAATTTGGATATAAGCAGATATTATAAACTTATAGCATTTATCAAAAGGAAGTCGGTTGGATACATACCCAAGAAATCGAGGGTACTAACCAGAGTAGATATTGACAAATTCCTGCTGGAAGCTCCTGATAATGAATATCTTTTAATCAAAGTAAGTAGGACTTAAATATGTATTTTTTTCATTTTCTTCTCTCCTTATATTTTTTAACAATAATTATTAAAAACGGCTATTTATTTTAATTATTTCTTATTTTTTTTTAGCTTTTACTAATATTGGGATCGGCTGGGGCCTGTCGCCGTGAAGAATTAGTTAATATGACAATTGACGATGTTGAAGATAATCAATCGATGCTGGTGATAAAAATTCCAAATACAAAGACAAATCATCCCAGGTCATTTATAGTTGTTGACGAACAAAACTTAAATGTATATAGAACATATGTTTCTTTACGTCCATCCAATGTCCCACATCGAAGGTTATTTATTTTTTACAATAAAGGAAAGTGCTCTATTCAACCAGTTGGTTTGCATTCTGTAGGAAAAGCGCCATCAAAAATAGCATCCTATTTGGGATTATCAAACCCAGAGCAATTTACAGGGCACTGTTTCCGACGTAGTTCGGCCACATTGTTAGTGGAAGGTGGAGGCGACATCCTTAATTTAAAACGACACGGCGGCTGGAAGTCATCACAAGTTGCCGAAGGCTATATTGAACAGTCTCTACAAAATAAGATTGACATAGCCAGCAAAATTCAGGAAGCAGGAGGGTCAAAAGTACATATTACATCACAAACAACCCATAAAGATGTATCAAAAAATTTTCCATCAAGTCTACAATTTAATAACGTACAAAATTGTACTTTTAACATAACAGTTCAAAAATAGATATTATTAATTATTAGAATAATTCTAATTTTAATTATTTATTAAGTACCTATTATCAAATAATATTTTTATTATAACTATTATAAATAAAAAAAATTCCTGACTATAGAGTTTTCAATCTGTTTAAAACTATATTAATGTAGTAAGCCATTATCTAAATTTTCTTGTACGCCACTGGTCTTGCGTCGATTTAAAAAAAAAACATAATTTCGTTATAGTTCGTCCGTCGAATTAGATTCTGAGTCTGTGTCAGTGCGTACGGAATATCGTCCTCATCCATTTCACTGTCTGATGTTTCGTTATCATCTAACCCGAACGTATGTATGCGTTGTTGCCTATTTATGTACCATTTTAGCGATTGAGTGCGTTTATACCGTTTTTAGTCCCTTCCGTGAGGTGTTGTTAGTAAGAGAAAAGTTTTTGAAAGAAGTAAAGCATATATCGTATTTATTGCAAAATACCCTGTTTTGGGTAGGTAAATATAATTTGGGTAAATACCCGGGTAAATACCCATATTTTATTTACCTACCCACTGGGTATTTACCCAATCTACATCACTACCTGGGACTAAAACGTAAGAATGCAGTCTTACTCATCGCCCATAGATTTACCAAGATCATTTGCAGTATCTGACACAGGAAGTTGCCTCCGAAAAAGCTGTTTCTTAGGAGGCATGTGATTGATTAATTCTTTGATAATTTTATCTTTTTTTTCTACATTTATTCCTCTAGCGCTAGAGACTTGTGGAACTACGGGTAGCGCTGATGTGTGTTTAAATTTTGCTTCAATAAATTGAGGATCTTCAAGCTCTGTTTTAAAAAATAAGGACCTGCTTCCTTTTCTAAATTGGCATTCCCTTACATTTGATAATAGAGGTATATTATTTACTCCCTGCTTTCTGACTTGGCACCCATTTTCAAAGTTTAAAAAGTCTTCTGCGTGAAGTTCAATTACTTTAGCGTTTTTGCAAGAATTTCAAATTAGTTGCAGTAAATCTTCAAAGTCAAGAACTTCCTTGGTCTTATTCCATTTTTTTCCAATAGCTCCATGTAATGCATCAGCTTTCATAAATGAGTGTCCAGACTCAAAAAACCTAAATGTTATAGTTTTTGGACCTCACTCTTCATTTACAAATATAACGCACGAACTGAATAGCGTCCAATTTTTATTTTGAGCTGCGCAGTTATCTGCCCAAAATATTACGTGCTTTACATCATCATTAAGTTTTTTCAAAACATTATAAAAGGTCGAGACTACGTCAGGTCCTGTGCGGCCTTTAGTAGCTTCATGCCATAGCATACAAAAATGGGTCCCATCTTTCCTCAAATTTGCAAATGTTTCATTAAAACAAATTAATCTGCTAACAAAAAAAGAGTTTTTTATTGTCATCTTTGGAACTATTAATATTTTTTGCACGTCTACGGTAAAAATTGCAACATCATCTTCAGAAATAGTTTTCACATCATGATCAGATCATTTACGAGCGGCGGTGTATCTTTTTTTGTTATCTATATGTTTTTGGCAAAATTCACAATTTTCTGCATATGCGTCTTGCAGGGTAAAATTTTCTAATACTTTGTTGCACTTTTCTTGATTGGTTACATCTTCTGCTGTCCTGTTATCCTTTCCAGAATCGACAGTATTTTCTGCTTCATTATGTTTCTGTTTCATGTGTTCGGTATTTATAGAGCAGCTTGGGCATTCATCCTGGGATGGCTTTGAAAAACCTATGTTTTCTTTTTAAAAAACTTTTCTGTATGTCTCATACGTCACCTGTCGCTTACAATTTTTTTATAGTCATCCCAGAGTTGGTAAATACTAATATCACAAGGTAAATATCTCCTTAGAGGGGCGTGTGATAAATTATAGTGGGATACTGTCGGGTGAAAAGATTCGATGTGGGTTTTAATTGAAGCATAGTTTTCTTTAGATATTGCTTTCATCGTTTTTCCAAGTTTCTCTCCCCGTTTATCACTTAGTTCTTGAAAATTTTCATCAAGATGTCACGACCTGATCAATTAAGCTTTCTTCTTATTGGTAGCCAGTTACATACGTTACGTTTATATGCTAGTAAATCGACGTACTAGGTTTTACTTTGGTAAAGTAGAATGATATAATAGCATGTCATCTTACTTGTTTTTTGTGTTGTAAAAATGACATACTATCATTTTCTCTTGTAAATAACACATTTTTATTTAAAATCATTTTTTTTTAAGTAGTAACTTGATTTACTACCTTTATTTATGGGAATAATACAATTCTAAAAATAGTAATGGATAGATTCTTCAAGCCGAATCCAACGGTATATTAATCTCATTTTCGTAGGAAGTCGACTTACTAGCTTTCTACACTGCGTCCATTAATTATGGAATGGGTAAAAAAGTACTCAAATTTTAAACATCCATATCTCCATCAAAATTATATCAATCCACTCAATTTTCAATTTATTAGGTAGGCCGTCCCTTGGACTACTTAGCACAAAGTATTTCACCTTACTTTATGTCTTTTTTATACAGGATGATGGCTAAGATACCAAGCCATGTAAAATGTGCTGATTTTAAAATTAATGTTTGGAAAATACGAAGCAATGGAAATTGAATTTTATTTGTGTACTGGTTACAGCTCTATGTTAGGTACTTACTGTACAAATTACAGCGCAGTGCCGTTCGTGTCAATTAAAAAAAAAAAATAAAAGATGGAATAGGTAAAAAAGTACTCGAATTTTAAAATCAATATCTTCATCAATCCATTCAATTTTCAGTTTATTAGGTAGGCTGTCCCTTGAACTACTTAGAACAATGTGTTTGACCTCACTTTATGTCTTTTTTATACAGGATCATGGATAAGATACCAAGCCGTGTAAAATGTGCTGATTTTAAAATTAATGTTTGGAAAATATGAAGCAATGAAAATGGAATTTTATTAGTGTACTGGTTATAACTTTATGTTAGGTACTTACTGTACAAATTACAGTGCAGTGCCGTTCGTGTAAATTAAAAAATCTGTATATTGCAAATTATATTGACTGAAAACGTTTTACTTCTATTTGGATTTACGTTGCTAGTCAACCAATTGCCCTTGTCAATTTATCAAGATTATAAATTTGTTGGCAGTTCTTGGCAAGGCCTTTTGTTTAGTTTCTTTTTTTAAATGAATGCCAATATCCGAATCATATCTCCAGAAGAATGTTCCTATGCAAGAGGACTGTTTGAGCAGGGCCGGTCTCAGTCTGATATTGCCAGAATCATGAATAAAACGCAAGGGGCTATATCAAAAATTTTAAAATGGAATCGAGAATATGGATCGAATCAAAGAAGAGCAGGGCAAGGCCGACCAAGGAAAACAACTGCTAATCAGGATCGGTTTTTAACAATGCAATGTGTTCGGGAGCGATTTACAATAAGTACCAAGCTACAAGCACGGCTGTCAAACGTTCACAATGTTCGACTATGTAAGCAAACAATACTTAATCGCTTAAAAGAGGTCCAACTGAAACCGCACCATAGACGTGAACGATTGCAGTTTGCTCAAGAGCATTTGCCATGGGGTGAAGATGAATGGGCTAATGTTTTATTTAGTGACGAATCCCGTTTTTGTCTATACAGCAATGATAGACGTTTAAAAGTGTTTCGAAGACCTGGTGATCGCTATGCTCAGTGTAATTTTAAAGAGCGGGTTAGTTATGGCGGTGGATCAATTATGGTTTGTATATCTCTAGAGGCAAAAACGGAATTGGTATTTGTAGAGCGATTAACTAGTGACAGGTACATTACGGAAATTCTTCAGGAGCATGTTGTGCCTTTTGCTCCCTTTATTGGAGAAAACTTCATTTTTATGCAAGATAACGCACGTCCACATACGGCGAGAATAGTAACGGAATATCTAGCAGAAACAGGAATTACCGTAATGAATTGGAAAGCTCGAAGCCCAGATCTTAACCCTATAGAGCATTTATGGGATCGAATGGGTAGAGAGGTTCGTGCAGAAGCTAACCCACCAGAAACTTTGGCTCAGCTGAGATTGACGCTACAAAGAATATGGGAAAATATGGATCAGGTTTTTATAAGAAATCTGATTCTCAGTATGCCAAATCGTTGTCAAGCTGTCATTAATGCCCGTGGAGGAAATACGCGTTATTAATTTTTATTCTTATAATTAAGTTGTTTCTTTAAATTGTTATTACTATTGTTAAGTTAGTGGTATATCACGATTTTTTAATTTTTTTTAATTAACACGAACGGCACTGCGCTGTAATTTGTACAGTAAGTACCTAACATAAAGCTGTAACCAGTACACTAATAAAATTCAATTTCCATTGCTTCGTATTTTCCAAACATTAATTTTAAAATCAGCACATTTTACATGGCTTGGTATCTTAGCCATCATCCTGTATAAAAAAGACATAAAGTAAGATGAAATACTTTGTGCTAAGTAGTCCAAGGGACGGCCTACCTAATAAATCGAAAATTGAGTGGATTGATATAATTTTGATGGAGATATGGATGTTTAAAATTTGAGTACTTTTTTACCTATTCCATAATTAATGGACGCAGTGTATATTGTACGGGAGAGTTTTCGATCGATTTTCTTATCCATTGGTTGTTTTGTTATTGTAGTATCAATTTTACCAATAGCCGTTTTTTGATCTGTCCTCTGATCAAAAATAAACAGCTGTTTCAATGCAAGGATTTTCTAATCCTTACTATAACAATTACAGTTTATAAAAGCTTTGCAGTTACAGTAAGATATTATTATATTAGAAAGTGTTGCTTGTGCGTGGGCTAAAAAGGATTCTCTTTTCATTTCAAGAAGGTCCTTTTGTGTGAAGATTTTTTAATATTCATAAACTTGTTGTGATAATCGTTTAACATTTTATTATTCTTGGCTTTCTGAGGTTCGGAATTGAATTAGTTTTGTATTTTTAATATAAGAATTTTGGAAATATCAAAAAATGCTGCGTGGAATTAACCTCAGGCATAAGACTATCTCGAATAGTTAGGTAACACTTCATAATATCGTAATATACAGAGTGGCAAAAAAGTCGCACATAATGCCTGTAACTTTTGAATTACCTCGTATACGAAGGAGTGACCTTTATGAAAGTTGTCCAGTGAATTATTCCCCACATTTCTACCTACATGAATTTTTTCTGTCATTTCTGGTTTGGTTGCCATAGAGACTAACTTACTTTTTTTAAATGGAACACCCTGCATAATATATAAAATATGTTATATAGTTGATGTAAAACAAAAACCGATGCACGCCATTAATCAGCTGATAACTGTAAATCCGTAAGAAAACACGTGGAAATTAAATTTGGGCAAAAAGTATTAAAACTTTATGCGATATTGAATTTACTACAAACGTAAAGTATTCTTCTTTGATACGAACCCACTTATAGCAAATATTTTGTTTATTTAAACTTGTAAAAATTAATATAATTCGAATTTTATTGGCCGATAGTTGCCAACACAACTGTAAACGGTGCGGTGGTGCCAGCTCGTTCGTTGGTTTGGTTTGACGTTTCATGCAAAACTAACCTTAATTATTCGTGGTTCCGTGTTGCTGTGTGTCTTTTTTTTTAACAAAAACTCCAGATGTTTTGATAAATAGCATTAAAAAACTGTTCTATTAAGAAAAGTGTCGATTACGTTATTTACTATTTTTGAAAAATGCCGAAGCATTTAAATAGTCGGTGCAAAGAGCTAATATCTTCTCTAAGAAGCTATTTTCAGGAAGCACTTAGCAACAATAGCCTATTGTTACCCTTGACAGCAGTACAGAGAAGCAAATTCAAAGAATATGTTAAGGTCTAGATATTTTATTTCTACTTTACAAATTTTTAGCGTGTAGCAGCTACCCTAAATTTGAATATCTCCACTGTAAGCGCAATTTCAACAACAGTTAAGGAAAATAAATTATTAGAATCACCTTAAAACAAACGTTCTAATTCAAAGAGAGCTGTAAATGTATGAAGATTGGATATAACTTCTATCGGTGACACTATTTATGGAATGTACGAAACAAGTAAATTGTATTATTTAAAAATTATAATATTTTACATCGGTTACTCATAAGCTGTAACTTTTTTTTAGAACATCATGTAACTTTGACAACTTTAAGTTAGAAGTTAAAAGACAGAGAACTGTTTGATGGTTGTCTTAACTCTTTAAGAAGCCTCTTCAAAAAAATATACCTCGGATGGTAAGAAGATGAACTGAGGCAAGGGCTTATGGAACTTTCCCATGTAGCTTTCAAACGACTGGTATTTTTGAAAGAATATATTAAAGAAAAAGTAGCATCTTTTCTTGGATGAAACATGGATTCTTCAGAATCATTGATAGATCTTGGCAAAATGAAAATAAAAGAAGTGTCAAATCTAGTAAGGTTGATGGTAAAAGGTATTATGCTGTAAACAAATATATAAACTATGGGAAATTTTTGTCTATTTATCTTGCTTTTATGACAAAGAAAACTGTGTGATTCACTCAGTCGGATATTTTGGTTACAAGCTGGCAACACTGTCGATAACTGACGTCACTCGAAGGGTATGACGTGCATCGGTTTTTGTTTTGCATCAACTTATACATACGTTCCTTAAATCTTAGAGTATACACCGTGGCCATAATATACACGGTGGTTACGGAAAGTAACTACTGGTGTTATTTTAAGATAATAGCTTATAATAAACTATAGTTCTTAAGGCCTTCATCTCCATAAAGACCGGTTTTAGTATGACAGAAACTAAGTAGAAATTAATGCTAAATATACCAAGGCTGCAGCATTTTCTAAAAACGTTAAAGAAACTATCATAACAGAATGAGCAATCAATTTCCTTGTCTTCCTCAATTAATTTATTGGGCGTGTCGAAGTTCTTGGCTAAATAAACTAATTGAAATTACTATGGCAAAACTAATTATCTGGATAATATTACCTCAAACGGCCTAACTTGAATCTTAGCATACGTGAATCTTTCCGATTCTTTAAACCTACCTCGCATAGTTACAGTTGGGTAAACTGGCAAAAATAATGAGTCTATAAATTCACGTGCACATTGCGCGAGCTAGGGAAAACTGTAGTCCTTTATTTTAACCGAATGACATTCTGGATCAGCCAAGCATGAAATAGGGAAATCCGGCATAAGGATTTTTGCTAATAAACTGCCGTTCGTCATACGCAAATGATCAGCAAATTTACTGTGAAATATTTTAGGGTTTCTCTTATTATCCATGATTTCTTATATAAATCAATACAATGAAGTGTGACGATAAAATTTTTAGCATGTCTGGATTTTATGACAACTCAATTCTTTTCAGGTAAAATATACTTTTTTGTTAAAGAGAATAATGGAAAAAAATTTAGGATTATATGTTTTAAAATTTAAGAACAAAAAAGTGTATTTTTTACAGGTTTGTTACTTTGTTTGATTTATATTGCTGAGTTCCTGGAAGGGAACGCTAGTAAAGAACTGGTTAGACTTCTGTCAATTATTTCTAAGCATTAAAAAAAAAATCATTGCCTTCACTCCCATAAAAAAAAACAGACCTGACTTTGATACCCTTCAATTAAATGACAATGTGAAAATACAATTTCATTTTGTTAATATTGGCCCAGTCAGTCGGTAGATAATAAAATCGAAAGGATAATAATTTAGTGTCTAGAAAATAATCCTAAAACTTAGAAGCAATATTGACTTGACTTCAGTAATAAACCTTAAATTTTATGTTTTTTAATGAACATTTTTTAAAAGCTTGATATTTAATTTCCTATTTTATATTGGGCTGTAACATACTTTAAGTGTGACAGTTAGTAGGTAATCACTTGCATAAGTCAGGAGAAGATATACAGGGTGATTTTAAAGTACTTTGACAAACTTGGGGAGGTAATAGCCGACAATATTTTAAGATGAAAACTTCTTATAAACAGTGGTCCTTGGCGACTTCGTTACGGAGATACAGGGTGTTGAAATGTTAAAAGAAATAGTAAAAATTTTTAAATAACTCCTTAACGAGTTATTTTTTTTTATGAAGTTTAGTGAATTAAATAAGCATCTAAGGGCACTTATTTTTAAAGTACAACACGTTCGTAAATTTAACCAGTGGCGTCGGTACAAAATATTGCTATAATATTTTTTGTGAAAACTATGCTACACCACTGACTTATTTTATTTTAACTTTTTCTTATGAATCCCCCCATCATTTACAACAAAAAAGATCACGTGTATTTTTTTAATAGGAGGGACGGTTTAAGGGTAAATGATTATTTTACTTGACTATACACAAATATTAAAAAATGTGTTTTTAATTCAAAGATTCATAAGGTATACCATTTAATTTAATTAAATAAATAAGTACGTTACAGAAATTAAATGATTTTTAAATAAATTGTTCGAAATGTCCACCTTCAGCCAAGATGCATGCATCTAATCTCCTTTGCATGGAATCTCGTACGCGTGCTAAGATATCTGGTCTGTTTCTTATTACTTCAAAACCATCGATTATGCGGTTTCTTAGTACTTCTGGATTTTCGACTGGCGTTTTGTAAACGATTGACTCCAAATGTCCCCATTACAAATAAAAATCAAGGGGATTTAAACTTGGGGACCTTGGTGGCCACGGTTGATTTCCTTCCTCAACTCCCCTACCGATCCATCGATTTGGATAAATTTGATTTAGATGAGTCCTGGCCACTATGCTGAAATGAGCGGGAGCTTCGTCATGCATAAACCATACACGTCTTTGAGTTTCTAAGGGTACATCATCCAATAAGAGAGGAAGTTCATTTTCCAAAAAGTGTCGGTACGTATCGCCATTAAGCCGAAGTGGAAGAAAAAAAGGTCCTATCAAGTAATCGCCAACTATTCCTCTCCACATGTTTAATGAAAGTTGGTACTGAGAATTTCGTTCACTAACTGCGTGGGGATTTTTCAAAGACCAGATATGGTTATTGTGAAAGTTTGTAATTGCACTCTGAGAAAAATTTGCCTCGTTCGTAAAAAGCACATAATTAAAAATTGGGGATTTTCAGCAAATTTTTCCAAAAACCACTGACACAAATTAATGCGCTGATGAAAGTCCCTGGGCAAAAGAGCTTGTACCCTTTGAATGTGGTACGGATACAACTGCTGATCGTGCAGAATTCTCCAAACTGTGGCTTGGGTGGAATTGAGAGCATCAGCAATTATTCGGGTGCTTGTATCTGGATTTTCCACTACAGCGTTTAAAACAGCTTCTTGTAATTCTGGGGTTCGGGCTGTTCGTGGTCTTCTAGGAATGTCACGTGGCCTTGTAAAACTCCCTGTTTCAGCTAAACGTGGTGAAGATTTGTAAATGTTGCAGCAGCAGGCAGTACTCGGTTAGGATATCGCTCCTGATAAATTCGTCTCGCTTCTCGTGCATTTTTATCGGCAAGGCCATATACAAAATGCATGTCGGCTAAATGCGCATTTTTTCTTAAATAATCCATAGTAGGTACCTTATAAACAATATGCACTAATAATATCCAACCAAAAAAACCAAACTGAAGGAATAAACCACATTAGCAACTAACTGTCAAATATGTTTTAATTTATTGACAAATGCATTTCCATGGCCGCCTTGTAAAAATACAAAATATTAAAAAAGCATTTCCAAAGCCGCCTTGTTAAAATATAAAATATTAAAAAATAACATACTAATAAATAAATGCCACTGAGAACGTAATATACTTAGAAAATAGGCATCTTCAGATGCCTTCCTTAGGCATATACTTATTTGTTTATTATTAAGTATGTATGTATTCGTTAAAATACTTTAATAAATATTTGAGGGTATTTGTGAAATTAAAACACATTTTTCAATATTTGTGTAAAGTCAAATAAAATAATCATTTACCCTTAAACCGTTCCTCGCATTAAAAAAACACACGTGATCTTTTTTGTTGTAAATGAAGAGGGGTTCATAAAAAGAAAGTTAAAATAAAATAAGTCAGTCAAGTGGTGTAGCATAGTTTTCACAAAAAATATGAAAGCAACATTTTGTACCGACGCCACTGGTTAAATTTACGAACATGTTGAACTTGTCCTTAGATGCTTATTTAACTCACTAAATTTTATAAAAAAAAATAACTCGTTAAGGAGTTATTTAAAAATTATAACTATTTCTTCTAACATTTCAACACCCTGTATCTCCGTAACGAAGTCGCCAAGGACCACTGTTTATAAGAACTTTTCATCTTAAAATATTGTCGGCTATTACCTCCCGAAGTTTGTCAATGTACTTTTGAATCACCCTGTATACCTAGTAAAAAGTCGGGGCCAACATCATGATATTATAAAATAATTAATTCAACAAAGAAATTATGTTTGTTCAAAACATTTTAATAAATCCATGCCATTTCTAATTTGAAGTTTTATGGTAGTAGGTAGAATTTATAAAAATAACTACTACCGGGTGTTGCATCGTCGAGCGGGACATAGGAAATCCCATGTAATTTTAAATGGGGTCAATTATTGGCTTCCCTAATTATTTTAGAGAAAAATTCTATTTAGGTTTATTAAAGAGCACTAAAATCCACATTCAAAAGAATAACTTTAGATATTTTTGATGAGCCCGTTTACGGGTTATCGCCGATTTCTTTTTAACTATTTCTCTTTTTTATGGCCCCGTATTTGCGGGCACCAGTCAAGGTAAAAGATGACTGTCAAATAAAGTTGTCATTTTGAAATGTGTGCTTTATTGTTATAAAAACTCGTACATCGAAAATATTAAAGGTGTATTTATGAGTACAAATTAATCTGAATAAAACAAAAATAAAGTATCCAATTACAAGGTTAATTATGACATTTTACATGTTTCAATATTTTACTAATTAATAGGTAGTGTAATGCAACGATACGTCTACGTTCCCAGGTAGCTCTGACGCATGCGCACTACAGTTTCTCATACGCTGACGATCAGCTAATTCAATATATTCTTGTTTTTCTTCCGCTTCACCCAGCATTCCCCACGGCTGTATATCTTCACACCACGACCAGAGATCCTCTTCTTCAGGCTTAGTTGTTATTGCCGGCGGTGAGTCACCCACGGGGTTTGGGTCGCTTGCCACTTCCTTGCCACTCGGCCGGCAGTCGGACGGAGGTTTAGAGAACCCTAACAGGTCCTGTTCACCTGTTAATGAGATGGCATCTCGGTCTGGGCCCTTCGCCACCTCCGTAGCGTTGACGGAAAAGTCGTAGCTGACTTCCTGGAGCTCTGTTGGTCCATTGGGCGAGTATACGGCCATGGCATCATTGATCCAGGCCTCCAGGAAGCCGCTCGGCGAAGACGGTAGCAGCACGTCTTGCATTCTGTCAAAGACTGCTGCGTAATTTAAGGCCATGTCTCTAAATCACAACAGCCTTGTTAAAACGTATTAAAAGTATTTCAAAACTTTTCTCCTAACTCTGTATATTATATAGGTCTTATTCTGACTCTATATAATATCTAACTAATAACACTTTTTATGCCTAAGTATTTATTCAACTTAAAAACACAAAATTAAACGACTTCGTAACTTTAATGAAATATTTATTGGTCCGACTATTATTTTGACAACTCCCAAGAAAGTCCCAGATTATGCTTTAGGAACTTTCCGTTAAAATGCGTATTACAAAATTAATTCTTGTGAAAATAACTCATCATCTCGAGTTATGACGTCATATGATGACTGCAGCTAATTTGATTTTATCTGTTTGAACCCCCGTGAATGACTGAATAGCATACGAACTTGTCGGCTATTCATAGTAAAATCCAATACCAGAACACCCCCCCCCCCCTTAGAGATCAATTTAGCTGTTGTCGAATAAACAACAACAACAAAATATTTACAGTTACAATTTACCTAACTAATATGTACACTTTTCTTCATCTGTTTCTTAGAGGATTGTCCTGGTGTTGATCGCCATCCCTCTGGCCGTAGCTCCATTTCTACTCTATGCTACGCTTTAGAACGTTCGGGTCTGGAGGATCGTCTTGGTGTTCATCACCATCTCTCTGGCTGTGGCTCCGTTAAAAGCATCTCTGCAGCTCCTGGCTTGGTTCAGCAAGGACTGCAACTGTAGAGGCCATTCGTCTCTGGTCAACGCTAAAATTCTGGTCTTCATTTTCTCAAATGGTATCATCGTGGACATTACTGATTTCTCTGCCGTGCCAACCGTTGTTATGTTGGTTGCATGGGCTATCTTTTCTCTATACTTCGCCACATCCGGCGCTAGCATCAACAAAGTGGGGGTTCCCCATCTGCTAATCACTTCGGCTTGTATAAATTCTATCAGCGAAGCTGGGTGAATACTTCTATGTGGTCTTGCTTCTATAAAACCACTGAATACATCAACAGCACAGTATAGTGCTGTAAATCTGCTATGTCTAGTCCTGGGTAAATCTTCAATAATCGTAATTATAACTGTGCCCCACGGTTTTAACATTCCGTGGCACAGGTCATCTTCTTTGAAATGCTGACAACACAAACACTGACTAAAGTGCGTGTCCACATCCTTGTCTATCGTCGGCCACCATAACCACTTCTTAATAATCTCCTTCATTCCTTGTCTAGTATTGTGGCGTATTCCATGAGCCAAGTTGAGTATATTTCGCCTGTGGTTCCTTGGACACCACACCGCCACTCCGTCTTCCTCCTGACGCCCCACAACTCCAAAACGGTCTACCAGCGGTACCCTAACATCTCTCTGGATGCTCACACGCAGGTCCCTGGCAACCGGGTCCATTGCTTGCGTTCCAACAATCCCTAGGAGTGCGGTTATCCACCGCCCATCTCCTGGGGCCTCCTTCTCTAACTTGCTATGCAACCACAAGACTGTCTCCGCATCTACTTCTGTTTGATGGGACACCACTTCAGGCACGTCATCTTTCAAAACTTCTTTTTCTTCTTTAACTTCTTCAAACTTCAAAACTTCTTTAAATTCCTTGACATGGGTCTTTGACCTAGGCGCATCGAAGGGCTTTAAGTCTTCCTTGCCTTTAACGGTCTTTCGCTCGGGCGCCATGTAATGCAACGATACGTCTACGTTCCCAGGTAGCTCTGACGCATGCGCACTACAGTTTCTCATACGCTGACGATCAGCTAATTCAATATATTCTTGTTTTTCTTCCGCTTCACCCAGCATTCCCCACGGCTGTATATCTTCACACCACGACCAGAGATCCTCTTCTTCAGGCTTAGTTGTTATTGCCTGCGGTGAGTCACCCACGGGGTTTGGGTCGCTTGCCACTTCCTTGCCACTCGGCCGGCAGTCGGACGGAGGTTTAGAGAACCCTAACAGGTCCTGTTCACCTGTTAATGAGATGGCATCTCGGTCTGGGCCCTTCGCCACCTCCGTAGCGTTGACGGAAAAGTCGTAGCTGACTTCCTGGAGCTCTGTTGGTCCATTGGGCGAGTATACGGCCATGGCATCATTGATCCAGGCCTCCAAGAAGCCGCTCGGCGAAGACGGTAGCAGCACGTCTTGCATTCTGTCAAAGACTGCTGCGTAATTTAAGGCCATGTGTCTAAATCACAACAGCCTTGTTAAAACGTATTAAAAGTATTTCAAAACTTTTCTCCTAACTCTGTATATTATATAGGTCTTATTCTGACTCTATATAATATCTAACTAATAACACTTTTTATGCCTAAGTATTTATTCAACTTAAAAACACAAAATTAAACGACTTCGTAACTTTAATGAAATATTTATTGGTCCGACTATTATTTTGACAACTCCCAAGAAAGTCCCAGATTATGCTTTAGGAACTTTCCGTTAAAATGCGTATTACAAAATTAATTCTTGTGAAAATAACTCATCATCTCGAGTTATGACGTCATATGATGACTGCAGCTAATTTGATCTTATCTGTTTGAACCCCCGTGAATGACTGAATAGCATACGAACTTGTCGGCTATTTATAGTAAAATCCAATACCAGAACAGTAGGTACTATTAAATTGTTAGAACTTTAGGATTTAAGAAGATGTTTAAATATTCCTCCATTGACTGCTAGACAATAACCGAGGCGATCATAAAATTCTCTTCTTACATTCGCTAGTTGGTAAACTGAAATTCTATTGCATTCGGCAGAAATAGCATTTTTTAACTCGTCTAGATTTGGGTATTTTTTATCTTTGTATATCCTGTTTTTTAAATGGCCCCAGAGAAAGAAATCATTTGGGGATAAATCAGGAGACCTGGCTGGCCAATTTACTGTATGATTTAAGCCAATAACATTTCCATTAAAAGCACGGTTTAAATATTCCCGTACAGCCAGGGTACTATGTGCCGGGCAGCCATCCATTTGGTACCAAACTTACTGATTTTCCCTGGCGGCATCATGTAAAGTGGGTAAAATATGATCTTCAAGTAGTTCCAAAAAATATTCTGCATTTAAATTTCGTGTAAGAAATAATGGCCCGATAATATTTTCTCCGAAAATCCTAGCCCATACATTAACTTTTTGTGGATACTGCGTCCTTGTTTCCACAAACCTGTGTTGGTTTTCTTTGCTCCAATATCGATAATTTTGAACATTGGGTTCATTGTTTAGGGTAAATGTGCATTCTTCAGTGAAACAAATGTTTTTTAAAAATTCCCTATTCATGTTTGCTCTTTCCATCATACCAAAACAAAACTCCTGTCGTCGTATTTCGTCCCTATCTCTTAGCTCTTGGTGCTTTTCATATTTGTATGAATAATATTTATGTCGTTTCAAAGCTCGTAACGCTGTGGTGTGATCTAATCCTATGTCATCCTCAAGTTTCCTTGTGCTGATCTTCCCATCATTTTCTTCCACGCACAATAAAACTTGCAAGTCCCTATCATTTCTTGCATCTCTTCTTTGTTCCTGCCTTTCTTCACATCTGCAGTTATTTATTACAGTGCCTTTTGTCTCAAATTTCTTGATAGTCCTTTCGACTGTAGATTTTCCAGGTATCGGTCTATTCGGATACAGAGCAGCAAACATGTCTGACACATTTTGATAACTATTTCCTTGATAATACCATTTAATCATCAATATTTTTTCTTCAGAAGTGTATTTCATGGCTAATATTTTCGATGTACGAGTTTTTATAACAATAAAGCACACATTTCAAAACGACAACTTTATTTGACAGTCATCTTTTACCTTGACTGGTGCCCGCAAATACGGGGCCATAAAAAGGAGAAATAGTTAAAAAGAAATCGGCGATAACCCGTAAACGGGCTCATCAAAAATATCTAAAGTTATTCTTTTGAATGTGGGTTTTAGTGCTCTTTAATAAACCTAAATAGAATTTTTCTCTAAAATAATTAGGGAAGCCAATAATTGACCCCATTTAAAATTACATGGGATTTCATATGTCCCGCTCGACGATGCAACACCCGGTATACAGAATAATATTACATTCGAAACAAACTTTAAATTCTCTTGAGACCATAAGAATATACTGGTTTACGACATAAAATATTTATTTATCTAATTTCAAAAATTACACAGCAAATTATAATAAAACCAGTGCACAAGTATTTAAAATTGCTTTTTTAAGAATGGTATTATGTTTAGCAAGGAGCACGGACCCTTTGAGCTGATTTTAAATTCAACCGTGGTTTCCCTTGAAATTAGGGGTACCTAATAAAGGGGAAAAATGTCACAGAGTTTATTAATAATTTAGGAATTTCGTGGTGAAGCAGCACAAATTCAAATATTTTCGGCATTGTTGGCAAAAATGAGCGATAGGGTGACAAATCCATTTCAAATTCCTCTGCCATTATACATTTGAGTGCATGTGGAAAATAAGGTTTAAGTTATATGAGCCTAGCGGATTAATGTATAGGGTGATTGTCTATTATTTACTATTAAACAGGAAAGAAAAATTCAAAATTCTTCACAAATATTTAATAATTCGCTCTACGCGTTTCGGTTTCTTAAACCATTTTCAAGAGCTATCTAAAAAGTTTATTCATATAATAATCTCAATTATAATTCAAAATAATTTGGTGTTACTTACATAATATAAACAAAAACTTTACATTAAGGACACAAACAAGCTCACAATGGCGAGCACAGGTTTACTAACTATATAAAATTGATCAACGGGATAAACCCAGAAAACATTTAAAAATAAAACACTTAAAAAATAAAACAAAATACACCGAACCAGAGCGACATCTAGATTGCACAAAGAGAGGTTCCATTATTTAAACAATCATTCACTACTTAAACTCGTTTACAATTCTCGCCGCTTCCCTATAGTGGGCGTTGACAGGATCGTTCAAACACTCAATTTGATTATTTATCTCTAATTTCGCTATTTCAATGTTTTCTAAAAAATTCAGCTTTAGGTCTTTATTCGCATTATGTAGCATTTTAAAGTTGTCTTTAGTATTAAAACTATGTAAATTCTCTCTTAAATGTAGGCCAAAAGCTGATCTCCTGTCATTAGGCGATTTCTGAGAGTTTAAATGTTCTTTTATTCTAACATTAAAACTACGTCCTGTCTGACCAGCATATTTAGCCGTGCAAGAGTTACAGGACAACAAATACACCCCACTCTTGTCAAGCACGTTAATTGAATCCTTTACTCTCGAGAATAAGCTACGTAAATTGTTTACCGATTTGTAAGCTATTTTAAAATTGTTGTTTAAAGACTTCAATACATTACCCACTCTCAGAGAAACAGTGCCCAAAAAGTAGTAATCTTCACCCCGGAGATATCTATGATTCAATTATTATTTACTAGATGGATATCTCGGTTAATATTAGTCTTACAAATAAGTTTAAATCGGCAATTTTGAAGTATTTTTAACGGGTATTCAAAATCCGTTGTCAGAAAAAACAAAAAAGCATCAGAAACTTAAATTTCAAGTTACCTGGTCTTTGTTAAATGAAACACCCTGTATTTTATATTTTTAGTCGCGAGATATCGTTCTCCGGAGTTTAAATATATATATAGGTTATTATGGTTATTTTTGTTAGTTTTCGAAAAAAAAATACTTTTTCTTATTAATCTAAAGCAGCAGTAGAGGGCTATACGACCATGCTGATATGTTTTTATCAAAGTAGCCATGGATAATAAAACAAGGAAATTCAGTCTAATTTAATTATTAACTACACATTAAAGTAGTTATTTAAAATGTTCCCTATTTACAATTTTACACAAACGATATCTTAAATATATTATCTTGAAAATATAAAAGTATATTTAATTCTTGATTTTCATTTAATAGAACCATTTTGGGTTTTCGCTTCAACGAACAGGTATTTCTAAAACGCTTATATAAGTTAACCTATGTTTTCTTACTTGGTTCAGCCAGTAAACCTGCAAGATGGCCGACATGTCATAATATGACAACAGTCATATTTCAGCTATTTAATTTTTAGTAAGAATAATATTGCCAGTTTATGGTCAGAACCGGACTTAAAAATTGTAATAAAATATGTTAAGTTCCATAATAATGAAAACATTTTTTTTAAATATACAGGGTATTCCTTAATGACCTAGTAATATTTCGAGGTGACTTCTCATGATATATTTAGGAGAAAAGTTTATCTGAACGTATACCCGCAACGACCACATTTTTTGCTACTAGGTGTTTTTATTTCATACTATCTCTGAAAGTACTTAAGATTATTTTCAATTTTAGTATGTGTTAATAGGATATAAAACCACATACTTTATTGAGAAAAAACGAAGTTTTTCGTATTGGGTAAGCGTTTATCCTAAAAATTAATTAAAATTTTTAATTGATTTGCCCGTACTATTACAACTATAGCAGCGAAGAAGCAAAGCCTGACCTGGCCTGTGATCGTATAATGGTTCATGTTAGTTAGCATGATAGATATACGGTCTAGGTACCTAATAAAAGTTGCCTTTGTTTATGTTTGGAATTTAATTTTAATAATTTCTGGTGTGAAATCCTAGTAACTTTTTATCTTCGTTTAAACGTGATTTGAGACTGACATGATTTGCCCGCCGCCATCTTGCAGGTTTACTGGCTGAAAATACAATAGGAGTTCTTCTGTTACGATAAATTCGTCCATATTCTTGACGCGTCAAATGTTGATTTTCGATTTTTATTACTTTTTATAAAAACTGACATAATATTAACTTTTTCTATCTCAGAATATATCATTGTATCTTCAGAATTTAAGACAACTCTTAAATTAAATGGTAGCTGTGCCAAAAAAAATAATTTCTTTGTTTCATTATCCATGGCTACTTTGATAAAAAGAAATCAGCATGGTCGTATAGGCTTCCACCGCTGCCTTAGACTCTAAATATATTTAAACTCAGGAGAACGATATCTAGCGACTAAAAATATAAAATACAGGGTAGGGTGTTTCATTTAAAAAATACCAGGTAACTTAAAAATTTTAAGTTTCTGATGCTTTTTTGTTTTTTCTGATAACGGATTCTAAACACCAATTAAAAAGACTTCAAAATTGCTAATTTAAACTTATTTGTAAGACCAATATTAACCGAGATATCAATCTAGTAAAATATAAACAATCACCCTGTACATCTTTAATTATTATTTAAAGCATATATTATTACTAGAATCTTGCTACCCTATATAGCATACTTTTATATAGCGGTTTCAAGGAGATCTTATCAAAAATCAACTTCCCTATACTTTTATTTTGCATGTTAGAAAGAGGCAACTTGATTTCTTTTAAATAATCATTAGAAATAAATAATAATCTAGGCACGCGAGTTTGTTTTTAAATATTCTCTTCGATAACACTTAAAAAATAAAACTATACCAATTTTGTTCAATGTTCCGCAAACGAAAAATATTTCAATACATTCGAATGCAATGGATACATCAGTTATTTGACGTTCGGTCGTTTCTCCTGAGTTTTTCTAACGGATATTCCGGCAAAGAATAAGAGATTACGTATTTAGGACAGATTGATTTATTTAGGCCAAAAAGGGTATCGTTTGAGGTATGTATGAATCACTCAGCTGTAAAAAGCGGGAATTGGTCTTTCTATACAAATCTCAAAGGTGTTAAATGGAAGGTTAAGATTTACGCCATTTTTGGGTCACTGATGGACTGGTTTATAAAAAAAGGTTTCAGCTTAATATCCCCATTTATTTCATAAATCATTTTTAAGCGAAGTAAGCCTAAATGACAGCGATTTTTTAACAAGCTGAATATGTCCAAACAAAAATTGTTTCATTTAAAACTGGCTAAAGATACTTACTATCAAAGAATTGATTTGAAATTATTTTTATTGAGAAGTGACGCTAATGATTTTTTCAGTAAAAAGTACGAATAATAGTTATTAATGGCAAATCGTTATTTAACTTAGCTTGCTTGGGTGCATAATTTCCGTTATTTTAGTTAGTTAAACAGAGGGAAATCGACTAATTATACAGAATTGTTAAAAATAATCTTATTCCAGTAACAGCAACATTTCTAATAACCACCATTAAACGGTCTCTATCCATAGAAAAAAAGTTTACTAACGAATAAAGAATAAAGCATACAGAATTGCTATAACTTTGTTTCTTGATGCGAAAGAGCAATAAAATGTAATATTTATGGAATAAAACACAAAGTCTGCTCCACTAATTTAACAAAATAAAATTATATTATATGCCCATACATGTTTTGAAGGTATAAACCTTCATCCTCAGTGGGTTAATATTAAGATGTAAGTATATTATGAAGAGACCAATGACATTGTTAAATTATTAAAACTGAAAGAGAAAGAAAAAAAATACAATTAGACAATGAGAAAGCAACACAGGCATCATCAATAAGAGTTTAATCATAGGAAGAAAAGATTTTTATATAATTTCAAGATTAATATTAAATCGCGATTAAAGTGAAATAAAAGCTAGAGACTTACCTTATGTTGCAGAAAATTTTTTTAATTTTTATAAGAAATCATATGTAACGTGAATTACTTTAATAATACATTATAACTAATAAAAGGTTTTATTTAATTAATATGGAGATTAAATTTATTTTTATTTTATTTTGAACTTATTGTAAAAGCCAACCTTTACTAGGAAATTAAAATCAAAACCAAAATAGGGTACGACCATCATGGTGAAGTCATACCAAATGGTAAAAATTTTGTATAGCCAAAGTGTGAATGGATTTTTCTCGTTTTTATTTTATTCAAAAAAACGGTCAGAACCGTCGCAATGCGACAATGTCAAAGGTTAACTCTGTTCAGACAAATGGAGTAACAACTAAATAAAGAGAAAAGATAGACACTATATGTTAGAAAAGGTGTGAAACAATATAAAATATAAAAAAAAACATAGACCTCTGTTAAAGAATTATAATAAAATTATTATGGATGAACAAAGCGAAGTTTGGACGCCAGTCACGAGAGAGAGTTAATAGTTTATTTTGTAGTAAAAGAAAACTGTTTATAAAGGTAAATCATGTCTCTTATTGATGATGCCTGTGTTGCTTTCTCATTGTCTAATTGTATTTTTTTCCTTCCCCTTTCAGTTTTAATAATTTAACAATGTCATTGGTCTCTTCATAATATACTTACATCTTAATATTAAGCCACTGAGGATGAAGGTTTATACCTTCGAAACATGTATGGGCATATAATATAATTTTATTTTATTAAATTAGTGGAGCAGACTTTGTGTTTTATTCCATAAATAAAATATCACTCCACTGTGTGAGATGGACTACTTCCATAAAATAAAATGTAAATTTGTAATGACAGCACCCATTAAGCAGGGTGGACAACTTAAAGGCTGCATTGCAAATTTCAGGTAAATTGCTATGATAGTTTTTAAAAATCCCTTATTTCAAATATTTAAGGCGTACACATCCCGAATCGCTCCTAAATTAGGGTCGACCTAATTAGCATAAAAGGAAAACCAGTTCGGTGAATGAAATGAAAACTACCTGTAGTAACAGCGGAGTTACAACAGGTAGTTTAAATTTTAAAAATTTTCATAGTTTCGGTAAAGGCTGAGACACAATCAAAAACTTAAGGAATAAAGAATAGGATTTAAGATTTAGGCGTTAAGGAATAAGAGTACAAGACAGAATTAAAATCTTAGTACCTAAATTTAACCAATCCGGTTACTTAAAAACGGCGCGATTTTTAAACTCTAAACTATTGTCGTAACCCCACTTTTTTGTTTACAAATACTATTTTTACAACTTTAACAAACTCGCCCTGAACTCGCCTATAGTTTTAAAAAAATATGGAGGGCTTGCCAAAAAAGTCCTTAACTCTTTTCAGTAGTATATATGTTTGCAATGTCGGCAGCGTTTTATTATTACCTTAAGAAACGGAGATCAATAAGGTGGCGCAACAGGAGATGGTGAGTTCGCCCTATTAATGTCCAAAGAGAATTCTTAGGAGACTTATTTAATGATAGAACGTAATCGTGAAAGTTTTGGTCATACATGACTTACATGAAACTCTTACTTTTATTAAAAACCAAAGTGAAAAACTGAAAATACAATCTTGAGGTTATTAAATTGTCAAAAGTCAAACAACAAACATGCTGACTTCTGATTGGTTGATTTCCTATTCCTTATTTCTTAAAACCAACAAATCGGTTTTTTAAATCTTAAATCTTATTCCTTAATTCCAAAAAATTCATTGTGCGTTGTTTACATAGGACAACATATTATGTTCGTTCTTAAATCTTAATTCTTATATCATAAATCTTATTTCTTATTCCTTAAGTTTTTGATTGTGTCTCGGCCTTAATACAGCAAACACCAGCAAATTATTATTTGGCATTGACAAAACGAAAAGTAGCGTCAGTGATAACATTTTCATTGGATGTGCTTAAGTTATAGGTAAATATGAGCTGTGTCTGACATGTTTTTAATAATTAATTAAACTTATCATAAGTAGATGTGAGTCCAAAGGCACTGTAATAAATAAGTGTAAATGCACAACCCAGACTGACAATAGAGCTGAAGAAAGGGATAATAGAGATCTTGATATTTTACTGCTAAATGCTTACCAAATATTTTCCTTACAAGTATGAAAAACATCAAAAGCTACGGCAAGGTGATGAAGAACGGAGAACGGTATTCTGTTTTGAGGTGATGGAAATAGCAAATGATAATAGGGACTTTTTGAGAAATATTTGTTTTACCGATAAATGTACAGTTGACGACATTTAAGCTGGATTTATAAATTCAAAAAGTTGGCGAGGTTGAGGTTCAGTTGGGGTTGGAAATAGAAGTTAAATTTAAACTAAAGGGAACACTCAGTTCCATTTATACACTCGTTCATGTTGTTCATGTAAAGCTCATGTAAGGTTCGAAAACTTCCCGGGTAGTTCCAGATAACCAATTTTTATGCTTGGAATTCGGAATATCTAACCTCACAAACTTGATCATAACTTCAACCTCACCAACTTTTCGAGTTTATTAATTCAGCTTTAATTTCGTACACTAAACTGTGACACTATAAATGCAACTTTTTTACCTTTATTACCTTTGCAACGTGTTAATTGTTATCATGATATCTGTCAAAGTATTGTCATCATCTTATTTGATTGAAGAAATGCCTCATTTAAATATTATTAAAAAAGCAAGAATATTATGTTTAGAAGAAATAGGATGGTCTTATGGAAGAATAGCTGATCATTTTAGAGTACCTAGAAGTACTGTTCAAGGAATTGTAAAAAAATGACGCTATCATCAAACACTTGAAAGGTCTGTTGGGTCAGGTTTAAATAATAGAAAATCATCAAATGAAGAAGACCGAAATTTGATAGAGTATTTAAGGCACAATCCATTTGAAACTGCAGTATTCGCTATGCACATAACAGGGTTCCCGGCTTCATCTAGATCTGCGCAACGCCGAGTAAGACAATGTCCCGAATTAAAAAATCGAGCAGCTGCATCCAAACAGTTTTTAAAAAATAGTGATAAGGAACAAAGAATTGGTTTTGCTATGCAATATTTACCAGAAAATGATTTTTTTTTGGCAAAATGTTATCTTTTCCGATAAGAAAACTTTTCAGTCTACATAATATAATGGAAGGATTCGAGTATATAGACCACCAAATTCCCGATATGATGAGAAGTATACTCAAAAAAAGCAAACCAGTGGACGTTTCTCGGTTAATGTGTGGGCATGGATAAGTGTTCACGGTGCAGGTGTATGCTGGAATATTGGTGGAACATTAAACAGTAATATATATCTTCGGATTTTGGAAAATGTTTTTCTTCCTTCTGCCGCGATAGTTTTTGAAGGAAATAACTTTATATTTCAGCAGGATAACTGCCCTGTGCATACTGCAAGAAATGTAGGTAACTGGTTTAGAGAAAACAACGTAACATGTCTGCCTTGGTGCTCAAGAAGTCCCTGATTTAAATCCAATTGAAAATGTTTGGGGATTGATGGTAAAAGAAATGTATAAAATACATTTTAAACCACAGAATGAAATAGAGTTATTTGATAAAATAGAAGAAATTTGGGAAAGGCTAACCCCGGATTACACCAGAAGTATTATTTTGTCAATTCCAAGAAGATTACGATTAGTGTTAGAATCCAATGGCGCAGCAATTAAATATTAGTATTTTGTTTGTTATTAATTATAATTATTAATTTACCACTATAGGTATCTTCTAAACGGTAACTTCTACGAAGTTGATTAAATTAGAGGAAATGTGCCACCTTTAAAGCTCTCTTAAGATCCACTAACAGCGTTGCCTAATTATTTTTCATTCCTGAGATACAGGGTTATTTGTTAAAAACGTCTAAAATTAATTCCTGTAATAACTCAAAAAGTTTCACTTTTAGAAAAACGTTCTTAAAGTAAAAACTTAATATTTTTCTCCTCTCTACAAAATGGCGTTATCACTTTTTTCATATCACTTGGTGCAACTGAGTTATCATGATCAACTTCATTATTTTAAATACGAACCTGGATTTTTAATTTTATTTTTGAAAGTACATTTTGCCCTAAATACAATGATGTATCGCTCAACCCTATTTTCTTACGTATCGCACAAATTATACATTATCAGGAGAATTTTTAAAATAATCTTAGTACGCCTATGGTTTTTTTGAAATATTATTTTCATTTCAATTAAATAGAATTGACTCAAAATAGAAACCAGTAAAAATATCTTACTTTATTTAAATTGCCGTTTACCAAACTTAACTTAAACACAACTAAATTTAAAAATGGCACAAAAATAAAACATTTAAATAATAAATAAAAAAATAAGAAAATAATTTACTTAGTAGATATTATTATCATTTCATTTAATGCTCGAAATGGCTTCCCTGATTTTCAAAACACCGTTGGTTCTTTCTTCCATTTGTTGAATAGCGTGTCTCACCATGTCGGGTGTAACTGTTTGGAATGCATTATACGTTGCTGCAGTTCTTGAATATTAATACAAGGGTTGTAATAGACCTTGTTTTGCAGATGTCTCCACAAAAAATAATCCAGTGGATTAAGACAAGGTGATCGAGGTGGTCATAGAACAGGACCGTAGGTTCGCATCCAATTTTCTAGAAACCGTTCATTTAGGTAATTACGAACGATTAAGGCATTATGAGCTGGACATCCGTCTTGCTGGAACCATTTAACCTTATTTATAACCGCTAATGGGACTTTATCTAGCCAAGATTCCAAATCGTGCTGTTATAAGTGTAAATATCTTCCGCTATTTAGATTATTTTCCCAAAAAAACTAGACCTATTACTCTATCCGCAACTAGCCCACACCATATATTTATTTTAAAACGCACCTGAGGTCTAATTTCTTGAACCAAATGGCGATTCTCGGTAGCCCAATAATGTTTATTTTTCCTATTGAATATACCGCAGTTAGTGAATAAACTCTCGTCACTCCATAGAATTGATTGAGAAAATTCTGGATTAGTATTTTGAATGTAAAACCAATTACAAGCGCTCCATAAAAGCAGATGTTGCTCGCCATTCTAGGTGCTCTGCATAAAGCTGCTGCACAGGATGAAATTTATAGTCATGAAACTTGTGTTTTTTTAAGATTTTCTTTACTCCTGCAAAAGTCATATTACATTTTCTGGCTGTAGGGACCGTTGAGTTTTCAGGATTAATATAAATTTGGGCCAACACATTAATCTCGTTTGCATTAGGTCTTACTTACCTTCTTCTCTTTTTACCTTCTTCTACCATGCATGTGCTAATTCGCTGAAATATTCTCCTTGCAGGTTGAATTTTCTCTGGATATAAAATCGCATAGCTTCTTTCCGCCAAAAACGAATTTCTAAAATTTCCAATGTGAACATCGTACATATCACGTTTCTCCTCAACTGAAAATGGAACCATTGTTGTCACAAATTATTAATAATATTTATTGTGAATAATAAGCTGGGCTCGGGGTTTGACAGATACAATCCTGTTTTTTGACTTGTGGCAGCTTGATTTAAAAATTAAGTAGTTTCCATAAAATCACAGGGCCATTTCAAGCATTTATTAAAAAGATATTACCAAGGCCGTCTTCGATGTTGATGTAGATATAGAAATCAAGTATCCTTTTCACTTTAAACCCACTCAGGTCTAGGATATTACTAAGGAAATTATATTATCTTTTTTTTTTATTTAGAATTAAATGTTTTATTTTTGTACCTTTTTTACATTTAGTTGTATTTAAGTTAAGTTTGGTAAACGGCAATTTAAATAAAATAAGATATTTATACTAGTTTCTATTTTGAGTCAATTTTATATAATTGAAATGAAAATAATATTTTAAAAAAACCATAGGCGAACTGAGATTATTTTAAAAATTCTCCTGGTTATGTATAATTTGTGTCGAAAGGTAAGTTAATACGGTTGAGCGATATAAAGTCTGTGCGTTTTAAGAAGTCCGATATCGGATTAAATTACCAAGGGATGTTATCGCTTTTAAAACAGTAAGTCGGTTAAGTTACAATATCTTCGCACCTTCGCTATACTTGATCACACAGAACTTCCCACTGGTTTACTGTATTCTATTACTGAGCGAAATAGAATACAGTAAACCAGTGGGATGTTCGGTGTGATCAAGTATAGCGAAGGTGCGAAGATATTGTAACTTAACCGACTTACTGTTTTAAAAGCGATAACATCCCTTGGTGATTTAATCCGATATCGGACTTCTTAAAACGCACAGACTTTACCATTGTATTTGGGACAAAATGTGCTTTCTAACGTAAAATTAAAAAATCCAGGTCCGTATCTAAAATAATGAAGTTAATCATAATTACTCAGTTGTACCAAGTGATTCGAAAAAAGTTATAATGCCATTTTGTAGAGAAGAAGAGAATACAAACATCTTATTTGAAGAACGTTTTTCTAAAATCGTTTTTAACAAATCACCCTGTATCTCAGGAATGAAAAATAGTTAGGCAACGCAGTTAGTGGATCTTGAGAGAGCTTTAAAAATGGCACATTTTCTCTCATTTAATCAACTTTGTAGAAGTTACCGTTTAGAAGATACCCATAGTGGTCAATTAAATAGTTGCCACCGTATCATAATAAATAAATATAATAGTCTTGCTTACAATTACTTTAATTAAAGAACCTAATAACTAATAATTTACCACTTATTTTTCAACAATTAAAATTATTATCTTATGACACCAGCCTCAGTGGCGTAAAAACCGCCCCCGCAGGCCCCGCATTGCGGGAGGGGGGGGGGGGGCGCAGCAAGACCAGGGGCACCCTCAAGTCCCTTGATAAAAATAATAAATCAAGTGAAAATCGACGAAAATAATAGTTTCATTATCACAATATTAAAGCTAAAGATAAACAATTATGGATGAGAAATAATGTAATATGAGTCGATATAAAATAAGGGTAACGTACCAAATCATAATTAACAATTTTAATAATTTAAGATTATACCCCAATAATAGTATAAGATAAAGACTTGTCATTATTTTTACAACAAAAAATTGTTTTTTGTTCTCTACAATACTTTATATCCTTCTTACACGCTTACAAATGACAATATTTTTTACTATAGTGTAAGTGTGAAGGATTCAGACAGGTGCAAAATAGCAGGGCGCTTTCAAAATATTGCGGGGGGGGCGCACATGCCCTTAGTTACGCCACTGACCAGCCTCCTCTCTTAAGAGTTCTAGAATTACTAAGGGGTAGGGCTAGGGACTAAGGATCGCATTTACGTCTATAACAGAGATGGCTTATGCAGAAATCCGAATAATGTCGATTTTAACCAAGGAACTGCTGATTTGTCGTTTTGCTTGCTAATTATAACAAATTTACGTATAAAATAGGAGTCAGCGTAGTGCGATAACCTGAGCTAACCTGCTAATTTTACATATTATTTTAAGCCATGTGCCTTAGGGGCTGCAAATTTGTTTCTCTTTCACCTGACAAGGTTAAAAAAAAATCGCATTACGCAAAATTACATTGTTTTCCTTGTGACATAATAAACGCTAATGTTGAATTATATCTAAGAAAAGGTAAATTTTATCATCATGCATCATTCCCGAGACCCATTAGGCACTCCAAAGTCTCAGGAGTCAGATATGAACACGGGAATGTTCAACTAATGGGGATGTGTTGTCTCGCCAGCGCTCCATAAAAGCAGATGTTGCTCACGTGGGTGCTGCAGATCTCATTTCCATGCCTAAATTCACCCCTCGAGCTGCCACCGATCCTGAATTATAGATGCCCGTTGTATATTTATTGATGTCCTTTTTCTAAACGTGAAAATGTTGTTGTTTAGCTCTGTACGACGTCCTTTCCCTCGAGATTTTATAAGTCAGATACTTTTGTTTTGGATTTTGTTTCCGGAGCTGTTTTACTGCTTATTTAATTTAACGCTACTCTTATTGTGATAACTTTATATACACACCGAAACGGCCTAGGGATATTTTACACAAGATATTTTACGTTAACCCCTTATCGCCAATGACTTTTTTTTTTATTTTATAAAAAAAATATATAAGATAGTTTAAACTGTTAAATGTACTAAAAAAAATATTGAAAGAAATATTAGACGTTTATTTATCCACAAAAAATATAAATTTTGACGTGTGCCACATTTGGCACAAGTTGTAAAACAGGAAAGAAAAAACAAAAAAAATAACAAAACTCTTTATTAAGTAACTACAAGAAATAATTCAAAAATATGTTTTATTCGGTATGAAATCTATAAAAACAATAAAGGTCTTTATTTAGGCATAGAAAGACTCTACATTCGCCACAAAAAATCTGTGATTTTCCCTTGAATTCTGGATATTTGCACCTTTGTCTGTCCTCATTCACTACCGGTAAGTGATTTAGGTTCATCAATCCTTATCTCCAGGGCTGGTGTTTGAGAAAATGGATATTTTTTCTTTTTCAAATCCAGTGCAGGTTGTAAGGAGGTACTTGGCCTCCCCTTTTTCTCTGTAGGCTATTATGAGCTCTTGTCAAAACTTCCGCTATGGCGATCTTGAACTCTGAAAGTGGCAGGTATAAATCCGTATCTTTCAAATTTCGTCTCCAAGTAACCAGCTGTTTACACAAATCATATCAAGGAAATGGGAAAATACCCTCATGTACCATTTCTTTGATCTCATCTGAATTCTGTAATATCCCAACATGGAATCTAAGAGACGCCCCCCATATAAGCGTTATACAAAGCAATACTTTGCGGACGGGAGATCTCTATGTAGCTCTTAAATTTTCTGCAAAAGCTCTGAAACCGCACCTCTGTCCTTTTTTTTTCATGTCCGATTCCTTGAGAAATTGAAAATCCGGTACACGATTAGCTCTTATTGTACCCAGGGGTAAAATACCGTTTTTGGTTAAATAAGTTAGTAGTGGAATACTTGTAAACCAATTATCGAAAAAAAGTTTGTAGTTTAAATTTTTTGGAATGGTTTCTGAAAGTTTTATCACAACATTACTACTAGCTCCTAGGTCCAGCTGACCTTCTTCGAGAGTAATAGGTCAACAATAGGAATCAAAATCATAAGAAAAACCTGATACTCCACTTAGGACAAAAACTTTATATCCACATTTATGAGGCTTCTGGGGATTATACATCTTCAGAGATGATCTTGCTTTTGTTGGAATTATTTGTTCATCTATGGCCATGTGTTTCTTCCTTAGGAACAAGCAAAAGTCTCTCTCGAACTTTCTTTAGAAATGGCCGTATCTTAAGAAGTTTATCATACCCTGGTTGTCCATGTGGAATTTGCATCGTATTATCATTGAAATAAAGGAAACGTTTGATTTCTTCAAATCTATTGCATGTCATAGAACCAGAGATATTGGCAATTTCCAATGATTGAATCCAATAGAACCTGGTAGAAGGCAACTGAATAATAGACATATATAGGCAAATGCCACAAAACATGCGTAATTCTTCTTTGGATATATTGGCAACAGCAATTCATTTTTCCGCTGGTCATCATCGGATGATAAATTTTCATCGTTGCTGTCATCAATTTTTGGAATTCGCACATTTTTTCTACCATAGAATTTTCTGGTATCCATTACAGTGTTCCAAATACGGCACAAGTAAACAAGATCATTTTTTGCCATAGTGACATGGAAATATTATATTTAAAATATTTCAGCAATAACACTAAATACATACCTTTACAACAATATTTTTTTTACAATAAAATTTGCAAAAATAGGCCAAATATTGTCACTGAAAAAACGTATTGGACAGGTGTTTACACGCTTGCAGTCAACTAAATGCAAATGGTGCGGCAGACGCGCGAGATTCGCTTATAGGGGGGGGAATAGATATTTTCAGCAACATAGAAGCGAACGTGCCAGATATGGGACAATTTGAATTATGGTCATATACTGTTGGAACACTTTTATGTGCCAAATATGAGACAGTATGTGTAAGGGGTTAATATAAAATAAGACTCTAAAGAAATTATGATTTGTCTTTCGGAACTAACGTATCAAAACAAAAACATGCATTTTTTCTTTTTCTCTTTAATTTAACTCCACTACTGGACAAGTGATAAAGACCCATTTAGGAGGAAAATATTATTGTGGTTGTTTAGAGAAAAATAGGTATCAATTAAAAAAAAATATGTTTTTTAAAATACCCAAATTAAAAATCAGGACTTTAAAGAATCGTTGGGAAAAAGTACTTAGATTTGAGGTCGGAAAGGAAATCGGTACATCATATGCGCAACAATATTTAAAATGTATATTATTTATGAAAAGCAATAATGTGGAATTTAACTGTTATCATTCAATATAAATAGCGGAAGATATCTTGAAACCTCTCTTTTGGCACGTTGCTGCTTATATACGAAACATTAATTTAGATCTGGAGGTCCATTTCAGTAATGTTTCCAAGACGGCAACCGATGATATGCCAACGTAAAATTGATAAAGCTTGTCCAGAGCTATAAGAAAGTTACACTTTGCCTTTGAATGGAATTATTCAAGTGTGTCCATAAACAAACAATGAATAAATGAATAAATGCAGATAAATTATGGTCCGTACTTAAAAATGTCTTAAAGTAAACTGCAAATCCGGAAGACGTAATTTCATTATTAAAGTAATAGTTTGGTGATTTTAAACCGATTTGTACCTGATTCAAAATGAGAGGGTTAATCCCATAAAACAAATTATGTTCTAAAGACTGTATATATAGCCACTCTAGTTAGTTTTAAGCTTAGTATATAATTATTCTTACTTCGTGTGTAATACAGTGTTTGTTTAATCGTGTGTGAGTCATGGAAAATATGTGCGAGCCCAATGTATCTCAGGAGATAACCCCGTCGAAAAGCAGAAAACACTTTTCTGTAGAAACTAAGGAAGTTATAAACAATGTTTATTTAACTCTCATTGAACGTGCGGTCAGCAAGCAAGCAGCGTTAGAAGAAACTACCACATTAACAAAAATTTCAACATCAACTGTATGGAAAATTGTGAATAATCCCATTTTAGCGACGGAAAAAGAACCGATACTGGCATTTTCTCGAAGGTAGATGGAAGTGATCAAGATATAATACGGCGTAAAATTTACAAGTTATACGAGGAACAAACCGTGCCTACATTAGATAATTTAATTAAGAGGCTTGAAAAAGATGAAACCGGCGTTAAATGTGGCAGAACAACGTTATGGAAGTGAAGCCAACACATGGGTTTTAGATTTAAATAAATTACCAAAAGACAAGTTTTGACGCAATCCAGTAGAATTCAGGAATGGCGATCCGAATATCTACAAAAAATTAGGATTTACAGAGATCAGCAAAAGGCCGATTATTTACTTGAATGAAACCTGGTTCGACGCATATGATACCCCGGAAAAGGGTTGGGTTGACTCAAGCTGCAAGTGTAAAACAAGCGCGCCATCAAAAAGAGGTAAACGAATTACGATTTTGAATGCTGGATCTAAAGACGGATGGATTCCAAATGAACTTTCTCTGTCTGCAAAAAACATTAAAGATTCTTCTTTGGATTACCATGAGGACACCACTGCTGATTTATTTGAAGATTAGTTTAAAAACAAGCTAATTCCAAACATTCCTCCGAATAGCGTAAATATAATGGACAATGCAAGCTACCATAGTAGGCAGTTGACCAAGACTCCCTCCTAAAATGAGACAAAAGCAACAATACAAAACTACATGTATGATAATGACATTTATTTTGAGAAAGATTACACCAAAAGGCAATTAGTTGAGGTTTTACAAAGTTTAAAACTACAAAAGGAATACTTCTGTGATAGTTATGCAAATAATCTAGGGCATACAGTTTTAAGGCTTCCACCATCATACCATTGTATACTTAATCCCATCAAACATGTTTGGCACCAACTGAAATCTGCCATTCGTCGTAACAATATTTGCCCTACTATTAACTCCAGTGTACTTGAGCTTAAAGAAACTGAAGTTCGCGATAGTGATATTGATATATTAAGTGAATAATTATTATAAGTAGGTACCGAATAATTTGTATATTTTTGTAATCATAAATATAATTTTTAATAATAAAATAACTTGTAATTTCACATTTAAACATAAATAAAATATTATTTAATGTCTTACTTATTTTTATTACAAACCATGAATAGGTATACTCTAAGCAAAATACGGACCTGTTCGGCCATATTTCAATTTTACAGCTTGCCGGGTTCTTTCCTAATAGGGATCAGTTAGTCACTTTCTTATATCTCTGAACAGACTTTACCTAGCCTGTAGCTCATCTTTAGTCATATTTAAGCTTTTATTATGTTGAATGGCATATAAATTGGTCTGATAGAATATATCATGCAAATGTCCAAGTAGATGCAGAAAGACATTAGTTGCTTTGTGGCAATTGGCAAACTCTTCATATTATGAGCTTGCCAGTAAGTGGTATGCTGGCATGTTTTCTGGTATTCCCATTTTTTTCCACGTTGTATGCGGTTCATCTTCATTTGTGTTTTCTATTTGGGACACATTGTCTAATTCCTGGGACTTAAAATTTGTTTCCAACTTTTGATATTCTTGTTTATATCATCTTTTTTCTTTAGGTCTGAATCTTTTTCCACATTTTCACTTACTTCAGCTATTTATTTATTACTGTCGGTAATATCATAAATTTGTATATCATTTTCTTCTTCATTGAGTTCTTCTGTTTCGGTAAGTTTTTCGAAATTTCAGCATGGAGCTCCGTCAAATGACATTTATTTTTGTGGCGCTTTTTCAAGAGATTGCCTTAGTGGCTCTTCAATATCATACTCATCACTTTCTTCATAGTCGGTAGAAAATTCATTGTCAAGAGGTATATTTTCGGTTAAAATCTATTGTGCAATGTCATTTAGCTCTTTATCAGAGAGGAGCTTTTTAGAAAACCGTACAGCTGCACTGTTAAAGAGCAAATGATTCCATGCGGCGGTGGCGCAACTAAATTGTTTTTAATTGGTTTATGAATGGAACTATTAAGTACCGACGAACCGCAATGCGTGATAACTCTGTATAGTTATTTTATATTACAGTTAAAAAACCTTGGGACTACAAAGTGCTGCGGGGCACTAAAGCGTTTTAATAGATAGATACCAAACCGACCAAAAATGTCAATAAATTGACTTGATTGATTCTTGTAAAAAATATTTACATATCTAAATATGCGCGATAAGGAACAACTTAATTACCACAAAAATTGATTGTTTAACTGCTTCATCTAAAAAAATATGATTATTGATTACAATGGGGAAAGGAAAGTTCGTTTTTCACTTCACACAAAAATATATATATATATATCAATTTAAATAACCAAACGTGTTGTAGCCATCAGATGACCTTCTTTAGGGGCTGGGAATTATTCAGGTTAGTTTAGTTTAGTAAAATACACCGAACCGGCGACAGCCGCTAATGCAACAGCATCCTTGCAGATATCCTTTTAGCCTGCTAATTATTGAGCCACCTTGGGCTAGCTTACCTTACCTCCTTGGTTTTATATCATAATGCCAATAATATACAATATTTAAAAATAAAGTGGTGAGGTGAGGTAAGGTAAGGTAAAGATGAGACCAAGGTGCGGACATTTTGATATTAACTGGCTCATCTACAAAACAGAACAAAAAAGTAAAAGATCAAACAAGACCTGGTAATTCTTACATCCAGGAATAATATGCTAGGGTACGAACTGCAACTTTATAAGTAGGGGAAATTGGGGTAAGTTGACGATGCGAATAGAATAATGAAAATCGAAAAAAAAATTAATAGAATACAAGCAGTCTAAAATAAAGTATGTAGATTAATCTCTGTTATTTGTGTGGAAGTGGTTTATAACGGCTTTAACTGTTAGTGCAGAACTTGATAGGTACCAAAAAGAATAGAAAAGAGGGTTTTTTACCTTATATATTATATTATAAATATTAAACCTAACCTCTACTGGTAACATAATCCAGGTAAGTTGACCATCTCTTACCCCTCTTTTGTCTTTTTGAACGTATAGAGGAGTTTGTTCAATATTTGGCTGGGCTGAAATATCCACGCAAGAACCTATCACAGAAACCATTATACTATTGCTTAAGAAGATTACGTCATTTCTAAAAGTTGAAAGAAGACGGAAAATGAAACGAAGGAAAATTGCAGCAAGTTTAATAACAAATACGTTCCTCAAGGATAAGCTTGAAGAAGAGGAAACTTTCCAAACAAGACAAAAAGAGGAAAACAGAAAAGGTAAGAGAAATGTTTGCAGAATGTTGTATCAAAAATATATAGAGACGAGCAGCTAAAGATGAAACACGGACGGCATTTGTGAATAAGACGTCAGAGGAAATTGCTGTCCAGGCTGTAAGATTCCCCCTTTAAAGATTGGATTTTTAGCAGAAAATATCAGCATCTTAAAAAATACAGCGACATGTACGTCATTGATGAACGGCAGCAAGCCGTTAATCATCCACTTTTTAGGGCCACCGGTATTGCTTCCCTTCATCGGATTCTATAACCTCACTGACGAGCCGTTATACGACAAAACGCATCTGGGGATGGATCCGTAGAAAGGATCAACCAACCTTTATATCTCTAATGTACGTCATTAATACATACGCATATTTCAAGTTTACTAGTTTTCTTGCTTAACAACTTACTTCACCTTCCCTTGTAAAATTTTTTTAATTATTTGCTAAAGAGAATATTTTAAAAACAAGCGTAAATTGGTTTCGTTGAAACGAACAAATTCTTCATTAAACTAAAACGTATTAATCCGTAATCGACAAAGTAACCCAAAAGTTTTAATGAGTCGAACACAACGCAAAGTAACTTTAAGTCTCCTTTGAAGTTCCATTTTGCCCACAGCAGTTTCCCAAAGAGTGTCGGGGTTTCCAGCCTTTACCTCATAAAAATCCTAAAACTTTTAAAATAACTTCTCAAAAGGTAAAGAAAAATCTGTTGAAAAGTCTACTTTTTATGACTTTTATATTTTTTGCTTTAGTGCTTTTTTTTTACTCCGGGTTGCATTTATATTACAAGAAATATTTTATTTATTTAAATTGAATCTACTACCAATACTGGATCTCCCAAAAGTCCCGCATAAAATTAATATCAATTAAAGGAAAACGATCTAGGAAAAATGCTCGAACCCGTAAATTATTATTTTTAATTGTGCATTTTTTGACATAAAAAAATATTATACAGGGTGTCTCATAGAACAATTGTCACGTCTTTGACAATTTTTTTAAATGAAATGCCCAATTTTTTATTAGGTTTTTAAATTCTACGAAAAATTCTAAATATTTTTTATATAGGAGTTGCTATCCCGATTTTCAGCTGTTTCCAAGATATTGACATTTATTTTTTTTTTATTAAAGATAATACTTTTAGTACATTGTGTTTTATATTAGAACATGTTAAATGAATCAGGTATCTTACTGTCATCAACTGTCCTTAATTATGTCAATACTGACTTTCACTTAAATAATTTGTCAATTACCTAAAAATGTTAACAGTGCATCGAAATTTTAATTATTTTGGGGTGTAGGGACAAAATAAGAAGTCAAGCTGAGGTTTGTACTTTGTTTAACGAAAAGTATCCAGAAAACCAAATTACTCAGTCGACTGTAATTCCATAAATTTGAGGAGCATGGTACAGTTAGAGATTTACCTAGAAGCGGTCGACCACTCGTTCTAACCAAGGATAAAAAAAATCGATTTAATGTTATCGCTTACTAAAAACCCCCACTCTTTAGTTGTTACTTTGGCGTTAGATAATGAAGCTACTTGTAGTACAGTACATCGATTTTTTAAGAGCGAGAAATTACATCCTTATAAACCTCTTCTTGTACAGGAACTACTAGAAGATGACTGAGAGACGACTTGAATTTTGCGAAGAAATGATGATAAGGATTGATACTAAAAATGCCTTTTCAAGTAATATTTTATTTTTTTCAAGAGACCCTTACCGCTGAACGTTATTTGGAATTTTTAACATTTGATTTAATTCCGGCATTAGCAGTTCTTTTTCCTAACCAGATGGATCCAGATATTCCAAATGAGATGGTATGGTTTCAACAAGATGGTGCCCCTCCACACTTTGGCGTGGAGGTTCGAAGGTACCTAGATGAAACCTTTACAAACCGTTGGATTGGTCGTAGGGGTACTATTGAGTGGCCACCTAGGTCGTCGGATTTAACACCGCTGGACTATTTCCTTTGGGGTTATTTAAAGGAAAGAGTGTACCGAAACAGACGTAACAACATTGAAGATCTCAAAGAAAGAATAAGGACAGAAACAAATTGAATACCTCCTGATTTTATGAGGAATGCAGTAAACAGATTTTACCATCGCCTAGGGGCGTGTCAGGTAGAAGGCAGTGGACATTTCCAGCATGTGTTGCACTTTTAGAATTTTCATTTTAGTAATACATAACAAATTTTTATGGATAACCTTTTTGTTTGAATTTTCAAATTAAATGTTAATATCTTGGAAACCGCTGAAAATCGGGATAGCAAGTCCTACATTAAAAATATTCAGAATTTTTCGTAGAATTTGAAAACCTAATAAAAAATTAGGTATTTCATTTAAAAAAATTGTCAAAGACGTGACAACTGTCCTATGAGACACCCTGTATAATATTTTTTTATGTCAAAAAATGCACAATTAAAAATAATAATTTACGGGTCCGAGCATTTTTCCTAGATTACTCGACCACTTTTTGCGTTTGTTAAATAATAAGAGGCAAATATGTACCTACCTACTTTAGAAACATAAACTTATTAATCGATTCTATAACCGTCTCCGAACGGTCGCTTAACTAATTTACCACCGCAACAATTGTCTGCCAATGCAAAATTTAATTGACAGGCCGGAAACGATCGTTCGGGGACGGTGATAGGTACGCTTTTTGGTTAAATTGGAACAAGGCTGTTGTTTACATCCTTGGAACTTGTAAATGAATTTAGTATATTATAACCAAATAGGCTCCTTCTACCTATGGTACTACGTTCTAAAATATATGCTATTACTATACGCTTGTAGAAAATGATGTGTTGTCGTTCATAAAATATAATCCATAAATAAAATCAGGCAACTGATGTTTTAATATTTATCGCCTCCTCGAACATTAAAAAAGTAAATTTTATAGTTATGTTCCGCGCAATAAACTTAGCCATACTATTAAATTTACGATAGCTGTATCCTTTTGGTTTGATCACGTGTAAAACAGCTTATACATTTTTAATCCGGACCGGAAGCAAAGCGGGACGGATAACCGCGAAGGAAAAGAGGCTATGGAGTTATGGCTCCCGCGGGATTTAACTTACCAATAAAACACAGCTATGATCCAAAACATTGCCGGTATATTTTCGCAGTAAAGTAAAACAGATACCTCCGTATCCGCATTTACAGGTGCCTTTTTGATTCACTCGGGAGCTGACTGGCATTAGTAAGTATAAATTCTGTAAAGGATCTGAAATTTTATAGTTCGTTTTATAATGGGCAGTGAAATAAGCAACCCTTACCAAACTCAATTCGCAAAGAACGTTTTTTTCACAAATTCATAGAAAAACGGTATGTAGATAGTATGCTGGTATACGTTTTCCAAAGTTAGTTTTGATAACATAAAAAAGTTTCGACCGGGCTTCAAAGGGACCGGCAACATAATCGGGGTTGTCAGATCTTTTTTTTTAAATAATTTAAGTTTTCATTATTATAAGTGTTGTTTTATACCAGTATTTAATTATAGTCAGTAACTCCCTTTAAAAGCTAGTTTGCAAATGTACTTTGAAACAACAAATTTTGAATGTCAAAGAAAAAAAAGAACAAGCCATTTCTGAATATTATAAAAAATTTTTATTACTTAAGAAATATTATTTATACAAAAATAATTGAAATAAAAATAAAAGGGATTTTGATTGTAAAACGAAAAAAAAATAAAAATTGACAAACCCTTATATTCCTCCTACACTTACGAAAACTTTGTAGAACTGGCAACACCCTGGAGACAGAACGGTGAAGCAGGCCGGTAATTTAAAGTGCGAACCATTCGCCGCAGTTGGACACAAGACACTTCAAGACAGCAATACAAAATTTATGTGCTGCACACGAGAACAGCAAATAGTTTAAGGTTCTGTCAATTGGGTTATCACTTATCAGCTTTAAAACCAGTTGATGTTTGAGGTGTGCGATATCGTCAATCGGATAATTATGTGACTGGTTGAAACGATTTGCTCTAATTTATATAAAGTCTGTGCGTTTTAAGAAGTCCGATATCGGATTAAATCACCAAGGGATATTATCGCTTTTAAAACAGTAAGTCGGTTAAGTTAAAATATCTTCGCCCCTTCGCTATACTTGATCACACCGAACATCCCACTGGTTTACTGTGTTCTATTACTGGGCGAAATCAGAGGTTTCAAAACAAAATTATCTTAGAATTACGCGTTGAGCATAAATAATAATTAAATAGATAATTAAATTATTTTGCTATTATTATAGTTAAATCTATATAATAATCGCTATTTTCCAAGAACCAATTAAAATTTGCTCAAGTGCGGGATGGTTAAATATGTTAAAGATTTTGTCAGGTATATACTTTTCCGATAATGACATTATTTTGGGATTATTATAATATGTATGTTCTACTTTATTTTAAATAAGTAGTTGTGCTTTTCACTTTTAGTTTGTTTCTCATTGTGTGTGAATTAAAAGCAGTTATTAAGCAAAGTTATGGAAAATGTTCAGCAAGGTGGCACATCGCCTAGAAGGCATTTATCTCCAGGTGAACGCCGTTTGGTATTACAAGTGGAACGTTATTTTACTTTAGAAAAAGATAACTCGGGCCCGTTAGAGTCTGTTTTGGCAGTGCAAAAACGAACGTCTGATGCTTGCGGCATTTCAGAGAAGACCTTAAGAAGACTTCGAAAAGGGATAAAACTCTCTATTAGGAATATTGTTTATGATATGTATAAACCCAAGGAATATGTTACCCTCAAAGCTATTCTTGAAAAGATAAAGCAGAAAAAACTTTGCGATATTGGAACTAACAGTTTGTCCATCATCTTAAAACATATGGGTTTCAAATATAAAAAAACGAACAACAGAAAACTGCTTTGGGAGCTGTCCAATGTTGTTTCGAAAAGATGGCAATTTTTAAGGGATTATTTAAACAACAAAAATCGGAATTGTCAAGACAAGTTGTTTTTCTTGACGAAACTACTTTTAGTAGTACCTATCTACAAGTAGGTACGTTCTGTCGCAAGACTACAAAATCGGTTCTTTTTAGAACCTAAACTTTATAAAAAAGAATTCGTAAAACTAATTTGTCTGAATACTACAAAAGCTAAAAAATTATTATTTTTCTTTACCAAAACTAATTTTTTATTTACTTTAAATTATTTTATTTAGAAAATGTAATTCATCAACATCCAAAATTACCTTCAATATAATTTATTGTTTGAGAGCCACCGACATAATGCTCAAGAGGTTTTATGGCTTAGCGGACTTCTTAAAACGCACAGACTTTAGTATTTCAGTTTGTGATATAACTGTGTGTTTTGGACAAGTAAGATTTTACTTGGCACCTACCTATATTTGATTAAGTATATCGTAATGGCTTTTTGGCGACCATTTAAAACAGAAGGTCAAGGTAAATTATCGCAGGAATATAATAAGTCGGTGCCAGAGTCGGCCATCGAAAGCGATACAAGTCCGGAATTAAGAAACAAAGATTTACATGTTCAGTGTCAACGCATTATTTTAAATATGTTCGCGTGTTTAAAAAAAGAACATCCGAGAAAAACTGAAGCTGTGTACAAGAATTAATGAATTAATACAACGTGGGCTTACGAGAATTTATAACGTAATTAAATTGGGGACTGTAACCGATCATTCTATGAAGCGCAAACGGATAAATCAAAAATTCAAAACGGTTGACAATACTACAAGGAATTTTATTAGGCGAACTATTTACAACTTTTACAAGGATAATATACTGCCAACTTTAGAACTGGTTCGTGATAAATTGCGAGGATACCCTGATTATAATTACCAACCTTTAGGAACATTGTGTGATGTTTTGTTAAGTTGTGGCTTTAAACATAAAAAGTTAGATAATCGAATGGTTATAATGGAATCTCGGCGTATCATTGAACTGCGACAGAAATATTTGCGCCAAATAAAGTAGTACCATGAATCCGATAAAAGTATAATTTATATAGACGAAACTTGGTTTGATACTCATGATGTTGTTAATTGTGGTTGGGTGTACAGTAAAAAATTGTACTTTAAATACACCATGTTCGAGAGGAAAGGCTTTGTACCTTATGGGTTGCTCTTTTCAGCAAAAAATATCACCCAATCTTCCGCCGATTATCAATATGACCGCAGATTTGTTTGAAAAATGGTTTACCGAACAACTTCTACCCAACATCGGTAATTGTTATGGACAATGCGTCATATCATCCACGAATATTAAATAAAATACCTAACATAAATATTAAAAAAGAAGATATTCTAAGATTTATGAGAAATAAGAATATGAGTATTCCTGCAAGGATTCCAGTAAAAAAGAAATTAATCAAGATTATCAAAAGTCGAAACTTTAAAAATTAGTCTCTTGCGATTACCCCTATATTATTGCACTTTTAATTTTATCGAAATGGTTTGGGGTACAATAAAAATACGTTTACGAAAATATAATTAATCACCAACTTTAAGTGCAGTTGTCCTTAATAACATTCGGCAGGTAATTAGTGAGATGAGTAGCGATGTATGGAAAAATTGCGTAGCTCATGTTATAAAAACAAAAAATGAATATTCTGTTTTACCGCCTATAGCACCAGTAGTAATCCAACCTGCAAACGATTCTACTTCTGTAAGTTCTGACGATTTCAGTCATTAAATTGTTTAGGAAATTTAAATTAATTATGTTCGTTTAACACTTATTTTATTACAGAACGTTTAATGTGACTCTCCTGCGATCAATTTTTTGTTTACTGTATATTCCAACTAACATAATACCTGACCCTATCCTTTCCTGGCAAAGTAAACTCATACCTTCTTGCGGTCCTAGCTAAACAAAAACAATTTTTTTAAATTGTTTTTGGCAAAATGAGAATTTTTTTTCCCAAATTCAAAAATATTAAATAGATGTGTTTTCTGCAGGCGAGATCATGGGTACAAACCTCTTATCGATATAAACTATAATGAATAAGTTGTAACATATACTATTTAATCATATTAAAAATTTACAACAATCCGCATTTTACTTATTTGGTACTCTACATTGTTTGAAAAATGGTTGGAAGAACAGCTTTTAGCTCGGCTCGAAAAACCCGCGCTTCTTGTTATGGACAATGCAAAGTACCATTTACGGCTCAGCAAAAATGTGCCAAATGCTTCAACGAGAAAAGCTGGTATCATTTCCTGGCAACAAAGCAAAAATATCAATTTTATGGAAAACGCACTCAAACCCGAATTGCTAAAAATAGTAAAACAATTGAAAGCAAAATTAGGATATGCCGTGAATGAATTTTCAACGTTATTGAATCAATTTGGGCCCAAGGCAAAACATTTTTTATTAAACAAATTATTAGAAAAACAGGAAAGTTGAAAATTCCGTCTTGGATATTTGGAAAGAGGCATTACAAACCATTACCCCCGTAAATTGGTTTGATTGTGTTTGCCATACAAATATTATTATAAGGGATTATTGGCAAAAAAACACATTGTGGATGTTCAGGTTAAGCCACTGATAATTCATGTGTGAGATTCTTGTTCAGATTCCGAAAGTGACATTTCTTTATCTTCAGATTCAGATTACCTTTTTTGTAAAAAACAAAAATATAAAATATTACGATTATTAATAAATTAGCTCATTGTAACTTATACGTAAAATAAAACATAATTTCAATAATACTGCTTTCATTTTTAATTTTTACTTAACTTTTATGAAATAATAATACATTCCGAATCTGACCCAATATCCCACCAGCATTCACCACAGATATCAATCAGTTTATAAAAGGATACAAAATACACCCTCATATTACACTATGCCTGTCTTCCTCAGGTACACGCTTGGGTACCTGGAAAAAGATAGAACACTGAGACTTATGTGGTTTATTATTTTACTCTCTTTGAAGGACGTCAACTGGATATTCCCTTTAATTTATTCTTGCTTTTGATTTGTATGAAAACAAAGAATACCCTGTGCGTTCTTTGTTGCACGTTTTATTGGGGTTTCGGTCTTTTTAAATAATTTCTACTATAAAAGCTTTAGCATCATGTAAACTATGTGAACTTTTCGACTTAAGATTGTTGTCTATTAAAATAAAATATATACATGTTGTACTGTTGAACTCGCATAAACTTTACACACATACCACATCTTCAACGTCTAATTCTTCAAGACTAAAAATTGACTCTAGTACATCTTCAGTATCTAAAAATCTTAGCTCTATATGACTAACGGTTCATATGGTATGATAAGTCTGTTTCACATAAATATTCAATGTTTGTCAAATAAGGTTGATTTGCTATCAGACTTTTTAAATGATTTTTGTTGTGACTTACTCTGTATTTCAGAACACTGGCTTACAGACATTAATTTGCAAAAAATTAATATAGTGGGATATAATTTGTTAACTTCATTTAGTAGGCTAACCTTTAGGCATGGCGGGGTTTGCATATTTTTGAGGGAATCGCTGTGCGTCAGGGAATTGGATTTTTCAGAATTTAACATTGAGATTCATGCCGAATTTTGTGGTTTAGAAATAACAGAGTGCAAAACCATAATTATTACAACGTATAGGTCCTGTAATGGCATGTATGATATATTTGTGAGTCGGCTGGAGGCACTACTAAAAAAATATTATAATCCGAATAAAAAAATCATCTTTCTGGGTGACTTTAATATAGATTTTCAGAATCCGTCAGTGGCGTTGAGCGAACTTTTATCAATATTTGCTTCTTATGGGCTTAAACAGACAATTTTTGATTGTACAAGGCGGAGTGACTTATCCTCAACATGCATAGATAATATTGTGACCGACATAGAGGAGGACTTGTTTGTTAGCGGTGTTCTGGATCCAGGACTGTCTGACCATTTCGGACAATTCATAATGTTTAAGGGTAAGATTGACACTGAGGATGTATAGGGTAATAAACGAACAGGGATTGGATTTATTGAGGGATATAATTTTGGTTTCGGATTGGCGTCTGTTTCAAGATCAGAAAGCTGACGCTGATCAATTAGGAGAATTTTTAAACAATTTATATCTAAAGAATATCGATATTTTATTTCCTTTAAAAAGAATAAAAAAGAAGCATAAACCGGTAGTTAACTGGTTCACTGACGAATTGAGAGCAATAAGGAATCAGCTTAATGCAGTTAAAACTATACATTCAGTTAATAAATGTCCCCTGTATAAACAACTTTACAAAATTCTGAAAAAAGATTATAAAAAATCCATTGAAGAAACTAAGAGGTCAGCTTATGACTCTTTTTTGATTCATTCGGAAAATAAGATAAGAGATAGTTGGAGAATAATAAAGGGCGAACAAAGAAACACTAGTATATCTATTCATAAATCTACATTAAATGCGGACGATTTAAACAATTTTTTTGTCGAAGTGGCTCCCATTATTATAAAAAATTTGCCAGAGATAAACCTAAATAATTCGACCCTTTTAGAAAGCGTACCTCAAAAATCCACTTCTTTTTTTCTCTTTCCGGTAATCGAGCAGGATGTGTTTGATGTGTTTAGGGCTATAAAACATACTTCATCTTTTGATATTTTTAACATTAACTATAAAATTTTAGAAGGTACTTTTGATTTAATATTATCCCCACTTACAATACTCATTAATAGGTGTTTTTTGGAGGGCAAGTTCCCGAGTTGCTTAAAAACAAATAAAGTAATACCCCTTTTTAAAAAAGGCAACCCTAATATACCTGATAACTATCGACCAATTAGCATTGTGCCTTTGATAGGAAAAATAATTGAACGTATCCTTAAGGACCGTATTCTAAAGTATTTCGAGAGAAATGATTTTTTTGATATTTCCCAGTTCGGTTTCCGGCCGGGATTGTCAACTACTAAGGCTGTTATTAGGGTGGTAGAAAGCATAGTTGAGGGTCTGGAGCGTTCAGAACACTGTGTTGTTACGCTGTGTGATCTTTCTAAGGCCTTCGACTGTGTCTCCCACGAGATACTTTTAAACAAACTTCAATTTTACGGCATTCGGGGTACTGCTCTTAGTCTTTTTAAATCTTACCTTTCGGACAGATCCCAACATGTCTTGTTTTGTGGTGAAATGTCACAGAAGAAAAATAACGGTTTTGGGGTGCCCCAGGGATCCATCCTTGGCCCATTATTATTTATCATTTATATAAACGATCTATGTCATTTTATGCGACCAACCACATGTATGCTATATGCTGATGATACTACCATTGTCTCTTTTGATAGTAACGCAGACGCGTTAGATACAATCTCAATCAATTGCATCGAAAAAGCCCAGGAGTGGTTTCAGGCTAATAAGTTTAAACTTAATACCGAAAAAACACAGTCATTAAAAATTTCAACAAGTAACGGTGTAGGTCAGGGCAGGTGTGTGAATTTGTTGGGTATTAAAATAGATGATAAATTGAATTGGTCATGCCATGTGGAAATGATCCGTGGCAAGCTTTCCGGTATTAACTTTTTGTTGCGCAGACTCAGAGCGCTCGTACATTTTGATGTGTTGAGGATGAGCTATTTTGCTTTGTTTCATTCTCAACTTTGTTATGGAGTAGCTTTGTGGGGAAATAGTTCCGCAGCCCAAATTGTATTTAGAACTCAAAAAAAAGCCATTCGAACTATTACTGGCTCTCATTATCGAGCACATTGTCGACCCATATTTCAAAGACTCGAAATAATGCCGTTGCCATGCATTTTTATATTTTATTTGTTGGTGGAAATTCACCAGAAAAAATCAAGTTACCAGTCATCCAGTACGATTCATAAGTATAAGTTAAGAAAGGATACTCTCCTGATACCAAGATTAAGATTGGCAAAGTCTGTTAAAAACTTATTAAACCTCCAACTTTATAATAAATTGCCCAGCGAAATGCAGAGTTTGGGCGAGAAAAGGTTTAAGATGGAAATAAAAAATTATCTTTTAAAACACTGTTTTTATTCTGTTTAGGAATTCCTTGCCTCAAATCTTTTTCTGTGAGGCAGTGCGTACCATTCGTTGACCACGTAATATTTTATTTTAGCCATGTATCGACTTTGTACTATGTTTATGTCTAGTTATATTATTTTATTTTAGTTTGCAATATTTTCTTTTGTATGTTACTTTTTTTCATTGTCATATTATTTACTATGTATTTTAAACATTGTTTTTTTTTTGACCTGCTATAATGTATATTTTTTGTACAACCATAGTTAAATAAAATTCTATTCTATTCTATTCTATTCTATTCTATTCTATTCTATTCTATTCTATTATTAAGCCTTAAAATGACTGAACTTCACTAGCACTTAGATTGGCTGTTTTTTTTGTAGGGCATGGCTACATTAATGTATTACATTGCCTCCCTGTAGCTACGGCCCTGCGACCTTTAACCTTAAATTTAAGAAAAATGTTCGGTATGTCCGTTATTTAAGAATATGTCCCTTTGCTGCCTCTACTGAGAAATACTAAAAACAAAGAACACATCTCAAAAGCACGACACGGACACATAAAAATGCTTAAGAATTGGCAGTAAAGTTGCGTTCTTGTAAATTTACAAATATCATTTTAAATATTAAAACTAAAACGTCGCGTTGCCGGGAACCGTTAAAATAAAAAGATATCAAGGGCGCGCTATTTGCATTTCACCTGCGTCTTGAGATACAATGTAGAAAAATTCACTTGGTTAAATTTATGGGGTAGTAAAAATGTTAAAGAGACGCCATGTCGCTCCCGTTTACTTTGCTTGTATATTTTGCAGAAGATCCCTTTTAGAGGAAAGACAATTTAGGGGGATACAAATATATTTAAATGTCGTAGCGTTTTTATTTTCAATGATTTATTAGGCGAGGGCGGCAGTTTTATTGCTTTTCTTAAGTACGTTTTTTCTTACAGGTTAAAAATTTACTGAAAGGGATTACTTATGGTAAATATTTACAAACAATAAACCTTCAGCTGTAGGTTTTTCTTTTGGTATAAAACAAATTCGAACGAAGCGTAAATACGCATTGTGTACATGGATGTGGTCCCGTACTTACTATTTTTGATGTTTTGAGAAAAAGTCACCTTGATGGAAAGCGTTCTTACCTTCAGAAGGTATAATTGGTGATAAAACTAAAGATGAAGTATACCTACAGGGTATTTCAACTTTAAAAAAATATTAAATAACAAGACCTATTTAAGAAAGTAGTTGTTCTTAATTGAAACTCAAGGCTAAAGAGGAATTTTTATTGGACGGCCAACCACAGAATTTAATACCTTACAAAATTTGTAACCATTTACATGCGGCTAATAGAGATGAAGAAACATCCCCCCGATTGGTTCGTAGGAGGATAAAAGCAGTGGCAGTGCCGATCCAGTGAAACAGACAACAGACAATACTTTACATTATTTATCTACATCAATTTAACATTAGTGACTCAACATGCAAGTTTTTAAATCGCTCTTGTAACCCCGGACGTCATACTCGCAAACTACAGCCGCCATAGCAATAACTAACAGATGCCAAAGGATAAAATCCTGACGTAAAAATACCTTCAAGAACCCGAATGATAGTAAATTGTTTTACTTAGTAATCCAGCCTGGGGTCGGTATTCCTACCATGTCCTCAGAATATCGGTAACAAAGAATGAGAACTTTGGGCTTAAAGATAGGCAAGCAAATATACAGGTTGACATTTAATAAGTGTCCGATATTTTACAGCACGATTCCTCAGTTACTTATAAGGTGAAAAGTTCATATAAGCATGGCAAGCCTGTCAGTTTTGAGATACAGGGTGTTAAAAATTGCATACAGCAAGAAGGTGGACATTTGAAACATTTATTGTGATTTTGATTTAGTTTTATATCTAGTATTTCGTTGTTTATTGCTGTTTAAAAATTACTGTTTGAAATGTTTCTATGTTGATTAAAAAAAGTTTTTAAAATTGTTTCACTTTTTGACGAAAACATGCATCGATTAATTTAAATCAAAATATCTCAAAAACGGCTGCTTGTAGCGACTTTTGACACGTATACCATTTTCACGTAGAAATGATAGAGGAATTGATTTTTCTTCCAGAAAATGTGAAACATACATGCACGAAAAAGTTGTGACTCCCCAAAAGAGAGAAAGACCTGTAGGTGGCGCCCCTGCAATTAAGGGCCAAACTAAGATGAAATTTGAATTTCCCATATTAAAAAATCCCCAAATACCAATTTTCGTCCAAATATAGAGATTATTTCAAAAATTATTTACGAAAAACAAAAATAAAAATAAATTTTTAACACCCAGTATCTCAAAAATAAAGGGCTTGCGTACACATGCTTATATTAACTTTTCACCTTATAGATAACTGAGGAATGGTCCTGTAAAATATCGGACACTTATTAAATAACACCCACATATCATGTATCGAAGTTAAAACCCGGGGTCGGCAATTTCGTACCTACCACTGAACTTAAAGTGAGGATATGGTTATGTCAAATATTCATTATCGACAGGAAAGATTGGGTAAATCGAGCTGTTCTCTTTTGAAGTTTTTGCTATTATTCTTGAAAGAAAAGAACTAAATTAGTGTAATATAAGGGAGTAGAGGTGTTATCACTTGAAAACAAAACTATTGTTTTTTTTTAAGATTAGGACGTCAGGTAAGCGTTTTAAAATTTAAATAGACTATCCTGTTTAGACATTCCGAAAAATTGAGGGTAACGCACGCAACGACATGGACGACCAAGTTGACACGGGTCAAAAGTGATTATATATCGCATTCAATATGTTTCAAGTTTAAAATGTGGATTTTCGTCATTGGATAAACAAAATGTTTATTTAGCTGACACGGGCGACTGCCAAGGGGAGTAATAGGCCATTTTCATAGAAATGGCATCAAAGTAATACATGGCTGGCAGGTAATGAGACCACAGATCTATGTTGTTATGTAGATCTGTGGTGAAACCAAAAGTAAACTGATTTCTGTACCAATCATTTTATTTTCAAATGAAAAGGAAAATATCAAAATTTGTTTTGCGAACTATTTCGGGCTCTTCAAACGCATGATATTTCCAAGGAGTATATACGTCAGTCAACTAAAACTTAATTTAATCTAATATTGGAATGAAGCACAACGGCGACATCCTATAGTAATCGAGCGTACCACCAAGCGAGCCGGTGAGGTTCTATAAAGATCCATACACCTGCGCGGAGCCCATAGTAACAGGCATCTAACCTCGGTGGCGCCGAAAACCATTTCTTCGGTTTTGGTTACCGAGACCCTAAGATTTCAACAAACAAATGTTTGTCCCTTATCCTTTCCATCAGACCCAAAACCGAAGAAATGGTTTTCGGCGCCACCGAGGTTAGATGCCTGTTACTATGGGCTCCGCGCAGGTGTATGGATCTTTATAGAACCTCACCGGCTCGCTTGGTGGTACGCTCGATTACTATAGGATGTCGCCGTTGTGCTTCATTCCAATATTGGTTTCTATATATCGTGATGAAAGTCACAGACAGTCCCTTCCTTTCCGTCAGACCCTATAGCTCTGCTGATGAGCTGTTATACAGCGAAACGCGTCCAGAGATTGGGTCTGATGGAAAGGATAAGGGACAAACATTTGTTTGTTGAAATCTTAATTTAATCTGTTTGGTAAATAAAGCATTAACCTTACCCTTTCTTTAGACCGGAAGCCCTGCTTTCCGTCAGACCCGAAGACTTGCTGATGAGCCGTAAACGGCGAAACGCGTCCGAGGATTGAGTTTGACGTGTCTTTTAAAGCATTTACCTCTTCGACTTGATTGTCACCCACTTCGTGTCAAATGAGCGTAAAGCGCGTTAAAACTTATTTTCTTAGTATAATTTACCAGGAGGAACTGTCAAGTGTGTGATAATAATTATTGTTAAGTAGGTCCTTAATAGAAAACAAAATTCTAAAAAAAAATGAAAAAACATTTGAATTTTCTGCTGTAATACACCATTTTATCGCCATTTTGCAACATCTAAATTCGCCGTATAGAATTAATTTAACAGCTTTGAAAAACTCCGAATTTTTTTAACAGTAGTTTCATGTGGGAACATGAATAAAAGAAATGTGATACTACATAAAATCATTAATATTAATAAAGAATATGTGATGTATACATTTTCTCAAACCTACTTCTTTGCATAGAAATAAAATAGTTTATAATAAGTCTGTAAAAATGTATTTAACATTCAAATTGAAGCCACGGCTAAATAGGATTTTTTATTGGGCGGCCAGAATTTATTACACGCAAATTTTTTAACCATTTACATGTGGCTAATAGAGGTGAAGAAACAGCCCGCCGATTAGTTCGAAGGAGGATTAAAGCTCTTTGGATTGGTAAGGCTTATTACCTCCTAAATTAATAGAATGATATATTTTTGGACTTTTAGTATATTATTCTAAAGCGGAAAAAAAAATAACATAAGTATTCATACTGTTTTACTAGTACAATTTTATCTGGTTTTATAGTGAAGGATATTTGTTTAATATAATAATATGCAGGTATGTCATTATTTTTTAAAATGTATGAGTTCCTCCCTTATACAACCTTAACTTTTTTATTTTAGTAATACAACTTCAGCTATGCCATTTTCATAAAAACAAAGCATATTTTTAAATTTGAGTTTGACTTTTCTGGCTTTAAAATTCGTAAAACGTTTAAAAGGAAGTCCTCTGGAAAGGCCCGAATTTCCGCACTAATTCTGACTTTTAAAGATTTTAAGTCATTTGGACGGTTAACGTAGACTTTGTTCTTTAAGTGTCCCCACAAAAAGAAGTCGAACAGGGTTAAGTCCGGGGATCGCGATGGCCAGTCAATAGCACCTCTTCTGCCTATCCAACGTCCTGGAAATTGTTCGCTTACGTATTGCCTAATATTTACCGCATAGTGCGCAGGTGCTCCATCTTGCTGGAACCATACCTGTTCGTTCATGCTATTATTTACACCCGGTAAAACCATTCTGCAAGAAGGAAATATGAGATTCCGGAGGAGGTCCAGATATTTTTCGCCATTCAAATTACCATCTATAATAAAAGGTCCCACAATATGTCTACCAACCATGCCCGCCCAAACATTAACTTTTTCGGGCCTCTGAGTATGACCTTAATGGAACGGCGCGCAGGCTATTGCATTTATTCATTCACAGCTTTAGAGGGCTGTCTGCGTAAGCGCGGTTTTTGTATTTAGAGTTTCTTTGGTTTTAACTTGTGTGAATAGTGAAACTTAGGTACAATTTGTGTATTCTAGCTTGAGCTCTAAGATGTATAGATGATAGAAAAGGAGACTCAGCTTACCACAGAGATACGTCAGTGTACAACCGAGATATATTATCTAATTTTTATTGCGCACCCGATGGTCAGAGCTTATGCTAAATTACTCGACCTATAGTTTGATTTAATGACAATGAATCAAATAAGCAATATATTAGTTAGGCATTTTTCTTCTTTTATTTAAGGCTGGCTTTGATATAATTAATTGTGTTTATTAATTAATCTTCTTTAAATTGCTGGAAATATTAAACTGATCGGGGTTCCACTCAATCTATAGACGAGCACCTTTTAATTTTAACACGCATTTGTTACGTCATAAAGTGAACAAAGCTTACCTGGATCAAGTTTTTCATTTTCCAAAATCTTCTCTGCGAATGTTATAGTCGTCGTAGATGGAAGCCAAATAAACACTATGAAGATTATTGGTAAAAACAAGACTGTTCCTTGTTCCATATCGTTTCCTGTAAAAATGTCATCAATTAGAAAAAATAACATTGACATATCATAATGGTGGCTTCATCGAGGTATACAGGGTGTTATGATATTGTAAGAGAAAGAGTTCATATAAACATGTGTCCAAAGTTGCCCTGTTTCTGATATACAGAGTGTTAAAGTTTTCTAACAAAAATCGTTTTTTATAATTTTTTTTAAATATCCTTTTCCAATTTTATTGAAATTTGGTACCGTTATTCATGATGATAAGGAGCTTAATTAGCCCTAACTAGATTAAAGATTAAATTTATTAAGTCCAGTGGCGTCCCGGGAATATTATAGAATTGCATATTATTTCTAATTTTGATATTTTTTTTCGGATTTACCAACTACTAGTACAACTTTTTTGATCCTTATACTCGTTTTCGAGAATAAAAATAAAAATCACTTTATTGCATGTACAAAAAAAATACCTATGTATTTTAAAGTTAATTAAAACATTTAAATTAAAAATAAATTTTCTTAAATATTGATACTAAAAAAAATACAACAGTTCATCAAAGAAGATGTTGGAAATGATCACCTTCTGATAAAACGCACGATTGCAATCGTGTCACCATTGATTCTCTTATACGTTCAAAAATGCCTGCATTATTTCGTATGGCATTGTGACTGTCAACAATTCGAATTCTTAAGTCGTTTTCATCTAGTACAAGCGTCTTGTATACAAGAGACTTTAGGTGACCGTATAAATAATAGTTTAAACTCTAAAGGATTAAAGTCGGGACTGCGAGCTAGCCAACTTTGGGGACCTGCGCGTTCAATCCAGCAATGAGGAAAAGTGTTGTCGAGGTATTGACGAGCAACTAGGCTAAAATGACATGGGGCGCCCTCGTACATGAACCACATATTAGTTTTTATTTGTGGGGGTACGTCTTCTAACAGAACGTCAAGTTCTTCAGACAGAAACTGCGTATAGAAGTTTCCATGCAATCGAGGTGGTAAAAAGTATGGTCCAATCATATAGTCGCCAATGATCTGTTTTGTAGTATTATACTTTATTTTATATTCCTATTCAACGATTATTATTACCATGAATGGTATAAAATTAAAATTCAAATTTTTAACTATAAAAAATACAGAAGTGTGGATCAGTAGCGTTGCATGGGTTTTTGTCACCCCTGTATTTGTGCAATTTGATCAAGAAGATTATGAAATGCTCGATATTTTGGTATAGGATTAAGAATGTCCAGTCCGTTTTAAACAAAAAAATTAACTTCCTATTTTTCTCAGAGCAAAGTCTTTAATATGGAGGATACAACATGATCTAACCCAAACCAATATTCAGTCGCTTCCTGCTAAATAGTCATTCTTAGCGTTCTCATTCTCGATCGTTAATAATAACTTTTAGGTGTGATCATCTCAGGTACGGATACCGCTATTCGTCGAATAATGTCTATGGAAACAATTGTTGACACAATTGAAACTATAGCGATTACTTTGAGAATGAAGATATTCGGAAGTGAAAGTACCGGGCCCTAACCAACTTTAATTAAGAAAAGTTGGTAGAGTGAGCGAGATGATTGTACTCACCCTAAGATTGGAATTTCCGGTCTATGAAAGCCGAATCTCGTTGCGCACCTGGATTCTCTAGTCCGGACTCGCTCACGTTATTAACGCGCTCGCCTAGTAGGCAGGAACTTTATCAAAAGCAATCTAACCTAACATGAACTTACCCCCCATCTGACAACAAACATTGAGTTCAGGCTTTAGAGTTAGTGTAGACCGAGGAATCCTGAACAGGAGAACCAGCGAGATGATCATACCCACTCAACGAACCCAGAAATAAATATAAATATTTTTTCATTTATTTGTTTATGCTCTTTAACGGGAAATATATATTGAATTCATTCATTTCAACTAAAAATTTAAATTCTGACAGTTGGCTCATTCCATTATTCGTAGCCATTCAGTCAAGTGTGTGTTTAACAATTTTATTCGAAATCTGTCGGTCCCAGGAAATGGCGCGACTGCCCCCTCCTTCACTATTTTTCAAAAAAACTTTCTTTTATGTGCGCAATAGGAAGAACTTCTCTTTTTAATTCACCCATTTAATTTATCGTACAGGTTCCAAAAATACAGTAACACAGTGCAGGGGGGACTTTTCTGTATTAACTGCAGAGCTGTAGCACAACCTCCAATTTGAGACAAACATAATAATTATTCTATTAATTTTTTTTCATTCTTAATCTAAATTGACATTCTTTAACAATAGGTATATGTACCTAGTTGGATTTCGTTTTTAATTAATACTTCTGTATGTACGAACTCGTCGGCACTGTTAATTCGCACACCTCGTTGTCGTTGTTGAAAACCACCATCACGCGATTATTGTCGCAGAAACTTTAACGTCCTCCCTTTAATAAAAAATCTGTGGCGGTAAATTTGGCCTTCAGCTGGACAACGAGAGTGCCATTATTTCTTGAGATTTGTACTGCGATCTATCCCGCCAAGTGGACGTATTCTTGAACCAAGTTTATTGTTGTTAATGCTACAAAAATTGTTTTTGCAGGAATAATTTTGTTCATTCAAGAACTAATCCCCAAAAGTATTTTGTGTATGTTAGATGAAATGCGAATAGGTTATAGTGCCAAAGTTTTGTAATTTTGTTTGGTTCAAAAAATTAAAATTTAAGTTAATTATATTACATATTAATGTAATTTTTTGCGCTCTTGGCTGTTTGGTAAGTGAATTCTGTTTTATTCTATCTATTTCGAGAGAAGGTATTTGCAAAACATAAAAAATATTGGTTTCTACATGATATTTCATAATTGAATGCTGACCCTTAAAGGTATTAAACCTTAGATGATTTTAAGACAAAAAGTTCATATCAATAGAGGCCCGCAGCAGCTTTAAATTTGAGATAAATAAAAAAGAAAAAGAGTTTTCCCTAATATTTTTGGCACCGCTTTAGATATCATTCTGAATAATTCTAGTAGATATACTAACTAGGCATGAAAGTACATCTTTTCATAAAAAAATATTTGCTCTACTTCTACCAGGCGCTCGGGGTAATATACATTTTAATATTTTTAACGAAAATTACGGTACGCTACTGCTTTTCTTCAAAATAAGTATTATTTTCAAAATTGCGCTTTACCGCTTAGCAAAAGCGGTTCCTAGACTTTTCTTCGTATGAGCAACGATTTCCGATTTAAGCAAGAAATGACGTTCGCTGCATATCGCTATGCCTATGTCAGAGTTTGATAAAATTGCATTTATCTCATAAGGCCACACGGATTGGCTGGTTTTCAACCCAAGTTTCAAACTGGTTTCACAATAATCACAAGAATAACTAGTGTGTAATCAGAATAAAACATCTGTGTACACATGAGAACAACTGATTTTGCTTCCATAGTATGCAGGCGCCAAGCTAGCTTTGACAATATGTCAAGTTGTACTTCATTTCGACAAGGTGCACAATAGCATGAAACTATGCAACTAAACTGCTGGACAATTGCTTTCGAGCAGGAAAAATTTCGCCTAAATTTAAATGTTAATATTTTCTGAACCAGATATGATATCGACCTACGGTTTTGAATGGCTTATTTTAGGAATAGTGTTAGAAAGTTAGAAATTAATAAATAAATTTTTTCCAAAAATTAAATTAAAAAACTTATTTTTGTTAAAATTTTGTAAACACACTGTATAATGTAGTGCGATATGAAAAACTAAAAAATAAGAAAAAATGTCCCTAATCTAGGGGCGAGTACTTTCCAATATAAAACAATCGTGAAAAATTGTGAGAGACTCAGACGTATAGGTGTTCATAAGTACGCCACTGTACATCATAACATTTAGGTACAACTATTGTTACTGAACATAATCAAGCTTTTCATAAGGTATTATAATCACTCGCAAAGTTTGCACGATACAACGCACAGTGAGATCTAACTACCAATAAGTTGAAATAAAGCAAGGTTTTCCAAAAAAATCGGTATTTCTTAAAATATAGCAGATATAAAAAATTTGACAAATCGCTTTCTTTGCTATGAACCAGTGATTCAATTGACGTAGAGTGATAAAGTTTAAAAATATTATTGTGAAAGTTACACGCCATTAAAATTGGAGCAAAAATCATCGTCTTCTTTAACACCCTGTATATAAAATTTTCTGACAGTTAAAAAAAATCCAACGTTGACAATTGTTTCCCAAGAGATAAGTCTATGAACCATTCAAAACCGTAGGTCGATACCATATCTGGTTCAGAAAATATTAACATTTAAATTTAGGCGAAGTTTTTCTTGCTCGAAAGCAATTGTCCAGCAGTTTAGAACATTTTGCGAACTGCAAGAATGATCACACGCAACCAATTGGGAACCTATTTAAAATAGGTGTCGTTTTGGTCGATCGATGTGCTGATCTCTACTTCCGTACACGGGTAACGTCACCAAATAATTGCGAGTTCAACCGGTTTGAAACTCGGGTTGCAAACCAATCGATCCAGGTGCGGATGACGTAAACGAAACCGTAATAAAAAAACATAAAAAGGACTATGAGTGTATTAGATGTTAAACTCTCTAAAATGCTGTGCCATCAAAAATAAAAAATGCAGTAACGTACATATTTTTTGTTCCATTGAAAAATTGTGTTTCAAAAATAAAGCGGTGTCGGACCTATTACAGGGTGGCCGTTTAGTGTGGCAAACTAGAATAGCTCTGTTTATATTTATATTACACAAAAAATGTTAATATAAAAGTTGAAGGACAGTAACTGAGTTATAACGTAAAATAATTTTTGACTCTATAAAGTGACTCAACAAAGAGGAACAAGAACTTTTTTCTTTTTTTAAATAGAACACCCTTTATATTTTTGCACTTTTAAATTCCCCTCGATATTCTGCGTATCGTGGCAAACATAGTTTTTAATTGTTAAAAAACGTGGCACCTTAAAACTTGAAATATAATTGAATTAACTCAATACCTTCGAACCATTCTCGAGGGTATCAAAGATAAAGACAAATTCAAGACTTCAGACCCTCAGAACATTCCATATTTTGTACAGGGTGTGCTCTACAAACGTGTCAACTTTTCACATTTTAAAATTAATTTACTTTTCTTTTTTTTCAAATGGATCACCCTGTATTTTAGTATTTTATCTTGTAGAGTTTTTTGCCCTCTATAACTTTTGTTAAAAGGTTCATTAATCATTTTTGCTCATTTTGGCGTAATATTTTTTTTTTAATAGAGTCTGAGAAAAACGTTTTTTTTTTTTATTTTACTTATTTAAGGCGCTTTAATCAGTGTATCTAACTGCTTACATAAACTATCTAATCAAATGTTCAAAGTGTCCTCCATTAGCCTCGATATACTTCTGGACACGCTCTTCAAATTCTTCGCTTAAATTGCGGCATATTTCGGGAGTAATCGCTGGGAAACGATTTCTTATGCGAATTTTCATGTTTTCTTTAGTTGTCGGAGACATTTTATACACCTGATCTTTAAAAAATTTAGAGTTCCCTCGAAAAAATGTGGACTAACTACGTAGTCTCCTACAATTCCTCCCCAAACGTTTAGGGACCATCCGTTTTGTGAGTGAAATCTAACAAAATGAGGATTTGTAGTGGTATAATAATAAAAATGATGTCTATTGACGTTGCCAATTTTATGGTCGCAAAAAAAAACTAAATGCGCAAAATTATGCTGCTCCCTTATTTTATTTTGCGCTCACGCACAAAATTTAAGTCGTCTACCATAATCCTCATCATTAACCTCTTGCAGCAACTGGACGTGGTGAGGATGTATTTTGTTTGTTGATTATTTTTTGAATCGCCGTTCGTCCAATGTCCAGTTGTTGTGCAAGAGGACGCTGACCAATATGAGGATTCTCAGTAATACTTAACAGAACGTTGAATTAATTTTCTTCGGTGCATACACGTTTTTCTCCGTCATTTTTTAATAAGCCACACTTTCTGTAGTTTCAAATCTCTCCATTAGCTTTTTGAATGTCTTTTTATCAGGAAGTTTTCGCTCTGGGTATCGCTCTTCATAAATTCTTGTAGCTAATAAAGCATTTCTATCACTAGCACCCAAAACATAAATCATATCGATCATTTCTAAATTTGAATAATACATTTTTGTCACAATATAAATTTAACTTGATAAAATGTAAGAAATAAAATGACAATGACATCCTAATAAAATGTTACTATTACTTTTGCTATTATTTGCTCTTGTCTGTCATGGCTTACTATAAAATAAAACTAATGAACCTTTTAACAAAAGGTATAGAGGGCAAAATACTCTTAAAATATTACAATACAGGGTGATACATTTGAAAAAAAAGAGTAAATAAATTTTAGAATGTAAAAAATTGACACGATTGTAGAACACACTCTGTACAAAATATGGAATGTTCTGAGGGTCTTAGTCTTGAATTAGTCTTTATCTTTGATACCCTTGAGAATGTTTCGAATCTCTTGAGTTGATTCAATTATATTTCAAATTTTATGGTGCCAAGTTTTTTCTTCCAAAAAACAATATTTTTAAATAACTTGGTCACATTACAACATAATTAAAAACAATGTTTGCCACGATACGCGAAATACCGAGGGGAACTTAAAAGTGCAAAAATATACAGGGTGCTCTAATTAAAAAAATAAAATAATTCTTGTTCCTCTTTGTTGAGCCACCCTATAGAGTCAAAAATAATTTTACGTTATAACTCACTTACTGTCCTTCAACTTTTATATTAACAGTTCTTGCGTATTATAAATACGAACAGAGCTATTCTACTTTGCCACACTAAAGGGCCACCCTGTATGAAGTTTTTGTCTTACAGTTATCCAAAGACAGCATTTAATTATAAAACACCCTGTATAACAATTTTTAAAAAAATTTCGTTCACTTCTGACTAGATTTGTATGCATCACTGGCACTAACATCACTAGCGCCAATATAACACTTGTACTGAATAATTTGTACGATAATTTAACCTACTGCAAATATATTTTCGTACGCCACTGACATAAGAAGTAACTTTAAAGGACACCCTGTAAGGTCAAATAATACTATATGGATTATTTATCCACCCCAAGATTAAAGAGAAACCACAGGGAATCCAGTCAAAATTAACTATTATAAGGGTTGGTGCACTTCCATCCCCCACGATGAACTGCTGCCTGTTCCTGACATTTTGTTTATGACAAGGTAGTTTGCAAGGTTTACGTGAGTATGATCCCTGATATCATTTTCTTTCGTCTAAATATTACATGCAGTTGCTGATGTAATGAGACGAAATTGTGTAATAAAGGCCGGGGACTCAGATCATATTACTCTATTAAAACCAGATTATTCCTTGAGTACAGGGTGTTTTCGTATATTTCAAGCTACCCTTAGCGAGTTGATCACATGAGGTGTAATAAAAATGTAAATATTGCCAAATATTCCGGACTATCAAATGATAATGTGCAACTAACAAATGATAGGGGAATAATTCTAGAACAATAAAGTGTTGTATTAAATATCTAATAAAATACGGAGATATCAAACAGTATCTTGGTCAAAGGTGGTTATAAAATGAAAAGCGGCTGGCTTAGCTTATATCAACATCCTTTTGAAACAACACTGTCAATTTAGGTTAGTTTGGATGCAATACGTGACATCATCAATAACGCGCAAATCCATTTTTAACCTAAGGATAAAACTCAACAATTCCTTTTTCCAGTTCTTGCAAATTGAGTACAGGAGCTCTGAAAATTCTATGTTTTAAGTAAGGAAACAGAAAATAGTCCATAAGAGACCTAAGAGGCAACTCAACTTTAATATGCAAACTTATCACTCAGACATAAAAAAAAAACTCGCGAACAGAAGCTACAATAAGGAAAAACTTCATATTGTGCGAATAAAATTGTGGAATAAAAGCGTTTAATTGATTATTGTCAATCGTGGTAATTCATCAAGTGAAATATATTGCAGGTAACTTTTTGATTCAATAAAATTATTAAATTGCCGAATATTATCTTAACTTCAACCAAATCTTATTGAAATTTGATTGGGTTAATTACATTTTGCCAATTTGGTTTTCTCCGGATTTTCTTTCATTATGACTTTACCAGAAGAATAAAATATTAGTTCGTTCAAACATTAAATGCAAAAATAATATTATTATACTTTTATTCCCCGAGCAATTCCTCTTTCTCATCATCATCATCATCAATAGCCGTTTCAAGTCCACTGCTGGTCGTAGGCCTCCCGTAAATCATTCCATTGCTTCCGAACTTGAGCGCTTTAAATCCAGTTGTGCTAGATGCGCTTAATGTCGTCCGACCATCTTGTTGGGGGACGTCATCGGTTACGGTACGCATCGTGTCTAGGTCTCCATTCTAGAATCCTCCTGGTCCATCTTTCATCTCTGACTCTGGCAACATGGCCTCCCCAGTTCCATTTCAGCGTTGTAATTCTTTCAACTGCGTCCGTAACACCGGTTCTTTCCCTGATTATATGATTTGGAACTCTGTCTCTTGGGGATATATTCAACATTGACCTTTCCATTGTTCTCTGTGCCACTTGGATTTTGTTTATGACCTTTCTGGTAAAGGTCAGTGTGCTCCATATACTAGAACCGGAAGCACACACTGATTAAAGACCTTCCTCTTTAAGCACATGTGAATATTTGCATAAAAGAAATTCCTCAATTTTCCGTAAACTGCCCACGTCAATCCTATTCTCCTGTTTAATTCTGAAGTCTGGTTGTCTCTTCCCAATTTAATCTCATGTCCTAAGTAATTATAGGTATACACTTGTTCTATTTGCGTGCCATACGATAAAATGTTTTTGGCCAGTACAAGGTTGGTCATGTATTTTGTGTTAGAGAAGTTAATTTTAAGGCCAACTCGTGCACAATAACTTTGGAGGTCCTGAAGAAGTTGACATTCATGATCCACCCGGTCTGCAATAAAGACTATGTCATCTGCGAACCTCAGGTTGATGTTAACTCCAATATTTCCCCAATTGTTGTTCTTCATGGCACTTTGCAACAAAGCGGTGAATAGTTTAGGAGAGATGGTTTCTCCCTGTCTAATACCTTTCTCTAAGGGAAATTTGTTGGTGTCGCCATAATACATTCTGACTGCAGCTGTTGCATTCGTATATATATTCTGGAGAAGGGTTGTGTATCTATGCTTTTTCGAAGTCTACAAATATTACTATCAATGGTTTGTTGTATTCTATAACTTTCTCTATCAAGGACTTTATTACTTGTAAGTGGTCATTCATTCCAAAGCCACTTCTAAATCCGGCTTACTCTAATGATTGGTGAAATCTAGCTTAGGTCCCAGTCTATTAGTAATTATTCTCATAAAGAGCTTATATAAATGAGATAATAGGCTGATAGGTCGGTAATTTCCGATTTTATGCAAGATTATCACAACGGCATAATTCCATTGTTCTGGTGTACTTCCTCCAAAGAGGCAGGCATTATAAAGAGTTTTTAAGGCTTTTACTACGCATCTACTTCCCAGTTTTATCATTTCACTTACAATGCCATCTTCTCCACGGGTTTTGTTGTTCTTCATGACTGATTCAATTTCCTCTTCGGTTATATCTGGAAGTTCCACCGATCCTTGATTCTGTATTACTGGGATTTCTACCTCTTGAAGGGAATCATCCTGACTATATAATTTTCTGTGGTACTCTTCGGTTATTTTTAGAATCTCTTGTTGCTCGTATATGATATGTCCTTGCCCATTTTTTAACTTGCAAATATTTCTCGTTCCTGTCTTCAACTTTCGTTTCAGAACTTTTAGGCTTTTGTTTTGTTCTATGGTATTATTTATTTCTTTAGTATTAAAGTTCCGTATGTCTCTCCTAGTGGCTTTCTCTCTTCCTTTTTCTACAGTTCCAAAATTATCATTTATTTTCCATATTAAAAATGTGGTTGCCCGAACAAAAATTTCATGAGGCAGTGGTCAAGTGACTGTTCTTCCTCGTTGGCAATCAGTGTGTCGGCGAGATTTTGTGCGGACGCGCCATATATGTATTGTACAAGTTTAGTTCCTAACAATGGATGGCGTATTATGCATACTGAATTAGTTTGATTATCTGTATTGTGTGTTAAATGATTTATTAGAGGACTGAGGAAATGTGTTTACTTTATGATTAGCTGTAAGGGTGTATCAGTAAGAGCAACATAACGAATAATTCAGAGCTTTCTGAATAAAGTACAACACAATGTTTCCTATTAGAGTAATGAGAAACAACTCTTCTACTACGATAATTTCGAGGCTATCCTACTTATCAATTATAAAGATTATCGTTGAGTAATAACTTATTATGAGTTTATCAGCTCATAACTTTTCAAAATTCAACCTGAATTGATGAAACAATAACTTTAGGCAAAATTGAGATCAATGCAGTTGTTTTACTTGTGCTTCGAACATAATATACATGTTATAATAATCGAGATAATATTTTTTAAATATTTAAGTGAAAACACATTTAATTGACTGAATTGTTAAGGATCGTAAGCTGTGAAAAGGTATTATTACGGGTTTGCTATAAATAAATTTTAATTCAGACAATTAAATTATGATAAAGATATAAGAGAAGTACTCTCCCAATAAAACTTTGATTGAATTTTTCAATAAAATAATGTAATTCGGCAAATAAAATATTTTGTTGATCGTTTTAGATTAAATATTTTTAATGAACGAATTTGTTTCAGGTTATAGCTACGTGTACATATGTGTCGTGGGTGCTACCGCAATGACCTGCTAAAAATAGCACTGCTGAAGTTTATCATTAATTGTTGAACAAATTCACTCAAAATGTTGTGTCTGTACATCTCTGTATTGACGGTGAAATAAAAATAAAATTGTAGTGGATATTCACAAAACACACATTATTATATTTTGAGAACTCATGTACCCCGAAAGATGAAACCACGCTTTATCATAAAAAGTGATTATCATTCATTATATTATTGACCAGTATGCAAGACGTCTGTCCCAGTTCTTTTTTACAATCGTTTTGGCATGCTTCACAAGAAAATCCAATTTCTTGGCACAGACGTTTCAAAAGGCTCTGATTCCGTACGTTGACAAACGTTATCAGAAGGTACCCCCGAAAACGGTCCAAACATAAAAGCTATTAACTGACCCAAATTACATTAGCTAGCACACCAGGTCAACAATAAGCTTCAATCATGTAAATCTTGCTTATAGTCGGGCACGGTGAATGTGTGCAGGTGCGTCAATACTTGCACGTGACTAAAACCATATGAATCTATCAAAATTACAAGATTCAAAAAATGAAAACAACGTCTAAGTTCATAAACGTCCAAATTTTTGTAGCTAGCGTTCGGACTTGAATAAATAAAAAAAAAGAAATATATACATAAGTACTTACCGCCAATATGAAAATAAGATAAAAATTTCTCTGAAGAGGACAGTTTTTAGGGATAAATTGAAATTTAAGGTACAAAAACGTTTAAAAACAAGTTAAAGTAGACATATCATACCGATAATAATTGACAACGATGCTAACAAATTTTGTCTCTGCCAAGCACGTTATTTTGAATTCATGACAAGCCTGGAGATGCTCTATTATGTTTTTATTCACTTTTAAAGCTATATTAAATAGAGATGGGGAGTTGTAAATCACGTTGTTCCATGGCTCACCGGCAAGCATCCATATTAGATTTTAGTTGTGAAATTTACAATATAACACAATTTTAAAGCTACTTTAAGTAGGTATATGAAGAAAAAAGTAAATAAAAAATATATGGGTTTAAGTAAAATGTGTTAATTTGTACTTCTACCATAACTGTTGCCAGTTATTAAGGGAAAGAGCAGAGAGTGAGTGGGAGAGAAAGATTAGTCGTTCATAAAAAGGCGCGCCACTTGAGAATATTTACTATTGAATAGGTAATATCTTTGGTGGGTTTGTTGGCTAAGTTATTTAATGAGTTTAGTAAGTAAACCTTATTGGCCCTGTTAAGCAAGCCAAGTGTTGTTATTTAACTTGCGCCAATAGTATTGTAGGTTAATTTCACTGATTCTTTTATTAATTGAGTGAAGGAATTAAACGAGCTTTTTACTGTAGTAATTTAGCGTTTATTTCTCTAAATCACAAAAAACTTCTTTAGTACATGATTTTACAATAACATACTATACCATAAATATACACTACTGATTTACAAACACATAACTAGTCACTACATTTGCTGGGTGCCTTTTTTTAGGCAATGCTATTTGTTTCAATCCGACGGAAAGAAAGCACGTGCGTTTGTTGACATACAACCTTGCTTTATCAAAGCCAAAAGTGTAGTAGTATACAAAAAGGAAAACCATACCATCCGACAGCAAGGCTACGCCCCTGTTGTCATGACGACCAACCAACAATGCACTCTGATAAGCTACACAGCCGCCATGTCAAATATACTCTTAACATCTAAATGTAGAATATTGCTTTTTCCTGAAATAACGGTCGACTAGCCGCTTATTATATGTATTTTAAAAGATGATATTTACAAGTTCTATGTTTATCCCGGCGATAACACTATTCGTTCCGCAAACATTGATACATTTTGCTCCTTTATTAAAATAATATCGAAATCAGATATTTAACAGTAGCATTGATTCTATAAACATTGTGGCATTTAATTATATTATTTTTAATACATTTGGATGATCGTTTCCCCAATAGGCCCAATTTATGGGACGATAGATTTGTACAGATCATAGGCAAACAAAATATGCTCAAGGGTTTCCCACACATGCAAGCTACAAACGGTACGCAGTTTTCACCAGTGTAAAAAAACTTATAACTTACTCATGGTCAGTGGCGCAACCAATAGGGGGGGGGGGGCTACCGGGCTGCAGCCCCCCGAGCAAGTGTAGCTTGGGTCGTCTAACTACCTATTTACAAGAAAAGTAAACTCATCACTACCTAAGATAGGTAAAATTATACAAAAATTGAAACAAGTTGGCTGTTTTTGTGATTTCCTGTTGTGTTTTTTTATTTTTTTTACTTGAAAACCAAGCATCATCATTGAAAAAAGGGCGTGGCACCCAAAAATTTTTCGCCTGCGCCGCTTTTTTTTCAGCTCCCTCCGAACTTATTTGCTGGTTAAACCACTGCTCATGGTTGTGTGAGTATTCTGACGATATCAATTGGCAAGTTAAATTTACTATGAGATATTTGGACGGTTCCACGTTAAACGTTAAAGCTAAATAAAAAAATCACAAATTATGTGGAGTTTAAGGCTAACGTCGCCAGCCCTGAAAAATTTCTCCCGGAAAGGTATCAAGAAGAAGCCCTGAGTTTTATTTTAATGTCACAGCATTAAGATTAATAAAGAAATCGGAATACCCTAATTCATCGAACCAGCTTTGGGTTTGCGAGACCCAGTTATATCTTATGTCATTAGTATCAATGAGCTGCATTTAATTTAGGAGACATTGTTTGGGAATACGTGCATTAGGTATTATAAAAAGTTTCACCAGGAAGTTTAGACAATTAGATTAAATATTTTTAATGAACGAATTTGTTTCAGGTTATAGCTACGTGTACATATGTGTCGTGGGTGCTACCGCAATGACCTGCTAAAAATAGCACTGCTGAAGTTTATCATTAATTGTTGAACAAATTCACTCAAAATGTTGTGTCTGTACATCTCTGTATTGACGGTGAAATAAAAATAAAATTGTAGTGGATATTCACAAAACACACATTATTATATTTTGAGAACTCATGTACCCCGAAAGATGAAACCACGCTTTATCATAAAAAGTGATTATCATTCATTATATTATTGACCAGTATGCAAGACGTCTGTCCCAGTTCTTTTTTACAATCGTTTTGGCATGCTTCACAAGAAAATCCAATTTCTTGGCACAGACGTTTCAAAAGGCTCTGATTCCGTACGTTGACAAACGTTATCAGAAGGTACCCCCGAAAACGGTCCAAACATAAAAGCTATTAACTGACCCAAATTACATTAGCTAGCACACCAGGTCAACAATAAGCTTCAATCATGTAAATCTTGCTTATAGTCGGGCACGGTGAATGTGTGCAGGTGCGTCAATACTTGCACGTGACTAAAACCATATGAATCTATCAAAATTACAAGATTCAAAAAATGAAAACAACGTCTAAGTTCATAAACGTCCAAATTTTTGTAGCTAGCGTTCGGACTTGAATAAATAAAAAAAAAGAAATATATACATAAGTACTTACCGCCAATATGAAAATAAGATAAAAATTTCTCTGAAGAGGACAGTTTTTAGGGATAAATTGAAATTTAAGGTACAAAAACGTTTAAAAACAAGTTAAAGTAGACATATCATACCGATAATAATTGACAACGATGCTAACAAATTTTGTCTCTGCCAAGCACGTTATTTTGAATTCATGACAAGCCTGGAGATGCTCTATTATGTTTTTATTCACTTTTAAAGCTATATTAAATAGAGATGGGGAGTTGTAAATCACGTTGTTCCATGGCTCACCGGCAAGCATCCATATTAGATTTTAGTTGTGAAATTTACAATATAACACAATTTTAAAGCTACTTTAAGTAGGTATATGAAGAAAAAAGTAAATAAAAAATATATGGGTTTAAGTAAAATGTGTTAATTTGTACTTCTACCATAACTGTTGCCAGTTATTAAGGGAAAGAGCAGAGAGTGAGTGGGAGAGAAAGATTAGTCGTTCATAAAAAGGCGCGCCACTTGAGAATATTTACTATTGAATAGGTAATATCTTTGGTGGGTTTGTTGGCTAAGTTATTTAATGAGTTTAGTAAGTAAACCTTATTGGCCCTGTTAAGCAAGCCAAGTGTTGTTATTTAACTTGCGCCAATAGTATTGTAGGTTAATTTCACTGATTCTTTTATTAATTGAGTGAAGGAATTAAACGAGCTTTTTACTGTAGTAATTTAGCGTTTATTTCTCTAAATCACAAAAAACTTCTTTAGTACATGATTTTACAATAACATACTATACCATAAATATACACTACTGATTTACAAACACATAACTAGTCACTACATTTGCTGGGTGCCTTTTTTTAGGCAATGCTATTTGTTTCAATCCGACGGAAAGAAAGCACGTGCGTTTGTTGACATACAACCTTGCTTTATCAAAGCCAAAAGTGTAGTAGTATACAAAAAGGAAAACCATACCATCCGACAGCAAGGCTACGCCCCTGTTGTCATGACGACCAACCAACAATGCACTCTGATAAGCTACACAGCCGCCATGTCAAATATACTCTTAACATCTAAATGTAGAATATTGCTTTTTCCTGAAATAACGGTCGACTAGCCGCTTATTATATGTATTTTAAAAGATGATATTTACAAGTTCTATGTTTATCCCGGCGATAACACTATTCGTTCCGCAAACATTGATACATTTTGCTCCTTTATTAAAATAATATCGAAATCAGATATTTAACAGTAGCATTGATTCTATAAACATTGTGGCATTTAATTATATTATTTTTAATACATTTGGATGATCGTTTCCCCAATAGGCCCAATTTATGGGACGATAGATTTGTACAGATCATAGGCAAACAAAATATGCTCAAGGGTTTCCCACACATGCAAGCTACAAACGGTACGCAGTTTTCACCAGTGTAAAAAAACTTATAACTTACTCATGGTCAGTGGCGCAACCAATAGGGGGGGGGGGGGCTACCGGGCTGCAGCCCCCCGAGCAAGTGTAGCTTGGGTCGTCTAACTACCTATTTACAAGAAAAGTAAACTCATCACTACCTAAGATAGGTAAAATTATACAAAAATTGAAACAAGTTGGCTGTTTTTGTGATTTCCTGTTGTGTTTTTTTATTTTTTTTACTTGAAAACCAAGCATCATCATTGAAAAAAGGGCGTGGCACCCAAAAATTTTTCGCCTGCGCCGCTTTTTTTTCAGCTCCCTCCGAACTTATTTGCTGGTTAAACCACTGCTCATGGTTGTGTGAGTATTCTGACGATATCAATTGGCAAGTTAAATTTACTATGAGATATTTGGACGGTTCCACGTTAAACGTTAAAGCTAAATAAAAAAATCACAAATTATGTGGAGTTTAAGGCTAACGTCGCCAGCCCTGAAAAATTTCTCCCGGAAAGGTATCAAGAAGAAGCCCTGAGTTTTATTTTAATGTCACAGCATTAAGATTAATAAAGAAATCGGAATACCCTAATTCATCGAACCAGCTTTGGGTTTGCGAGACCCAGTTATATCTTATGTCATTAGTATCAATGAGCTGCATTTAATTTAGGAGACATTGTTTGGGAATACGTGCATTAGGTATTATAAAAAGTTTCACCAGGAAGTTTAGACAAGACTTAAAAATTAGGTAGGAAATGTGAGTATACCCAGTTGTGAATTCAGTAATTCAAGGCTAGCCTAAGATGCATTGCAACAAAACTTTACCAGAACTGCTTGTTAAATTTCAAAAAATCAAAGAATGATTGACATCCAAACTAACCTAAAGTGGATAGAATTAATGCCTTCCTCCTTTCAACCACTGTCTCCACCTCTTTGTTTTCCTATTCCCGATGTCTTATACCTCGTATATTAATTTCTTAATTAGCTTTATTCCTCAAGAACCTTCGAGGCCCTTAGTTCTCTTCTACCCTTGGGTTCCAATCAGCTTATATTTATACTTATGTCCATACCACGTTGATCTTTTTTGCATAATGCAATCTCCTCCAATAATCAATGAATTGTTAATAAACCGTCTTATTAATCTCTCTGTTACGTAATTTTAAAAATAAACACAGTTAGTAGGTACCACGTTTGTTCTTTAAGCTCCAAAGTTACCAATAAAGCTCCATGTAAAATATGACTGAATAATTTTTACAATTTCAACCATGCAATACCAAATAAATTTATTATACAATATTATATTGAAGCCAAGTGGAATAAATATTTACGTTTGATTTTATTTCCAGATAAAACATACCCACGGGCCAAAATTTAAAATGAATTATATTCCGATGCTGGTTGTAATTAAAAGTACACAATTTAATAAAAGAATTTCTAGATATCTGATTTTACTGTTTTGCATTTTATTGGTTTTTTTGTGTGGAAATATCAGTTGATTCATTTAAATTAAATCGAATTTCGCCCGCCAGCATTTCGATTATATTTATAATTCATTGGTTAAAAATAGAGGCCTAAACTGAGCAGTTCTAAATAGACTGGGAAATTAGTATCTTTTTACTATTAATTTTAAAGTATTACCCTATACATTGTTAATTATCATGCAAGTAAAATATACTGATTTATCCTTTCCCTACAGGGTATAAATTAATAAATGATCCACAATGACATTAGTAAACCACAGAGTTTAAAACTTCACAAAAATCGATATACAGGGTGTATAAATTTAAAGTTCGTTTTCGACTTTCTAAAAAATGGACGGAAAAAACAAATGTGTTGCACAAAATTTGGTATTTGGATTTTTTTAGGACAAAGAATTTAAATTTGTTTAATTCAATTCATGTTTAAAATAAAAATATGTATATCTTTTTCTATCTTATTTATGGAAGTATACCTAAAGTTTGCCACACGACTCCTGAGCTACGAAAGAAACCTGAACAAGAAAGGTACATTGTTGCCGAAATTCTCTGTTTAAATCTGCAGAAAATGTTAATTTGTATGTAATTCAAATATATTACTTAAAACAATTAGACATGTGCATATCCCTGTATTTTGTATACCCTGTAACATAAATCCTGCTGATTTTTTTTTCACATTGCAAATTAAAACAGCTTAATATAATTTATTATATTCTTAAAGCGGTGAGGATAATATGTTTTGGTAAATTTGGCAACCCACGCCGAAATCAAGCAATCAGCGCGGATTTCTGTCCTTTACTAATGGTTTTATCTTCTTTAATCGTATATGGTATTGAATTAGTGAGGATATAAAGCACATCATGACGCCGTAAGAAATTTTACAAGCATTGCCGGATTCTAAAATTATTATACAGGGTCCGCCATTTAAAACTCCCCAGGCCCGTATTTTGCTTAGTTTTTAAGCTACAAATTTGTGCGATACACCGAAATTGTAAGTTTTACGAAGTTATTTAAAAGTGCATACAGTGTGTCCTAAAAAAGTTTTTTTTAATAAAAATTATTATGGAATAAACTTAATTTCTTTGAATATTTTTTTCCCTTACCCTTTACATCAAATCGGTGATAATAATTTGATGCAAGTTGTAATAAGCTTTAATTTAAGTTATAACAACTCATGTCAAATTTTTAGTTGTTTTCGTAAAGATGACAAAAAACACCTATTTCCGTTACTAAAATCAAATTTCTTTAAAATACGTTGGCAACGTTATTTTATTCATTAGTTTAAAACAATAAAGAAAAAAGTTAAACGAATATTTTAGATATTGTTCAAAATTTTGTCCGTTAGCGTAGATACAAAAGTTAAATCTTTTCACCAACTCGCCATTTACGGGTCCGTAGTAGAATATTGCGCCTAATAGAATTAAGTATAAGCCATTACGTATTTTATTTTTAAGATCTTCAACATCAAGGGGTTGGGTTTCATACACAAAATTCTTAAGATAGCCCCACAGAAAGTAATTCAGGGGATTTAGATCCGGCGACCTCGCCGGCCATCTTATTGTTCCTGCATTGGCAATCCATTGGTTTCTAAAAACAGCATTTAAATAGTCGGAAATAATATGGGCATTATGTGGAGCCGCGCAATCTTGGTGAAACCAAATATCTCTTCTTTCTTGCAAGGGAATATCTTGTAGGTAATTGGGTAATTCATTTTGTAAGAAATTTAGGTAGATTTGGGCGTTTAAATTACCTTCAAAGAAATGAGGACCAATTGAATATTCCTGTGACGCGTCCAACGAGGATTTATTTTACTCCAGTAATGCATGTTGTGTCTATTTAAACTACCGGTTTCATTAAATGTACGTACACCCGTCACTCCAGAGGATGTTATAAAGAAACTTCTATTGTCTTCCTTTAGAATAGACATTTCGGCTGTGAAATTTAGACTCCGTTCGTAATCTCCTGGTCGAAGTTCCTGAACCAAAATGATTTTATAATCGTGGTACCCATTTTCTTTGAGAATCCTTTATATTCAAAGAAATTAAATTCCATAATAATTTGTATTAAAAAAACTTTTTTAGGACACACTGTATGCACTTTTAAAGACCTTCCTATAACCTACAATTTGGTATGTCGCACAAATTCTTAGCTGAGAAATTAAGCAAAATACGGGTCTGGAGAATTTTAAATGGCGGACCCTGTATATGTATAATTTATATTTAATCATCTTTAAACGAAAATGTTTGTAAAATGTATAAATACATGAAAGGTAAAGTTATTCATAGTCAAGCTAGGGCACTAATTGGCAATAAATTATTATTTATTACTAAATAATTTTAAAAAAATTATCACACACGCCTATGTTGCCACCGTCATAGCGACTCATTTTAGGTATTTTACCGCCCTACCTGCTCAGACGTTGTGGCTCTAGAACCGCGTAGCAACCTATACTTAAACTAAGGTGTAACACAACTGTATCCTTAGATTTCTTATAAACTAGGTAGGTACACTAAAACTAATGTATATACACAAACGTGTGCAATACTCTGGGTTGTCACTTCTCGCTCAACTAACTCAAAGGGCTTGGTCCTCTCGAGTCTTCTTACCAGCACAGCCCGATAACTGGTAACCATGGGTCTAACCATGATTCTAAACCATTAGAGAAAGAGCACTGAGAAAAGGATTTAATTGGGACTTTAAACGAATGCATTAAAAAAAATATTAAAATCAAAAACAGGCAACACAATACTGTATTCGCCGAATTACATCATTTTATTGAGAAATTTAATTAAAGTTTAATTGCCTGAATTACCATTTATTTCGGACAAACACGTAATATTATTTTGTCACAACTTACGCTTAATTCGATCACATTCGATAATTATTCAGCCAATTAAATGTGCTTTTATATAAATATTTAAAAATAATTTTGTCAATTAAGGTATACTTTTCCCATAGTCAGTTTGATGACATAAAAGAGCTTCGACCGGGCTTCAAAGGGACCGGCATCATAATCGGGATTGTCAGATCTCTTTTTTTTTTTAAAAGTTTTTATTATTTAAAGTGTTCTTTTATATTAGTATTTAATTAATAGTTAGCAACTCTCTTTGAAAGCTAGTTTGCAAATGTACTTTGAACCAAGAAATTTTCAAGGTCAAAGAAAGAAGGAACAAGCCATTCATGAATATTGTAATAATTTTTTTAGTACTTCAGAAATATTTTTTATACAAAAATAATTTAAATCAAACTAAAAAGGAATTTCACTGTTGTTAAACAAGAAAAATAAACAACTAACAAACCATTATGTTTCTCCAATACTTACGAAAACTTTGTAGAACTGGCAAGACCCTGGCGATAGACCGTAGAGACCCCACCAGCAATTTAAAGTGCGAACTATCTTTTCGGACTGGGAAAATTAATAGAGCAGCATATAAATACAAATTTATATGCTGTAGACAAGAACAGCAAATAGTTAAAGGTTTTGCCAATTGGTTGATCCCTTACCAGCTTTAAAATCAGTTGGTGTTTGAGGTATGCGATATTGGGAAACGGACAGCGGCGTGACTGGTTGAAACTATTTACTATAATTTACATACTTTGTTTTCTGCTATAACTGTGTGGATTCAGACAAGTATGGCTTTTTGGCGACAATTTGAAACAATTAGAAGAACTAGAATTATCGCAGGAATATACTAAGTCGGCCATCGAAAGCGAAATAGGTCCAGAATTAAGAAACAAAGATTTACATGTTCAATGTCAACGCAATATTTTAAATATGTATGCGTGTTAAGGAAAGAAAATCCGGGAAAAACTGAAAATGTACGTGTAATGAATTAGCACAACTTGGGTTTTATAAGAATTTATAACGTTACTAATTTGGGGAATGTAGCCGGTAATTTCATAAAGCGCAAACTAATAAATCAATAATTTAAAACGCCTGACAATACTACAAGGGATTTTATTTTGCGTACTATTTACAACTTTTACAAGGATGATATAGTGCGGACTTTAGATCATTGGAGTACCATGAATCCGATAAAAGTATAATTTATTTAGACGATAGTTGGTTTGATACACATGATGTTGTTAAGTATGGTTGGGTAGACAGTACAAATTGTACTTTTGGTATACCTTCTTCGAGAGGAAAAGGCGTTATCATGCCAGAAGTAAAGATGACTTTGTACCTAATGTATTGCTCTTGTCAGCAAGAATATTACTCAATGTGACAATGTGATAATCCGATTTTGTCACAAATGAATTATTATAATCTAACACCTCATATCACATGTCTGACTTGTATTGTGTCTTTTGAAAATTGTATTTTGCCTTTTTAAAACAATGTTTGGTTCCCTGTATAATAGTAAATACGTACCTAAGGTCAACGGCCTCTGTTTTCGTTGTCTTTGACCAAGCAGGGTTACATTATCCTTCTATTTTAAATCACATATCTCCCTGGAATACACTATCCGAGACTAGTATACTAGTATTTCATTATGTATTTCAAATATATTTCCTTGTTTACAATTTTCATCTTCACCTGTCAGATTGGCTAATGAGTTTTCTAGGTTAATATTCTTCTTCTGAAAGATGTTTGGGCCATAATACTCAGCAACCGAACTTCAACGACCATTTTTTGAATGGCAAAGATATTTTGGGATTTACGTTTCTTTTTTAAATAATTTATAATGGATTGTATGGATTACGAATTGATTTCTTATGTAAAACTAAATTTGGGTACATCTGTTTCATTTCTCTTGGCTTGGAATGTCTGCAGTTGAATGGGCCAGGCTCTAAAGACTTCATTCTATGTCACCGCCAGTGTGTGAACTAACCTTTCCTTTACGGACCGAACGGTAGATCTGGCCGGAAGTCGTAGCCATAGTCGCCCCAAATTCGCTTTATCCCTCTCCACCTCTCTCTATCGTTTTTTCTCTCTCACATCCTGTTGACGGAATGCACATGTTTTAACTTTTAACCTGAAATTCTTCAGTGACCTCACTTAACTTCCAGCGATCGACGAAGCAACAAACCTACCTAAATCCAGGGCTATTCCAGCCATCATTCGAGAATTTTGGATTTTATTATTTTTATTTGGGGGCGTTATTTTCTGTGTACCTTTTGTTTGATGTGATTGGTTTTGGTTTCCGGGGCAGCAGAAAGCCACGAATGTGGGATTTTTTTGTCGCAGTTGTTCGCTGTCGAATGTGAGTTTTTTTTTATAACATGCTGTTTCTTGTGTCAATTTTTCAAATTTTCTCCTAAAACGCCTTCTGGGGCTCTCTTTTAGTTAATTCGGATCACCAGGACCAAAAGGGGCCGAGTATTCGGAGCATTTGCAACAATAATCCATAGGCGCTAATATGACACTATAAGATTAACTTGTAGAGCTACCGCACTTTACTCGACATTAACGTAATATAAGAGTCACCTAATCATATTCGTACCTAAACATATCCCCCCCCCCCTCCCCAGTCTTCTAACAAATCACTTACTTTTACTTTATTTTTAGTGGACGATAAATACTATGACGATGATTCTTTAATGAAACTGTATCAATCTGAGTCTAAATGTTGTAACGACCTTAAAAATCCTTAAAGTTTTTGTATTCGTGATCATAAAATACGGACAGTTAGGCATGGAAATATTTAGGTCGGTCACGTCCCGACATGTTTTTGAGCAGTGGAGACGTAGCTGTCGACGGCGAGCCGTTACATGCTCGAGACGATCCGCTTCAATCAAAACTTGTTATACCTATAGGTCGACACATTTATCTGTAGCTACCAGAATATGCAGATAAAAACGTTAACTAGTTTACGATGTTGCCACATACCGTTACTTAATTATAATTTACTGGTGTCTATCCCGATCTCCTGAAAAAGGCCCTTGTCAAAGCTATAGATAGAAAAGGTGAAATTGATGATGAAAAAAACTACAGACCTATATTTCTTCACTCTAACATTGATAAGGTATTTGAAAGGGTAATTTATAACCATTTCATTGACGGACACTCAATAATTGCTAATAATCTGAATGGCTTTAGGAGGGGAAAAACTACCATAAGAGCCATTTATCAGGCAATACTGGACTCACTAAATAATAAGAGACTAACCATGACTATGTACATAGACCTATCTAAAGCTTTTGATAGCGTAAATCACAAAACACCGTGCTCTAAGATTGAGAATTTTGGTATCAGAAGGAATGCTCTTCAGGTAAATACATCATACCTAAGCAATCGTGCACAACAAGTGATTGAAAGTGACACTTATGGTAGACCGATAACCTCAAACAAAGTAAAAGTTACTGAAGTAGTACCCCAGGGTTCCATATTGGACCACTTACTGTATGTTTTATATACCAATGAACTCTGATATAACAGCCTTATATGCTGATGATACTACCTTGATTTTCAGTGAGATACAAATGAGTGTACGTGAAACATGGTATGTTCTTGACAGGTACTTTGCAACCCATGACCTGCTCTTAAATGTCTCAAAAACACAGTGTCTCGTCTTTGCCAATCGAGAGGATAACGCCTTTACTTTTTTTTACAAAAATAATGAAATCGAATCGACAGAACATGTCTCATTTCTCGGTGTTGAAATTGATAGGAGTTTGGATTGGGGGGGCATGTGGAGAATGTTGAAGTGTATCTAGGTATTGTTACGCATTGAGAATAATATCTGAGAATGTTGGCACTGATGCTGCGATGTCTGCCTATCATGCCTTCATTCACTGTAGAATACGATATTATGGTCTTATATTTTGGGGTAATTCCACACAAGTAGAAAGAATTTTGATACTGCAGAAGAAATGTATTAGGTCTATTTTCAGTATGAACCAGTGTAAAAATTGTAAGCTGGTTTTTGATAGTCAGTAATTATTAACACTAATGAGAATGTATATATTAGATTGATTTTGTTTTTTGCATAGAGTGCATGAGAGTGCAATCAACAGGCACAACTATTTGACTAGGAATAAAGCAAAATTACTTACAAAAAAATGTAACTTCACCTATATTCAGAAAAAGATAACGTACTCGGTCATAAAATATTTAACAGTTTCCAAGAGAGAGTAAGAAACCTGTCGTATAGTTGAGTCAAGACGGTAGTATCTCAATATTTAATTAAAAAGGCATATTACTCCGTGCAGGAATTTCTTAAAGACTCTGACAGGTCTGATTTGCTTTAGTTCGGGATATGTTTTGTAGTTTTTTGTCCATATTGGCTGATATCTGTGATATACGAAAGTGTGATAACTGCTGCAAGTATAATTTAATATAAAATAAGAAAAAAAAAGTATATAATATATTACTAAGATATTACCAAATATCATCAGATGAGTGCAATTGTACATGTAAGTGTTAATTACAGACAAAAGTGATGTCTAACCAAATAAAAGCTGCTTAATTGTATAAATTATATAAATGATTATATTACTAGGATACAATGTTTGTTTACTTGTTTATGTACTGATTATATGTTGATGTTGTATGGATATTTCAGCATTCATTTCTTTTTCTCTTTTAAATAATTTAAAAACAGATTAAGAATCTAAGTAAGTTATTTAATTTTTTTCACATACTTTAAAATTGTAAGTCCTATTAATTGTCTCTAAATATTTTACACTCTTCTATGCCAATGGGTTTTTGTTTGAACAAATAATTCTTATGACTATGACTAATTTAATATCTGTTGGCCCTGGAATTAAATGTATTGATTGACAATAAATAATAATATGTTATACAGAGTATTTTAATATTATTTTAACATTATCAAAAATTTTCTTCTTATCACGTTAATTTTGATATTGAAATGGCATGGAAATATGGCAATCTAGTGTGCAGCTTGCAAGAACAACCGATCGAAATTAGTGTGTCAGTGGAGTAGTGATACAACAGTCAAATGGTATTCAGTTTGTATAAATCCATCGGCGACATCGCAAAACTTACAATCAAAGCTAAAAAATCATTAGAACTGAATCAATCTTAAGGCTGTTTTCTTTTTCATGCGGAAATATAATTTCCTATTTTTAGTCACATACTCGGGTGTCAAGTTGTACTAGCTATTAAATTAATATTAATAAATATACTATGATAGTTTTATTGCAACCGCATAAAACAACAAATTTAGGAAAATAATTGATAAATCGACAACCCGTATGTCTTAAAATATTATCCCCTCATTTTTAAACTTAAGAATAGTTTATGAGATATCGAAGAATTACACACTAAATAGTAAATAATCACCTTGTATAGCAGTCTGGTATAAAATAGAATAGAACAGATGTTTATTGACAATTTCTCTATAATACAGTACTACAGTAAACTGTTTCAAGTCATATACCGCATTATTCTAAAATGCACTTTAAAGAGTGTTACAACAGAAAGAAATATTATAAACCCTACAAAATTTAACAAATAAGACTAACTAATACAAATAATAATAAAAATGGATAAGCAATTCCAAATCTACACTTTCTAAAAATTCGTCAATGCCATAAAAATAGTATTGAAATAAATATTTTAAAGAGTTTGTGAATCTATTTAAAAAAGATGTTTGATGACGGTTGGTAATTCATTATAAGAATTTAGGTTTAGCGAATTTGCTCTTGATTTTGACATTTTATGATGTAAAATCGTTAGTATGTCATTCCTCGTTCGATTATCATGATTTTTATCCGAAGAAGGAAGTGTATTTAATGTAGTCGCGAAGTACAATAGCAGAGCGCTTACCGGTTACGGTTAGCTCAGAGCCAAACGTCAATTGTTACGATGTAAGCACGTAAAGCTTTTGATTGACCAACTGTTCAATTAACCCATGCAAAGTTCCGCTAGTATTACTATATTTCTCAAAAATTTTTGCCTTTAAGTTACATAGTTTAATGTAAATCATTTTATTTGGCAAGGTTTGAACGTTTCCAGAAATACACGTTTGAGTGGGAGCGTAAAATTTATCGTTTGAAAGAGAGAAATCTGGGACAAACTGGAATTTTCTGGTTAAGTTACTACGTGAAGAAATGCGCCTCGATAAATGCATGGTTTGGCACACATCCAAATACAAACGAGTTTGGGCGAGAATTTACCTTTAGTGTAGTTTTTATCAATCAATAAAAGTTATCTTCCCTAATATTTATATCCCATAGAAATGAGTAAAAAACAGTTCTGCGAACTTTATGGCATCTGCATATCAATCTTTTTTACGCTTTAATATTTTTCTGATTAATCAATCAATAGAAAGATCAAACAGGACGTTTTCATTGATATGTCAATTTCTGTCGGTTGAATTAGGTTATAGAAAGCGATGATTTCTTCATAATATGTAGGAGGTATATACAACAATCTTAAGTCAACTTTTTCACCCTTTAATAAAGTAATCTTAAACTTTGATGAGTTATCACACAATAGTTTTAGAAGCGGTGCCAGAACAAAGTATATTTCAAAAACAATTACCAGTTTTAAAACCGCATGTTTTGGATGTCTGTGAGAAATATCAATATCAGAAAGTAACCTAAAAAAAAACTTTATCTACGACATAATACTTTCTTTAGACCTTTTTATTTAGATCCATACTAAATGTTTTGTTTAGAATTGTCATATTTTTGTCGTGGCGCTATCTATATGCATGAGACTTTCGATAGTTCGTAAATTATTCTACACGTCCGACGTCTAATCTAAAAGAATTGTTATTTTTTCCTTCAGAAACTGTTGAATCCGAAATTGCTTCTATTTTCTATTTTTATATTTTACTTGACTTTTTGTCTTTAATCGTTAGCTTTTATATACTATATTTAACAGTTCACAGGCTATTCAACTGTATAGTATACAGTGAGAACGTAATCGTTGGAACAAATTCATATAAAATTCATGTGTTTTTTTTTCGAAAAAACGCTCGATCCCGTCAATTTCTTATTTTTGTTATGCATTTCTTAAAGCTTATTTCATGTATACAGGTGGACCCAAAAACAAGTTATGGCAGTTTACTTTATTTTTGTAAATGGATAACCCTATTTGATAATATTTTTTAAAATTCTACATAGAAATGAAATATGTCATACTTAATACTTAAATTCAGCCGTTCCCGGAAAAATCGCACACAAAATCAGCTAAAAGTTTAAATTCTATATATTATTCGTAGATGACGGTAGGCGAATGATATCAGGAATATATTTTTAAAAATAAATGTGAGATCTGTAATTTATCCACCCAACTACAATAAATTTGTCGATAGATAAATTGCTTGTAAGGGAGTATTTCGTTTACTATTGTACTAACTATTTAAGTTTAGATTGTACTATACTAAATTATACCAAAGAAAACTGTGACCAGCTCCTTATAACATAGTAAAGGTGCCAAGTTTTTTCTTCCAAAAGAGAATATTTTTAAATAACTTGGCAACATTGCAAAAAAATTAAAAACTATGTTTGCCACGATACGCGGAATATCGAGAACAATTTAAAAGTGCAAAAATATATAGGCTGTTCTATAAAAAAAAATTCTTGTCCCTCTTTGTTGGGCCACCCTATAGAGTCAAAAATAATTTTACGTTATAACTTACTTACTGTCCTTCAACTTTTATATTAACATTTTTTGTGTATTATAAATACAAACAGAGCTATTCTACTTTGCCACACTAAACGGCCACCCTGTATACGTACTTAAAAAATATTAAAATTGTGTACAACTGTTAGTAAAACCTCCAGTACCTATTTTTACAAATTATTAAACCACACTAAAGGCGGAAGGTTTAAATAATAATTATACCTTCAAATAATTAGCTTTTGCTCACCCGGTATTATTATTTAGAACGCTTGAAACATGACAATGTGGTATTAAAAGATGCATCGTCTACGTCCAGACCGGTTTCAATGACTCATATGCTCTTCGCCGCGAGTCCTTCGCGTCTTGCGCAACTCGAGATTTTCTTCAACTTGTTCCGGTAACACGTGTCAGTAAGATTTCTATCTTATTGGCTCGGTACCGTCAGCGCTCCCCGGCAAGTGGGAGAAATACGTCATTGGTTTTTTGTTTAAATAAATAGATAGGTATTTCTTAAGATTTAGTATTCCATGTTGTTTTTTGTACCACCAATCGATTTTACTGGGTACGCTGTCGGTGCCTACCTATTTTAAAAAAGCAATCGCCCAACTTTGGTCAAAGAATTAGTTGGGTTACTCTTTGCTTTGGTGTCCCTGTTAAAACAATGAATATTGTTTGAATGGGTTATATTATTTTTTATATACCTAATATTAGATAAGGATAGAGACCATTATTGCTTACTTAATAAAATTATTAACCCTAAATTTGCAGTTCATACATATAGGGTAGTATAATACGCGACTTTTGTAATAAAAAATAAAGTTGAGGTAGGTACGGATTTAATTATTAAAACAAAATATCGTTGTGAGAGGTTCCACCGCAATTATTTTATTTAATAATTAAATTTAGTTATGGAATGTGTGCGTTTCCACATTTTTTGAATATTTTAATAAATTTTGAATACTGAATATTATACCTTAATCACTGTAAATTTTAGTACAATTATATGTAAAGTCGGGTAACCAAGAAAATACTACTATATTTGAGACACCCGTGCTGCTCTCTGACATGCAGGTGCTGAACTAAGTTATCCATGCGATGGTGGATGTCGAAGCTAACCGCTCGCCAAACTATGCAAATATGTTTGTTGTAATATTACCTAGGAGTTCCACTATTTTTTATTTCATTTCGTGACAACAGATTTCAGATTGTTGCTCTTTTTTTAAATTGATAACTGGACTATTTTGCAATATTTTCTAATGAAAAATAGACGAACTCCTAGCTTTATGTTTTATCTTTAAACGTGCGCCATCAAAATGCTTTAAAAATTGGTAGTTTTTGAATTGATCTCTTTTAAGTGAGGCTCTGCAATTGATTTCTTATTTAACTCCCCTCTTAAATCATGAACACTGGTGTAAATAAAGCTTTTGATTGTTAGGTTGTCACACTGACAGTGACGGTTGTCCCCTGATTTGACTAGTTTTGCCTCAAGTGAAAATGTCTGGCAAAAGTTATATTGATATCTTATAAGTTTAAAAAATGAAAGAGAGCGAATTGAAATATTAATATTGTCTGGCAGTTAAATGGAAAAAAAAATTAGAGATTTAGGACACGTAAGGGACAATTATAAGACACGTTACAGCAATTTTGGTTGCTTGATGAAGCAGTTGTTATTAAAAACCAGGAAAAAAAGAGGGTATTATTATTAATTAGCAAAGTATTAATTGATTAATTAAGTTTTTATGAATACTTATAAAAAAAAGTAAAAAGGGAAAAGAAGATCAGGTGGCTCTTAAATGAGCAAGTGCTGTTGTCTTCAGGGCTGTGGCCGACTCGTGACTAGCTCATATGATCAGCGACTGGTGTGGGTAAAACTAAAGGGGGTGCGCCACCTGTTTTGGGGCCCTCAAGTCGAGACAACAACACAGAATAAACTAATAAAACAGGAAACGACACGGATATCAAGAAAACACCGCACTAAATTCTAAAATCTATTAGGAAATATTATTAATACACTTTGACAACCCTAAATGAGTCATCGAGTCGACTATAAATGAAACAAATATTAAGGGTCTAGCATTAATCAAATTTACGGGGCAATACTACATAACAATCAACAAAAGGGGATTCCATGTAATTATTATAACACCTTATATTACATTATGAGGACTCAGTCGAACCGAAGAAAACAACTAAAAATACAGAAATTAAATATATAGGTTACTGCTCCAAACAGCTGACTTTTAAAAGTTGAAAGTTACAAAATTTGAGGTTAAACTAAAATGAAAAGTGAAATGTGATTTTAAATTAAACCGGTACATAAAAAAATAGTGCAGTTAGAAAGCTAATGACATTATTGTGATAATTGTGTGTTAACGGTGAAATTCCAGAGTGGATTTCCACGACCTAAGCACGTTCTGGATGGGCTTTACTAGTAGTTAGACAGCACTGACAAATAAAAACCTGATTTGAGGCTCGCCAAACTCCATTCCACTGGCACTGTAACGGGAGAGACTGGCTGGAGTTAGCCTATGGGTATCGCCAGGCCTTCGAGAACTTCTCGACGGATGAAGGGGTGCTAAGCTCGGGTATTCAGCAAAGTGACCGCAGGCACCAGCAGTATGCTACAAATAGCAGGGTGGAAAGCAGGATCATGCAGTCCAAAACAACATAAACGTATGCCCACGGTAGGCAGGAAAGCAGGACAGAATAGGTGAAGAACACCAAAAAGCGGGATTAAAGAAAGCAGTAACGTAAAGTAAAGACTTGAACCCTATTTAACATTATAAAAAGCAAAGCTGCTTTTTTCTTGCAGAAGTAATGATCTAAAACTCACCTAAGGTGGTAGTTGGCTTTTCTCGTAGAAAATAAATTGAAATTTGAGGAGAAACCCGAAGCAACTAAAACAGCAAAATAGCTTTCGGTGCTGAATATACTTGGCCACCGATAAAATGCTTGGGCCCCCAAATTTCTTACTAAATGGCGAAAATAGCGCCAATGGTTCAAATCGCACCACTGCAGGAACCAAAGTGATTCTAGAAAAAGGTTTTTCTCCTTCCAAAAAGGCGGGTAAGTTTGACAGTCAGAATTTTAGGGAGTTTTTGGTTTACATGGAAGCTTTGACATATGACACAATAATAACAACAATTAACTAAGGACGGTTAATTAATTATCTTTAGTTAAGAAAATATGAAGATAGTTAGCCTTCCACACAATGCTCAACTAACCTTTAATATGTCATATCGTCAAAGTGGCTGTTACCATTGGTTTCGTGTTTTTAGCCTTCAAGCATGAAACGAATGCCTTTAAAATGGATTGGGTTCTAGTAGAAAGACCCATATGGATGAATAATTAACTCAGAAACAGCCTGAAGAAGCAGTAGAACTAAGAAAAATATATTTGTTATAAAGAAAACTGAAGTTGTCAACTATATATTTATTATTTGAGCAAGGAGGCTCTCTATGAAGTATCTGTCTTGATTTTTATCATTAAAATAATTAATTTTATGAAGAAGGGGGTGAGTTTAAAAATAAATTACTATAATTTTAATAGCGGCAAATTTGACCCGTAACAGACAGGTCGACCGGTATTGGAAGGTGCACAATTAAATGTGTTATTGTCGGTTCAAGAAGACCACCATAAGGCGAGTAGTACTATCGCTTTGCAAAATCATATCTGCACAACATCCATCCTAAAGTATTTAGACAAAAATAAATGCCATCCTTACAAAGTCCAATTGGTTCATGAACTGAATGACAATGATCTAGACAGAATTTTGCAAGATAATGATGAATATGTGCAATAATCATCCACAGTTTCGGATAAGGCAACGTTTTATATGAACGGAAGTGTAATCAAACAAAACTGTCGGTAATGGGCTACAGAAAATCCACGCTGAATTATAGAATATCATACCCAATATCCTCAAAAAGTTAATGTTGTGTAGGCATTGCTAAAAATATCGACGAAAATTTGACAGGTAAAACATATTTAGAATTTTTGGAATATGATCTAGTATCGTACCTTACCACAATATACCCTAATCCAGAAGATCCCGATACACCGAACAATTTTTTGTGGTATCAGCAAGACGGAGCTCCGACCCATTACGCCCGCCGTATCCGTGAGTACCTTAATACAGTTTTTCCCGAACGATGGATTGGCCGTCAAGGTCCAATTGAATGACCGACCAGATCTCCAGATCTAGCCCTTTTAGATTTTTTTTGTGGGGTTATCTTAATCTAAGGTATATGTCAACGACCAAGCAATACTGAAGATTCAAAGAACAGAATAAGAGGCAAAATAAGATTGACACAATCTCACGTCGTTAATAACGTTCTGCAAAAATTTGAAGGTCGTCTCGAGTACTGCCAGACTGTTGGTGGAAGTCATTTCCAACATTTGATAAAGTTATTTTTAGTTTCTTTTGAATTTTCTTTTCTTTTCGCTACTAAATAATGCGTTGTTGTTTTAAGTAAGAACTCAGTTTTCTCGGCTGAATTTAAGCATATGACATATTTCATAAAATATGTTTCGAAGTTTATGCAGAATCCAAAAAATATATATAAAATAGGGGTATCCATTTAAAAAAATTAAAGTAAACCGTCAAACTGTTTCTGGGACAACCTGTATCAGGGTTGTTATGTTTAAAACAAAATGTTTAAAACACTTACTAGTGTTTTAAACAGATTTGTTTAAAACTGTTTAAAACATGTTTAAAACAGTGTTTTTTTTAGTTGTTTTTTTTGTCGAGCTTTACTGAAAATCACATAAAACTGTTAAAACAGAAAATATTAAATTAAAAACAAAAATAGCAATATTTATATCTAACGTTTAATATTAAAAGTACATAATTATAAAAACACGTTTAAGACTAGCTCTAGGTCTTAGTTTATCTACCTACCTACAGCATGTGTATTCATACCGTGTTCCAATAACATAAGCAAATAAAAAGTGTAAACATATAAAAGCTCATTATAAAATTAACAAAGACAAACAAACTAAAAACTAAACCAAAAGTCTCCTAGTCATTCTACTGAACTCTACTCTTGGTTTGAATTAAGCTGCTTAAATATGGTTACAAGTTTCGCGGCATTTTCTGTTCCTAATCGATTTTGAAGCTTACTATGAATTATGCCAAATGTCGAGAAAAGGCGTTTGAGTCCTGCAGATTAAGCTGAAGCTGAGTGAAGATAATAATTTAGTAACAAATATTTTTTTTTCCGATGAAGCTACGTTCTCCTTGATTGGTAATGTGGACAGAAAAAATTGTCGTTGTTGGGCAACAGAAAATCCGCATTGGATGATGGAGGTTCAAAGCCAGTACCCTCAAAAAACAAATGTGTGGTGTGAAATAGTGCGCGGAGGAGTAATTGATCCATTTTTCTTTAACTGGACAAATATATCTCGAATTGCTTCAACTTGATTAATTCCAGCATTAGTGACTTTATTTCCGAATCCATTGAACCCAGACTCCCCCGACGAAGAACTGATGTTCCAGCAAGATGGTACTCCTCCGCACTATGCTGCCACTGTGCGTACATGTTTAGATGAAACCTTTTCCAATCGGAAGGAGAGGACTTATCGAATGGACTGCTAGATCGCCAGGCCTAACTCCGCTGAACTTCTTTTTGTGTGGTTACCTCAAATCGAAAGTGTGTGTTGACCGGTCAAACAATTTGCAGGAGTTGAAAGAGATAATCTGAAGGGAAATGCTTGCCATAACTTCGGAATTGGTTGAAAACGCGCAAAAAGATATTGATTGCATTGGATATTGTCAAGCCATAAATGGCACACATTTTCAACATTTAATTCGATTTGTTGTTCTGTTATTTTTAAAAAAACGGGTCTTACTAGATGGATTTTTTTATTCAAACCTTAAATTAATTTTGGATGTGTTTAAAACACATCTTATACATGTTTAAAACACGTTTTAAACATGTTTAAACTTGTTTTTTTTTCTTGAACAGTTTAAAACAGTTTAAAACAAAAAAAAAACAGTAAACAAAAAAAACATGTTTTAAGTTTTTTTTTTAAATAAACATGTTTTTTTTTTAAATAAACATGTTTTTTTTCAACCCTGACCTGTATACATAATATAAGCCTCAAAAAATGCACAACAAAAGTAAGAAATTGACGGGTTCGAATTTGAAATGAATTTATTCCAACCTTTTCGTTCTCAATGTATAATATCAAATCAAAGTCAATACCATATTGCCTAGGTATATTAGTTTATACCTATAGTAGATAATCATTCATTCAGTTTTATAAATTATATACTTCACACACTATAAATCACATTGCGTGTATATAAAAATATGGTACGAAGCCGATATAAGTAGCTTATATCTTATGCGCAACGAGTAAGGGATGAGAATTGAATGTTTACCAATTTAATTTACCCTTTTACAACCCAATATAAAAAATATTACCTTACCTTCCCTTCATTACCGAAGGTAGGAAGCCTATATCGTTATATCGAATATAAATATTTTAGGTAACGAAAATACTAAGAGGAGAATATTCTCAAAGGATGTTTATGACATAGAATTTAAGTCACCCTCTTGCAACCTTGAAACGGCTTGAAAAATGAACATAAAATTTCGAATAAAACCATTACAATAGATTTATAACCTTTGAAAGTTGAGGTTTAGTTGATAGTTGAAATAACAGTTCAACTTATGAATGGTAAGTGCAAAGTTTTATAGTTCGGAGAATGTTTCTATGCATGTAGATTGAGATTTGTATCTTCAAAAAATCTCTTCCGACCAATGAAGACGCTTTTTAAAGTTACAGTGAAATGTTAAATGTCGTTGACGTTTGCGCTATCTGTTGTGTGTTGTTTGTTTTGGCTTTGGGCCAGAAATATGGATGTTTTTAAAATGATGGCACTGTGTTATTATTGTTAATATAATTGACCAAAATTATGAAATACTTCATATCATTGCATTGGGTAGTGTTAGAAAACTAGTTCTAACAATTAGGGAGATTATTAAAAATAAAAATAATAAGTGACTCATGCAAGAATTCTTTCGGTACTCTTTATTTACATTACCAGCCCATGTTTTGTATTTTCTCATCGGTCTACTAAAATATTGTTTTTTATAGATTTCCAAAGTGATAAGCTTACTAAGAAAGACCGTGTCGCCGGCATGTACGTGACATTTCATAAATTTATAGGATTAGAAAGTATCTAATTTAAATCGGCAAAACAAACATTAATGCATGTGGCCATAAAAATGATTCATTGCTAGAAACACCCTAAGGTATTCCCACCTTCCCTTTACAATATAGACAATAAATCCTCATTGGCCAGATCAAACGTCTAGCTGACAGATTTTGCCAATGGTAAATTGGGTGAGTGACGTCACGCGCTCTAATTGGTTGTCCTACTTTTTTTAATCAGGATCCTCTGAATTTGAGGTAGCAGGGTAGGTCCCGTAAAGTTAGTTAGTTTCAAACTCTTCGCCTGTACAGTTAGTTTTAAACTCTTCGCCTGTATATAATCGCTTTATAGAAAAGTTTTCTCAAGTCTCTCTCGTGTGATGACGGCAAGTCCAGTAAAGTTAGTTAGTTTCAAACTCTTCGCCTGTACAGTTAGTTTTTAAACTCTTCGCCTGTACATAATCGCTTTATAGAAAAGTTTTCTTAAGTCTCTCTCGTGTGGTGACGGCAAGTCCCGTAAAGTTAGTTAGTTTCAAACTCTTCGCCTGTACAGTTAGTTTTAAACTCTTCGCCTGTATAATAATATAATCGCTTTATAGAAAAGTTTTCTCAAGTGTCTCTCGTGTGATGACGGCAAGTCCCGTAAAGTTAGTTAGTTTCAAACTCTTCGCCTGTACAGTTAGTTTTTAAACTCTTCGCCTGTACATAATCGCTTTATAGAAAAGTTTTCTTAAGTCTCTCTCGTGTGGTGACGGCAAGTCCCGTAAAGTTAGTTAGTTTCAAACTCTTCGCCTGTACAGTTAGTTTTAAACTCTTCGCCTGTATATAATCGCTTTATAGAAAAGTTTTTTCAAGTCTCTCTCGTGTGATGACGGCAAGTCCCGTAAAGTTAGTTAGTTTCAAACTCTTCGCCTGTACAGTTAGTTTTTAAACTCTTCGCCTGTACATAATCGCTTTATAGAAAAGTTTTCTTAAGTCTCTCTCGTGTGGTGACGGCAAGTCCCGTAAAGTTAGTTAGTTTCAAACTCTTCGCCTGTACAGTTAATTTTAAACTCTTCGCCTGTACATAATCGCTTTATAAAAAAGTTTTCTCAAGTCTCTCTCGTGTGGTGACGGCAAGTCCCGTAAAGTAAGTTAGTTTCAAACTCTTCGCCTGTACATAATCGCTTTATAGAAAAGTTAGTTTTCAAGTCTCTCTCTCTCGTGTGGTGACGGCAAGTATTCTTCGCTCTATCAAAGCCTTTCATCGTGTCTCTATTTTTGAACCTTGTTGATCACGTCGATCGCGGCATTTATTCTCACTGCTTCTGAAATTAAAAGATGACGTAAAGTTGCTGTCTCCTCCGCAATCACTAGCTGGTATAAGAATGTAAATCTCAAGAACCTGAAACGATTGACTCCAAGTTGAGTAAAAGCTACGAAGAAGGTAGGATCAAACCATATTATTTGTTTTTACGATACAAGCAGCCTACAGAGCCTAATAAAGTGCTCAATAGACAATAATTTGTATGTTTCTGGTAATTAAGTACTGTTAGAAAGAAAATAACTAGAATACAAGAAAAGGTCTTGTTTTTTCTTCTTGTTCTTCGCTATAAAAACTTTGATAATTAGGATTAATGAGCGAATAGTTACAAGTTATTTTTGCTTTCTTATGCAGTTTTTAAACCGAACTCAAAGTGCTTTAGTTTAGTAGACAAGTTATTTATTTACTTTTTGCTTTTGTTTCGTTGTGTGTTATTGATACTGTGATTTAAATAACGTTAATGTTATGTACTATAATTGAACTAACAAACCCAGTTCTGTAACTGTTATTAAAGTAAGGTTTTTCTTTTCATTTTAGATTTAATTTAGTTTTTAAGTGCATCATTCATTAAGATTGATATTTCTTTGAGTTTTTATGAAGTTTTCAATATTTGTAAAATTGTTTGAAAATAAATTAAAGGTTCAACGGAATAAACTTTTAAGATTTGTGTTATTTTTCAAGCAAAACAAATAAATATAGATTTTGAACCAGCCCGTAAAAATTGCTTGGCTTTTGTATAGACATCAACCGCTCTACGTTGATATGCGGGTGAACTCTACAGTTCCCCTACAGGTAGAAATTCAAACTAATCAAACAAGAACTTTTCGAGCTTCTCTCCTAACTTTATAAATAGGTACCATTTTTAGTCATGCGAAACATAAATTCCAAAAAGTCCTTTTTGGGACTTGCGCTACATTCAAAAGTATTTAGTGATGTCAAAATCATGCCCACTTCCTCTAGGGTGCAAACCGAAACATGATCTTTTAAGTATTAGTAATTTTTCTGAATTCAGATGTTTCTCTACTTTAACATTAAAACTACCTACAGTTTGTCGTACATATTTTGAGACGAGGCAATAAATATACACCACTATTGTCTAACATAAAGAGGGTCCTTCACTCTCAAATATTGTTCCTTACTTGTAGCGATACCGCACCCAAATATGGAAGTTTGACACAAATTGGAGCTCCATTAGAAAAAATGGTGGTAACGCTGACATCAGCCAATATATAGTAGTCGTTATTGCAGGCCATCTGAAAGATAATATTATTTTCCTTTACTAATTTAATGGGTAAAAGAGTAATAGACAATAATCCATGAATCAAAGTGTTACATGAACTCATTTTATGAGAAGGACTAACAATGGCTGGAGTCCGCTGGTATTACGATGTCTGTGAGTGTGTAGTATTACAATAAACATACCCAAACTATTGTTCACCTTCTTTATATTCAAAAGTTCAGGCTACAATTCTCTTTTCTCGTGACATAATTTTTTGTTTTTATCTTTCTGCTCAATAAACTTTCATCAATGTTTAAATTTGTATTGTCTTGTTATTTGCTTCGTCTGACCTGCAGTTAAAATAAAAATCTAATTTCTTCAAATATATTTTAGTAACATTCTTGAAAATGGTCTTGGTAAGACCGAAACGCGCTGAATAAAGTAATAGTAAAAATTTTTTGTGAAGTTTATGTTCTATTTTATATATTCTTTTATATCGTTAGGGGCTCTAGTAAAAGAAACTAGGGAAGTGTGCTGATATTTGCTGAAAATATGCTAACCACCTTCCAATTTACCTTTGTATTTCCAAATCCCCTTACCTAAGTAACCTGATTTAATCAGAAGTAGCCTAACTTCGCGTCCGTATAGGTCACTCTCTCTTCATCCCCAGAACTCTAGAGGCGGGCGTCACCCAAGGTGCTGTTCTCTCCGCGTATCTCTTCAATATCTACATTCATGATATTCCCAAAGCCTCAGATAACACCCTAGCCGTCTATGCCGACGATACCGCCTTCATTGTGAGGTCACTACGTCCACACATTGTCACGCGCAAGCTGCAAGAAGCAGCCAACCGAATTCTCCAGTAAACTGGAAACTTCGTCTAAATCCCGATAAAACCAAAACCATCCAGTTTGGTGCGACACAGTGTAATACCTCGGTATCATCCTCGACAAAACCCTCCATTGGCGCCTCCATATCCAAAACACCACCAACAAGGCTAGGTTCCTCTACAGCCAACTATACCCACTGCTCAATCGACGCAACACCCTCAGCTACAAAAACAAGCTCCTCCTCATCAAGTCAATCATCCGTCCCACCCTCACATACGGCTCGGCAGCCTGGGGTAACGCGGCCCCATTCAGCCTAACCAATTCCTCGAATTGTTGTATCCGAGCAGTCATGGATGTCCCACGGTTCATCCGTAACGTAGATCTAGACCGAGACATTAAGCACAGCCTCCTAACCCAGTACCTACACGAAAGAAGAACCAAAATCCTCGCCGCCACCTCCACCCACCCCAACTTGCTCATTAGACTAGCCTCCAACTATGATATAGGTTGCCACACACCGCCACAAACGCACCTAACACCAGCTCCTTTAGGTGTAGCCAAATTCACCCCCACCCCCCCTACACATCACCCAAAACCCTCCAACCCTCTTCCCGACTCCATGTGAAGAGCAGAGTATTGCTGTTAATGGTGAGACTCTGCGGAAAGGGCCCCACGGAGGCGAGGCAGACATGCCTAGGGGGAGTAAGCGGAGATCAGAGCTCGAGATAACTTATAATGAATTAACCTGAACTAACTTACCGAGTTGAAGCTAAACATTTGGTGTTAGTGCAAGGGTATAGAGCCAATCGAAAATCGACAGTGTAATACATGGAAGATTTTTGTCATATTATGATATACGTTATTGTTAGATCTTAGTTTATTATTGATTATAATCTGGGGTTTACCTCTTTGAAAACATGGCTCTGGATAGTTCCCAACCTAAATGTTTTTTTTTTTCGGTTTAGGATTTACTGTTTTCTGATAACTCGAGTGTTTTGCAACATCATATAATAATCATAGCTCACGTCCTAGTTCAGTGTTTTACTACTCAATACGTGCCTTTGTGAATAGTTTTTAGAATGACTATACATCCGCGAGTGTCTGCAGACAGGCGATGCAGAAAAATGTTTTGTTTTTAATAATTCAATAAAAGAAGGTCAAGAGATTAGGTTTGCTTAGATATTTATAAGGATTCAAAAAGGTTTATAGAAGCTTCTCACTTCTCAACCTAGGTATATAATGTACCATTAAATTATGCACAGCTTTATAAAAAACATCATTACTTTCAGTTCTATTTAATGACAAGTCTTGCTTGACCATCAGCATTAGGAATTATTAACAATACTAATTCACCAAAAAACCGGGATTAGAAATGGTAGGGCCGGAAGTAACCGGCAAAAAGGAGTTAGAAATTACAAAACTAGAAGTGGGGTCATAGGTAAATCAAACGCTTGTCTAAAATAGTATAGTTGGGCGTTTTTAAACTTTTTTGAAATCTTTCCGATTTAAAACTAATAAATATTTTAGTAAGAAGCTTACAGTGAACCACAATAAACGTCCATTATGTGCATTATTAGCAAAAATGTGCATTAATTATTTTATTTTGATTCACTGTGAGCATCTTATTGAAATAGTAGTCTGTACCCAAGAGAATCACTAAATAATTTCAGGATGTGGCAGGATTTCAACTTCTGCTGTGGAAGTTAAAACTTTTAGTTCTCCGCATTTGTTTTCTTTTTATTTGTCTTGAAAACTTTAAAATATAATTTTTATTATTCCGTCACGGTACACGAACAGATAAGTCAGTCAAGTAACATTTCATTAGGTTCTGTTTATGACCTCGCGACCTATGAATAAGAATTGTTTAACTCAGTTTTCACCCTTTCGCATGAAATTTAAATTCTAGCCAAGAGCATGACATAAACATACCAGTTATGATTATTGTTCACTTAAAATTTCATAAATTAACGAGATTTGTGAAACTAAAATTTAAACATATAATTTTTACGTTTTAATTCCGTTACCCGCAGTAATCTTACTGCAAGCAACAATCCAGCGTAGGGGTTGCCCATTACTTACGGACTTACTGCAATTTTTCAGAACGGTAAATAAGCCTTCATTACGCAGACATACATGCCTCTAACGGCTACCATAAACACAGCCCTCCATGCTAAACGAATATAAATGACACTATCCGATGGCAAATCTGGCTAATCTCGACCCTCTCTTCTGCGATTATCCTGCGATTATCGTCCTTGTGCAACAGTATTTCAATCGCCAGGGGCGTAGTAAATATTGGGTTGTAATTTGGAAGAAGAACTATGTGTTTCCTTTGGCTTGTGGAGTTTCAAATACTGAAATAAGATGCAATAGTACTTGAAATGTAGTTTAAGGCTTCAAGAAAAATAAAAACAATTTAACCACTCAGTGAAGCTAGTGGTCATCGAATAGTCCAGTGTGACAAATGAAAATAGAGAAATTTTCAGAAATGGTCCTTCAGTTTTTACAAGAATTACTAAAAAGAGCTTTTCAAGTAGCTTCCACCAGTACATTATTATTAAAAAATAATTGCAATTTTATCTAGAATGCACAAATATTGTAAGATATAGGGTGTTTAGAAAAGTATGTCTATTTATTGTCCCACTCTTCGGAACTGCCCAGTATACTTCACAATAACTTTAGAATATATATTTGCTTATGCTCTACAACTTTTGAATTACCTCGTATACGAAAAAATGACCTTTATGAAAGTTGTTCGGTAAATTATTCCCCACATTTCTACCTGCATGAATTTTTTCTGGCATTTTCTGGTTTGGTTGCCATAGAGACCAACTTACTTTTTCCTAATGGAACACCCTGCATATGATTGCATATTTGGATTCTACTGCGAAAACTCTAAATTTTTTGTATTTCAAATTTTTATTTATTTAAAATTGTAACAAACTTTATAATAACAAAGTAAATACCCTAGAAAATTAAACAACTTAACATCGGAATAATAAACAAGTAAAACCTTTTCAGTGGATCAGGTGTTCAAAATGACCACCACTTTCTGCTAAGCAGAGCGCCAGTCGATCCCTGAACCCGTCTACAACGTTTAAAAGGAGGTCCTCTGAAATGGCCCGAATTTCAACACTAATTCTGACTTTTAAAGATTCAAGTGTCCCCACAAAAAAAAGTCGAGCGGGGTTAAGTCCGGAGATCGCGCTGGCCAGTCAATAGCTCCTCTTCTGCCTATCCAACGTCTTGGAAATAGTTCGCTTATGTATTGTCTAACATTTGCCGCATAATGCGCAGGTGCTCCATCTTGCTGGAACCATACCTGTTCATTTATGCCATTATCTACTCCCGGTAAAACCATGCTGCAAGAAGGAATCATGTCATTCCTGAGGAGGTCCAGATATTTTTCGTCATTCAAATTATCATCTATGAAAAAAGGTTCCACAATATGTCTACCAACTATGCCCGCCCAAACATTAACTTTTTCAGGCCTCTGAGTATGACCTTCCTGGAACCAGTGAGTATTTTTAGCAGTCCAATAACGATAATTGTGTCTATCAAAAATGCCATTTAAATGGAAAGTAGTTTTATCCGAGAAAATGATATTTGTTGCGAAGTTATTATCGTTATTGCATATTTCCATCATCAGCTCATAAAATTCAGCTCTTCTATCAAAATCGTCCTCGTTTAACTCGCGCACCAACTTTATCTTGTAGGGATGCAACTTCTCCTGCTTAAACAAATTATTCACGGACTTATGAGATATATTAAAATCCATTGCCATTGGCCTGGATGATTGTGTTGGATTTTCATGTATTGAGAGCATGATATCCAAAGCTTTGTCTCCCCCGGTTGCTGTTTTAGGTCGACCTGATCTAGCGGCTTCCCTAACACTGCCTATTTCTCGAAATTTCTTTGCCACTCGACACATCCTTGACTGATTTATTGGAGGCCTATTTGAATATAATTCATTGAAAAGTTGACAGCGATCTCTTCATATGTTCGTAGCCGCTCATTATTAAAATTTCAACTCATTGTTTCTCATTCAGATGAACCATAGTGTAAACAAATTAGAAATCAGGCAACAGAAAATTAAACATGAACTCAAAACTGACAGCTCTTAGGTCGCTGTCATGAAAACACCTTGACACAACTGGTAGGTATTAGGCGGCAGGAATAATTATAATTAGGAAGCTTTTCATTTTTGAGCTGTCATTATCTTGGAAACTCTTGCAGATAGGTGAGTTTTCGGAGTAGAATCCAAATATGCAATCATATGCAGGGTGTTCCATTTAAAAAAAAAAGTTAGTCTCTATGGCAACCAAACCAGGAATGACAAAAAAAATTCATGCAAGTTAGTTTTTATGTTGTTGTTATGTGGGGAATAATTTACTGAACAACTTTCATAAAGGTCATTTTTTCGTATACGAGGTAATACAAAAGTTACAGGCATTATGCGCGACTTCACTCTGTATATTACTTTGTCACACAAATAATGGGACACTCAGTATGTTAGCAGGCTTCAGATTCAGCGAAAGTGTATTGATTCCTAAAATATGGCTATAAGAAATCTCACCGAAAATAAATTAACAGAACTTGCTTCTACTAACCAGCCCTCGACTACACAGGGTATCCTCAAAGCTATGGTCAATAATTTGAGATCAAGTAGATTTATTTAAAATACAGTCAGAAGGTCATGTAACATTTCGTCAAATAAACCCTGAGCTACAGCCTCGCAAAGAGGAGACCCTGAAGATGTTTTGTTCCTAATATTTTTGAAATGAATAAGGATAAAAACTTGAAATTTAGGTATTCGATTAACCTTTATACGTAGACACAGAAGAACCAACTGTGACGTAGACTTGAATTATTGTTGTTGAAATATCGACAACTTACAGGCAGCGTCAGAAATAGGGGAGGGTGGAGTTAAAATATACCTAACTTTTTTTCATATTGATTTTTATATTTTTTGATGTCAAATTAGAAACCATTAATATTTTTTGCAAAAAATAAATAGTTTTAGTTAGACATGATTTAGGGCGTCGTTTTCGAGATAAATCGATCAAAAATTATCTTGCATGCCAAAATGTAATATGTAGCAGGAATTTAGTACCAAATTGTCATTTTTAATAAATGGGATAATAAAAAATATTAAAATTTGAATAAACAATATTAATTATGTTTTCATCGTCACATTCAGGGTAGTTTTTAAATCGAGTAATCTCGAAAACGATACTTTTAATCGTGCCTAACTAGGAGTACCTTTTTTCTGCAAAAAAACGTTAAAGTTTTCTAATTTAAGATTGAAAAGGTCCCCTATTTCTGACGCCACTTTCAGATTTGTATCTTTGTTAGTTTTGAAGACATTAAGAAGAAATCATCTTCAGGGTCTCCCCAACCTTTGGGAGCCTCTAGCTCGGTTATGGGGAAATATGACAAAATGTTACATACCCTTCTGGTCCTCTTTTGACCATATATACCATACGTTTTATTAGACCCTGCATATAATACCAAAAAATTAAAAAACGGATTGGCGTAAAAAGTTAGTTGCGAGTCCTCATTTGTCAAAGAAAAGTGGACACATTAATTATTGAGGAAAGCTCTATGTAGCTACTAAAATATTACTTTGTTTCATCAATTTCTGTCCTAATTCCGATGAATATTCCTACAAAACATATTTACCAATACAATATTCAAAGCATAATTACGCCGATAAAAAAAGAATCAAACTATTTTTAGCCTTATATTACGATAACTTTTATTAAAATAATGTATCTATGCCCACGCCCATGGCTAAAAAACCAGAAGCATCGAATCAAGTTATCTGCACGGTTCAATAAGATTCTTAAATCTCACTTTGGTCACTTTCTGGTCCACTGCCTTTGGTTAGTTGGGGTGCAGTATCTGTCTACTTTCCTGATGGATGGTAGTTTTTACTTAAAGGGACATGCCAAAGACAGCTGGTACCGCCATAAACATGTATTGGTTTTTGTTTCAGTAAATGTTTTATATTACTTGCATAGATTTTACGTTGCAACGGCATAATATTACATTTAATGAAGTAAAGGCTGTTCCTTCTATTAAGACAATTTAAGGGTGTAACAATATTTCCCTTTTAAATCGAATGAGCTATTTTTAATGCAATATAAGTAGATATATAGATATACGTATTCGTCAACAGTTTCAATGGATTCGTTTGGTAATATGATTTTGGATTTTTTCAAGTTTATTTTCAAACCATTTTATTTCTTGATAATTTATCTAACTGTTGCGTTATTTCTTTAAGCTCGTCTGGATTTGGGTTTGGGTCTGGGTCTTTTGAGATAAAAACAATATCGTCGGCAAAGTGTAGTTCCTGAAGTATGATCTGAATACCTTACGTGCTTGTTTTTAATATTTCAACTCTAGTGAACGCAATTGGTCTGTAGGTTTCCAAATTTTTCCAAAATTCCCTTTTTGAAGAACGAATACAAAACATCTGTCAATATAATCTTACTTTCTACATCCAAAAATACTGGTGATGCTATTTTCTCACTCCTACAGAATACTTTCCTTTAGTATTCTGTGATTTTTCCAAGACATTCGACTATGTGTTAATCATCCAGTACTGCAGAAGCTCTAGTACTATGGCGTAACACACATGGATAGTTTTTATTGTATGTCTACTGGAAATCGCAGGTTGTGTCCATTGATGGACAGTTTTTATTGTATATTTACCCTAAGTTATTAGGCTATTAAGTATTAGATTGGCACCTGAAGGTATTTCGATTTGATTATTAACAACATTACATCGATTTTTTAAGGCTTTTTTGATTACTAATTTGCAATTACCTAGATGTAAGTACCTCTATAATCACACCTGTAATTTAGTTGGACCTTTGGCCAATACCTGTAAATTAATTAATTAATTTTATTTAATGACATGTACAATTTAGTATTGTCTTGTATTTCTTTGATAATGACCCGCACGGTTGAAACACGTGTCAGGAAACTGAATTAAATTGTGAAATATGACAAGTAAGACTTTAATTTTCTCTACCATTAAATAATTATTTATTCTATTTTTCTTATTAAGCCGGCCAGTTATAGTGTCAAAGATGACTCCAACCAACATTGGCCGGTAACACACAGAAAGAGCAAACCAGTTTAAGTCAAAAATGATCGTTTAACTAAAAGAGCTCGAGTTCTCAAATATTTTTATTTATCCCCCTCATTTCTTGTAAGAAAGCCTGAAGGGTTTTTTTTAGCAATTCCTTTTTTATCTACAAGATGCACCCACAGCTGTATCATCCTGAAGTAATATTCACTCCCAGCTTTTGTGTAACATCTAAGGATTCATTCATCTTGCGTAAACTGAGTGTTGTAATAAAACACTCTTTCTGTTGCCAACAAAATGTTTATTTCTGCAACAAAAACGATTTTAATTGAGGAAGTAGTTCACGACTTAAGTGGTGATAAAAATACTAAGCGGTGAAGAATGAGGACCTAGTAGAAACAATATAGAAAATATATAATCGTTCAATCCAATTCTACCTAAACAAGTGATTGGCAAATATTCCTCGCGTAAAAGCAAAGATCGTATTGTATTGTTCGTTTGAACTAAAAACGTTTTTGTCTAAAATGTCTTGCCCTTTCTGTCGTTGCTCGGCTTTTAGACTATCTGACAACATCATAAATATTGCAATGTTATATCAGCCAAACTTATATCCATTTCAAACTAACTTCCCATCAGATCCCGGTCTAAATATTTTTTTTTTAATTACTTTTATTACTTAGTTGAAAGCAATTCATGTGAATTTGAACGAGAACAAAAAAGAATCCTCCTGGAACCATCATAAATGGAAAGCCCCTATAATGTTATTTAGGCCTTGTGCTTATCATAATATTTCAATTATTGATACAATACCAAAAAGATTAACCAGATTCTCCTAAATATGTGTATTTAATTCTGGTTTATTTGCATAATTATGATACTCCATTATTTTGAGAAAATAATAATATCCGACTTTTTGCCAATACTTGTAACATATCATGCAGATATAGATTTCTCGACCCACACAAAATGTCAACTCTTTTGTAGCAGACAAGCGGAAATTGAAAATGGTTATAAATGGAGACGAACACGGATATTTTCCGTTCTGGATAAAATTTAGCTTTCGGTGTGGAACATATATATATATATTTATTTACACAATATGACGATCTATTGAAAATTAACGCACCTATAGCTAAGAATGAAGAAATAGGAGTATAATCATTCTTTGTTTTGGCTTTGCATTACAAATAGTACAGGCAAACACAATATTTTTGTTTTCGTTTAATGGTACTTTTTATTTTAGAAATTATAGTACACTCCCCGGCACAAAATTCTGCCACCCAAAAATGTTAGCTTGATGTTTTATAACTTTTTATTTTTAATTCGATTTTCATGAAGTTTGTAAGTACATTTGATGGGATTATTCTGTATTCTTTTAATAATTAACAGTTGTCGCTTAGGTGATTTCTTTATTAGCAGCAATAAACACTAATAGAAATAATTGACAACAGACACAAAAATTTAATATCGTGTATGTCCACCTCTCGCAACAATGACAACTCGCAGTCTTCGTGGCATTGAATGGATAAGGTTAGGAATTCTTTCTTGAGGAATAGTCTGATATTCCTCTGTCAATACCAACCTTAGCTCCTGCACAGTTTGTGGTGGAGCTGGAACGACGACGAACAGCTCTTTTAACTTCATCCTAGAAATGTTCTATGGGGTTGCGAGCTACATACGGGCCATTCCAATCTTCGGAGTCCAACTTCTTCCAGATACTCGCTCACTACATCTGCAACGTGAGGTCTGGCATTATCATGCGTTAAAATAAATTGGTTCCCAATGAAAGGAGCAAATGAAATTACAACTTCTTGAAGGATATCTTCAATGTAACGGTGGGCGTTTAGAGCTTCATTCTCGACAAATACAAGATTGTTGAGAATGAGTGGTCATAGGGGTTTCACCAAACAAGGATCAAAGAACATGGAAACCACACACTGAAGGGAGAAACAAACAGATCCGGCTTAACAGATCAACCTTTGACCAACGGCCACTACTTGCAATGGTTAGAAGCCAATATTATACTCAAGGAAGAACATCATACCCCAGAATCCTGACTGCAGTAGTTAATACCATAATGACAACTAAAGAAACTGTTTCGATACTGTCACTGTCAAACAATTGTATAGATTGCCAACTTCGATTGTTTTACACCGAGATGTAGGTCGACATTTACCTTATCAGTGTTTACTTAAAGTTGTGTAGCTCTTACAAGAAAGTAGGTAATGGGATAATTCAAAAAATAAAATGTTAGGAATATATCTAAGATTACAGCAAAATATAGCAAAAAGATGATAAAGAAAGTTATCCGCCTCAATTTGTCCACAGGGTATTTTGAAAATGTGACAAAGAACAACATTTTAATTTAGCCCGGTATAATAATATCATCTAAGCAAAAAATGTTAATCATTACAATAAGACAGAATAATCCCATTATAGGTATTTTCAAACTGGTAAAAAAACATCATAGTCTGATAAAAAATAAAAAAGTTATTAAAAATCAATTTTATAAACAGAAAATGGAGTTTTTGAAGAATACTATTCTTAAATTTTTTGTCACCACAATGTCTTAATAGAAGTAGTTAATTAGTAAAATTGAGTAGTTTTGAAACTGTATTTCCAAATTCTTGGAAGGGATTTATTATTCATATAGCCGATGACAATTTACGTCTCAGCGACTCAACATGTGTCCGGCTACGTGTGTCGTAATTTACTCTTTCTTCTTTCACAACATCATGGGTCGTCGAGAAATCCACTTTTGTAGCAACAAATATTCATTTAAATATAAAAGTTACATTGCTTCTTCAACAAATGTGTCCTTTATTATTCAAATTTTAATACGTATTAACAAGAACTTTTTTTAATTACTCCTTAAGATAAGATGAGGGTCGCTAATTGATCATCACAAATGACTTTAATGCAGTGGAGGTTCCTAGAGTATTTCCTATGATTAGTGATCACGACATTATCGGCATAAAATTGGAGCTATCTTGGGTGGAACCAAGAAATGATGAGACTTATACCAGGAACCTCAATCAACAAAATATAGAAAATATTGAAGTGGCTTAAGCTGGGCAAAACTGGAATTATACGTCAACCGATGTCAATGTTGTATATTCTGATTTTGTAGACATTCTGCAGAGGACCGTCGATGAGATAGCTCCACTGGAAAAAAACTCACTTTCATAAACATCCTCGGATTACACAAAAATTTAAACAGGCACAGCATGTAAGACTACAAAATACTACAAAATAAGGCAATGCGCATCCCACTAAAATGTGATAAATATACCCCGATTAATGATATGTTGCGGTCATTGAGATGGTTAATTATTAATTAATTATAAGATTCAGCATAAATTACAGCCCGATTATTTGCAATCGTACCTGGAAAAGAGATCAAATCATTATGAATACAACATTAGGTCAAATGAACAATAAACTATCTCCAAGCTAAAGACAACCTCTTTACAAAAAACTCTTTTTTACGATGGAATTCGCTATTTTAACGATCTGCCCGATAATATTAAGAGAATACCAAACTTGCGAATCTTTAACAGAAACTTTTGTTATAAAGGGTGATCCAATTTGAGTTTCATATGTTTGCACCACTGTAAATCCGACAGTTGCCAATAACCACTACTTTTCAAAGTGTCAAATGTCAGTTTGCAACAACAGATTATGATCCATTTAATCATCCTACTGAGCAAACTATTCGCAACGCCGCGCGCCGTGAGAAAATTTGAAGAAACTGAAAGTATTGGAGATAGGTTAAGGCCTGTGCATCGTCGTCTAGTGCGTTCAGCGGAAAATATTGCTGCCGTAAGTGAAAGTGTGGCGGAAGACCCGAGATTGTCGATTCGTTGGCGTTTCCAGGTTTTGAACTTTACTTATGGCTCTCTTTCGGGCATTTTGCACCAGGACTTGCATCTACACCCGTATAAAGTTCAGCTTACACAACAGCTGAAGCCCACAGACCATAGGCAGCGAAGAACTTACTCAGATTATGGGTGCTAGAGCAGCAGGAAGTTGATGCTGATTTTTCAAAGTAAGTCCTATCCTCTGATGAGGCACATTTCCACCTATGTGGTTATGTTAACAAACAAAACAGCCGCATATGGGGAGATTAAAATCCTCATAGCATTCACGAGACCCCTTCACATGCCGAAAAAGTAACTGTTTGGTGCGCTTTGTGGTCAGGCGGCGTCATTGGGCCTTACTTTTTCGAAAACGATCAGGGTGAGACTGTAACAGTCGATGGTGAGCGATGTAGACGCATGATAACCGATTATTTCTGGAACGAACTTGAAGATATTGCAGTCGAAAACATGTGGTTTCAACAAAAGGGCTCAACTTGCCACACAGCGGGTGCAACGTTGGATGTTTTACGTCAAAAGTTCCCAGGTCGCATTATTTCACGATTTGGTGACGTAAACTGGCCGCCAAGATCTTGCGACGTAACGCCCTTGGACTTCTTTTTGTGGGGTTACGTTAAAAGTCGTGCCTGCGCCAACAAACCCGAAACGTTGGAGCACCCAAAAAATAACATCCGCCAAGTTATTGACGAGATTCCGCCCGAAATGTACGGAAATGTAATCATAAATTACCTCAAAAGGATCGACTGCTGCAGAAGGTCCAAAGGCGCCCATTTAATTGATATTATTTTTCATACTTAATGAAATACATACAATTTGTGTTAAAAAAAAAAAATAAGTATATTTCGTTAACCTTTTGTGATTGAGCTGAGGTTGGATCACCCTTTACTTGAGGAACTGAGGTGTGTACTATTAAGATTGTTAGTTTTGTAATCTGGTTTAAATACCCAAGGGCTAAATAAAGGATATATTTATTTACTTAAGATATTATGATTGAGCGAACTATATTCTTACCAGAATTAAAGCAAGTATTTTTTAAAAAAGCGTTAAAGCATGTAAGTCTCATATCAATAGATTGTATTACAAACTGATATGATCACAAGAAATATAGGCAAAATGGGTAAGTATTTGAATTTCGTCAGAAGCTTTTTAAGTTAAGGAAACATTTTTTCAACTTATTCAAGCAACGTCAGTACTCTTCTTAAAACCCCATTTTAAGGGTAATTTATTTTACTTTTACGTAATCTTAAAAGTAAATAAACAGTCATTAGTAAACTCAAGTCTGGAGTCTACAGTAAAGTGATATAAATGTATTTAACATTGTTAGCTGAAACTTTATCAAGATATAAATTAACTCGAGAAGTCGTTTTGATTAAACTTTTTATGGCAATTTTTCCTCAGAAACTTTTCTCGTTAAGTAAAAAGCGAAAACTTTTATTTGTTATTGTTTTCATTATTTGCCAAAATATATACGTACACTATCTTTGATTATTTTCCTACAAAAGATTTCCAAATCAAGATATCGAGCTTTTTACACGCTTATGGGAATATTAAAAAATTATATACATATATTTTTTATGTTTTCAATTAGGAACTGAATTAAATTATTCTCACAAAAATTTTCTATGCAGTCATAGAGTAGTATATATATAGGATCAGCAAAAATCTTTAAACGAAATGTAAAGCTTTACACCATTAAACCACGTTGATTGCCTTATATTGCTATGTACCGAGTGTCTCTCAAAAGTGGGATTTTGGGATTATACAGGGTAGGCCAACAAGGGCGCGTCGGTCAATAGTTGCTAAACCGTTGAACCTATGGGAAAATTTTCTTAATACAACTTACAACGTTTCGCCTCTGCTATAACCTAAAATTATTTTTAAGAATACACGGTGTCTCAAAAAAGAGTAATACCAAAAACTATATCTTTGTTAAATGGAATACCCTACATCTTAGAATATTTTTGAATTTTGCATGAAATAGCCATTATTTTTTAATAAGTGCATTATAAGTCTAAACCTAATAATTTCCGAGATATCGACTTTTGAAAAATGACATTTTTTGAAATTTGACAGCTTCTAGGCTTCTAACGGTATTTCTTTAAGTAAAACGGCTTACATGTCCCTATCTTACTTTTTTATTATTCCCAAACATCAACTTCCGGTTAAACCGGAAGTAAGTACTGTATTTCCGGGCTTTGAGTTACATCCGGTTTAACCGTAAGTTGACACTTTTGGGAAGAGAATAAGAAACTAAGATAGGGACATGTAAGCCGTTTTACTCTAAGACGATGTAAAATTCAAAAATATTCTATGTAGGGTATTTCATTTAACAAAAATATTGTTTTTGGTATTACTCTTTTTGAGACACCCTGTATACTTGTAAATAATTTTAGGTTATAGCAGAGGCGAAACGTTATAAGTTTTATTAAGAAACTTTTCTCATAAGTTCAACAGTTTAGCATCTAGTGACCGACGCGCCCTTGTTGGCCCACCCTGTATAATTAAGGCATGAATTTGCATTTATTGGTATTAATAATAGTAATATATAAGTAGTAATGTGAGAACCCTGTTTCAGGCTGGGAAGCTCGATAATTTGGTTCAGGAAATGAAGAGAATGAACATACACATAATGGGTATAAGTGAACACCGTTGGCCAGGCTGCGGATCATATCAACATGAGCACGGCACACTATATTACGCAGGTAGTGATGACAACGACCAAAACCATCGAGGCGGCGTCGGCATCTTTGTTTCATCAGACTACACAAAATATGTCAAGAATTTCGTACCAATATCCAACCGGATATGCTTACTGCAAATGAACTGCAAACCATTCAATATCAATCTTATCCAGGTTTACGCCCCGACTGCTGAGAGGAGGCATGATATGGAAGTGGAAAATTTATATGAGCTAATTGATTTCACAATGAAGACGTTAAAGAGCGATAGTATTATAATTATACTGGGAGATTTTAATGCCAAAATTGGTCAAGGACAACGCACCGATATAGTTGGTAATTTTGGGCTTGGTAGCTCCAACGAGAGAGGTGACAGACTCTACGAGTTTTGTCAGGACTCAGGGATGATAATTGCTAACACGTTTTTCGATCTACCCAAACGAAGACTTTATACTTGGCAAGCTCCGCGCAACGATCTGAATAACTCAACACCAATTAGAAATCAGATCGACTACCTACTGATTAATAGGCGTTTTAAAAATATAATTAAAAATGCCAAAACTTACCCTGGGGCTGACATTGGCTCGGAATTGGCTGAACTGTCGTTAAACTTAAAAGTTAAAAGGCAAGCACACCCAGCTAGAGCAGTTGATGTAACTAGACTAAATGACCCTCAAGTCAGACACATTGTTACCGAAGAAATAAATAACAGGTTAACAAGTCTACAGGAGAACCAGCTCCAGGATATGGAGACTCTCTGGAATAGTATCAAGGATAGTATTATGGACACGTGTAAATTACATCTCCGCGAAATCTCTAAACCCAAAAACAAGTGGATGACAGATCACATTCTAACCCTCATGGAACAGCGTAGACTGGCGAAGAACAAGCCTGACAAATATAAAAAAATACAAAAGGTCATAAGAGGGCAGATCAAAGAAGCCAAGCAGAGATGGATGGAAAGGGAATGTGCAGAAATAGAGGACCTCTGCTCCAAACATGATACTTTTAATATACACAGAAAAGTAAAAGAGATAGCTCGAGTTCACAGGAAGAGAGTGACTATGTCACTTACAGATGATCGTAACTAACTAATTTTGGAGGAACAAGAATTAAAAAACACATGGACCAGTTATATAGAGGCCAACTTTGAGGATCATAGAGCTGACGCGGTATACGTGCATGAGGGCACGGGACCAACTATCAGGGCCGTAGCTAGGCGTTACCCATGGGGGGGGTTTAGGTAAGAAAACTCTGGCAATTTATTAGAATTATTATTAAAATTTACGGTGGTTAACAAGGTAGAACTGAACATTCGTTGTTATGGGGGGGGTTTGAACCCCCTAAACCCCCCCTTATATACGGCCCTGCCAACTATTCTTAAATCCGAGGTGATGCATGCATTCTCTATAGCAAAAAATAGAAAAGCATCTGGCCCTGACGAGATTCCGACCGAGGCTCTAAAGCTCATTACAGAGGAAAATGTTGGCCTGGTAGTTAAACTATTTAATAGTATCTATGAGACGGGTAAAATGCCATCTGACTGGTTAGCATCAACCTTCATTGCTCTACCTAAAAAACAACAACCAAAAAAATGTGGTGATTATCGCTTAATCAGCCTCATGTCCCACATGCTCAAAGCATTCCTACGGATCATTCACGCTCGCATCAGACGTAAATGTGAGGAATATCTTGATGATTCTCAATTCGGCTTCAGAAACGCATTCGGAACGCGTGAAGCACTTTTCGGAATGAACCTTCTCCTCCAAAAATGCCGTGATCAACGGAAGGATGTTTTTGCATGCTTTATCGATTACGAAAAAGCCTTTGACCGCATACAGCACGATAAACTTATTGATATACTACAGGGGGTTGGAATAGATGATAGAGATATCCGCATAATTAAAAATCTATACTGGAATCAAACGGCACAGATAAAAATAGGCAATATTAAAACAGACCATATTAGAATACAGCGGGGAGTAAGACAGGGTTGCATACTGTCGCCCTTACTCTTCAATCTATACTCTGATCGAATATTTAAGGAAGCGTTGGAAGGTATATCACACCTCGGCATCAAAATAAATGGAGAGCCAATAACAACAATCAGATATGCTGATGATACAGTGATTTTGGCAAACACAATCGAGGGACTACAGTTGCTTATAAACAAAATCGGCGACGTGGGAGTGACACAAGGCCTAAAAATTAATATAGGAAAGACCAAATTTATGATATTCAGCAGGCAACCCCACAATGGCACCACCCTAGAACTTAATGGAAGCCAAATTGAACGTGTCTCTAAGTTCAAATACCTTGGTAGTATTATTACAGAGGATCTAAACCCGGACTGCGAGATAAAGTGCCGAATAGAAATTGCTCGGGCAACGTTTAATAATATGAGATCATTTTTTTGCAATGACAACCTGAATCTGAAGTTAAGACAACGCATGGTTGAATGCTATGTATGGTCGGTATTGCTGTACGGCGTAGAGACGTGGACTCTGAAGGTCAGGACAATGAACCAACTGGAGGCATTTGAAATGTGGCTTCACAGAAGAATGCTTCGTATTTCGTGGACACAACATGTTACAAACGAGAATGTACTACGAAGAGCAAACATCGAGAGGCAACTCTTGACGACCGTAAAATGCCGAAAGACATCATATCTTGTACATATTTTGAGAGGTGATAAATATCGTCTATTACAGCTCATACTAAAGGGCAAGATAGAGGGGCGCCGTGGAGTTGGAAGAAAGCAACAGTCGTGGCTCAGAAATATTCGGGATTGGACCGGCATAAGAAGGGCTGGTGAACTTTTTCGCTTGGCGGAGGACCGTTCAGCTTTTGCCATGGTGATCGCCAACGTCAGGGAGACCGGACAAGGCACATGAAAGAAGAAGGTATTAATTTTGATTTTTTAGCACTTCCGGTTTGACCACTTGGCAGCTTTTGATCTGATTAATTATTTATTGTCAGGTAGTTTATGAAAAGTAGAGTGAAAATGTCATATTTCTTCATTTTCTAATGTAATTTAAATTATTTTCTTGCTTGAAGAATAATAAACGATATTTTTGGATGATAATGATCGCTTTACAATATGTGTTAAATCTTATTTCAGGCTAGTTATAATTCTTCTCAGCATTTATTAAATTGATGTGTTTTCCAACTTATAAACAGTTCATTTAATTTTGTATACTTATGACTTGAAAGCTATGGAAAATTAGTATTAATATTAATTATTGTTTTAAATTATTACAACCAATAACTTAATTTTTGATATTTCGTTGTTACTGTTTTGTGTAATAATTACACATTTGCATTTGCTAAAAGAACTGCCCAAATTCTTTAAGAAAGAAGACATCCTCAAGAAGTAGGATTAAGTTGTTAAAATATCCGTTCGAACGCACAGACAGTGTTAAGTATAAAAACCAAAGGTGCTATTTTAACAGAAAAATATGAACTTGCCATCGCTTTATTGTCAGTACGGAAGTTGGGTGTTCGAGAAATTAGTGGAAACCTCAAGCAAATTTTATACTATTAAGTGCGATCTTTTAAATATATTTGTAGAGAAACAATTTGGTATGATATTCTATTCCAGATTATGAATGAGGCAAAGTATAACGATTGATATTGGAGTGTGTCAAAAATATTTAAAAAATCTATCAACTACATGTTAAGATTTGCAGAGGTAATGTTTTTGACGAAAAACTGCTCAAGCTGGAAAAATGGCGGCCGCTCTTAAGTTAGAGCAATGTTTTCTTGCGTTAAATACTGTTATTCAAAATATTGTTCGATTACAAACAGAAGGATGAGTCACCACAAAAACGCTTTTAAAATTAATTAATTTTTGAAAATACTTGATCGAACACTAAGTTCTTTAAATAGTAGGTTTGATATAATATCTGATTACCGCAGCGTTTTCATTTTTTAGTGGTGTATCTATATGAATTAAATGACAAGGATCTTTTAAAATACTGTCGTGCCCTACAACGCAAGCTAACTCATCAGAAAAAGAAGGAATGTGATGTGGAACAAAAAGATTTATTTTAGGAGACAAAAGCCCTACGTTTGTTCTCAATAAAGTGTGAAATCTTCTTGACATTCTTTAACCTGTATATAAAAACAACCTAACTTAGCTCTACCAAATTTCATTAAGAATCCTCCTCACTTTACCTGTGTCTGTTGCTTCTGATAAGAGATCCTTCTAGAAACTAAAAATAATTAAAAAATATTGAAGGTCTAGCATGGCAGGAGATCCTCGACAAAATTGATTTTGAAAATATTATAAAGAATTTGCAACGGCCAAATCTAGAAAACACCTATGTAATGGCATAGGGTGTACTTACATAGTTCTTTGTTTCCAGATTACTTGCTTCAATGTTTTGTTTTGTTTTTTTCTTGCATTTATAACCACTTTAACAAATAATATACAATTTCGTTTTTGAAATCTCTGTTGTTTTATTACATAATAAATACAAAAGATTTTTTTACTCAAAACAACTATTATAAAAATATAGCAAAATACGAAATTTAAAAAAATGTATGGAACTAACAACTTCAGGTTTTATTATTTGAAATATTATATTTATACTATATTTAAAGAGCGCCAAAATATTTCCAGCACGCGGGCTTTTATAAACCTTGTGGGAGCCTACTTCTTCTAAAAATCTGAAAAGCTAAACATTATTCTTTAATAAAATTCATACTATTTTTAGACACCTTAAATAAGCATATTATACAAATATAACTTTCTTTTAACTTAAAGTTCTAACAAAAAAACATATAATATACGGGGTTTCCATTTAAAAAAATCGTAATTTTCGTCCAAACTTGAAAACGTGATATTTATTTGTTTTTTTTATTCTTCCATCTTAATAAGCGTTAAAAATACTAATAGTTTTCTAATTTAAACTATTCTGTATCTTTAATAATAAGAAAGGTATCAATGGTGGACACTTAATTTAGAAAACCCTGTATAGATGTTATATAATATACCATATATTTTCTCATTTACTCAATTTAAAGAAACGAAATTACCCAACTCGATATATTTAAGTGAGACAAATCCAGATGAAGTCAAAAAAACCATAATGTCATTAAAGTGTGGAACTGCACCTGGACCCGACGGGATAACGTCAGATGTTTTAAAAGAAATAGCACCATACATTATAGAGCCGCTAGCTTTTCTAATAAATGAATCCTTTCAATCCGGAACCTTCCCAGAATAGAATCATATTTGGATAAATATAGAATAATTTCAAAAAATCAGTATGGTTTTAAAAAGGCGGTGTCAACCGAGGACGCAATGGCGGCTTTGATTGCAAAAATTTACAATAGTCTTGATAAAAGTAAACCGTCTATCTGCGTTTTTGTTGACCTAGCCAAAGCCTTTGATACAGTCAGTCACTCAAAGTTACTACTTATTTTGGAAAATATTGGATTCCGCGGTAGGCCGCTACGACTTTTACAAAGGTATCTAGAGAACAGGAGACAAGCGTGAGAGTAAATGATGAGGTAAGTGGGAGTCATTTCGTTGAATATGGAGTTCCACAAGGTACCGTTTTGGGCCCAGTATTATTTACAATTTATATTAATGACCTTTTTACTATCAACTCAGAATCAAATATAATAAGTTTTGCTGATGATACTGCAGTTTTTTATCAGGGTAATAGCTGGGACCAATTAAGAACACTGATTGAACGGGATTTCACTAATATTGTAAAGTGGTTTAACTGTCGCTTATTAAGTATAAATTTAAAGAAAACTTTATTTGTGCCATTCACTTCATATAGCAATTCATTACCTCCTTTTAATAATATTTCTTTTAATTTTAATAACCAGGTTGTCCAAATAAAATCATGTAATAAAATAAAATATTTAGGAGTTATTATCGACTGCCACTTGCGATGGAATTTCCATATAGATTATGTAACTCAAAAGATTAGATGTTTATTATCAAAGTTTAGGATATATCGAGATATCTTTAATGAACAACACCTTAAAATATTATACTTTGCACTTGTTCAATCTCATCTGACTTACGGTATAATTGCATGGGGTGGAGTCGTGAATAAATATTTATCAAAGTTAAATGTTATTCAAAAATGGATTTTGAAAATTATGCTTAAGAAAAGCGTCCTCTATCCAACGGCTAGTCTCTTTAATGATTTTAGAGTTTTAGATATAAGGCAGCTATTTTTTGAAAAAATGGCGTTAAGATTGTTTCATAAAAAAGATCATTTACCGTCAGCAGAACATGAATATTATACGAGACACAGGGAGGACTTTGTGAGGAAGCCTAGAATTATCAGAACTGTGGGACAAAGATGTTTCAATTACTTGCTATCCAATGTTTTTAATGAAATCTCCGGAATTGTCAGGACAGTGCATTCAAGGGGACTTTTCAAGAAGTTGATAAAGAATTACTTATTAAATGTAGCAACCACAAACTCTATACATCAACTATTAGATGAAAAAAATTCCTACAACGTAACCCTTGCATAAAAATGAATTTTTATAACGGTGATTAGGTATTAATTGCACTAAATTTGTCTTGATTGGGTACAATTGATTGTAAATAGAATTGTTAGTTTTGGTTTTTTTTTTTTTTTTTTAGGATTTCGGATAATTATTATTATCCAGTAAATTAATGGTGCCTTTATTTTATTCTATTTTATTTTATAGATTGGTTTAGGTCGCTAAAAAATTATGCTTTAGCTATTATTGTTTTTTTTTTCTCTGTATATGTATTATAATATACTTCTTATACCGACATTATTGTTTATGCCGTTCTATGTTAGATTTAGATATAATATACTATTTAAATATAATATTATATAATATTTCAAACCCACGCACGAGTTTTCTCCTGTGGGTATTGTATTTATTGTTGAACTCTTCAGTTCTTTTCTTAATGTATTTTTCTTATAATGTCATCAATAAATGCTTTTATTATTATTATTATTATTATTGCAAACAAGCTTCTTAACCATTTCAAATAAAAGAAAATAACGATCAAGCTGATGGCACGTTATAGTTGCACTGCAACAAGACTAAGTTTGAAACTGACGAGCAGCCAGTTCTCATATTCTGCATTCCAAATCACCTGAACTTCTGCCGTTGTCAGATTCTGCTTCCCAATTATAAAAGTTTAAATTAATTTGGTGATACGAGCTGAAGGGACTAACATTTAGTGAGCTTATTTGTTTGGGAAATATTAAATTTTAAAATATGAAGGGCAAGCGATATACTGCCTGTTTAAAATGAAGTTAGCGTGATTTCTAACTTTGTTACCATATAGGGTGTTCGAAAGAGCTGTGCCTAACTTTAAGGGCCGTTTGGTGGAATGAGAATAAGTTCGCAAATGCACTTTATAAGGTAGCTTGTAGCGTTTAGGGTGCCTTTAAATAAATGGTTTTTTATTTAATACCTTTGGACTGCTTTGAAGAATGGGGAAGAGTATTTTAGTACCAGCAGATTATTCTTTACACTCTGTTATGCAAAAAATATACTCTTAAACATAATAGGTACCCTAAAATCAACCTATCTCGAGAGTTTAAAGAATAATCAGCATTTCAAATTTTTCTTTTTTTTTATAGTTTCTCTGGTGATGTTAAATTTCCTAAAAATTACCCCGGTAAAAATATTGTCACTAGTGATGATAAATAGATGATAACCAGTTCGCACCCTAAAGTAATAACGTTTTTTAGTATTAACTTATCATCCAAAACTCATATATTTTCTTCAAAGCAGGTAAAAGATAGTAATGATCTGATAAGTAATAAATTGACAAAGGAATTCTATATGTGATATTTTTTTTATACTATTTTATTGTTGCATTTCTTTAATCAGAGTACTTATATTTTATGTTAGTTAAAAAAGAAGACATGAATTGTTTATACATTAATATTAGATGTCTAAGAAACAAAATTTAATAAATTGGAATTATTGCTATGAAAAAATAACATTGATATTCTTCAGAAATATGGTTATATTCAAATGAGAGTGATAATTTTTCAATTGGGAGTCATAGCGCTGTACACTGTTGTCGTGAAACTAGAGGTGGTAATCTATCCAAAAAATAATATAAATTTTTAACATAAAATATCTGAAATTAATCAATTTATAATTATAAATTTAACAGATAAAAATTTATTTATGTTGGGTGTATAGAAATACTGTCTTGTTATATAAATATGCTAAATAGCAATGGTTTCAAAATATTTACCAGCTAGAGTAATTTTAAATAAATTACATTCAATTATTGACCATATTAATAGTAATTATAAATTGTCTGTTGACATAAACCTTGAAGATCATATATTATCGGACCGTAAAATAATATTTATGAGCATTGCTAACTTTTCTTTAAAACAAAAGGTTATAAAACCGATATATGAAGTTAAATTTACAAATTTTACAAACAACAATAAAACACTTATTGATAGATTAAAATTATTGCATGGATCAGATATAACATTTGAAACTTTAAATAATATTATAAAGGAGGAGATTAATAAAAATTCAATTATAAAAAAGTATAAATAGTGTTTTAATCTAAGTGCAGGTTGGTTTATAAAAGGACTTGCAGATTTTATTTTTGGACGAAATAAAATATAAATATTATTTAAAAAGTATCCGCTAAATAATTATTTAAAAAATACATTATTTAAATTAAAAATTAAAATAAAGTAAGAAACTTAGTAAAATATAATAAACAACAGAATTTTTATGAAATTAGACTTAAAAATGCAGAGGGGAGCCCTAAAAAAATTGGAATGTTTTAAAAGAGATGAATAACTTAAAAGAAAGTCACTAAATCAGTACATTCAATTTGATAATAATAGGAAAAAAATTTCAGATGGAACAAAACAATAAAATCTTTTTAATAACCATTCTACTAGTATAACTGATAAGATTATTAATAAATATAACAGCCCAATAAATAGATTAAAAGAAAAATATAGTAAGGAAAATAATTTTGCAAATATGTACAGGGTTATCCAACCAAGACTGGACAAGGCGGTTTTTTGACTTTTCCTGTACTTTTATAAAAAAACTGAAATAGCCATCTTAAGTCATTTTCTCCCGCGAAGTCGAATATCTTCAGCAAAAAACAATTGAACATCAAACAAAAGTACTAGGGGTCACTTTGATATTTTTTTAAATGGGATGCCGTATTTTTAATGAGCTTATCCGATTTCTCATATAAATTTTGATCTAAAATGTTGGATTTTTAATTCAAAAACGCCTTTTTTCTTCAGTTTTAAATTCGGAAAATGTTCGTCTACCGTAAGATTAATACCTGATAGATGGATACCCGTTTCACCTGTTCACCCTTTAACCTGCTTTAAAGCGTCCGTTAGTTAGACAAAATAATCAAGTTTCAAATTTCTATATATTTTTCACGAATTAATTACAAATTTAGTAGTTTTTGCAAATCTATTATTGCCTACGTATAAAAAAAGTATGACATATTAGAAAAAACTATAAACTAAAGTGAATAACTTTAATCTCAATAATATAATTGTTCTATGTGTCCTCCATTATTTTCAAAACATGACCGATGCCCCCTTTTCAATCTCTCCAAAGAATCTCTTACAATATTTTGGTCCTGGTTAAGTCTATTAATTTCATTTATAATTTTTTGCTGAATGTCCTCCAGACTTCTGTTGGGTCGTTGATAAACTACATTTTTTAAATGACCCCATAAAAATGTATCCATTGGCGTGATATCGGGGCTATTTGGTGGCCAATGAATTGTTCCGTTACGGCCAATCCACTGATTGTAACGCTCGTTTAGGTATGTTACCACTTCTCGAACTGCATGAGGCGGAGCACCATCCTGCTGCCAAATGATATTGTTGTAGGCTTGCAATGGCAACCTTTCCAAGAAATCCTCGATATCGTTATGAAGAAAATGGAGGTATCTTTGGCCTGTTAAAGAGCCACGATAAAATAGTGGTCCAATAATTCGATTTTCTAACATCCCACACCAAACATTAAGTGAGCTCCAACCTTGAAACTTTATCATTTCATATCTATGAGGGTTAACTGCTGCCCAGTATCTTGTATTTTTCCGATTGTATACCCCCGATGTTGTAAATGACGCTTCGTCACTCCATAGAATTTTATTATATAAATTATAATCTTCGTCTTGCTCTCTCATCAGCATTGAAGCAACAAATCGAAATCGCAGTTCTTTTTCAAGCTGTGTTAAGTATTGAAAACGGGAAGGATGCAATATGGTTTTAGACCACATTTTTTTAAAGTTCTGTGAACTGTTCCATAGCTTACTCTCCGGAGCCCTGGACCATACCTTACTTCTCGTACCGCTTGCGGAATAGAACTCTTCGGATTTATAGTAAAATATTGAACAATAGCTCGATCCCTTATATTCCGTCTTTTCATCTTTCTTGGCTTATCTTTCAATGTCTTACTTTCTTCAAATAGGGTCTTAATTCTGAGAATTGTATCCACTGAAATGTGTCTCTGGAAACTCTCAAAAAATGTTCTTTGTGTTTGTCGAGCATTCTCTCCACTTTTGTAATATAATTTTATTACATTTAGCCGTTCTTCTAAAGAATATTTCATTATTTGTAATTAATTCGTGAAAAATATATAGAAATTTGAAACTTGATTATTTTGTCTAACTGACGGACGCTTTAAAGCAGGTTAAAGGGTGAACAGGTGAAACGGGTATCCATCTATCAGGTATTAATCTTACGGTAGACGAACATTTCCCGAATTTAAAACTGAAGAAAAAAGGCGTTTTTGAATTAAAAATCCAACATTTTAGATCAAAATTTATATGAGAAATCGGATAAGCTCATTAAAAATACGGCATCCCATTTAAAAAAATATCAAAGTGACCCCTAGTACTTTTGTTTGATGTTCAATTGTTTTTTGCTGAAGATATTCGAATTCGCGGGAGGAAATGACTTAAGATGGCTATTTCAGTTTTTTTATAAAAGTACAGGAAAAGTCAAAAAATCGCCTTGTCTAGTCTTGGTTGGATAACCCTGTACAAGGAAAACCAATAACACAGAAGTTTTGGAAATGACAGATTTATTAAAATCAAATTCAGCACCTGGTAGATGGTATAAAATCAAAACATTTAAAAACGATTAAGAATACTGCTAGTCCTTAAATAGTTTTATTAATTAATAAATGCATAGAATTTGTAATATTCTCTATAGAATTAAAAATTGCTAGAATTACCCCAGTATTTAAAACTGATGATAAAGTGATTTAAATAATTACAGACCTATTTCTGTTTTACCAACATTATCAAAAGTTTTTGAAGAAATCTTACTATGTTTTTTAAATAACATACATTTTATTAGCGAGTATCAAAATGGATTTCAAAAGAAGAAAAATACGAAAAGAGCAGTTATAGAATTATTGTTAGAATTTATTTATAGCGAACTGGATAAGAAAAAAATTATTAGTTGTTTATTTTTAGATTTTCGTAAAGCCTTTGATGTAGTAAGACATAATATTCTTCTTGAAGAGCTGAATAATATAGGTGTAAAGAAAATTGCTTCAAATTATTTTAAAATTATTTACAACAAAGATATAAAATTACGCAAATTAACGGAATTCAAAGTAATAGAAATTTAATAAAATATAGGGTTCTTCAAGGGTCAGTCTTGGGAGCACTCCTATTTTTAATTTATATAAATGGCATTATTAATTTAAATCTAGTTAGTAAAATTTTATTATAAGCTGATGATATTGGTATTTTTTATAATGGAGATGGAATTAACAATATTGAATGAAAAATGATATTAAAATAATTGGGAATGGTGTTTTATAATGATTTCTTTTTAAATGGGAATAAATGTTTCTATTTAAAAATAGGAAGACTAGAAAATAATAATTTAACAAATATTCAAATAAATAACTCAAAAATTAAAATAGTTAAAACCTTTAAGTATTTAGGATTAATCCTTAATTGTGATTTAAATTTTACTGAACCCATTAATCAAATAATAAATGAATTAAATAGGGTTTGTAGCATGTTTAGAAGAATTTTCTATTATTTAAATACACATACAAAAAAATTACTGTATTATAGTTATATACATAGCAATTTAACTTATTTAGCATCTGTATGGGGAGGAGCTAAAAAATATTATTTAGGAAAATTGCAAAGATGTCAAAATAAAGTTATTATAGTATTAAATAATTATGCATATGACACGAATACTGAACTCTGAACTGAATTTATTATGAAACAAAATACTTCAATATTAACGAAATCATTTTACACAAAAAAATATATACAAAATTGTAAACAAATTTATTTTCACAAACATCAGCTTTATTAAAACAACAGATATACACAATTAGTATAATCGTTCTAAGAATCAATTTTTTTTACTTCTACGAGCACGACAAGGAGTAAAGGTGCTATAACTCATTATGAATTAATTGAATACAACAAAGTTCCTCAAAGTTTAAAGGCAATTCAAAATAAAATAACATTTAACAAACATCTAAAATCATATGTTATATATATTAAAAAAAAATAATAATAATAATAATAATAATAATAACGAATAAAAATGAAAATAAACAGGAATTATAAATATGATTATATTTTTTTAGGAAGCCAATATAAAATCTTTGTATTTTCACAGGATTCTAAAAAATAAATATCTTTTATCATAAATAAAATCAGTCTCTTTAAAGTAATATGTAAAGGCGCCAAGTCAATTATATTTAATATTAGTATCAAAATACAATGAGTATTTTAACTATTATTAATTTTTAATTTAATAATAATTCATATATATCGTAGATTTTTTAAATGTAAAGTAAGGGCATAGGACGTAATTTTATTCTTTATTACCTAAGAGTATTAAATAACGGACGAGCAAAAGCGATTTCTATAAATTACCAAATTGGTAAAAGTTCTTTAGCTGTAAATTGGTAGTTTTATACATTAAAGCAACTAAAGGATGTATGAATATTTGCTTTAATTAACGGAACTTAATACCTATTTATTCCCATGAATAACGGTTTTAATTAAAATTTAGTAGATATTCTCCCCTATATGTATGTTTATCTATATCTGTGTGTTTTAGACCTTGCTTAGAAATTTTATTAAACAACATTAGTCTTGTAATCCTTTTGATGCATTCGCTGGGGTTTGAAAATGAGGGTTTTGTTCACAACGTGATAACCAACATTTGACAAGAAACATTCGTGACTGTTAAAGTAAAGTTTTACCATAGAATATGAACCAAGACTGCTACAGATACCCTAAATAAAAAACAATGTTAAAACATAAAAAAATTACCTGAGTTCTACTCTAAAATTGAAACTATATTATAATGTATTAGATATACCAACAACAGGTATTAAATCATTAACCTAATATACAATCTTAGAGAGAGTTGAGCGCCAGTGAAAATATTTGGAACAGAAGTAGTCGTGGTGGATCGGACGAAAAGTATTTTTATATACGTCTTCTTTTGCATTACAGCATCCGAGGAGTGAAGAGTTCAAAAATAATGGGCAACCTCTGTGGTTGTCCCACTCGATAGACTGCCATAACCTAGGTACACCAACTCTATCATTAGTCCTCTTGTGCCTTAACAACTACACTCATGTGCAAAGAAAACGGTCATTGCAAAATTTTGATTAAGTTTTAGGCTTGATAACTTTTATATTTTTAGTCCGATTTGAGTGATTTTTTTATAGCATTGTAGGTACACCTATCGACTTTAACGTGTCTTTTACCAATTTTAAGTAACGTTGGGTATTTCGCATATTATTCAAAGATAATCTAAATGCTGCTTTTTTCTCTAATTTCAAAAACCCTGTGGAATAACCAAGTAACAAAATTATTTTAAAATACCAGTTTTCATTTGAGGTCATCTATTCTTTACATTTTGTTTTTCGGTTCATGTCAATACATGCATTCAGTCTCACACAAATGCAAAATTAATGATCTTGGTTATCAATAATTTAAATTTTTCCGTAATTTCATTATTGTTGGAACGAAAATAAAATGTTTGATCTGCCAAGAGAAATAAAAGATTATCAGGACGCAGAAAAAAACTATTGTACTAATCAATAATAAATTACAAATTAGTTTAGGAACAATGATATTTGGAAAACAAACTTAATAAGTACCAATTAGTTTGAACTTAAATATGCGTCAATACTTTGTATTGCTTCCTCTAGCCCCCTATAAATGGAGCAAAAGGAACTACATAATTTTCGATAACCTCCTCAATATACCTCTGTGCTGCCAGCGATCCTCTATCAATAAATACTGATTCAGTACAGGCCTCACGTGATATTCCTGCCCAAACCATTACGAAACCTCCTCCATAACTAAGCCGGGGGCTGAACGTACAGGGTTTGCGCTTATATTTAGACCCCTATCTAGAGCGAAAACAATTAGAGATAGAAAAAAACTTTAAATACGAAAATTTTAGGATTTTTACTGAATCATCAGAATGGAAGCAAAAAATTTTCAAAAGATGATTACAATGCCGAAAAAATAAGCAACTTTTGTTTTTTTTTTAAATGGAATCTGTATCTATTTTTTTAAATTTAAGATATTTATTTCCTGATTCCAAAAATATAAAGTTTGTCTATATCAGCTCAAACCGTTTTTAAGATATTAGCAATCAAAATTTTGAAAATTTGTATTCATTTTCGTTTATAAGGCTAGAATGCCTTGAAAATCAAATGATAAAGTCTGCCGGCCTTTTCTTATTGCAATTATTACGTCTAGGAAGCCATGGAAAACAAATAATGTGGCCGGCAAATAGCCCCATTTGACGGTGCTTTGAACATTCAAGTTTTGGAACAAAGAATTCGAGAAGAAATTTTGGTGCTAATTAGAGACTACCGAGGGTCCATTATGAACTCAATAAATCATAAATTATTAGGAAATATTTAAAAATGTATAATAAATCAAGGGAGTAACGTTAAAAATCAGTAATTTTCTGTTTATGTATAATTATTTTTCTTTTTAACATTGTATTAATTTTTTTTTTAAATTTAAATAACAATAATAAAAATAATTTTTTTATTTTAATTAATTATTGTTACTAAAGTAATAATACCTTATGGTTAAATGAAAATTTTGATTTTGACAAATTAATCGATATCAAATGGAATTAAACTTCTTGCATTTATTTTTCAACGCCTCCTAATGTTATTTTAATAGTAAGAGAAGTAGTGGCGCAACCAGAAAATAAGTTCAGGGGGGGGGGCGAAAAAGTTTTCGATGCCACGCCCTTTTTTCAGTGATGATGCTTGGCTTTCAAGTAAGAAAAATAAAAAACACAACAGAAAATCAACAAAAACAGCCAGCCTCGTTTCAATTTTTGTGCAATTTTACCTATCTTAGGTAGTGATGAGTTTATTTTTCTTGTTAAAAGTAGTTAGACGACCCGAGCTAAGCTCGCTCGGGGGGGGGGGGGGGGGCTACAGCCCGGTAGCCCCTCCCCCCTTGGTTGCGCTACTGAAGAGAAGCATCACCAATGTAGGTCATTTGATTTTTAAGGCATTCTAGACTAATAAACGAAAATAAATAAAACTTTTTAAAATTTTAATTGCTAATATCTTAAAAACGGTTTGAGGTAATATAGACAAACTATATATTTTTGGAATCAGGAAATAAATATCTATAATTTTAATAAAATAGATACAGGGTGTTCCATTTAAAAAAAAAACATAAGTTGCTTATTTTTTTCGGTACTGTAATCATCTTTTGAAAATATTTTGCTAAGATTCTGATGATTCAGTAAAAATCCTAAAACTTTCGTATTTAAAGTTTTTTTCTATCTCTTATTGTTTTCGCTCTAGATAGGGGTCTAAATATAAACGAAAACCCCGTACATTTAGCAAATCGTTGGTTCGTTCGTCTCCACACTCGCTGTCGTCCATCTGGTGAGAGTGTAGGCAACATCTAGACTTATCGGTAAAAAGTACACTGTTCCATTGTGCCAAATTCCAATTCACATGTTCACGAGCAAATTGTAATCTTGCTACTTTATGACGTGGGAGTAATCTAGGGCCTGTTGCTGGTCGGCAAGACTTTAAACCGACATGCTGTAATCTTCGACGAATGGTCTGAACTAACCAGAACTGATATTTTTACCCCGAACTTCTCCAAGTTGATTTTTCGCCTGTACTGAAGTCAACCGGCGATTGCGAAGGGTTTTAAGAACAAGAAACCGGTCATCAATTGCTATAGTCTTGCGTTGCATACCACTACCCGCCCTTCGTGTATTTCTGCCTGTTTCCCTAAAGCGTTTAACTATTCTTTCGATGGTAGAGCGGCTGGTATTAAGTACTCTGGCCACATACCCATAATTTCGCCCGTCATCCACTAAAGCTACAGCTTTTGCACAATTTTCAGCACTTAAAACCATTTCAAATGCACAAATTTACTGTCAAACTGACAAGAAATAAAGTTTCAAACAAAGAAAGACACAGCGACCTTGTAAAAAAAATTCTGAATTTATATTGCATTAGAAATTATGTAAAAATTTAAATTATTGATAACCAAGATCATTTTGCATTTGTGTGAGACTGAATTCATGTATTGACATGAACCAAGAAACAAAATGTAAAGAATAGATGACTCTAAATGAAAACTGGTAATTTAAAATATTTTTGCTACTTTGTTATTCCACAGGGCGTTTTGAAATTAGGAAAAAAACAATATTTCGATTATCCTTGTATAATATGGAGAATAACAACGTTACTTAAGATTGGTAAAAGGCACGTTAAAGTCGATAGCTGTACCTACAATTCTATAAAAAAGTCACTCAAATCGGACTAAAAATTAAAAAGTTATCAAGCCTAAACTTAGTCAAAATTTTGCAAACACCGTTTTCTGTGCACATGAGTGTATAAATCAAGAAACCAAGAGGTAACCTTAAGTTTGAAATGAGAAAACTACAAATATCAATAACAAAATAGAACGTTCAATAAAATATATACAAGATACTCGACAGAATGACCGAAGACAAGAGCGATATTATTAAGCAATGGAAATCAGTTAAACACTGTTTACTTGAGCCATGCAGAGAAATACTGACGGGACAGGAAGAAATAGGAAAAGTTTGGATGACTGATAAGATTCTGAATATGATGGAACAACGAAAACAATACCAAAACCAGGACACAAAGAAATATATAACAATCAATGATGAAGTAAGAAAGAAGTGAACGGATTCAAAAAAAATATTTACAATACAAGATGAACCAGGCCCGGATATCAACAAGGAACAAATACTGTAGGCCATGAAAAACTCAGAAAACGGAAAAAGTCCTGGATCTGATGAACTCTCCAGTAACATCCTCAAAATTATATATAAAAATCACATGTGTATTTTGGTAAAGCTATTCAGTCAAGTTTATCGATAGGAACACATGCCTTGGGAATGGTTGCTGTCGCTGTTTGTTTGCTTACCCAAAAAGTATAGGGCCAGAGTGTATCATGACCATCGTCAGCTTAATGTCTCACACAATAAAACTGTTACTAAAAATAATTCATAACCCGATATATCAAAGACTTGACATGGGCATCTGTAAAACACAATTCGGGTTCCGCAAAAGTTTGGAAACCCGTTAGACTATATTCGCACTTGGTGTATTAGTCCAGCGATGGTTGGACGTTAATCAGGACGTGTACGTATGCTTCGTTGATTTGATGAGGTTTGCCACGACCAGCTAATAAATGTCCTTAAAACGAAAAATATAGATGATAACGACCAAATGTATATTATAACCAAAAAGTTAAAGTTTGCATCGATTACCAATTATCAGAGGAAATAGAAATAGAAAGAGGAGTGAGGCAGGAATGAATACATTTTACGATTTAAAAAACTTAACCAAAACAGTGCGACAAACTAAGTTTAAGCAGTTCCGCCGCCAATAGTACTGACTCTTAATAATAATAATAGTAACGGAAACATCTGAAATAAAAGTCAACGGAATACCGACAAATAATATAAAGTATTTATACGATACCGTGGTCTTAGCGGAAAATATCGAAGACCTGCAGAGACTGATGAGCAAATTGGTTGAATGCAGCAAGCAATGTGGACTGACGCTGAACGTCAAGAAAATTAAATTTATGAGGATCTCAAAAATCCAGCGGGACAAAGAAAATCTGATAGTGAACGGCAAGAACATTGAGCAACTTGAAAATTACATATACCTCGGAATATTGATAAACTCATCAAATTACTACACCAAGAAATTGAGAGACGCATAGAAATAACCCGATCAAATTTCATCAGGATGTGGAAAGGTGCTCAGCGCCAGAGACCTAACATTGAATTTGAGGGTCAGGTTGGTCAGATATTATATATTCTCTGCACTCCTTTATGACGTAGAAGATTGAACGTTGACGTAACAAACACTGACGTCATTAAGATAATGAACATGGAGGGCAGGGGCGGATCCAAAATATATATTGGGGGGGGGGGGGGGGATTATGTGAAAAAATAATATTTGACATCACACCATTTTACGTTTATTAGTCAAACACAACTAATACTTATTATTATCTGGTAAATCAGGCAAGAAATAAAGTAATAAAGAAGAACGTGTTTTATTTACAGCTTTTCTATGATAAATATAATAGATAACACAAATAAACAATTAACTAAGCAATTCAATATGAAACCTAGTATACCTTTACATCTATGAATTTAAAGGAACTGAAATATAATATTGTTTGGAAAAATGTGCACATTAATAATGTACGGAGAAAAAACATATCCAGGTCGAATGTAACTCGAGAACAACAATTTTGATAGAATTCTGTCAAAATTGATATTTTAAAGCCGTCTTAATCCATATAATTTTTGATATTTTAGTACTTTTACCTGTAACAAGAAAAAACAGGAAAATAAATAATTAGTCTTCGATGTTGGTGTGTAACATATTATGCACTTTAAGCTTCCTCTTGTGATTTCTGCAAAATTCCTCCAGAACTTCTTCGGGAGTAACATGCTTTGCTTCTTCGTAAATGTAAAGTATGGCAAGATCATTAAGTGGTGAGGCTCCCACAGTCGATTGTAAATATGATTTTAATAACCTTAACGATGAAAAGGATCTTTCCGACGAACAGCTTGTAACTGGTATTGTTACCAGAATCTCTAGTCGAATTTAAATATTTGGAAAAAAAGAATAGGTTCTTGCGATGGTTTCTATAACACTTAAGGGTTTCTCTTCTTTTTGCTGCCAGTTAAGTTTCCATAAGTTTAGTTATCCTTCTAGCTCTGTCTTATTTTGTAGATCATCACTGTAAAATTGAACTGCCTCAAAAAATGTGTCGTCATTTAGTTTATGGAGGTATATGGGAACAATGTTAAAACAAAACGATATATCATTTACGTAATGAAGTACATCACAAGTGAATCACCGCATGACCTTATTCTAAATTTACATTTTCGCGTAATTTTAGGGGGGCCCGGGACCCTCTGCCCGCCCCCTGAATCCGCCACTGATGGAGAGGGGGATAATGGAAAAACCTATGCAAAGAGAAACGTAGGATGGAGAAGAATATCCTGGCTGCAAAACTTGAGGAAACGGTTTAAATGCACCTCGGGTCAGGATAACCATGATGAATGTCAACTTCTGTCGCGGAGATGGCACTTGAAGAAGACGTTCAGCATTAAAAGCACAATAGCGCCATCTCGAGTTTATGTCACAATGCAAAATAAAATCACACCAAATAGATACGTCATGAAAATATAGCAACAAAAAATATACTAAGCATGGTATACCATCCCTGCGGAAATAACGATTTTGACACTTCACACAATATTACTGCGGGTTGGCAGTTAACAAGTGTTGTTATATTTTTATAATCGGTCGATTCACCACGATTCTTGTAAATTTCTTTACGAACGCCAAACTCTCTGGTGTGTTGGTGATAAAGAGACAAAATGCTGCAATCTGTGGCCTGAAGATCGCAAGGTACGATCCATCTTCTAGCTGACTGCTGAATTAGATTTATTCGAAACCTCATTTTGGGTTAGTTCAGGTTAGTTTAGGTTAGTTTAGGTTAGTTCAGGTTAGTATAGGTTAGTTCAGGTTAGTTCAGGTTAGTTGGCATCGAGCGGATATAATTTTGAACTCCCTCTAAAATTGTATAATCGAGCTCAATAAATAAAAATTTTTGATGCTCTATATAGCCCAAATTCGACCATCACTGGAATACCGATCGCATATTTAAGGCTCTGCTCAGTGGCGTAACTACCGGTGTTCCACGTGTTCCACGTAACACAGGCCCGGAACCCCAAAGAGGGCCGGGACCCTAATGGGCTCATAATGATAAAAATTAAAAATTCAATTATTTATTTACCTACATAATTTATTACAATAACTTAGCTTAGAATAATTTGGGGAAAGTTTTAATATGATTTTATGTACCTTTGCCCATGTTTCCACAATATTTGAATTTGAATTTGAAAAATAGTTAGTCCGTTATTTGGCATTTCTTTTAAATAATAATAGCGGATTCCACGAAATCTCAGAAAATAGTTTAGTACTCTCATTCCAGGTGTTTTTCATTTACGAGCCATGTTAAAACCAGAATCATTGAAAAAGAAGTAGGTACGTAATAATATGTTTTATAAAAATATGCACTTACTCACTTTTAAATAATGTTCCCAATAGTATTCCTTTCTTCATTTAACAGTGCACTGACAAACTGAAAAATTAACCTAAACGAACCCAAATTAACACATATTACACCCAAACTTATTTTTTTTTGTCCGCGAAGTTGTAGCCCTGCAAGTTGTAATCCATGAGTGACTCGCGGTTATAGTCACATGAACACAGGTCCGTAGCTACATTGTTACGACACTGGCTCTGCTCCTAAACATACCCTGAGATTGTTGAATTCCATTCAAAGAAGAGACAAACGTTTGATCGGTGACCATGATCTGACAAGCAACCTGGGAAGCTTTGAACATCGAAGGCAGGTTGGCGACTTGAGTCTATTTTACAAATATTTTCATGGCAAGTGCTCCACGGAGGTTGCCCGCTTGATTCCACCCAAAGCGGTACATGGTAGAAGTACACGACGAGCCACTGCAGCCCACCCGTACGTGGCTCAGCTAGTATCCCTCGAACGACGCGGTTTAAAAGTTATTTTTTCTGGAGAACGTCAACACTCTGGAACGACCTTACTGAAGCCGTGTTCACCAACGAGTATAATTTCCAAAGATTCAAGATCAACGTGAAGTTTCTTGTGCAAACGTACCGCTCGCAGAGCGCCCTAAAGGAGTAACCCTGTAGTGCTATACCATATCATAAAAAAAAAACAATAGCGAATATTATTAATTGTGATAATTAATAAAGAATGTCATTTTCGATGAAACAGATGAAATCACTTTATCGTAACAGAACGATTAACGGAGTTATTAGCAAAGAACTGAACTAACCCTGAACTTCTAGTTGGCGATTAAAGACGCAGTGTGTTTTTCATACTTTTTGATTCTGAGCCATTTTTTAACCCCCTCCAACTGCCCTAAAAAAATTGGCTTGTTAAGATTTTTTGTTACTCAGAGTGATATTATATTAGCATCAGTTGTGTTGGACGACTTGAACGACCAAAAAAAAAGTCCCTGTATAAAATATTTATTTCCTACATATACGTCTGGCCAATAGCCAGTATGCGGCATTACATAAAATATAAAGTGACATTTCGGCTTTCAAATCAGTAAATCGGACATTTATTATTTAGGAGAAATAGTCGGTAAATCTGAGTAGCGGTTACAAATGACATGATATGTCGTTTGGTATGGCTCTTGGCCGCTATTTCGCCTCGACTTCCTAGAAAACGGTTATTACATAGATTTGTCTTTGGTGTTTTTGCAGGGCCGTTTCGGATAGTTTCTAAGACAAACAAACAATTAATTTCGCAACTATTTATCTTAATAATAGCAGAATTTGCACGATATTTGGTAGTGAGGGTTCTTTCGGGATGGAAAATTCAGATCTGACAGGTTTAATGTACCTTGTTGAAGGTGCCACCAGCGGTAATTTGGATACATCTAAAACTTTTTTGTGCCTCGGTGTCTTAAATTTCTAATAATAAATTCTTATTAATGGTCGCATTTTTAGTTTAGGTTTTTTGGTAAATAACCTGGTACGATAATTTTGTACAAGATGTACGTTACTTGATTGAGAATGCATTTGGTTCTAAATCAAAGTCCAAAGGAGCGTAATAAAAATAATTAATAATTTTTCAAATAAGTTTGTTGAAATTTGATACAGCTAACTGCCCTAACTAGATTAAATTTATTAAGTCCAATGGCGTCCCGGGATCACCTTAACGAATATTATTGACAAAAAAATGTAAGCCGCTAACTTTTTTCTAATTTTAATATTTTTTCTCGGATTTACAAACTTATAATACAATTTTATTGTTACTAGCATTGTCTTCGTATCATGCTTTGTTTTCCAGAGAAAAAATAAAAACCACTTTATTGCATGTAGGTACCCAAAAAATACCTATGTATTTCAAAGTTAATTAAAACATTAAATTAAAAATAAAAGTAATTTATTAAATTGAATGAATAGTCTTTGGTTTATTATAAGTAGTAATTTTTGCTATAAAACTATATTGTGTTACAAATAGAGATTTCATCATAGTAGGTACTATAGGTATATGGTTATTTCAGTTGCATAATCGAAAAGATCTGTAAATGTTTTCAGATGTTTTTCTACCTTAAATAATTCAAAGTGCTTTTTCACTTTTCTAAATCCCTATATGGTTTATTTTGTTCTCAACAATTAAACTTATTATTTTGGGTGTGTTAAACTGATATTTAAACGTACTCATCTTACATAAGTACGAAAATCAAAATAAATAACGTTTAAAAGTAAAAGTTACCGCAGAAATGAGTATCGCAGTTATTTAACATGCTTTTAACTTGAAAAATATTATTTATAAATTAAGTTAACATTAAAAAGTTAAAGTGTTAAGTTAACTAACTCAGTAGGTATTTTTAATCTACAATAATGTCAAATTAATGTTAAAATAATGACATATTTTCAGCCCTATGATCCAACACACAACTTAACTCTAGACGCTATTTTCAAAATTACCTGTTTTTCAACCACAGTGAAAAATTAACAAGTATGCTTATTTCGGTTGTTGTCCTGGAAACGGTACGTTAAAAGTTAACTTGAGTGTTTGATCATAGGGCTAATTATCAGTTACTATTTGACTTAAACGTTATGAGTTAAATTGACAAAAAAACGGGAATGGACCTCCTGAGACTTTGAAAAAAAAGTTAAATTGGATTATTGCCTTAAAACAGTGCATTATTGTAGAACTATCCGTTATACTGTAATATATTGATGGATTGATTGAGAGGCATAAAATTTTAACACCTTTAATTATTGTAGAATAGTTAACTGTCTTCTAACATAGTAAAACTACCGTTCGACGTCCCAACTTCCTAGCTTTCTAAGAAATAATCTTAAATCTCTCATATATTTGGCCTTTCCCCTAAACATTACCCCTAGGCTATCGTCTCCATTTCCTGATTAGCTTCTCGTGCCATGTGTTTCAAATATCTTTAGTTGTATGTATAACTTCCCTTCCGGCTGGCCGCATATAAGAAATTCCTTGATTGAATTAACTAATTTGTCATTTTTATTTGATATAAAAGCATTGTCGTGTATTTTTGTAATGGGCCCTGACAAATTTTTTGAATTACATTAATTAAAATGCGATATGTGTACTAATAGAACTATATTTGAACTTTGTTTCTCTTATAGAGAGCATTAGTGCCCTTTATATATAATGCTAAGTATAGCTCGCCTTTAAGTATCTTATCATAAAATACCTCAAAAACGAATTTAAAATTACTGAAAATGGCGATGAAGTCCATTAGAATTTTCCGGCGCCGCTCTATGTAATTATCATAGAAGAGCTGTTCCATTAGATACCGTCACGAAGAAATCTGCATATAATAAAAGTCTAGAAACCTTTTACAACTTTGTTAAAAGCTTTTTGAACTTTTAGAACTTCATTGTGATGTACACCCAAATATTTTTATAGAATGTTGAAAATGTGTTTTTAACTTTTATAACCGCCAAGTTTTCATTGAGATAAGTAAATGGAATTTTTTTGTGCAATGATCACACTTACTTATCAATTAAACACAATATTGTTTCACGAAACGTCTGAAAACATGTAATAATTTTCTGTTGTTGTCGGCGTTATTACGCCTATTGCCATAACTTTGTCTTTAATAAAACCCCACAAAAAAAAATTCAATGGAGTTAAATCCAGTGAACTTGCAGGCCAGTTAATAGGACCACCACGACCAACCGCTTGTCGTGCAAAGTGTGGCGGGGCACCATCTTGCTGATTTGCATAATCAGTTCCTTAAAAAAATATTGTAAACGTCTTCATTTAGGTGACAGTCAAAGAACCAGGTTTTAACCGACCAAGGATGTTGATTCGGCATTCTCATCCAGTGAGGATTTTGAGGTGCCCAATAGTGTAGATTATGCGGGTTGACCATAAATTAATAAAAGCAAAATTAATTTAGTACAAAATTTAAACTCAAAATGATCCAAATTATTTTAAATAATTACCTGACTACAATAAAATGGGTAAATGTTGCTTTGCCACAAAATGCTTTTTTTTTAAAACACCTTGTTTTCGTAAATTGCATGTTTTAACCAGTTACAAAATGCGATTCTATTTTGAAAACCTTGGGCATACATTTCCTGACGAAGAGTTATATAGTAAGGGTGAAAATTGTGCTTATGTAAAATAGCCAGTATCGATTTTTGGCACATTCCTGAATTACGCGCAAGTTTACTTAAATCAACATGAGGAGTTATAGCTACTACACCCAAAACGTTTGTGTTTGTCTTCGACTCTGTTCTAATTTCATAGGTTTCCAGTAGGGGAGACCGGGGCTGGTTGGCGCAGTTTTCAGAAAATAATTTCTGCAACTTGTTGGGGAAACGATCATCCAAATGTATTAAATATAATATAATTAAATGCAACAAATGTTTTTAGAATCAATACTACTGTTAAATGTCTGATTTCGGTATTATTTTAATAAAGGAGCAAAATGTATCAATGTTTGCTAAACGAATATGGTGTTGTCGCCGGCAAATATCATCTTTTAAAATACATATAATATGTCCTAAATAATAAACGGCTAGTCGATCGTTATTCCAGGAAAAAGCAATGTTCCACGTTTAAATGTTAAGAGTATATTTTTAGAATTTTGTATATTTAAAAACCCTTTGACGGCGTTTTGACGCTCTAGGAGGGTGACACGGCATGGTGCAGTTTGTTTATTGCCGTCCGATTGGTTGGGAGAAAACATGGGGTTGTGTGGCCTATCAGAATGCATTGTTGGTTAGTCGTTGTGACAGCGGGGGTGTAACCTTGCTGTCAGATGATATAGTTTTCCTTCTTCTAAGACACTACACTTTGGGTTAAGATAAAGCAAAGTCGTATGTCAACAAACGCACGTGGTTTTCTCTTCGTCGGAGTGAAACAAATAGCATTACCTAAAAAAAGGCACCCAGCAAATGTATTAAACAAATATAGTGATTAGTTTGATTGTAAAATCAGTAGTGAATAGTTATGTTATAGTACGTTATTGTAAAATCATGTACTAAAGAAGTTTTGTGTGATTTGGAGAAATAAACGCTGAATTACCACAGTGAAAGAATCAGTGAAATTAACCTACAATCGAGGAACACAAAAGCCTCATGAACTGTTGACGCAAGTTAAATAACAACACTTGGCTTGCTTAACAGCAACTATTAATATGAAATCGAGCTCAATTACATGGTGCCATAACCATTGTTAATAGTATCGACTAACAAATTGGCATTAAAAACCTTAGTATATTAAATTGAAAAAATAGTCCATATTTTCATTGAAGTCAAAGTAATATAAATGAAACGATGCAGTCTTTCTCCACAGTTTAATGATTAGCAAAGTAAATAAAAAGCTCCCTACATGTTTCGAGTGCTTAAGCACTCATCATCAGGGTATACTAAAATCGAGTTTAGTGGGAAGTTGTCTCAAATTAATAAGTACAACTCGCAGGATGATAAATGTAAAAGTTAAATACTTGATGTGTGAACTGGTCATATTATCATATTAATTGTGTTGAAATTCAGATATAAATGAGGTTTTGATTATAAATGTGAAATTTAGATTATTGAAGAAACATTGTGGATAAGGTAACAAATTAAGTTAAAACATTTGAAGAAGAAAGGTTTCCTTTTTTATTTGAATTGTGAGAGTTTTTAGATTTCTATAAAGTTTTTAGATCTTAAATTTAATATATAGATTAACAACATTACTTTAGTTGTTAAATTTTTTTTTAATTTTTATTAATTGTTAGCCTTATTACCTAACATGGTAATATGGGGCTATAGCCCCATATTTTATAAAATAGGTAAAGTTCTCTCATAATGGAAAATTTGCTAAAATTTTTTAAAAGTGGTTATAAAGGATGAAATATAACCTGTGCTTAATCACTCCGTGGTATCTGCAGCACCGTCAATGTTGAAGTGACTTCAACATTGAACAAAGATCTAAAAACTTTATAAATATTTAAAAACTCTCATAATTAAATAAAATAGAAAACCTTTCTCCCTCAAATATTTTATTTTTATTAAATTAAGCAGAACGATCATCTCCATCCTCTTCATCAGATTCAAGGTTTGTTGTCTTTATCTGCTTTTTCCATTTAGCAACTTCTTTGCACGATTTTCTTCACAGAATATTTTCTGTATCGCCTCTTCTTTTGGGTTTTCACTAAGCTGCTTTCCATAACTTGTATCCTTCTTTTCTTTTCAGTCACCCAATGTTCGAACAACAGCTGCCACTGTAACCAATGTCTCAAACTTCTTTGGCAGCTCTTATCATTTCTTTATTGGAAGTTTCTCCCTTTACGGTGTTTCTTTGGTAATTTCTCATTTCAGGACGCTTGTATGAAAAAAATCTTTTCATTTTTACATTGCCACTAGCGCTGGGGTAGGTTGGCGCTGCGTCAACCTGCCCCAATCCGATTTAAAATGTTAAACATTTATTAAAATACCAAGATTTATGACAGTAGTGATCTTTCTAGCGGCAAATATTATCAAATATGGCAGATTTAAATAACAATATTTACGACTTTATTATGCTACTTACCTTTAATAACACAAACACTATCACTTAGCACAAATTTATATAAATATGAGTAAAAATTGACGTTGGCCCCTATACGGATTAACGAAGACTAACCTGACCGTTGCATTACGTGAACATTATCCCCCACTAAAAAAGATTATGCAGAGCAAAACAGCATTGCCAATGTTTCTAGAAAGTACTGAAAGTTACAGTGCGCCAACCAACCCGTGCACCAACCAGCTCCGGTCTCCCCTACTGCGTCCTCGATCTTCTAATCGCCTAAATTTCAAATGAGTTTTTGAATGGCGGGAAACATAATAGCCCACAATTGCGCAGCCTCTCCTTAGTTCCTTCTACATTCTTCCAGAATTAATAACATGTCTATTTCAATGTCGTATGATTGTTCTATAATTGCACTGAATAGGAAACTCAAACAATATCTTCGAATTGGATAACTAATTTATCAAAGTCAAAAGTAGTATCCTATAGTAGACCACGATAATGAAAAGTTTTAATAAACAATAATCAATGGAGGCAGATATCCTAGTTGAAAATGTTTAGAATAAGGTGTTCCAATTTTGTTTCTTCAGAAATTCGTAATTAAGCAACCGGTAGTTGTAGTGTGTACGTAGCTGTAGACGCAGAATTGATTTATTAAAAAAAATAATTAATTCCTACCTTTCAATTTGACATTTCAAGTTTGTCACCAGCCAGGTAAAATCTGGAGGGGGTGTAAATGTCAAAAATGTCGCCCAACCTCCCTAACTAACCTAAAATTTGAATAAAATATTTGCAGCCATTTTTCGGATTTTGCATTGAACACTTTAAAGTCTTTACCCCGAATATAATTATATTTAATTGTTTATAGAGTCCTTGCACTTTTTAAATTATTTGTTTCATTTTATTGCCCAGTAAAATGAGTTCTATTCAGAAGATGTTTATCTAAATATTTGTAATATATATTGGTATTTTTTACATTAAGCTCAAACATCCATTAAGCTACCTAAAACATGTAAAAATACGTTGATTTTAATATCAAATGTCTGATAATAATGTGTTACAATATTCTTTATATTATATCATATAAATCATAGTTTTTCTATATTGACAGTAAATCACAAAGTACATTAAATCCACCCAAACCTATAACGTTAACCCAAAAATAAAATAAATAACATAATGTGTTTGACGAATTCTTTGGATTTTTCATGGTTAGAGGGGCTCAAATCCTTTTATGCAATCCGTTCTCGAAATCTTTTATAATTTGTAATATGGAAAGTCTTTAAAAAAAAGTTCTCATGCAAACCACTATAGTCACAGATAGTCACAGTACTCACAGTAATGCTTTGTTATTTTGTTTTAATAAAATTCTCACACTGATTTTTAGACCAGTTTTTCTTTTCGGATCATCTAGTTGGTCAGGATCCTATATGATAATTTTTACTATACTGAGATTGTTCAAAATAATTAACGTGTCATCCAATATAAACAGAGTAGCAAATGAATACTATTTGACATGTGGTAATTATAATAGGACATATAAGTATGTCTATATGTTAGAAACTTTGTTCTCTTGCCACTTGCTGAGACCTTATACAATAAGGATTAACCAAATTATGCTAAAACAGCTATTCTTTGGGCTATTTGCCCCAACGAGCGCTAAATTATAAAGCAAAATTTGGCGTATGTTCACTAACACCGTTAGTACTAAAATACAAACTCAGATGACAGAAACTACCGGAAAGAAAGAAATGAATTTTTATTTCCAATGATAGGATGCTACACTGCTGCTACCTGTAGACCAGTTTCGAACTCTTTGGGTCTCATCAGAACAGGTCAAGCATGACAAGCGAACATACCTACCACTGGAAAATCGAAACACCGTAAGGTTATTATTGTGTTTATAGTTAGTACCATACTGTATTTTTTACTTCAGATTGCTGGAGACTACTGGAAGATGGCGCTACCTACATTGTACTGCCTACGCAGAATAATATTGTGGCATAGGGTGTTTTGATTTTTGAGTGGTAGGTATGCTCGCTTGTTATGCTTGCCCTGTTCTGACGAGAACCAAGAGTTCGAGACCCAGCCCGGTGAGACCCAAATGAGAGAAAGCGAAGCACAAGAATTACAGCTGTCACAAAGTTACACTGCAAAAACTGCAGGAAGAATCGCCATACTCTTTGACATATCTCGTGTTATCCTTTCTTACAATGTGTTATTTAAAGCTGTTCTATCACTCTCACTCTTAAAAAGCTAAGACTATACGTATATCTAATCTTGTGATTTTTTATTAAATGGTGGCTGAGACTGACGTTTTCTTTTTGCGATTTTATTGATTTTTTCCAATTTTCTGCAGAAAATGGGTCCTTTTTTGCCACAGGTAAGTAATATCAATCATTTATTGGTTAAATTTGCTCAAACATCACAATAGTGAAAAAAAAATCGAAAGAAATCGTTCAAAATGCGTTATTGACCTCCCAAAACCACGCAACATTTCTACACTATAACTTAATTTTACTGTTCAATTTCCATTAGCTGTACATACAGAGCTTTCGCCTCTCTTCGGTTTTTTGTAGTCTCTTTGTAGATTAGCAGCATATCAATTTGATGCTCACGCGTAAAAAAGGCATATTTTTAACTTTTCTTAGAAATAAGTCACTTACAATGACTATTTCCCTCATATACTGTAACTACAATGCGCTTTTCACTTGATTTTCGGTGAAAATCAGCCCTCGGTCGCGATTGAGCTGAAAATTGCACTCTTCTGGTTTTTCATTGTTGGTTACCTACGAGAATAACCGTCACTGTCACAACAAGTTGAAATTTCTGCTTTGACAATTTCGCGTCAATTTATCAAAATGATTCTGCACCTACTATTTTTTCATTCAGGAAATAGTCTAAAAAATAAATTTCGTGCATGTAAAATGGCTTGATAATCATGCACTCAGATTTGTTGCCCTAAAGAAACAGCTTTCATGCATTTTTATTGTTATTTACCTTAAAAAGTGTAAACTTTTTGGTAAATAACAATAAAAATGCATTCAAGCTGTTTCTAGGGCATCAAACCTTCATGCATGATTTTCAGCAATTTTACATGCACTTAACATATTACTACTGATTATTTACCTCATCCATTATAAAAGCGGGCTGATTTTCACTTGATTATTCAGCGATAATCTCCCGCTCTCCGGTGAAAATCACCCTTGTCAAAAGTGAAAATCTCACCCGTTAGAAATCCAGCGATAATCTCCCGCTCTCCGGTGAAAATCACCCTTGTCAAAAGTGAAAATCTCATCCGTCAGAAATCGTTAGTTTTTTATTTGGTAAATAATCTTTAAAATACATTTCGGGATTGGGAAATAATCAGAAAATCATTCTCAGATTTCCACGGCAAAAAATCTTCGGAATGATTTTCGATAATTTCCCTATCCCTTAATATATTACTACAGATAATATGGCGATAACGTCGTAAAATCGTTCAAATTAGTCAACAGGTCTGCGGGGATCCATAGCTGCCTTTGATGAAACTATGAATAAATTAACATCAATTGCTGGTTAATATAACTAAACTTTTAATTGCCTACATCTTAAAAACTAATAGGTTTAGACATAGGGAAGCATAAATAAAAAAATATTTAGAAAACTAAGAAAATTTTGAAAATTAGACTTAAAAGGTGGAGGTATCATTAATATTATTGGAGAAATTTGTATTTGAATGTTAAATATGGCAGCACTTTCGGTTAAACTGGAAGTGAAATAGTTGTGACTAAAAGGAAGTAAAAAAATAACATTAAATTATTTACGTACTCCTTTGCCTTTTTTGTAAAAACAATAAAATATGTGGCTAATTTGTCAATTTCCAACGACATTTTCGCGTAAACTGTCTTAAGCCGGGGATACATCTGAGGAACGTTGCCGTTCGTTCGCATTCGTTTACATTGCCATCATTGCTCCTCGTTCGTAGACATTCGCGGCAACGTTGCTGGGTACACTGACACATTTACGAACTCCCGCCAATTCCTACTTGCCATAAACAATTTGCTAGCGTTCCACTTATTCGCGAAGATGGCTCTGCATACTTCTGAAAAAATTCTGGAAATCAGCTGTTTTGATATTTTAAATGTGTATTGTAAACTTATGTACGAATCCCCACTAGCTAGAAATCGTAAACAAACATCAAGTCTTACTTCTGGTGGAATGGTTTTTCTGAAGTATGTATTCTGCTTAGCAATTTTTGGTTTAATCATTTCCAGAAGGAAGGTGAAATCTTCTCGAGACATTCTGATGAAATTTTTAAAAAATGTATCATCTAAATCGGCTAGTAAGTTCATAGCATCATATCTACTTCTACTTAGATATAAATCACTCATCCAAACAAGTCTATGTTTTCTCTTCTTTTTTTCTAAACGTCGCTGAATGATTTTAATAATAATCGACGAGGCACAGGCCACTATTAACCGATTTTCACTCATATCAATCTGTCTCGTCGAATTGTAGCAAACTACTGCAAATTATTTTCGGCACGTCCACATATGAACGCTTACCAACGTTCGCAGACATTCGCAATTCGGATTTTCTTTTGATCTTTTGAGGTTTACCGACAGAACGTTCGTTCGCATCGCTGGCCATTCGCAGCAAAACTTATTCGTTGCAAATGACCACAAATGACCATCTACACTTGACGAACGAATGCGAACGAATGCCAACGAATGCGAACGAATGGAAACGTTCCTCAGATGTATCCCCGGCTTTAGATACGTATAGGATATGACACTTGTTTTATTGTTAGAGTTCTTCGTAAAATTAACAATTTTAAAAACATACAGGGTATTCTATTTAAAATAACAAGGTTGTTGCACTTCCGGTTTAACCAACTGACAGTCAGACGGTTGAATACTGAAAAGGTATGGACAGTGCAACCATGTAACCTACCAAAATTTCATAACAATGTTTTATTATTTTATTTCATAAATTTTAGGCAATAACTTCTTTATTTACTTTCTATCCTCATCAGTCGTCAAAATATCTTCAATGCTTTCTTATGATTTATTTAATCATAAAATGTGACACTTAAAAGGACACTTCAATGCCGAAGAAGTTTATTAAACGAAATTATAAGATAATAATTGGTCCTACTTTAAAGTTAAAAGCGTAATTTGGTGATTTTAAAGACAAGATGACAATAATTAAACTATTGGGTTAATGGAAACTAAATAAAAATAATTATCGGAATACTTGATGCTTTTTCAAGAAAAAAATATAATATTAACCCATTACGATTTTCCTTTTCGTACTCTTTTGAAGCGGAATATTAAAAAAAAATCAGAATAATAAAATCAATTTTCTTTAGGACAGTACTTGATTTATGGAAGCGATAATTGTATTTTATTTAGATTTTCTTCGGAGCGATCTTTATTTTCATATAAACATCGGAATTTCAATCCAAGTTGCCGGAGATTGAACTAGAAGTAAACGATCTGGTGAATTGAGTAATGTGCTTAAAAAGTATTTTTATGTAATGTAGTTTATTATATATTAGAAGTTAAATTGCTTTATTTGGAAATATGTATATAAAATACAGAAACGTTTTAAATTGAATGTAGTCCTGTTATTTATTTGACAAAACAAAGAAATTTCCGAAGTTTACGCTGAAAGAAATTACGTGTTTCATTAAGAAATTACATAGTATATTAAGAATATATGAGATTTACCATATGAAAGATAGTCCGTTTTTCGTGCCATGGTAGGAAACATGCCTAGTGTGCCACTCTTTTGTGGTCAAATATGTTTATGTGTCGCTCGAACCTTATATTTTATTATATTAATTTATTATTTTGGTAAATTACTTTTTGTAATAGAATATGGTTGACAAAAATCATAAGTATTTAAACATTGTTTATTCAACTATGACTGTGCGTACTTAATTTTAAAGATAACTTGGTATTTCTTCATGAATGTTATACTTATTATTATTGTGCTTCTGTTTTAGACATTTTTGTATTGATCATTATTTAATATTAATTTTGCAAATTTTTTCAATGGATTTGGTTTTATACAGTGTAGTACCAAAAGTAGCAATATCCCCTAAATTTCTGAATATTCTGTGGAAGTTAGTGTTTAACATCACAATAAAGTTTTTTTAGGACAATTTTAAGCCTCATCATTTCTTAATAATTATTTTATTGATTCATATCAACATTTTTTTCCTGGAGAAAACAACAATAGCAAATATTAATGCATTACATTTCAATCAAGCAACATTTATATTCTTTTGCTTAGTAACAATTAGTATTTATGTTGGTTGTGGTTATATCAGAAGTGTCAGTGTACGATCATTAAGCATTTAAAGTTTTTTATTTAATCATGTGGTCAGAAGATGTTGCACGAGCTGATGCATTGAATAACGATGGTCGTGATGATTGTTATGTTGCAGAGCCTGAAGCAATAGTCAAGATGTGTTCGTCAGACCGGTGAGTAAAGTTCTTTTTACAATATTCGTAAGCCACAAACCAGCGAGATGATCATTATAATATAGCACTAGCGTTTCTGGACTAATCGTACGTCGTATATTGCATGAACAAGGATTGATGTCAAGAAGACCAGCTGATTGTCCACGTTTATTCGCAGCCCATCGTGCTTAATGATTAAATTTTGCCCGTAAATTAGAAACTATAATGACGAAGACTGGAGATATGGTTATTCTCAGATGAGGGGAATGATTTTCTAAAGAATACCTTTTGGAGTCGATAGCATTATGGTGTGGATTGGAATTTGAATACATACCTCGTGTCAATTGAAAATGGCGCTTGAACTGCTAACCGCTATATCGAGAAATGTTTAGCAGACCACAAGCCATTCCTTTCGCTTTCCTTCTTGGTCAAAATCTTTTGCCAGGCCTATGTCGATTATTTGAATAAATTGGGCACTTAACGATTGGATTAGCCTTTATATAGGACTGATCTAAACTCGTTCGAGCATTTGTAGGACATATCAGAAAGACTTATATGAAACCGAGTTTGCAACCGAAAACTAGAAACCAGTCCAGATCTTCGAATGGCATTTCTCGAAAAGTGGCAAATTTTTCTAAGAGCAATCGCTAATTATAATAAATCCTATTTTTGACAGCAGTCAGCCCGGGAATTTTTGAGTTGTTGAAAATTGCATGGTGTCTTAAAATTTCTGTTTCATTTTATAATAAAGATATTGATATGAATCAAAAAAATAAATATGAAGAAATGATGAGGCTTAAACATGTAATACAAAGACACATTATTTTATCGTGAAATTCGTCCATAGAGCGTTTAGAAATTTAGGGCACAATGTAAATTTTCGTCCTATATTTTATAACCCCAAATTCGTTTAAATTTTTACAAAATCGTTTTCAGATAATGATCAAGATAAAAGCGCCTACAACTTGAGGGAAGAAAGATCAAAATCAATGCAATACTTAAAAAGTTATGTAAGATTGACTTTGAACAAAATTTTATTTGTCAGATAATTTTTGCAGAAAGGTGTAAAGGTAGGGCTTCCCCTAAATCGAGGGACAAAAATAGTACTTCAAAATGTTTTCTAGCACTTAACGGTCTATAATAGTAAAGATGTGCATTTGACTGATTTCAGTTTATTAGATTAATAATATTAAGTTTTTAAAATAGGTACTTGATTATCCAATTTATCATATTGGGTTTTAGTACTTTTTAAGGGAACTCAATATTAAAATAGTAACTAACATGACTTACGGTAAATGAAGAGTAAAGCAACATCTAGTGACGATCAAAACCTTTTAATGCTCCCTGGCGGCGACTCTTACTCTACTTAATGACCGGCTCTCTGATCGTCGCAGGTGTTCCTTTACCTTTCTGGGTGATTCCTGCTTGATTGGACTACGTTATGCGTTATATCGCCACTAGATGCCGCTTTATGTTACATCTACCGTTAAGGCATGTAAACTGTCCAGAGTGGAAGCGTGAATCGAGACCTGCACTATGGAATAAAAAATTACCTTCATATAAAAATAGAAACATTATAGGGATCATCTGTACTCCGAAATTCTTAGTTTATGATAGAAATGGTTGTAAGTATAATATGATGTCTCGAGAGAGAACATTAAATGAACTGCTCTCCAACCTGAACTAACCTAAACCAATGATATTTTACAACGCGACTTTACATCAACTTCTGATATCAGACGCTGTCACTCCGAATATTCTTTCGCAACACGGCCATAACGCTGTTTGACGCTCGATGCTCCCACTCTGGACGAGCCTTTAGCCTTCTACATCTTAGACTCTTTGATGTAGTTTCTTTCGTAAGACGCTAGCCACACTGACGAGCGGTGATACGTCGAAACGCATCTGGGGTCAGGTCTGACAAAGGAAAAGGATTAACCATTAAATTTCAAATGAATGTACCAATCTTTCTAAATTCATCATAAGTTTACAAACATAAATAAAGTTGTTGGTGTTGGTTTAGGTCAGTGACTAACCTTATAAATCGAGGTGGAGAACCTTTCCCACTATATTCATATTTATTACGAATCGTAAAAAAGGAAAAACTTATAACTCATATTAGATAACCAAAATCAGTAAAAAAAATACTTTTGCAATAATTAATATTAAAATATCCGTAACAATAATTCTTCCATTTTAAGTACTAAGAATGTTACGCCAATGATGCCCTATGGCTATGGAAGATACTTACAGTTGCACATGTCCATATCCTCGGAAATTAAATCTCCATCACGACAATATGGCGTCTTCAAGCAGACACCTTTGACACTTACAAGAGAATACAGAGCTTTAATGAAGCTGCTGTCATCTATCCTGTCGTTTAATTTTGATCGGTGTTATTATTATCAAGTAATAAAGCTGGTTCATAACAATATCTGCAGCAGTATGGTGCGCCGTTGTTCATTACTTAACAAAAAAGGGGTTTATAGATAATTAATGGGATGATAAGTGTTTAAGGTGCATCGGCATATGTGATAACGGGAAGAAGTCCGCGGATTTGGCTTAAACAACTTGTCTGTCTTATTATTTTTATATTGTGGAGGCGTAACCCTTAAATAAAATATTATTTATCTGAGGTGCCACAGGGCTCAGTGCTGGGGCCAGTATTGTTCTTGATGTATGTAAACGACCTTTCAAATCTGGATATTTAGGAAAGAAAACTATGAAGAATTAAGGAATATGGTTGATGGTAGAAAAAAAAAAATGAAAACTTTGTGCGACTTTTGTCTTAATGTGAAGAAACCGGGTATTTTGACATTCGGATTTACTTATAATGACCATATCTTAAATGATCAACCAAAAGAAAATAAGCCAAATTTCTTGGACTTCTTATCGACTCAAAACTCAAATTGCTCGTTGCTTTATTATTCGTTTTGGATTTTATACCTGCGTAATTTAGTTTCTCTAATTACTTCATTATATCACCAAATGTAAAAACTTAATTTATTTTTCAGTTTAATTTATATTATTATATTTATTATAGTAAATGTAAATATATTATAATAATGAACAATGTGTATTAATAGTAGTTATTAGAATAATTAGGTTTTACTATACGAGTTTTTACATTTAAATATCGCATTTAGGAAACAAAAGAATTAATTTAGAACCAAAAATAACTATAAACCTTCCTACTGTGAAGTTATTAAATTGTCGCTTGTTACCTTCTGCCTTTCAACCATCAATATAACTCTTAGTGCTTATTAGTGTCAGTAGCTTTGTCAATAAGAATAAATATTATATTTTTCTATGGTCAATAAAACTAAATAAATAAATAAAATAAAATATTTTAAAATTATCTCATACATTTACAAAACCAAAAAAACAAAATAAATTAAACACAAATGGACAAAACTTAACTCAACAAAAAGTTTCAAATTTAACTTTCGCGGATCGTTACCGGAATTAATTCATCAAATATGGCCATTGGCCAACCACATTAGCAACTTAGGTTAGCTTCTATAACTGATTTTTTAAATAAAGAAATATACATTTTAAGATATTGAAGAGCTTATATCGACACAAAAATATACAATCTTACGGTATTTTCCTACTGTTCCATTAGGCAGGTCAACAGTTCACAGATGTTTTTTTCCCATTAGTCGCATCGGGGGATGCTTTTACAGAGTGGGCAATAAAGAATATTTTACAGCAAAATTACAACTCACTTTAATGGTTATAAAAATTTAATTACGACATTAAGCAGCGACAACGAGCCGGGATGGTGCGTTAAGATTCATTCCCACATTGGCAATTGATTTGTCCTCTATAAGTCTAGGGTCTATTCCGCACTCCGCACTGAACGGTTGAATGACTATCATCATCATCATGAACTAGCCCATTTTGTTCACTACTGGATATAAGCCTCCCCCGTGGCTTTCCAGTTGCTTGCAATTTTTTTCAGGTCAACGATCCAGCGAATTAGTAGCCCTCATCCAGGGGCGGATGGGCTACCTAAGACCGGCCCGAGCAATCACTTGCTAAAGCCGGCCCACAAATTACAACAAAAAATAATATCATTCTTTATTTTGCAATATTTATTACTAACCTAATAAAATAGTAAACAAAACTAAAAATAATTCATAGTAGAATTAACTTCTTCTATTATAATTTTTTTACAACAAAATCTAAATCTAAATTTAACAACTGAGATAAAATAGTATTTGTGTAATAGCAGTCAACATTTTATCAAAATAGACAATTAAAAATAAAGGATATTTTAAATTATAAGATTAACAGTCTACCTAAGAAACTAGATGATCCTACTAGCTCATTAATGACCTCCTCATTGTCGATGGTCCATAAGATTTCTTTTTCAATATTCATTATCATAAAAAATGATTCCAAACATTCATCGCTTAAAGAATTGCGTAGTCGGTTCTTGATGTATTTCAAAATAGAGAAACTTTTCTCGCATGACACTTGGGTGACAGGCAAAGTTAAAATATATTGGTAGACTACAGATAAGCATGGATAGGCATTCTGATACATATTGTATTTCAATATTGCTAGATAGCAACAATGTACACAGCTTCTACAGAGACTACTAGGACTTTTTTTCTTGACATTTATAGGTTGTTTGTGAATCTATAACATCTGGGTCATCTTCGTTAGTTATCTCCTCATAATCTGCCAAAGTATCGTTTTGGAAGGATTCATTTAAAGTCATATTTAAAGTCATCTTATAAATATCCCAATTCAATACAAAATGGCACAATTCTTCCTTAATATTTGACACTTGGGTATCTTCTTTAAATTTTAAAATTTTCTTTAAAATGCTCTGCAAGCTACTTTCAGAAATAGCATTGGTTTTGATTTCATTAAAATTTATAGGATTGAAAATGGACATATCAGCACATAAGTTTATATTTCTGTTATATCGGTTTTCCATTGACATAATGGCGGTACCCATTATAACATTGAACGTTTCTATTTTAAATTTGTCTTTCCAATTACTAACAGCTTCATCACTGCAATTTTCGTCGAAGAATTTCTTGACTTTTCGTATTTTCGTAACTGGAAACTCATCTTCCATGTCAAAACTAATATCTCTTTAATTTCTTAATATCTCTTTTCTTCATTTCACTATTAGCCCAAATTAGAAAAATTGGTGTTGACTTTTTAAAAGCCTCAAAATCTCGTTGAATTCTTTTTAACTCGGCCGTTGACGTTTTAGTCATGGCATTTGCTTTCAATAAATCCAAACCTCTGGTCTGTAGATATCTTGAAAGTGGGCCAGTGATAGAAAACAGTTTTAAAAGAAAAGGGGGAAAGAAAGATATTTTCGTATTTAAGGAATTGATGTTTTAAGTGTTCTGCAGTAGATCGGATATCAGGATCTAGGTCAAGGTTTTGTGAAATACTTGACAATGATTCAAAAACATCTAAGTATAATGGGCTATCTCCAAAAATCTTCTCCAACTCTTTTTCTTTAGACCACCATCTAGCTTGTTCAATTACTCCTAATTTTCTTATTTTCTTGTCACAATAAATAGATGACCGAACATCAATCCTCTTATACGATTCACGAAAGAAGGTGGCGACTGAATTAAGCAAAGAAAATAGTGATGAGGCTTTCACTGCACTAAACAACATGGTAACGACTATAGACTGAATTTATGCATTTTTCCATTTATATTTTCCAGAACTATCTTTGATTTCTTTTTGAGAAAAAAAATGTCAGTCTTAACATTTAGAGATCGACCGGCCCACCGGGCATTTGCCCGGTTGCCCGGCGGGCCCATCCGCCCCTGCCCTCATCTACTGGGTGTATCGACAAGGGGTCTCTATTATAATAGCCATTTAGTTCGTCTTCAGTCGTTCATTCGGGTCTCATGATCAGTCCAAATCCATTTAAGTGTCTCTATTCTTTCAATCAAATTGATTACTTCAGTTATTCGCTTTGTCTTAAGTTTTTCGCCGCGGAGGGGGGGGGGGGGGAGGATGTCGAAGGACCAGTGAAAAACATACAGTATATACAACAGTTCTCACGTTTTATCTTTTCCCGTGCGTCATAGTTTTATCATATGAGAAAAATCCTTCATTATAGGCACTATCTTTATTTATTGTGTAATTGCCAGAAAGATGAAAGCTTTTTGACCCACAAGAATGATTAGTTCTAAAAATCGGCTATTAATCTCGCACAAATCGCACAGTAGCTACCACGGGAAAAAGTCGTACGGCAACATAATTTTAGTAGATTGAAGAAAAGCACGGGAGCTTTTACATTGCACGGAAATGGAAATGGAAAAAATCGCACTTCCTCTCCTTTAATTAACTGGATGCACTGAATCAAGACCATATCGTTTTACGGTCTTTCGGCGTCGATGAAGTACTCACAAAGCTATAATCCGTTCGCGATTTATTGCAACACTTTATGATAATAAATTGAATAAAAATATCAGGGAAAATATTAAACGAACGGCAAAAAACCATGTAATGTGAAACAGCATGCTCCTTTTACATTATAAGATTTCGACCGTACAGCAAGATTCCAGATAAGACCATTTCGTTTTATTCTCGTTCGGCGACGGTGAAACATTCACAAAGCTATAATCTGTTCGCTATTCATTGCAACACTTTATGATAATAAATTAAATAACACTACCAGGGAAAATATTAAACCAACGGCAAAATACCGTATAATGTGAAAACAACATGCTCCTTTCACCCTATACGATTTCGACCGTACACGTACGGCAAGAAGCCGTACGACAACATTCCAGACTCCAGACAAGATAATTTTGCTTTATTCTCGTTCGGCGTTCATTGCAACATTTTATGATAAATTAAATAAAAATATCAGGGAAAATATTAAACCAACGACAAAAGATTGTGTAATGTTAAAGCAACATTAGGATACTCCAAGCAGTGACCTTTAATTTGGGAGCAGGCGATTTAAATTTGTTCCACAAATAACAATATGATAGTTGAAATTAAGAATAACAGCTACCAAGGTTAGTATTCTTGTGTATCACCCTATATAAATCCAAAATATTTAAAACCTTTTGTCGGCACTTTTCACCGGATTTGAATTGAGAACTTTGTCACGTCTTTATTAATCTACGTTTTGTGTCGAGTCATCTCGCCCTTTTGCTGAGACACGTGCGTCACCTGCAATCTGTTATTCGCATAGAGAGGACTTTCCGAGCAGGTATTATTAAATTAATATAATAGACTGCTGCCAGGTGGACAAAATATCACCTTGCTATGAAGGAGACAAATCGTTTTTTAAAGGAACATGAAAACATTTCTTATGCTTTTTTGCAGATTCAATACATGAGCTTATTCGTGGGGTGAATTTGAAAGCATCAAAATATTTGGGGATTTCCACTCAAATTTTATCCAAAACAAAGAGAATTAATTACAGTGACTCATAGCTTTAATGATACAGTTGCAATTAAAACTAATATTCTGCTGTCCAAGGCAAAACAAAAATTTTGTGGCCTTCAGGTATCTTAAGTATACATTTGTCAGATTCTTGAATTATCGTTAGTTTATTTTGAGAAAAAGTTATACAATATAAAATATGGATAATTTTATGTCACAGCTTAAACGATGCAGAGTAGAAAAGTAATAAATTAGATAAGAAGAAAACCTCTACCTAAATTGACTGTATTTTGTCGGTCCCCCAGCATTCTCAATTACATGTTGTAGGCGTCTAGGCATTGCTTCAACTAACTTTTTTGTATAATCCGAAGAAATTCTATTCCATTCTTCCGTAATTTTAACTTTTATTTTATTTTTGTTAGACATGGGGGTACTGTTGACTTTCTTTTTTAGAATTAACAACAAATTTTCAATCACATTTAGATGGAGTGACTGCGATGGTGTTTTAATGACTTGTGGGCAGTTATACAGCAACTAACTACGGAACCGGTATGCCATGTACTTCAGGTCGTTGTCTTGACAAAAGCGGTAATATGTGATTCCCACGAGACCAACGAGACGAGATTTTCATGAAGTCTTGTCTCGTCTCGCATATGAAATAAGAAGTCTTGTATCGAGTCTCGTCTCGCAGCCTCCAGTCTCGTCTCGTCTCGCGTCTCGTCTCGCGTCTTGTACGAAAGTCTTGCAAATGTATTGAAATCTCACCATGCATAATCTTGTTTCAGTCCAGTAAAACAAGATATCATCATGCATGTATTTAAAAGTAATACCAAAGTTTACATTTACACTTACAGAATAAAACTTTGGTAATACAAAGTAATAAATCTAAACAATTAAACAAAACAAAAACTTAACCTTAACAATATTTGGAAATAATAACAAAAAACTTCTAACAACCTTCTCGGTCGCAAATTTTTTTGTTTTTCACCCAGTCGTTTAGGCATAACGAACATCGTGCAGATTCATTATTAAGGCGATTACTATGGTTTCCTATAGTTAACGCAGCACGTGAAAATAATCTTTCCGCCGGGACTGAAGTAGCTGGTATGCTTAAAATATCTCGTGCCATCAAACTTAGTTCACATATCTGTATATTTATGAGACCGAGGCATATAGAATAATATCTACTGCGTACAAGATATCAAAATCGATCACAATATCCGATTTTTCTGGTTCAGGATCTTCTCGTCCTCGTCCCTCTGTTATCGAAAGTGATGACAGTCAACCGTGTTTGGTTAACACTAGTTCTTATAATAACTATTGTAACGACCTTTTTCGGCGTTACAAGTATTAATATATTTACGACATCGAAAAAAATCAATAAGCACCCAATTTAGCTATCAAAATTCATCGTAAAAGGGGTCTAGTCAAAATAAAATTCAGCCAAAAATATGAATCTTGTCAATGGCAATTTTTAAATTAATATTTGCAAAATAATCACCTACCATATCGAGAAGCAAGTATTTAAAACAAACAAAACAATCATTCCAGCATATTGTCCACATCACTTTATTATTCTAAAACTAAGAATACTTTAAGAAATAAATTATTGTTATTAACATCACACAAATTAGTTGTTTTGGACTGGCCATTGTTGAAACCGGAATGTCAAATTTACCTTCAAGGTGTGCGCGAAATAAATCTACGCACGAGAATCACTGATAACACGGCAGGTTGCCCGATTTCCTTGCTATTGTTATTAACAATTTATTTTAGCAGGATTGGCTGTTTCCAATATGTAATATCGTTTCCATATCTAGAAATTAAGTAAAATTCAGATTCTTTTCCCTAAATCTTCCGTGGAAGTTTTACGATTTTTTTTGTGTATCGAATGTTTAATTGTATTGGTTGTGGATAATTAGGTCGAAAATGGGAACCTTGGAGTATGACGTCATGGATATTTCGCTTTAGTTGCAATTATTAGCACAAATTGGCAAACACTTTCTGAAAATTTAGTTCCTTTAAGGTTTCAGGACTGAAACCAAAAATCAGCAAAATTAAAGATCTTCAGCATTACGCTAAATAACACTATTGCGCTCTCTCTCTCTCTTTATAAATATTTTAATTAACCGGAACAGATGTTGCAATTATTTAAGAACTGCTTGAGAGTTGGTCAAGTGGTAGTGGTTGACCAAAACTACCCTCTTTTTGAATATAAGTATCATAATAGACCGGAAACTTATGAAAGATAAATAACGTTAGCGTTAGGTTAGAGGTATTTGCGTAACGCGACTAAGAAATTTGGTGACTGCTTTTGGGCGAAGGCATTGTCGATTCCTGGAGAACGGAGTGGCCTTCTTTTTCAATAAAGTACGACGAAAGAAGACTGTAATCTTTAACGAATTAAGTTCGTCCGCGAATTGTGGGATCTAGAAGACAGTTTTTTATAATAAGTGCTTCTTGTGGTTTGTTTGGGAGAATTTTGAAGGAGATTTATCGTGTGCAGAAGCATTTTCCTCTATTTGAATATTGAAATTCGTCGTAACGGACGCCGCCATTTTCATCAACGGCTCGGCAAGCGTGGTTTAGAATAATTATCCACAGGTATGTTTCTCTATTTTCTTTTATTTTTGTACATCGTTATATTGTGTCTCGTCATTAGTACAATCACTAGGAATTTATTGGGGTTTTTCTATTATTTTAAGGGTTCAACTAGGTTCTATTAAGGGTGGTGACAATTATCCCGATTGTCGTGAACAAATCATACGATGGACCCTCACCGAAACTAAGGAGGTTCGGACTACCATAATTGAGTAAGTTCGTTCCTTTTTATTTATGGCCTGTACTTTTTCAGGGTTTGATGGAACAGCCCATTTTTTTTAAAAGAAAAAAAACAGTTTCATGGAATAGCCCATTTGTTTCTTTTTATAAGCAGTCTTGATGGGACATTCATTTCTTGAAGTACGATAGGACCATAGTTATAAAATAGTTTTCCACTGGCCATGTTTATGGGATGACTATTTATTTTCCATCGTATAAGTTTTTATAATATTATTGCGGTTTGTAGCTAGCAATATTATGGTGGTTGTGCCGCGAAATGTTATGGACATTTTTATTTAGACGTAAGGGTAATATAAAATTTATTTCTATGTAATAGCCCAAAGTGAAAGTGAGAAAACCGTATGCCAGCCATTAGTTGCATGTGGATGGGCGTAACCTAATAATATCGGTATATTATATATTTAAAATATGGCATTCCCCTTCCTCTACGCTTACGTAAGCTGCGGTAGCGGTGACTATCCATTCACCTGTCCCAACGAAACCTTTTGAAATAGTAATAGTATTAAATAGTGATTTAATAAGTTGTCTAAGGCTTTCACAGGTGCGCTAGAATTTTTTTTTTCATTTTTATTTTTTTTTGTCATTCTACTAACATACTGCGCTTTAGATGATAGATTTGGATGTTGGAAAATATTTTGTCTAAAGTAATAGTGGAAATAAATTATCCAATGTTTTAAAGTTAATACGGTGTCTCATTACCTTTATCTTGTTGTGCCTATAATTAAGGATTGGATTGTGTATCTATAAAAGAAATAAACAGGGAATAGAAAGAGGTTCCGGTTTCATGGTTTTACGAAGTTTCTTTTGGTTGGTACTGGTGGTTTAAACTATGTGGCGCCCTTTTTTTTTATACTTTTGAACCTAGCCCTTCTCCACTGATTAAAGGCTGGCGGCAACCATTCAGTACAACAATTTTCTATTTTAGTCAACAATATATAATTTGTTTTTTTTTTTATGAATACACATAACCTAAAGATAAAGAATTACGCCACACTATAATGATTAATAGGTTTTCAAGTCCGCACGCAGAAATATTTACCTGCGAGCCTCTCGTACGAGACACGAGAAGTCTCGCACGAGACTCGAGACGAAAACAATAAAAGTCTCGTCTCGTGTTATCCTGCTATCGTCTCTCGAAAACGAGACGAGACCATGCGAGACTCTCGAAAATGAGACTTTTGTGGGAATCCCTAGCAGTAATAGTCATTAAAACCTAATTTGTCAGCCCTAGCTGCTAGATGCTGTCTTAATATATTATTATACCCAGATACATGTTTTGATTTATATTTTCTTTAACAAAATTTATGTTACAGCAGATGACATATAGCCCCATAACATCACTCTAACTCCACCGTGTTTTAGCGTAGCTCTTATATTTTTTAATATCAGTTCCTCATTTGGCTTTCTCCTTACTGAAATTTTTCCATCCGACGAAAACAGATTTATTTTAGTCTAATCAACAAATATTCCTGAACTTAGAAGTCCGAATTTTTGTTAACATACTCCCGAGTAAACTGTAACCTTTTCCTAGGTCATGCTTGTTCTTTGTGTGAGACATACGTCTGTTCGCTCATTTTTAAAAAAAAACGGAAAACTCGTGAAATCTGATGACATAAATGAACAACAATTGACATTCACAAAGCCACCTGACAAAACAACAAAATATTTTGCCAATTCCAAAGCGCAGGTAACTTGATTAAAAAATATACTTATACCTACCTATAATTTTTGTCGCTCGGGCAATAATGATGGCTGTCTAAACCTTGGTTAATAATATACTATTTTATTTTTATTTCTCAAAAACGAAGCAAGATATGAAAACCATTTAACAGACAATAAAAGGATATTTTTAGTTGCTTAATCCGAAAAAATGATAAAAATTACCAAAAACTCAGTGACGTCTTATTTTTTGCCAATATTATTTGTTAAGGCGTCCCCTGAGACGTCACTGGAAGTAATAATTTAGCGCTACACGAGCGTTTTATCGCTAAAATTATCATTATCAAAATTAAATCAAAATCTGCTAAAGGATATTAAAAATATTTATAATTAAAATAAAAATTAATTATCTTTAAGACACCATTAGAATAATATTTACTATCTACATCTACATCTTGTATTATTTAAACACATATTTTACACAGTTGTGAAGCCAATCATAGAGGCTAAAAACTGGCGTTTACAGAATTTACATCTCACATATAGTTTTCGAAATAATTGGCCTGGGAGTTTTTATTGAAACACCCTGTATACACCACTTAACCACAGTTACTTTTTTCTTAATGGAGTAGCTCATATTTAGCTATAATTAAAGCGCCTTTAATGAAAATGTTGTCACTGATGCTACTTTTCGTCTTTTCAATGCCAAATAATAATTTACTGGCGTTTGCTATATTACCTAAACTCTGAGAATTTCGTAATTTTGCCATCAGATTTAATTTAATAAGTTAGGATTGGCTTATTAAAATTTGTTCAAACTTGGCACATGGATTTATTGTTTTTTTGTTTTAGAAAAAAATAATTATATCACTGAACAATATGCAAAAAAGGTCTACGCGTGGCCCCACACTCAAACGACTAATAAATTAAAATATAAAAAATAAAACATATCTTAAGTTAACATATAACATAATATTACATTGATAATATTTCAAATAACTGTATTTAAATTAAAATGTTCTTTAAATAAATAAAATAAAAATAAAAATATTCCTACCTTCAAAATACCACCACTAACAGTATAACTAGCAAGTTTACTTTGTGTTTTAATTTTGAATTTTTCACTCTCTGTTAAGCTACTTAACTTGAGGCAACTTCAAAAAATTTGTATTCAACTCGATTTTGGTTAAGTCAATGTTTATCTATAACTGGTCGTTTATCTTACCAATCCTTTCTAGTACCCCGTGAAGATGGACGTCTAAACGCCCAAAATATGTAGGGAACAAAACAACGTTTTTATTTAATTAGCTTAATGTGGTGAAACAGTTTTATTTACAATTGAAAAAGTAGTCCATACTTGCAGTGGAGTTTACGTAATGTAAATAAAACGACAATGTCTTCCTCCACAAATTTAATAATAGTAAAATTATTGCTCCCTACATGTTTCGGGCGTCTAGACGTCCATCCTCAGGGGATACTAGAAGGAATTTCATCTTTATAAAACTAGTTAGAATCATGGTGAACATTGACTTACCTATAATCGAGTTGACTATAAAAACTTTAAATGGTTGCCTCAAATTAATGAGTACAGCCAAAATTGAGTAGGAACCTCAGAAATTGGGTGGACATGTGAAAAATTATAATTTGTATATTTATAGAATGAAAATTTTTGTGAAAATATAAGAATTGAATAGGAAATATATTATTTTAAAAAGGTGCATTTTATTTTTGATGATGATTTTCTAGAAAAACATTGTAGTTGTGAAGAAAGAAATTTAAAATAAAATTTTTGGAGGCATGCTCCGTGTTAATTTAAAAAAAAAAAATTGAAATTTAATTCTGATTTAAAGTTTCACTCCATGTTTTCTCGACTGTTTTCTATACCACTCAACCAGGCAAACTTTAAATCAGAATTAAATATTATCAGACAAATAGGCATTAATAATTAATCAAATCTAAATTTAATACCGACACAAATAAAATCGAACTTCTCAAGGCACATACACATAAACAATCATAACTTCAACCCAGACACAAACACTAAATTGTTGCATTTCTGTAGCAAGGGCAACACATTGGACTTGCTTGAGATTATGGAAATAAACCAAATTATCAGAGACCCAGATATTGTCTGCGTTAATGACCAAATTATTCACAACAGCACACATTTTTTCAATGCTTTGAGTTTCACTAAATAATCAAGCTCTTACTATTCCTATTTTACTCTTTCCCTACCCAAGGGAGTTCAACTGTTCATTTGATTTTGTCAATCCTACCTTGGCTCCCTAAGAATTTTCTATTCATAGATATTAATTGTTTTTGCACATCCATGACTTTGAGACTGTTTATAGGCTGAGGTTTTCATGTTTCGAGTGTATCATCTAGTGTTAACTATAGTGTTTACCCCTTGTGCGACTCGCAAATTCAGTGCAGTTTAGTGCCCCCCTCTGAACATTTTAACCCCAATTTTATAATTCATTGACAGATGTCTGGTGTCAGTCATTCTTCGGATACTCTGAGCGTCTAGTGACCACAACTTTTAAACTTTGTTCTATTGAATATTGACATACTCTCATCGATTTTTAAAATCCAATATCGAGTTTAGGTAAACCTCATTTTTCTAACAGCTGACATCCAAGTGATGTCATATCCGCTTTACCTACCCTCTTTCACTCTGAGACACGTGTGTGTAAAGTGGACATGGTGGTGATTTAGCACTATTTCTGTATTTTATAAAAAAAGTTCTTTTTTCATTAAAATTTTCAAAAACATTTTATTAATGATTTCGTAATTTATATATTACCATGGGCATAGCCCCTCTGGTATAAAAAATTTCATTTTTTTTTTTAATTAACACGGAGCATGCCTCCAAAAATTTAATTTTAAATTTCTTTCTTCACAACTACAATGTATTTCTAGAAAATCATCATCAAAAATAAAATGCACCTTTTTAAAATAATATATTTCCTATTCAATTCTTATATTTTCACAAAAAATTTCATTCTATAAATATACAAATTATAATTTTTCACATGTCCACCCAATTTCTGAGGTTCCTACTCAATTTTGGCTGTACTCATTAATTTGAGGCAACCATTTAAAGTTTTTATAGTCAACTCGATTATAGGTAAGTCAATGTTCACCATGATTCTAACTAGTTTTATAAAGATGAAATTCCTTCTAGTATCCCCTGAGGATGGACGTCTAGACGCCCGAAACATGTAGGGAGCAATAATTTTACTATTTTTAAATTTGTGGAGGAAGACATTGTCGTTTTATTTACAGTTTTATTTACATTACATCAACTCCGCTGCACATAAAGACTACTTTTTCAATTTCAAAAAGATAAATATTAAAAAAAATCAACTTTGATGCATTACATACGACCTGATAAAATCTTTGTTTCACAATCTTCTCCTTTTTGATATTCTGCTGTCTGTTGTCTTAATAAATACAAGACAATGCCAACGAAAATAATAGTTATAAACTTCCACAGTAAAGTTTATATCATGGAAACTTATTTTGTGGCTGGAACCTTTACACTAAGAAGGAAAATAAATAGAGAAATGCCAAAAACAAAAGCAGAGAGAGTAGCAAAATGGAAACAGAGTGCAATTCGGCGAATACGGCTCCATGTGTAGCATTATTCCGAGAAGATTACGAACGTTTACGACGGTGTTAACTGGTGGATAAGAATGAAAGATCCTCGAGTTCTTGCCTTAATAAGATTGTATCAGTAACTTATTAAAGTACGAAATGTGACTCTCAAGCGGGACCGAGGTAATTTCAATTTTAATGTCGCGAGTAAGGCCAGAGCGTCGAAAACGGCAAATATTTCTCGACTCGCGGAGATACGAAGCAAAGAAACTTAATTTTAATTGCAAGATTCCAATCTACATCGAGGCAATTAAGAGCCTGTGTGAGTTCAGATTTTCCTTGACAAATTCGGCGCTGTTTGCCTTATGAATTCAATTATGGCTTTTGTTTAAGAAAATTCGGTTTTCATGTTTCTCGGGCATATAATAAAATATGACTAATTTTACTAAATTAGATATAATACCTACTTGCTCTTGACTGATTGAATTATTTTAAATTAGCAATATTCTTAATATATCTTTGCAAACAGAGTGTGAGAAGATAATCACTTCTCTTGATAATATGATAATTCCCGTTATTCTAGAATAGACGGTCAAGCGTTTTCCACTTACATTTCATTTAAACGCAGTTTTCAATTTACAAATACCTACACAGGACTGGTCGACAACCATGCGCCTACGCATTCGACAATGAAAATTAAATGAAAATCACCCCCTATGCACATTCTGATGTATGAAAATCGCTGTCATTGAGGACATTTGGTATTTTCTTGTAAGAATAAAAACGTTTCGAGTGAAATATATTGCAGGGATGATATTAACTCATCAAAATTTAGTTAATTCAGTAACATTATTTAATTGCCGAATATTTTCCCTTATGAAACGAACTTTTATTGGGGCAAATAAATTTTGATAATTTGGGTTCCTCCGGAATTTCTTTTATAAAGGCTTTACTATTAGAATAAAATATTAATTTCTTTAAGCCGTAGATGCAAAGATAATATCATTAAACTTTTACTCCCCGTGCAATTCCTCTATTTACAGTTGCCAAAATTATAGTTTAATTCCCATATGAATAATGTGGTTGCCCGAATAAAAGTTTCATGATGGAGTGGTTACGTGACCATCTTATTCTTCCACGTATGCATAGCATTCAGTGAGTCGGCGAGATGTCGGGTGGATACGACATTTATGTGTTTTACAAAAAACGACAACTTTTTGATTAATCATAATTCCGTAACAAGAGAAGCATGATAACATACGTAGCTTTTCAAGTAGATTCGAAATTTAGCAAAAAAATACATCGTCTCATATAAAATTCTAAACTTGCTGCCCACCCGTTAAAATTGAGAAAGTATAGTAATAATGTAAAAAATATTGTTAAATATGCCAACAAAATTTCACTTAAAATCCGTTCTCGAGATATTGCCTTGTAACACTATAAAAAACTCACCCTGTATAATACGAGAATAGGAACTCTCACGACAACAAATGTCCACCTGCGATTTGTAATCAGTCGCCGTTGCTGTTGGCAGCCCTCGGTGAGTATGACATAAGCAGCTATTAGAGTATTTCTTATGCCTTTCCTGCAAGGCCGCTCATAAGTAAAACTTAGTGGTGAACTTTGAAGCTAGATGGTGGAAGATTTGAAAATTGGAAATGAAAAAAAAAATTCCTTCTAGAAGAATCGAGAGTACGGCAAAATAATGAAACAGTAAAAAGCTCGCTGGTCCAGGAGTTATAATAAGCTGCATCTTATAATCCTATAGGAAACATAGGTTTTTTAATTTGAACTTTGACAGATTATGACACCAAAATCTCACACTAAATCAAGTGTGATGAAATCATGATCAACTTAGGATTCCTACCAGCTCAGACAAAAACTGTAATCTCATTTCTCAAAGACCGGTCATTCCAGACAAGAATAGAGGACAAAAAGTCAATAACCAGGAAGACCGCACGAGTTCCTCGATGATCTCCGATGTCGCTATTTCTCTTCAACTTGTACATAAATAACATGTCAACGCACAAAAAAACAAAATTAGCATTATAAGCAGAAGACACTGCCATAACCGCAGCAGATAGGGACCCAGATAAAGTAACAAGATACCTGCAGAGCCATATAAACAATTTAAGCATACTCAAAAGATGGTTCTTAAACCGGTGATAAATCCCAGGTGATGATGTTTACTAGAGCAAGGAAACTACCTACGCAGACGACAAAAATAGAAAACACCCAAATTGAATGAAGACAGACAGCAAAATACATAGGACTCACATATGACAAGCGCCTCACCTGGAAGGACCACACAAGCATAATAGCAGTAAAGGCAAGAGGTGCACTTGAAAAACTGAGCCACTCAACCTCATCAAGAGAAACGGCCACCAAAACATTATAGATGGTACTAAAACAAATCATGTGACCAATCATCACGTACGCATGCTCAGCCTGGGTACAGATGTCAAAGATATATAAGAAAAAACTACAAGCTGTTCAAAATACCATATACTAAAAAAGATCACAGGTTCATGAGAAACAACCAAATCAACAAAGAAACGAGCATCGATATGCTGACTGAACACATGAATAAGTTCTCAACAGAATTTTTCATCAAAGCAATCAACAAACATACTTAGCAGAAACCTCCATCAATGGAGACGGATCTACAAGCAGACCGCAACTACAACCGCTAGCCAAAAATCAAAAGAAATAACCGAAAACAGTAAAAATCATTGTAAAAACTGTCAAAAGACAAAGTCAGAATAATCGAAACAAAAAATGGTAAAATAATAAAACAGTGTTCATGTACTTGTATTTCTGTTAACCTAAAATAAAATGTTAATTGTCCATACCACTTAATTCGTAACTAATTTATTTTTAATTCATTCAGGTAAAATTTCCAAAAGCGAAAATTATTGTATTTGCACTATACCAGATTTTTTTTAATGTTTCGACGGTATGTTGGTAGGAACTAAATTTCCCTACATTGCTGTTAATATAACCGCTCGTACTATTTACGATATCCCAATGACAACCATCGAATTTGTAACACTCTGTATGGCTCGCAAAGTAGCTGAAGCGTCAAATAACAATTTAAGACATTTAATTAAAGACAATGTTCACGCTTTTAATCGCAAACTGCAATACGGTTAGGACAAAGTTCAAGTGCATGTAAACTAGGATTTGATGTTATAATTCAGTTTTGTTTCGAACAAACTTAATTAATAAGGGTGTAGGATTGGTATTGTGGAACGCAAACTTCCTCTCATTTATTTATCTTAGGCATTAAAGTGTTAATAGGATCTATGAGCACGAATACGGCAACAGATTAGGAGAATGTTTCGAGCTCACATATTCCTGCTCCAGTTTCACTAAAACTTGATATTTGAATTTAGTAGTTTATAACTTAACATTTTGTTGTTGCGTAAGTAGCAAGAGCAAAAATACTTTACCCTTTACAGGGTACGTTTATAAAATAAACGCTGCTCTCGAACAATGAATAATTTACTTTCGTAGTAAGAATAAAAACGATTTTTGAAATTATTCAAATTGATATAAAGACACTCTAAATTCAAAGTCAAAATCATGAAAAAGACATAAGTAAAAATTGAAATCTAACAACTTAAATTGCAATAATAAAAAAATACGGTTTTACCAACATGTTGTTTGACTAATTCCTAACTAACTAACTAACTAAAAAAACCTGCTCCACCACTGTACGTCTATGTTTTTTAAATACACATGTACCATACACACGGCTAAGCCTTCTTATTTACTTTCGTAAAGTTTCAAAGTACAAAGTAATATCCATGTCTGTTGTAAGACTTTCGGAATAAAGGAGCCCCTAAAGCGATGTTGCTTGTATTAAAAGGTGTGAAAATTGCGCCGTATAATTCTAAATGGAGTACACAACTTTTTGTCTAACATGACAAGTAACAGAGATGCTATCTGAGAGTAGACATGTGTCAATGGAATTTTATATCATGTCATAGTCAGGTCCGTCTTCAGAAACGCGTAGTTTTTATATATTATAAAATTGTAAATAAAATTTAAGCGTGTTTAATTTGTACAGTGTTGGGCTAAAATATGGAACAAATTCATTTAAAAATCAGGAATTAATTTTTTGAAAAAACGCTCGGACACGTCGATTATAATTTTTTTCTTCCGAATTTTTTGCCTCAAAAAGAGATTATACAGAGTGTGTCAAAAAATAGATATAGCAAAATTTTTTTGTATTTTAAATAGAACCCTATTTTTTTCAGTCGAATTTTGAATTCTACGTCAAATTCTGCGCATAATTCATGTAGCATACCCTATCCTTATCTCTAACGGTTTTAGAGAAAAGTTACATCATAAAACGAAAATTATTTTATTAAGTGTTGAAAATGCCAACCATTAACTTCTTGACAATATGCCAATCTACTTAAAAACCCTTCTAAAACATTATTTACAGTATTTTAATTAATTTGCCTAATTTCATATCTAATTTTAAATTTTAAGTCTTCCAAATTTTGTGGTTTATCCTTATACACTTTTGATTTCAAATAACCCCAAAGAAAGAAATCCATTTGTGTAAGATCGGGAGATCTTGCAGGCCACTCTATGGGTCCTCTTCTACCTATCCATCGTTCGGGAAATACAGTATTCAAATACTCTAGTACTTGTCGAGCAAAATGAGGCGGAGCACCATCCTGCTGAAACCAAATAGACGCTTCTGGTAGATTAGGCTAATTCGGATTTGGAAAATTCGCTGCTAGTGTGGAAATTAATTCATTTTGAAGAAATTGTAAATACCGGTCTCCTGTAAGATTTCCATCGAAGAAAAAAGGTCCAGTAATTCTATCATTTAATATCCCTGCCCAAACATTTACTTTTTGTGGGTTTTGCGTGTGCTGTTCTCTCATCCAACGGGGATTATTTGTACTCCAATAGCGAAAATTTTGTCTGTTTACCGAACCATTCAAACAAAACGTGGCTTCATCGCTAAAAAGTATGTTGCGATGGGAAAATAGATTTAAGTTGCAAATTTCCATCATAATTTCACAAAACTGTAGTCGGCGGTCGGGATCATCTTCGTTTAGCTCGTGCAGCAACCTAATTTTGTACGGATGGTACTTTTCTTGTTTCAATACCCGCAAAACAGATCGTCGGCTCACATCATTATTAAGGGCTACTTCAGTGGATGCACTATGGGGATTTTGTGTTTTCACTAATTTTTGGACGACCTGGCCGTAGACGATCGTTTACATTCCCTGTTTCCCTGAGTTTCTTCTCAATTTTACTCACTGTAGATCTTGTAATCGGTCGTTCTGGATACTTAGCGCTAAACAAGTTACAACTTCTTCTTGATTTCTTGTTTTGTCTCCACATCCAATTAAAATTAAAATTTCGATTCTTTGAGTTTCATTTAAATGCACCATGATCACCGTTTTTCAAAATTATACCTAAAATTATTTTTGATTGACACATGACTTGCTATCGTAGTGACAGTTCATTTAAATTTACCTGTTTACCTTTAAGTAGGTAAGTACATGTAACTTTTTTTAAAGAAAAATTTCGTTTAATGATGTAATTTTTCTCTAAAACCGTTAGCGATAAGGATAGGGTATGCTACATGAATTATGCGCAGAATTTGACGTAGAATTCAAAATTCGACTAAAAAAAATAGGGTTCTATTTAAAATACAAAAAATTTTTACGACATTTAATTTTTGACACACCCTGTATAATCGCTTTTAGTGGCAAAAAATTCGGAAGAAAAAATTATAATCGACGTGTCCGAGCGTTTTTTCAAAAAATTAATACCTGATTTTTAAATGAATTTGTTCCATATTTTAGCCCATCACTGTATTTTCATAAACCTGCCAAACTTTGATTGGTTGTACCACTAATAAATTATGCTTAAAATATTTGCCAACAGCGATTATAATTTGTTTAACACGTATTTAATATTTTTTTGGTGTTATTTATTTTTTACTTATACGCTAAATTTTCAAAGAATTGCAGCAAATTACACAATATCTGTACAGGGTTATCCAACCAAGACTAGACAAGGCGATTTTTTGACTTTTCCTGTACTTTTATAAAAAAACTGAAATAGCCATCTTAAGTCATTTTCTCCCGCGAATTCGAATATCTTCAACAAAAAACAATTGAACATCAAACAAAAGTACTAGGGGTCACTTTGATATTTTTTTAAATGGGATGCCGTATTTTTAATGAGCTTATCCGATTTCTCATATAAATTTTGATCTAAAATGTTGGATTTTTAATTTTTTTTTTTTTTTTTTTTTTTTTTTATTTTTAACATTTTCCGAATTTAAAACTGAAGAAAAAAGGCGTTTTTGAATTAAAAATCCAACATTTTAGATCAAAATTTATATGAGAAATCGGATAAGCTCATTAAAAATACGGCATCCCATTTAAAAAAATATCAAAGTGACCCCTAGTACTTTTGTTTGATGTTCAATTGTTTTTTGCTGAAGATATTCGAATTCGCGGGAGAAAATGACTTAAGATGGCTATTTCAGTTTTTTTATAAAAGTACAGGAAAAGTCAAAAAATCGCCTTGTCTAGTCTTGGTTGGATAACCCTGTACCTATGCTATTAAATGCTTTTTTAATTTAAACATCTTACATCTCGTACAGTTTTCTGAACTTATCTTCGTTTAACTTCAAGCTAAATTTTATTGTATATTGATATTGTATAACATAACAACAAGAATCTTTAAAAATCCAAATGGTATAAGTCACACTGCCATAGACTATAATATAGACTTGATATCTAACAATCCGGATGTTCAGGAATCGCTTAATTTAGACTGCGACATATCATGGCATCATATCATAATTTGATTGGCATGTGCTGGTCAGCTCCTAAAAATGTTAAAAGTGATGTTGTGTGATTTGTTCGCAAATATACATAATTTAACAATTGTGAATTTGAAAAACGGTAGTCTTTTTAACGAAAACTTTAATAAAATGTATAATATTATTGATATGTTTTAATGATTAAATTAAACCTCATCAAGGTACTATTGCACAATAGGATGAACTATAAAACTTAAATTGATTATGTAAAAGCAAATAGTGAGGAATTGAATGATCTTTACAGAAAAAGAAGAGAGATGTTGAAGTATAGTATTTCTAATGAAAAAAAAAAAGAAGGTTTTTAATGATCAGTTAACCCTCAGCTCAAAAAATACCTCTAAAACAGTATGGAGATTGATTAATAACAAAACAAAAAACGCCTATTTTAAAAGGTCTCATATTACCCTTGATGTTCACGGGGCGGTTATTTTTAAGAATAGGGAGCTAGTGAAGGAATTTCCCGATATTTTTCCAATGTAGTGGAAGATCAGCTTCAAAAGGTAGATCAGTTGAGTGGACCACCCCTCAGATTCACGACAATTTTATGGGTTTTTCTTCTGTTACAAGAGAAGATGTAAAAAGCAAGTCATACAGAATCTAAACAATAGAAGATCAACTGGAATTGATAAAGTGCCGACGCTTCTAATAAAAAAAATTTTGTGATTTGATTGCGGTTCCCCGATCATTGATAATTAATAAATCAATATGCAGTATCAATATGGAGTATGGTATGTGATCAATCAGCTTTGTTTTTAAATAAATATAACTTGTTGTCTAGCGCGCAGCACGGATTTAGATAGAAATATTCTACCGAGACTGCCAGCGAACAGTTTATGCAAACAATTTTTACATATCGATAATGATTAATTTAATGATCGATACACGGCCAGAGTGTTCTTTGATCTGTCGAGGGCGTTTGATACTGTAGATCCGAGTTTTATTGCTAACAAGATGTATAACCTCGACATTAGGGAATCATTAAAATAGGAGAATGTATCCTTTTTGCAGAACAGAAGTTTCATTATCAAATCTGGATCAAAACTTTCGGATCCACAGGGTCTTGCGCTGGGCATTCTTGTTCCCCTGATATTTTTATTGTATATTATTGACTTGTCAGAACATGCATCTATTGACAGTATTTTAATGTATGCTTATGATACCAGTGTCACTGTAGGTGACCAGGACCCAGATGTTTCTCGTATGAGGGCATACAATATTATTTCCGAGTTTAGTTACTGGTGCAATAAAAACAACTTAATTATTAATATCAATAAGATGGAAATTATTGACCTTTACTCCAAGCAGAGAATATCGTTCTCGAGGCGTTATATAGTATATGATGGTAATGTCATAAATTTCATCATAAAATACTTAAGACTGATCAATTCAAGTAAATTAGGTATGTTCAAGACGTAATAAAAGTTTTCATGCGATCCTCAATTTAAAAAATAGTTTTTCCCGTGAAACCATTATGTCGGCCTACTATGGCATAATGTACCCAGCTTTATCTTATCAGCTTTTCACGTGGAGACAGGCAGTAGGTGTAGTTAGAGTTCTTGTTGCCCAAAAGCGAGTTTGGAGATTAATACTTAATTTAGGTTATAGAGACTGATGTAGAGATATTTTCCGCGCACATAATATTATGACAGTTATCATCATTTACTTGTTTATGCTCCCAAGTAATCTTTAGAAAAATGAATCTTGTTTTGCAACAAATGGTAAAAATGATAACTATAATAAGCATGATGCAGAAATTTAATAATCTTTACTATAGAAAGTCACCTAAATTCGCTAGATCCTACTGTTTTATCTATTTACCTAAGTTTGTTAAGAAGGCTGGAACTCTAGGCAGATTCTATCTTGGTAAAGCGGTTTTTGCATAAGCGTAGCTTTTACAAACTTAATGAATTCTTGAGTCTGAATCCCGACTGAATTTTATAAAATATAATTATTGTTCTTTGTTAAATGTATAGTTTATATATTTTTAATTATATGGCGTGTCCTATCTGTTTATTGCAATAGCCCAAAGGAAACAGTAAAGCTTTATTCTTGTTAAAAAAAACATCGTACCCTTCTTAATCGTAATAAATAGGCGCTTTCTATGATCAATTTTAGTTAAGTGGTTAGTGCCATTCCATAATTTCAAATATGGATTGCAACTGCTACTGCTGTGATCACGTATTTACTTCTATTTGAAAGTAATAATAACCGTATATTATACTTGAAGTAATAATAGCCAGCCTGCGCAATATAAATGTAGATGTGCCATTTTAATTACGTATTAATAATAGCCTTTAGATTTTAATTGTAAAATTGATCTCGCCCGGATATCAGTAGGTAGCGGGTTCGAATCCCGCAAAGCATGGATGCTTGTGAGCGCTTGTGTGTTTGTAAATAATTTTTAAAAAATATAAAAATATTAAAAATGGATATTAATATTTAAATAAAGAGCGATCTGGCTATTTGATCTTAATCATTATTATAGAAATAAAAGAAAAATTTTAATGACTAGATCAATACAATGTTTACATTATAAAATATTTAGTAAAATACACATGCTTAAAAAAAAATTCTATTGCTACAATGAGTCTAATGTTACGGGTTAGCTTTTAATGTAATATAATAACGAGTGATTATTAATTATTTTGCTCAAGGGCGGCTGTGACCGAGTATACATAGTGTAGCAGTAGCGCGTAGATTAAATCATAGGGCGAATTTGCAAGAAAGCAGCGTTGTCACGTTGAAAACCTAAAATAATGTTTTTTGACGGTATGTAATATAAAATCCTGAGCTATCTTACTTTGAAAGCCTACTTTATATGGCCGCCTCCTACTTCTAGACACCTTTTGATGTTTCTTCTTACCCTCAGAGACACATTAACCAATACGTTTGGAGAATTATTAATTTCGGCAATTTTTTCTGAAATCCTTCGTTTAAGATCATTTATATCCTCAATTGGTGTTCGATAAATGGAGTTTTTTATAAAAGGCCACAAGAAGAAATCGCAGGAACGAGGTGGCCATATTTGTTGCGTATTTCGGCTTATAACTCTGTTTTCAAAAAATTCACTTAAAAAATTAAAATTTTCTCTGGTTACATGCGGTGTAGCGCCATCTTGTTGGAAGTAACCTTCCCGCAATTCATCATCGTGAAGCTCATTAATAAATGTTGTCAGAATTTCGATCCGATATCTCTCAGCTGTAATTGTGCCATCAAAGTAAATTGGGCCTACTATTCTTCTAGAACTAATTGCTGTCCACACACCAGGAGAGTGGAGGATGAAGAGGTCTTTCTACAAAAACATGCGGATTTTGCGTATTCCACATTCGCATATTTTGTGAATTAACATAGCCTGATAAATAAAAATAAGCCTCATCGGTAAAAAATGTTTTTTCAAAAGCACCACTATTTTCTTCTTGAAAATTGTTTAAAAACCATTCACAAAAATTAAGTCTTTGGGGAACGTCATTGGGAAGGAGTTCATGAATAGCCGTAACAAGATAAGGGTATAGATGCAGATCCTTTTTCAAAAGTGTTTGACATGTACTGTAGCATAAATCCGTTTGCTGAATTTGTTGAGATAAATGCCTAATAGAAGTTGAAGGATTATTTTCCATAATTTGTCGCGCTTCTTCAATAACCTCATTCGATCGTTTCGTTGGTCTTCCAGCCCCTTTTTTATGTTGAACAGAACCAGTCTGACGAAATTTATCAATTAGGTATTGTGACCCAGTACGAAAATTATGAAAGGTCACCGCAACATCAGGAAACTCGGTTCGAAATTCATCAAAGCAGTCATGCATAGAGTAATTCCACACACCGCCTATTTTGTTTCCATTTCTAAAAAAACTTTCAACAATAAAAATTTTTTGTGCTCCACTAAACATTTTTACTGTAGAACATTCAATCCGGCAACAAAGCTTCACCAAAACTTAATACGCTGAAAAATAAAAAATAAATAAAAAATTTAATCATATCCTGCAAATAGCACTTTATAATAGTCAAAAGACGACTCCCCGGAGAAATATTAGTTAAAGCAATAGTAACCTACCTTCAAATAACTGCAAAAATTACAAAATTTCTCCAATTTTTAAACTTTACAAATACACAAATTCAAATAAGACGTAAATGTCATAAAACAATCATGTCATCTTATCTACGCAGTACGGCCATGATGCTTTTAAAATGCATGGCCTCCCTTGAGCAAAATAATTAAAAATCACTTACAATAGTTGTTTTTATCTGGAATCCAAGTTTTATTTTGCTATTGTCAAGATCCAAAAGACATTGTTCTATTTTAATTATTTAAATTTATCATTTATTGTCTTACGTTTAATGACTATGGAGGGCTTTAAGAAAGGAGGCCGATCGAAAATGGCCGAATTTTAAATTTACGTCCCTGTTTTTCGTTACTTCACTGGTTGGCCGTCGAGGGCGCCACTGCACGCTTAGCGGCTATTTTTTGCAGGTTTTGTTGGCGAGTGCGGTATTTTCTTCGAATATCTTGAAAAAAAAGCTTTTGAATCATTTTTTTGCGTTATTAATATAAAGAATGAGTGGCGTACAATGTTTTACAAGTATCGTTTGCTTCGTGCTGGGGTGTAAAACTGGGTATTCGTCTGATAGAAAGCTCAGGAAAAATCGTGGTGAGAAAAATCCGAGTCTCTTTCAAGCCCCTAAGATAGGCAAAAACCACAAAAGGTTCACAATATTGTTTATTAATAATGTCTTCTTCTTAGGATCCTGAAACATTTTAAAAGTGGCGAATAATTATTCCTAGAGCAGACAAAATATTCGGTGTAAGGGATGCTGTTTGTTCGTTGCACTTTCCAGAAGAGGACATTTTGCGTTTTTACGAAACTAAACTAACTGATGGTACCATTAATAGAATTCAGAGTATTTTAAATTTAATTTTAAAATCCCCATTTATAATCTTTTGTAAAGTTAGTTGGGAAATAAAATAAATAAGTTAAGACTCTTCTTCTTTTCAGGTCTGTTAAAAGGTGTACGTACTACCTATAAATCTATAATGAACATTATGTTAATTTATTTTCAGTTTGAATTTAAATAAAAAATGTATATAGTAACGTGCAGATTGTGTAATTATTTCCTTTTCAAATAAAAAGTCGTTTGAGTGCCTAGAAAGACCGCCAGTATTTGAAATAATTAATCCTCCTGGTAATAATAATACAGTAGTATAGTACAGTATAATATCTAGGGAGTATCCCGCACCCGCCTCTAACACATATCCCGGTCTGTAGACTGTTTAAATTAACTTATTTCGATAAAACAGTTAATTCTCCCATAAGAACCCATGAAATTTGCACCGCTAATGGAACAATGCGATCCTGGCGGCAGTTTTTGAAGCTGAATTACCGATGCAAAAGTGGGACCGGAATCGATGTATTCCGATCGGCCTCCTTCCTTAAAGCCCTCCATAATAATTAAGAAAGAATTTATATTCTCCATAATAATGACTGAACTCATAGCAGTAACACGCAGTAAGCATTTGCTGACGATTCAAAAAGTTATTCAAGTCGAGAGACCGGCGCGGCGTGTCAACGATCGTGTAGTCCAGTTCCAGCCGCGATAAACTGACATTGACCAGGTCCGTACTCCAAAAGTTGCGCCCTACATTTCTAATCTTATAATGTAAGTAATCTTTTAAATTCATTTTTATAGTCACTATATAAAATTCTTTTTTTTTCTTTTTTTCCAAAATTTTTAATTCTGATATTTTATAATAATGTATTTGTTGTTTATTGACTTGGGTTTTTAAAGATCAACCCCTTGATCCCAGGAATTACCTTTAAAAAGTCACAAACCTAATTCTGACACTATTATTGTTAAATCAAATGATGAAATTAAAACTTGATTATATAGTATGGCATAATTAGAACACTTTATATATATGAATATGTTAACTTAAAATTCTAAATTTCTCGGAAAATTTCACATTAAAGGTATACCTTTGGTAACATCATTACAAAGCTTGGACAATTGGCGTACAGACCTTGATAAAAGTGGGGGAAAATATTGGAAGGGTAATCATTTAAATCGCTCTCACTTCTAAACGACTTATCCGATATCAGTAAACATAAGCTTCTTTAGAAGAGAAATGTAATTACTTTTAACTGTGGTATCCAGTGGTAGACGATAATTTCCAATAAAATTTCTAGATGGCGCAATTTGAAACAATAACAGTTTTTATGATATAATTCAGATAACTTAAATAATACGGTAAATTATGACATCATAATCGCAAACAAGGTTATATTTGCAGGAAAAAACGTGAAAGCCGCAGTTCGATATTTCCGTTCGTTTTAGAGTTATTGCATAAAGAACAAATTTTAACACTTTAATAAAATTGAAGAATTGTTTTTATAGTTTCATAGGTGTTTAGATTGGATTAGTGATAATTAATTTCATTTGTACCCCCTTGCGGTAAAATGCGGAACTCAAGAACAATTTCGAGGATTTTCTTATTTCTATCCCTAGTAGTTTCCGAGATATGGCCGGTGACTACTCTTAATGAAAAACGCTGTATGACACCCTATTAGTTACCTACTTTAGGTTAGTGGGATTTTTAAAGTAATTTCGCAATTGCTTTATAACATAATATCAGTACGATGATAATTTATTATGATACAAAATACACATTATACCACCAGGTTATAACACAACTGCCTATGAACTACATTTACTTATTAAATAAAACCGATTAGTTCACATAATATTGTTATAATATAAATAATATGCTACTTTAAGTTTTTAAAATAATAAAATTTAGGTATATTATTATGTAATTTTCAATTACATTACAAGTATTAAGGTTAACCTACTTTAAAATTGCTTTTTTAAGGATTTCGTTGTGATTTAATCAGATATATTATGATATACACATTCTAGATTTATATCATAATGGGCCTGCGTATGAATGGCATTTACTTTTTTATGATCAGGTCAAGGTTACGATATAATACTATAAGCACTATTTTAATTGAAGGTATTTGGAAAGCATATTTTTTATGTACCTGTTTTGTTCTAGATTATAACTATTTTTGATATAATAAAACATATATTTTCATTTAAAGCCAGGTACCTGAATTTTTCCTAAAAATTTATGTCTTAAATAGGATTTTAAGAAAAAAACTACTATATATCTATCGTAATCTATTTTATAACCTAACTAATCTCATAAAGTGTTTCAGAAAAATATTTTAAATATTTAAGAATACCGACATTTTGCTGTAATTAATATGTATTAATTGAGTGTGCTGCATCATTCCAAGGCAATTGACACTCATCAAATCATTTTCATAGGTTTTTATGTATGTGCAAAGTTAAAGAATTATAGATTTTCTAAAACTAGTAAACTCCTTCCTAACAAACCGTTCTCAGAGGATTTCATGTAATGGTATTGAGTCCAGCAGTGTAAGTATCCGCTCTAGAGTTTCTTAGGACTCGGTCTTGTCTCCTCTACTATTTATAATTTATACTATTGACATAATAACCTCAACAACTTATTGTAAGACAACGGATTATGCTTATGACACACACTTTATTATTCTTTTCATCAGTCAAACACAGTTCAAGTGACTCTCATTGGAACATAATTTAATTTTAAACTATAAAAAATCTGGGTTACTATGTATGGTATTGGATGTAACAGCTTACAATTGCAAATTTCAGACCCTCGTTTAAACTTTGTGAATTCTGCTAGAGACTTTAACTTCATAGTCGATGAAGAACTGCACCTTCGTGAACATATACAAAATCGTACCAAAAAAGCATTGAAATCACTTAAACTTTTATACAGTAATCTCCACATACTACCTACTTAATTAAACAAAACTCTTTGTGAAAATGTGGTGTTATCGCACTTTACTTACAACAATCGCCGACTCCACAACCTTGGTATTCTCGTCAAAAATTGCTTGCCTAACCCAACTCTTCCAATCCGGTAAAGAGAAAATGTATTCCTAGAGCAACTGTTCATAATAGGAACATGACATTTAGGAATAAGTACACAATATCCCAACATAGCACAACAATGTTTAAAAAGACGTTTTACACTGAACGCCATTAGTCTATATAACTCCCTGCTTGAGGAATTCAGATTATTCAATATTAATAAAGTTAAATTTTAATTCTTTTCCTTTTTACTAAAAATGTACCGCCAAATAAATTTTTACTTTTCATCTAAAGCAGTTTTTATTTAGTGCTGTGGACAGTAACTAATTCCAGCGTCACCCGGTATATGTACAACTTTACTGCCAAGACGAAACTTAAAATATATTTGCTTTCTTCAACACTAAATTTGCTCAAGGCATCTTTTAAACTGACAACCGCTCTTAACAGCCAGCTTTCTTAGACTTTAATTCTAAAACAGATTAGATGTTAAAGTTTAGCGAAATAAATTCTAACCGAGAAGTTTTCGAAGACGTCCTGCCTAATAATAGGGAGGGATGATATACTATTAATTATTGGAACATTTCAAACAGGGAATAGCACTTTACATTTAAGAAAATTAGTTCTGGAACCATCGCTTTGTATTTTAGATATTCCCATGGCTTCGCCTGCAGTAGCTCGGGACATCGGTATCATTACGCTTAATTGTGATTGGTTATTCGATTCGTAGTGAAAACAGCTTTTTAATTCAGTGATAACGCAAATTTTACTACTTACTAATGTAAGGGCCTCAAGATGCATTATTGAGGTTGCTTTTAGTAAATAAAATTAAATCTAATAGTAGTAAAAATTAAAAAAATAATTTGTTTTACCAAAAATTGAATTGACCTGAATAATAGTTAACGAATGAGTAGAAATAATTACTTTTATTAAATAACTAGGACAGTATTAAATTTTATAATATATTTATTTTATTAGGTTATTGCTGAGCCGATTTCAAGCCAAAAAGTTCATTAAAAAAAATTAATAACGTTACATTTTTTTTTGCTAAAATGGTGTCTGAGCTATTGCTTTAAGAAAAATAACCATTTAATAATATAATGATCTATACCTACCAATATTTAGGATTTTGTCTTAAATTCTAAGTTCTAAATTTTTGTAATACCTAAAAAAAATCTCTCTCATAACTAAAGTAAGTATTTTAAGATGTTTGGCTTAAAACTGGTACAGGAATCATCCATTATAATAAGTGCATAACATTAAGTAACGCCCTGTATAATCCGGCTCACCTAGGTACCTATAGAAACTAAAGTTTTCCGAACTTTGTTAAGAAATATAGGTACCAAATAAATCTGTCTTCCTACAAAAAAAAATTAACTTTGCCACTCTAACGATACTTTTTTTGATTATCATATTTCTTTCATAAAACCAAAAATAATTACTTGAACTTGAAGTTTATAAAAAATTTTAAGTTTGACCTTACATCTAAAATATAAATAATAGATATTTAAATGTATTGGTATGTTTGTTTTTACGCAGTTGAATAGAGGCTAAAAACAGCCAGTGAAAACCTCGTCTTTGGAACTCTTTTTAAAAAATTATATTTATTATTATTATCATTATTAATATAATATAATAATTAAATTATGTCTCGCTCTGGACATACTCTAAACCCATCTCGTCTTTGTTATATTCGAATACGAAGTATGCGATAACCTCCAAAATTGTTGTATTATATCCCAAAATAATTTGTTCTAGCAATTATCATTATATCAAACAATAAGATGTGTAACCAAAAAGCAATAAAAATGTAGATTAAATTATTAAATAAATAATATAAACTTGTTTTGCTGCCTGTCTAGGTGCCTTTGATAAATTGCACTAATAATAAAATATGATACTTCGAAAATTATTAATAAACAGATTGAATTAATTTAGCATTAGCGGAGTAGCACATAATTTCAATTATTAATTTTGGTAATATATATAAGACAGTTAAAATAGATAGGATAAAGCGCAAAGGAAAGGATTAAAGGAAAAGAAAAGCTAACCTCAAAAAGAATCCTCCTTATAATGAAGGCGACTCTAGCTATAGCTCTAGCTCCTAATCAGAAAGAAATCAGAAAAAGAAAGAACCTGAACTAACCAAAATGCCTACTTTCCAGTGAAATCATTTTCAAATTTTGTCAGCGGAGAGGGATGTATCAAATACAATATTTGCTCTTGTTAGACACACGAAGCGTATTCCGGAGTAGAAGAAAATGAAGATTACTAGATTTGTGATTTATGTCTTTATCATCCACCGGCAAAAAAAGCATGTCGTAAAGTGCTCCATAAGTTATGGGTTTAATTTTGACAAGTTTTGCAATTACCTTTTTTCCTGAATACTCAACAATTATGTTGGTTTATATTTATTTTATCCTATTCTATAAATTAACGTGTAATGGATACCGTTTTCTCTATATATACAGGGTGTAATTTAATTGAGTGCCGATACTTAAGGGTGATAATCTATGAATGATTCTAAGATAAAAAGTTCATATGGACATATGTCCTAAACCTCTTCATTTTTGAGCTACAGGGTGTTAACATTTTAAGAAAAATATAACCTTTTTATATAAATCACTCTTAGATATTTTTATGAAATTTTGTACATACCTTTTAATCAATAAGGAGCATTTTTTGACCTAACAGATTTATAAAAATTTTTACCAGTGACGTCCGTACGGGGTTTGAACTGAATATTTTTAAAGAAAAAATGGATACGCCACTGCTTTTTCTAAAAACGAAACTTACTTTTGAAATTCCCATTTATTTTAAAGCAAATTTCGTTTATGGACTTACTTTTGTACGACGCACCGTTTTCGCGTAAAAAAATAAAAACAAAAAAAACATTTTTTTCTTCGGTTCATTGAGACTGCTTTTATTTATTTTGTTGAATTTGGTTGGCACCCACCATGAGTGGAAACACTTTTTTTGGGACAACAATTTATTTTCTACTCACCAGTGACATTCAACTGAACGTTTGAAAAGAAAAAAACGGTAACCATATTAAATGCCCTCTTAAAGCAAATCAAATAAAAATCAGTAGGCTGGGTAAAGCTACATCAATTTTGACGTTTCTTTTCATAAAGACAAAAGGCCTGGCATTGATTTTGCATTATTAAATAATTATTATTACAGTAAGACGTTAAATTATAATAAAAGAATGGTAAATTTTACAAACAGTGAATTAACTGACATGCATTTTATTTATGGGCTTGCAGACGGTAATGCATACGAAGCCAGGCGGATATACCAAGAGCGGTATCCAAATCGCGTAGTACCCGATCCGAGAACATTTTCTAGGATTCATAGACGTCTCCACGAGACCGGAACTTTAAGAGTAGACCACAGTGCTAAAGGAGTCCATCAAACAGTAAGAACACCGGAACTTGAAGAAGGAATTTTACACGAAATTGAGGAGAACCCCGAAAGTAGCACGAGGAAAATCGCGGCAACATTTAATGTTTCACATTTTCTTGTTTGGAAAATTCTCATCGAAAATTTATTATACCCATATCACATTCAAAGAGTCCAGGCATTACTCCCTAGAGATTTCCCGATGCGCATTAATTTCTGTGTGTGGTTTCTTTAAAACCTGATGGAAAATCCGTTATTTGACAGGCACATTCTTTTTACCGACGAAGCTAATTTTTCTCGAAACTCAATAAGAAATTTTCATAATAACCATTTATGGGCGGATGAAAACCCTTATGCAATTGTAGAATCAAATCATCAAGAACAGTTCTCAATAAATGTTTGGGCTGGCATTATTGATGATTATTTGATAGGCCCATTTTTTCTCCCAAGAAGACTTGATGGACAATCATATTTACACTTTCTTGAAGATCTGCCGCCAATGCTTGAAGACCTTCCATTATTATTAAGAAACCAGATGTGGCTAATGCACGATGGTGCGCCTCCACATTTTAGCTTACGAGTGCGTGAATTTTTAAATCACACCTATCGCAATCGGTGGATAGGTCGCGGAGGAACGCAGCCATGGCCACCTAGATCTCCGGACCTTAACAGTTTAGACTATTTTTTCTGGGGGCATCTGAAAAGCTTAGTGTACCAAGTGCCGATTCATACCGAAGAAGAGTTACGAAATCGTATATTAGTATGCTGCCAAACCATAAGAAACACCCCGGAAATCTTCGAAAATGTGCGTCAGTCTATGGGAAGAAGAGTCCATGCTTGCATACGTGTGGGTGGACGACACTTCGAACAACTACTGTAAATAATGTGGGTTCTTTATTCTGTTTATCTTCTCTTGTCATTTCGCTTTCGATTTAAGGTTTGGAATTTTTCCTTTTAAATTAATCGCGATTTTTGAAATAAAATTTTTTATTTTTTTTTGTTTTTATTTTTTACGCGAAAACGGTGCGTCGTACAAAAGTAAGTCTATAAACGAAATTTGCTTTAAAATAAATGAGAATTTCAAAAGTAAGTTTCGTTTTTAGAAAAAGCAGTGGCGTATCCATTTTTTCTTTAAAAATATTCAGTTCAAACCCCGTACGGACGTCACTGGTAAAAATTTTTATAAATCTGTTAGGTCAAAAAATGCTCCTTATTGATTAAAAGGTATGTACAAAATTTCATAAAAATATCTAAGAGTGATTTATATAAAAAGGTTATATTTTTCTTAAAATGTTAACACCCTGTAGCTCAAAAATGAAGAGGTTTAGGACATATGTCCATATGAACTTTTTATCTTAGAATCATTCATAGATTATCACCCTTAAGTATCGGCACTCAATTAAATTACACCCTGTATATGGATCATTTTACCCTACTGTATGAGGTAAAATGAGCATTTGCACCAATATTACAAAAATTAAAATACATATTGAAATATACATTCTATTAGAAACAGGTTAAATAACTTTGTAAACCAGATACAACACTTTAACTTTTGATCAAATATTGGCCCTGGAGCTTGTAGAGATCTTTATTTACGTAATTTTAAAGCTTAGGAGGAAAATAAAAAAGAAAAATAAAAAATAGTTCTCAAAAAAAAAAATAGAACTACTTACTCTACAGAAAAGATAATCGTTATTGATAACAAGTCTGCAAAAATTATAAAAAATTTTAGGGTAGCCTATCCAAACTTGTCGAGAAAAAAATAAAATTAAATCACAACACCATAATAGTACATTATTTAACGAGCGTATAATGAAGGCTATATTACACGAGATTTTAAAACACGAGCCGAAGGCGAGTATTTTAAGGATTCGAGTGTAATATAGCCATTATACGCGAGTCAAATACTATACTTTATCTACGACTATTCAGTATTCAAGAAGTTAGAAAATGGATTCAGAGCAACACATTTTATTACAATAGGATTATTATTAATGGTATTTCTTAACTAAAAAATACAATTCAACGATGTTAACCATAATTAAACAAAATACAATTGCAGCCCGAATTTCTGGAGGGGTACTTTGGATTTCGTTTTCGTCATCCGAAATCATGATATTTTACTTTGAAATCAACAACAAAATGTCACAGCGAAACTTAAATGACCGAGGAAAAAAATGATTCGTTTACTTGTCAATCGGTTGCTATGGTATTAATACCATTCACGCCTGCTTAAACTAGATCTGGTGCGTTTTTATCGTAATTCAGGTAACTTTGTTTTGTTGGGACCGTGGAATATGAAATCTCATATTCCACGGCTGTGGAATATGAGTAACTATGGTAATATGAACCACATTATATATGTACTAACAAACACATTATGCTTCTATTATTAAATAGTCGTAGATAAATAAATATAACTTAAAGCTCATCGGAACACATACAGCCATCTACCCTTGTTTATGTGAAGCTGTAGGCCAGCATTACTGGCTGACGTTCATTCAATCCATATTTTGATAGACCTCTTCTTACTGTATTGATATTTCGATGGCCTAACGCCCCTTCACCGGGCGCGAAAGCTTTCGACAATGAATACAGTTTTAGCCGATAGATGGCATGCAAGAGCTATATTTAAGCGTTTTTTTTAATAGAGCTGAGAATTTACCTCATGTATTAAAAAATCCATGAGGGGTAATGTATGTATTGAGCAAATAGACGAAAGTGGACCAATAATTGAAATATAAAGCTAAATATTTTCCTCGTGTTATAACTATGCAAGTGAAAAGTGTAGTTTTAGCAACAATTACAACGGAAATTTCCCTAGTGTCAATTTAACTGAAAATTTTACACGGAAATTTTGAAAAATTGATAAGTGGAAATTGCATCCGTTTTGAAAATTACATCTGGAAATATCCCGGGGCTAATTGTCATTTTTGACACTTATAGTTTCAAAACATCAAAACAGTCGACCTGTCAAAATTTTAAATCAAAATGACAGATATGACCAGCAAGTTTATAAATCAGAATCACAATACCCTTGTTACTTATCAAAATTGTACATTTTATAGCAATTGTAGTTTTCAGAAGCAGGACTAAGTTTAAGTTTTATTTTACTATTAGCATTAGAAAAAATATTAATTGTTATTAAAGTATGGTATTATTTAAATAAATAAATATATCAAAATCAACTTTTTAGCAACTACCTAAATAAACTTTTATCAACTCGGGAAATTTCCGATCAAAACATAACACGTGCCTAAAATATTTCCTAATGGAAATTTTTCAAAATTTGGTCTTCAGCCAATTTTTAAAAAAAAAAAACATTCGTGCATTGCACCAAAGAAAAAATCCCTCACCCTGCGGGTTCGGGATTTTTTCAGGTGCAATGCACGAATGTTTTTGTTAAAAAATTGGTTTCAGAAAAAATTTTCAAAAATTTCCGGAAATATTTCATGCACTAGTTATATTTCTACTGGTAATTGCAGTGTATAATCCGAAAGAGCACTGCGGTCAATACGTATCCATAGTAATTTTACTGTATAATCATTATGGCATAGTGACAATTTAAGAAAATTTGTTACCTGAGAGCTTATTCTTCACTTTGTGCGTTCGTAAAAAGTTTCGTGTGACAAACGTTCACAAGAAACGAACGGTACGCTTGACTAGCATCCTTCAGTCTCCTTCGCTATTAGTTCATTCAGTGCGAGTGACGTGGCAACACTGTAAATTTCGAGTATTTCTCCCTGTTATGTTTTATTCTGTGGCACAAGTCGACAAGTCCTAACACATTTCGCAATGTTACAAAAATATCACATTGAAACAAAAAAAATATTCACGAAATGTTGCAAGTTAATTTGTATGCAATGTTTCAAATTTACTCTTCGAGAATGTTTCCAAACGTTGCAAGTGAACCCCTAAATAATTCAGGAAATTAAATGTAAATCACAAAATTTATTTTCAAAACATGGGAATATTTAGAATAAAGTTTAAATACAAAATACAGCCGCATCAAAACTTTATCTAAAACAATAATACCTACAACTAGATTTTAGAACCTTATTAATATTAAAATCTTATGAGAATTCCTGCAAAAATATTTAAAAGCATAAATAAAAAGGACTAACATAAAACTCCTTTAAGGTTTTTTTTTTTTTTTTTATTTAGTTTTTTTGGCCTTGAGCATAGCTCATTTAGCCACAGCAGGGTATATTAATATTTATAGAATTTAAAAGATTTTAAATTTAGCAAATTGGTAATAGATAATAGATAAGATAAGTTTCCAGAGTACAATAAGAGGTATTTAGGTATATCACATAGGGATCTGTACAGGGACACTCGTTTCACGCCACTGGGGTCTGTCGGGGCGACTTAAACTTATACACAAGACAGTGAAGACCACTAAAAAGGGAAAAACACATAAGGTTAAATAAGGATATTTATAGAGGATTAGGAATTTTGGATTAATTATATTTTAAAGTCGGTCATCTTCAAGTATTTTATAAATATTGACTCTATGGTTGGATTGAAATTGACGTTGACCATGAGTGAGGTACAATTTTGGGGCAACAAACTATGTTGGGCCAGTTCTAAATAAAGAAAATTAGTTGCATTTCTGTTTAGGTTGCAACTGAATATTTTGTGATCTAAATCATCTAAAGATTGATTGTCGCAGTTGCACAAAGGTGTTTCACTTAATTTCAATTTATATAAGTGTTTATTAAGATTACCATGGCCAGTGACATATCTAAAATATGAGGTAAAACAGGGTCTTGATAGCTGTAACCTATTAATTATAGGTTTAGTTGGGAGTTTAGGATTTATAGAGGTATAGTTATTTTTGTTGTTCAGTGTATAATTTCGATACATATTCTGCCATAATAATTGTACTTTCGTTTTTAAAAACGAAAATGAATCGCTTACAGGAATTCCCATCAGAATCATTCCATCTTCCGCTGCTTTTTTTGCAGCCTTATCAACTTCCTCATTGCCCTTTAATCCTGTGTGACCTTTAACCCATAGAAATAATATTTGGACATTTTTAGAATACAGGATTACTATAATGTTTAAAATTTTTGCAATAAGGGGATTTTTGCAATAGTAGTTGTTATTAACAGCTTTGAGTACAGATTGAGAGTCAGATAAGATAACTATATTTTGGAATAATTCATAACACGCTACATATTCCAGGGCCTTTATAATGGCCTGGGCTTCCGCTGTGAATATGGAAGCTTAACAATACAACAAAGAAAGTATAACAAAATATTAAAACTTTACTCAAGTGAACTTTGATCTGAAAGTAGTTAAAAATCCACTTCATAAACCAAAACAAAATACCCTATATAGTACCTAATAGTTTGTATTTTTAAGTTATTATCCACTTAATTATATCAATACTGTTAGCAGTCTACTTGAACTTCTTTATTTTAGGATCTTCAGTTATTTTCCGTTCCTTCCAAAGTTTCATGCTAAATTTAAATAATCAAAATTCTCTTAAAAGCAAATCCCACAATTATTGGATAGAATTATAGAATTGTACAACAAAATAACGGCCATAGACTGAGACACATTAATACGAGACGTTTAATAAATATAATAGATAAAATAATACTGTTTTATAACACAACAAATTGGAGGGAAAATTGGATATTTATTTTCAAATTACTGGCTTTTTAAACTGCAAAATAAAGTTAGGATGTCAGGTGACAAGCGCTCACATACCGAAATTCAAACTTGCAAATCTCATCGATTTTCGTATGTCAAGTTACCGGTAGAAGTCGTGAAGAATGCCAAATTATTAACACGTTAGCTGCCATCTGTAGGTCACCGGTACGCATATTTCCGTCTCCTATACTGTTACGACTACCTACGCATTGCCACACTCGCATAGGAAATGAGAAGCTACTTCATGCATTCCGTTCTGTCAGCGATTCTAACTACCCATGGATTCTAAATCAGTGTTGGTGAATATCCCTTCTGTTGTGTAATTCTAACTCCATTAATGTTAAGGGCGCATGATCAGAAATTTTCGAGTGAAATTGTTTTTGTGGACTCCAGTGCATCCTGCGATTAAGGTGAATCTTCTGTAACTTTTGGGGCGAAGTTAGTGGTGTACCACTGGGGTGCATTATTAATAACCATCAGACTGAAGAAGTTTATACAATACATACTGCTTTTAAAAATTTAAAGATATTTTAGGAACTAAAGGATTTCACGGCAAGGGACATCCTATGACATTTATGACCGATGACAGTGCAGCTGAAAGAACTGCATTAAATAAAGTTTTTAAAAATTCCAATACATTACTATGCACATTCCACGTATTACAGGCAACTTGGAGGTGGTTATGGAATACCACAAAAATGGTATTGAAAAAGAAGATCGACGGCCACTGATGCTGCAATTTCGTGATGTTTTGTACGCTAAAAATGATATAGATTGTGAACTTTTTAAGGAAACGCTCTGCAACAGTTCCATGGCAATGAAGTATAAAAATCATTTGCAATATTTTAATCACATCTGGGAAAGAAGATCCGAATAGTGTCATTGTTATCCCAATAAAGTATACACGAAAGGTCATAATATAAATAACATAATTAATTGAAGTGTCCATTTGAATATTCAAAGACTTAGTGTTACAAAGATGCAAAGCGTTCAATGCGGCTGCCCCAGTAGACTTTGTGTGTGCTTCGTTGGAACAATTTTATAAACAGAAATTAATTGGTTTCGCAAATTCTAGAGAAAGTAAACTACAGGTTTACTTTAAAAAATTCTGTCACAAGGCCGCGTTGCTAAAAGTAACAAAAATGTCAGACGTCGTATACAGAGTCAGCTCTTCTGTCGATGAAATGTTGTTGTATACTGTGGATATTGCAATTAAACAGTGTGATTGTCCAGAACGATCATGTGGTAAATTTTGCAAACATTTATGTGCTGTCTACAATAGAGGCGTAAATTTGTTAAATACACCTGTGTTGCTATTCCAAGATCGGGTAGAGTTAGCGACTTTGGCCTTGGGAAATACCATAGACAAATGCTTTTTTATAAATATGGACAAAACCATAATCGTCACCAATAATATGGAGGAAGATTTTGAAAAGCCAACTAACCTGAACAAAATTCAGAAAATCGAACGAGCGGCAAGCATAATGTTTAGGAATACTCTGAAGCTGACGATGTTAATGAGAGTAATGTGGAGCAGATAGAAAACTACCAATCTGAGTTGGAAATATTTAAGAGAAATTTAGACAAGCTTTATAATTTTGCGGTATCACATCCACCGAAACATATGCTAAAAAAATTGGTGGAATTTAATCATAAAATAGATAACGTTGATAACGAAGAATCATTTTATGATATTTGCTCTGCTGTGGGCATATCAAGAAATGTAGACGAATTAAAGTTTAACCAACTTCGATAACCCGACGATCAAACAGAGGTCTTCATGCAGGAACAAGAGCTATACAAGCAAGGACGACCTTCTAGTTCTGAAGGAGTAAAAAATAAAACATCCAGAAAGATGAGTACTCTTGCAACAAACATCTTTTTCAACACAACAAATGCTCAATTCAAATAATCCATAATGGGACGTTATTAATAATATACGCATTAGATAGGTAGTTGATAAAAAATATATTGCATTAATACTATGCAATACAAAGAGTATACTGTTTTCTTTAAAAATATATATAAGTAACCAGGGTTGGGCTGATTTAAATCAAGTGATTTAAATCACGATTTAAATCATGATTTAAATCACTTTATTTAAAAAAAAAATAATGATTTAATGAAACTATTTATTTTTAATTCAGAACAATGAACAATATAACATATTAAAAAACTATTTACTTCCACTCCCTTGAACAATCAACATCAAAATATGCGGCAATTTATAGATCGGGAAAGAATCAAGTCGCGACAGGAATTTTCTTGCAAGAAGCGCGTTCTGACAATATTTTGGGTAGAATTTAGACCTACTCTATTGTTAGACCGACATTAAAATAATTTGTATTAATTTGAAAAGAGAGAAAAATGTTAAATTTTTAATAAAATCAATAAAAATCAAAAGAATCATAAAAATCAAAAAAATCAATGATTTTTAATTTTTTTAATAAAAATCAAATTTTGAACAACCCTGTAAGTAACTATAAATATTATTTACGTTGGCTCCCGTGACTTTTCATTAGACTAACTTATTACGTTTCAAAATTAAATTAAAACGTCAATCATAATGACGAAAAAACACAAAAATAGTCATTGTACATTGCGAGCAGAAAAAAACTGGGATACGCAATATCTACTAGACTATAACAAAAAATTCACCATTGAAATTCAAATAATTTATTTTGACACTTTGTTAGATTCCAACAATGATAAAACCAACACTTTCTGTAGCAACTCCAATAGAATTTTCAAATATTTTCCAAATATCTATCTGGCCAGCATTTTACCCTTGTTTGCATAGGCAATGGAGCTTTAAGATAGCATTACATTTTCTATGCGATTACGACTACTTAGCCGTATGCAGAACAAGATGGGTAGCTAGAACCGCTTAAGCCGGCCATACACGTTGCGGTATACCTGAGAGGTACACCTGTACAGGTTTACCTCTCAATTATACCTGTACAGGTGTGGATACCTTTGGTGGACACACACAGTCGGGTAAAAAACTGTCAGTTTTCAGTCATGGCTACGACACAGGAGGATGCAATTGCGGTGGTATTGCAAATGTATTTGAAGAACGGTGGCAACTTCCACACTGTATCGGTGCTATGGATGGAAAGCACATAGACATGGGAATGGGACTATTCAGCGCAGCCTTTTCAGCGCCGCCGTTTTAGAGCCGCCGTTTCAGCGCTAGGGCATTTCAGCGCCGGCCCATTTCAGCGCCAAAATTTTTTAACATTTTTAAAGTTTAATAATTTTATTTATAATTATTATTACAAAGTTCCATTTGTTATATTATGAGAGTAACTACATACTTAATAGTCAGTTAAAAAATAAAGAGAAAGAATTTAGTGGATAAACTGTATTATAAATTAATTAATTAATTATTATTGTTACCCTTAATTGTATATATATTAAAAATGTTATTAGTTTGTAGTACCAATATTGTATCTTTTTGTAGTTTTATTTAATAAATTCTATTTATTAAACAAATTTTATTTATTGCTTTTTTTTTAGTTTGTATTACCAATATTTTATCTATTTTTAATTTTATTTAATAAATTATATTTAGATCATTTTTATTATAAATATTTAATTATAAAATCTTGAGAAATAATTTAGCGCTGAAATGGGCCGGCGCTGAAATGTCCTAGCGATGAAACGGCGGCGCTGAAACGGCGGCGCTGAAACGGCGGCGCTGAAACGCCTGCGCTGAATAGTCCTAGACCCCATAGACTTAGTCCCTCCAGCAAATTCTGGTTCTTACTATTACAATTATAAAGGCAGACATAGCATGGTTCTTCTAGCAATAGTGGATTCAATGTACCGATTCATCTTAGCAGATTTTGGGACTAATCGACGAATATCAGATGGGGGTGTTCTCAAAAATACTTCATTTTTCGAAAAACTACAGGATACCGAACTAAACATTCCACAGTCCAACAACGTTAATGCAAGTTTTAAAAATGTTCCTTATGTCTTTGTTGCTGACGATGCGTTTCCTCTTGGAAGAGATATCTTAAAACCATTTACACAAGCGCAATTAGATTCACCTGACAAAGAGATTTTTAATTGCCGATTATCCAGAGCAAGGCACATTGTGGAAAACGCATTCGGAATACTTGCTTCACGATTTCGTATTTACCATACACAAATTAATTTAGAACCAGAGAATATAGTAAAAGTAGTGAGGGCCACGTGTGCCTTACATAATTTTTTGATCTAAGAGCAATCTAGTTGTTATTCGCCTGCAAATTGTTTTTATCAAGAAAACACTGGAGATGGAACTGGTATCTCTACCGGCTACGATACTTCCCAATCGAGTATGATCGCACTGGAACGGCGAAACCAGGGGAATATAAGTAATGAAGGTAAACAAGTCAGACATGCTTTCATGGACTACTTCAGATTATTAATTTTTTTCACAACAGTACCCTTAACAGCATCAGGCTCTATCTCATCTAATTTTTGAAGTAATTTTGCATATGCACCATCTCTCTTAGAGTGATCATGATAATCCTTGCTCTTTACAAGCCAGAGGCAAGGTTCTGCTTTATAAATTTTAATAAACTCTTCGATAATTTGGTTACGCTTCCGGTTTGATGCCATTTTTATCCTGTTCACAAAAAAATTAACACCATACCGAACGCAAAACAACACTGGATACACAGTCCAAATCTACTTCACAGTTGAAACCTGTCCGCGAGCCCCACACACGCTCCGGTCTGCACTCTGGCGCAGGTAGAAAGAATCGAAATTTGATCCTTCTCCGGTCAACTGTACAGGTCACGATGCCTGTGCAGTTATATCATAACTTGATAGCACACACGCTCCGGTTTACCTGTGCAGGTTACCTGTTCAGGTTCACCTCTCAGGTATACCGCCACGTGTATGGCCGGCTTTATTAGAGAACGGAATGCATGAGGCATGAAGTGCTTGTCATTTCCTATGCGAATGCGGCAATGCATGTCGTAACAGTATGGAAAACGGAAATATGCCACCGGCACGGGCAACGTTCTTGTGGCGCCGTGTGGGTCACTGGTGATCTGCAGTAAATTTTGTCAATAACTTTGTCAAAACCCAACGTAAGATAAGATTTTGAGGCAGATGGTGACCTACGACGATTCGTCGAATGAAGGCATAATATTGTGTTTTACACATATTGTGTGTTGCCTATCATTACATATACATTTCCATAGCCGAGTGCACATAATAGTTCCTGGGGCGCCGTGTAGGGTGTAGGGCACCCCTACTACCTACCTGACCTACACCCAAAAATTAAAAATACGGCCCTATGGTGAATAATATCACGATACTTTAGATATCAATATTCATTAAATGTTTTTTACTATTTAAAAATAAAAATGGCGCCGTGGGAAATTTTTTGAAAATCGGCTTGGCGGTTAGCGTGTTAAATATTACTCGCGTACGAGTCATTCTCATCGCTTTTCGTTGGTTTTTCTAGTGAAGAATAGGTCTCTTTTACAACTCTAAATAGTAGTTTTTAATTTAGCATCAGATTGAACGTGGTTAAACTAAGAACTATTTTTTATTTATTTGAGAAAGTTGAAACCTACCATAAGACTGAGCTGGTAAGGTAAACATTAAGGTATTGAGAAAACCAATGTAATCAATCAAAAATCAACTTTACGTTTTCAAACAAGTAATTACAAATACATATTTTACACCTCTAATTCTAAAAACCTGCCATTGGAAAGATACCCAATCAAATTGAGCACCGAAGAGTTTTCAATAATTAAAAATAACGGAAAGATTTCTCGTTGTCGATAAGACGGGAACAGAGATGTTCCAAAGTTTATATTGTAGCATCTTCCGTAAAGCTGAAAATCTCCATTAGTTATAAAAAGCCTAACATAAAGCAGACGCCCTATAATCTTGTTATGTGTTTCTTACTTAACAGCTTGTCAGTTAAAACTTATTTATAGGAAATCTTGTTACGTTACAGGCAAGTTTAAACCCTCTTTATAAACACAGAGAGAACTTCAATGGTATATAATAACTAAAGTAAACTTTACAAATTCTATTATGTCATGACTGGTTATACAAAGATAACTTTACTAATTATTAAAGTATTTAATTGAACCAAATAAGTAGAAATTTTGACAAAGCCAAATAAAAACTTGAGCCTGGCAGAATCACTAACGTAATAAGAAAAATTTGTGTATTGCTCTTTAGAACTTAAGTGTTGTTGTGATGTTGTAAGCAATCGACTAAAAAATTTTACACATTGCAACAGATTCACATTAGTTACTTCTCTTTTGTGAACAATTTTTTAGAGCCAAACATCACAAAACTGATTATTTAGACATTCAAATTTCCATGAAAGATACAAATTCTAAGTCTCCGAGTGGGGCATTCCAATATGTTTCTTTTTTTATATATTGACGTGTTTCCTATAACCTACGTATGTAATGTACGAGCTCCCATGTTATACCTAAGGAACCAGGACACAGGCGAAGTTCTGATTAATGCTATGGATAAACCTGAATTGCTCGCAGACAAACTCTTCAAGCAATTCAGCGAAAATCGAACCAACGATGCGCCACGTGATAAGAGGATCTCCAGAACAATACAAATTTACAGAACGATAAATCATCCGCTGTGTTTTACCTAACGAATAGTTCGGTTTTCGAGCCGAACATTGCACAGTTAGGCAAGCGACGCGTTTAACATCTAACATTGTAAAAGGCTTTAACAGGAGGGCGCACACAGGAGCGGTTTTCTCTGACGTATGTAAAGCTGTCGATAAGGTATGGCATAACGGTCTGTTACTAAAGTTGATAAGGCTCGGAGCTCCGAACTACCTCGTCAAGGTAGTTGACTTGTTTCTTGAGAACAGAAGTTTTGCGGTCTCGTCAGAGAACGCACTTTCTTTGAAAAAACGCATCAGGGCGGGAGTGCTGCAAGGCTCACCTCTCTCTCCGATGTTGTATAATATTTAAACTTATGATATTCCGCGAGATAGATTCACGCAGCTCTATCTTCTCGCTGACGATACAGCAATTACTTTGACTGCCAAATCACCACACATTGTCGTCAGCCGGATGGAGCGACACGTAATCGAGCTGGAAAAATGGCTTTCCGTTTAGAAGATTCGCCTGAATCCTACTAAGATAAAGGCCATATCTTTCTCGAAAAGTAATGTACGTTAGCCTGAAACAAGGCTCAAAGTCAACAGAGTCCAAATAAACTAGTGCCAGGACTTGCAAATGGGACAAAGGTCAACCTCTAAAAGGCATTGGTCAGGTCGGTTCTCACCTATGGTGCACCTTCGTTGTGCAACATAAGCACAGCGGAACTGAATAGGTTCCAGGTAATTCAGAATAGGGCGCTGAAAATTATCGCAGATGTCCCGAGGTACACTATGAATCGCGCGTTGCACCAGGACTTTCGCATGCTAACTATTAATGAGTTCTTTTTAAAAAGCATTACCAACTATTACGGACGTACGAACGTTTCGACAAACCCACTTATTACTGACTCACATACGAGAGCGAGACAAAATGCGACCTACAAACTACCTAAAGACTGGCTCCCTGTCGGTCTATAGTAGAAAAGCACTAATGGTAGAGAGGCACTATCACCTTCCTAGATAACGGAAAAAGGCGTCAAGAATATGCAAACCAAAATATCATAACACACACGACGCGGCATACTCAAGAAAGGCAACAGCCGATAAAAATAGTTTCTTTTATACGAAAATATCTAAAAAGTAGTCGAAGAATCAAAAGATGTCAAAGGGATGCCCTGACGTAAAACCCCACTTATGAGCCAATGTATTTGCATTCTTTTAGTTTTACATATTATTTAACTGGCATTTTCCCTGATCAACTCAAGATTGGGAAAGTTATACCAATTTATAAAAAAGATGGTAGAACATGTGCCGAAAATTATAGACCGATAACAATCTTAAATTCGGTCTCAAAAATATTTGAGAGGATATATTTTATCATGATCCCCCTACTAGCTTTTTAGATGGATACTCCATTTTGTCATCTGCTCGGTATGGTTTCCGTAAGGGTAGGTCGACGGAGGGAGCGGTATTTATGCAATCGGTGTATAATCACATCGATGCAGGCCAGTGCGTTGCGGGCCTCTTCTTCGATCTATCCCGAGCATCCGACAGCTTGGATATAGGTTTCATTATTGAAAGGCTAGATGCCAATGACATTAGATGATGAATGCTTGACCTTATGTCATTATACCTTACTGACAGAAAGTTCTATGTGCAAAGTGATTGTGATGTTTCTGATGTTGCGGATATTGATATTGTAGTGCCTCAAGCTTCCGTGCTGGGACCATTTTTTTTTTAATCTTTATCAAAGACTAGACTTCAAAGACTGCTGCGACAGGAATAATCTGATCCTAAATGTCTAAAAAACTTTAGATGTAGAAATAACTCCCCCAGTATAAACATTCCTTTTATTTAAACTTCGGAACATGCAAATTTCTAGGATTTTATGTTTACCAATTCTTGACCTGGACACACCACACAACCTATATTTGCAAAAAAAATAATTCAACATACTTTGCTATCTTATACAGTTAAAAAATATAACCGAGAAGGAAGCTCTTATAAATGTTCACTATTCACTACTATACCACTTAAATTATAACATCATATTACGGGGTCATGCAGTTGAGTCTAACAAAATATTTGTAGCCCAAAAACGAATCATAAGACTTATATTTAACCTAAAGCCTACCTGTAAATGCAGACCGATTTTCAGTAGCCAAAAAATTATGACATTTCCTTGTATTTATATATACAGGGTCGTTGGTGTGTATGGAAACGGTCAATTATTTCTGAAAGTAAAACAGCTATCAAAAAATGTTTAAGAGAAAAGTTTTAGGGTTTTTCATTGTCTATTAGAATTTAAAAAAATTAAGTATACAGGATAAGTCAGAAAGCCGTAGAGAAATAAAGTTACTTTTTTTTAATGGAACACCCTATATCTTACAATATTTTTGGACTTTACATAAAATTACAATTATTCTTTATTAAATGCATTATCAGTCTAAACCTAATAGTTTCCGAGATATCGAATTTTGAAAAATGACATTTTTGAACTTTGACAGCTTCTAGGTTTCTAACGGTTCGCCATAGAGCAAAACGGCTTACATGTCCCTAACTTACTTTTCTATTATCTTCTCAAAAATGCCAACTTCCGTTAAACCGGAAGTACTCTATTACCGGCTTTTGAGCTACATCCGGTTTAACCGGAAGTTGACACTTTTAGAAAGATAGTTAAAAACTAGGATAGGGGCATGTACGCCGTTTGACTCTAAGACGTACCGTTAGAGAGCTAGAAGCTGTCAAAATTCAAAAATGTCATCTTTCAGAAGTCGATATCTCGGAAACTATTAGGTTTAGACTAATGATGCACTTAATAAAAAATAATTGTGATTTTACGTAAAATCCAAAAATATTCTAAGATAGAGGGTGTTCCGTTAAAAAAAAAGTAACTTTATTTCTTTACGGCTTTCTGACTCATCCTGTATACTTAATCTTTTAAAATTCTAATAGACTATAAAAAACTCTAAAACTTTTATCTTGAATATTTTTTGCTAGTGGTTGTGCTTTAAGAAATAATACACCGTTTCCATACATACCAAAGACCCTGTATAAGTTGATCAAGGAGCAACGAGAACAAATATCAACTCTTCTTTTCGTTCATACCCAACCAGCAGTGCAAACCACTTACCAATAGTTCCTCTGAGGGTGGGTAATGTATTGAAGTCCTTAAACAACAATTTTAAAATAGCTTACAAATCAGTAAACAATTTACGTAGCTTATTCTCGAGAGTAAGGGATTCAATTAACGTGGTTGACAAAAGTGGGGTATATTATTTGTTGTCCTGTAACTCATGCACAGCTAAGTATGCTGAACAGACAGAACGTAGTTTAATATAAGAAAAAAAGAACATTTAAACCATAGACATCGTAACTATTAGACCGAACAATAACAAATAAACGTGATGTCATCATTGTATTCCAGTGTAAAGTAAATCAACAGAAAACGTAGTTATCTGGGCTTACTCTGTTAAAAGTATTAACTTCTATGATTAACTATAGATTAACATGATGTGGGATATTTATAACATTGCCTAAAACCTTGTAAAAAATCTGTAGTTTGGCAACGCAGCAATAACGGATCCGCCCAGATTTCATCATTTTCGTGGCCATCCGCATCGACTCGACAATACTCGGCATAGCGGATGTTGTTTTCCTGGAGTTTTGTCGCATGCATATGTAAAGTCAGCGTAATCCCCACTCTCATCCCCACTCTCGGCCCCACCTCCTCACAACGTCTCGCCACCAAACGATTTTGGCATCGCAATTTTATAGCATTTATGAATGGCGTGTCGGATCTATAGTTACGATGCCTATGATTTAAACTCTCAGAAACCGCCTAATGACAAGAGTTCAATTCTGGCCTACACTTAAGAGAATTTATTAAATAGCCAAATTAGAGATTAATAGTAAGATTGAGTATTTAAATGATCCTTTCAACGCCCACTACAGAGAAGCAGCGAAAATTGTGAGTAAGTTTAGATAGTAAATGTTTGTTTAAATAATCGTACCTCCTTTTGTGCAACCTAGATGGCGCTATGGTTCGGTATATTTTGTTTTATTTTTTTTAATACTTGATGGGTTAACCTGTGTTCGCCATGGTGAACTTGTTTGTGTCCTTAATGTAAAGTTTGTGATTATATTATGTAAGTTATATCTAATAATTTTGATTTTGGATTAAGATTATTATATAAATGAACTTTTTTAGACAGCTCTTGAAAATGGTTTAAGAAAACGAAACGCGTAGAGCAAAATATTAATTATTTGTGAAGAATTTTGGATTTTTCAATAGTTAAGCACAAGCTAACTACACTTGAGAAATCCCCGGGGTATGTTGGAAAACTACTATTTAACAAAATACCTTACAGAATTAGAGTAATGGGTCTCGATATTTTGAAAACGAAACTTAGGAACTTCCTTATCAAAAAAAGTTACTGCTCAGTATCAGAATTCTTAAATGATCAAACACACAAGTTAACGTAACCGTTTCCATGACAACAACCGTGTATCAAATTCAAATATAAATATGTAATGGGTTTGGTCCTCTGTTACAACATGACAGAACTTACCATTCATATCTTTGACCGACGAGTTGTAAGCCAGTAAAGTCAGTTAGCCCATTACTCATCAACTAACCTGAAATTAATTGTTGCAATCATGTTCCAAGCATTTAAAATTGCATACGCTTTTGTGATACGAAACAGCGTTTGTTGTTATCTTATGAATATTTTTTAGATGCTTATTCGTATTATATTAGGTTAAAACAAAAAATGTTTAACTTCTTATTTGATAGTATTGTCTTCAGCAGGCAACATGATGTATTTCGGGTTGCCATCTAACCCATGCGATGTGGCAACACCGAGGATTGGCTTGGGGATTTAGATAATCAATGGAAGGAAATTATTTTTTTAACAACTTGTGGTCTTCTTTCATTAAACCACAACTTTTTAAGAGGCGTTTTACAGGGGTTTAAAATTTCAAAAATCAAAAATGAGGCACATTAAAGATGTAATCTTGATGAATAATGAAATATGGCATATTTGACTCTTGGAGACAATGAAATACATTTATACAGGAGTAGTATTATCGAGTTTATAACACAAAAAATGTTTCAAAGCTGTGTTAGTATTAATTGTATTATTACATAATTTATAAAATGTGGTATTATTATTTAAAAATGTACAAAAGCGACTCGGAGGATTGTTTACAATAAAATTATTAACACCACCTGAAATCAGAGAAGTTGCGAATAAGACTGCTCTAGATTTGCTGCCGAAGAAATCGCTAGTAAATTATACCACTTTATGGATTGGCAAGGAAAAAAAGAGAACAACTTCCCTATCTATATGGCATATTTTATATAATTGGTGTAATCGTAGAAAAAGAAGTACAGTGTACCACTTGCACAGAATGCTCAAGTCCAAATTATATGGTTTGCTTCATACTAGTTTGAAATGAGCATCGTTCCGTGCTCGTTCTACAATACAATATCGTGTACGTTTTGGAAATACTCAAACTGTCTCTAGTATAGCAGGACTGGCCCGATTATTTATCTGGTTAATTTTTTCCCGTACAGTAGCCTTCATGGCGTCAGTTATCGTACATTTGCTTATATATTTTAAATAAATGAAGAAAATTCTTTATAAGATCCCTTGTTTACCTTTTTTGTTTTCTTACCTCCTATAGCTTTTATAGTTTTACTGAAACGCCTAGATATCTATTCGCTCGGAAATTCTCAGTCAATAGTGTTTCTTTTACTGCCAAAAAGGGGCACTAAAAGTTTTGTAGAATTTACGACGCATTATCCTAAGTGCACCCAATTAGGAGTGAAACAGATGTACATGTCTGTGTTATACCTACATGAGAAGTTAAATGTGCCCAATAAGCACGTTCGTTATTACAACTTTTGTTCGACGTCTTTTAAGTGATAGTAACATTAACTTTCGGGGGTGAATTTTAGCTATTGGCAATATTATAACCACAGAATTTCATTTCGTGAGTTTGCAAAATAAACAGTAGCTTATTTTCAAATATACAAGCACTCTTGTATAATGTTTTAGAGTTCAAAATGGTTGTTATAAAAATACAAATTATGCCAGGATCCTAGGGAAAAGCCTTCAAATAGTCGATAATATGTGCAACAATGGCAAAATAAAAAAAAAAAAACAGTTCTTAAAATTTGTTTTAATAAAACAGCAGAAATTTTACAATTTTATTTTAGGACTGTTTCTGTTTATTCGGTATACGTACTGTGATGCTGTTTCATAATTATTTTATAATTCATTTTTAGTACAGGATAATGCTTATGTTGGTAATCTATTTATTGCAAGACTAACAAAAAAATTCCCAATATAAAATTAGGAAAATCTATCGATAACCGGTCTAGTAGAAAAAAGCAACAGGATATCATTTCTGATTTACCTTTTACATTTGATGCATAAACAGGGGCTGCCGATAGACATCTCCAAGGGCAGCACATCTCAACAAATATTTGGAAGACGAAGTCTTGGGTTAACATTAACCAAGTAGAGTTTGATGTTAAATTAACAGATATAATCCCGTTTTGGTCATTACTAGGAGAGCCTCGTAGAAACTTGGGATATTTTTTCTAACCAACAGCCTCTTAATAATTTTTGAAGCTTTATACTGAAATACATACAGGGAGTGCCAGAGGTAATGTCTAAATTCGTTTAAAATTCAGCGGTGTGGTTTTGGAAAAAAAGCTCGGATCCGTTGATTTTTATTTCCTAATTTGTTTTTTTCTATGGTAAACTCATGTATACAGGGTAGCCAAAAAATACGTTATGATCATCAAATTAATTTTTTCAAACGAAAACATACATTTTTTATTTCGTTTTTAAATCTTGCTTCGAAATCTAAGTATGTTTCATGTATCATCTCCTATACCTAAACTCAACAGTTATCAAAAAAATTACGATTGAACAAATCAATAAGTAAGACCGTTATTCTAAGGATTTATTTGTAAATCGAGCAAAACATTCCATTGCGTGTTTACTTTGTTTTTTTTTTCATTTCTCGTATTTCTAAATGCTGACATGTCACCGTTTAGTCCCATAGAAACTGTATGACAAGTTTACTTTAAATAAGTAATTGTCGTAGACGTAACTGGGTAGTAGTGTAAGGGGGGGCTAATTGAAGGCACGCATGAAGTGAATAAAGTAAGGTAGGGGCCCGCCACAGGCGCCGCCGGAGGCAAAAAGTTTTTCGGGTGCCACGCCCAAAAGAAATAATGTATTGAATATTTTTTATCTTCCTTGATTAAATTAAAAAATCTTTGACAGTTTTCTTCAAAATAAACATTTATCAATAGTTTGTCCCGACAGTACCAAAGAACATCTTTTTCTTTCATCCCTCCACTTTGTCCCGGATACCGAAAAAAATCGTTATGAAAAAGCAGAGCTTGCCAGAAAAAAAAAATGTTGGGAGTGTCTAGTATTTTGTGATTCGCGATTACTGAAAAACAGTTTTGGTAAATACACGAATTTTTATTTTCTAAACATTAAAATATTATACCTTAAAGTTTCCTTCTAATATTTAATTAGAACATTCTTTGCAAGTGGAAATGAATATTACTCTTACTGAAGAAATCGTATTTTGCATTTAAAAATATTAACTATTTCATCTAGATCCACATGAATATCCCTTTCAATGTAAATCAAAGACAAGCAGCTGAGCCTTTCTTGTCCCATTTTAATCCTTAGCCAGTTAAGAACGCTTTACATTGCCGAAAAGGATATTTCGCATGTTGCTGAAAAAACTGGTAAAATTATTGCAACTTTGCAATATTTGAAAATGTTATTCGTGATGTAGATATATACTTTTTTATACTTGACATACCAACCGATTCTCCTTTTTGTTCTATCAAGTTTTTTAACACAATCATTTCGGCTTTTAAACTAGGTATTTTTACAGAAAACGAACCAGCATAATGATTTATAAAAACTTGAGGTCCTTCGAAATTCAATTATATTAATTTATCTATGGATAAAGTAAGTTCTAGGCTTCCAGATGAAAATCTCTTTTTAAGGAATCCGATCACGGCAACTAAAATCCTGTAGTATAAATTTACTCGCCAATATTCTTCTGTTGTCATTTCAAAATCCAAGCCTTCCTCTAAACCCATTGTGCAATAACGAATGACGAAAGAGATCCGGGAACTTTTTTTTTTCATTTTGACGATCTAGATGGTGGGTCTAAAGATATATAATTGGCCTCTGCAAAAGTTGAAACTTCCTCCAACAATTTATTAAAGCTATCATCGTTCCGTTTTTTTTTTCAACAAATCAACTGTGTTAACAAAAGTAGCTGCGTTTCCCAAAGTAGCTTCTTCTACTTGTATATAGGTCACTGGACAGAACTTGCAAATTACTGAGAATCTCATCCAGAATATGAAGAGATATAATAAAGGATGGTTGTCTTATATTAGATAAGATTCCTGTGGCAGTGACTGCATTGCTGTCATTGAATTCTAATGATTCCCTTAATAAGCACTTGTATAATACCCCATATATACTTTTAACAGCACTAGAACTTCGTGCACGACATGACCATCTTGTATGGCTTAATTGGTTTAATTCCCGCGGTGTTATATCTAGTTGCTTCTATATATCTTGTAACTGCTGGTGTATGGAGAGATCAGAAAAATCGCCATAAAGTGAATCGAGCGTATTGAAAAATGTTCTAACACCCTGAATGTCATTACATGCATCGACTATTGCTTAATTCAAACGATGTGCATACAGTGGGTGTAGTGTTAACTGAACACCTGCCGTTTTTCCGGACATCACCGCTGCGCCATCATACGACTGGCCGACTAAATGCAAGTTTTCAATGTTATACTTCTTCAGTAAATTAATGATAATTTCAGATATGGAACTAGCGTCGCTCGCATTTGAAAAATCTATTAATGTTAAAAACCGTTCTTTTACTTCCAAATCATTTGGCTGATCTAGCTTCGTCGCACCTTTGAATGGTTTCAGCGATCGAATTGATATTTTCAACACAGTGGGTGATCCAGAAAGTAATATAGTGCAAATTGTTTTTGGGCAGAAACAGGTAAAATAAGGGGTTAAATGGCAAGTCTAGATTGTGTATTTATAAACGTATAATGTATTTAAAACTTTACATAAAAAAATGAGGCATGGGGCTGAAGAGAGCCGACGGACGACTTGACCACATGAACCTACATTATACTCTGAATTTTGAACATTAATCAATTTTAGGAAGGGCTAATAGAAATTTAGGGGGGGGGGCTAAGCCCCCCCTAGTTACGTCTATGGTAATTGTCAAGCGTAGTTGCAAAGTTTCGGTTTTCACAATGGAACTAGAAAAAATTGAAATTGTATGCTTGGTTCAGTTTGGTGACAGAACACGTACTCAAATAGAAACAGCTCAATTATTCAATGAAATCCATCCTGATCGTCCTCCCATATGTCAAAGGGTGTAGAGTAAAATAAAGGCTCAATTTTGAGAATTCGGTCATGTAAGAGATTTGCCTAAATCTGGTCGCCCTACTCGAGATGGAAATGAACAACATGAAGGAAGAAAATCCATGTACTACTCTGTCTCACATTGGGGCCAATTTACACATGCGGAAATCTGTTGTTCATCGAATAGTTCAAAAGCACAAATATCACCCATACAAAGATCTTCCAGTGCATGAGTTATTTGAAGATGATTTCGATAGACGAAATGAGTTTTGTAAACGCATGCAAGATATGTACAATCCAAATAGTAATTTAGTAAAAAATATTGCTTTTTTCCAACGAAGCTACATTCTGTTTGACTAGTAATGTGAACAGAAAAAATTGTCGTTATTGGGCAACAGAAAATCCGCATTGGATGACGGAGGTTCACAGTCAGTACCCTCAAAAAACAAATGTGCGATGTGGAGTAGTATGCGGAACAGTGGCGCATCCAGAGTTTCAGTTTGGGGGGGGGGGGGGGGGGGTAGTGGTGCGGATCCAGGGAAAAATTGTGGCTGTGTGGTTAAAATAGCGCCGCAGGCGAAAAATTTTAGGAGCCACGCCCAAATTTCGTTTTTGTCCACAATTCTAATATTTGCATTGAACAAGTGTATAGGTAACAGAAATGCAGACAAGATATAATTTAATTTTCTTATTCTGTGTAAAAAACATATAAAACAAGTAAAATTAAATATAACATAACTTTTACATACTATATTAATAAATAGATATAAATACATATGAAAGAAATAGCAAATACTTAACACAGTTATCAAAAAATATATTTTTATAAAAAATGATAAATTTAATAAAAACATGTTAAAGCAAAAAATAAGAAAATATTCCCTTGAGCAAAACATAGGTACCTACTCGCAAGGCTAGAAAACATGAAATTAAAAAAAAAATTATAATATAAAATCAAGTCGTCTATTTTTATTATTAGCAAATCTTTTTATGACGTGGTCTACATTTACTTGGATGTCTCTGTGTATAAACAGAAGTGATAGCCCAACTAATCTATCCTGACCCATTGTTAAACGAAGCCACGTTTTAAGGCGCCGCTGAGAGGAGAAACTTCTTTCAGCTGAGGCTACACTAACGGGTAGAGTGACCAAAACTTGTAGGCATTTTTTTATTATTTGAAAAATATCTTCATCGCAGGACGAATATAAACCTATACCATCTGTAATGCTTTTTTTATGTTTTTCCAAATACTAAATTCCGATTTTAATTTTAAAAGTATTAAGTCCTTATTTTGGGTATTTTCAAGTTTGCTTATATACTCCGCAACTATTTCAATCGACTGAGTAATTTCAGTCTCCGTTTTTGAAATGAAAATGGAAAGAAAAAATATATTAAACTCATAGGTATTTAAAGATTCCTCGTTAAAACGAAATTGGAGATCTTGTAATATATTATCTAACAGAGGAATATATATGTTAATTCTAAAATAAGATTCGTCATTTTCTGCAAATATATTGGGGCGATGCGTTTGTCTCTGACGCTTGGCGGCTTGTCTTCATGTTAGTGGCACGTGGCACGTCCTGGCGCGATGCTCTGTCGACGAAAGTAAAAAAGCGCTGCTGCCAGATCGAACAAAAAAATTGCTGCAGTTGATCTGATAATACTTTTTGCAATATTGTAATTTCAGTGAAAGGTTAGGTCTATAAAATTCCTGGGGGGGGGGGGTAATTACCCCCATTACCCCCCCCCCCCCGTATATACGCCCCTGATGCGGAAGAGTAATTAGTCCATTTTTCTCTGAACAGTCTTTAACTGGAAAAGTATATCTCGAATTTCTCCAACTTGAATTAATTCCAGCATTAGTGGCTTTATTTCCGAATCCATTGGACCCAGACTCCCCTGACGAAGAACTGATGTTCCGGCAAGATGGTGCTCCTCCGCACTATGCTGCCACTATATTTACATTTTTGGATTAAACCTTTCCCAATCAGTGGATAGGTGGATGGCCTGCTAGGTCACCAGACCTAACTCCGCTGGACTCCTTTTTGTGGGGTTATGGCGCACATTTTTAACATTTAATTTGATTTGTTGTTCTGTTCTTTTTAAATAAACAGGTCTTACTTATTGATATTATGTTCAATCGTAATTCTTTCAATAACTGTTTCATTTTAAAAAATTAAGTCGATGGTCGTAACTTATTTTTGGGCTACACTGTATACATGAACTAACCATAAAAAAACACGTTAAGAAATAAAAATCGACGGGTCCGAGCGTTTTTCCAAATAAATACCGCTGAATTTTAAATGAATTTAGACATTACTTCTGGAACTCACTGTATACATACACATACAGGGTTTCGGATAAGGACATGGAGCGGCAATATCTCGGAAACGATAGGACTCACAGATTTGAAATAAAAACTACCATTATAAAAATTGCCAAGAGAAATTCATTAAAAATAATTTCAAGTTTCGGGAATAAACGGAGGAGGCTCACTTATTTTTAAAAGTGCAAAAAAAAATGCCATTTATCAGTAGAAAAACAAATAAATAATTAAAATCAGTAGATCTTTCACTACAAGTTTTATTATTGGAATTTTTTCGAATCTTCTCTAATAAAGAAGTGGGGGAAGCTTTTAAGACATTATGTCGTTATCATTCAACGGACTTTCTCGATCTTGGACTTATTTAGAAGGGAATTCCTTGAAGTTTCCTAACACAATGATAAGATTACGCTGTTATTCAATCTAACTAATTTCTTGATTTATCTCGGTATTTTTAAATTGGATGGTATAACTTTTATTTGAGGGTATAGGAGTTAATTTGCATTGAAATCGACTCGTCAAACCAGCAGCTTAATATCACCAACGGTTTAAGAGTTGTTTTGATTTTTTCTTAAAAAATTACAGCTATTCTTCTTTCAGTAGAAAACACGGCTGCCTCAATTTCAGCCGTGGATAAGCTTCTAACGACATTTCTTATCCTGTCCATCATGTATTCCCTGGTTGTCGGTCTCTCTTGGAAAACCAGATCTTTTAACCTACCCCATAGGCAAAAATCCAGAGAAGTAAGATCTAGTAAACGCGGCGGACAGAGAAACAAAATTGCTTAGAAAATTATTGAAAATATTTTGAATATTTGTGTTTTTTTTTCTCGCTAAATTCCTAATAAAATTATTTTCAGTTCTGCATATTTTAAATTTCAAATTTATTTCAATTTTTATTGATGTTTGTTTGACTCCTTGGCCTTAAATTATACCTTTTATAGTTTATTACATAGTAGGTCAAGAAATTAGTTGTTGTCTTCCTTATTGCGGGTATACCGGGTACCGGTAAATAAAAAGTACATCATTTTTTTAAGAAAAAACGAAATAACTCTTAAACCGTTAATGATATTAATTTGCAGTTTGGGAAAGTCGTTTTTGAATGCAACTTATTTTTTATACTGCTGATAAAAAGTCATACGATTCAATTTAAAAATACAGAGAAAAGTCAAGAAATAAGTTGGATTAAATGTAAGCCTGTGCCAATTCCGGAATCATTTGTTTAAACTACAAATAATTAACTTTTAAACAAGCCCAAGTTCAAGAAAATCTATTGAAGGATAACGACATAATGAGAGTTTATTTAAAATATCCTAAAAGCTTCCCTTACTCCTTTATTGGGAGAAAATCGAAAAAATGTCAATAATAATAGTTGTAGTGAACGATCTGCTGATTTGACTTATTTGTTTCTAAATATTCCGAATCTTCAAATTATTGTTAATGGCAATTTTCATAATGGCTTTTTTCAATCTGTGAGATGTATCGTTTTCTAAATATGGCCACTCCGTATTCTTATCTGGTATACTCTGTTGGATAGGCCCCTTCCGGAGAAAAAGCTATTTATTGTTGCAACGATAATCTGCCTATCACACAAATCCACCTATTTACCTCACCGTCAAATTTAAGGTACACAATTACGTATACAGAGAAAAATAATAAAAGTCATTAAAGAAATTCATTCGTTCATCATCAGAGCAAATTAACCCGAACTAACCTAATAACTGTAGCAAATGTATTAAAGCGAACCCTTGTGAGTCTAAATCTTAATTTCTGTTTTAGGAGATATTTATTTTAAATGGATTTAAATTTCTGTTTACGATGTGCTCATTTACATAATAATTGGAATATATTTCTACACATTAAATAATTATAAAGTAAAGAAAAATTTGAATAACTTAATGTTTTAAAAAATTTGGTTACACCTCCTTAATTTATTTCTAAATGAAGGATCCTTTCATAATTAAAAACTTACATAAAACATTGACGGTTTTTCAGGGGCGGCAGGTTGGGCAGTGCTGACACAATGTCAAACGGAGAGCAGACAGTATATTAGATTATTTATCTACACCAATTTGCATTTCAATGACTCTTAAACTGCCAGCGAATAACCGCCATAATAGTTATTTATGATGTGAGTGTTAAAAGTGATGTTCGTGAAATTGTTCAATTCGCTCCGCTCATTTCACAAACTTTTTCACTCACAAAATAAAATTACTTTTAACACAAATATCATACAACGTTTTTTGTATAACTGCCCTATTTCGATAATAAAATAGGGGAATTTGGAATGACATTAAACTTCAAAATGCATTTTAATATTCAAATAATCACAAGGTTGTTGTGAATGACAAACGTTGCCAACGCTATGGTTACTAACAAATATTTTTAACGCACTTCCACGTAAACAATCACTTTTAACACTGTTGACTGTCATTAAAAGTGTCACTTTTAATGGCAGTTGTACAAAAAATAAATTGTTTTATTTTTCACGCAACCCGGGCTGGGGACCGCATGCTCGCCCTGTCGTAGAAGTATCAGTAGCGAAGACTTAGAATTTCACGCTTGCAGAGAGACAACCAAACATACACCATTTATCGAAGTTAAATCCCAGGAACGTCAACTTCGTACCTGCCGCTAAATTTAAATTGAGGGTATGGTTATGTCTAATACTCATTATCGACCGGAAAGATTTTCTATATAGACATGTTGTTTATAAAGTTGTTTTCTTGAAAGAACAGAACTAAGTTAGTGTAAAATAATTGAGAGTGTTATCTGTAAAAAAAAAATTTCCGCTTTGGTTTCTTTAAAATTGGTACCTCTGATAAGTGTTTCAAAATGTAAATAAAATATCCTGTTTGGATATTCCGAAAAATTGAGTGGACCGCACGCAACGACATGGAAAACCAAGTTGAAACTGAGGTAAAAAGTGATCTTATTCAATATATTTACGTTTAAGAAGTGGATTTTTATAACTGAGTGAACAAATCAAATAAAAAAAGAATGATCGGTCGACCGCTTATATGTTGAATTAAATTAAACTGAACCTTCGGCACTCCTGCCAATTTACGAGCCGCCACTGATATAGAAACCTGTCAAAGTTAAGGATTACAGAAATGGTCATGAATTAGGATGGGCATACAACAATGGGTTTCTAATAACCAATATAACTTGTTTAATACTATGCTTACGGGTAAATAAATATAATATATATATCATTACGTAACAAATCCAAAATACTCTTATTGTTTAAACACGATAATTTACATTTAGTTTATGTGCCGTTAATATATTTTCTATTTCTTCTTTCATGTTAGCAATTTTACAGTTTAATAAAATGAATTGATCAATGTCAGACAGCATTTTAAATAAACAGAAATATAAAATAATATAAATAAATTTTCTAATAAATTTGGTTTATTTATTTATTGATTTATTTACAAAATTATTAATTACTTGTTGCGAAAACAATTATAGTTTCAAACGTATTTGGTAAAATGGTAATTTATTGACAATACGTAAAAGTAGTTTAATTTAATTAATTTTTGTGAAATTTGATGTTTTATGGTCTGCATAAAATCTGTAGTTGAGGTTACAGAGGGTATTAAACATTTAGCGTAAGCATTTTGTTGGGTGTCTAAATTTCGCCTGTCTCAATTATTAATTAACTAATTATATATAAAATATTATTATACTACAGAGTGGCAAAAAAGTCGCGGAAAATGCCTGTTTTGAATTTTATGAAAGTTGTTAAGTAAATTATTCTCCATATTTCTACCTGCATGAATTTTTTCTGTCATATCTGGTTTGGTTGCCACAGAGACCAACTTACTGTGTTTAAATGGAACACCTTGCATATGATTGCATATTTAGATTAGGTATACTGGGAAAACTCTCAATTTTTGGTATTTGAAATTTTTATTTATTTAAAATTGTAATAAACTTTATAACAACAAAATAAATAGCCTAGACAATTGAACAACTTAACATCGGAATAATAAACAAGTTAGACCTTTTCAGTGGATGAGGTGTTCAAAATGATCACCATTTTCTGCTAAGTAGAGCGCCTATTTTGCCACTCTGTATATAAATAAATTAATAATTACATTTCACCTATCTTTGAAAGGTGGAAAGTTGACGTTCTTTGACTTTTATTAAATTATTATTTTTTGTAATTATTTTATTAAAAATTGATATATCAAAATAATATCCGAACACGCCAACATAGACAGTGTAAACGCTCACATTCATTACACAAGTTTAACGACAATAAATGTTTATTTTTTAAATGAATTATAATGATATTAATAAAAAACGAAAAATTTACATGGTTTATCTATGGCTATCTGTTGTTTTCATTTTGTATAATTAATCTGATCGGCAGGCGCCTAAGACACCATAACCAATGCGACCTACAAATGTATAACATAACAAGCTAATATAGAAATTGCCAACCTTTTGACCTAAAATACCGTTTGAACAAGAAAATCCATGAGTGCTTGTTATGGACTTTAGGGGCCCCTCTCAAAAATGGTAAAAAAATTAAAAATGTTTCTTGCAATATGTAGCACGTACTTTCTAAACGACAAATCCGCGAGCGGAAAACCATTTTTTTAATTGCAAATATAAAAAAAATGTGAAAATAGGGTACCCGCTTGTGACAAAAATGAAAAAAAAATGAAAAACTCTTGTTGATTAATGTAGCATATACCGAATTGGAACCAAAAAGGTGGATTAGATGCCGTGTTAGCGCTGTTTAACCAATATAAGTCTATAATTATTACAATTTTTGTCGAGTAATAATGTAATGTAATAATAATTATAGACTTATATTGGTTAAACAGCGCTAACACGGCATCTAATCCACCTTTTTGGTTCCAATTCGGTATATGCTAAATAAATCAACAAGAGTTTTTCATTTTTTTTTTCATTTTTGTCACAAGCGGGTACCCTATTTTCACATTTTTTTTTATATTTCCAATTAAAAAAATGGTTTTCCGCTCGCGGAGTCGTTATTACAATAAAATTACCTACATTTTGGATAATATAAACACTTTCTTTTTTTACCATTTTTGAGAGGGGCCCCTAAAGTCCATAATTACCCAAAAAACTTTCAATATTTTCCATAGACAGTGTGGTCGATTTTTTCGGCTTGTATCCTTTGCCTTGCTTTTTTAGAAATGCCAACAGCTTTACGTGTTTAGATATGTCTACTTTTTCGCTAATTGATAGAGTGGTCTCCAGCATTAAATATACTGATCAAAGCGTTGATATCTTCTTTACCTTGGTATTTTCGCTAAAGCTAGTAGCGCCGATTCAGAACCAGGATTTTGAACTTTCTTTTTCGTACACCATTCTTCAAAACTGTTATATCCCTTGTTGTGTCTCGGGCGGCTATTAGTTGGCAGAAGATCTTCTTCTACTGTTTTTGCTGCTTCCCGAATTTCTGGTGGAGTAGCCACAAACTAAAATTCCTCATCTGATCTGAGCATTTATTTCGATGTTTTGCGAAATTTTTGACACTATCATATTCAAAAAATGATATTTGCCATCTTGATGTGTATTATTATTTTACCACCTGCAGTTATGTTTGTCATATCTGGACGCACCTTTACAAGCCGTGGAATGACGTCACGCGTCTGCTAGCTGGCGTTTAAAAGCAGCAAGTTCGACTTTAAATATCTCAGCTACGAAAGAGCTAACATCCTGAAATTTTCAGGGAATTATAAGTTGACCCAATGCTGTAAAAAAATGCAAAAAAAATTGATTGAATAAATCTTAGTGAATAGGCTTATTGTAGCCCGTAAGTCTTCTTAATCTTTCGCGAGGGGATTTGAAAAGTTTTTAAGGTATGATGGCATTTATTTGACAATATTGTCTTAAAGATATTACTCGACCAAATTTATTAACTTTTGACAGAAATTTGATGTAGTGAATTTCTACAATATTGACACACAAGCTTTAAAGCATACATACCAAAATACCCCCCATTTTTGATAATTAATATATCTATTGATCATAACAACACACCTATTTTGTAGCGTTGGTTACAGCATAATGGTCTCCTATATTGTTAAAAACTCTGAAATTCTAAAAGATGCTATTGCGGTACGCGATAACAAACCACAAATACTTTCCAAGAATCCCAAAATGTCAAGTTTAATAAAGTATGTCATTAATATCGGCCTCATATTGACTCTCGCCCAAAATGGCTTCGACTTATGTGGCTCGACACCTCGGGTGTCGCGATCAATGAATAACTTTGTACTTGAAGGTTGGCATTCTCCGCTGCGCGACATCAATAACTTAAATTCCTGCAAGTGGGACATAAAAAAGATATACTATTTGATGTACATTTTAACCCTTAATTTAATTTTGTGTCGTATAGGATACGATGTATTCATAGCGCCATAATTTTAAGTGTATTAATATTTCATACCGCTATACTACATTAGGATGATCTAACATAACCATTTTATTCGATTTCACTATATATATGTTGACACCTATGAATCAACAGTGAAAATAACTATTCAGATATGGCGGCCGGCTGTAGCAAGTGTTCAAACAATCAGATAAGTCTCATTCATTTTTAGAATAATTACAATTAAAAAGTGTTTAAATATGACCGTTACTGCTATATAAAATAAAATAAGATATAGTTGAAACCGCTGCAATGATTTTTTATAGTATAAAGAACTACTTTTTTTATATGTCTCTTATACTCCACATTATCAAATATCTAAGAAAATAAATCACTTTTATTTTGTATCCTATTTTATACATTATCAAGAAAACCTGAAAATAGATATTATTTTGTTTTGTATCCTATTGCCAACTGAATTAAAAATATTTCTTTTTGCAAAGTAAAAAATAAGCAACACCAGACGAACTATTGTATTTAGAAATAATATTTTTTAGATATTCACTACAAATAAAATGCTTTTGACACGCAAGGATAGATTTCTAGCCTTAATTCCACCAGCTATATCAGATTTAAATAAATCAAACGATGATGATGAAAAAATGCTAGGCAAAAACACTCAAGCCAGATTATTTTCCTTCAAAGGCTCCTTCACTTCCTAGTTTAATTTCAGATCTGCTGGATGACGCAATTTTTAAGAAGATGCATTTTTACCACCAGACGAACTGAAGATGCCATTTGAGTTTTTTAAATTGTTTTTGTCGGACGACCTTACTCAACTTATAACTGACAATACAAATCTTTACTCTGTTCAACAAACAGGGAAATCTATTAATGTTTCAGAAGAAGAAGTCTGCGATTTTATCGCCGTATAAATTTTAGTGACTATGCTATCTTATTTGGATTATTGAAGTAATACATTTACGTATGAAGATATTGCACATGTAATGCCTTTAAAGAGGTATCCACAAATTAGAAGACATTTATATTTTGTTAATAACAGAAATCAGAATTATGATCTGTATTTTAAAATAAGACCAATTTTGAATATCGTAAGGCGAAATTGCTTATAAGTTGAACATTAGAAGGGACAAAGTATAGAGGAAATGATGGTTCTATTAGTTAGAGCCGCGGTGACAAAAATGCCTTAGAACTCCCAAACGGATGAGAAGCACGTTTTTGTATAGTTCGAGTGTCGTTCTCGAAATCCGTGTTGTCGAGTAGGGGTCTGGCGCTCGACGGTGAGCGGCTATAATATTTTTTTCAAATTTTGACCAGCGGTTTAAAAAAACATTTCCCAAATGGATGAAAATTACTGGAGGGCATCTAGGCAACCCCCCCAAATTCCCGGAAAAATATTTTCATCCGATTTGATCCTTGCCGTAACCTCCAGTACAATTAAATGGACCAAAACTCCGAAATTAAAAAAAAAATCAGCCGCATGCATGCAACCGGACTAAAATGAATCGTTATTATTTATGTTATTAAAAAAAAAGTTTTCATCCAAAATAAGCCTCGCTAAACTATGCCAAATAACAAAAAACCTCGCCAGCACGCGTGATTTTGATCCCGGAGTTCTCCGTAAATTTTCTGCGAGATTTAGATGGAAGTTTCGTAAACTTATTTGTCTCTGGCTTAAAAATATAAAAAAAAAGAAATGCTCCCGAGAGGCGGTAAAATGTTGAGTGACTATTCAATGGTAAGTAAAAATTTTCAAGCATGTTCTGGAAGATCTGGTCCTGGCCGCAATAAATTTGGATGAAAATAATTTTTCGATGTTCTGTAGGTGTCAAAGAACCTGTGTGCAAATTTTCATCCATGTTGGATTTATCAAATTTTGCCCATTTAAATTTTGAAAAACTGTTATAAAGCGATGGCGACACATGGAGCAAAAACAATTTTTTTACATATTCTCAGACACGAACTCTAGCTCCCTGCCCAATTTCAAGTTTAAATGAGCAAATTTTTCCCCCCCTTTTTTCCATTTTTTTTTTAGCTCCTGAAAGAGCTCTTTGCAAAGATCAAATCGGATGAAAATATTTTTCCGGTAATTGGGGGGTTGCCTAGATGCCCTCCAGTAATTTTCATCCGTTTGGGAAATGTTTTTTTAAACCGCTGGTCAAAATTTGGAAAAAGTATTAGAGCCGCTCACCGCCGAGCGCAGACCCCTACTCGACAACACGGATTTCGAGAACGACACTAGAACTATACAAGAACGTGCTTCTCATCAGTTTGGGAGTTCCAAGGCATTTTTGTCGCCGCGGCTCTAACTATATATAAAGGCAAGAAAGCAGGATCAAAAAGGCAATTTATTAAATCTAAGCCAAAAGACGAAGGAGACGTCACCTTTACATAGAACCAAAATTTTTCGAAATAAGAAACGAATATGGGATTGGGAGCTAAAATGGTCACTGGTTTATGTCAGTCTATAAAAAATGCTCCGTGCACAGCAGTTTCTTTTGGTAACTTTTTTTCTTCTTTGAACCTCTTGTATATTTTAAGATGTAACTATGGAATTTTGTCTTCAGGCACTATAAGAGAAAACAGATTGAGAAACGGCGACAACTGCATTACTATTAATTTACAGATTTTGCACAGATGGCATAATAAACGAATTAGACAAATTGCCCATTACATCAATAAGATTAAACAACCTAAAGTGTAAAAGCACATATGTTTCACAAACTATGTCCTTTGATCCCAAATATCACTTCAATAGACAGTTTAATATCTTTGGATTTTTTAAGATATCGAAAAATAATTGTCACAAAAGTTGTAGGGTGTAAGCAAATATACAGTGTGTCCGCTTAAGTTCTGTACATATGGGAAACTTTTTTAATATTAATTTTACGAGAAAAGTTACTCTTTATAAAAAGTTCTGCTTACTAAAAAAATAATATTAGACTATTCAAACTTGAGATAGTATGTACAGGATGATCAAAAAGTCTACGAGAAAATTACCCTTAATTTTAATTTTAGAGTAAAATGGAATAAGAAAATGTTGATTGGCATTAAATTATATCTGTTTCTACTCTTAGTAGACTATTAGTGAAAATAAACTTAAAAATTTAAATTTTAATTCCTAATGTCATGTCCATTATCTTGGCACCATTTCTCATCTGAATTTGAATTTTAACTGTCAGCTATGTTGTTTGTCTGAAGCATCAGTTTGAATATTCAATTAGATAAATATGCTGTTGAAATTGAGTATGCAAGATAAAATTAAAATAATTTTATTTGTTGGTGAAAATTATAAAACGTATCCGGAACCTGCCGAAATTTGTAACTACAGATATCCTGATAAAATAATTTCTTTTACAACAGTAGGGAACATAGTTACTAAATTCAAGACCTTTGGAAGTGTGGAAAATAACTACAATAAGAAACGTAGACCAAAGGTTGCAAATAATGAAACTGTGAACCAAGTAATGTTGTCTGTAGTAGAGGATCCTAAAAAATCATTGCGAAAAAGGTCAACAACATTACCAAATGATGTAGGAAAACCTACGCTTTCAAAAATATTAAATGAAAACAAATTTCGGTCTTACAAACCAAAATTTATACATACCTTGAAGCCAGGTGATTTTGGGCGGCGCTTAGAATTTTGTTTTTTAATACAAGGAGAGTTAGAAGATAACCCTTTCATGACAAGAGATATTATTTTTACCGACGAAGCAACCTTTAACTCCAACGGGACTGTAAGTTCACAAAATTGTCGTAGGTGGGGTGAAGTTAATCCAAATTTCACTATACAGACACTTGATCAGTACACATTTACAACATTAAATAGTGAACGTTACTTTCATTTTTTAAATAATTATTTGTTTAATTTTATTCATGGACTTCGCATACCCGATAGACTACGGATATGATACCAACAAGATGGTGCACCATGCCACAGTACGAGGAATGTAAGACAATACTTAAAAACCCTTTTTAATGGAAAATTTATCGATAGATATTCTGACCTTTTTTTGCCCGCTAGGTCTCCGGACTTGAGCCCCCTTGATTATTTCTTGTGGGGCTACTTAAAACAGAATGTATACCTACAAAGGCCATTTTAAAATGTTGACCATTTAGAGAGGCCAGAGAGGGTAATTAGAGAGACAATTACAAATATAACTCCTGCCATGATTATAAATGTTTTAAGAAAATTTTCTGCAAAAACGGCTAAATGTATTGAAATGGAGGGAGGATATGTCGAGGCAAATGTACAGTGAGGGAAAGTTAATAAATATCTTTATTTAAATTTATATTTTAACGTTTATTATTATAACTGTATTTTTCCAAAATAAATTATCATGTTTCTATCAATTATTTAAATGCATCATAAAATTACTACAAAACAGGGATAAGGAATCAAAGGCTACGTTTTGAATAAAAATTATTGATAAATGTTTATTAGCTTGAATTGCATAATAAATACAATTATTAATTATAAATCATTTCAAAAAATTATAATTTTTGGAATGTCAAATTTATTTTTAATAAAAGTCTACTAAGAGTAGGAACAGATATAATTTTTAATGAAAATCAACATTTTCTTATTCCATCTTGCTCTAAAATTAAAATTAAGGGTACTTTTCTCGTAGGTCAATTTTGATTTTTTTACATCTTGATCATCCTGTACATCCTATCTCAAGTTTGAATAGTCTAATATTATTTTTTCAGTAAGCAGAACTTTTTATAAAGAGTAACTTTTTTACGTAAAATTAATATTAAAAAAGTTTCCCGTATGTACAGAATTTAAGCGGACACACTGTATATTCCAAAATTATTTTGAAGTATACAAGGTGGTCCGAAAAAGTAGGACAATAAAAATATATATTGTTTTAAATGGAACTCCCTATATATTTTAGAATTTTTAGATCCCCCACGAAATTATTCATATGACACCATATTTGATTTTTATTTTATTGCAACGTTGTCTAACAAGTACATACATTCTAAGGTGTTGATTCTATTCAACGATTACAATAATAATTCTATTTCAGGAAATATATTTTTAAAACAGTCAGAACAAATCAAAAACTGGAAATATTTACTTTGTGTAAAGACCACACCTTGTGTAGTTTAGACTGTAATGATATGCAAGCAAGATATTATTGTAATTTCAAATATTTTCGCGCAAATTTACCAGTCTATGGCATTGATACATTGTTTCTGTAGTAAATTCAACCTCACCCCCATTTATTGGTAAAATAAAATCAATCTGAGAAAACCCGCCCTTGGTATCGCTGCTTTGCTAAAAATTGCCAGGAATAACAATAAGACGAAAATGATTTCCAATCCGAAAAAATAGCGACCTAGTTTTCTTGCGGGATTGAAGTTCATTCAGTGGGAAAATCGTCACTAAGAGGCGTCCTTATGACAGACTGGCGGTTTCCGAAATGATATTACTGTTGCTGATAAGTAGAATAAGCCGAAACCCTTGGACAATAAAAGCTACAAAACGCAACCGATCGTGAACAGCCAGCTATAGATTTCCCATTAGTCGCCGGATATAGGGCTCGATCTCCCGGACCGAAAATCGCCCATAACTTTCACCTCTATTTGCAGACTAAAATCGCATAATGGATATACAAACGATAAAATTTTAAATCAATAACAGTTATGGCTTTAATTTATGACTCAATGCGAAACAAAGACACAAATTTTATTGGAATTTAACAACGGTGCTTCAAGGTATGCAATAACCCTTCTTTGATACATTGTTTATCTTCCCGAAGAGTATTTTTTTTAAATTAATTTACTACCTATTACAGTCCGCCTTACGAGTATATGGCTACAACGCTTGAGGAGACAGAGGAGTAAAAGGCGTAGAGAAGTCAGTTTTAACTGTTGCAGCATAGGTGTACAGTGCTTCGTTTCATATTAATATCTTATAAGATATTAAATTCGTAAAAACATAAGAATAGAAAATAATATCTTTAGATTTGAGCCCCTTATTATGAAAGTGGAAAGTCGAAAACTGGGAAAAATGGGAATCAGTCAGTAATATAGAGAAAAATGTTCATTATGTTTAGTATGACAGTGACTTAAGTCCATGTTCACCTATTCACTCATAGATGGCACAGCAAGTGTGCATGGTTAACGTTATTTTGAAAGTGAAACAATTCGTGTACCGACAAGACCATTATCAAGGCACATGTGTTAATTTGTGGCTCAGAAATCTGCGGTCTATTAGATGTGAGTTGTCAAATTTACCCAAATAAACAATTAATTATTATTTCTTAAATATTATATTCACCGTTTCAAGAATTTAATAAATCATAATAAGCGATTATAATTAAATTTTTTGCAATGTAAGGAGGATAATATACGGAATATATGTTACATACACACTATACAGGAAACTATGTGAAAAAAATTGTGATTTTCAGCTTAAAAGGTCTATTTATTAAAAAGGTGAGACACATAAAGGACGAAATTGATGAAGATAATTTAGAAAACCCGTATTTCCGAAACAGCTGAAAATAAATATCAACAACTGCTGGAACTTTGAAACGCATAAAGAAAATTTTTAGTCTATATTTGAAACTAAATATCTCGGAAAATATTAAGGATATTTGAACGCGGTTTGAAGCATATTGAAGCTCATTGTTTGGTCTTAGAGTGTGTTGATTAGTTTTGGTTTGTATACATTTACCAATTTCACAATACAGGGTGGTAATGCGTGAATGCATAATGATTGGAAAACACATTAGAAGTTTTTCTTAAATCTATATGCTTTTAAATTTATTATTGAACATTGAAAAGTAATTTATTTTTTTTTGGTCGATGGGCTTCTGCAGAAATTAATATTGAGTAAAATGAAACTGTGTAGTAGTTGCTTTTAGGTTTAGTGTTTTATTTACGTTGGTGGATTTTTACATAACAGTAATATATTCTAGAAGGTATCAAAATATCAGTCTCTCAAAAACTCAATAAAGGGTAGGTTGTGGGTTGGTAGATTTCTGTATATCGCCGTCCAATTAATACAATCACGATTGCCTTGATAATTTTGTTTATTGAGATTTAGGTTGTGTTGTCAAATAAGTTATTAATTTTATAAGAGTGTGGTGAATCAAATGTTTATAAAATAATAACTTTAATTTAAAAAGCGAAGATTTACTAGAGAAGAAAGAGAAAATTGCTCCTTAACCAAGGTTTGAACCAGCAATAAATTGGTGATATTTATAATGTGCACCAAAGCCGCGTATCCAGGCTTAAAACCAGATTACAAACCACGACAACCACAATTACCAGTACGGTGGAGGCAATCGAAAAATTGATATTCGATCAAAAGTTTTATTACGGTTTGCCAGGCAAAATCGAACAAAATGTTCTAGAGTCTTGAATAATAGTTTTAGACGACAAACGGCTATTCGAGTTTGTGACCGAGCGACAAGAAAAACCTTGAACAAAAATAACTTAAGGTACGCTAGGTTTCGGATCCCAAAAAAAGTGAATTACCTAGTGTTGGTGAGTTTAAGTAAGTGTTGCTAATGAAATTGTTAATTGTTGTAGAGCTAGGAGAAGGGCCAAATGTACTAGGTTATTGCAGCCTCATAGAGCTGCCCGGCTTGCGTGGGTACAGAGGTATCGTCACTGGGTTCATGAAGATTGGATGCACTATATGTTTTCTAATGAGACTAGGTTTAATCTCATTTATTCTGATGGAAGGATTCTAGTGTGGCGAGAGCCGAATCAGCGGTATGAAGAGGATAACATGGCTCTACAAGAAGCCTTTGGCGGTGGAGGCATCACAGTTTGGGCAGGTGTCATGTACAACGGGAAAACCAAATTGTATATTACTCGCCGAACTGTAAATGCTGAAATCTACCGGAATGACATAATCCTTCCAATTATAGTCCCGTTTACGACAAATTACGGTCAGAATTTTTTATATATTGATGACAATGCTAGACCTCATAGGGCTCATATTGTAACAGAGGTTTTGCGGGCCAATAACATTAATCGATTGGATTGGCCAGGAAAATCTCCTGACCTTAACATAATAGAGCACGTTTGGTCTCGTTTAAAATTGTTGGTGAGATCTTGGGACAACACCACACAAACTTTTGACAAGTTAACTCAAGCCATTATTGAGGAATGGGAACATATTTCGCAAGAGTTTCTTCGTAATTTAGTAGATAGTATGCCTCGCCGGTGCGCAGATGTAATACGAGTTAGAGGGGGGCCTACAAAATGTTGAGCTTAATATTGTTTACTTTTATATAGCATATAGCGTTGTTTATTTGTGATTATCTACCTAACTTAATTTACAAGTATTAGTTTGTATCATAAAAATATCAACTTTGAATTCAAAATATTTTAAATAAATAATTAAAAAACCGTCTTGACATTTTAATCCACAGTTCTAAGCACTTGCATTGAATATTAAGAAACATAATTCTATCTCTTGTGCAACCAAATTAAACCGAAAAGAAGCACTTACTATACCCTAAGACCAAACAATGAGCTTCAATATGCTTCAAACCGCGTTCAAATATCCTTAATATTTTCCGAGATATTTAGTTTAAAATATAGACTAAAATTTTTCTTTGTGCGTTTCAAAGTTCCAGCAGTTTATATGTATGTATAAATCAGATCGCCAAGTTCAGTCGTGTGATATTCATGATGGTTGCCATTTAAAAAAATTCAAAGTGGCGTCGTGTCTCCCAAATTTGTGATATTTTTTGACATTAAATTTAGCTTCCTTGTCGGTAATCATTGAGAAATATGTGATTTGAAGGAAAATCGCCAATCGGGTGAGAAACTTAAAAAAATGTCCCTGTACAATGAAAATATACATTACGTATAATCCAAACAATTATTCATTTAACAAGTTAAGTAACTAAAAACAAAACACCTGAATATATCAACATTTTAGTATGTAGTGTCAAAATAACATCTCAAATATTTTCACAAGAATCCCTTAATAGGAACTAGGCTCCAAGGTATAAACCTAACGGCCCACCTACCTTTATGACTGCTTAGTTCTGGGGTTACAAATCTTCAGAATATTTCAGACGTTGATTTTCTCTTAATATTAATTACACAGGTCTGCGTAAAATTGTACCCGTGATTATTACAGAATACGAGGTGTTAATTAAGGAAGAAATCATTTGAAAAATCCGTCACGTGAAGTTTCTTAGAAATCTGAATAAAAGCATTGCCTAACCTGAATTAACCTATTAATTAGGCTTAAAATTTTGGCTTAATTCACCTACCCTTAAAATTTTGCACTACCATTATAAACATCATACAATACAACGATTTAACATTCAACACGTGATAAAAGCACCGTGATTTTTCTGAGAGATTAATTCGCATTTTTAAGTGGGAAAAAGAAAGTTTAAGAAGTTGTAGCAGTTCGCTCCATAAATTTTGTTAAACCTGGAGAGGACTGACGAAAATCAACGGAACAAGATGACAGAATTTCTTGAAAATCTTTGCTGTGCTTATTTTGCGCTGACCTGGCAATAAAAAGCATCTTGAAAAAGACCTTAAAAGTGCTAATTATGTCCACTTCATATAAGGCTAGAGCTAACAAAACAATTTGTGAAGCCAATGCTGAACCATAGCCTAAAGAAAGGATCAGCATGCTTTGTCAATTCGAAATCCTTTGAAGATAGTAAGGATGCTTATCGTTCACTTAGATCATATTTCTGGGTGCATACGTAACGATATTGCAAGCGGAAACGGAGAAAATGGCTTAAGATGCTGTCAGTACACTTATATTTTTACGCTGAGAGCACCTGCTGGTCCTTTCTTTATGCTGTGGCTGAACCAAGGAGAGTATTTTGAAAATCTCGCAAAAATTGTTGTCGCTAACAGAGTCCAAGCCAAATAATGAAATTATTATCGGTCCAGGCGATTAAAATAAAGATTATTAGACCCCAATGAGAAGAAAAATAAGTGCGAATTTATTTTAAAACTGCAATATAAGTTTTTCTGGGTAATTAAGAAAGCTTCCAATTGGTGGAAACTATGATGGAAATATAAGGATCCGGGCGCAAACGCAGATAGCTGTTGTATATGTTGGGAATAAGTATGTCATAAAATTGGTGCGTAGTTTTTATAATGGGAATAATGGAACAGAATTGAAGATGATGGGATAATGAAAATTCGCCACTTGTTCTTCCAGAAAATAAACGTTTCAGCAAATATTCTAAGGGACAAAATTGTTGGGTCAGCCTTTCTAAAAGAAAATTTAAGTTTTAATTGTATTTGTATTTAAATTTTGGAAAAAGTGGTGGCTCTCTTATTATTAATATTATTTATTCTTATTATTATTATATATATATTATATATTATCTATCTTATCTTATCTTATTATATATTGGAAAATATAGTTGATGAAAATGGCGCTCTAGAACGCAATGAAAGAAGTTTGCTTTTTCAGCTCCTTCTTCCACCTAAGCATTACCAGTTAGAGAGTTAATTAATGGTTCCCTGACTAGTGAATGGGCAGACGAAGTGCAATACTACAGTGGTCAGCAAGATTTCCCGATTTGATACTGCTTGATTTTTCCTTTTGGGCCACTTGTAAATTCAAGGTTCTAGAAACCCTATAGAAAGTATTTAAGACCTCGAAAATAAAATACGACTGGAATGCAGACGCATTACCATAAACACTTACCTCAAAGTTCGAAAAAAATTTCAAAATATACTTTATCATTTCCTTGCAAATAATGGCAACAATGATAGGTTGTGCGATTTGATACATCAAAGTGAAGATGGCTGGAAGTGGGGAGGTGAATCGTAAATATATAGGGTTATTCACGTTATTCGACACGACATACTATAGCTAAATTACTTGTTATGGATAAAACAATTTGTCGGGGTGGATAGGGGTCCGTTAGAGTTACATTTTAAAATTATTTTCATGACCTACAGGTTGTCCCAAAAATACGAATCGCATCAAACCACTAACGTATACTATTTTATTTTCGATTTCTACGATCAAAATAAAAATTAGTTTTATCGGGGTTTATTGTAGTAAAACCTTACGGTTTTGAAATATTTCGTATTTCGTGAAAATGTAGTAACAATTTTAGTGATTAAATTCTCAATATGTATTTTCTTTTCTCAAACCAAATTCACACTGGAGTCTACTGATTAGGTTTTATGTTGCACTTATGAAAAATTCACTTACTTATTCAAGGTGTCCAAAAAGTACGACAAAATAATCACAAGTTTGAGATGCTAATAGGTTATGGTTTAATTTAAATGTAATACCATGTATTTTATGTCAGCAATATATGTAAAATTTAATTAGCATAGCTAATTCCTCACGTTTCCATGAACAATGCAAATAATCATAATACAGACAGACAAGAATCACCTTCTCTTTTATCCTCTCGAATGTCTCATTATACTAATTTATAGACCGAAGATTTTTTCCCAAACAATTCCTTTATGACCATGAGAATAAATTTGAAAAAGTATTCTTAAAAAGAGGATGTCGCAAAACGGAGACGCATTAATATATGTATTTTTGCTGGGTTTATTTCCTTTACGTTTTCTTAAGTATAAGTTCTTCTATTAAAATACAGTTTCCAAACCTAACTCGGGAAGCGCCGGTTTCTCACCCTTATACTAAATCCCTTTTCAGGTTCTTCTCCCATTATAAGCGCAGTTCTTCAAGTTCTTAAGTAAGACTCCCTTTAAGTATATTATATATTTGATATACGTTACTTTACCGATTTCACTTTATTCTCTCCCCTACGTAAATGGCATTCTTAAGAAACAATATTAAAAAGCAGTTAATAAAAAGTAAGAAAAAAATTTAATATCTCTTAAAAGGAATATAAATTTTGTTTTTGTCCACAAAGTTCCATTTAATATATTTTGAGTGAAACTTCATTAAAATAATGACAAACAAAAGAATAGATAGCAGACAAGCAAGTTTGATTTTACAAATACTGAAATACTTAATATTTTAACTTTTAATTATACCTATGTAATTAAAAGTTTTATATATTTTGGCCAGCAAAGCAGGTTTTGAGCTCATGAATGAACCCATATATATTTACGGAGCTGTTTTTTATGGTTTTTCCAATATGAGTCGCTCACATTAAATCTTTCGTTAGTATTATACCGACGCCGACGTTTTTTGTTCGTCTACTGCTTGTGTACGGTGAAGATTATATTAAAACTTTGGAAAAATTGGGTTATTGTACGCGATGTGAAACAATTTTATTATATTCACAATAAGGCAGTAGGTACAATGTATATTGTCCCACTTTTAAGAGCCTGTAACTTTTTTGTTCTTTGAGTTAGCGCGTTCATTCAAAAAACAGGATGTAGAATTGTTAGTTTTTATGGGTTTTGTCAAAAATTACATTTGGTGTCGCATGTCACATTTAAACGGGTGGGATTAGATGGTCTTTTTTCTTACGATTTCAAAAATATAACACACGCATGTGGTGTCCAATTCCAAAACAAGTTTAATCCACTATAAAAGAATTTTCAGGAAAGCACAAAAAAGTTTTGTTGTACCTCTCAGCACTGATTCGTACCTAATAGAAAAAAAAAATTGAATCAGCAGAACCTCAATATTAAGAAAACTAAGATGGATTAAAGCAGTTTTGAAAGACTAAAAAAAAGTTTTCTTGTTCGCAATAATTATTTGGTTCAACATACAACTCAATAAAAGCAATTCTTAAACATTTTTTTATTGTATTTGATTGATTGATTGATTGATTACTCTTAAATAACTAGGTCGGCACTTACGTCCTGACACCGCAGCCTTTTACAGACTTATTGTATCCCCTAGTTATTCGTTGCTAGCCCGCCCACGGTAATTTACGTCTGGGTAATGTCAACCAGACAGGACCTACTGTTTATCGTGGGATCCGAACCACGCGCAGTCGCTTTCCAAACAACCACCATCCCGATCCCCCCACAGAATCACACTCCTACAATAGCCTGCCCACACAGCCCGCAACCGAGGCAAGTCTCGGCTTAAAGATCTGCTGCTATAGGAGCATGACCCTGCGGTTTCGATTCCGATAAATCGTTAGTCAGAAGTACCTGCACTCACACATACAACAACCAAACCCAGTACTTTTTTTATTTGAGCGTACTGTAGCGAGATTCGAACCCGCTCGACTCGAGCAGCGCGAAAGCAGGCTCACGCCGTTTCCGGCGCTTTACCCATTTCGGCCACCGAGGCGGTTTTTTGTATTTAGTTCATCGTCTTTTTCACGGCCATGGTATCGAAACCGTCATCCAAAGCAATCATTCATATCTCCAGCATTGTCAATAACATTTTTATAGAACGTTAAATCCACGTCACCAAGATTTCTCCAATGCGGTCCAAGGTGTGTTTTTTAAAGTTTATCTACATCATTTATAGTACAATCAATCTGTTATGGAAAAGCAGGTTTACGGGAAAAAAATACCATAAGCCATTTTATTTCATAAATAGTTAGGGGGGCATGTGATTAACTTAAAACCAAATTGTCGGGCCTCCCCCCCTTGGGCGCTTGTGGGAACTCAAAAAGAATTTTGACTTGATTTTCCGCAAAAACGGTAAGTCGCAGAGAAATATTTTGTAAACAAATATTGTAGAAAACAATATTCTCCACAATTTATCTTATGGAGTCACTGCACTACGACTAAAAGTGCAGAGAGCAGATGGCGCCAAAGTCGCCAAAAATCACTTTTTCCTTATTTTCGACGCGAAAAATATTTTTTTGCTCAATCGCATAAATATAAAAGTTGTAGAACCCAAAAAATCCTATGAACTGAGTCTGCGCGTTTTTTTTTACAATGCACGGTTACGGAGATATAGCGCCTGGAAGTACCAACCGAATGCAGCATCATTTGTTTTATGTCCTGTGATCGTAGCATTCTATTGTAACAGATCCTCACGTCTAATATGACCACTACGCCACAACTCAAAATGCTTTATAGGAAAAAGGAAAGTCGAAGTCTTTCTCCACAAGTTTATTATAGTTGTAGAATAGAATAATCAATATACCTACATTAAGGCGAATTGACAAAACGGTTGCACTCTGTGAATCATCGACTATGGGCGATTTATTTACTTAGCTTCAAATCAACCTCAACAGTGAACAGAAATTATTGATAGAAAATTGATAGGAAAGTGTAAATTTAAAAAAAATGGTTAATGCCCTTGGAATTTTAAAACAATTAGGGGATATATCTTGATATGGAGTAATAAGAACTCGTAGAATAGAGTAATATTTTCAAATCGACGTTAGAATACCAGTATAATGGCCTTATACAAGTATTGTTAATAACAAATTCTAAGATTAACCATTAATTAAATATAATAAAGTGCACAGTTTTTAATTAAATGTGCATTTAGTTGTATATAAGTCCAAATATACAGCTTATTTTTCTTTTCTCATAAATCTAATTGTGTTACGAGATTACAATAAAATTACCATTAACATTTTGAATGTGGGTCAAGACGCCAGCCTTTCTGTGACGTCAATAATCTGTAGTTACCGATGTTATCAAATATGCTGTTTATGCAATTTTATTACTCTAGTACAATAGTATATTTGTAGAGTTAAATGTACTAAATTGATTTCACGACCATACATTATCAGTAATATTTTGATTAAAATTTGTTGATATTTTTAAAGCGATTTGGTAAAACAATACAATAATCAGTAAATAATAAATGACAGCCGGATAATTATTAATATTCATGTCGTATGTTCATTCATGGCAACTGTGATTTGATATAACAGTGGTATACTTAAACAGCATTTTTAAATTGAAATATCTCGAAAACGGCTGGAGCAAATATCAACATAATATTATTATATTTATTATATTAAAAAAAAAATACATTACATGTTTCTAAAATATACTGGATGTTCTACTTAAAGTTACCCAAGGTTGCATGTTAAGCTAATTTGCCATATTCATTTCTTTTATTTCGTAACAGTTTCCTGTGATTAGTGTGCCAGATAAGGGTCAATATTAATAGAATGCTAAGACGCTGGATTCCGTTGAAACTTCCAGGCGCTATATTATCTCCGTAACCGTGCATTGTAAAAAAAAAGCGCGGACTGAATATATGGGATTTTTTGGGCTCTACAACTTTTGTATTTATGCGATTGAGCAAAAAAATATTTTTCGCGTCAAAACTAAGGAAAAAGTTATTTTTGGCGACTTTGGCGCCCTCTGCTTTCTGCACTTTTAGTCGTAGCGCAGTGACTCCATGAGATAAATTGTGAAGAATATTGTTTTCTACAATATTTGTTTACAAAATATTTCTCTGCGACTTACCGTTTTTGCGGAAAATCAAATCAAAGTTCTTTTTGAGTTTCTCACAAGCGCCCAAGGGGACGGGGCCCGACGATTTGGTTTTAAGCTAATCACATGCCCCCCTAACCATTTATGAAATTAAATCGCTTATGGTATTTTTTTCTCGCAAATTTTACAGATTGGCTGTACTATTAGCATTGCTGGTTTCACTGGAACTTTCTTGGGAAGAGGATCCGGAGTGATGGATACAAAGGACTTCCTTTTTCGAGTACTGACTTGTATTGTCCTAAATCACTTCGATAGTTGACCTCACCTTTTACCATTACAGTTGTTGCCGCTAATTTCTCAATTTTATTAATTGAGATTCGTTTAGCTAATGACAACCTCTACCGCTTTTTTCCAATTCAAAATGCCAAAGTCTTTTTGCATATCTAACACTCCATAGCTCTATATTTATTGGGGTCAACTATTACTTCTTCTTTTCGTACTATCGTCTCAATTTTTTCAGAAATTCTGTCAGGCGGTAAATACGAATGACCAACTACAGGGTTGGGCAAATGTTCCGGAACGGCTTAATTACAAGCGAACGAAAAGTGATATCGAATCGGGGTTTTGGGCAATCTATAGGACAAAAATTTTACTATTTGACTGGTATACCATATGTCAGTAATGTCACCAACTGTCAAGTGTCGACGATATTTTTTTATTTTTTTAAATGGAACACCCTGTATATTATCAGATATTCTAGATCTTCAATAAATTACAAATATTTTTCATATAGCATACCATATGATTAAATTCAACTGTTTCGGAAATACGGGCAAATGAATCTAGAAAGCCCATATTACATTTTGTTTAAAAATCAAGCAACATATTTCTTTTATTATGACATTCCAAATAAAAGTCTTAGTTTCCATGACTCCCAAGTGTCACTCTGACACATTTCCTATTTAATTTTTATTTATTTGTATTAAGTGAGTTGTGCGAGTTTTTTATTTATCGACTAAACCTCTGATATAACTGATAAAACTATGGTTCAGCTAACTGAACAAGAAGGATTACTCTGCTTATGATGATAGGATATGGGGATAGACGGAGATCTTTTCAAGAAGCAACCGACCTTTTCAATCAAAGTTTTCCTGTTCGAGATCCCATTTCTAAATCAACTGCTAATAGAATATTCCATAACTTTGAGCATACGGGTACGGTAAAAAACTTGCCAAAAACAGGTCGTCCGAAAACTGCTACAAATGACGAGAAATCCCTGGATGTTTTGCTTGCCCTGCAAGAAGAACCACAGACGTCAGTTCCAAAGCTTGCTCTTGCACATGAAAACAGCGAAAAATCAATTAGAAGAATCCTCAAAAAAAATAAAATGTTTCCTTATAAAGTCAGCTTGCTTCAAGAACTATCAGAGGACGATCCTGATAGGCGTATGCAATTTTGTCAAGAAATAATGGACTACATAGACCTACAACCTAACTTTGTAAGTCGTATTTTATTTTCTGACGAGGCTACATTCTGTCTTAATGGTTTCGTCAATAGGCACAACTGTCGATACTGGTCAGACCATAATCCCCATTGGATGATTGAGCACCGTACGCAACACCCCCAAAAATTAAATGTGTGGGCAGGTATAATTGGAAACCATATTATTGGGCCTTTCTTCCTTGATGGAAACTTGACATCTATTTACTACTTAGATCTGCTTCGAAATAGAATTATACCAAATTTGATTAATTTATATCATGATCAGGTTAACGATCAAATACTAGCGAATGACATTTGGTTTCAGCAAGCTCATTTTGGTATACATGTCAGAATCTATTTAGATCAAACTTTTCCTGGAAGGTGGATAGGTAGGAGAGGGTCCATTGAATGGCCTCCTAGATCTCCAGATTTAACACCTCTAGATTTCTACCTCTGGGGTCATTTAAAGACTGTCGTATATCGTACACAACCTAAGACTTTGGAGGATCTTCAAAACAGAATTTTAGATGCTGTGCATGTTATTTCTCGTGAACATTTGCAAAACGTGCGTTCTGAATTTTCCGACAGGATTGGACACTGTCAGGTGGCTGAAGGACGACATTTTGAACATTTAATTAAATAACCATTATTTTATATTATTGTGTTTTAAAGTTATTACCTTGGTTTTGTTTAAATAAAATGTACTACATTCATTTGCCCGTATTTCCGAAACAGTTGAATTTAATCATATGGTATGATATATGAAAAATATTTGTAATTTATTGAAGATCTAGAATATCTGATAATATACAGGGTGTTCCATTTAAAAAAATAAAAAAATATCGTTGACACTTGACAGTTGGTGATATTACTGACATATGGTATACCAGTCAAATAGTAAAATTTTTGTCCTATAGATTGCCCAAAACCCCGATTCGATATCACTTTTCGTTCGCTTGTAATTAAGCCGTTCCGGAACATTTGCCCAACCCTGTATAGGGAAAGTCACATGATGAGCATAATCATAATCATACCCATTATAGTAATATTTTTGTTTTGCCCAGGACATCCATCGTAAAAAAGTTTTAAGCGTGTAACATTTTAAAGATTTATAGAAGTCAGTTTTGCATATTCCATTGATGAAGTTTCATTAGATCTTCTCCATCTTATATCTTCTTTTCACGTATAGCTGGTAATGGCACTTTTTATTTGCCCCTTGCAAATTGTAAAGTTGTACGGTTGTAATATGCTGCCTGGTCACCAATACGAGGAAGTGCTTTATTATTTTGGTAATCAAAACTTAATTTAATTACATTTTCTTCTGGTAGTTTAGCATCTCATAAAATACCATTGGTTTCAGTTTATGCACTCATAATTTGCATATTAGGTCAGTCTTGGTCTCTGCATTTGAACTGTTTGAGCGGCAAGATATTCTAAAGGATAAAAGCAGTTTTGATAATGTACAAAATTCAGCTCATTACAATTGCAATGGATATAAAGAGTTCTGATAACAAATTTTATAATTGGATGTAGATAGTTTTGGAACAGCACGTATGATGGATTAAAATCGTTTTGGACTTTTAAGAGAGGTTTATATGCAATTCTTAATGGGATCTAAGAGGTTTGGATAAACCATATTTTAGACCTAGACCAACGTCATCTAAAAAAAAAGCAGCGCCATTAACTCATTTATTTTCTTTTATGGATTACATCAGTTTTGGGATTGGGTGCCTCATATGCAGTATTCTCTTAATTACATCAAACATTGACAAACATATGTAAAAGTAATATTGTTAAAGATCATCAAGATAGCTATGCAACAGTTTTGTTGTTATTGATTTTGTCTTCATGTATATTTTAGTCTGTCAGTAATATGTTTTGAAACTCATACATATTTCACAATATTCTTCTTCTTCTTCGTTCTTAACTTTTTCTTCTTAACTGGTTTCATTTGAGGACAATAATGTCCCGCTTTCCGCCTGACCCGTTTTGATGACAAATTTTGAACTAAATAATATTGGTTTGCCTTATCATCGCTATAGGGTTATTTTTTGTACGGATTTTCTTTTTCAGTATTCATAATTAGTAAAGATATCATATTATTGCGTTTTTAATATTTACAACTAAATATTATGTAGGGGGAACCAGGGAACATTGGTAAGCGGGACACATTGGTACGATTTGAATTTTCCTGCCAATTGTCAAAACAGATTTGTTAAACCATCCTAATATAGATATCACTACCGTTGTTGTTCTCTCCAGCTATTTTCAACTAGCTTCTGTTAAGATCAGAGTAAGTATAAACACTGTTTTTTGAGAGGTGTTAAAATAATTTTTCGGTGACTGCATATTGTAAATAAATCCGATATTCGATTTAAAGGTAAGTTTGTTTGAATTGTTGACTATTTATTGTGGTAGAAGTACTGACATTTTCACCAAAAAATGTGGTAGTAAATCCTAACCTCTTTGACGCAAATTAAAGCTTTGTTTTATGTTTCTATCTGTGGCACTTTGGTACATAGATATTCATGACCTGTTGAGCAAGAAATTATCATATAGAACTGCAGCAAGTAAGAACCCATAGTATCTTAAAAAGTACCTTAAAAAACATGTAGAGAAGACAAGGGAAGCCGGCATTACACATTTTACTCCAGCTATTTTCCAGTATGGAAACAAGCGAAGTATACGATCAGCCAAGTTTTCTCTGCTGAGCAAGAGGATATGTTGAAGAAATACATTTTGCTTTGCTCGAAAATCCAGTACGGTATGTTATACCAACAAAGTCGCCGATTTGCTTCTGAGTATGCGACGCTTGAAGTTTAAATTTTGCTAATGTGAAAAACTATTTGGACAATTTAGAGCGCGCTTTGAAAAGATATAATGTTACTGAAGATACAATTTTGAATCCTGACGAAACAGGAGTAACCACTGTTCTAAATTCTCCTAAAATTATCGCACAAAAGGGCAATAAACTAGTTGATCAAGCAGTATCTGCCGAGAGAGGAGAGCTTGTTACTTTCTGCACAATTGTTTGTGCCAATGGTAATACAATACCTCCGGATTTTGTCTTCCGCCAGGGTGAAATTCAAACCCCAATTTCTCTTTGGAGTTCCAAATAGTAGCCATGAATTGCATTGTTCTCTAAAAGTTATAATATACTGCAGAGCAAATAGAATTTGTTAAGTAACATACCCACCCCACTGCACCCATAAGATTCAACCAATAGATATGGGGTTGTATGGTCCAGGGGCTATTTAAAAAAAAATTCAATGAGTGGATGCTATCTAACCCCGGATAGAATATAAATATTTATCATATTCCTGCGTTGGTAAATGATGCGTTACTTAATAGAACATGACATTAGCTTTTGCGAAAACTGGTATTTCCCTATTGTGCCGATCTGTATCTTCAGCTGGTAATTTTTTAACTTCCTTTGTGACAAACGGTAATGAACACAACCAAAACGGAGAGGATCCTTAAAACATTCAGAATCAAACTGATTTTTCTCAGCCTGGTTTAAGTTCTATGAAGTTATAGGAAAATATCAAGGAAAATCATGATGCTCCAACTTTCAACTTAGAAAGTTTTCCAAGAGCTTCAAGCTTCTTGTCTCCCGAATAGGTGAATCCTTATCCAAAATATGCCCCAAAAACCGGAACACGCCGAGGACGAAAAAGAGGGCGCTCCAGAATATTGACTGAAACGCCAGAAAAATATCTAATAGAAGGAGATTATTTAGAACGCAATAGAAAGAAGAAGGTAGCAATAATTAAGAAAAAGATTTATGACTCAGAAAGTGAACCTGATATTCAAGAAAACACGGTTGATGATGAAAAATCTAACGATGTGAGTGAATTCGACCAAGAAAACTCTGACACAGAATTTTTTGAATCTATGGAGCCAATAACACTGGGGAACAACAAAAATGTTTCCGAGACCAAAATAGCAAAATCTTACTTATTTTATTATACTAACTAACAATATGTATTTCAAAAGTCTTAGTTGGCTCCGGTTTTAAAGATCCAAGCTAATTATGATAATTATCTACCTGCCCGTAATGTATGGGAAAATTCGACTATCAAAATGAGAGGTACCTGGATTTATTTCACCAGGTGTACTTTATAAGGGATATAAATATATATAACATAAATCCATAAATTGTTAGTTAGTTGTATTTCAACCACCAGTTGATTGAGAGCGGTTCGTATTCGAGAAATTAGAGAGTTTTGAGCAACATGTCGCGAGTTTGTTTAAATAAGCCGGATCATTTTTGTTATATATGTGGTGAAGTGACTTTTGTTAAACAAAAACGTATACTTAGCCCTTTAATACAAAAGGTTTACCACTTGTATTTTAGCTCTAGAATTGGAGACCAGGGTAAAAATTGGGCTCCCTATATCTGCTGCTACAAATTATGTGCGTCCAACATTTGGCCGGCTAAGTGGAAAAAAGCGTGAGATGCCCTTTGCTGTCCCTATGATCTGGCGAGAACCGAAAAACCACTGACTGTTACTTTTGTTTGACACCTCCCATCAAAGAAGGCTTTTCGGAGAAAAAAAGGTTTGCGATGCAGTATCCAAATTTACAATCCGCCATACGCCCGGTGCCTCATAGTGACGAGTTGCCTGTACCTAATCCACCTCAGGAATATAGCCTTGATTCTGATGATGATCCAATGGATTCAAACGGTAGTGTACTGGAAAATGTCGCCGGCCTATCAACCTGCACTTCCCAGTAACAAGCCTCAGAAAATAAGTCACAGTGAATTAAGTGACCCTATAAGGGATTTGAAATTGTTTAACAAAAAATCCGAACTATTAGCCTCTCGATTGCGACAATGGAACTTACTTCAAGATGAAGTAAAGGTTTCTGTGTACCGAAGCCGTCAGAAAAACCTAACACCATTTTTTAACATGGAAAACAATTTGGTAGCCTGTAGGGACATTGGCAGCTTTAAATCTCGACTATGATCCCAAAGACTGGAGACTTTTTATTGATTCGTCAAAAGTAAGTCTTAAAGCTGTGTTGCTCCCTAATGAAAACAAGTTGCCTTCAGTGTGAAGGCCATGGACAAGGAAGGCCGTGCCTTTAGTTATTTAAAAGAAAAGTTCCCTAGAATCAGTGACACTAAAATTAAAGAGGGAATATTTGTGGGTCCCCAGATTGGGAAACTTTTCGGAGATACGCAATTCGATTTCATACTTGAAGGCAAGGAAAAGGACGCTTAGAATGCCTTTAAAATGGTTGCAAGAAATTTTTTGGGAAACATGAAAGCAGAAAACTATAAAGACCTGGTTACCCAACTTCTTTTATGTTACCACAACCTAGGGTGTAATATGTCGTTGAAAATTCATTTCCTGGATTTTCATCTGGATTACTTTCCGGAAAATTGTGGTGCTGTAAGTGACGAGGACGGTGAGAGGTTCCACCAGGATATTTTAAACATGAAAAGAAGGTATCAGGGAAAATGGAATTGTGAGATTTTAGCCGAATACTGTTGAATTATTACGAGAGATGCCCCCGAGGCTGCTTTCAAAAGAAGCGTAAAATGAGTGTCTAAACTTTAGACTCACTGATAAAAATGTACTATTTAATTGCTATTGAACCAACAATATATTGTTTGTATGTTCATTGTGTAAGCCTATAAATTAAAATTTTGTAACAAATAACTCAGCTTTTTTTTGCGAGCTAACTAAAATCTTTAATAGGTATTTTTTAGTTACTTGGGTGTAGTTCAATAAAAAAAAAATAGGTTTTGTTCAGGAAAAAAAAGTTGAAATTTGTTCCCCAGTGTAATCTATGCAGATAATGGAAGACGTCATTTGACAAAAGAAGCTTTTGTGCTTGTGAGATTTGCAACAAAGTAGGTTTTAAAACAGTATGTTGGGAAAATTGAAGCAGTCATAGAAAACGACTGTTATGAAATAAGTTTTTTGAGATACAAAAAAAGGAAAATTTATAAATCTTCAAGCACCACATGTTTCTTTAGTTGATCTTGAAGATATTGTTATGAAATTGCCCTTTACAAAGAAGTTTGAGGGCACTGTCCGCTTGCAAGGTTCTCTAACTTTTTCAGTCTAACTGAGTATAATCAATAATATGCCAAAAATGTAACTTCTTTAAGAAAACCTGATTTTCTTTATTTCAATCAAAATCTTTAAATCATATTATTTCCTAAAATTAATTTTAATTACTAATGTACCCCAAAGATGTTCCAATGTGCCCCGGTAGCAGGGGCACCGTGGTTCAAAAATCAAAAAAACAATGAAATTTATTATTTTTAAAATGTGTCGTTCTTTAGCATAAATTATGATATAAGGTAAGTTAAAAAAAGGCTTACACAGTAATTTCATATTTTAATATTTATGACGATGAAACTAGTAACCAAAAATATAAAAAGTGTACCAATGATCCCCGGTCTCCCTTATACCGTTATCCTTTATAATAAAACGGCTACACCCGTTTAATACAGTATTTCTAAAAAATTACTATGAATATTCCACTCACGTATAAAAAATCCCATAAGGACAGTGGTATTTTCGAAAACTTACAGCGGATATACAAAATCGAAAACACCAAAACGAAAATACCACTTGTCAGTGTCACTTTGTTGCGAAAATACCACTTGTCAGTGTCACTTTGTTGACAAATTTCTATTTATTATTTCAAAGTTGACAAAATGAATGTTTTTGGATTCGTGAAATATTCAATAGTAATATGTTAAGTGCATGTAAAATTGCTGAAAATCATGCATGAAGGTTTGTTGCCCTAGAAACAGCTTGAATGAATTTTTATTGTTATTTACCAAAAAGTGCCCGACCGAAGGGAGGGCACTTTTAAGGTAAATAACAATAAAAATGCATGAAAGCTGTTTCTTTAGGGCAACAAATCTGAGTGCATGATTATCAAGCCATTTTACATGCACGAAATATATTTTTTAGACTAGTTCCTGAATCTTTTTGATAAATTGACGCGAAATTGTCAAAGCAGAAATTTCAACTTGTTGTGACAGTGACGGTTATTCTCGTAGGTAACCAACAATGAAAAACCAGAAGAGTGCAATTTTCAGCTCAATCGCGATCGAGGGCTGATTTTCACCGAAAATGAAGTGAAAAGCGCATTGTAGTTACAGTATATAAGGGAAATAAGTCCTTTAACACGTTGAAGGACACTAACGTCGATAGACGTCCTATCTGGCGCGCTTAATCTGGCAGAACGTCGTTTGACGTCTGAACTCATACTGATGATAAAAGGCAGAACGTTGATCGACGTCCCGTTCGCCATATGAAATATTAAGGACGGATAGTTACTGCCACAGCTAGCATGACTCCCATGAGAACACTGTCATTTGTTTACAAGTTATATTGAGGTGTACTCCCTCCACTCAGGATTTTTAGCTTTCCCGCCAAATTCTTACAGAACGTCGATAGACGTCTTTCACTACATGAAAGTCAAGTCAGTCGTTGCTCAGGTGTCGATGTGGGCATGTCGTTCTCAAGTCACTAGATTATTTTTACGCGGGAAAAGCCACGTGTTGCATAGTTTATTACTGTGATGCAGTTTTTTTAGAAATGTAAGTATTATTTTATTTTTTTTAGTAAATTTTCGCAATAGATTCTTTAAATAAATACTATATATGTAGTTTCTAGTCTTAGTTGTTGTTGTTGTTGTCTTAGTATTATTATTATTTTTAGATGAGTAATCCCAACGATCCTTACGAAAAGGAACAAAGAAGTTTAAGACTATTGTGTGACGAGGTATCTTCGGGTGATGATGAAGTGGATCCATACCATGACAGCGATGGTGGATCAGATCCAAACTATGTGCCAGACGAATTGTCAGACTCCGATTCTGGTAATGAAAATCCGAGTGGAAACACAAATCAAACATTTTTATCCTCCAGCTCATCGTCCGAAGAAGTGGAGGATTGCGATGACCAAAGCGCCCACAATCTCCAAGAAGAGGAAAACAGTGATGGCAACCGATCTGTATTAGAAGAACCGGAATTATTATGGGAAACCACAACCACACCTATTCCAGTTTTTCAATTTGATGAGGGCAGTGTTGGACTAAAAATAAATATTGACGCAAATTCTACACCGAGTGATGCTTTTGAAGCTCTGTTCACGCCGCAAATATTAGAATACATAATGAAGTGCTCCAATGATTATGGACAGTTATTAGCCAGTACAAATAGGCCAAAGACAAGACACAGCAGATCAGCTATTTTTCGACCAATTACAATAAAAGAAATGAAAGCCTTTTTTGGTCTATGTTTGCTCCAAGGACAAGTTTCTACCAACAACGTGCGTCGATTTTTTTCCTACAAAGATGTACTTTATTATCACCCCATATTTCCTTTCGTGATGTCTGCAAGAAGATTTGAACTGATACTTAGGGTTTTGTGCTGTTCAGCGCCAGGATCAAAAGGAAAACAAAAAATTCAGTTGCTTTTAGATGGGCTTATAGATCAGTATCAAAAAGCTTATGGGCCTACCAAAGAACTTTCTCTAGACGAATCACTGCTACATTTTCGAGGCAGGCTTGCATTTAGAGTTTATATTAAGAACAAGAAAAACCGCTACGGAATAAAGTTTTTTGAGTTAACTACATCAGATGGGTACGTATTGAATGTAGAAATGTACAGTGGATCCACCAATGAAGATAATGGCGATAATACCAAAACTGAAAACTTAGAACTCCGGCTAATGGAACCATATTTAATGAAAGGACACGATTTGTTTATGGACAATTATTATAATAGTGTTTCATTATCTGAAAAGCTTTTGAAATTAAATACACATACAAATGGCACGCTCAGATGTAACCGACGCGGTAATCCGAAGGCCCTACTTCAGAAAAAATTAAAGCGCGGTGAACATTTTTGGGTGCGTAAGAAGCAAGTATATGTGGCGAAATGGAAAGACAAACGGGATGTTCTGGTGATTACTACCAGAAACCACCCCCGTATGATCACAGTAAGAAATAGGTTTGGGAGAGAAAAAAATAAGCCGGAAGAAGTAGCCAGGTACAACGATCACATGGCAGGTATTGATCGATGTGATTAAATGACGTCAGCATACGCCACTACAAGAAAAACCATTAGATGGTATAAAAAAGTTATATTGCATATGCTGGATGTGACTACATGGAATTCTTTTTTTCTATATAGAAAATATTGCAAAGGTGGTTCTCGTAAATACCGTTATATGCAATTCACAGATGATTTAATTAAGTCGTTAACCAATCTTCCTTCCAATTTGGAGGGAAAAAATATTATTCTTACAGACAGTCATGATAGCCGCCGTTCTGAACGATCGAACCAAGATCAAAGAATGGCACAGGGGCTAGTAGGACATTGGCCTGAAAAGATACCGGGAACTCCTGGAGGCAAATCTAAAAAAAAAAACTGTGTTTTTGAAGTGCAGAATGTGCTATAAGAAAAAAATACGAAGGGAAACCAGTTTTAGATGTAAAGGCTGCGAGGAAAAACCACCCCTTTGTCCAATATGTTTTGAGGAATGGCATGCCCAAATGACAAATGAAGAAGCTTAATTTTTTCCCTTTCTATTTTACTTATTTGAGTTTGTTTTGTAACGTTCACATAATATATATTTTCAATAATAAAATTATTTTTTGCTGTTTTTTATTTCTCCATGATATATTACATACCTAAATGTTTTTTTTTCACTCTCGACGTCTATCGGCGTCTTGGCATTATCTAACAAAAATTGTATTTTAAAAATGCCAGGACGTCTATTGACGTCAATTTTAATTCGCCCTTTAAACCTTCAAATTAGGGTTTTTTCATAATTATAAACTATTTCCAATACTTTACAAGATATTTCGTTACCTAAGTTATTCAAAAATACTAGTGTCATTTTTGGCACTCACTAAGTTTTCTTACTGTCCTTCAACGTGTTAAATACCATGCGTGCTTTAAAACTAACCGGATAATTTTTCACTTATACGTGTTTTCTTTACAAATTTCACTCGTCCTTCGGACTTGTGAAATTAAAGATAACACGCATTCGTAAAAAATTATCGGTAATTTTAAAGCACTCGTGGTATTACACCCGAAAACTTCCCTCATATGTTAAAGTTCCCATAAGAGAAATGCAATTTTCGCAAAATTACAGCGACTATTTCCCTCATATACTGTAACTACAATGCGCTTTTCACTTGATTTTCGGTGAAAATCAGCCCTCGGTCGCGATTGAGCTGAAAATTGCACTCTTCTGGTTTTTCATTGTTGGTTACCTACGAGAATAACCGTCACTGTCACAACAAGTTGAAATTTCTGCTTTGACAATTTCGCGTCAATTTATCAAAATGATTCAGGAAATAGTCTAAAAAATATATTTCGTGCATGTAAAATGGCTTGATAATCATGCACTCAGATTTGTTGCCCTAAAGAAACAGCTTTCATGCATTTTTATTGTACGTATATGATATATATTTTACGAAAATATGAAAACAAACTCTTGCAATTATAAAAAAACACATTTCATTCAAAAATTATCGGTAATTTTGATGCACTTGTGCACTTACCCCCGATAATTTCACAACATTTCGACTAAAAGTTATTTAAGTGTTCCAGACGTCAATTATAATTTAGTTAATACTAGTAAATTAGACTTTATGAACAAATTAACAAAAGTTTGGCTTACCAAAGACCCCACGTAATGTTAATTAAACTTTTTTGAATAAAAACCAAGTTAAATTTAAATAACTTGTTATATCTACAAGTTGTAGCTTCATAATCCACCTTCTCAATTTTCCAGATTACTCGTTTGAAGCGCAAATTGGAGTTTGATATAAAATCATGACTCGGATAAATCAAAACTTATCGAGATATTATGTTTGAAATGCTGATTAATGTTCAGACATGCATAGAAGAAAGAGCACAGAAAATGCATAGAAAAAACATTGAATGCATTTCAACAGATAAAATGTAGAATCATTATTATTTAATGGTGAAAGCATTCTCGTTGGATTAGGTAAATTTGTAGGTCTTTCGCAGTTAACATAAAATTTAATATATTAAATTGTACATGGTGTTTTCTTTTTCGTTGATCTTATAGGGCATAGGGTAAACGGTAAGAGATACAAAAAAACTAAGATATGTGTCCCGTTCTCTTTTTGAGTGTTTAGTTTAATGGCGCAATCAGATCTACGCTAACCAGATTGGTTTAGAAGATACAGAGTGATTTTTAAAATCTGCGGTTTTTATTATCTCTTATGATTCGGCTATTTATGGAGATAAAAAGAAAGTTTCAATACAAAAGTTTTATGACTTTGTACATAGAATCCAGTGGCGTATTTAAAAAGATATAGATGTGTTAATTCTTGGGATATTATCAAAACTAGCATTTTCTTAAATGGGACACCCTATATCTGGATATCTCAATAAATTGAGTTTTTTCTTGCGATTGCAACAATATATAACACTAAATATTTTACTTTGTTCTAAATAGCTAAAATACCAAAAAACAAATTTTTTCGTCGGCCATAGATTGAATAATTATTCTTTTATTTTATAATACGTATATTAAAAACCCAGTCAACTGGAATATTAAAACATTTATAAACTAAAACAACAACAACTATAAAAAACAAACAAAAATTCATAATAACAACTAAACAATTATCTTATATATAACAATTAGCATGGGTGCTTAATCACGAAATGTGCTCAAATTGTCTTCGATTCTGCTCGATGCATTTTTGAACTCGGCTTCCAATGCAATTAATAAAATTCGCTCTAAGTTTTTCTATAGTATTACTTCGGGTTTTATATATTTCATTTTTGATAAATCCCCAAAAATAAAAGTCGAGTGGTGTCAGGTCGGGGGAATGCGCAGGCTATTTGTTTGGTCCATATTATTATGCACCAAGCCAATTTTCGCCAAAATTAGCAGTTAGTTAGTGCCTTACCGTATGACTATTATGTACTGAAGCACCATCTTGTTGTTAATAAACAGTATTTCTTGCAGCTAATAGCATGTTATCCAACTCGATTACTACACCTTCTTCCAAAATTTGGGTGTATGAAAGTCTCGTTAGTCCATAATATATTTTTTCCATAATATATTTTTTAAAAAATTGGGATTCCGATTAATCTGTTACAAATACCAATGACAAAATTCTAAACGCCGCTTTTCATCTCCAAACTTTCTTAACGTTTTTAAGACTTTAAATATACTTGTGCCAATATCTTTCTTAATCTTACGGCTAGATACCGTCGGATCAGCAGCAACACAAGCTAATGTATTTATTTCTTCTCTTTCTCTATTCTCCTTATTATTGTACCTCTTGGTTTTCCAAATGATCCATACTCACTTAAATTGTGATATTATCTTTAAAATATTTATTTTTCTGTCTGTCGTCGTTCATTCATATTCATATTAGACTTATTTTTTAAAGAAATATAATCGAAAATATTTCGTAAACAACGAATGTCAAAACCAATACTTAATTCTTAATGAATTTTATGACATGTAAACAAACAAAAACAAACGCCTAAAAAATTAATTCATGGCCAAATAAAATTTCTCTTGTTTTTTGGTATTTTAGCTATTTAGAACAAAGCAAAATATTAAGTTTTATATATTGTTGCAATCGCAAGAAAAAATTCAACTTTTTGAGATACCCAGATTAATTATATTAATTATATTAATTATTAATAAATTAAAGATTAAAATTAACACATCTATATTTTTTTAAATACGCCACTGGATTCTACGTAAAAAGTCATAAGACTTTCGTGTTGAAAGGTTCTTTTTATCTCCATAAATAACCAAATCATAAGAGATAATGAAATCCGCAGATTTTGAGAATCACACTGTATCTTCTAAACCAATCTAGTTAGCGTAGATCTGATTGCGCCATTAAACTAAACACTAAAAAAGAGAACGGGACACATATCTTAGTTTCTTTGTATCTCTTACCGTTTAGCCTATACCTTATAATATCAACGAAAACAAAACACCCTGTACTAATATGGAATAAATTCTGTATTGTCACTTTGGTACATTTTTCTAAAAATCGCTCGGACAAGTAATTATTACAACTCAAACTCAAATACGCGTATATAGGATAAGCCAAAAAATATTTATCATAGCAACCTTTTTTTTTTAAATGGGAACCCCGTATTTTTTTGTCATATTTCTACGCGCATAAAGTTGTATATTGGTGCCAGTTTTACTCTTCAATCTTTAACCATTTTTGTGCAGAGCGAATAAGAGATTTGCTAGAATTCAAAAATATTTTTAATAAAATGTATTACGCTTAGTTTAAAAGGTGTTGAAAATGTGTAATAAGTCCACACTCCTAACTTATTCGTTCTTTTACTACCTCAATACTGTTGGGGTTTGTCTTCAAAACTTTATATTTTAAGTAACCCCACTATAAATCAACTAGGGTTATATCCGGACACCTCAGTAGCCATTCTATTGGACCCCTCCTACCAATCCATCCATTTAGAAATATTTCATTTAGATAATCACGAACAGACCTCCCATAGTGAGGAGGATGGGGTGCTTCCTCAATCTGTCCCAAAGTAATTTCAAAAGCAGTCCATGGATTTTGAACATTTTTAAAATAATTAAATTTTTTCCTTAAATAAATTAAATAATGGCACTATCGTTTTATTAAAATATCCACAATAAACGGGACAATTTTACGTAAAAAGAAGTTTAATGTTAAATAAATAAATGTTTATTACCTACAACTGCTTAACCTTGTTATCATTTTTTTTAGTTTTAACGCAGCCCTCTCTCCCCTAACTGTAGATTCGCCTTTCTACACAAATCTGTAGATAAGTTAACCGAATTAGTTAAGGAAATTTATAACTTGTATCTCGCAGACACTAACTTTAGTAGTTTTATGCAAATAATCCGACAATTCTACGGGTATGTTACCGTTCCACGGAAACATTTTTGGTTTAAACTTCATAATTAGTTAGAAAATACGTGCTTCATATTAATTTTGTCATTAACGCGAATAAACACATTTTCTGCTTTAAATCTGAATTTAAAAGGATTAATAGTTATTTACGTTGTTAGCGTTAAAAGTGTGATTATATTTTATGAGAAGGGAAATTCTCAACTATACTCTTCAAACAAAATAAAAACATTTTAACATGCGCATCATGCACTATTCTATCTACTTTTTTCAACCAGTTCCTCATGGCGCTATTGTAGGGATTTTGTTTTATAAGGTTCTTTATATCGTAACGTTGGTAACGAATGTACTATATCTTATTGCCTGTTTGTTGTACCAATTGCGTAAACTGTTATGTATAGTTGTCAAAATTTATTATTTAATGTCATGGTGTTTTTTAGCTAAACAAAGCCTATTTTCGAAAGGTAAATGATTCATTACAATTTGTTTAACTAGAATGGATAAACTTCTACGACCTGAAAGATTTGACACTGATCAGAACTCTCCCAAAGCTGCTCAAGAATAGACTCATTGAAAAGTAACATATGATAATTTCATATCAACATAGACGATGATGGTAAACTTAAACTTTTAATTAATTTTATCTACACTTTTATTATGGATTGCAAAACGTAGGAAGAAGCTCTTAAAACTCTGGACTCTATTTTTACCAAGCCTAAAAAACGAGGTATTTGCCAGACGCTGTTTGACTACTAAAAAACAACAGCCTAGTGAGACAAGTAAATATTCCACTTGACTAAAGCCATATGTATCTAATGAAAATTACGAGTTCAAAAATTCTAAACCAAGTCTAAATTCATAAACGTCAAAAATATTGTGTCTAGCGTTCAGACTTAATAGTAATAACAAATATCCATAATTACTTACCACAAACACGAAAGTACGATAGGAATGGCTCTGAAAAGAACAGTTTATAAGATTACATTGAATTTCAAGGCATTAAAACGATTAAAAACAAATTAAAGTTAACAGATCGGAACGATAACTTTAACATCAATAAACAACTCTCCAAATATCTTTTATCTCTGTGTTGGAGAAACATGCATATGTATTTCAAGACTAATTAACATAATTCAAATTTTTAATATTGCTTAATAATTAAACCAAAACCATAACAGCATTTCAGTGTAAAGTTAATAATGATCGGCAACGCCGCATTTGGGTCATGTTCTATTGTTCTGAAGAAATAAATAAAAATCATCTTTTAAAAATATTATAACAACTTAACTTAACTGCGAATTTACGTCACATTTAATAGTCCTTTCGGTAAAATAATACAATAGGAAACCCTTAATAACAAAACAGCTTGTTTACGTTTTTATAAACCCTTAACTTGCGTTTAGCCGGCAAACAGCAAATATATTGCTATTCGGTTCGATTGAAGAGCGCTGAAGATCAGTGTTCGACGAGGCTTTTCCAATTATGACAAACGGCGACCGGCGACCGTTAAAGACGTTGCATACGTGTTAGAAAAGCCAGTTAGTAGAGTTTAGAATTCTTTCCGTGGTGAAAGTCGCCACGTATTTTCGGGCCAGCAGCGCCTAGTGTTTCTAAACAGTGAGTCGAGTTACAGATCCTTTTTGTGGCGGAACAACTTCTCTCTACGAATTTTCCGGGCCATTAGCGCCTAAGTAGTCGTGAGTTGTCAACCTTTTGCAAAAATTGTTGAAGTAAAAATATTATAGTTTGTTGCAGGATACATGAACCCCCTAAAGTGTGATTAGTCAATGTGGCCATTGATTAGTTAATTGATAAAAAGTTATGTGAAGTAGTAGTATGATTTTACAAATTATGGAAACACCTGACATTATATGTTCCAATGGCATAGTTTGGTAGAATAAAGAAATGCTTTTGTGAAGAAAAGTGTTTTCCTGAGAGTGAAAGTAGAAAAAAGAATCAGTGAATCACCCTATGGAAAAATAGTATTTTTTATTGCTGAGAGTGGGATTTTAAAACCCAGGCTCTGCACACTCTGTCTAGCACGTTACTTTGAATACGAGACGTATTGCGCAACCTCGGAGATGCTCTATTATGTTTGTATTCTCTTTTAAAGTAAAAAAGAACACAAGCCTTTTCAGCCTCAATTTTACCTGCTACGAAACCACTTGCAGCTGGTCCAGAGAGCTTAAGTGATGAAACTATTAATTTTAGTTCTTAAGACCTTTTTTTGTTTACTTCATTAACTCATTTTTGTATAATTGTGATTTCGAAGGGATAATTATTATCTCTTTGCTGTTTCTTGTTTAAAAGCTATTTATGTAAATGGTTAATTCTCACATAAGTCCTTCCTTCTGCGTACCCATTCACTATTTATTATATTTCATTATGTATTATTAACTAATATACAGCGTGGGCAAAAAGAATGAAACACCCCCAATATTTTCATAACCATGTATATTTTCGAAAAACGCGTCGATTTTATTTATCATTTTTACAAATTTTGAGAATTTTTGGTATTATACAGGATTGCTCAAGAAAACGGGGCATACCTCAACTTTAATTTTTTAAATCAAATACCCCAAATTTTAATCGATTTTTGAATTCTACTTGAAATTCTGAATATTTTTCATGTAACATACCCTATTTCGATATTCAGCTGTTTTCGATATATCACAATCTAAACAATAATGATGGCAATTTTGCCCAAAAAGTTACGTTGTATTGTTAGAACGACACGTTTTAATTAAAATGCACTTAAGTGAAAGAGAGCGCATAGAAATCCTCATGATGATTGACTATGGCAATAGAAAGAGATCTATATTTGAAGTATGTGAACTTTTTACTAATGTTCATCGAGAGCGAGCGCAATAAACTAAAAAGTGGCCGTCCCAAAATTTGTGATGAAACCAGATTAAATGTTTTACTGTCGTATCAAGCCGATCCCCATTCCAGCACTCGTCAAGTGGGTCGGATTCAAAATATTGGTTATAAATCTGTACAAAATATTCTTCAGGAAAAATATGATCCTTACAAAATTTGTCTTGTTCGCGAACTAAATGGGGATGATTTTGATCGACGCCTTCAGTTTTGCGAGAATATGCAAAACATCTGCAATAATGACGGAAGTTTCGCGCAGAATATTTTATTTACTGATGAGGCTACATTCTGCCTTAATGGAATAGTCAACCGACCTAATTATAGGTATTGGTCGACAGAGAATCCTTACTGGATGCAAGAGACCCATACACAGCACCCACAGAAGCTAAACGTATGGGCCGGAATTTTACGTAACAGAATATTAGGACCTTTCTCTTACGAAGAAACGTTAAATGAAGAAAGGTATTTGGAGTTTTTACTGTTTGAATTAGTTCCTGCTTTAGCTGGCCTATATCCAGATCACGATGAACAATATAGCCTTGCAAGAATCATTTGTAGAGGGGAGAAATAGAATGGCCAGCTCGCTCACCCGATTTAACACCCCAGATTTCTTATTGTGAGGATATTTGAAAGAAAGAGTGTACAAGAACAAGCCATCAGATTTAGAGACATTAAAACTGATAATACAACATGAAATTCGACAAATCCCTTAACAGGTTATTGGGAACGTTCAAAACGAATTTGTTTTACGTTTAGGACACCGCCAAATTGTCAATGGCCATCAATTTGAACATTTAATTAAGTACTCTACTTTTTATAATCAGATTTAAAAGCTGTTGTTTTTACCTAATAAACCTACCACTTAAATTTTGTTAATTATTATTGTTTAGATTATGATATATCGAAAACAGCTGAATATCGAAATAGGGTATGTTACATGAAAAATATTCAGAATTTTAAGTAGAATTCAAAAATCGAATAAAATTTGGGGTATTTGATTTAAAAAATTACAGTTGACGTGTGCAATTTCTTGAGCAATCCTGTATAATACTGAAAATTCTCAAAATTTGTAAAAATAATAAATAAAATTGACGGGTCCTAGCGTCTTTCAAAAATATACATGGTTATGAAAATATTGGGGGTGTTCCACTCTTTATGCCAACGCTGTATAGAAAAAAAAGGAAAGATTTCAGAAATTCAAAAAAATAATTTAAAAAAATCTTGCAGTTGTTTTTTGAGATGTAAGATTTATGAAAATGTCACATAGGTTACCTGTAGCCAGGTCACGAACATAACCAGCTATGTAATTTTGGGCAATACGTATTTAAAAAATATTAAATATAATTTTATATTTTAAAATAAGAAGTAGTTTGAACGTTTTCGTATAGCTGTTTCATTTTTTTTTATCAAGATTTACCCTTTTTGAAAAAGTTAGACTTGCTGTAACCTCAATTTAAGTCACATATGTTACTCTCACTTCAATTTTAATTTGATGAGAAATAACAATATTGGACCAGTAAGTTGTTTTCTTCAAGATAACAAAAGACATTATTTTGAAAACAGGTACGATTGTTTATATTATCAGTCACATATCTTACCATGATACATCAACAAATTATGTAAATTATCTAAACTTGAAACTAATAAACCTCACCCTCAAACTGCATGCTTCTCTGGTAGGGGAATTTAAAACGTTGCCAGCTTATGCAAAATTAAAGTAGCAGCATATAAAAAACAAATTCGTCATATAAGTTACCGTCACATATGTTACCAATGTCACTTTAGTTGCCTCTCATTTTTTTGATTAAACCGAATATTTTTGTGTTCATTTATTCATTCAGTATATCATATTCCGTATAATTTTTTTACCTAATTATTGCTCTATAATGTGATATTTCACCATTTGTTAAAAAGTAATAAAGTCACAATATGTTACTCTCGAAAATTAGTTATAAATATTGAGAAAAGTGCACTGCTGGCTCTTGGTTTCTTCTTCTTCAAAGCAAGTATAATTTAACGGATTATTGAAAAAAACTAAATTTATGTAACTAAGCTTTTAAAAAATATTTTCTTTAGGAAGGAGTTATTCGAGAATAAACCAAATAATATCTAATATTAATAAACTTGTCGCCCTATCAGTAACGTCGTTATAACTTCCCATTCTGAAGAGGAAAGAAAAATCCAAAATTCTTCACAAATATTTAATATCTTGCTCTACGAGTTTCGGTTTCTTAAACCATTTTCAAGACCTGTTTTTATCCTGGGTTTATCCCGTTGATCAATTTTATAGTTAGTTAACTTGTGCTCGCCATTGTGAACTTGTTTGTGTCCTTAATGTAAAGTTTGTGATTATATTATGTAAGTAATACCTAATTTTGATTTTGAATTGAGATTATTATACAGGGTGATTTCTAAGGTGATACTTTTGTTTCAACTGTGTATACAACTACTAAAAGAAAAAACTTTTTCAAATAACTTTTTTTTAAATAATAAAAATAAAGGAGATATTTTTTTAAACCAACTGAAATCTATCACGCGATGAACTGACAACAAACTGAGACCTCACTGCTTGACATAAAAAAAATAAACACCAACAAAAAAAATTATCAGCCGTCGTATCGTAGGCTTTTTACATTAGCGTATCTCCTTTATTTTTAAATTATTTGAAAAAAGTTATTTGAAAAATTTGTTTTCTTTTAAGTAATTGTATACACAGTTGAAAAAAAGTATCACCTTAAAAATCACCCTGTATAAATGAGCTTTTTAGACAGCTCTTGAAAATGGTTTAAGAAACCGAAACGCGCAGAGCAAGATATTAAATATTTGTGAAGAATTTTGGATTTTTCTTTCCTGTTCAATATGAATAATCTTCTGATGATTCAATTATTCCTTCATTCTTCCAAAATATATTACCTTTAATATAGAATATTCGCGCTTCTAACTTTTCTGTCAGAGTTAGAAGCGGGAAAATTGAAAAAAGAAAAGTTTTAAAATTTAAATTTTTGTTCCTGGCGCCGACCTCTTCCCTGCTACAATAAGTGCCGGCACTTTTGACACTGATTAACCCATTTGATAGACGATTTAAATAATCAGGGTTTTGAATGTTCCAATATCAATATAAATTTGTAGGTTTTGGCACATTGGAAACCATGATTATTTTAATCGTCTATCAAATGAGTAAATAATCGAGTTAATGACTTTTTATTGCGTTTTCGTTCCTAGGCAAGAAAATTCAAGTCTTTCTCGAGTAAACAAGAGCATAAATTGTGACAAATAAAATTTTGTTGATAAGTTAAGAATGTTAAATTTCTTAGTTTTATTCAGTTTGTTTTCTTAGTTGGATACGCAAATCTTAATTTTGTCGTTAGTAAAAATGCCGGGACGTGAAATTTCTGTGTTTAACAGGGCAAGAATTATTGCCCTTTGGGAAGCTAATTTTCAAAACACCATATGTCGGCTACTTTGAGAATTCCAAGAGTAACTGTTGGTTGCATCAACCAAAGATACGAAAATACTGGAACTGTGGAACGAATGCCTCGTAGTGGACGTCCACGCGTTTCTACTGCAAGGGAGGATAGGTACCTACCTGGCACAATTTACCAGCCGAAATCAAACTGCCACGGCCCCATCCATCAGAGCTCATTTTCAAGGCAAGTTTCGCCGCGTAATTTCTACCTGCACAATTCGCAGATAGCTGCATAGTGCCAATTTACGAGCCAGGACATTTTTAAGAGTCCCTCTTATATTGACTCGATACCCTGCCGCCCGCCATCAGTGGGCTGGAAACAATAGGCAATGGCTTTTAGGTCAATGGAGATGGGTCCTTTTTTCTGGTGAAACCAGATTTGGCCTAGTCAAGGATGACAATCGTCAAAGAGTATGGGGGAGCCAGGGCGTCAGCAGCGACTTAATTTTCCACGCGAAGTCGTTCCCTGCCAAAGGGAACTGTAATGTTTTGAGGGGGGGGGGGGTATAATGTACAACCGCCGCACCCCATTAACTCGCATACAACAAAATATGCCGAGTGAAATTTCCATTTAAAACGTTATTAGGCCCATTGTTTATCCTCTACGCAATGAAATAGTAGTCAACTTCATCTTTATGGATGACAATGCCAGGCCACATCGAGGCAGAATAGTTCAGGAGACACTTGATGCTGAAGAGATCACCAGGTTAGAATGGCCAGCCAACTCACCGGATATGAATCCCATAGAGAACTTGTAGGATTTTGTTTCCAGAGCCATCCACAATCGCCACGACTCACCCAGAACTGCTGATGAATTAGCTGCAGCTGCGGTAGAAGAATGGAACCGCATACCTCAAAACGTCATTAATAACTTAATAATTTCTATGCCAAGACGTATTGTTGCACAATTAAGAAGTAGGGGAGGAAATACAGACTATTTATAGTCTAGTAATTTTTGAATTAAACCGTATTTAACATTAGGTCTTATTTGAACTGCCCCTGTACATTTAAAATCTTTACGTAAATCAAATTTAAATCTCCACAACCAACACGTTAAATGATTTCTTTTTTTTTTATGAAACAAAATATATTAATAATAATAATATAATAAACTTGTCGCTTTTTGAAGCGAAAGGAAGAAGGCTAGTAATATTAATAGTCTATGATTTTGACGAGAGACCAAATTGAGCAGTTACTGAGAAATTCATCAAACGATAAGTAAGACCTCATAATGAAACTATCCACTATATTGGGTATATTTGGTGCTTGTCGCAGAGGAGCTGTGCTCTTTGAAAATCGACAACATTGAGGATTTGGAGACTGCATTAGTGATGAACATTTCGGAGAGAAAAACTGAGGTTTCGCGAACTTTTAATGTAGTTTAGCCATTAGATTTCAATTTGTATAGGAGCACTTCGGCCAGCAGATATCGGACATCGTCCAATTTTTATCAAATATATGAATAACAAATGTGTTAAAAATTCAGTTGCTATCAGTAGTTTCGGCAAAATTCCTGCTGTTACGGCAGAATTCTTGAGGCTCCGTCGATCTTCGGCCACTTTACTGGCGGACTGTGGTGCGAGCATGAAGAACTATCAAAAGGCACGGTGGATGGAAGTCGTCAATAGTGACAAAATTATATATTGATTATACTGGAAACTAAGAAGAGAATTGCCAAAAACCTTCTCATGACGTCGTCGTTCAGTACTACTGTTTCTATTCCCTCCACAAGCATACAAAATGACAATAGAACCCTGATCATTGGAACTGCAAAAGGAATTTATATTTTTGGTTGCTCACATTGTACAACAAATGTTAATGGTAATAATAAAAGTTAAACAGATTCTTGTATTTAATTTTTACACTAGCGTTAACAGCAATCCACTTTTAACAGTACTGTCATAAAATAACATTTTAGCCACTGACAACAAGCGTTAAGAGGTCTACTTTTAATAGTGTGCTTAGATTGGCTCCACTGAATGTCAGTTTAGGTCAGTCGATCTGAAATTCAGCTCTAAATTCTAGAACAGCACATAAACAAATATTGAAGCGAACTTTTAAAAAGAAAATCTTTTTATACCGACGTTAAGGCATATATTGTGTAGCTTCTACATAAAAATAAGCGTTCATTTTGAGATGAAAAGAAGTCATTATGTTGTGCTTTATAAAGTGCGAGTTTCGGCTAAAATGCATTATGTATAAATCTAAAATCAGCGCGTAGTTGTTTCCTCCAATCAGAGTTAATGGCTTGTAAAATTTTATCAAGTACAACGATTTAGAGAGAGGAGAAATATTTATTTTTAGAAAGCATTTGAGTTCAATGGAGCGCCGAAAAGAGTTGGGAACAGACCGGTTCTGATGCTACTTGTTGTGTTGTGATGCGATAAGTCGTATTGCAATCTGTATACAACAATGTGCTCTCTACTGATTGATGACACTGCATGCATATTATAATAAAATACAACAAGCATGTACTTATACATATATCTATACTATTTTTGACTTCATATGACCAGAGTGTTTCATATCGGCAAATCTGCATAAAATAAAATATGGATTCAATTTTCTACAAACAACCCACTAATGTTCCACCTGACGGCTACACTACAGTGAATCCCAAAAGTAATGTCTAAATTCATGTAAAATTCAGTGTTATTTGAAAAAACGTCGATTTTTATTTCTTAATGTGGTTTCTCTCATGATAAATTCATGTATACAGGGTAGTTCAAAAATAAGTTATGACCATCAACATCATTTCTTCAAATAAAAATATCCATTTTTATTTCATTTTTAATTTTGCATCAAATTCTAAGTATGTTTTATGTGACATGTCCTGTATCTAAACTCAACAGTTATCGAAAAAATTACGATTGAACAAATAAATAAGTATGCCGTGTTTATTTAAAAAGAATAGATTAACAAATCAAAATAAATGCTCCATATACAGATTGATAATATACAAGGCGACCAATAAACTCTCTTTGCACGTTTTCAACCATTTCCAGAGTTATGGCACGCACTTCTCTCCTCTCTCTCAACTTCTACAGATTGTTTGGCCTGTCAACAAATAATTTCAAATTGAGATAACCCCCACAAAAAGAAGTCCAGTGGATTTAGGTCTGGCGACCTAGCAGGCAATTCGATAGGTCTTCTTCTTTCTATCCACTGATGGAGAAAGGTTTCACCCAAAAATGTACGAACAGTGGCAGTACAGTGCAGAGGAGCATCATCTTGCTAGAACATCAGTTCTTCGTCAGGGGAGCCTTGGTCCAATGGATTCGAGAACAAAGCCACGAATGCTGGAATTAATTCAAGTTGGAGATATTCGAGATATACATTTCCAGTTAAAGACTGTTATAAAAAATGGACCAATTATTCTTCCGCGCACTATTCTACACTGCACATTTGTTTTTTGAGGGTACTGGCTATAAACCTCCATCGTTCAATGCGGATCTTCTGTTGCCCAATAACGAGAATTTTGTCTGTACACATTACCATTTAAACAGAACGTAGCTTCATCGGAAAAAATAATATTTTTTACTACATTATTATCTAGATGCACATATTTTACATGCATAATTGATATGTGATGGGCTACATGATCCGCGTTGAAACACAGGAAACTGAAATAAATTGTCAAATATAACAAGTACGACTTTAATTTCCTCTACTATACTATATTTCATTTCACCTATTGAAATCATCTTTAAATAACTCATTCACTGGATAAATCTTGTATGGGGATATTTGTGCTTTTGAACTATTTGGTAAACAACAGATTACCGCATGTGTAAATTTATCCGAATGTGCGACAGAGGAGTACATGTATTTTCTTTCAAAGAAAGCATAACGTCAAGTTGTTCAGTTTCATCTCGACCATGACGACCAGATTTAGATAAATCTCTAACTTGACCAAATTCTCTAAGTGTGTATTCTACTAACCACCTTTTGACATATGGGACGACGATCCGGATGGATTTCGTGTTCTACCACCAAACCCAACCATGCATAGAATTTCAATTTTTTCTCTTCCTGTTAACTTCACTTTTGTGAAAATCGTAACTTTGCAATTACGCTTGACAATTACTTATTTGAAGTAAAATTGTCATACAGTTCTATGGAATTAAGCGGTGACAAGTCAACATTCCGGAATACCTTAATTGGAAAAAAAAATAAACACACAATGGAATGTTTTGCTCGTAATACGGTCTAACTTATTGATATATTCAATGGTAATTTTTTCAATAACTGTTGACTTTAGATATAGGACATGGCACATGAAACATACTTAAAATTCGATGCAAAACTCAAAAATGGAATATAAAGTATATGTTTTCGTGAAAAAATTAAGTTGATAGTGAATACGCCATAAAAAACACATTAAGAAATATAAATCGACGGGTCTGAGTGTTTTTCCAAAAAATACACCAGTGAATTTTAAATGAATTTAGACTTTACTTCTGGGACACAATGTACATTTAAAGAAATAGAAGTCAAAGTCTCAGACTAACTTACGAAACAAAAATGATCCCATAGACAGAGTGAGGATTTGAAACTGCTATAATGCAAGATCCGAAAAAAGGCGGGACATATTTTAGTCAAGTTTTAGAACACCAATTAATAGAGAGGTTGTGGGACAGACTTCATAACATCTTTGACATTTTCCCCTCCCCCCCTCCCTCCGGATTTTCTCTGCCTGGTGACAAATTCAAAATATCAAATGGAAACGTATTCATTTTCTTCGCCCCATAAGATAAAATCCAATGGGGTTAAATACGGTGACCTTGCAGGCCAGTTCACAGGACCACCACAAGCAACACATCTGTTCCCAAATATTTCATTTAGGGTATCTCGAGCTTCACGGTCAAAAAATTATGGCTCAATGACTCTACCTCCAACTATACCATTCCAGTTATATAATTCTCATCTAGTGAGGATGTTGAGGTACCCAACAGTGTAAATTGTGCCGATTGACCTGAACTTAATATTAGCAAAATTGTTACCTGACCATAATTCTTAAATGTTGCTTCGTCAGAAAATACTATATTTCTTAAAATACAATGTTTTCGTAAATTGCAAGTCTTAATCAGTTACATAATGTGATCATATTTTAAAAATCTTGGCCACTTGATTCCAGATGAAGACTTATGTGGTAAGGATAAAAATTGTGCCTATGTAAAATAGCCAGTACCACTTTGTGGCACATTCCTGAATCATGATGAAATTCCCTTCAACCAACATAAGAATTTACAGCTACTAGACCCAAAACTCCAACGGCCATATCGTCATTGGTTTTGGTTTGTCTTCGAACTCTGATCTTATTTCGAAGGTTTTCGGTACTGCGTCATCGATCTTCTAATCGCTTTAATTCCATATGGGATTTTTGAATGGCGGCAAATCTAATAGCCCACAATTGCGCAGCTTCTCAGTAGTTAATACTTCGCCTATCGCTCAAATAGGACTTAAAAACATCTAACACGGGACCACGAACACCATAATTAGCAAGGATTCTTAATAAGGCATCATGCGGCACCGTATCAAATTCCTTTGCAAGATCAAGGAAGATAGCCAGAGTTTTTTTCCCCTCATTTATGTTGAAAGTAATTTCAGACACGATCCGATGCATTGCATCACTGGCACTCATGCCTTTTATAAACCCATATTGTTTGCGTGACAGAATGTTGTTAGAGTCAAAAAAATTTATAAGCTTAAGTCTTTCTTTCAGAGCTTTTTCGAAAATTTTACTAAAGTTATTTATAACACTTATTGGTCGATAGTTCGTGATGTGTTTCCTATCACCTGACTGGCTGATAAAATTAGGGAGATTTCACAAATCGGATCTGTTTAAAGTGGGATTGCCATTGGCCAGTATGCTTGCTTGACCTTGACACAGAATTATTTTGGCCTTAGTTAGTTCTATGTGGAGGTATCGAAAAGGTATTCCTTAAATGTGTTAAAATCTAACGTTAATAAATTTTTGATAAAATAATTTTGTTCTATAAAACAAGTTTTAAGTCGAAAAGTTCATATGGACAGTATCCTAAAGTGTTTGATTTTGCTAAAGTTTATGTTTTTTCCCGATTTTTAACAAATAGTATCGCAGTATCAATCGAGTTACAAAGCTGGAATTTTGCAAACATGTAGTTTACAAAGTGTAGGTATAGTTTGTTTTACACATTTACTATACCCTATTTCAAAATGGTGTAGAGTAGTAAGAGCTCATTAGGTATGCAAAGGGACTACAGAGTGACCCAACGAATATTTAAGCCACTTTCATAAATTGGCATTGATTTCATTGCAAAATTCTTTCTTTTCATCAAGTGCAGGTAGTACCACCCGGGTTTGGGTCAATTTATGGGTTTTGCCTATTGTTATCCATTCACAAACACTGGAAATGGTGTGACCAAGGCGTGCCGGTAGGATATTTGTAAAAAGAAAATAATTTTATTTTAACAGAATGAAATTTAGGCATTATGAAAATAATATTAGGTACACTTATTTTTTATTAAACATAACAAAAAAAATACAAAAAAATACATTATACAGAAATTAAATTATAAAAAATCATAATATTCTTCATTATCTGAGGAACTGTCATCTCCTTTTGACGTTATAATTAACGGGTCGACGGTCCCATCGATCAGGTGGTCAAGATCCCACATTTTCCTCTCTTCTTTAATGACATGATGGACTACTTTTCGCCAGTTCTCTGGTGTCACTTCCTTAATTGCTTAATCAAGCAGTAGCTTAACGTCTTTAATTTTGAATGTTGTGTTGTGTCTTGCTACAAATCCGTTCACTTGCGCCCATATAAGTTCTATAGGATTTAGTTCGCAATGATATGGCGGTGTGCGCAGCACAGTTACACTATATCTTCCACGGCATATTTCATAAAACGATGTTTGTGTGAATTTGCTATAGCTAATAGTTCCTTCTTTATCAAATTATCTTCAAATTCAAAACTTTTGGTGGTTAACCAGTCGATAATTTCTTGTTTTTTTCCAAGATAAAGTTGGAGTCTTCTCTGTGCATCGTGAATGTTAGCTTGAGTTATCCATAACTACTACTGAATCAGCTGGAAGATATTTTATCATTTCACCAAAATAGTCCTCAAAAACATTCGAATTCATGTTCTCGTGGTAATCTCCCGTATTGAACGACTGAAAGCTTAGCAAACATTCTCAATTCTCTAAAATTTTTGGTTAGGTATCATAAATAATTTATTGCACAAAGTTTACCTGCGCCTATGGCCGACGCCGAAATTGAGCCGAACTGGACGGAATTTCCCATTTCATTACTCTACACCTTTTTGAAATAGGGTATAGTGTTTATATAGAAAAACTATTTGTTGTATTTATGTGTGATTTAAAACTTCTTATGTTTCAACATTAAACGTGATTTACAACATAGTTTCATATTAATAAATAACGTAAATGCTGGACGTGTCCACGTCAGCAGCCCTAATAAATTCAGCCAGCTTGTCAGGCGGGGTGGTCAGTATGCCAAGCCAACCGGAACGCTATGTCATTCGTAATACTGCACTACATTTGAAAACAAACATTGTATATAACTATTCCTTCATAATGCAAAACGAAGTAAATATCATGTTATATTTTGGTATAGGTGATTCTCCGAAATATAAAATGTACTGTTCGTCGAGATTGGCATTTATTCAAATGTGGCAAAATGAACAGATCACGTGTAAACGAATATCGAACGATTTTCTACTCGCTAACTCCTATGTTTTTTTTTATAAAGTTTGCTGCGTTAGGTCACTTTTAAATCAATAAAAATGCACGCAATCTAAAGCATTTTCTTTGACGCAACTATTGATTGAATTTTTTTTATTACCTGGATATTTGACAAAATCATTCTACAGAACCCCACAGCGATATCTTAATAGCTATTTATACAACAAGTTACGAAATAAGGGTCTTTTAGGCACGCGACGTGAAAATAGTCCTACGAGGCGAAGCCGAGTTGGAATGTCAGAGTGACTTAAAGACATTGTTTCGTAACGAATTGTATACAACATTTTTTTCTACGGGCGTTTTATAATAAAAAACTTAATTTATTTTACCAGACATTTTATTACCTGTGTTTCATTTACACCTTTCATGTCAAAAAAATTGACACTTGTCATAAGTAAAAAATGAGGGATTTAGAAGACTCAGACATTGAAAATGCCGCAACGCGTGAACCTTGTTCCCCAAGAAACAAGGAGTTTTTATGAGTGCACATTCGAAAAATTAATTAATTAGGCATTAATTTTAATAATATAAGTAACTGTACTTTTAATATTTATAATAAATAGGTAAAATTATTTATAGTTGCCAGTGAGTTTTAAACAAAAAGGTGGATTGGAAGCTGGTTAGCGTTAAGGCTAAGTATTTACATTTTTGTTTAATATTAATATACACTTTCATGCGGAAAACACATATTAATCCATAAAAATTGTGTTTAAATGTAAAAAATGATTCGGTTCGTAAAATTTACGTCTGGGCATGTTTGTTTACACAATGACAGATTTTAACAGTGTGGCCAGTTGTCACTTAGAAAGGTGTGCTGTAATAATATATTTTCAAGGTTGTATTTATTTTTTTATGTTGATATAATAATATTTTCGAATTTGATTTCCAATGTTGTTATAATATCTGGGCTCAGTGATGACTACTTTTTAACCCGCGTCTGGGCGTTGATTGGTCACGAGTTCGGCTATGGATTTTTGGCATCACCAAACCCGTTACAGAAACTACAAAGGAGCATAGGCGTTATGAAAATATTAAATACTTACGCGGTATTCGCGTTAGTAATATTTTTCCTTGCTTTTGTAGTCTCTTTGGAAGACTTTTTTTCAAGGATATAGGCGAATTGTAGACAAAAAGGTAGATTGGAAGCTGATTAGTGCTAATTCAGCCAAGGTAAGGCTAATATTTAATAGGTATCCTTAAAAGAATACTTTTTTCCTTAAATATAGGCGAACTGCAAAGAAAAAGGTGGATTGGAAGCGGGTTAGCGCTAATTCAGCCAATATATGGCTAGTATTATTCTTACTACGTATATTTTATTAAAAACCCTAGCTGTTGTTTTACTTTTTTTCTGTTATAAGATCGAACATCTGGCAACATCGCAAATATTTTTCTTGTCAACACCATAAAATCGCTATTTTTATTAATTAATTTCTTAAAATCTACTGTGTATCCCGCAAATCTTTTGGTTGAAAACGACTACTAAAAATGTGTGCTTTTAGAAAAAAAAACTAAGTTTCCAATTCCTCTGTATGTATAGTGTCATGAACTCGAAGTATGGTTTCCCCCTATTCCTTCTTGCACAACATAATCAACTATTGCATGGGCGCGGAGAATATTCTGAACCCCAAAATTACTGATGCCTAAGATTCGCCGAAAAACCAGTTTACAAACTGGAACATGCCTTCCATCCTGAAAATTTCTAATAAAAAACCGGGCAGTAACCTGTTTTTCTTTGCGGCTTAGCTCTATTAGTGCCATTGGGATGGACCTTTTCTTCCTCACCTTTGACGAAGATACTACTGATGGTGACTGTTTCATTTTCGATTAAAATTACAATGATTCAACTCTTTATTTAAACTAAATAACCAACTTAAACGTTTACAAGTTAGACAGCCTTCGCTAAATGAAAATGTTGAAATATCACGCCACCGTGTTGGCATATGATTAAAGCAAGCTTGTGATTCCTCGCAACGAAATTTACCTGTTTTGGTTTTTAAGCGCGAGGGACTTTACTTATTTTGCTTCCTAGCTATGATTTCAGGGACTAAAAATGTAGTTGATTTTATTCGTTTTGGTAGTTATAGATTTGTTGCGCTAATAGAACTAGTTTTAACAAATCATTTTACTGACTAACTCTCTTTTGGCCAAAGGTGGACTTTATTCATTTTGCTTTTAAGCCCCTTATTTAGGTTCCTTCCTTTAGTTTCTAAAGAAGTCGATTTTCTAATTTAAAGAAGTCTTACTTTCAGCCAAAATTTTAGATGCGCGTAAAAAAGAATATGACATAATTTTCATTGGCGTCAGAGTGGCCTAGCCCCCTTATTTATTATACCTACTTTGGGACATTCAGCATAATATTTTAAAGTTCAATCGTATTTGGTTCGGTTAAAAAGTGGTCAAGTTACCAACATTATTGACAAGTATTACCTACCCGAAAAATAGGGTTAGGTTGCTCATAGAAAACCGTATTTCGATATTCTAGTTTGTGCGCTTTTCAGTTAACGCCCCAGGCTTCAACAGAGAGACAGTTTCCAAACAATATATTATAACGATCAATATAGGCATAGTTCTTCTTGCATATAAATTTCCTTCTGCCAATTAAAAATGTTTCAATCTTTTACTGTAAAATAAAAAATAATATTTTCTGAACTTGCTAAAACAGCACATTCTTATACGCCCATTACGGTACATAATATACTGCAATATGCGGAACATGCCTACAAGAATCATAAAACAGAGATAAAAGTTCAAATACCCTCCCGTGTGACGTATTCTAAATCCGTATATAAATGCATAAGGGAAATAACGCTAGAAAGTAACAAGCTCTACATTTTTATTGTTATTTTCAGACATGAATCTCTTGCGATTTAGAGTGCAACATTTTATCCAACATTATTATTTAGTTTCTATTGTGGTTCCTTAATGAACCGGTTGCCATGACAAAGTTGACAGCACGATAATAATTAGTTCAGGTAAATTCATTGAATCCGTTGTTTTAGCCATATACACAAAGCAAGCCAAACCTATTTTTTTATTCGGAATATTGGACTTTAGGGGCAACTGCTTAACAAACTTATGTATATAAAAACGTTAAATACTAATGACATCTAATCAATGGTGTATGTGCTTCAGACAACTTGCACTTCTTTCTTAACTAGATTCAGAACTTGATAGTTTTATATTTCAGTCATCTTTACGGTTCACTTTCATCCATAATATCCCAAGATAGGTAGTTTAGGAAATAATGTAAACTACTTTTTCCACACTTTTCTTCACAATGTTAATATTTTTTTCTACTATTACATTGTAGCTTTTTCAAATGAATGTAAGTTAAAAGAAATTTGTAGAAGTATTTATGTGCAATCTTAACACTAGTAATAACAATGATAAGTTTTCGTAAGTGAATAGAGTAAATTTAAGGTCTTAGCTTAACAGATAATTATTATGGGTTATTCTGAGTTGTAAATTTTGAAAACATATTTAACAATGGTGAACTGTTAGGGTGAAAATGACACAAGTTTGTGCCATTGGATCCAGAAGTAAAGTTAGAGTGGGATAGGAGTACTCAGATGTTTTTGAAATTAATAATGGGCTAAAACAGGGCGACGCGACGTCCTTTCACCACTGCTGTTTACCATCGCACTAGAATATGTTATCAGAAAAGCTGAGATACGTAACAAGGCAAACCTTTTTGGAAACAATGAACCAAAATTACTATTGGCGTTTGCAGACGATGTGGACATGGTTGGCAACAGCAGATTAACCATCAAGGAGACCTTCATCGGATTTGAAAACAAGGCACACACCATTGGGTTAAGAATTAACAAGGAAAAAACTAAGTATATGTACACAACCAGAGACGGCAGGAACAGAGATAGAATAGGACAAAACATCACATAGGCAGAACCTAACTTCGAATGGGTCAAGAAGTTTAAGTACTTGGGGGCAACATTATCGGAAAATGCAGACGGAACAGAAGAGATAAATTGCAGAACACAAGCAGTGAACAGATGTCTGCTTGCAATGAATGAGCTCCTCAAATCAAAACAACTGACACAGACAACTAAAATTTCAATCTACAAGACCATAATAAGACCAGTGGTGATGTATGGCTGTGAAACATGGACAACACTGACCGTGGCAAACGAGGAGAGACTGCGCATCTTTGAACGCCGAGCACTAAGGAAAGTATATGGAGCCATCTGGGATGGAACATTGGGACGGTACCGATTGCGTAGCAATAGAGAACTAAAAGAACAATATGGAGCGGCCAACATCGTTAGAGAAGTCAAAGCAAGGAGACTACATGGACAGGGCACGTAAGGCGTCTTCCTGAGGATCGTGGGGTCAAACTGGCTTTGTCTTTATGTTTTTTTTTATTGGTTAGTTCAAAAAAATTAATGCTATTTTTGATTTATGTCGTCAAAAAATTGTTTTAGTTGTCTATCTGTTCCTGTAAAACAAGCAAGAATGTCATCTACGTATGTATCTATGCCAATAAATAAATTGATTAAATACAGTATGATTTAAATTCCAGTTCATGAAAAAAGAGTTCATAAAAATTTCTGCTATTAAAAGACTAAGTGGGTTATCTAGGATTAAATCTTTGTTACTGGTGTAAATATTGTTATTAAATTCAAAATAATTTTATTCTAGGCATATTGTAGGAAAGTTCATTATTTCCTATTTTTCTTGTGCATGACACAAGGAAAGGAGTTTTTCTACTAATATTATAGTGTACTGAATAGGTGTGCTTGGAAATTAACTAGTAACATCAAATGAGATTAATTTAGCATCCTGAGGTAGCTTGATATTTTATATTTTTTAACTAAATCATATGAATTTTTAATCATATATTTGGCGGAAAGTGCAATGTGTTCTTTGATTAAATTTATAAGGGGCATTCCACACAAAATTTGCAACTGAAATTTTTTTTCCCACGAACAATTTTTTTTACGGTTTAGCAGTCAAAAATATTTGACACGTATTTTTTTATTTTATTGAATTGCACTGATTTTTTCAAATTTCACGTTTGTAAAATAGCACCTTTTTCCGATCGCTTATACAGCAATATCGATTAGAGATATAAAAATTTATCACATACATAAACTGTTCGCCTTTTTCTCAGCTTTCGAATGGAGTATCATAAATCTCAATTTTGAAATTTGTTAAATGGCAAAAATTGAAAACTTGTAAACAAATGCAATTTTTTCAAATTTGAACATGACTTTTTTTTCCTTTTTTTTAATTGAAAAAAATCAACTCAAACCTTTTTTAAAATACTGTTAAAATTTTAGAGTCGAGAGTTGAATACTTACGAAACAATAAATTTTTCAAGCACGGCTTGCACGCGCAAAGCGCGCCGCAGAGCGACTCGCTCGGACTCGGCTTGACTTGTCTAAACTTGTCGCGCTGGACATCAGGCGCTAACACTAATAGTTTGGTATTTGCTATATTTTGGTGTTGAAGAAGGGTTGAAATGTCGTCAGAAATGTATTTAAAATTCATAGATCGCTGTTGCAATCCGTTTGATTTGAAAAATCATAATGGGAGAAGTCAAAGAAAAAGTTTGCGTCAAGTTTCTGATTCACATCTTGAAAAATTTGATTTTTTTAAACCGAGTAATGTTTTGTGTGCAACGTGTAGGCAGAGAGCAAGTAAAATGCAGAAAAATGGTTTTAGTAAGTTTTTAAATAATGATGCTACAGAATTTCGAAAAAATAAGTGAAAATAATTCAATTTTTACCATCCAGCCGTGGCTCAAAATTCTGTTGATGAAAGTTCATTCTCAGATTCTGACTTTTCCGAGACTGATGATGATTGCTTGTCTATATTCAGCGACTATTCCGAAGTAAACATAAATTTTGTCTCGTATTCATGGTGACAAAATGAAAATTAAAAATGCAAATTGCTTTTTATTTTAGGACGAACAAGAAATGCCTTTTGCATTCATTACCGAATGTAAACAAAAATTTCATAGTGTAATCAAGGCAGTACATACAATGGGAACATCAAAATATCTTGTTGCAAAAGCAAGGAAAGAAAAAAGGAATTTTGGCGATTCCCGAAATAAAATGTACACAAAACATCACTCAGTTTCAAAAAATTAAATTTTTCAATATGTGAATCAGAAACTCGACGCAAACTTTTTCTTTGTCTTCTCCCATTATGATTTTTGAAATCAAACGGATTGCAACAGCGATCTTTGAAATTTGAATCCATTTCTGACGACATTTCAACCCTTCTTCATCACCAGAACATAGCCAATACTAAACTATTAGTGTTAGCGCCTGATGCCCAGCGCGACAAGTTTAGACAAGTCAAGCCGAGTCCGAGCAAGTCGCGCTTTCAAGCCGGGCTTGAAAAATTTATTGTTTCGTAAGTATTCAACTCTCCACTCTAAAATTTTAACAGTATTTTAAAAAAGGTTTGAGTTGATTTTTTCAATTAAAAAAAAGGAAAAAAAATCATGTCCAAATTTGAAAAAATTGCATTTGTTTACAAGTTTTCAATTTTTGCCATTTAACAAATTTCAAAATTGAGATTTATGATACTCCATTCGAAAGCTGAGAAAAAGGCGAACAGTTTATGTATGTGATAAATTTTTATATCTCTAATCGATATTGCTGTATAAGCGATCGGAAACAGGTGCTTTTTTACGAACGTAAAATTTCAAAAAAATTTTTTTCGAAAAATCTGTGCATTGCATTGAAATAAAAAAAAAATGTGTCAAATATTTTTGACTGCTGAACCATAAAAAAAATTGTTTGTGGTAAAAAAGTTTTGAGTTGTTAATTTTGTGTGGAATGCCCCATAAGTATTTTCGATAATTTATACAATGGAGCTGACATAAAAGAAACAAAAGGTCTAATAGGTAATTCCACTTTATGTAGTTTTACTAAAAAATATAATATTGGTGATTGTGGATTCATGACGGTAAGTTTGCCTAAGTGTTTATCGGTAAACAAACCTTTAAAATCTTTTGTAATAACCTTAACATTTTTTTGGTAATTATTAGTAGGATCTTTTTTTAATATTTCATATTTAGATGGAGTTAAGAATGCTTAAAATGCAAATTAGTATTTTTCTAAAACTATGCCGTCGCTTTTTACTCCCAACGAAAGTGTGGATATGCAGCTAATCTACGTCGAGTGCAAGAGAAAATCACGGGATGCACAACAGTTATACAGAAATTGCGAATGGGTTCTTTTTCTAGCTCTAGGAGCTCAGAACATGCTTGACCAATAAGACACGAAACTAGCGCAATAAATAAATGTCCTTACACTCATGGCAATAAACCCTACTATGTTTATCTCAGAAGAAATATGTATTAATAAGCGAATTCTAATTAACAACGGATTACACCCTTTTAAAATTCATCTGACACGAGCTCTACAGCCTAATGTTAGAGAAAGCCGATTGGAATTCATCGCATTTTTAACTACACAGTTAAATGAGGATCCATGGTTAGTTTTTTGAGTCAATCGGTATGCCAATGAAGGAGCATTCTGGGAAAAATACTAAAAAACCCAGTCAAAAACTACTATAATTGAGTTACTTTAACACTGGTGGCATAAAATGTAATTTTAGAAACTAGAAGAAAACCTTAAGAAGTCTACTTATAATAGTGTTTGTGGAAAAATATAATTACCCGCTTAAATATATACTTGTATATACATACAAATCTTGTGAGTAATGTAAACAATGTAAGATGTGCGCTATTAAATATTACTATATACTTTTTTAATCAACATATTAATGTATTTTGTATTGCAGTAAATGGGTACCTTTTACGAGTTCACATAATGCTACTTGTCGGAATTAAATTTAAAATGAATCTTTCAAACAATACCCGGCGTAATTAATACATTTGCTCAGCATAACATGTTACAATACGTACAAAGGGAAAATGGGAAATTGAGGTAAATCATAAATTGTAAATAATTATTATTACGAATTGATTAATTTAAATATGAAACATAACTATGAAGGCAATATTAATTAGTACTTGATTAATGTTAGGTTGAATATTTAATATTCATGATATTTGATACTGTATTCTGTTCAATATGAGAACGGTGTTCTTTTGTATTTTTATACCTTCCTTTTCTTCATAGTTTCTGTTTTTCGTTCATCATTAGGATTTTCTATTGAACATTTGGTTATTAATAAGCTGAGCAGGTACAATGCAGTAGGGAAATATTTACTTTTGAGTCATTTGATTATATTTATTTGAGAGCAAATTAAGTTGCAGGCGGGGGAAGGAGACGAGGAATAAGTCAGTCTCTTGGTAATCTGTATGGTTTTAAAGTTTTTGAATGTATATGTGAGTGTGTTATTAAGGGGTTCAGGGAAATATCAGTCCGTTTGTAGTAGTCCACTATAATTTTGTCCATGTACTCAGTTTTTGTCGGTATCTGTAATTCATTATGTAAACTATGAGTCATCATATAGCGGGGCGCCCCCGTCATGATTCTTAAACATTTATTCTGAAACAATTGAATTTAGAGAAAGTTTGTTTTCTTTATGGTACTCCAGGTAGTAATACCATATAGAAGTACAGGCCGAACGAAAGTCTTGTAGTTTAAAGTTTTTGTATTTTTGTACGCAGATCCAAAGTACTTTTGCTGTTTATCATGCCGGGCATAAATTAATAGCACTCAGTTAACTGTTCGCTTTTTTCAAACGGGAGACTGTGTTGTCGTTCCAGTTTTGCTGTTTATCAAAGAGCAGACCCAGGTATTTTATATTTTGACACCAGTTTATCTTAGTGTTTTTGACAGGCAATCTGGATGTAGGTTGAATACTTCTGCCATTCGAGAAACAGATAACCTGTCTTTTGGCATCATTTAGACGAATTTTCCATTTATCAAGCCACGCCTCGATAAGTTTTATATGACGTTGCAGTTTTGAGATTATCAACGTAGGCATTTGCGGTAGCGGTAATCGCAGTATCGTCAGCAAACAGGTATAATTGTGTTTCAGCGAATTTTGGAATATAACTGGTATAGATATTGTACAGAGCCGGCGCAAGGGGGGAACTTTGCGGTACTCCGGCTCAGACGTGTCGCACAGTTGATAGCTCATTCTCTGACGAAAGTGCTTTTGTAAGTATATATCGCTAGCAGTTTTTATTATGTGTTGTGTTAAATTATAAGCGTCAATGTCAAATGATTCATATAATTTTCTTGGCAAACAAACAACAGAACCAACTTGTAAAAAAAACATAATATAGTTGTTCATATTTATTTCCAACCGTTCCGAAAATACGGGGGTTAAAAACAATAAATAAAAATAAATATGTATAATTATGTAGGCTTCATATGGCTTCAAATCTGAAATTTGTGACGCTGTAAATTTTTTGAAATTTTATTTGGCTTCTATGCGGAAAATCATTGACAATTGGATAATTTATTTTTGATTATAGTCAGCAAAAATATTGCCAATCGGGTGAGATACTTAAAAAAACGTCCCTGTAGGTACATAGTAAAATAAAATATGTATACGATATTTACATATAGTAAAATAAAGCGAATAAAAAAAACTATCAAGAGCAAAAATGTTGGCTAAAAGTTATTAATAATAGCGCTAGGTTGTGATATTGTGATGCGCAATAACCTATTTTCAATTAACTGTTATAAAATTATGATCTGTTGTGTGAATAGAGACTCGTTAAGGATACGAATGTGTCTTTTTGCAATAATTTATCCACTGACCTTTGTCCTCAATTCATCCCAGACAAGCCTTATTAAATTAGCTTCGACTTTGCTGCTAGCGTCAAATGTTCTAATCGTATTATCCAAGTAAATTTCGCTAGTGGGCAGGATGCACTTCTGGACGTGCCCGTCGAATGCAATGACTATTATTTTCTCTAAACAAGTAAATTCGATACAAATCGACATAAAACACTTCTCTGGAAGCAGAAATTTGAAAATAACCGCAATTGATTTAGAATAGCTTTAAAAATGCTGTAGAATATGAAAGTTAACAGTAATTATTATCTCAAAATAAAATCAAATCTTCAATAAAATCTTTGACGATTTATTACTTAAAACTAACCTTTCGTAGGTTAATACAGTTATGCAGAACAGTGTCCATATATGAAATCAGACCAGTGCCCCATAGTGTTGATATACCTATTCCTGTAGCACCAAAACTTTTACAAAGTGCTATTGACAATAATGAAGATGACCAACCCTTAGCTACTGCGAATACTGATGTGTTTCAACCTTCTTCTTAAAGCCAAAATGTACCTCAGCTGTTCTTGCTAGAGTTCAATGATCTAGTCCGAGATTTAGGACTTCCAAAAAATCTTTCCTAAATACTAGGATCTAGATTAAAATATTGTTTTGCTCCAGTAACTACGTTCTATTGGTATCGCAATCGCAAGACTGAATTTCTCGAATATTTTGTTCTTTTACATAACGGCAATTTTTATGCTTTTGTTCCTGTGGGCCTTTTAACCTAATTAAAAGAAATTTACGAAAATCTTAAAGAACTTCTCATAGACTACAAAAAATCACAACTGGCTACTATGCGGCGACAAAAGAGAGCATTTAACACATCAAATCAAAATATGCTTTATTGTCCTAAAGTATTATTTTTATCGACAAAGCCTTTTTTTTAAATTAAATTAACAATAAAATATAATAATATGGTAAAACCTAAAATATCGGAATAAAAAAAAAATTAAATGCAAATAATAATGACAGAGTAGAATACTATAATACCAAAATATTCATCTAGAGTATAATAAGCTTTTTCGATAATAAATTTTTAACATTTTTTAAAGCATTTTAAAACTTGACATTTTCTTAATAAAATCTCCGAGATATTTAAATTTTTTTTTAGAATCGTAAATTATGGATTTTTTTACAAGACTTGAAGAAGGAATAGGTAAACATATATTAAAGGTTTGTCTTGTATTATAAGTATGTGAATTAATACTATTTCTATGCTTTTTATGAATTAAACAAACTGTTTCCAATATAAAAAGTGAAGTGAAAATTTTTTGTGAGATAAATAGAGTTTTAGAATTTCTAGATCTAGCTTTGCACAAATATCTGATAGCTCTTTTTTGCAAAATAAAAATTGAATTTAGAATATATTGGCTTGAATTTCCCCAGAAACAAATTTCATGTCTCAAAAGAGATTCTATTGAAGCAAAATAAACATTTCGAAGAGCCGCCATATTCATTTCATGAGAAAGTACTCTCAGGGCATAACATCCTGAAGCTAATTTTCTACATAACTTTTTGATATGTTCATTAAAAGAAAGATATAATATATAATAGTATATATAGTAGTAATATAGATTCCTAAAAATTTTATAAATATGGGGTTATTAATTATGAGATTGTCAAAAATTATATTTTAAGAGTTAATATATTTGTTTTAGTGATAATAATAGTATATTATTAACCAAGGTTTAGACAGCCATCCATATTGCCCGAGCGGCAAGTTTCATCACGAGGAGCGGAGCGACGAGGGATTTAAGACGCGAGGGCTATAAGCTGTCTAAACCGTGGTTAATATAATATATTTTTCACTACTACAAACTTTTATAAGACATTAATCTTTATAGTATTAATAACTATAAAAAATTATAGGTAGGTATAAATATATTTTTTAATCAAGTTACCTGCGCTTTGGAATTGGCAAAATATTTTGTTGTTTTGTCAGGTGGCTTTGTTAATGTCAATTTTTGTTCATTTATGTCATCAGATTTTAAGAGTTTTTCGTTTATTTTAAAAATGAGCGAAGAAAATGTTAGTGATATTATTATGTGTACACCTTAATTATTAATATTAATATTTGTTATTGATTGTATCGATATTTTACAATATCAAGCATCTCTAGTAATCTAATATGTATTTATAATTATCTTGTTGCCTAACCACAAGAAATCACCTTTCAGGTTGTTCATGTTGTAGAATAAAAAAATCAAGTTACCTGCGTTCAAATAGATTCTTGAAGATCGGTCAATAATGGATTTCAATACCTTATTATTGACCCTGGCCAGTAATAACTTATAAGGTAGAGAAAAACGATTTCTAACGTTAATAATCGGTCAATAATGGCGATGTTATAGGTTAGTAGTAGAAAAAAAGTATTATTACCTCTACCCTATATTACACTTGGTTTAATAAAGCAAATGTTTGAAGCGGTCATAAACAGCACCGAGAAAATGGGTGAAAGGCTTTTAAGGATGTTAAGGAATTAGGTTTCAATATGAACATAAAAATTTACATCTTACACACACATTTGGAATAGTTTCCTGTAAACCTTGGTGGTGTCAGTGAAGGGTAAGCGATTTCACCAAGACGTTAAAGAAATGGGCAAGAGGTATCAGGGACAATAGTATACAAAAATGATGACAGACTATTGTTGGATGTTGAAGAGGAATGCTCATATGGCCGAGTATAAAAAAAAACAACAACAAAAGGAGTTTTTTGTACAAAAAAGAAAGATTTTCTAAGAAGAACAAAGAGTACTTCGTTTTTCTTTTGCTATGCTTTTTGTATTGTTTTATTAATATATTGCTTTTTATAATTTTATAAATATTATTAAATTATATCGTGTATACAGGGTGTTACTTAATAATCGGCTGTAATTCCAAGGGCGGATTCCCGAACCAAATTTAAGTAGAAAAGTTTATATTATGAACATGTGCCCAAAGAAGTCCAGTGGCGTCCCGCGGGGCAGTCTCACGAATAAAATTCACAAAAAAAATTTACGACGCTGACTTGCTTAAAAGTTTTATATTATTATTAGGCTAACCAGCTAAATATACAATTTTTTTTTTTTTTATATTTTTTCGCATCTTACTTCGTTTTCGAGAAAAAAAATTTTTCGACGTGCAATGAAGTGGCTTTTATTTTTTTATCAAAAACGAAGTAAGATACAAAACATATGAAAACACAAAAAAGTTGTATTTTTAGCTGGTTAACCCAAAAAAAATTAAAAATTTTTAAACATACGTACATTTTTTTGTCAATATTATTCGTGAGACTGCCCCCCCTCCCCCGGCACGCCAGTGGAACTTATAATTATCATGTAGTTAGTGCTAACTTAGCGTTTTGTCACAACGAACAACACTGTCAAATTTCGCCAATATCGGCAAAAGGATCTAGGAGATATTAATAAAAAAATATTTTCTTTTTTAATCTTTGACTTTTTAGGACACATATTTATATAACCTTTTGTACTTCAATTTTGTGCAGGAATGCGCCCTTGGAATTACGGCATATTATTAAGCAACACCCTGTATATACATTATGATTTATATAGAGTTTATTTTGACAAAAAACCTTACGTAATTCAAAAAAACTAAAAATTGAAATCAGAGACGTGAAATTACCCCAAGTGAGTTAAAAAAAAGTATTCGCATTCAATAGGCTGCAAAAACGCAGGCTTGTGTTATTAATAGATATTATAATCAACATGTTTCTGACTGAAATTATTTTTCTTTTCTGGCTGTACGTTAACCTAAATTATCTTTTATAACAAATTAATGTATTTTTCTTTTGATTTAGGTATTGTTAATAAATGTAAAAATCATCTGGCTACCGTGATTTACGGAAGTAAAAATAAAAATCTGCACTCTTTTTCTACCCTTATGTGTACTTAAACTGCAATACGTAAAAGCCGAAGAACAAAGCGTGCTGGCAATAATTATTATAGAACACTTATGTATGCGCCACTTGAAAGGTGAGGATAATGACGTCGTGTCGTAGGAACAATGACACCATAATTAAAACATTGACTTGGTGTGAGGTTTAATAATATAGGACTGTGATGCAGAGCTATTTAAAAATATATAAAACTCCAAGATACTTTTGTTACAATTTTGGGTTAAAATCAAAAACAGCTATTTATAAAATGATTCAATACAGGAATTTAGCTTGTAAATGGATTAGATGAATATTAAATTATTACGATATAGATGGTATTCGAAAGGGAGGTCGTCTCACAGTGATGACGTTCTCCAGATGGAAGACTTTTTAAACATTGTCGTTCGAGAGATACTAAGCTGAACCATGTATGGGTGGGCTGCAGTGGCTCGTCGTGTATTTGTACCATACACCACTCTGGGTGGAATCAAGCGGGCAACCTTAGTTAAGCATTTGCCATGAAAATATTCAAGTCGCCAACCTGCCTTCGATGTTCAACGCTTTCCAGGTTGTTTGTCAGATCATGGTCACCGATCAAGCGAATGGCTCTTCTTTAAATGGAATCTGGCAATCTCAGGGTATGTCTAGGAACAGAGCCCCAAAAATGCAAACAGTACTCCAGCGATGATCGAATTTGGACCTTATAAAGAATCAAAAGTTGTTGGGGCCTATACAGGTTCTTAAGCTGAATTTGTAAACTCAAAAAGTTCGCAAAGCCGAGGTTCAGTTGGCGTTGGAAATAAGAGTTCAATTTAAGCTAAAGGGAACCCTCAGTTCCATTTATAATCTCCGCTCATGCAAAATTCGATAGTTTCGAAAAGTTGCCGGGGAGTTCGTTTTTGTTGTAAGGTTAGTTTGTGTTTTGTGCCGGAAAAGAAAAAATTTATAGTATGAAGAGTGATGACAATATAATTGTTGTTACTCGGCTTTATTTAAAATTATTAAATATTTTAATTAATTCTATTGGACAGAAACTTCAACCAATCAAACAACAAATTTTCGAACTTCGCTACTGACTTTATAAATACAAATGACTATCCAAATTGACGCCCAATAAATGAATTGATGAAGCTAAGGGAATCGAATATTCCGCCATGACTATATGCGGTCCTTCAACATTAAACAAACAACAACAAAATTTCTTCCAGCTCTTTGTAGAGACGTGCATTGGCAGCCGATGTCCGAGCATCCAAAGTAAGAGATGAAACAAGAGTACCGTTATCAGCGAAGCAATATATATAGTATTTTTAGTTTTTCCAAAAGATCGTTAATGTATAGTAAAAAGAGGAGGGGTGACAATATACAACCTTGAGGGACTCCGGCGTTGATGTTGTATCTATCTATCTATCTCAGTGGATTGTGGTTCTTCCCCCACTGCACTGAAGCTCATGGCTCATTGTGCTCCTTTGATATCTACTCCAACAAACGACTGTCCCTAATGAATTTCAGGACAATGTTGATGGGGGCATTTGCTATTTCTTCGGGTTTCGGATAGGCTTCCTCGAAGTGCCGTAATCTTTTCCCACTTACTGCCGGACAATGACATAGTATGTGGTGAGGGGTTTCCTCCTCTTCTTCGCAGGCTCTACAAAAAGCTTCTGCTTCTAGTTCCATATCGCTACGGTGTTTTTTCACTTGACAGTGTCCAGTGAGGAGACCCATTGTTTTTCCTGTTAAGCTGCAGTAGTAATTTGAGTTTGTTTTTGTTCCTCTCCCTGATGAACAGTTTTGATTGTCTTAAACCTGGGAGTCCCACCCAATATTCTTGGTGTTGCCGAGTAAGTCTTTCTCGTATATTTTTTCTTGCCGTCCGATACGAGAGTCCGCATGCAGGCTCCGGCCCCTTTTTTGGCGAGTTCATCTACCGCTTCATTTCCCTCTATACCGTGGTGGCTGGTTACCCATTCCATAGGTTAATCCTGTTACGTTGTGCCATGCCTTTTACTGAGGAGTTTATAGTTGGTTTTTCGAGCGCTTTGAGCACTGCCTGGCTATCGGTTAAGATGTGGATCTGTTTGTCTTCGACTCCTTTCCTCATCATAATTTGTGCACAGGTCGTAATTGCTATTACCTCTGCTCGGAAGACGGTTGTGCACACTCCCAGGTTTATGGATGTACCTTCCCTAGTGGTAGCTTCATACAGACCCGCTCCCGTGCTGTTTTCTGTCTTAGAGCCGTCTGTATACCAGACTGAACCCTTACGGTTTTTAAGTTCCTCCTTTCTCTCTTCACCTCCCCTATCTGGGAATTTAATTTTAAAGGGTTTGTCGAAGTCGAAGGTGGTTTTTGTCAGATCCGAATAAATGTTCGTTATATATTCCCTATCTCTCATCTGAAAGATTTCGGTATGTGCTTTGATGTTGTTAAAATTCCCATTGTTTATTTTCATTCTGTACGCTGCCATAAGGGCCTCCGTTTCCACGATAAGATGCAGTGGTGGGAGCCCCAGAAGCATCTCCATGGCTGCAGTAGGCGTTGTACGCATTGCCCCTGTCATACCTATATAATACTATACATGCCAGTCTTTGTGTTTTACTTAGTTCATTGGCGTTGATGTTAAATATATCTGAAAGAAATCCATCCATCGCCACTTGCAGAGAACGGTCTTGAGGAAAGTTTGACAGCTATGAACAAAATTTAACCGACATTTCGCATGCTATCAGTATAGTTAGGAGTCCCTCATGCCATACTCGGTCAAGGTCCCTGGAAGTGTTTAGTGCTACCGCCGAAGAAACATGAATATTTTAAATTATACTCGTATATTTCAAAAACCACTGAAGCGATTATAACAAACATATATATTTTTTAAAAGAAAATTTTAGGACCTATTAAACTATTCAGCAATATAGAGGGTGTTCCATTTAAAAAAAAAACCAACAGCTTGGTCTCTTAAACAAATTTACGATGTTTATTTGTTTTATCCGATGACAAATTTTGACCATTCAGGAAAAGCCATTCACATTCAATACTGGTAATTTATAGTTTTTTCTAGCACTTAAAATAAAAGCTCTAGGGTGCTTCAAGATAAACGAAATAACCCTGTACAATAAAAAGATCTATCACATTTTTCAAAACATTTAAATACAGTTGACCGGATAAATTTCGTTCTAGAAATATTGGCTCAATAATTTCGTCTCCTGTCTCGCACAAACGTTAATTTTCTGGAGGAATTGAGTATGGCCCTTCCGAAAAACTTACAGATTTTCATTATCCCAATATCTTAAATAATTTTATTGTGTTTCTTAACAAACCCATTCAAGAAGAAAGTTGACTATAAGGTGCAGTCTTCGGTGGCCCTTTGGTACATTTTTTTTTTGTTGCATACAGATCTAGTCTCTTCAAACTTATGCACTAATTCTATGCCATACTTAAGCCCGGCGTTTTTATCTGGATGCTTCTCATTGAACACTATGGCGGTTTTACGGCACAACGATTATTAGCCCCGTGAAGGAAGATTATTTCTGTCCGCTCAGTTAGAGTGTATAACATTTTATTACTTTTTGAGTTTTAAACAACCTTGAAATGACATAAAAAATATCTGTAAAATATTGACAATTGTGTAAATACCCGTTAAATAAATAGTTCGTAAAAATGCTTTAAAAATATGATGTTTTTGTTAAATTTATCTCATTCCTGTGGCTTATAAAGATAATCGTAAACATTGCTATATAATTGTTACAATGATAATTTGCACTTTGGAGAATTTAATACTTTCAAAATAGAATTACGCCAAAATTTTTATTGTTTTAACTTTAACATACATCTTTTCCAACTCGCAAACGAATTACCCGATTTCTCTTTTCTTCTTCATGATGTATCACTCTATAGGTAGTTTTGATATTTGGCTGGAGGTGTGGAGGTCAATAATAAAATTCTATCAAATGTGTAATTAACTTCCCCCGTCGGCGTCGATATTAAAGTTTACGTGATTTTGTCAAATCTAGTTTCCCTCAAAATCAGAGATATTGAGGGTGTTTCGTTTTGGAATGAAAACCCTGTATACAGTATACCTATGTTTTGTATAGGTTTATTAATTTTTCATAAAATATTTTGCTCTAAACTTTTAATTAACTTGTAATACCCGCCACAACGGGCATTAGGAAGACGCCCAAATTCCCTTTTATTTTACCTCCTAAAGTACTAACTTAACAAATTTAATCCAATTTAAATATTTTAGGTCTAATTAAATTTCATTTAGGACAGGGACCTATGAAATTGTCAACTCTCAAGGTAGGCAATCTCGAATAAACTAATTAGACATATATACGGTTTCTGGGACTTAAGGGTCCTCGAGTGAAAGTATTAGTTGTCCAGCTGCCTTATTACCAAAATTGAAATATCTGGGAGAGGCCACAAGGGGTTTTGCAAAAGTCCGAATAAACCTGGACATGGTCGGTTAGAAATGTAATCTATCCTGCCTGTCTGCATCTATCCGAAGAGAAAGTATTTTTTAGAGAGGTAATTATTGTCGTTATAGGTTTAGTATTAAAGGCATTATAATGTAATTATAAGTACCGGGTGTTCCACCTAAGGAGGTAATCGGCTATATCTCAGAAAGTAATACCACTAGGACTTTGGGAAAAAATATATGTCGATAAAAGCGGCCAAGAGAAATTGCTTGAAATTATTTTTAAGTTCGAAAAATTACCGCTAGAGAGAAAATCCTTATTCATTGAGGAATTACGGAAAAACGCCATCTAGTGGCCACCATCAGAATCAATATGGTATAGTTAATAGATCTGCGTGTAGAGGAAAAGAAGGGATTTTTTTCAAGACCAAGTTGAATAAAATCGGTTAATCCAAAGCAGAGATATCAGCGTTTGAAAAAAAAATGTTGACCTTCTCCCACCACTTTATTATTGAAAATAGAAAAAAACGATTCCTTACATAAAGTTGCATAATTTTATGAAGAATACAATGCTTATATTTTTAACATATTTTTATCAAGAAAAATCAAGAGAATATCGGCATTTCTATTTTGAAAGTTCTCTTACGCCCCCTAGCGGTCATTTTTCGAACTTGAAGATAATTTCCAGCAATTTCTCTTGGCCGCTTTTATCGATATATATTTTTTCCCAAAGTCCTAGTGTTATTACTTTCTGAGATATAGCCGATTACCTCCTTAGGTGGAACACCCGGTACATTACATAGGATAGTTCAATAATTGTAAGACAGTATAAAACATGAAAAATTATAAATAATATTATAAAATATTTTCCAAGATTCACGTTTTAAGCTACGTGTCATAGATGTGCGTACTTTCCTAAATAAGATTTTTTCATTATAAATTTAAGGTTATGTTAAAAGAAAATACAAAATATATGGAAATAAAATAAACTAAATACAACAGCTCGCCTGAGAAGTCTCTAAATTTAATAACATGATAACAATTAGAAGGCGTAACATTAAAAGTCACATTTACAATGCAACGCTAATAATGAACAATCAGCACACGCCTATAAGCGTCTGCGCTTTTTAGGTGCAGTGTTGACCTGTTGCCAGACTTTGATAATTAGATTAAATTATAATTTATTAAGATATTCCACGACAGAAATAATAATTATTTCTTCATTAAATAATCTGATTGATCTCATAAAAATTAAAATAATTTTGTAATATACCTATATTTTAATACCCTTACATTGTTTAATAACAATTATATACCTATCTAGTGTAATTTAAATAAATATTTAGATTTTCTCCATTAAAATGTTTGCTAGTCATATCGGCAATATTGCATTTTTTATTCGTATTCTTCTCATAGGATAAACCTTGTGCTTTGGGCTATATATATGTCTGCATATCGAGTTGTTAATGCATTAAAATTAAATATTTATTATTTGGTATTTCATAGATGTATGGGCTAGTGGTGAGTTATTACAATACAAACCCCACTAAAATTTATTTTGTGAAGTATTCTTTGCGATTCCTGTTCAGGTTAAGCTGACACAGGATTTAAAGTTTTTTTTATTCAGATTTTCTTTTAGGACAAAAATCTTACTTAAACTCTGTTTTTAATTTTTTTTTTTTAATAGCATTTTTCTCATAAACTAAACTGAAGTATGGGTAAATATGTCAGCTATTAGTGAAGATAGATGCGCCAAGCTTTGTTGATCAATAAATCAACATTTTCATGGAATTAACCTTTTCAACCCCTTGAGGGGTGACGCTAGGGGTTGTGATCCAAAATTTGAAATGCAAACCTGCTGAGTAGTACTTAATTTTAAGGACTTTAAGTAAGAAATAACCCGAAGGACCGTATCTTAATTCGTTTGGAAATGACAAGATTGTAAAAACTAAAACTCGGGAAATCGTGAAAAAAAATTAAAAATCTTAATATCTCCTGAAATACTTTAAAAGTTATTTAAGTGGCATTTGAATATTTGACGAAAAATTAGGGCAGGGTGAGTAAAAAAAATGTTGAATATATATTCCAAAGAAACTATTTTCGCAATACCTAATGTAAGGTTAGTTATACGGGATGTGCCAAAAGATTGGGGGGGGGGGGGGGGGGTGAAGCCAGGTTATATTTTTTGAAACAGAACACCCTCTGTGTTACGTAATTTTTTGACAGTAGCTTTTTATACAAAGGTTTTTTACTAAGACTATAATAGACCTAAGCCTAATAACTTTTGATATTTTAAGTTCTTAACGAAATTATCTATATTCAAGCATTTACTAAACTAAGCCCTTTATTTCACGAGAAAAACATTTGTATTCGGTATTAGCAAAGCTAGAACAAATATTTGAAAGTTTGATAAACATACTTTTGTTAGGTATAAGTAGGTACCATCCTATTCACGACGAACAGGCCGGATGAGATCGGATATCTCGTAGGATGAAGGTGCCGTTTCACACTCCCCAGTCGGTGGACCGCACGATTAAAAACCGTACGGTCGATGACCGGGTCAAGATGGCCTCAGATACGCCGTCGAACCGTAAAAATAGTAAAATAAAAAAATATTTTATTTAAAATTATTTAAAATATAAAACCGTCATAATTTAATTGTGATCTTTGTAATGACTTTGTGGTTCTGTGGGCAATCCTAAAAAGTACTAAAACTTATTTACTATTAATAAATTTAGGAAAGTAACAACAATAAGTTTAGTAACAGACCAGGAGAAATAATTACAGGAGTTCAACAGATAATACATTAATTTGAATATTTCTTAAAATACAAGAATCAGTTCGTTATTATGATGTGAACGACATTATTAATTTATGTTATTTATTCTTAACTCATACGGCCCCTTTAATGCAATAGAGAACCACACTATGCCTAAATGCTCTACATTTAATAGTTAAGGCACTGCATGGCCAATTTTAAGAGTTGGTGTACCCAGGTTATAGCAATGTGACAAATGGTAATAATCATGAAACAACCATCATATTTTTCTTCTGATTCACCGCAACCCTATCTCTTTTAATTTTTTCACGGATGTTAAACTCTCTCTAGTATTATACTTAATATCCTATTTAAAAAAATACGGCTTTGCCTCGTTACATTGTTTGGTACACCCAATAAAGTAATAATTATTTTTAAAATATGCAGAGTTACCAATCATATCGTATGGGCTAAGTAGATTTTTTGGACATATACAGTTACCGGCAGAAGGTACGCAGCATATGGAAAAATTCTATGAATTTACTAAATTTATTTTATTTCAGAAAAGTTCTGCATATCTTTAAACGAAAATAACACCCATTAAATCCGGTAAAAGTCTTATGGTATACGAGGGAGAGTCAAAAATTCGAAATTCCGCTAAGAGTAAAATACCTCTATTTTCACTTTAGGAAAAAATTTTATTAAGAAGTATTGTTTCAATTTGACACATACTCAAATGTCAGATTTTTTTTATTTTGGACAAAAAATAGGATTTAACCGTTTTTTTCTGAATTACCCTATACAAAAAGTACATCGCAACTATTCAGTACGCAAATTGTATTTTCTGTACACTTTCTTAGAGATAACCGTAAATAGTATGTATGTCACTAGTACAGTAGAATATTGTACAAAATTTTATCTACTTTCATCTATGAATAAAAATATTTGGCAAAAGGCATTTTTAAAAATAAAAATGCACCTGCTATTAAAAATCGTTTTGTAAGGGCATCTATTACAGCACTAGTGCCTAATGCCTTTTGCCAAATATTTTTATTCATAGATGAAAGTAGATAAAATTTTGTACAATATTCTTATACAATATAGTTGTGTTCTGAAGGAAATAATTACGATTTTAGCGAAACCATTGACACGCCTATATAATATGTGTATATATCAGGGTATTTTTCCCGATTCTTTTAAAAAGTCTCGAGTGGTCCCCTTATTTAAAAATGGCGATGCTTGCTTACCAGAGAATTATCGCCCTATTTCTATTATACCATTGTTTGGAAAGGTTTTTGAAATAATTATTAAGAATAGTCTAAATCAGTACTTTGAAAAGTATAATATCTTACATTCATCACAGTTTGGATTTCGTGAAAAACATTCTACCGTGCAAGCAGTCGCCAAGATGGTTGGAGACATAGTCGAGGGCCTTGAGAGGGGAGAACATGTGGGCCTTGCCCTGTGTGATCTGAGCAAGGCCTTCGACTGTGTTTCTCATGACCTCTTGGTCTTGAAGCTATTAAAATATGGTGTCAGAGGATTGCCTCTTAAGTTGTTAAGCTCTTATTTGACATCTAGAACGCAATATGTGTGTGTTAATGGTGATGTGTCTGATGTGTGTATGGTGGGGAGTGGGGTGCCACAGGGCTCTGTCCTTGGGCCTTTACTTTTCATTGTATACATGAATGATTTGTTTCTGTACTTGTTCCCAAATAAGAGTGTTTGGTATGCGGATGACACTTCTTTGATAACCGCTGCTGGATGTCGCGAGGAGCTGGATGTGAGGATGGGTGAGGCTATGGTCGGGGTGGAGGCTTGGTTCACTCAGAATAATCTAAAACTAAATATCGATAAAACACAGGAACTAATTTTCTCTACTAAAATCAGTGATACCTGTGAAAAAAGTGCAAAAGTCCTGGGTATTACCCTAGACAATAGACTGAATTGGAATGCTCACATAGCAGTGTTAAAGAGTAGACTATCATCAATAATTTTTGTTGTGAGAAGGCTAAAGAGCGTGGTTAGTGCTTCCTCAATGTTGACTGTTTATTTTTCTATGTTCCATTGTCACATTTCTTACGGAGTTTATTTGTGGGGTAATTCTTCAAATGCTCTATCTATATTTAGACTTCAAAAGAGGGTGATTCGGATAATTGCTGGTGCGGGATTTCGTGATCATTGCAGGCCTTATTTTGTTGATTTAAAAATAATGACACTACCATCATTGTATATATATTATCAACTTTTAGAGATTCATGAAAGCACGTCCAAATTTAAACTTAATTCTTCTTATCATGACTATAATACTCGATCAGCAAATTTAATTAGAGCCCCTAAATATCGGCTTAGTAAAACTTTAAAAAATTCTTTGAATATTGATTTCTATAACGGCTTACCCGTAACAGTAAAAAATCTTAATTTTATTGCCTTCAAATCAGTTTTAAAAAAATTTCTCTTATCCAATGCATTTTACACGGTGCGTGAGTACACGGACGCCCTTATCCACCCGGAGAGGTGTTCCTCCTTATTTAATATTAAATAGGATCCCGCCATTGTATGTTTTGTTGGTTTATTGTAGTCGCATTGTTTTTTTATATACATTTATATTTTTTTTTTATATACATTTATATTATATAAATATTTTTTGTGTGGTATATGTCCATATATTGGAAAGTTATTGTATTTTATTATTTTATAGTGTACTTGTGACTTGCTACAATTGTATTTTTTGTACAGAATGTGGTCAATAAAAAGTAATCTAATCTAATCTAATCTAATCTAATCTTGTTGTAAATTCATATAACTACACTCGATGTTTGATTAAACTCGGCTGACGCCTCGTTTAACAACTTTAACATCTCGTGTTGTAATATGAATCTTTACAACACTTATATCGTAAATAACTATTGTTTCATCAAAAATTTTTACGGTGTGCAGCAAAAATATTAAATATGTTTTCGTTTTTATTTTAAAAGGCCATTATATTGTTAAAACTTACTAGTGACATACATACTATTTACGTTTATCTCTAAGAAAGTGTACAGAAAATACAATTTGCGTACTGAATAGTTGCGATGTACTTTTTGTATAGGGTAATTCAGAAAAAAACGGTTAAATCCTATTTTTTGTCCAATATAAAAAAAATCTGACATTTGAGTATGTGTCAAATCGAAACAATACTTCTTAATAAAATTTTTTCCTAAAGTGAAAATAGAGGTATTTTACTCTTAGCGGAATTTCGAATTTTTGACTCTCCCTCGTATACCATAAGACTTTTACCGGATTTAATGGGTGTTATTTTCGTTTAAAGATATGCAGAACTTTTCTGAAATAAAATAAATTTAGTAAATTCATAGAATTTTTCCATATGCTGCGTACCTTCTGCCGGTAACTGTATATGTCCAAAAAATCTACTTAGCCCATACGATATGATTGGTAACTCTGCATATTTTAAAAATAATTATTACTTTATTGGGTGTACCAAACAATGTAACGAGGCAAAGCCGTATTTTTTTAAATAGGATATTAAGTATAATACTAGAGAGAGTTTAACATCCGTGAAAAAATTAAAAGAGATAGGGTTGCGGTGAATCAGAAGAAAAATATGATGGTTGTTTCATGATTATTACCATTTGTCACATTGCTATAACCTGGGTACACCAACTCTTAAAATTGGCCATGCAGTGCCTTAACTATTAAATGTAGAGCATTTAGGCATAGTGTGGTTCTCTATTGCATTAAAGGGGCCGTATGAGTTAAGAATAAATAACATAAATTAATAATGTCGTTCACATCATAATAACGAACTGATTCTTGTATTTTAAGAAATATTCAAATTAATGTATTATCTGTTGAACTCCTGTAATTATTTCTCCTGGTCTGTTACTAAACTTATTGTTGTTACTTTCCTAAATTTATTAATAGTAAATAAGTTTTAGTACTTTTTAGGATTGCCCACAGAACCACAAAGTCATTACAAAGATCACAATTAAATTATGACGGTTTTATATTTTAAATAATTTTAAATAAAATATTTTTTTATTTTACTATTTTTACGGTTCGACGGCGTATCTGAGGCCATCTTGACCCGGTCATCGACCGTACGGTTTTTAATCGTGCGGTCCACCGACTGGGGAGTGTGAAACGGCACCTTCATCCTACGAGATATCCGATCTCATCCGGCCTGTTCGTCGTGAATAGGATGGTACGTACTTATACCTAACAAAAGTATGTTTATCAAACTTTCAAATATTTGTTCTAGCTTTGCTAATACCGAATACAAATGTTTTTCTCGTGAAATAAAGGGCTTAGTTCAGTAAATGCTTGAATATAGATAATTTCGTTAAGAACTTAAAATATCAAAAGTTATTAGGCTTAGGTCTATTATAGTCTTAGTAAAAAACCTTTGTATAAAAAGCTACTGTCAAAAAATTACGTAACACAGAGGGTGTTCTGTTTCAAAAAATATAACCTGGCTTCACCCCCCCCCCCCCCAATCTTTTGGCACATCCCGTATAACTAACCTTACATTAGGTATTGCGAAAATAGTTTCTTTGGAATATATATTCAACATTTTTTTTACTCACCCTGCCCTAATTTTTCGTCAAATATTCAAATGCCACTTAAATAACTTTTAAAGTATTTCAGGAGATATTAAGATTTTTAATTTTTTTTCACGATTTCCCGAGTTTTAGTTTTTACAATCTTGTCATTTCCAAACGAATTAAGATACGGTCCTTCGGGTTATTTCTTACTTAAAGTCCTTAAAATTAAGTACTACTCAGCAGGTTTGCATTTCAAATTTTGGATCACAACCCCTAGCGTCACCCCTCAAGGGGTTGAAAAGGTTAATTCCATGAAAATGTTGATTTATTGATCAACAAAGCTTGGCGCATCTATCTTCACTAATAGCTGACATATTTACCCATACTTCAGTTTAGTTTATGAGAAAAATGCTAATAAAAAAAAAAAAATTAAAAACAGAGTTTAAGTAAGATTTTTGTCCTAAAAGAAAATCTGAATAAAAAAAACTTTAAATCCTGTGTCAGCTTAACCTGAACAGGAATCGCAAAGAATACTTCACAAAATAAATTTTAGTGGGGTTTGTATTGTAATAACTCACCTCTAGCCCATACATCTATGACAGCTATACTCTAAGTGTGTTCCGCGGAACCCTAGGGTTCCGCGATACCTCTGTAGGGGTTCCTCAAGAATTTAGAAAAAAAATCAAAGCACCTCTCTCTGGTCGAACGTTTTGACTCCGCGGCCGCGCGTAGGTATATTTATTTATTTATTTGTATTTGTATAAACATGTGTTACAATAGCTGGTACAATATCTCATAAGTTTGGTATCAACATGTATACTTGTATACTTGTGAGCGCGCAGTCCCTTTGATAAAAGCCGCCTCTGAATTGTTTACAACGCAATTTTTATATTTCTCTTTTTATTTTTGCTTTTTGTATATCAAAGGCGCCGACTCGAGTATTTTCGAGAATATTCGAGATCGAGTCTAGAACTAAGTATAAAAGCGGCGATCGCGCGTCGCGCCTCGTCAGTCAGTTGACGATTAGCGTTCGGAGCGATAAGTTCCTACCTACCTACTTACAAGCTCGCTAGCGAGAAACTAGTGTTCATTTTTCTACTGCCTGCTGTATTCTGTTGTCTCAGTTTTATACATTTCTTCATTGTACTAAACTTAGTCTCTTATACGCAGTAACGATTGTGCATTATTTAGACCCCACCATCCTGACGTGTAACATTATAAATAAAGAAGAATGGTACGTTGGCTTAAAGGTGTTAAACGTGTTGCAACAACATCTTCTAATGACGCTGAATGTTCAAAAGCAGTACGCGCGGAGAATATAGCAATCACCGATCCAGACGATGATGCCACGACGTCAAGCTCGACGGTTTCAAAGACGAAAAAAAGGAAGTATGATGAATCATATATCAGTTTCGGATTTGTTGATTCCAACGGCTCACCTCTCTGCATGCTATGTAGTAAACTGCTTCCTAATAGTTCCATGGCACCTGCCAAATTGCGCCGACATTTACAAACTGTACACCCCGAGTCTAAAGACAAGAATAAAGAATTTTTTGTTCGTAAAAAAGATCAGTTATTCGAAAGTCAAAAAAATATGATGCATGTAACAAAAACTATCAACGAAAAGGCCACGGAGGCATCATATTTAGTTAGCTATCGCATTGCACAAGCAGGTGAAGCGCACACTATCGCTGAGAATTTAATAAAGCCATGTGTATTAGACATAACAAAATGTATGCTCGATGAAAAATCTGCAAAGCATCTTTCTACTGTGCCGCTATCAAACGATACTGTTTCACGGCGAATCCATGATCTGGCAAGCTACGTCAAACAAGAACTAGTTACACGTCTACAAAAAACACGATTCGCCTTAGTGCAAATGGACGAGTCAACTGATGTCGCTAGTTTGGCTATCTTGCTGGTTATCGTGAGATATCCATATGAAAGTTCTTTTGAAGAAGACATGCTTATGTGTTCACCGCTGCTCACAAACACTACCGGGGAAGAAATTTTTAATAAAATAAATATATTTTTTGAAGAAAATAATCTCAGTTGGAACAATTGCATTGACATTTGTACAGATGGGGCCAAGGCGATGACAGGTAAAACAGCAGGAGCAGTGTCACGAATAAAAAATAAAGCGCCTAATTGTAGTTCCAGCCATTGTATTCTGCATAGACAAGCACTTGCGATGAAGCAAATGCCGTCAAATCTAAAATTAGTTATGGATGAAGCGGTAAAAATAATTAATTTTATCAAATCACGACCACTACAATCCCGATTGTTCTCATTATTGTGTGAAGATTATGGCAGCAAACATAAAACACTGCTGCTCCATACAGAAGTGCGATGGCTGTCTCGGGGTAAAACTTTAACAAGGCTATTTGAACTTAGAGCCGAGTTACAAATGTTTCTTTCAGCAGATACTTCTTTTAATTTGAAGGACCGTTTGTATGATAAAACTTGGTTGTTCCGATTGTCTTTTATGGCGGATATCTTTCAAAAACTGAACGAATTGAATTTATCATTGCAAGGTAAACAGACAACAGTGTTTCAGGCCAATAATAAAATAACTGCCTTCAAAAGAAAATTAGATTTTTGGATTATTTGCGTTGGTAAGAAAGAAATAGAAAGCTTTACGTCACTCAGTGAGTTTGTTAGCGATAACGACTCAGAAATGTTTCAAGATGATGTGTTTGAAGAATTGGTCCAATATCTCAGTTCGATGCGCGCATCTTTTGAAAAGTATTTTCCCGAAGAACAGAATACAAAATGAAACTGAATTCATGGATTCATAATCCTTTTTTACCCAACTTGGAAAAGCCCGAAAGTATGTCAAACGAGATATATGAATCTTTTTTAGAAATGTCATCAGACACAAGTATGGAGTCACTGTTCAAAACGACGCCTCTCAACGATTTTTGGTGCAGAATCCGTGATGAATATCCAATGCTTGGCAAAATGGCTCTGAATATTCTTCTCCCGTTCCCAACAACATATTTGTGCGAAACAGGATTCTCAACCTATGCAGCCACGAAAACAAAATATCGCAATAGACTGGACGCCGAACCTGATATGAGACTTCAACTGTCTTCTATCAAACCTGATATCAACCAATTGATGAAAAATAAAAAACAGTTTCATACCTCCCATTAGTTAGATTTTTTCTTTTTTAATATCTTCTATTATTGTACTTGCCATGTGGTAAAGTAAGTAATAATTAGTAACTGTTACATTGTACTTTTATTATGCTTATTAATAAAGAATACACTTTTAAAAACTATTGTTTTATTGTAGGGTTCCATCAAGTATTTTGCTTCCCAAAAGGGTTCCGTCACCAAAAAAGTTTGAGAACCGCTGATCTATGAAATACCAAATAATAAATATTTAATTTAAATGCATTAACAACTCGATATGCAGACATATATATAGCCCAAAGCACAAGGTTTATCCTATGAGAAGAATACGAATAAAAAATGCAATATTGCCGATATGACTAGCAAACATTTTAATGGAGAAAATCTAAATATTTATTTAAATTACACTAGATAGGTATATAATTGTTAGTAAACAATGTAAGGGTATTAAAATATAGGTATATTACAAAATTATTTTAATTTTTATGAGATCAATCAGATTATTTAATGAAGAAATAATTATTATTTCTGTCGTGGAATATCTTAATAAATTATAATTTAATCTAATTATCAAAGTCTGGCAACAGGTCAACACTGCACCTAAAAAGCGCAGACGCTTATAGGCGTGTGCTGATTGTTCATTATTAGCGTTGCATTGTAAATGTGACTTTTAATGTTACGCCTTCTAATTGTTATCATGTTATTAAATTTAGAGACTTCTCAGGCGAGCTGTTGTATTTAGTTTATTTTATTTCCATATATTTTGTATTTTCTTTTAACATAACCTTAAATTTATAATGAAAAAATCTTATTCAGGAAAGTACGCACATCTATGACACGTAGCTTAAAACGTGAATCTTGGAAAATATTTTATAATATTATTTATAATTTTTCATGTTTTATACTGTCTTACAATTATTGAACTATCCTATGTAATGTACCGGGTGTTCCACCTAAGGAGGTAATCGGCTATATCTCAGAAAGTAATAACACTAGGACTTTGGGAAAAAATATATATCGATAAAAGCGGCCAAGAGAAATTGCTGGAAATTATCTTCAAGTTCGAAAAATGACCGCTAGGGGGCGTAAGAGAACTTTCAAAATAGAAATGCCGATATTCTCTTGATTTTTCTTGATAAAAATATGTTAAAAATATAAGCATTGTATTCTTCATAAAATTATGCAACTTTATGTAAGGAATCGTTTTTTTTCTATTTTCAATAATAAAGTGGTGGGAGAAGGTCAACATTTTTTTTTCAAACGCTGATATCTCTGCTTTGGATTAACCGATTTTATTCAACTTGGTCTTGAAAAAAATCCCTTCTTTTCCTCTACACGCAGATCTATTAACTATACCATATTGATTCTGATGGTGGCCACTAGATGGCGTTTTTCCGTAATTCCTCAATGAATAAGGATTTTCTCTCTAGCGGTAATTTTTCGAACTTAAAAATAATTTCAAGCAATTTCTCTTGGCCGCTTTTATCGACATATATTTTTTCCCAAAGTCCTAGTGGTATTACTTTCTGAGATATAGCCGATTACCTCCTTAGGTGGAACACCCGGTACTTATAATTACATTATAATGCCTTTAATACTAAACCTATAACGACAATAATTACCTCTCTAAAAAATACTTTCTCTTCGGATGGATGCAGACAGGCAGGATAGATTACATTTCTAACCGACCATGTCCAGGTTTATTCGGACTTTTGCAAAACCCCTTGTGGCCTCTCCCAGATATTTCAATTTTGGTAATAAGGCAGCTGGACAACTAATACTTTCACTCGAGGACCCTTAAGTCCCAGAAACCGTATATATATGTCTAATTAGTTTATTCGAGATTGCCTACCTTGAGAGTTGACAATTTCATAGGTCCCTGTTAAACAATAGTTATTTACGATATAAGTGTTGTAAAGATTCATATTACAACACGAGATGTTAAAGTTGTTAAACGAGGCGTCAGCCGAGTTTAATCAAACATCGAGTGTAGTTATATGAATTTACAACAAGAATATTGTACAAAATTTTATCTACTTTCATCTATGAATAAAAATATTTGGCAAAAGGCATTTTTAAAAATAAAAATGCACCTGCTATTAAAAATCGTTTTGTAAGGGCATCTATTACAGCACTAGTGCTGTAATAGATGCCATTACAAAACGATTTACAGAACTGTAAAATTCATATTACTAAATGAAAGTAGATAAAATAATTTAAACTAACTGATATTTTGGTTATGCACTTTAACTTAAAGCACCTTCCAAATGGCATACTTATACAAAAAACGTACAAAGTTTTTTTCTTTATTTAGATTTTAATTGTGATCGTCATAAGATAAAAATTAAAAATTGAAATTATTTTTTGTAGGGATTTTATGTTCCACGCAAAATAAGGATCAATAATTTTTATTTATGAAATAAATTTTGATGATAATCCATCCAACCAATAAATCTTTCAAACTCCAAAATAGAAAAAAAAATTAACAATTAAGACTATTTATATTAAAAATAATTATAACTTTATATTTTTATATATATCCTCCTCCATTTTCTAGACATTTTACGGTTCTTTTGTTAAATCCGTTGCCTACATTTCTTAAGAAAGTAGGATTAATTCTATCGATACACTGTATAATAATACTTTCCAGGTGGACCAACTTTCTATAAGGCCGATATGTATACACTTGATTTTTTACGTAACCCCAGAAAAAGAAATCGAGAGGAGTAATGTCCGGTGATCTTGAGGCCAGGGATTTTCTGAAAACCGTCCGATCTATTTGTGGGGGAGTTTAAAATGTTTCAATTTAAAGTATATAAAATTATATTGACCCATATTATTATTTTTTTAATTATTGTGGCGAATAAAATCCGTACAAAATATATTTTCATTTTTTAATTTTTTTTTTATGACGATCACAATTAAAATCTAAATAAGGAAAAAACTGTGTACTTTTCTGTATAAATATGCCATTTGTAAAGTGCTCTAAGTTAAAGTGCATAACACCATATTAGTTAGATAAAATTATTTTGTTTCCTCGAAAAATAAAATACGGTGTGCAGCAAAAATATAAAAACATAAAAAATCTTTTTATATTTTGATTTTAAAAAGCCATAATACTGTTAAAACTAACTAATGTGACACTATTTACGGTTATCTCTAACAAAGTGTACAGAAAATATAATTTGGGTACTGTATGGTTGCGATGTACTTTTTATACAGAGTAATTTAGAAGAAAACGATTAAATCCTGTTTCTTGCCCAAAATAAGCAAAATATGGTATTTGAGCATACCTTTGAAATTGAAACAATATTTCTTTATAAAAAATTTGTCTAAAATGAAAAATGGAGGTACTTTACTCTTAGCGGAATTTCCAATAATTATTGACTGTCCCTCGTATACCATAAAACTTTGTGTTATTTTGGTTTGAGAATATGCAGAGCTTTTCTGAAATGAAGTAAATTTACTTAATTCATAGACAAAGGATTTTCCCATATGCTGCGCACTTTCTGCCGGTCACTGTAATAGCTGCTTTATCAGATCATCGGTCCACTTATCCCCCTAATAGGTAATATACTTGTTCCTCTGGCTATAAAATGCCCCTAATTTACATCTTTTAGGGCATAGCCGGAGTACAAACTACCTGCATCACTAATCGCAACACCATTTTAAGTAGTGTCCTGGCACAGTTCGCCTTCGCTTCCTCCTTCGAGGGGCACATCCCTGGAAGCACCACGGCTAGCTCCAACCATTTTCTCAGGGGCGGCGGTCTGTGTAGGGCAGTTTGAAGTCAACCCAGGTCCCTTCCTGGTGTCGGCCTCGGTAGTCATGAGCATGTACGGATGTTCTTCGCCCTCAGCCGTCTGGGCTGGGGGAGTTTCGCTATTTAAATCTTTGTCTTCACTCATTTTTCGGTTTGCCACACTTGGCTTCGTCTTCGCCGACCTGGGGCAAGGTATGCCCAGGCGGTGGGTATTCGTATTCGTTCTCTGGGCTCTGGCACTAGCTGCTAGAGGCCTGGCCTCGTCGTTCAGCTCTCGGCGTCGCTGATTCTTCACTAATTCGCAGTTTTTTACACGCTGCCACGTGGTTTTCTCACTTTGCCGACCTGGTGCAGGTTATGCCCAGGTGGTAAACACTCGTACACGCTTCCCTGGTGATGGCGTTGGTCGCAGCGGTTGTGGCACAGTTCGGCCAAGGTTGGCAACGTCGGCTATGACCAGTTCTTGTCGTACTTCGCCTTAAAATTATTTCGCCAATAGGTTTCCTCTTCTCGCCGACCTAGTGCAGGTTATGCCCAGGTGGTAAACACTCGTAGTCGCCTCTCTGGTGATGGCGTCAGTCGCAGCAGTTATGGCACTGGATGTCCAAAGTCGGCAACGTCGGCTGCGTACAGTTCACGTCGTTATTTCTCTCAAAATTATTCCTCTAGGTGGCAAAAGTGCTTGAACGATTGGCCCTCCTCCGAAGATCGTAAGCGGACTCTTTCCCCTAGGTGCGTGCAAAGCCTGCCCGTATTCCAGGTACAAACTTCTAAGACGGTTAGGAGCCACTGCCTCCTTGCAGTTTCGGGCTCGACTACGGCGTCCTCCACCGGTGCCTCCTTCAGCACACCTTGCTTTTAACTTCAGGTTCAACGTGTACCAACTTGGTACACCCAGGTCTCAGAATCTCCAAGATCGACTGGCAACTCGCTTGGTGACGTTCGTCCAAAGAAAAGACTTATGCAGATTTTAAAAACCGGAACAAATGCTCAACAATACTTTTACTTGTTTATTGTCTTATGGTTCTGCACCGACTGATCGTTCCTTGCGAAATCGCGCTATTTATAGCCGATTTCCACGCTTGAGCGTCAAAACACCCCCCCTCTGAAGAGCATTTGTTATGGTATGTTTATTTAACCGTACTCATCTAGTACGATTACACAATATTTATAACTTTAATCCTAAAAATACTAAGTTCATAAACAACAATACAAAATAACTAAATCCATAAACAACAATATAAAATAACTAAATCCATAAACAACAATATAAAATAACTAAGTCCATAAACAACAATATAAAATAACCAAGTCCATAAACAACAATATAAAATAACTAAGTCCATAAACATATTTAAAATCTCTCTTCCGCTTCCTTTTGCGGAAAGTCTTTTCCTTTCTCCTTGAACGAGGTGATCCCTCAACCTCCATGGCTCTATCTTCATCTAGTGGCTTTCCTTCAGGTGACCTGGTATAGGCCTCCTGTGGGTAGTTCTCTGGCGACCTGGGGGACTCCTCGGAGGCTTCAGGTGGCTTCTTCCTAGGCTGCCTCAATATTGCTACGGCGACCTCGGGTTGAGGGGCCGTAATCTCCTCCACGTCTGGTGGCTTCTCATTCGGCTGCCTCAATGGTACCTCGGCGACCTCGGGTTGAGGGGCCGGAATTTCACGTGTTACAGGGGGTTGTCCATGGAGCTGGATCTGTGCGGGGATTCTGGTAGGCACATATCTCCAGGGGATTCCTTGTTCGTCATACCGGGTCTCCAAACTTGGAGGACATAGGTACAAATCCGTTATAGGTGGCTCCACAAAAGCCGCTAACGGGTCGGATTCTGGCAGTGGCGTACGTTTTATCGCGACTACCGTCCATCCTACATAGTTTCCTGCTGGACGTTGCGTTTCTTGTCCACCCACCAATTGCAAATCCATCAACGACGGTTCTCTTGGTTTCGCTAACTTTACCATTGGCTGGTAATACCCTGCAGCTGTGGCGGTCGTTGATTCGGTCAGTATTTCTTCCTTAATTTCCATTTTGTCTTCAAACTCTGGTGGTGGCAAGATTACATTACTTTCGTCCTCTTGGACCACGTCTGGTGGCTCCAATACTTCATTTTTAACTGCTTCGTCTTTCTGGATCACGTCTGGTGACTCCAATACTTCATTTTTAATTGCTTCGCTTTTTTGGATCACGTCTGGTGACTCCAAAACTTCATATTCGGCTCTTTCCGCTTGTTGTAGCAATTGGTCAGCTGCCCATCTCTCATCTTCTGCTTGTAACAGCGCTGTGCACATCATTTTGTTAAATCTCATACCCTCCCTCACGTCTGAAGGTGGGAGTAAGGCATAACGTTGTCTAGCTCGTCTCATTCGTCGGCGTTGTCTCCGGTCTCTTCGGACCTCCGGCATTGGCGACTCCTCATTTGCCACTGTATCCTTATTGGTTGAAGTGGACACGCTGATTATTACCTCGCTATCTTCAACAGCAACCTGAATTCTAGTTGATAAGTCGCCAATAGTCTGGCTTGTTGACTGAATTGGTTGTCGGCCTTCTGGATTTGCCAAGTCATCCACGCAGGAAATACAGTCATTGTTTCGGAAACTGAATAGTAACTTCTCCGGGTCCTCTATTTCTTTTTCTTTATTCGTCATATCTTCTTCCCCATACTCTTCTTGGATTCCACACTTTTTGATACCAACCATTTCTACTGGTGATCCGTCCGGGAATACCAATTTCGGCTTCCTTGGTTTCACCACACTTGCTTGCTGTTTATTCGTGTCTTGACTATCTCGCCTCTCCCACGTCCTACTATACTGTGGCCTATTTGGTGCCTGCGTCTGACCTCCTTGTTGTTGAGGCCTTCTTCCTTCGTTTATACAGTATCTGCGTAGGTGAGCACCTCCACAGCCATAGCATTGTAAACGTCCTTGGTAGCCTCGGTATTGGAACTGTTTATTCTCCCCATTATCTCTGCTATTCTGAGCATCAACATTTGCTTTTGGTGCGGTGTACACCTCGGACGTCTTCCAATCCCGTTCCACCGTAATTGCCGCGTTCAATAGCTCTTCAGTACTACGACAGTTCCATGTACGTAGCGCAGCTCGTAACGGACCGCCTAGCCTGCTTAGTAATAGCGGCACCACCTCTTCTTCCTGCCATCCTGGGTTTATTCGCTGACAAATTTGTCTTTTGCGAATTAAAAACGCTTCCGCGCCTTCTCCCTTCACCTGGTCTTGGCCATATAACTCGGCTCGCAAATGATTCAGACATTCGTTATTATTGTATGCCCTGAGCACTGCTTCTTGTAATTGCCTCCAAGTGATTTGTCCTCCATCATATATCTTCATGCGGATGGCTGCTTGTCCCGTCATCTGCCTAATTGCTAGGTCCGTCCATTGGTATGCCGGTGCTCCTATCTCTATACAATACGTTTGCATATGCTTTAAAAACAACACCGGGTCCTCTGTGTCGGTGCCTGCAAACTTAGGTGGCGGTGCTGGGATCGTTCTTCTCGGTTTATCGATTAATTGCCCTATAGACTGGGCCAATCCTTCCATTGTCTTCCACCTCAAAGCCTCAAGGCCTTGCCCATCTAGTTCTGGCTCTATATGCCGTTCATTCAATGGTGGTAACGTCAATTTCTTAATCTTCTCTTCATACCTCTGTTTATGCCGGACTCCCCCTTGGGTTGGCGGAATTTGCCGACTTAACGGTGGCAGCGCCGGACCTCTAGGTTTGTCCTTACAGCTTGGCCTCTTCAATTCTTCATCCAAACTAGATGGCATCCGCCGTTCTTCAGGTGGCATATCTTTTTGCGAAATTTTTCTTCGCCTTTCTTCCATCATAAATGCCGCTTCTTGATTGCACGGTATTTGTTCGTCTAACGTCGTGTCTTCTGAGTCCTCATCTGAGTCCTCCTCAGACTCGCTGTGAATTGTCACGTCCATACTATATTTCTCCTTCCATAATCGGCGCTTTGCTCTGGTGTTATAAGCTGGGCATTCCATGGGTAGGTACGTCGACGATTCGCGATAGCTTAGGCCAAAGGGCCTAACGTCGTCACAGGGTTCTTTTTTACTCCTATCGCCTGAGTAAGTCATCGAGTTGGGCGCCATGTCCTGGCACAGTTCGCCTTCGCTTCCTCCTTCGAGGGGCACATCCCTGGAAGCACCACGGCTAGCTCCAACCATTTTCTCAGGGGCGGCGGTCTGTGTAGGGCAGTTTGAAGTCGACCCAGGTCCCTTCCTGGTGTCGGCCTCGGTAGTCATGAGCATGTACGGATGTTCTTCGCCCTCAGCCGTCTGGGCTGAGGGAGTTTCGCTATTTAAATCTTTGTCTTCACTCATTTTTCGGTTTGCCACACTTGGCTTCGTCTTCGCCGACCTGGGGCAAGGTATGCCCAGGCGGTGGGTATTCGTATTCGTTCTCTGGGCTCTGGCACTAGCTGCTAGAGGCCTGGCCTCGTCGTTCAGCTCTCGGCGTCGCTGAATCTTCACTAATTCGCAGTTTTTTACACGCTGCCACGTGGTTTTCTCACTTTGCCGACCTGGTGCAGGTTATGCCCAGGTGGTAAACACTCGTACACGCTTCCCTGGTGATGGCGTTGGTCGCAGCGGTTGTGGCACAGTTCGGCCAAGGTTGGCAACGTCGGCTATGACCAGTTCTTGTCGTACTTCGCCTTAAAATTATTTCGCCAATAGGTTTCCTCTTCTCGCCGACCTAGTGCAGGTTATGCCCAGGTGGTAAACACTCGTAGTCGCCTCTCTGGTGATGGCGTCAGTCGCAGCAGTTATGGCACTGGATGTCCAAAGTCGGCAACGTCGGCAATGCCCAGTTCTCGTCGTACTTCTTCTCCAAATTATTTCGCCACTTGGTTTTCTCTTCTCGCCGACCTGGTGCAGGTTATGCCCAGGTGGTAAACACTCGTACTCGCCTCCCTGGCGATGGCGTCAGTCGCAGCGGTTATGGCACTGTATGTCCAAAGTCGGCAACGTCGGCTGCGTACAGTTCACGTCGTTATTTCTCTCAAAATTATTCCTCTAGGTGGCAAAGGTGCTTGAACGATTGGCCCTCCTCCGAAGATCGTAAGCGGACTCTTTCCCCTAGGTGCGTGCAAAGCCTGCCCGTATTCCAGGTACAAACTTCTAAGACGGTTAGGAGCCACTGCCTCCTTGCAGTTTCGGGCTCGACTACCGCGTCCTCCACCGGTGCCTCCTTCAGCACACCTTGCTTTTAACTTCAGGTTCAACTTGGTACACCCAGGTCTCGGAATCTCCAAGATCGACTGGCAACTCGCTTGGTGACGTTCGTCCAAAGAAAAGACTTATGCAGATTTTAAAAACCGGAACAAATGCTCAACAATACTTTTACTTGTTTACTGTCTTATGGTTCTGCACCGACTGATCGTTCCTTGCGAAATCGCGCTATTTATAGCCGATTTCCACGCTTGAGCGTCAAAACAGTAGGTATAAATACATAATAATATACAGTGTTTTCCCGGATCGACGCAACGATAGGTGAAAAAGGCTGAAATTTTTTGAGTTGAAACTTTATCTTTTGGGGTTTAGCCCTGCTTGGATAGAAACTAATTTGTGGCATAATTTTAATTTCGAAAAAATCAAGTGTGCTTTGGAAATTTTCAAAAAACTTTTTTTTCCCATCAGTAAAGTGCTTGATTTCTAGGAGATACGAAAAAATTTTATTAAGAAAAGATGTTCGGAAATAATAAATGAGTAAGAATACAAAATTTTAAAATCCTATGCATACTTTGATGTTTTGCATTAATTTTATTGCACGCACCTCCCTATTGAAGATATTAAAAAATTTCGATAAGAAAAGTTGTTCAAAATAATAAATTAAACACGATCGGTTTATAAGATACATCAAAAAATTAATTTATTTCAATAGTAACATTAACAACGGTTTATACAATATATCAAAAAATTAAATTATTTCAATACTAACATCAACTGAAAGATTTATTTATTCAATAAGTTCGCCGCCTTTATTCGCACATTCCTCAATGTTTTTTCGAAATGCAGTGAAAGCTGCTCTTATCTCCTCCAAAGGAATAGAGTTTATTGCATCTGTAATGCGATTTTTCAAAACTTCTACGTCATTTGGAAGCCTATTCAAATATACAATTTGTTTTATTAGACCCCAAAAATAAAAATCCATTATTGTTAGATCCGGAGATCTGGGCGGTCATAAAATGGGACCAGCATTGGCTATCCATCTTTCTTGAAAATGCTCATTGAGCCAATCACATACCCGAAATGTCGAGTGGGCAGGGCAGCCGTCGTGTTGAAAATATAAAAAATATCATGGTTCGTATGGTAGTTCGTCAATAAACTGATTTAGGATATTTAAATAAATATGTTGATTAAGTCTTCCCTCAATAAAATATGGCCCAATAACACCACAATGATAGGAAATGGCACACTAAACATTAACCTTTTTAAAATACTGCCGCCTAGAATTTATTACATAATTTGGATTATCTTTAGACCAATATCGGCAATTCTGTGATGAAGGTACACCGTTAGTGGTAAAAGTCGATTCGTCTGAGAAAATAATATTTTTATGGAAATTTCGATCTTCTAGAATCTTCTCACCTAAAGTTAGGCAAAACCCCAACCTTCGGGATTCATCCCCTTTTTCTAACGTGTGACGAAATCTAACTTTATATGGTTTTACCTTATTTGCTTCATAAATGCGTTGCAAATGTGATTTGCTAACAAGAGTCTCCTCGTACCGCTTTCTTAGTGACAATTTTGGAATAAAATAAACCGGTCGTGTTTAATTTATTATTTTGAACAACTTTTCTTAACGAAATTTTTAATATCTTCAATAGGGAGGTGCGTGCAATAAAAATAATGCAGAACATCAAAGTAGGCATAGCATTTTAAAATTTTGTATTCCTACTCATTTATTATTTCCGAACATCTTTTCTTAATAAATTTTTTTCGTATCTCCTAGAAATCAAGCACTTTACTGGTGGGAAAAAAAAGTTTTTTGAAAGTTTTCAAAGCACACTTGATTTTCCGAAATTAAAATTATGCCACAAATTAGTTTCTATCCAAGCAGGGCTGAACCCCAGAAGATAAAGTTTGAACTCAAAAAATTTCAGCCTTTTTCACCTATCGTTCCGTCGATCCGGGGACACACTGTATAAATAGCCAATTGATTTTTATTAATTTTAGTTCTAATGAGTTTTCCGACACGTTAATTTTGTTATCCTAGTGTTTGGTTTATCGGCGCGTTATATTTTTTGTTGTATAAGTGTTAGAATGTGGCATCTATGGGCTTATGCTGAGAACGGGAGCATCTTGTAGTGCCACTTTCAGAAGAAAGCATTTATCTCCCGATGCCAAAGAAATAATTAAAAAGGTGTACCAAACATTGCTGAAAAGAGATTTTAATTTGAGTGATGCTTTAGTCGAGACCTCTGCTTTAATAAGTACCTCGGTAAAGGATATAGTACCAAAACCTATCATTCCCAGAAAAAAGCAAGGTAACAGTGGCATATTTAGAAATATTGTCGAGAATGATTTGGATTTATTAAGAAAGAAAATTTATAAAATGTATGACGAACAATCTGTACCTACCCTGGCTTCCCTAAAAAGAGGCTTACTTACAACGAAACAAACATTTCTTGTAGCAGTTCAACCCTAAGATAAATGTAATTAACTTGCGTTGGGCTACATTCTTGGTGAAACCGTATATTATTATCCATTATGGGTAAAATTAAAATTGCTTGTTATGTTTCACTATTTATTCAGTTACCTGATACGCGTGTTTCGACCCTTTCAGGTCATTTTCAAAGGAGTGCTTCTTTGAAAATGACCTGAAAGGGTCGAAACACGCGTGTCAGGTAACTGAATAAATAGTGAAACATAACAAGCAATTTTAATTTTACCCATAATGGACCTAAGATAAATGTTGCCTAAAATGGGTTTTAAATAACACATAGGTAATTAATAAAAGAGAAACCCTAATATAATCCCAACATTTACGGGAATGGGCGTCATAAATATTTAACGGCTGTTAAACAAAATAGAGCAGAAGATTGACCAATTATCTACCTTGACAAAACGTGGATCAATACATATGACACTGCAAGAAAAGAATAGGATAATTTTTTAAAAAAGTGTCAAACTAAGGCCCCCTCTAATAAAGAGAAAAGAATAATAATAATACACGCAGGTTCTTCTCTTGATTGCCACCAAGACATTGACGCACAACTTTTTGAAGATGGGTTTAAACTTCGACTACTTAAAAATATAGCCAAAAATAGCGTTACTGAAATGGGCAATGCTAGTTGACATGGTCGTCAAGTAAAAATATTTCCTAATTCTAACAGTTCAAAAGCAGAAATCTAAAATTGCATGATAAATAGTACAACCCTTAATCATAAGTTTAGATGAAGATAGTGATAGTGACACTGAATGAAATTTGGAGTAGAGTAGAATTAAGTTGCCAACATTAATTATTGCAAAACTTTTCAGTGTACACGCACTGTACAGTATTTATGTCGTAACTTGATTTTAATCTTGTATTAGTCTGTGATCTAAATCATAATATTGTAAACTTTAATCATATAACAACTTGTAAAAATCTTTTTCTTTACACATACAGTGATGGGCTAAAATATGGAAAAAATTAATTTAAAAATCAGCTATTAATTTTTTGAAAAAACGCTCCGACACGTCGATTATAATTTTTTCTTCCGAATTTTTTGCCCCAATAAGAAATTATACAGGATGTGTCAAAAAGTAGATGTAGCAAAAATTTTTTGTATTTTAAAAGAACCCTATTTTTTTCAGTCGAATTCTAAATTCTGCGCATAATTCATGTAGCATACCATATCCTTATCTGTAACGGTTTTAGAGATAAAATACATCATAAAACGAAATTTTTCTTTCAAAAAAGTTACAGGTACTTACCTACTTAAAGGTAAACAGGTAAATTAAAATGAATTGTTACTACGATAGCAAGTCATGTGTCAATCAAAAATAATTTTAGGTATAATTTTGAAAAACGGTGATCATGGTGCATTTAAATGAAAGTCAAAGAATCGAAATTTTAATTTTAATTGGATGTAGAGACAAAACAAGAAATCAAGAAGAAGTTTGGAACTTGTTTAGCGCTAAGTATCCAGAACGACCGTTTACAAGATCTACAGTGAGTAAAATTGAGAAGAAATTCAGGGAAACAGGGAATGTAAAGGATCGTCTACGGCCAGGTCGTCCAAAAATTAGTGAAAACACAAAGTTGAACATTTTGTTAGAAGTTGAAGATAATCCCCATAGTGCATCCACTGAAGTAGCCCTTAATAATGATGTGAGCCGACGATCTGTTTTGCGGGTATTGAAACAAGAAAACAACCATCCGTACGAAATTAGGTTGCGGCGCGAGCTAAACGAAGATAATCCCGACCGCCGACTACAGTTTTGTGAAACTATGATGGAAATTTGCAACTTAAATCTATTTTTCCATCGCAACATACTTTTTAGCGATGAAGCCACGTTTTGTTTCAGTGGTTCGGCAAACAGACAAAATTTTCGGTATTGGAGTACAAATAATCCCCGTTGTATGAGAGAACAGCACACGCAAAACCCACAAATAGTAAATGCTTGGGCAGGGATATTAAATGATAGAATTATTGGACCTTTTTTTCTTCGATGGAAATCTTACAGGAGACCGGTATTTACAATTTCTTCAAAATGAATTAATTCTCACATTAGCAGCGGATTTTCCAAATCCGAATCAGCCTAATCTACCAAAAGCGTCTATTTGGTTTTAGCAGGATGGTGCTCCGCCTCATTTTGCTCGACAAGTATGAGAGTATTTGAATACTGTATTTCCCGAACGATGGATAGGTAGAAGAGGACTCATAGAATGGCCTGCAAGATCTCCCGATCTTACACCAATGGATTTCTTCCTTTGGGGTTATTTGAAATCAAAAGTGTATAAGGATAAACCACAAAATTAAAATAAAACATAAAAAGACTTAAATTTTAAAATTAGATATGAAATTAGGCAAATTAATGAAAATACTGTAAATAATGTTTTAGAAGGGTTTTTAAGTAGATTGGCATATTGTCAAGAAGTTAATGGTTGGCATTTTCAACACTTAATAAAATAATTTTCGTTTTATGATGTAATTTTTCTGTAAAACCGTTAGAGATAAGGAGAGGGTATGCTACATAAATTATGCGCAGAATTTGACGTAGAATTCAAAATTCGACTGAAAAATATAGGGTTCTATTTAAAATACAAAAAATTTTTGCTACATCTACTTTTTGACATACCCTGTAAAATTTCTTTTTTAGGCAAAAAATTCGGAAGAAAAAATTATAATCGACGTGTCCGAGCGTTTTTTCAAAAAATTAATACCTGATTTTTAAATGAATTTGTTCCATATTTTAGCCCATCACTGTATATTAGCTAAAGTATATCTTTTTTAATACTGATAATAAAATATAACCAGTTTCCAAATTTTAGAATCCTTCGACAACCTGTTGATGTTAAGATCTTATAGTGTTTAAAATCTACAAAGTAAAGGTCCTTATTTAGGTTTATTAATATATTCTTAGCTAACTAAAGCCGTATTTGGGATCAAAGTAAACAACCTCAGTTTAAGCCATCTTATGAAAAATTTACATTTAGGATGAAACCGGAGATTTGCCTCAAGGGTCGAGCTTTTAGTGGCACGATGTAATTTACTGACCCCTTCCATGTACAGGATAAGCTTATCACGGTTTATCTTGTGCACTTAGTATATTACGAGAATTAGGAATAGTGCGGCTTTCAATCTTTTACAATATACCATCAGCTGTAAGTAGTGGGTCGGTAAAATATCATCATCTTAAGTAAATCGATTAAAATTTGGGTACGTCGCTACTTAAAATTTAAAACTCTATTATTCTATATCTTATTTATTACAAAAGGTTCAGAGCTCAAGTGGACCAAGTCCTTTTATCTCTTTTTCGAATCAGTTCGCCTAAATTTAATATACTCTGAAAACAAGTGGCGCTCAGTGAGCAACAAAGAGCTTCTACAACTGATCAGGCTGATAACTTGCTCTCTTGTTACCTTGAAAATATTTTACATTTATATTAAAATTATATACAAATATGCAAATATCTAGAAGTGCAAAAAATGTGGTTAAATGCAAATTTCGTTGCAATTTAGTTAATTATTAATATTATTATTAATTAATTCTACTAGTCTTTGTTCTAATTGTATCTGTACTAACATGGTATGTTATCTTTGGATCGGGTTGAAAACTAAATATGATATTGTGGTAAAAATTGTAAATTTTGAGGGTACAGTGTCCTGTTTCTTTGCAATCATATATTTTAAAAAAATTGCATCTCTAGCTAGGAATTATATTTAGTTGTCGTCATTAAATAAAGACGTACAAAGAAATTGTAAATCTTGCAATCAGTGTGTAAAATTTCAGGCAACTCCAGAAAAATATGCGTTAGTTCCTTGGAAATTTGCAGAAAGCGCATGGGAAAGGCTAAACTTAGATTTTTTAGGACCTCTTAAACAAAAAAGATTTCTGTGTATTATTGATGCATTTTCTAAATTGATAAAGGGGTTCATAAATACACAGTACTAATGCGTAAGCTTTATAAACAAACTTTCTGCCTTGTTTGTCCAGTTCCGAGAAGTATACATTCAGATAGCGGAACTTCATTTACATTACATTACAATTTCAGTCGTTCTTAAAAAAAACTGAATTTTAAACACAAAACAATTTCACCATTTAATCCTGGCACTAACGGTTGTGCCCAAAAAAACGGTAAAGATGGTGAAACCGTTTTAGAAAAATGTGGAATTTTGGTTCAACTATAGAAATACAGCGCACTGACCTACTGGTCAACCAGCGAAATTATTACTAGGGCATAATATCAGAAGTCGCTTTAGTCTTATTAATCCTGTACTTGATAAAACGACTAATGTAATTCTATTGGTTGCCAATGCACATCTCTATAGGCAGCAGTTGATGTTGAAGAACCAGACATAGTCATGGCGGGACACTCGATTCCCTTGGCTTCATCCATTCATTTATTGGGCGTCAATTTCGATAGTCATACATCCTGGCATAGTCACGTTGCGGCCATTGCTAAGGCAGCCTCGCAGAAGCTTGGAATACTTTTCCGAACTAAGAACCTCTAAACACCCAACAACTTTTGATGCTCTATAGAGCCCAAATTCGACCATCGCTGGAGTACTGTTCGCATATTTGGGGCTCTGCTCCTAGACATACCCTGAGATTGCTAGATTCCATTCATTCAAAGGAGAGCCATTCGGTTTATCGGTGACCATGAATTGACAAACAACCTGGACAGCCTTGAACGTCGAAGGCAGGTTAGCGACTTGAGTCTATTGTACAAATATTTTTATTGCAAGTGCTCAACTGAGGTTGCTTGCTTGATTCTACCCAGAGCGGTGCATGGTAGAAATGCACGACGGGCCACCCGTACGTAGTTCAGATTAGTGTCCCTCGAAAGACACTGTTTACAAATTCTTTCATTTAAAGAATGTCATCACTCTGAAACGACCTCCCTGAGGCCGTGTTCCCCAACGAGTATAATCGCCAAAGATTCAAGACCAACGTGAATCGTTTTCTGTGCACAGGCACCGCTCGGAGAGCGCCATAAAGGATTAATCCTGCAGTGTTGTGATTTATCATAAAAAGAAAGAAAAAAGTGTAGGACTAAAAGTTGTTTGTCAAGATTATCGCAAATCGAGTGAAGTTGTGTGGTATAAGTGTAAAATTTAAAAAATAATCGGTTCGTACCCTTATATATATACAGTTAACGTCCTGAGAACTCCGTTAATTTAAAAACGCCACGAATCAAATTCGGCAGTGTTTAGATTTAGATTTAGAGTCACATGTACCAGAAAGAAATGTTGCTTTTACTTTACGTACAGGTATGTCAACAAAGGAATCTGAAAATTTGAGGGGAAGGCCTAGTTCTAGTAGTTTTACTCTGGGTGCAGGTCTGTCAATAAAAGAATCTGAAAATTTGAGGAAGGGGCCCAGTTTAAGTAATTGTGCGGTAAAAAATAACGAAAATATAAAAGATAAATTCGATTTTAGTGAAAGGCCAGAGCGCACTAGGAAGCCACCAGACCATTTGGTTGTGAATTAGACGTTGTTTTAATTTGTAAATAAATGCTGAATTTAGACACCAGAGAGTGTGGTGGCTTGTAGAGCGTTCCTCCCCCTCTCAGTTATTTGTAGAAAATAAAGAATATTAATATTACGGATTCTAGATCAGTTTGCGTTGGTTTACCGGTAAAGGCAAACAAAGTAAATAATCGCTAAAATGTTCCCTATCAGAATTTTAATAAATAGTAAGAAGGGACCAGAGTAAGGCTATTTGTGTAACCCTAAAACACTACAATTATAAAAAGTTAAATGATTTCATATTACTCATATTAATGAAAAAGCTTTATAATTTTGTTTGCCAAAATAAAATATTCTTGCCATTTCCACAACTTGAGAATAATTTGTATTTGAACGTAGTAGATTTTTAAATAATAAAGTGTGTGTTTAGTATTTGTCCTTAACATTGATGCATAAAATTAAACTCGATTTAATAAAAGTAATTATCAGAATTTTCTTCTGTGACGTTTTAACCTAAATATCAATATAAACAGCGCCGGAAATTAAAATTTGAAAACGAAATGGATATCGATTTTAATAAAAAGTTCTTTTTAGGAAAACTTCGTCAAACGGAACACAATTTGTTGCTTAAAATGATTATTAATATAAAAGTGAAATTGTGATTTCTGGACGTGACAGGTGTACCTAAAATGGTTATACAATCTGGAGATTTAAACTATTGCCATTAATAAAACATGAATTTGATAAATTTTATGAAGATGTAGGAAAATGCTTTAAATTTGCGAATTTAGGGTTAACTCTCGCTTAATATTCCAGTTAGATATTGTATCAAAAAAATATATTTTACCTAATTAATCTGCCCATTTGAATTCAAAGCATCATCCCCAATATGCATGGGCCCAGCCGTCAGCCATATATACAGTATGGCCAAAATTCCAGTCTCTATATGGATATCTCGCTTAATGTAGGAGATAGAAAGTTAATTAAATAGGGAATACTTTAGAGAATTTAATGCTGACATCGAATCCGCTTTTAAAATCAGTAAGAGTTTTGTAGTTTTTTAGTTATTAAACGAAAACTAAAACTGGCACATTTACTGATGCTTAAGTAACAAACTCGGGAGTATTTAACAGACACAACCGACCCTATTGGAGTACAGAAAATCCCCTTGTATCTAACGAAGACTGCAAAGAAGATTTGGTTTTAACTTATGGTGTGGTATTATAGGTATGTTAAGAATACCTTGATAAGTCCTTTTCTTTTCGTTTAATTGGTCCGTTTATTTATGTTGGTAATCATAATGGGAACGATATGTAAACCTATTAAGAAATAAAGTAATCCCTGCATCGAGTCAACTAGTGCCAGATGAAGCCGATATTCAAAGACAGTGGTTTCAGCAGGACGGCTGTCCAGCACATAATACAAGAGCAGATAGAACGTTTCTAATAGAAGTATTTGACGATCATAATATTTCAAATAATGGACTTATCATTGTTTGCCAACAAGATCGCCAGACCTTACGCCGCTTGACTGGTAAACGAAATCTACGAGTTGAACCTGCTCGAAAACCGGAAAATCTAAGAAGAACGGGTAAGGGATGTATTTAACTCGGTCAATGAAAACACGCTTTGTAGAGTTGTTAGAAAAGTTTTAACAAACTGTCATCATTACAGTGTTAATGGCCAACATTTTAACCATTTAAACACATAGGTAATTATACATATGAAAGATGTTGCACGTGGCGACATCGGGTGGAAATCGAGCTATCTACTCAACCAGACCAGCGAGGTATTAGAGAAGACTCAACGCTGGAATGGAATCCGCATAAGCGGGTATTTAATATTAGGTGGCGCTGAAAGCCAATTGTTGGTTTCTGCGAACCGAAAATGCGATATTTTTATATATAGCTCGATTGCCACGAGATGTCGACACGTGCAACATCTCGCATATGTATTTTTCCATTATTTGTTGAAATACGCTGTTATGTCTCTTTCCTTTTCATCAGACTCTATAGCCTTGCCGAGAAGCCGTAATACGGCGAAACGAGTCAAAGGATTGGGTCTAATGAAAGAAAAGGGGCGAACTTCTTACTTTTAAATAGGTAATTATTTTTAAATCCATATATCGTTTATTAAAGTGTAATTTTTCTCATTTTCTATTAATTAAATTATTTGCTGGCTGTTAATAAATGTTTATTGTTTTCTTAAAAAAAAATAAAATTATCATACTTTGGTTTCGTTGTATTTATTCCATGTAATACTCAAATGTATTATGTATTTTTGGGAATTTAAAGATTTTATGGGAAAAGGTATTTTATATTAAGATAGGTGTATGAGGTACTTTCACTTCTGAATATTTTTACTCTCAGAATAATTGGTATAGTTTCAATTGTGTCGACAATTAATTGTTTCCATATTATGTATTATTCGATGAATAGCGCTATCCGTAGATGAAAGGATTAAACCTAAATGTCTTAATTCCTATCTGAAATCGTGTATTAAATAAAAATACTTTCTTGTACTGAACTAATCTACTTTCATGTACCACATGCTATTTTAGATGCATGCGCTGTTGCCAAGTTAAGGACAATACTAGTTTTATAGCAATTTAAGAGTATTGCTCCAAAGTTTTCGTAACACGTCGCACATCGTTTGAAAATTTAAGGTAAAATAATATTATGTTCAAATCCAAGATGGCCGCCATAAGAAATAAAAAATAACAAAGGTACGGTAGATAACTCACCAATGAAGGGCAATCTCAATGTTAATTGTTAAAAAGTGCCTTAAGAATGTAAAAATTTGGAGTATGTCAAAATAACCGTTAAGCCGCTATTAAAGAAAAACGAAATGCGCCATTTTTAGATTTTGTTTAATAACTAAAAGACTACAAAACTTTTTAAAATATTAAAAACGGATTCCAGCATAATTTATCATAAAATAATCCCCGTTTAATCAACTTTCTATCCCCAATATTAAGCAAGATACCAATATAGAGACTCGAATTTCGCACATACTGTGTATATAAATATGACATACCAGGTTTCTTTTCCACTATTTTAACCACAACTTTCTACTGTGCCCCTTTTGTACAATGCCTGTTTAGTATTGAGCGTTGAAAAACATATCTCTTTATGAAACTCTAAAGGTTAGTTACTTCGTTTTGCCAGATTCATCCCCAGGCGCGGTTCGCCGTATAACGACTCGTTAGTGAGGCTATAGAATCCGACGAAAGGAAGCAACACCGGAGAGTATACTTAACCCTGAAGAGTCGATGGGCAATGGTAGATGTAGCTTTCAAGCGACATCTCTTGGCAATCAAATGCATCACCTGTCCCGTCCGACAATATGCTATAGCCTCATTGACGAGCCGTTATACGGCAAAACGCGTCTGGGGATGAATCCGGTGAAAGGAAGCAACTAACCTTTAGAGTTTCTAATTGTTGGTACTCGGTCTGTAAACCGAATTGGCTTTTAATTCTCCGCACCTGGCGGATCCTCCTGTAATATTGGCCGGCTCGTCTAGTCTTTGCAGGAGTTTACTTTCCCATTTCCAACTGATTCTTGTTGGACGGGCCAGGTGATGCATTTGATTGTCAAGAGATGTCGCTCGAGAGCTACATCTACCATTGTCCATATCTCTATTAACCATGTGGTTATACAGTTCTACAGACTCAATGGATGTTAAATTTTTACTTACATAGGTTGGTAATTTTGAAGTTCTCGGAAGTTTCTTTACACAGTTCATTTTTTGGCGTATTCTTCTCTAATATTTTATTTCAAGAAACGGATTTAACTGATTCTTTTTAATATTATTTATATATTTCTTGATTGAATTAACTTGAACTAATCAAAATTTTACTACATTTATTATCAGTTTAATTTTTACAAAATTTTAGTATAGTGGAGGACGAAGTTATTGTTACAAATTATTTTTCTACTTGGCAAGATTTAGTCCCTAGAGACTAGACTACAAAATATTATATTAACTTTCTTGTTGATAGAAAACTTAACTTTGCTTTTAGCGGCTTACTTTTAACCCTTAGGAAATTTATAAGATGTATTATTGTGAAAATTGGCAATTCACGACAGGATTATCGATTTAAGAAATTTAGCTCTATTTTAAAATCGGTTCCATAACTTTTAATTTTACCACATTTAGAATGAGTAATTTTTTTTTTTATAAATGTATAATCTATATCTACAATTAATTTTATCACGTATATTATGTATCAATATATAAATACTGTTGATACAGTAAATGCTAAAGAAGTTGGTTTTTGTTTATTTGCGTTTTTAAATAGTAATATATTTAGTAATCTTAATAGGTTAATTAATGCTTAACATTTTAGCCCTATAAACTTTTTAAATTAGGGTATATAATTAATGCAAGCCAAGAATATTCTTATTGCTAAATTTAAAAACGAAGTTTATGTCAATATCATCCCGAGACAAACGATCTCATTAAATAATATTCAAAGGCCCGAAATACCTTGTTTTAATTAAAAAGAATATATAGGTATATCAAAAAAATTTATGAACTTTATATTCCTCTAGGTAGGACGATTTTATTAAATATTCTGAATGTAATACGAAAGTTTGTCATATTAAATTTTAATTTCAATATATTTCCTGTTTTTTTGTTTCAAATCGTAAACAGTATAAAATGAACAGTGTAGTCCAAAAATGACTGTACTTAATTTCATGATTTATTTCTCAGACCTGTTTCTTTACAAAAGCCTACAGATAATTTGAATGCCCTAAATGTTATATTATTTTAAAGAACTTCTTAAGGTTCAAGAAATGTAGAATCCAATATACAATTTCATTACACAAAGTGTAATGCCATAGAAGCTAAACCCTTGTTTATCAATGAGATCAGTACCTTTTTTAATCCTGTTATCTTTATTAAGTTTGTGGACAGACTACCAAAAACTTACTCGAAGTACCTAACTAAGGTAGTTTTGAAAATACAGCCCTAATTAAAACTTTATAAAGAAACTTGGTTTTTAAATCCTCAATTTTACTGATTGTTTAATATTTGCCCTGCTAGTATGACATAAGATGTATAGCGTTAAGGTGGATTACATCATATCTCTCTAACAGATATCAGAAAATAACTTTAGATCAAGGTTTAAAGCGAGTGTTCTCAGCTCTCGGTTCCTAGACGTTAGTTAGCGTTATACGAGAAGGGGGCATATTACAATTGTATCCGTTTCTATAATAGTTTACCCACCCGAATAAAACAAGTAAATAATATTTGGGCGATTAAGAAAATAACTTTTAAAACTCTTGATATTGTACCATATTTATCAGAAGAATACTGTAGAGAAATTATGAATATTTACTTATAAATTTGCTTTTATCCTGACACTATTTTATTTTATGTACATATATTTGTGAAATAAAGATTAGTATTATAGACCATTTTTGAAAATTCGCGAAAATAGACGTTAGATGTCAAAAGTTGAAGTTTTTCTGAATTAGATATAAATTTTGTCTTTGTTTTAGGAATACAAAGTTAAGTTTATATTTAAAATTTCAGTCGGAAAATGTTGTAAAAAAAGTGTTATATTTTAAGGGTGATTTTTAATCTACTTACTTTTTTTGTCAACATCTATGTCGTAACGCAGACACAAAGTCAATTGGAAAATTTTAATCGATGGTATTAAATTTTTATTGCAGCTCAAAAATAAAGGTAAAGTACTTACAGGGCTGCCCAGAAGTCCGGAATAAAATTAATATAGCCTTAACCTGTAACTTTTGGGGAAAATGCTCGGATACGTCAATTTAGTTTTATATATTATGATCACATTTTGACGTTATTCGTTTGTTTTTTTATTGACATTTGTCAAAGATATGACGACATCGATCTTTTTTCTAAACGGAAACATGCAGCTTGTGATACATCATTTGAAAGCTAATATCTTGTACAGTATGCTCATAAATTTTGACGCGATTCTGTCAAGCTATTTCAAAATGGCGACTGTTAAAAGTTTATAAAAAATCCCTATATAAATAAGCAGAAATGATAAATCATTGATGTTTTTTTTTACCTTTCAAGGTAAGAAATCTTCATTGTTTCACGTTCTGACATTTTGTGACATTGTGAACTTGTAAAATTAATTTAGGTATTTCCGAAGTATTATTTTACAATTTTCTAAACAAAAAAGGTTTTGTTGTAAAGGCAGCGGTATCGAAGTCTTGATATTGTTAGGATGTGAAGATAAAATAAGAAGTCAAAGTGAAGTGTGCACTTTATTTAGTGCTAAATATCCTGAAAATGAAATTTCACAGGACCCTGCTAGTAAAACATGGCACAGTAAAGGACTTGCCTAGGAATGGACGGCCACGTGTTTTAGGCGACGATGGAAAATTGGATATTGCATTATCTCTGCAGGATAATCCGCATGTTTCAACAGTTTTATTGGATCAAAGTCATGACACATCTAGAGGCACTATTGGACGATTTTTGAAAGCAGAAAAATACCACCCTTATAAAGTATGTCTTGGCCAAGAGCTTTTAGAAGATGATTATGATAGGCGTTTGCAATTTTGCGAAGAAATGATGAGACGGTGTGACGAGAATAATAGGTTTCCACAGAACATATTATTTTCGGATAAAGCTATTTTCTATTTAAACGGAGTGGTTAACAGACATAATTATCGATTTCTGTCAAGAAAATCCACGATGGATATTTGAAGCGCATACTCAGCGGCCCCAGAAAGTAAATGCATAGGCAGGTATAGAGCCCTGCACGGGCCGGGTTTTCATCTCGGGCTGCTACGCGGCCCGGCCCGACTCTTGTGTTCGGGTCGGGTCGGGCCACTTAAACAACAAAGGTTCGGGTTTTCGGGCCGCAGTAAATTTCCCCGGGCTTTTCGGGCCGACCGGGCTTCTCGGGCCGACCGGGCTTTTCGGGCCGACCGGGCTCTTCGGGCCGACCGGGCTTTTCGGGCCGACCGATATGATAAATAAAAAATAGTTGTGTTAAAAAGTATTTTTAAGACACTCATTTCTTCTTCGTCTCAACTTTTAAATGCATGTCCTAAAAATGGTGGACTTCTCGGGTCGGGCGGGCTCTTCGGGTCGGGCGGGCTCTTCGGGCCGGGCGGGCTTTTCGGGCCGGGCGGGCTTTACGGGCCGGGCGGGCTCTTCGGGCCGGGTGAGCTTTTCGGGCCGGGCGGGCTTTTTTCGGGCCGCGTCAACGTCTTAGCTGACGGGCCGGGCCGGGTCGGGCCGTGAAATTTCGGCCCGTGCAGGCCTCTAGGCAGGTATCATTAATAACCGAACTTTAGGGTCATTCTTTTTGGAAGGAAACCTCACAGCTGAACGGTACCCAGATATACCTAATGAAACAATTTGGTTTTAGCAAGATGGTGCTCACCCGCATTTTGGTGTCAATGTGAGAAGATATTTAGATCAGATATTTCCACGTCGGTGGATTGGATGACGTGGTACAATTGAATGGCCACCGAGGTCCCCAAACCTAACGCCTCTAGACTATTTTCTTTGGGGATATTTAAAAGAAAAAGTTTACCAAAATAGGCCAAATAATATTGAAAATTTGAAAAACAAAATTAGATTGGAGACACATAACATACCGGCTGAAGCCATTCGAAATTCCGTCGATGGATTTTACCATCGTCTGGGAGCATGCCAAGTAGAGGGTAGAGGACATTTCCAGCATTTGCCACGTTAAACCACCTTTTTGTTGTGTTTTGTGTTGCTTCGTTACATTTTTATTTTTTTTAAGAAAATAAATAACAAATAAACCATAACTATTGTTAAGTCACAATGTCACAAAATGTCAGAACGTGAAACAATGAAGATTTCTTACCTTAAAAGGTAAAAAAAACATCAATGATTTATCATTTCCGTTTATTTAAATAGGGATTTTTTTAAAACTTTAAACAGTCGCCATATTGAAATAGCTTGACAGAATCGCGTCAAAATTTATGAGCATACTGTACGAGACATTAGCTTTCAAATGACGTATCACAAGCTGTATGTTTCCATTTAAAAGAAAGATCAATATCGTCATATCTTTGACAAATGTCTATAAAAAAACAAACGAATAACGTTAAAATGTGAGCATATATAAAACTAAATTGACGTGTCCGAGCATTTTCCCCAAAAGTTACAGGGTAAGGCTATATTAACTTTATTCCGGACTTCTGGGCAGCCCTGTATAATAAACGTACGTACTCCTCCATTTTTAAGCGGTACTAAATATTTAATACTACCGACTTAAATTTTCCAATTGACAAAGTAAATAGATTTAAATGTGTAACTCAATGTGTAACTTAAATGCAATAAAAAAATCTTAAGACCTGTGTAAGTAGTTAATAGTTTCGGCGGATGTAAGGGCGGTTGCACCGTCCTGTTGAAAATAGCCAAAACGTAGTTCATCGTTAAGTAGTTGCTCCACAAATGGATTCAAAATATTGTCCCTATACCGCTGTGCTATAACTGTGTCATGCCAAAAAAATAGCACCAACAATTCTTCGGGAAACCGGACACCAATTTTTCTAGGATGCAATGTGGACAAAATACGACGGAATACAAAAAAAAAATGGGCATTTTCACTACTTCACATGCATGTATTCTGACATTCACTGTACTCAACTCACATAACCGGTGAGGTGGGACCACGCTTCATCGGAGAAAAATGCCAGGTCTAATAAATCATTTATTTCCAATAACTTTTGGGTAAACCACTGACAGTAATTTTTGTGTCTTTTAAAATCTGCTGCTTGTATTTCTTGGAATACTTGCGCTTTATAAGGAAACAAGTTCAACTAATTTTTAAGAATAGCTAGATATTCCCACTTCTTAAGACGGGAATCTTATACATTTTGTTGGCGTATTTTGCATTATTTCACGAACGTTTGCAACAAGTTCTTCTGTTCTTACAGCTGCCTTTTTATGTTGTGCAGAACCTGTTTCCCTAAACAGAGCCATTCATTTTTTTCTTCCGAGGGTCCGTCCTAGTGCCGGATGCACTTCAACCAGGTTGGGCTCATTGTACTCACCCTAGTTTGTACTTACACCCACTCATTGGTTCCAGATCATTGCACTAGTTTGTGTGGGTCAACTAGGGAGATTGCCGGAATACCTTCTGGTTCTAGTCTTGGTTGCCCGAGTATTTGTTGCCGTTTCCGATCCAATGACTCGCAGTGGCAAATAATATGCTGTACCGTTTCACTTTCTCGCCCCCATAACCTACAGCTTAGGTCTCCGTTGTACAGTTGCATACGGTGCAGGTGCTTCTTGACGGCCATGTGTCCTGTCAGAGTTCCTATGGTAATTCTCAGCTGACTTCTGCTCATCAGAAGTAGCTGTTTTGTTAGGTTCGGGTCTGAGTCCCCAATGAAAGATTTGCTATGGCTTTTGTTTCAGTAGATTTTGTGTTGATTCCTTGTCCATCGTTTTATGACATCTCGTACTGTGCACCTTGGGACTCCGAGTGCCGGTTCTGGACCAATGAATGTTTTCTCCGACCCCTTTTTTGCAAGTTCGTCAGCCTTTCCGTTTCCTGTAATACCTTCATGTCTTGGTACGCATTGTAGTATTACATTGTTAGCTTTTGCCAGGGCCACTAGTTCCTCTTGGCATTCCCATACCAGTCTTGATGTCACCTTATTGCATGTTAACGCTCTAAGGGCTGCTTGGCTGTCGGAGTGTCGGAATGTCGATCCACTTATTAAGATAAGTCCTCCTATTGATTTTATACGCACACTGTAGGATGGCGTAAATTTCCGCTTAGAACACTGTGGGAGATTTACCCAGGGAGAAATAAGCATCTCTCTTCGATCTTACTCCGTGTATCCCTGCTCCGGTACCGTCGTTGGTTCTTGAGCCGTCTGTGTACCAGATTATTGCTCCAGGAGTATCTAGTGTTTTATTGTTCCACGCATCCCGGTCGTCGATTACGGCCTTGAATGGTACGTCATAGCGATATGCAGGGTTTGTGTGGTCTGATCTCATTTCTAACTCAGGTCCCCTTATGATATCGCATAGAAGTACGTGTCCAGTTCCGTGCAGCCCAGAAAGTGACGTAGAACTCTGTAGTCTATATCATTTAATTCTTGCCTTTCCTTTAATCACCAAATGAAGTGGAGGAAGGTTCAGGATGTTCTCCATTGCGGATGTAGCGGTCGATTTCATGGCCCCTGTGATGCTCAAACAGGCCAGTCTTTCATTCCTGGATCTCTCTCTCTTTCAAGTCAGGTATTGCCTCTAACTTCTATTAGTCATTAAGACCTTTGTTGGCCAAGCTTTAAATATGGGAAGGGAGTTCAGCGAAGCCCTGGATCGTTTAAAAAGCGCTTGTTTTTTTGTTAGCTTAAGAAACGCTTAATTTTTCGAGACTTCCATCGTTAGTACCTCTCCACTATTGCTGGAGGCAGCTAATTCTTAGGGAACTTGTAGGTGGAATTTAACGGCTATTGCGCATGTGACCTTATAATTAGTGGGTTGGTGGATACGTCCGTACGTTTGTAGTAATCTGCTAATATTTTGTCATAAAATTTCGTCAGTGTCGGTATTTCAAAGTCTCTGTGTAGTACCCAATTTACAGTATATCTCGGAGAGTCTGCAATTATTTTTAACGTTCTATTTTGTAGCACCTGGAACTGGTTATGCGCTGTCCTACTTATGGTGCACCATATTGGCACTCCATTAGTCAGGACAGGCCTGACGAGAGTTTTGTATAAATTAACTTCATTTGTATAACTTATCTTGCTCTTTTTATTTAACAAACCGTGTATAGAACGAAGCTGCCAGCTTTTTTAGATCTCAATTCGGAGTTCTTTCTCCAATTTAGTCTCTCTTCAAAACCAACTCCCAAATCCTTGACTTCTTGGTCCCAGTTTATTCGAATTCCGTTAACCAAGAGCCCAGGCTCGGGTTTTTTTACTCTGCTCTTCGAGAAGAAAATGGCCTTCGTTTTGGCAAGATTCAGGCGAATTTCCAAACTTCGAAAGCCACTTTTCTAAAACTCGAATGTGCCTCTGCAATCCAGCCACTACCAGCCGCGGTTGATCTGAAACTGAAGTAATTGCAGTGTCGTCAGCAAATAAGAACACCTCGTTATATCATGAACGTACACATTGTACAACATCGGAGTCACGGCTCTTCCCAGGCAATGATAAAAATCCCCAGCAGTAAAAGAGACGTTAGTCAAATTTTGGAGAAAATCGTCCATGCACAACCATCAACTTTTGTGCTGTTTTTGTGCTGCGCGAATTACCCATTCGATAAATTAGCGATAAATCAAATTACTTGTAACGACTGTAAAAGATTATGGAATTACTGATTGATTGGTAATTCTGGTATTTACTGAGATCCAACAGGTATTAAGCTCTACCGCTAAGCAATACAGCCTTAAACGCAAAGCACACTTTGATGATAATAATTTTTGCTCGCACGATATATATTCCTTAAAATGCACGTGACCAGAAATTGTAATTATTGTAAGTAAGTACAATTACTGGACAATTATAATTCAAAAAAGCAATCCAGTTAAAACAATAGACTATCTTTTCTATTAGCTAAATTCATATTTTAAGCTTAGCAATGTTCTTTATCGTCTCTATACAGAGTATTTTGCTATTATGGTAGTCATTCTCATTTAGTTCAAAATTGTCACTCTTTAGCAGTTGGAAAACACCACTTCCTAAAAATGTTTTTCTAAGACAGTAAAGAGCTTTTAGCAAACTCGACTTTACTACTGCAGCAGAATTTTTTAACTACCGTAAATAAAAAACTTGCTGTTGGGATGAAAACATTTTCTCAGTATTGTAGCCACCTTCATAAAACTAACATGATGGTTTTCCAGCGACAAAACTTTGTTAGGTTACGTAATTAATCACTGTCAAAATAAACAGCGACAAAATTTTGAAAAAATAAATTTTATGTTTTAGTTCTTATTTTTAATTTTGCTCGTTATACAGGGTGTTCGGAAAACGCGTTAGGAAATTTTAAGGGGTGATTCTACATGCAAAAATAATGTTAGTAGATCATTTGGTGAAATGTAAAAATCTCCATGGTTACCAAGGTACGGGGGGTTTGAATTTGATTTTTTAATTTTAGTTTTTCGTCATACTACATACATTTTCGAACCGATCCATTTGATATTCGGCATACACACTAAACTCGATCGACTATACAATTTGAAGATATAAGTGCTTCTTTTAAATACCGCGAGAGAGCACTTTACCTGAAACATAAATATTATTTCCGTCATAACTTTTTTCTTTTAATAGTTAGGGCAAAACCGAAGTTGCCGTTTTAATGGCAATTAAAAACATAAAAAATAAGTTACTCTTGATCAAGGTCAATAAACCCCACCGTAGAGCAACTAATCGACATCAAAGTTTTCATTGAAAATGCGAATGCGGAAGAGGCTAGACGGCTTTATATCGCAGCTTATCCTGATTGAAATGCTCCATGTGCCCGAACTTTCATCATTATTCACAGACGGCTTGACGAGGTAGGGAAGAAAGGATTCTCGAAAGAGTAGAGGAACATCCAGGTACGAGTACAAGAAAAGTGACGTTGCAAGAAGGGATTGCTAGTTCTACAGTTTGGGAAACACTTCATGAAGAGCTACTGTACCCCTTTCATGTACAGAAAGTTCAAGCGCTTTATGAGGGTGATTCACGATTACGAGTAAATATGTGCAATTCTATTTTAGAAAAATGTGAAGAAAACAAACACTTTATTGAAACTATATTGTTTACCGACGAAGCAGGATTTATGCGAGATGGGATTATAAATTTTCATAATACTCATCGATGGGCTTATAATAACCCACACTTCATCGTAGAAAGCCGACATTAACTTCGGTTTTCTTTAAACGTGTGGGCCGGAATCGCAGGAGATCACCTAATAGGTCCCCATTTCTTTGACGGGCCTTTAAACGGACGAGAAGTTTATTTACATTTTCTTCAAAATGTACTACTACCTTTGTTGGAAGATGTTGACATACAAACCAGACTAAACATGTGGCTTCTTCAGGATGGCGCTCCACCCCATTTTAGTTTAGTAGTACGAAGATAGCTGAATGAAACATTTCCTAATAGGTAGATCGGACGAAACGGGCCTTTACCTTGGGCGCCTTGTTCGCCAGATCCTAATCCTATGGATTTCTTTTTCTGGTGCCATTTAAAGGCTTTGGTGTATGAGACGCCGGTAAATGACATGAATGATTTGCGTCAAAGAATAATAAATGGATGCGATGTTATTAAAAATAGAGTTGGTATCTTTTTTCGCGTTCAAAGGCATCTTTTAAAGAGTGTAAGAAAATGTATAGAAATGAATGGAGAACATTTTGAAAATTTTCTATAATTTTTTAAAGTATTTTATTAATTACTGATTTCAAATTAGTACCTATTAAGTTGTGCTTGTTGAAAAATGTATTAATAAACCTATAAAATAAATTACTTAGTTGTCAAATTTCACATAATTTGAAACCAAGCCACTTGATTTGCCGCGATTACATTTAAATACGTGGGCATTTGGTTTAAAGCGATGAAAACTTTGATGTCGATTAGTGGCTAAACGGTGGGGTTTATTGACCTTGATCAAGAGTAACTTATTTTTTTTATGTTTTTAATTGCAATTAAAACGACACCTTCGGTTTTGCTCTAACTCTCAAAAGAAAAAAGTTATGACGGAAATAACATTTATGTTTCAGGTAAAGTGCCCTCTCGCGGTATCGAAAAGAAGCACTTATATCTTTAAATTGTATAGTTTATCGAGTTTAGTGTGTGTGCCGAATATCACTTGGATCGGTTTGAAAATATATGTAGTATGACGAGAAACTAAAATTAAAAAATCAAATTCAAACCCCTGTACCTTGGTAACCATGGAGATTTCGACATTTCGCCAAATGATCTACTAACATTATTTTTGCATGTAGAATCACCTCTTAAAATTTCTTAACGCATTTTCCGAACACCCTGTATATCATTCGAGACAAAATTGTGTCTGACAAAACGTGTCTCTTACTTTTATTCAAGTTTGTTGCTCTCTGGCAATTTCCACCACTTACCTGCGTGGGCTTATCGTAAAAAATGGCGTTCACAAAATTGCCTAACAAAAAACGTTCTAACAATCGAATACCTTGCTGACAAGATTTTCTCTCATGATATTATAGGTACGTATATGTAAATATTGTGCCCTAAAATATTTCTCCACTCTTTGGAACGGGTTTTTGCGACTGTTGTAATAACGAACAAAAAAAATTAGCTTTTCGACATTCCGATTTACTGACACTGCCAAAAATAACAATATTTTTTATTATGTTTTCTTCTCACAGTAAATTATCAGAATATCCAATTAAAGTTTTTTCATTAATATAGCTGAACAACTCAACGAAAATAACCCAATTACAATTATTGCGCAACAGGTCATAAAATAATGACGTCTTGCTTTATTAAAACGAAAATCATACTTCCCATTGTGCTTTTAAAACTTAAAATAAACAGAGAAACTCACCGGAAATTAAATTTTACAAACGGAACGGATATCGATTTTACAAAAAAGTTCTGTAAAGAAAATCGGGTCAGATCCGGAACACATGTGGCTTTTCTTTAAAGATTTCATCGACATACATATCTGTTATTTGTCCTGAAATTGACAGTTGAGTTAGATATTACCACAAACAAAACGTTTAGCTACGAACATTTCTCGAATAAGGGACGAGACAGGTTTCCTCTTCGAGGTTTTTTACAGCTTTTACACCTACTAATTTTTTTATAATAATAATAATAATAATAATAATAATAAATCATTTTTATTTAAAAAGTATATAACATACAATTAAATAGTGTCAACAAAAAAGAAACATTATCCTGGCCTAAGAGAAAGACTGAAGAAACAGATGAAAACTTTTACAATATCTCTGCAATTCCCATACATGATAATGCCGTATCGAACATGAGACTCAAAATTCGCATGATACAACATTTTTTTAGTTTCTGAGGGTACGTATCTGCCAATACTCGAAAACTATAGCATACCTTATTTAAATTACTCACAACATAATCGACATAACAATCTTATGAAAGAGTGCTATCCAAAAATATACCTAGCAACTTGGTGCTATTTTGTAAATCTATGTTACAATAATTTTTTATCTGAAAACTTTCAGGTTGTTCAATCCGTGATCTGTTTGTCCTGAACATGGTTAGACCGGTTTTAGAGCTATTAATATAAATAATAAAACATAATATAAATACTAAAACATCCTGTCCAAGGGTGGTCACATCTTTATTAGTCAACAGAACATTAGTGTCATCAGCATAATAAGTTATTTTGCAAGTATTATTCAAAGAGTAGAGTTCTGTTGTGTTATTGATGAATGAAATTGGGCCAATAACGCTACATTGTGGTATTCCAAAGTATTTTTTGTTTTGGACAAGACTCTGTCTCTACCTTTACCTATCACTACTTTCTGTTGCCTTTCTAAAAGATATGGTTGAATCCACTTTGGAGCTGTTCCCCTGATGCCATACAGACTCAATTTATTTATACACGGTCTCCCATTAATATTGAACCATAGAACAAATAAATGAAGATATTAGAGATTAAAATTGGTATATACTACGAAAAAAGTATATATATGTGAATTGAAGCCGTTAAAAAATATCTGTCTACAATTTTACTAACTTGATATCCGGTAAAACTATCTTTTGAATCGAGCCCAAAATATTTCTCCGATGAATGACATCATTGGTGAGCACTGTCATAAAATAAGGACAACGAAAACAAGCATTGTCAGAACATAGTGCATTTTTTCTCATTACAGGTTTAGTTCAGGTTAGTTACAAACTGTAGGTAAAAGGGTTGATGGCAACTAGTGGGTTTATTCAACACGGGACGCCATTCAGGATTGTAAAACAGAATTTCCAAACATAGTCATGCATTTTGACCAGTTTCGGCAAGTTTTGAGTAGATCTATGGCAAGAATTGAGGCATAATATTTCCACAAACCCCCATTCGGCAAGTTAATGTGTCCTACGGGCTTATTGCACGGTGCGCCAGACAACACGACTGGTTTCCAACATCCTAAGAGGATTTAATCGTCGCATGTCAACAGGAGCAGTATTTTTTGACGCTTCTAAAGCTTTTGACAATGTCTGGCACGACGGACTAGTACTAAAATAATAAGGGCAAGCATGCCTGATTATCTTATCAGGCTAATTATATCATACCTTGAGGACAGGATCTTTGCAGTACCGTTTGAAAATACAATTTCAACAATTAGAAAAATCAAAGCAGGGATCCTACAAGGGCCACCCCTAGCAGCGAATCTTTATAATATTTACACAGCAGCCATTCCGCACAGCAATCAGACACAACTATATCTGTTTGCGGACGATACTGCAATAACTGCCACCTCAGGAGTGCCCTGGAGAGTGGTCAAAAGTTTGAACCAGCATGCATTTGTGCTGCAAAAATGGCTTGAGCCTGGAGATTAAGGCTCAATGAGGAGAAAACGCAGGCAATACTCTTTTCGAAGGCAAGGCTAAGACTGCCTGAATAAAGGGTTAGAGTTAATAATAAACCAATTATATGGTCGAACAAAGCAAAATATATTGGCCTTGTTTTCGATAAGAAACTTACCTGGAATGAAAACGTTGACGAAAGAGTCTCAAAAGCACACAGACAATTGGGTGCAGTGTACCCGTTAATTTGTAAAAACAGCAATATCACAAACAAAACGAAAATGACAATATACAGAACAATTATCAGACCAGTACTAACATACGGAATACCATCATTGTGTACAGCAAACAAGACAAGACACAAAAAACTACAAATCTTACAAAACAGGACAATTATAATCGGACTAAACGTACAAAGACACGTACCAGTTAGAATGCTCCATGACGAAATAAAAATTGAAATAATTAAACAATACATGACAAGGATAATTACGAACCACCACAGACGGACAGACGTATCAACAAATAATCTTATAACAAATTCACACATAAGATCACAGCCACAGCACACATTCAAAATGCCGAAAGACTGGCTCCCACCCTGAATGCTGAATTATCATGAAAAATATCAAAAAATCAACATAAAAAAACTGGAAAAGAACAACGACTTGCTAGAAAAAGAAGAATGAAAAAAGAAAACAGCAATAAAAAAAGAACAAACAAAAAAGCTTCAAAAAACCATTCGAAAAGAAAAGTCTGCAGCAAATAGAAGTAAAAGCCAAGAAAGGCTAACTTAAGAAGCCAACAGTACAGAAGAGTATCCTACGGCACCTGCAATGCAATCCTAAAATAACACGTGTGATAATCCTCAGCGACTGTATGTTTTACAGTGGTTTATTAGTAATGTGCATAATTATAAAAACGTCTGCGAAAAAAACTCCTCATTCCTCGTGACCTCCCCCCCCGCCAGCACCTTAACTTGCTTCCGAATATCCGAATAAATAGAATCAAATGACCCAAAGCTGAATACTTTCCTACTGTATTCTACCTCAGCTCAATAAGAGCCAAGTGTGCAATAACAACCCCACTCCCCCCATAGAAGACCCTCTTAAGAAGCAATAATAAAAACAAAAATAAGTTAAATTTATTGACTATACTTAAGAAAATCCCAATGATGAACGAATAAGAGAATATGTTGCTTAGGCGATCCTCATTTCTTTATAGAGAAGCCACTGCATCCTTAAAAGAAAAGAAAATTAATTATGCCGATTTTTGAAGAACTACTTCTAGCAGGATTGCGTACCACTTCACGTAACTCTTGATACTCTCAACATCTTCTCTGGCTTCTAAGGCAGGCAGTGCTTGCTTATTGTGCCATGTGTGTCATCAATTTGTGTGTAATTCTGGAGACCTGAACTTGTCGAGGCCACCAGCATTAGTGCCTCTTAACAATATCTCAGGGCAGTCAATTCTTTGGAAACTTGTAGGTGGAGCCCCTATTCTGCAGTATCTGGAACTTGTTGCGCTCTGACCTGGTTATTGTGCACCATATTGACACACCATAAACCATGAGCGGCCTGAACAAGGCTTTGTACGAGTTAACTTTGGTTCTATATCCAATTTTACTTTTCTTGAGAAGCAAGCAGTAAACTGAACTTAGCTGTTTGGTAGCCTTTTCTATCCTAAGTTCAGAGTTTCCTCCAGTTTAACCTCGCGTCAAAAACCAGTCCCAAATACTTGACTTCCTGTACCCAATTCACCTGAATGCCATTTACCGATAACCTGGCCTCAGGTCTTCTCATGCACTGCACTCGAGAAGATAATGGCTTTAGTCTTGGCGGGATTCCAGCTAATATTTCAGTCCGAAAGTCATTTTTTCATGGTTCTGATCTGCCTCTGTCTGTAGTCTTGTTACCACCAGCCATGGTTGTCTTGACACCATAGTGATTGCAGTGTTCTCGGCGAATAGATAGGTACAGCTTATTTTATCTATTCTTCGGGATATCATGAATATATTAATTATACAGCATGAGAGCGAGGGGAGCCCTTGCGTGTCTTTTGCCCTGATCTATTTTGGCTCAGAAGTCGCACCCTCCGACGTGACTGCAAAACTTCTGTTCTGCAAAAAGAAGGTGATTCTTTTAATTAGGTATTTGGGGCCCCCAACCTTATTAATTCTAACATCAGACCGCAGTACCAGACTTTGTGGAACGCTTTTCAGATAACGAAGACAACCGCACCCGTCTGTTGAAATCTTGAAAGACCATGGTTGCCAGCCTAGTTGTCTGACTTACCCTTGACAATTTTAGGTGGCCACAATGGTCGTGCAAGCTCACGCAATGCAAATTCTCTTTATGGCCATACTTTAAAATTTAAAACTTTAGGTACTTTGTGATATATATTATATGTTTTTTTTTTAATTCTCTATATATCACACAATGACAATGGCAATAATGTAATTTTCTTAAAAATAAAAATCGTATAGCAAAACAGTTCTATATTTTTTTCTACCTTCTACCTAGAGGGTCGGACACAAATGGCCAAGATGTCATCTGACATGGGTCCAGTATTCTCGGACGTGGTAGATATTAATGTAGGGGTCCCACAAGGATCCATACTAGGCCCTTTGCTCTTTATAATCTATGCCAATGATCTGCATAGCGTTTTTGAGGACCTGTCTGTGGTCCTTATGTCTTACGCTGATGACACTAATTTAATAATCAATGTATCACATTGCGACGAGGTTGAACCGGTGGTCAATCTGGTCTTTGCCAAGGCTAGTTAGTGGATGTTTGAGAATAAATTGGTCATAAACAACGATAAGATTGCATGCATGTTATTTAGGTCGGTAAAGTCGAACTTAAGTATAGAGAAAATCAACCTGAATGGAATTAGATTAGACTTTCTGGAAGAAGTAAAGCTTCTAGGGTTTTATGTTGATAGCCATTTAGCCTATAACTGGCATATTAATAACTTATGTAAACGGTTGTCATCTGTATGTTTTGGACTGAGAACAATGTGAAATCAATGTAGTGACTTCATACTGAAAACATTATATTACTCAAACTTTTATTCACATCTAAGATATGGCATGGTTCACTGGGGTAGGGCCACAAATGTTAACAGGGTTTTTATATTACAAAAGTACTTATGCTGTTCGTATTATTAAGAGTTTAAATTTCGGGGAATCTTGTCGCCAAGCCTTTAGGGATTTAAATTTTTTTACTGTTACCGGTTTATATATATATATAAATTACTTTGCTTTGTCCGGAACAATATGATATTATTTCAAAAGAACTGTATCAATAGATATGATACCAGGAATAATAGATTATTGATTGCCGACCTGCACTCCACGGCTCTTCACCAGAGAGGGGCTTATTATCATGGCTGCCTCTTCTATAACGCATTACATGACGAAATTAAAGCTGCTCCGTCTTTAAACATGTTTAAAAATAAAATCAAAAAGCTGCTTATTGACATAAGCCCTTATAATATAGCCGAATTTTTTGACAAGGTTTAATTTTTTTTTTTGACAAAATTTAATTTGCGTGTTTTAATGTTGTAATATTTTATATTGTAAAATTGAATACATTATACTCTTCAACCATTTTTCAAATGTAGGTATAATCTTTAAATTAAGTTTATTTTATTGTTAACGTATTTTAACAAATTTGACTCACTTTCTATGTAAAATTTGCATATGAAAATAAAGACTATTAAATAAATAAAATAAATAAATAAATAAAATAAATACCTAGGATAAACCTTTCAAGAGTAATAATTCAATATATGTGTGATTTATTCCACGACCTATCTTTAGGGCATTTTTTTTTATTTTACCTTATACTTAATTAACCTAGTGCAAATAATAAGTTAAATACAAAAACACCATGTTCAAAGTTGTTAAAATAAATTGCTTAAGAAGTGTACAACTAGTCGATTCAAAATTTGTCTGAAACCATTAGCTTCGACTTTCGAAAGGTCGACCATCAGCATCGGTTTACGAAAGGTCAAATACATCATTATTTACCTATCTTTTAGAACTAAACTACAAGGCGATATTCAGTTTCCTAAAAACATTTTTACATAATAAAGTTTATTAGAGCAGGATTAACTTTTTTTAGGGAATTCCTAATACATAAACATATTTTTTATTAGTACCATAATATTTTTGTCATGAATATAATATACGGTTAAGATACATACTTAACCTACCAAGATGCTGAAGTCGGCTTATATGTTTTTTAGTACTTATATATCCTCCATATGTTTAGAGATAATAAAACACTATTAGCTTTATGTATACAGTACAACTCTTAATCGTATAATAAAGGTCAAATTAATTTATAAAATTATTCACGATTTTTTGTTATTATTGACTGGTTAAATTGTTCGTAAAGTTCTTTACAATTTAAATGACAATAAACTATGGGATCATTTAACATTTGTATATTCGGATAGATCATGTATCTTGAAGGCTCTTTGTATAAACGAAAATAAGTTTTTCACTCCTTCTTAGTCACATTAAGAAAATATAAACACAGAGCTTATCACACAGTACCAAGCTATAAGCATCAACAATAGCAAAGAAAATAATTACGCTGAAATGCATAAAAATACCACTTATTTCTGTAGTTCTTTTGGCATTTTAGCTTTACGAAAAAATAGAAAATGCGCTAATTACTGAATTAGTTTACAACCAATATCCTTGCGAAGCTATTTAAACCTTAATTTACGCGTGGTTACTGCTTCTTACTAACGGACCCTCCTGGTGAAGCGACACCATGAATTAGTTCACAAATAAATTGTCATATTATTATAATATCATTAGAGAGACAATTTTTTCGACAAAATTTTTGATTGCCTTGGAAGTTGTGATTTCGTAAATAATATTTTTTACAACAACGAAATTCCCACATAGCAACAAACCTGAACAAAAATAGGGGAGCCATCTTGCTGTTAACAATTTTCCCTCGAATGATTCGAATGATTTTCGACATGACTATATCCCGAGAAGAACGACCAATGAACAATAAAATATTATTTTTTTTTAAACGATTCGCTTGACAATGACTAATTATCTAACCCAACAAAATATTGTCGCTGTAGTCAGAACATGCCGATTCTGTAAAGGTGAGTTCATGCAACTATTTTACAAGTAGAAGAGTCATGGTATTTTGTCAGTACAAGGTGTCGCAGAATTCCTTATTGAGAAAATAGTATATTACATACCGAGGTGGAAAGTGTTTCATTACTGTCGAGAGTGTCGCCTCGGTTATAAATCTCGAGACGGTAATGAAACTTTACACCGGGGTATGTATACTACGTAATTTACAATCACTTCATCCATTTCTTATTATTAAAAGCAAAATGTCGTTTTGACTTTTTCATTTAAAAATTAGACAGACATTAGAATTTAAAATAACCGCAGGTGGTAAAATAATAATAAACATCAAGATAGCAAATATCACTTTTTGAATATGATTTCCATGTCACTAAACAATATAATATGATTATTTGAAAACGTATGTAGTGTCAAAAATTTTGCAAAACATCGAAAAGATGCTATCAGATGAGGAATTTGAGTTTGCTGCTAGTCCATCAGAAATTCGGACACATTGTCTATGGAAAATATTAAAACTCTTTTGGAACAAGCGCCCATAGAATTTCTTGTTCAAAATGTATTTTAGGCCAAAAGTTGACAATTTCTATATAAACTTGTTATTTTATACATTTGTAGGTCGCATTGGTTATTGGTGTCGTAGGCGCCTGCCGATCAGATGAATTATACAAAATGAAAAGAACAGACGTTCACTTTTTAAAAGAAAAGGTCGCGATTGAAATACAGAATAGCAAAACGTACCAGCCACGATGATTTATGATAACTAATAAGAAATGGATTGCACCACTTAAAGAGAACATAACTTTTTGAAAAAATATACAGGATGGAAAGCTATTCATGCCAATCAGATATGGAAAAACTACTAAACAATGTATTAGGCAATTTAAGTCAGTTTCCAAAAAAAAAATTGCAGCTTTTGTGAAGCAGAATATTGAAAGTTTTACTGGCCACTGTATCAGAAAAACAGTGGCTTCTTTACTAGCAATATTATTATTACATGCATGGTTGTTAATAAAACTTGTTTTGGGGCGAATTAAAACACATAATTAATTTTCTGTTTACTGTGGCATAACATAGTATTAATTTCATCAGGTGAAATATATTGCAGGGAAGAAATTAACCAAAAAAAATGTGCTTGTTCAATAAAATTATTTAATTGCCAAATATTTTCTTGAGTGAAACAAAATTTTATTGGGCAATTAAATTTTGGTAATTTAGTTTTCTCCGGAGTTTCTTTTATAAAGGCTTTATTATTAGAACAAAATATTGACTCCTTCAAATATAGGATGCACAAATAGTATTATTAAGCTTTTATCCCCGTGCAATTCCTCTACTAACATTTGCCAAAATTCTAAGTTAAACCCCATGGTAAAAATGTAGTTGCCAGACTAATGCCCGGTTGTACAATTCGCGCTTAAGCCCGAGTTCAGCTAAATTCATCGAGCGTTGTACCTTGAAACTTAAGTTCAAGCTTAATAGAACTAGGTTTTCTTGAATGAAATTTAGTGCACAAATTGGCAATGTTGGAGTAGAGTACCAACCTACTACATCAAGTAATTCTAGAAACTCTGCATTGTCAATAATATTTTCGAAATGATCCAAATCCATTTTAAATTATACCTTTTTATCATAAACGTCAAACTTGACGACTTCTCAGGTTATTTGTTTCTAGACTTTTGACTCTGAAGATCAGTATGATAAGCTTAGTTTTACTACTAATTTTACTTTCCGCATTGTGTGTTTAAGTGATTTATTAGAGGACTGGGGAAAGGTGTTTAAGTACTATATGATTAGCTGTAAGGGTGGAATAATTCAGCGTTTTCAGAATAGAATACTAAAGAATATAGTTTTTGTTATAAAAGTAACGAAAAACGACTATACTACGTTAATGTCGAGGCTATCCTACTCATCGATATCAAGGGTTTGAAAAGAGGGCTCAAGAGTGTAAACCCCTTTGAATTAGTAAAATAGTTTCAGTGCAAATCAGAGTAAATAGCCCTACACGTTAAATTATAGTGTGGTACTATAGAGCCTAAGGATTATTGTTGCAACATGACATAATATCGTAATTAATAATTTACTTAATAACCTAGTTATGCAAGACCTATTGTATAAGAAGTGAAGACAGAACGATAGAACAACGCCAGTGCAACTTAGTTGCGACAACTATTTTTAGTGAAAACATATTTAATTGACGGAATCATTGCCGAATTGGGTCTACTAAAACGTAAGTTGTGATAAAGTAATATTACGTGTATTAACTTTATTAATTAAACGCGAGTTTACTACAACAAAACTATATTCAAAATTGCAATATTTACAAAAGAACTTTTATTTTTAAACAAGGCAAATGTAAAGAAATTACATATTTCGGCCTATACCGTAATCTCCGATACTCCGTATATATGACTTACTCTCTTGAAGCCCGCCTGCTGTGCTTTCTTTTTCTCTGTCTGACTTAGTGTTTTTTTTCCTTTATCGGGTGACGACTATAAACATTTTTATACCAGGTGAAATAGTTTATACGTGTTTGCCCGACATAAATTTTGATGCAGCCAGTTAAGTTTTAATTAAATTCCTCAATCAAATAATTTAATTTGGCGAATAAAATATTTTTTTATTCGTTTTAAATTAAATATTTTTATCTTTTTCTCAGTGTAAATTGACTTTCATCATAAAAAAAGGTAAAGATGTTCTTGTTTAATTAAAATATTTTATAACATGGTTCAACTGTGCGCCCTGGACTCCAAAATAATGAGTAATAATAATAATGGTTAATGAAGAATACCCTGAATATCATCAGCTATTTAAAGAGGGATTTTTTCTCAGAATGCGCATATATGCCACACATTCCTTTCTTTTCATGAGCTTAGTGTAAATTGGTATAAATATCACTAAAATTGGAATTTTACAACAAGATCAAGACACCTGGGTTTATTATTTTTATTTCCACTAAATGTCATAGCTTAGATCGAATTATTACAATTGTTATATTTGTGAATGTTATTCTGTTGTTTGGTTTGCTCGGTTTTTTTTGCCTCCTAATAGTCCCGTTTTAAAACCGTGCGACTTTTTTTTTGGGGTCACGTTAAAAATGTCGTCTAGTCTACGCCGTACTATTGTTTGGACGATCTCTAAATTAGAATTAGGGATGCCATTCGAGAGGTGAAAACAATAAAAGAAGTACTTTCCCGCCATGTAAAGCTGGGACAAATTTAAATGAAAACTCTGTACAAGACACTCTGGTAAAAAATAGCCAGTAAGTAGAAGACAGCTGTAAAAAACGGCAGGCCATATATAAGTATGTTATGGATAATACCCTTGACGACTCAGTTCAAACGAAACAATTTTGCGATTAAATAAAACTACTTTACAAATATGAAATTGTGGGGTTTACCCTTATTCCATAGACGAGGTGTATCCAAAATTGAACAATACGTGCCAGAACGCATTCATAATACAGAAACAAAGATTTCAATAGTAATACATCATTGTTGTTACAGAAATAGGTTTACAGGTGCTTTGTATGGAAATAGATTAATATTATTAATGCCGAGAGCACCAAACGTGGATATAATTCAGCTGGCATCAATCACAGGGATGTATAATATAATTGTGTGAAAGAAGAGTAATGTCCCAAATATCATATCAACTGATATAAAATTAATATTTTAGTTTTACGAGCAATGAACACTATTAACACCGTTCAAAAAAGAGTTGGGAATTATTTTAAACCTTTTAGGCTTTGCTGCTAAAACGATAAATTATAGCGGTTCGTTATTGTACTTGTAATAGTTGTTTTTTGTTTTACTCCTGTTGAGAAATATGTATGTTGTCGTTATACTATTTTGATAAAATTAAGCATAAATAAGTCGACTTTTAAACAGCGTAATTTGAGGAAATAATGACTTTAATCATTTTTGGTCACATATTTCAATAGAACTTAGTGGACTGTTCGAAGCAAATTACCCCAAACCAGATTGCAAGTCAGAAACACCAGACTAGACTGGTGTAATAATGTTAAATATCTGGGTCTGTCGTTTGATAAGTGGCTGGCTTGGACAGATAACGTACACCAACGCTTAAAAAAAGCGAATGGTCAACTTGATGCTATCTACTCACTTACCAGTAGAAGTAGACTAAATTTATGTACAAAGACTTTGTTGTACAAGACAATTACTCGGCCCGTACTTACTTACGGTGTTGCCACTTGGTGCACCGTAAATAAGTCAACGTTTAGAAAAATTCAGGAATTTCACAATAAAAAGCTCCGAATTATGACAAATGCTCCACACTTTACGATGATTCATACTTTGCATAATAACCTACAAATACCGACAATCACTAAACATATAGACAAACTAATTATTGACTACTACAAATAAACGGACGTTTCCCTGAATCCCCTAATCACACGATCACACGTTCACACGTTCACTCAAACCATATAGAATACCGAGAGACTGGCTCACTCCTCCCTAGCTCCCGCCTCTGCCACCATAGTTTCGACCCAGCAATGGCCAAACTAACGATTTAAAAGTAACCTTTTCTTCGCTGCCCCCCCCCCCCTCCCCCCCCCCGGTACCTCAATAAAATGTGAATTTAGAAACTTGAAATCAATCCCTCTGTTCAAGATCCGCTCAGAAGCAACTCTGTTTAAAAATTGAAATAAAGGTCGAGGACCGATTCAAGAAACGAACATGATCTAGAGTGGACTGTTCGAGTTTTAAAATAGCGTCGCATATCAAAGTCAAAATCAAAATAATATGATTTATTGTTTGGAAGAACTATCTTAATCGACAAAGCGTTTATAAACTCTAATCAACAATAAAATATAAAATAGTAATATTTGAATAAAAAATACAAATAATTATGACAGATTATCATAAAAATATTCATTTATGGTATAATAGGTTTTTTTCAATAATAATTTTTTAACAGTTTTTTAAACATATTAAATTTGACATGTTTTTAAAATAAGCTGGAAGATAATTAAAATTTTTTTAGAATCATAAATTATAGATTTCTTTACAAGACCTAAATAATGAATAGGTAAACATATATCAAAGTAAATCTGAAGGTTTCTTCCATTCGCCGGATTTATCCACAGACACGTTTCGCCGTATCACGGTTCGTCAGTGAGGCTATAGAATCCGACGAAAGGAAGCAACACCCGAGAGTCTACTTGTCTCAAAAGAATCAACGGACAATTTCAGATGTAGCTTTTGAGCGTCATCTCGTGGCAATCAAAAGCATCACCTGGCCTATCCAACAAGAATCAGTCAGAAACGGAGAAGGAAACTCCTGCAAAGGCCAGCCCAGCCTGTCATTATTACAGGAGACGCCACCAGGAGCGCAGCATTAAGAGCCAATGCGGTGTTACACTGACGAGCCGTTATACGACAAAACGCGTCTGGGGATGAATCCGACGAAAGAAAGCAACCTATAGATTTTCTAATTGTTGGTACTCGGTCCGCAAAGCGAAGTCTTGTCTTGTATTATAAGTAGGTAAATTAATATTATTTCTATGTTTTTTATTTCTAGTCAAACAATTAAACGGTTTCCAATACCTATATAAATTGCAGTTAGTGTTAAAATCTTTTGTGAGATGAACAAAGGTTTGCAAGAATCTCTAGATCTTGCTTTGCACAAATACCTGATAGTATTTTTCTTGCAAAATAAAAATAGAATTAACAAGATATTGACATGAATCTTCTCGGAACCAAATTCCATATAGCAAAACGGATTCTACTAAAGCAAAATAAACGTTTCAAAGAACTGTATCATTTACTTCATGGGAAAGCACTCTCAGGGTATAACAGACTGATGCTAGTTTTTCACCTAACTTTTATGTAATAATATGTTCATTAAAAGAAAGATTTTGAGTAATGTTAATTATTATATTGTCAAAAATAATAAGTTAAGTGAATATCTAAAAGTAGGTATATTGGTTTTAGTGATATTAAAAGAAAGTATAGATTAGAGTCAAACTATATATACTATATATATACAATATATACTATTATTGTATCATATTCATACATGGAAAATTTACCATTTATAAAAATTCACGCAGGGTCATTTAAATAGATTAGAAATAGCAATCACTAATGCAGGCGTAGAGATAATAACTTACTATCTTGTGGTTAAAGAACATTGCTGAAGAAGCTAGCATTAAACTCCTGTTAAAAATACAGGATATATTTGGGATATTTAGCTACAGAAGATTCATTTTGCACACATCTCATTCTCCTATAACAATAGGTAAAAAGACACACACGCGGTGCAATACAATGGAAACGAGCAGGTTCAAGCAAAGCTTAAGATTCGCATTGAAGTGTTTTGATTTTGAATGTTTTTTAGGTATATTTAATTTGCTAATTAAAATTAATAATTCAAATCATTTTTAGAACTTTATAAATCTTTCGGGTTTATTGTTGTGATTTTCGTAAACAAAAGGAAGGAGCTTTTGTCCCACAAACCACATCAGCTCAAATAGTTATCCTAAAATAATGATATTTAGCAAACTTTAAACAATACACTTTCACACAGTTTAGGAAAATCATTATTTAATAAAGAAACGTAATTTATTAGGTTTTCAAAATAGAGATGGTGATAAATTTAAGTGTCATTAACATTGTCAGCTTAAAATGATAAATGAAAATGAACTGCCTAGATTATGAAAAGCAGGTTGAAGTACGGATTCTTGAGCATCGCTTTAGCGTATGAGCGAAACAGTTAATATTAACCGAGATATTATCTAAGCAAACACTAATACCAAACGAACTTAATTTTATGTCATATCTTATAAGTTTAACCCTATTAAAGTGCCTTCAAAGTTTCACTTTGGACTTAAAAGAATACTGTACTTATTAAAGCCGATCCGCACCTATGCATGTTAACCCTGCATTTTTAACCCTGCGTTAAAATTGCATGCAATATGGTATTCACATTTATTCACGTTAGCATGAGTGAAAGTTGCGGCATTTTCCACCTTTAAAATAGAATAAGTTCTAACCCCATGCAGTTTTGTCAAAATTCCCTAGAAATGTCTGTTGGTGGAATTCATTTATAAATAAAACCCATATATGTATTAGAACTAATGGCTATTACCCTGAATATCTTGAAGCAACAACAGAGATAGAAGATCCAGGGTCATTTCGACTTATGCGCATGCGCTGTAAGGGTATTGCCAAATGTACTTTAATTTCTTTAGAACAGGGCAGAAGAGTAAGCCTTAGAAAATTAGAGCAATGATAAAATTAGCAAAAATCTTGCTAGAAAATTACAGAATAAGCATTAAGTCCGTACTTACAAGTGTTTTCAAATTATTTATTTTCATTTGTAAACTAAAGCGCGTCAATTAAAGATTTCATATAACTGCAGGCTGACAACATGACAACGTCTAATTTTTACTGACATAACCTCGAAATCTCTAGCAAACGGTGATTTGCTTGACAGTTCGTTTCTTCGATTTGTGCCAACGGCTTTTGTGTACTGTTTATCTTTACTTTTTTCTAAATTTTTATTGTGTCTGTACAAAGTGTGATAATTTTGTGCAAAAGCCGAGGCAAAACATAATATTTTGCATTATTTGCAACAGGCGTAAAAACCCGAACAAAGATTTATCGTTACACAGGTATGTGCCCAGACGGGATATTTCTTTCTTTTTTAGGTTTATCTTACTTACGTTAATTTTGTAAAGAAACAATAATTGGGTGGTTCATTTTCTAAAAATTATAATTGCCTCTGCTGATGTTAATATAATTAGGTACCTACCAATGTTTACCGAAAATTGCATGTAATCCAAAGAGACCTACAAAAACCTATATTTTACCTGTTGAACTCTAAAAATATATATCTATCTGGATCATCATCCAGTTCCTTGTTAATCAGGTGTAAATTTCCTTAATTTTGTAGGAGCCAGGGCCAACCCCACCATCGCCTTTGTCTATCATGCAAACCACTAGCTCCTAATATAGAACAAATCAATAAAAGGTCTTCTGCATCTATATTTTTTATTGGCAATAAACTTCAACTGAACTGGGTTTAAGAAATTCAAACACTTTACCATTAAGGCCCGGTTGTACAAGTCGAGCTCAAGCCCGAGTACTAGAGAACCACGTTCAACGATGAACCTGTCGAAAACAAGGGATACCGTTGTACATGCCAATTTTAAACCGAGCTCCACTGATCGTCGTTCACGCAAATAAGCGTATTGTTGGTAACAGGTCTCACCTGCGTAGAGATACTTGTTCTGTCAAAAATGATATGTTTGGATAATTTGAAAAATTATTGGTTGTATTAAAGCTTTTTAGTTCGTGTCCTGTGTTGGAGATTGTAGTGTTTTGAGTGGTGGCTTTCCATTTCTTTTTAATTTAACAAAATTTTGGTAAAGGAAGAAAGTAAAAAACTGAATTTTTTAAAGGTAATAGTTATTTACGATATAAGTGTTGTAAAGATTCATATTACAACACGAGATGTTAAAGTTGTTAAACGAGGCGTCAGCCGAGTTTAATAAAACATCGAGTGTAGTTATATGAATTTACAACAAGAATATTGTACAAAATTTTATCTACTTTCATCTATGAATAAAAATATTTGGCAAAAGGCATTTTTAAAAATAAAAATGCACCTGCTATTAAAAATCGTTTTGTAAGGGCATCTATTACAGCACTAGTGCTGTAATAGATGCCATTACAAAACGATTTACAGAACTGTAAAATTCATATTACTAAATGAAAGTAGATAAATAATTTTACTGTTAATGTTGTGGAAAATCCGAGGCAAACACTTTATAATATCAAGTTTTCAGGAAATGTCTGAAGTAAAGCGGTCTGCAAACTTTACTTCCAAAGAAGAATCCATACTCCTTTCTTTAGTTAAACAATATTATAGTAATAAAATAAATAAATAAATAAATAAATAACTGTTTATTATTTACCCATGCATTCACAGCATTACAATATATTATAAAAATTGGAAATAAAATTATATTTATACTATAAATACGAGCAAATAAATGGCTATCATTTCAGACTTCTGCACTCGGCAGATTCTGTTATTAACATGCAACGTAGTATTGTGGGCATTTTTATAAACTGATTATAAAGTCCTGCAATAGCTCTTGTTACTCTCCACATTACTCGCCTTGCTGTACCTTTGTCAATACCAACAAAATCTCCAACCGTTTGAAGAAAGTTTCCTGTGGCATAATACGTTAAAGTTAATAAAACCATTTGTTGTGGTGTTACAGCATGATTCCTAAAAAAGAAAATTCAATTAGAATAGTGTGGAGTGAGTGAGAGAATCCTTATTATATAGGTGTAGTTATCACTCGAGTTATAATAAGAAAAATCTCTACTTACTGTTCTGTTAAAGACCTAATTTCTGGCTAAATTTGGTCAACAACAAAACGTACTCCGTGTTTTGTTAAACGAAATCGCTGAATAAATTCTTTGTCGTTCCAATATTGGAAGTGATCTAGCCTTTATATATATATTTTATCTTTATATTTCTTGGTTCGCCTTCGAGCATGCCTTAGAACTTCAACTGCTTCAACAAAATCTTCATCATCTGTTAATTGAAGGAAATTTTCGCGAACGTTTGGATCCATATTATTTTTTTTTTTTTTCAAAGAACAAAAATTACGAACTTCACAAATGCACGGAAACGTCAACAATATCTTTTCGGTTATGTTGTCAAAAAAATTGATGAACTTGGTTTAAGCCCATGAATTCCATGGTTCAACAGAACCGCTGAAAATGACGGCTTTAGAACCAAGCTTATGCTTGAACGTGCTTGGTACAACTGGGATTCGTATCCTGAGTAGAGTTCAGCCTTGAACCGAGTCTGAACTTGGATTGTACAACCGGGCCTAAGTGTCAATTTGCTGTCGGTTTGAACAATGTTAAATTGCATCAATGTTAAATCAAAAAATGACAAAAAACTCAATTTCAAATAAACAAAATCATAAATGTGGACATATCAGGACTTTTGATGCGCATGCGTTAAAAATCATAATATCAGCGGATGCATTCATGATTCAAAATTGCAGAGTGAACATGCATGAGTGAGGATCGGCTTTTAGAAATACTGCTTTTCAACGATTTTTTGAAAAGACAGCTAGCAATTTTGGTAGTAAGAGCCTTGAGCTGGATTTATAATGTTCGCAAAAGTGAGGTTCAGTTGGCGTTGGAAATAAGAGTTCAGTTTAAACGAACAGTTCCATTATAAACTCAGTTCATGCAAAGTTCGATAGTTTCGAAAAGTTCCCGGGTAGTTCGAGATAACCAATTTTTATGTTCGGAGTTCGGAAAGTTCGTTCCAACCAATGAAGACGCTATTATAAAGTCATGTGATTCGTTGTTTACGTCGCCATTCCGTTTTTGTATTTGTATTTTCTTTCTGTCGTAAGGTTAGTTTGTGTTTTGTGCCGGAAAATTGAAAAAGAAAAAATGGATAGTATGGAGAGTGATGGCACTAATTTGTTGTTACTCGACTTTATTTAAAATTAGGAAATATTTCAATTAATTCTATTGGGCACAAGCAATCAAGCAACAACTTTTCGAACTTCGCTACTGATTTTATAAATACCATATTCTGAACTGTCGAATATCCTACCTCACCAACTTAAACATAACTTTAACCTCGCCAACTTTTCGAGTTTATAAATCCAGCTTTAAAGTGGGATATTGAACGTTAGGTTGAGTTTCTTGTTATTCGATATTCTCATCAGTGAGGGTATTATTCCTCTTTCTACTCTCAAACAATTTGTTGTAGTGTAAATTCTCTAACAATGGAACCCAATGAGCTTGACGTCAAAAAGCAACAATAATAATGGTTTTCATATTCCCACTGACTCAGTACATCAGTTATCTCCCAACATAGGTTGGTAATTATACCGAAGATGGATTTCAGTAATTAATTTAGCCGATATTTATTAGACAAGCAACTCTCCCGGATCCATTGCCTCACTAGATAATTCATATTTTGAATATAACTAAAACATTTAGCATTAAATGGAATACTCTTACTCTGAATTAATGTAAGCGATATAGGTACACTATAAAATAATATTATTAATGTGCCCGACACAAAAAAAAATAGCACTTACCTCCTATAGTATTTTTAAGCTAAGAGAAATGTTAGTTGAGGTTAGGTTTTGGTTTTTATGGCATGTGTTACTTTCTTGTTACTTTTATTTTTAGTGTGGGTTTATGTCGATTCAGGACCGGATTTATTTTTTTTTTATACATATATTATCTAAAATGCGACCAGGTCTATGAATCAACAAAATCAACTTTAAATAACGGAAAATAAGTTAAGGGGGTTAAAAAACTATATTATTTATTAATTTTTGAACGTGATTAATTGCGTTTATAGCAAAATTTCGACTTAAGTGTTATAATAATAATGATAATAATAAGTCTTACTTTTCGACATTTAAAGCAAACATATGATTTTTTAAATAGGACACCCGGTATATTTTCTTTTACTTGATTTTTTCAATAATACATAATAGTTGATAGTTACTATTAACAATAAACGCATAAATCGAAAAATGTAAAGAATTAGGGCAGTAGGCTATGAAGCCATTGAAACAAACAAAAGAATATCTATCTGGCATGTCTTTTTGTCAAAATGTATAGGCAAAAATATCGTTTTGTCAAAATACATGTCATCATTTTACTAAGGTTTAAAAAAATGACGAAAATGTAGTAGTATGAAAATTTTGATTACGACATGTTAGTTTGCTTTATAGAGGCCATGAAAATGAGTAAGTTTACAATCTTGTAATTTAAATATCTAACTTATAGAGTTCTTACTTTTATCGATATCCAGAGAGAAGGCAGCCCAATCAAGTAAGATTTTTAAGTTTTAAAATTAATTAAATTAAGAATTGATCATTTATGAAGCCACAACCTAAATCATATACAGTATGTCCACGGATGGGGTTTACAAGAGGACAAATGGATCGCGAAAGGGACGAAATGAACGTTATGGCTTTCGTAGAGACACTAAAAGTTCGTGAAAAGGTTCCGAGAGTAATAAAATCTTGTTATTAAATAAATATCACTTTGAACCCTACGAAGTATAGACTGTGCACCCTTAATGTACTGAGAATGCTGTGCGACTACTTACTTTTAACAGTAATGATATAATATTCTTTTGCTTGTTTCAATGGTTTCATAGCCTACTACTCTAATTTTCTAAATTTTTCGATTTGTGCAGTTATTGTTAATAATAACTATCAACTATTATATATTTTTGATAAGGTTAAAAATAGTCAAATCAAATAAGAGAAAAATATACAGGATGTCTCATTTACAAATCATATGTTTGCTTTAAATCTCGAAAAGTAAGACTCCCTAAAAAAAGTAAACACGCCATTGAATTCTGCTTAAAAAACTCTCTAAGCAACAGTTTTTAATTTTTTAATAAGTTAAAAAATAACCGAAATACAGAGGGTGGTCAAAACACCAACATTTTCGAAAACAGTATATAGCTTAAAAACTCAGAAAGCTATGACAATTCTGTTTGCGGCATCTTTTGTTTCACGTAAAAGTAGAGCCGTAATGTAAAAACCGCAAGTCTCGATCTTTATTAGTTACCGAGATACACTGTAATTACATCGAAATATGGACACCTTGTACTTTTCTACTACAGTCATTTAAATAGATAAAAATAAATAAAAATATTTACCTTTTTGATAACAAGGTTCTAAACATTTATATAATATTATTACATGGTTGCGGCGAATTCATTACGACGCGGCGGCGGTCAGAATCATCCTCTAAAAGTTCTTAAGTGTAATAATATAATAATAATAATAAAGTTTATTTAAAATATTTACATAAATACAATACATTTTAATATATTTTACATTAAAAATAAACTTAGGAATAAAACCCCTGAAGGTTAACTTGTATAGGGGTTAATTTTATTAAAATATTTGGTTAATATATTATTATGTAAATAATTGAGGATAAAATTTTTATAAATTTATTTAATATTATTTAGATTTGGTATTAATATATTAATATATTAATACCTATTTAATAATTATAGCATTTCTAAAATATTATCTAAACTATTTTTATTTAATAACCACCATTTAATTTCTTTTTTATATAATTTAAATGATTTTATTTTTTTAATATTATTTATTAGACAATCGAATATGTATAAACTTAAAATTTTGAAACTTTTTTGTCCAATAGATTTATGTATTTTTGGTTTAATAGAAATTTCATTTTTAAATCTTGTATTATAATTATGCTCTTTAAATTCAATGTTATTTTTATTTTTAAAAATATATATTAAAATATTATAAAAGTATTATAAAAATTATTTGTCTCACATCCATTTTTTTTGTTTCTGCATATAATTTTTTTGAAGAGTATAAATAATCTTTATCATAAATAATTTTTAAAAACCTTTTTTGTAATATTTCTAAACTTTTTACTAAATTTCTATTTATTCCCCCCCAACCTAAAATACCATAATTTATATGAGTTTTGACTAATGCATAATATAATATTTCTAGATTTTTTATATTTAAAATTTTTTTTATATTTTAAAATATTGGCAATGTACTTCTTAATTTTTTAATTAAATTTTCTATATGAAAATTCCAGTTTAATTTATTATCAATAATTATTCCCAAATATTTGATATTATTAGTTTTCATTATTTGAATATGAATCTTGTACGGCTTTAATTTGTTTTCCTTCAAGATAGTCCTTACAAATTTTTGGCAAATTTCGGCATTTAGAGCTAACTGATTAGTACTTACTTTTGGATTTTCCTCTGTATTTTTAATAAAACGTTTAATTTATTTTCATCACTTGTAGCAGTTTTTGAATGTTCGGTTTTAGATACACTTTTTATGCACCCTGTTTCCTGGTAACGTCGACAAGTTCTGTGTACGGTGGACTTTTGAATGGGTTTGTTAGGATAGCGGTCAATAAACAAGTCGCCGACTTCTTGATATGTCCTTGCTTTATTTCCATATCCACGAAAAATCGAAATATCAATACGTCGGGTCTCTGAGAGAACAAAAGCCATGATAAAATTATAATTTCATAATCAATACAGTTATTAAGCTGCTTAACTGACAGTGATGTGTTTAATTTGTCATTGTTGTAGCATGGTAACGCGACGGCAATTATTTTCAAAAAAACTGAAGCAGCGCCTACTTGTTCATAAGGTATTCACTTTTCGGGCGTTTCTGATAAGTTTAATGCTTATCCTAGAATAGGTAACTATCACAGAATTTTTCTGACTAGTATCTAATAGTGCAAACAGAATTTGGGATCTTACTAAGTTTAAAATTCCAAATGCAAAATTTTCTACGTGCAGATTTAGCGGTTTTGAAGATATTTAAGCGTTCACAGTTTCACCCATGTGGGCGACCCACTTAGGGTCACAACGCCCAGGTTGAGAAACAATGCTCTAAACTCTAGAGGCCAAGGAAGTGTCAAAATCCTATTATTTATTAAAATTTTAAAGATTCATACATTCATGTTATTATTTTTGTTAGGTTTTAGTTGCTTTTATTTAAAAATTAAAAATACATAGTACAAATTAAAAAATAAATTTATTTTTCCGTATTGAACCCGTTTTTTGGGGACAAAACTGTTTTTTTTATTATTATATATGTTTCCGAGGCCAAAATAGCAAAATCTTACTTATTTTATTATACTAACTAACAATCTGTCTTTCAAAAGTCTTAGTTGGCTCTGGTTTTAAAGATCCATGCTAATTGTGATAATTACCTACCGGCCCGTAATGTATGAGAACATTCGACTATTAAATGAAAAGTACCTGGATTTATTATACCAGGTGTACTTTATAAGGGGTTTAAATCCATATAACATAAATCCTAAATTGTTAGTTAAGTAGTTGAATTTCAATCACCAGTTGATTGAGAGCTCTTCGTATTCGAGAAATTAGAGAATTTTGAGCAACATGTTGCGAGTTTGTTTAAAGAAGCCGGATCATTTTTGTTATATATGTGATGAAGTGACTTTTGTGAAACAAAAACGTACACTTAGCCCTTTAATGCAAAAGGCTTACCACTTGTATTTTGGCTGTAGAATTGGAGACAAGGATAAAAATTGGGCTCCCCATATCTGATGCTACAAATGTGCATTAAACATTTGGCTGGCTAAGTGGAAAAAAGCGTAAGATGCCCTTTGCTGTTCCTATGATCTGGCGAGAACCGAAAGGTCACGTTACTGACTGTTACTTTTGTTTGACTCCTCCCATCAAAAAAGGCTTTGCGGAGCAAAAAGGTCGGCGATACACTATCCAAATTTACAATCCGACATACGCCCGGTGCCTCATAGTGACAAGTTGCCTGTACCTAATCCACCTCAGGAATATAGCCTTGATTCTGATGATGATCCAATGGATTCAAACGGTAGTGTACTGGAAAATGTCGCCGGCTCATTAACCTCGCAAGACTCTTATTTTGTCTGTGAACTTCCTAGTTAGGAATGTCTAAGAAAAAATCCGAACTATTGGCCTCTTGATTGCGACAATGGAACTTACTTCAAAATGAAGTAAAAGTTTCTGTGTACCGAAGCCGTCAAAAAAACCAAACACCATTTTTTAACATGGAAAACAATTTGGTAGCCTGTAGGGACATTGGCAGCTTTACATCTCGACTATGATCCAAAAGACTGGAGACTTTTTATTGATTCCTCAAAAGTGAGTCTTAAAGCTGTGTTACTCCAGCCAAGTTGCCTTCAGTGTGAAGGCCATTGACAAGGAAGGCCGTGCTTTTAGTTATTTAAAAGAAAAAAATCCCTAAAATCAGTGACACCAAAATTAAAGACGGAATATTTGTGGGTCCCCGGATTAGGAAACTTTTTAGAGATGCGCAATTCGATTCCATACTTAAAGGCAAGGAAAGGATGCATGTGTGGAAAAGAACACAATAATTACATTAATCTAACAAACTCTTCACCACATCATGTTTATTCCTTAATTACTCATTAGGGAAAGCTACTGATGTGACCGAAGTTATCGTAGAGCAGAATAACAAAAATTTTTTTAAAATTTAATTGTTTTTGTTATGCCCCCACCATTCTGTCGTCTTTTTTTGACTTCTATCTCTCTCTGTAACTATATTGCTTACACAAAACTTTTGTTTTGTCTTAGATCCTTATCCTTACATCACATTTGCGAGTTCTTTGAATTATCTATCTTTGTCCCTGTTTTTCTTTAACATCTGACGTTTTTGATGAATTGAACCTCACATACAAAAAAGATTTTCATACATATTATTAAAATTAAAATTTAACGTCTGCAAGTTATACCACCATCTTTGCATCACTTGTAATGATGATGCCTATATTGTTTTCTTTAATATATCATACAAAATGTTTAAATTTAAATTCAAATTTTACCGCCAGGAAATAATACCAACAATATGTCAATGGTACTCCCTGCACACAATAGCATGCGTGGTACATGTTTTTTACATCATCAAGGTTAGTTCCCTCTAGTAAAATGGACGCTTTTAAAGTTTTTAATATCATCATGTAATTTAAATCGCCTTTAGGCCCCAAATTTTAATGTTTTAAGTTTTATACATATACCTGTATGTTGTGTTTTGTGGTTGGTTATATTTTGACAAAGTAAGTAACGAGAAATTGGTGAGAATTTTTACATTGACTTTTATCTAAGATTTTCAATTAACTTTAACTATCAAAGATTCGTAAAATTACACAATTGTTGATTTTTCTTTTTTCTTTTCTTGCTTTGTAGGTAGTACTGATGATGGCGTAACTGCCGAAAGCGCTCTACGGATACGATTTTATTTAATAAACTTGCACTAAGTACAAAAATTAAAGAAATGCTTTCTTAATCTTTGATGGTGCACTCAGCCCCTTTCCTAATTTATAAATACTTACCTATTTGGCACAGGGACTTAGCTTGGTGATTTTTACTATTCTGTTATAAAATTGTTGCTCTCCTGTGCCACCAGAGGATACTTTGCCTGAAATCCATATCTTATTTTCGGGATATTTTATTTTTATTTTGACAGATTGATATTGAAAAAAATTATTATACATATCATGTTAAATATAATAATACACTAAACAAAATACTATGCAAACAATAAAATGAAATATGGATTTCAAGTGACACAATATAACAAAATTAACAGAGTTATTTCAGTTAAGAAATAAATAATTGCAATATTTCATGAGCCTACCAAGTATACTGAGCAAATTGCGACTTTTTGTTGAAATTGTTATCATAGTTTTCTGATCTAAAAAAAGAAATTGTGCATGCTTAAAATATTAATCGTTTAAATTACCATGTATATACCACTTCCTTTTCGAGAGGAAGAAGAACACAGTAATCGTGATCCATCATTAATTTTATAATTTTCAGACTAGTAACTAAAATATCACACAAAGAAATTGTCTCAAACAAATACCAAAATAAATTTTAAAAATTGCCTCGAAAATTTCCGGAATGCTACTACATGGAAACGATGAATAAGAACAAACAATATAAATAAAATACCCTCGAATACCATTCTGTATCGTTTGTGTTGCCGGTACAGTAGGATTTTGCAAACCGACATGCAAACAAAGATATAGCACGATTAATGCTGTAGAGAAAGAAAGGCGTAAAAGCATGTCATGTCAGCTGACTCGCACAACCGATTCTTTTGATTTTGGATTGCCTTCTTTAGTAACTAGAAAGTGACACATGTCATAAAAAGCTTACCTCAACTAACATTTTTCTTAGCTGCAAATTACTATAGTTAAACCAATTTCAGCAAATCTATGAAACACAGCTATTTAAATTATGTTTATTAAAAAAAAATAGTTTATGGCTTACAAAGTGAGTATACTAATATTAATTTACTCCGCAATAGTAGGGTATTATGTTTGGTATTGTGTTCAGCTGGTTTAATTATATTCTGGATCCGAATATTCTAGCAACGTAATAGATCCTGGAGAGACGCTTGTTTATCATATTATGTAATGAATTTAATACCAACCAAATTAATTACCAAGATCAATGCCTATTATAAGTACAAGCAAATTAATAATTATTATTTCAATATTTGTTGCAAAAAGAAAATATATTGGTGTTTTAAATATTGAAGTTTTAATAATGATTATTTCTCAGTTTTGTTGCCCAAAACACCACAGCGAATTTTAATGGGGAAGTTGGTATGTTGTTAATTTTAGGGAAGTGCAGAAAAAACTACAGAGATGCTGCACTAGTGTGGATAGAGAGGTTTCCTAACAACTCGAAATCTCACATTGCATTTAAAAGGCTGAAAATCAAATGTCGTACTACTGGCAGTTTGATACAAAATAAAAGATGGCAGTTGGTGTTTTACGAGCGGTAGCTATTGACTCTTAAGTAGGTTTGGCGACATGCTAGAGAAGCTGCAATGAATCGAAAATCAGTTATAACCACTTTGCACTTGTACAAGTTTCATTCATACCACATTACGCTTAACCAAGAGCTGAATGGGCACGACTTTAAAAATCGCGTTGTCTTTTGCACTTGGGTCATAATTTCTTACTTTTGCTTGGTTGTTTTCCCTAAGATGAACAGACGTAATATGCACTACTGGGCACCGGAAAATCCTCACGGGATAAGAACTCTTCCAAGTGAACATCCCTGGTCAATCAATATCTAGTGTGGAATTATCTGGGATAGAATTATTGGTCCGTATTTCTACGAAGAACATTTTTTTAAATCAACACATATATGTTGACATGTGGCTTCAGTAGGACAGGGCTTCACCTCATGCAGTAGAGACCCGTAACTATTTAAATGATATATTTGAAAACAGGTGGGTTGGTCGAGCTGGTCCGGTCAACTGGCCTGCTCGGTCCCCAGATTTCTCCCCCCTTGACTTCCATCTTGTGGAGCTTTATAAAGGACAAAGTGATGACAACTACACCTACACCTTTAGATGATATGAAAGACCAAATCCGTTCTGCCTACTTATTAGAGACACCTGAAAAGTTTAAGCGGGTGCGATATTCATTTAGACAAAAAGTGAGAAAGTGTTTGGAAGTTAAAGGGTGACAATTTAAACGCTTCTCAAGCATCGTAGGCATTAAATAATTTAAAATTAGGTTGTAAATTAGTTCTTTATTGCATAAGTATAATAAATCTTAATTCCGTAACAACGCGAGCAAGTCAAAAATGTTTTTGATAATGTACGTTTTTCACGTAGATTCGAATTTTAGCAAGAAACATACATCATCCCATATAGAATTGCAAACGTGCCCACCCCCTTAAAATTGAGAAAGGGGCAAAATGTTAAAAATATGGCAAAATATGTCCTTCTCATATCTATATTATCTCACCAAAATTTCACGAAAATATTTAAAACTATTCAGGAGATATTTAACGCATCAGTATTTGCTGTTAAGCGGTATATATAGTGTTCACAGTATTATAAGATTAGTAATATAATGGCGATATTCACACCAACAAAAAGATATTCCAGTAATTCTCCACTATCAGTGAGTGAAAAAGTTATTATTTTTAATGTACATGATTGCATAACATACAATTATCCGAATTTTACTGTACAAGAAACTGTCGACCGATGTTCCCGAATGACTGGAGTTGGAAAGTCCACCGTTTTTAAATTATTGCGGGAGAGAAAGACAGCAGGTCAAGTGGAACCTCCCAAGAAAAGTCCAGGCAGACCAGTAAAAGTCCTTAATGAAGACACCAAAAGTGTAGTTCGAAGAAAAGTTCACTCTTTTTACTTTAAAAAAGAAATACCCACCCTAGATAAGATTCTAATACTGCTTGGCCAGAATGACAGTATTCCGTTTATAACTAGAAAACTTTTATGGATCACTTTAAAAAATATGGATTTTGTCTGGGAAAAGCATAACCGTAAATCACTTTTACTGGAAAGCGATGAAATTGTTTGCTGGCGACGAAAATACTTGAGAAGTATAAAGCAGTACGACAGAGAGCAGAAGAAAATATTTTATCTTGATGAGACGGGGATTAATGAAGGTTATATATATAGTACCAAAATTATAGCAAGACAAAAATATAACCAGTGCTCGTCAAGCTTTCATGGAAGGTCTGTAAATAGGTATTAAGGTGCCTTCAGGTGAAGGGAAGAGACTAATAATCGTCTATATTCTAAGCGAAGAAGGATTTTTAAAAGAAGGTTTGCTAACCTTTCAGTCGTTCAATACGGGAGATTACCACGAGTACATGAATTCAAATGTTTTTGAGGACTATTTTTGTGAAATGATAAAATATCTTCCAGCTGTTTCAGTAGTAGTTATGGATAACGCAAGCTAATATTCACAATGCACAGAGAAGACTCCAACTTCATCTTGAAAAAAAACAAGAAATTATCGACTGGTTATCCACCAAAAGTATTGAATTTGAAGATAATTTGATAAAGAAGGAACTATTAGCTACAGCAAATTCACACAAACATCGTTTTATGAAATATGCTGTGGAAGATATAGCAGAAAAACATAGTGTAACTGTGCTGCGCACTAAATTCTATAGAGCTTATTTGGGCGCAGGTGAAAGGATTTGTAGCAAGACACAACACGACATTCAAAATGAAAGACGTTAAGCTACTGTTTGATCAAGCCGTTAAGAAAGTGACACCAGAGAACTGGCGAAAAGCTGCCCATCATGTCATTAAAGAAGAGGAGAAACTGAGGGATCTTGACCACCTGATCGATCGGACCGTCAACCCGTTAATTATAACGTCAAGAGGAAATGACAGTTCCTCAGGTGACGAAGAATATTATGATTTTTTATAATTTAATTTCTGTATAATGTATTTTTTGTATTTTGTATTTTTTTTATGTTTAATAAAAAACAAGTGTACCTAATACTATGTAAATAATGCCTAAATTTTATTCTGTTAAAATAAAATTCTTTCCTTTTTACGAATATCCTACCGGCACTCTTTTGTCACACCATTTTCAGTGTTTGTGAATGGATAACAATAGGCAAAACCCATAAATTGACCCAAACCCGGGTGGTACTACCTGCACTTGATGAAAAGAAAGAATTTTGCAATGAAATCAATGCCAAATTATGAAAGTGGCTTAAATATTCGTTGGGTCACTCTGTAGTCCCTTTGCATACCTAATGAGCTTTTATTACTCTACACCTTTCTGAAATAGACTATAGCTAATTGAACCGGAATTTCTACCAGAAAGACTTACCGGCGAGGTGTATCGCAACTTCTTAGAACAGACGCAGCCTCAGTTCTTGGACGATGTACCATTGGCAATAAGAAATGCAATGTGGTTTATGCACGATGGTGCACCAGCGCATTTTAGTGTGGTTGCTCGTGAGTTTTGAGCAGTAACATACGAAGACGCTGGATTGGTCGAGGTGGGCCTCACTTATGGTCTGCTCGATCCCCGGACTCAAACACCCTTGATTATTTCGTAAAGTCAATAGTTTATTCTACTCCAGTGGAGAATGTGGAATATTTAAGAAATCGGATAATTGCTAGGTGGAACTCAATAAGAAACGACCCTGGCGTTTTTGAAAGAGTTTGACAGTTAATAAGGAGAATATTGGATTCTTGCATCCTAGCTGAAGGCAGCCATTTCTTGTAGATTAAGAAACTTTACATGTAACTTTTGAAGTGAAGTATTTTTATTGTCGAAAAATTGTTTCGCTCTGTATCTTCGAAGAAAAGCGGCTTTTTAAAAATTATCAAAGGACAAAATATTCTTAGAATAGTCCAGGAAGTAACTACTTCAATTTTTGCCGTATGTTTAATAAACACCCTGTTTAATCTAAGATATTTTCAAAACATGGATCTAGACCACCCTAATAATATTCTGGGGATGCTCTTTAGTTTTCGTTGAGCCGTCCACCCTGTATTTAATTGATGATGTTAGTATTACATTCAAACTAACCTAAATTGACAGAATTATTTCAAAAAGGTGATATAAACTTCGACAGCCGTTTTACAGAAAGTAAGAGATACAAAAAAACTAAGATATGTATCCCGTTATCTTTTTTAGTGTTTAGTTTAATGGCATAATCAGATCTACGCTGACTAGATTGGTTTAGAAGATACAGGGTGATTCACAAAATCGGCGGTTTTTATTATCTCTTATGACTCGGTTATTTATGGAGATAAAAAGAAACTTTTAATACGAAAGTTTTATGACTTTTTACGTAGAATCCAGTGGCGTATTTAGGAAAAATATAGATGTGTCAGTTTTTGAGGTATTATCAATACTAGCATTTTCTTAAATGGGACACCCTGTGTTTGGGTATCTCAAAAGATTGAATTTTTTCTTGCGATTGCAACAATATACAGGGTTCCCCATAATAGACTACCCATTTTATATTATTAATAAATTCCCTACGAGATAACTAAATAGGTTGCTCTCTGTGGGATTATCTTCTGTAGTCTTTGGGATTTAAGTAAATTATTAATCAAGTAGGCGCCTGTCACAAATAAATTTTAAATTAATAATTTCGTGGAACGTCATTTTTCTACGAGAAGTTTGTTAGTTTTCATCAATAATTATTTAATTTTTTTGCTTTGAGACATTATTTCAACATCAGTTTGAACTTTCATGGATTACTCAGTCACACAACGTGTGTTTTGTGTAGAAACTTGCATAAGAAGCAATTCGATAGAAGAAGTTAGGCGTGCATTCCGGCGTCAGTTTAATAACAACAATAGGGGTCACGCGCCAAATCGTAAAACTGTTAAGTTATGGGTTCGTCATTGGCGTGAAGATGGTTCTGTACAAAATTTGAAGAAGCCTGGACGTCGAAGAACAGTTCATACACCAAATATATTGAACCAAAAATATTGAAAGAGTTAGAATTGCGTTTACGAGAAGTCCTAAAAGGTCTGCTAGTCGACAAACCCTTATCCTAGGAATATCGAAGGGAAGCTTAGATCGAATTCTTCAAAGGGATTTAAAATTTCATCCCTATAAATACCAAATGGCACAGCACCTTATCAATCAAGATAAAAAAGCAAGGTTAGCATTTTGTCAAGAATTTCCGGATTTACATCAAGGAGCAATTCACAGTCTCCTAATGACCGACGAAGCAAATTTTTATTTGAAGGGCATGGTCAATAAACATAATTTCAGATACTGGTCAAATGAAAATCCTCGTGAAATCTTTACACAGAACCTCCATAATCCAAAAGTTGTTGTGTGGTGTGGAGTAGGATCTTTTGGTATTATTGGCCCTTATTTTTTTGAGGATGAAAATAACCGCGCTGTAACAGTAACATCCGAGCGCTACGTTAATATGCTAGAGACATTTCTCATTCCAGAATTAAATTGACGAGGATTACTAAACAATGCCTTACTATTCCAACAAGATGGGGCAACAGCTCATACCGCCAGAAACTCAATGAGGGTCCTGCGAGAAATGTTTAATGGCCGACTCATTTCTCGATTCGGAGATTTGCCTTGGCTTTCGAGGTCCCCCGACTTAACGGCACCCGATTTTTTCCTGTGGGGATATTTAACCCTTTAAGTCCGGAATTAACTTACTTTTGGAATATTTATTTATAAATTGAAAATACAGTTTAAAACTGAACATAATAACCATAACTGAGTCAAAAAAATATACAGTGTTGGTAGTTTTTCCAAAAAATGGTGGTTACATCAGGCGACCAGTAGGACTACTGGCCAGGTACCTAAATATAGTTAAAAAATATTTATTAAGAACAACGTAAAAATCAAAATTGCATAAAAACCTTATAACAATAATTAGCTTCTATGATACGCTAAGGAACAATTTATTTTATCATTTAGACACAAGCCAACTTCACATATGGTACAGCTCCACATGCTCCTATGTGCTTCCTTTTTCGTACTACATACTGCACAACATCTGGATTCACTGTATATAGGCATATGAGCTATACGGCTCATCATCACTATCCATTTCAACGTCTTGATATATCGTGACCTCATCCTGTTCAGCAACCAAAATTTCAGCCATATTCTCAAGGACCTGGTCAATATCATCTTCATCTCCTGACAAATATTCGCCTGCCAAAGATTCTACTTCAGACGGAATTTCGGCTAAGATGTTATTCACATCGTGTTTGTCCATTGCTTCGAGTTCTGCAAACGACCATTTACATCTTTCTGTAAATGTTACAACCTCACACACTTACCAGACACCCCGTATATTCCTAGTGGGCAGTTTATATGACCACCACTTTTAAGACGACGTGAAAGCCAGAAAGAACATAAAATTATCAGTTCTCTTTTTGAATATGTAAACATGCAATAATTAGTGTATTACTTACCGGCCATTTTGAAATTTTAGCTACTTTTTACATAAAAATTAAACAAATAACCTAAGCAACACGTGTACCTCTTAAAAACCGACAAAAGAATGCTGGTTCCACTGCACAATACACCTAAATGGAGCAAAGTTATATTTATTTGTAATAGATGGCACCATAAGTAATATATTTACGAGGTGGTTAGATCACAGCACCAGTAGGAATGTGTCAGTACATTTTTGAATGGGTGGTCATGTGGACCGACCAGTGGGACGCAAATGGTTAAAAGCCAAAGTGTTTTCGAGTTGTCCAGGTTCAATCGAGGAACTTAAAGTCAAAATTCGTGAAGAAGTTGAAGGAATAGACGAAGGTTTGCTACGCCGTGTAATGAACCACTTTTTATCTATTATTGAAAAATGTGTTGAAGTTGGTGGAGGTCATTTAGAAGACGTGATTTTTAAAAGTTAGAATTAAATTAGCCAAATATTTATAAGTTATCATAAATCCCAAAGAGTTAGCTGTAATTTATTAAAATAAAAAGTTTGTTTTGTTAACTAAAAAAATTTTAATTCAAATATTAAAATGGGTAGTCTATTATGGGGAACCCTGTATAACACTTAATATTTTGCTTTATTCTAAATAGCTAAATTGCCAAAAAACAAATTTTTTTTAGTTGGCCATGGATTCAATTTTTTAAGCGTTTGTTTTTGTTTGTTCCCAACTTCACAAGTAAGAAAATTTATTAACAATTACGTATTGGTTTTGACACTTGTTGTTAATGAAATATTTACGATTATATTTTTTTAAAAAAGAGTTCAAAATGAATATTTTTTAAAACTATGAAAAATTAAACATGTTTGAGTGCTATATCGAGAGTAAGAAAAATAAAGACGCAGCTCTAGACCTATATTTTGAGCGTTATACGGAACGACGACAGCAAGAAAAACAAATATTTCAAAGATCATATTACGTGAGTATGGATCATTTGAGAAACCAAGAGGTAAGATTTACAATAAGGAAAATAGAGAAAGAGATGAAATTAATACATTAGCTTGTGTTGCTGCTGATCCGACGGTATCTAGCCGTAATATTGAATAAGATATTGGCACAAGTAAATTTAAAGTTTTAAAAACGTTAAGAAAGCATAAGTATCAACCGTATAAAATAAGAAAGGTTCATAACTTACATCCTGGAGATGAAGGGCGGCGTTTATAATTTTGTCAATGGTATTTGCAATAGATTAATCGGAATCCCAATTTTTTTCAAAATATAATATGGACTGATGAGACTTTTATATCTAGCGAAGGAATTTTTAATCGATATTGGTCAAAGATAAATCTTCATCAGACGGTCGCCAGGGTACAACAAGGACGATTTGGGTTCGATGTATGGGTGGCGCTATATCAAAACAGAGTCTTTAAGTACAGGATTTTTAATAAAAATTTGAATGCTGAAGGATAAATAAAAATTTTGGAAGAATGTGTAGTAATCGAGTTGGATAACATGCCATTAGCTGCAAGAAATAATGTTTACTTACAACAAGATGGTGCTCCAGCATATAATAGCCATATGGTAAGGCCCTCACTAACTGCCAATTTCGGGCTTGGTACATATGAACCAAACAGATGGCCTCCGGATTCCCCCGAACTGACACCACTCGACTTTTATTTTTGGGGATTTATCAAAAATGAAATATTAATTTGGGGAAAATTATTTTCCTCTCCCTAAAATGAAATATATAAAACCCGAAGTAATAATATAGAAGAACTTGGAGCAAATTTTATTAATTGCATTGGAAGAGTGCCAAATATTCACATCTATAACGCGACTCATTCAGTTACACGCGGCGTCCAAAAATGCATAGGGCAGAATGGAAGACAATTTGAGCACATTTCGTGATTAAGCACCTATGCTAATTGTTATATATAAGCATATGAAATAATTGTTAAATTGTGATTATAAATTTTTGTTTGTTTTTTGTAGTTGTTGTTGTTTTAGTTTATCAATGTTTTAATATGCTGTTAACTGGGTTTTTAACATACCTATAATAAAATAAAAGAATAATGATTCAATCCATGGCCAACTAAAAAAATTTTGTTTCTTGGCATTTTAGCTATTAAGAACAAAGCAAAACACTAAGTGTCATATATTGTTGCACCGCAAGAAAAAAATTAATTTTTTTGAGACACCCAGATACAGGGTGTTCATTTAAGAAAATGCTAGTTTTGGTAATATCTCAAAAATTAACACATCCATATTTTTTTTAATTACGCCACTGGATTCTACGTAAAAAGTTATAAAACTCTCGTGTTGAAAGTTTCTTTTCATCTCCATAAATAACCGAGTCATAAGAGATAATAAAAACCGCCGATTTTGAGAATCACCCTCTATCTTCTAAACCAATCTAGTTAGCGTAGATCTGATTGCGCCATTAAACTAAACACTAAAAAAGAGAACGTATCTCTTACCGTTTAGCCTATACCCTATAATATCAGCGAAAAAAAAATACCCTGTATATGATCAGCACTTTTAATAGAGCAGCTCAAAATCACGACCTTAATAAAATATTACTTAACCACACGGTGTGGTTGTTTGTTGGTCTTTAGTTTTAACTTTGTTCTTAGGGTGTTTTATTTGACCTGATGATGCCAGAATTGGCGAAACATGTAGCCTAAGTTTTTTGATTGATTAAGTAAAATTATATTGAGACCGTGATTTCGAGTTCCGTGAATTTCATAAAGATAATTTCAGATATCTCGGTATAACAAGTAAAAACAAGGAGAACAATATTTTTCCATGCTACCAACATTGTGATACTTATTCAAAATTTATTTTATTATCGTTCGGAACAGAACATAACAAACAATTTTTTGTCAAGCGAAATGAACATGAAGACGAACATGAAGATGTTAATATAATATTGCGAAGTGAACCTAAGGTAATTTATTCAAATCCCATAACTCATTAAGTAGGTATATTGTATTGTAGCATAAGGTGAGATCGTCAGCAGAGGTGATGTATCAAAAACACTTCGTTGGAAGAGGACCGACTTAAAATTGACACAAAAATAGCGTAGGTAGGTGGAATATAAAATATTTTCTCGTAATAAAATTACACGTTGTTTTCAAACAATTACCTTCCCCATCTTTCTTTTTGACACAGTTCCCTGTGGTCTTAGATTATTAACATTTGAAAACAAATTTGCTAAATTCACTTATATTTGGTACCTAAGACCCGGGCTTAGGCACAGTAAAATAATGGAAGGAAAAAATATCCAACTTTCAGCAAATAAATGGCTTATTATAGACTTTCCGGCTGTATGGGAAAGAAAGCTAATACATTAATAAATGTCATTTAAAGGTTAAAAAAATTAGGTCTCCTATAATAACGTCTTTATTATCAACATAATCCAATACAAAACAGTTGTATACTATCCTTGAATTAACTAAACAAAGACAACATGGTATAGAGCGTCGTATTTATTTTTATGGCTACATTAAGAGACATAGCTTTGATATTACTTGGGAAACTCCCATTAGTACCTAGCTAAATATAATATTTTCAGAAATAAAACTAACAAGAAAATAATTAGTTATTGTGTAAAATCTTAATGGTGAAATATTCGTTCTTTTATAATTAAAGCCGTAAAAAGCAAAAACGTATAAATTTCACATGAGTGTAATAATTGTGGTAAGGCGATACACGTAGGTGTTAAAGAAACCGTAGAAAATACTTTGGCGTCGGATTGCGTGTTAATGAACAAATAATGTTAGCTTGTTTTTTTCCGGGCAATGAACACGAACATCTGAACAGTTGTAAAAACAAAGTTCTCGCAGTGGTCTCAGATTACCCAAAATGAAGATGTCAATTTGAATTAGGGTTTGTTGGAAGTATAGTCGTTCAATTAAGGTGCATATCCATGTGCGTACAAGGCGGAGTAAACGCGGGTTACCGGTTAGTGTATGATGACAGTAAGGGAGGTTCGCAAGGCCTCGTTATCGCGCAATTGTTTTATAGGAGTAAAAATGGTTGGATATACCAAACAAGCCTTGACAGAATAAATAAAAGGTTTTTAATTCTAGGATTATCTCCTTTACTTGCGTAACGTGATCAATAGGCAGTATCCTTTTACAGCATTAAGTAAGAAGCTTGAATTTCTTAAGCGGACATCCATTCCATTTCAAAATCTCTTTATTGTATAACTTAATTAATTTAACAGCATGAAACCAGATGGTTCCATCTCGTAATGCTGGTAAAGAACATCAACCTTTAAGGATACCTGTGCCCTCTGACATAGACTTATAAAGCCACAAATATCACACGAAAACCTTCAAAGACAGAACGTCACAATTACAGGAGTCCTCGCTAGGCAGCGCTATGCCCGAGCTGGGCGTCTTGTCGGTTTAGTAACCGAAAACTTAAACACAAGGCTTTGCTTTTTGCTTCTGCCAGAACTATCCCCAGACGCGTCTCGCTGTTTAACAGCTCGTCAGTGAGCTATAGGTTCTGACAAAAGGAAAAGCATCGGCGTCTGTTTTAAAGCAGGAACCATCTGGTTTCATTCTGTTTCATCCCGATTTTTCTGTTTTAAAACAGACGCCGATGCTTTTTTCTTTTGTCAGAACATACATCCTCACTGACGAGCAGTTATACAGCGAAACGCGTCTAAGGATGGTTCTGGCTGAAGGGAAAAGCAAACCCTTGTCATTAATTTATTTATATTCCGCATCTACATTCATCATTGCCGTGCAACGGCTGTTCTGAAGATATTAGGCCTCACAGGCATTAATGGCAATTTACAATCAGCAAATATATACACCACTTTCCGATAGGAGGCCTCTCAGCATGTTAAGTGAGATAATCAGCCGGGGCTTTAAACGTATTTAATGATGTTGAGTTATTATTATTTAGAGAGTTTACAAATTTGGCATCAACAATAAAAAATGTACAGAAAACGGCCTTAATTTAAATCAGGTACTATACATTTACGATTCGCCATTGTGGCGATTCGATTGAGTTAAGACAACAATCGTGGGTGTCCCGTCCCGCACATGCTATCGGTCGGAGTCCGTAAACGTAGATTTATGTAAATGTTGCTGATGTTGCTTATGTCGCTCTACAAGTTGTGTTATGTTTCCGTTATTCAAAGGATCAAAGGTAATGGAAGGTGGTACATTGGTAGTTTGAGGTATAATGGTTTATGTGTAACTATATTATGGGTCATGTCTGGTATTAGTCACGTTTATTAGTGGTGAATTTTGTATGTTATATAAGTAAAATTTGTTTAATACGTCTGTAATAAAATCAAATATGTTTTCCATACCTGCCATATGGTGCAGGTGCGCGCGATACGTACGTATCTGTTCGATAACCTAACGCGTTGCAGGACCTTGCTTTCTAGCCTCAGTATACGTTGAAGTTGTGTATCTGAGACAGAGCACCATATGAGGGTTGTGTACGTCAGTATTGGTCTGATCATTTGTATATAGATTGTCCGTTTATTGTTAAGTGGGCATTTCGATACGGGAGACCGCGACAAGCGACCGAGACCGAGAGACCGCGACGTGCGACCGCGACGTACCGCTTTAATGGATTTGTATGTGGTGCTTTCCGATGCAAGCGACAGCGACGCGAGACGGTAGGCGTGGCCATCATGCGACCAACGGTCGCGCGACCACACTGCTCTGGAAGCAGTGATACGCTGCGACCTGTTTATTTTAATTATTTTATACCTAGAGGGTTAAATGGCGACGTTTTCTACTCAGGAAGATGAATTGTTCATAGATTTAGTGTCTAATCACCCACCATTATATGACAGCACTCTCCAGGCTTATAAAGATAGTATTTTATTTAATTTTTTGTCTTTTTTCTTGCGGTAAAGCCAACACAATTATATTTTCGTCCTCGTCTTCCAATAAACGTTTTAGTGAATGTTTTCTTACTTTAAGATTGTTAGGCATGGTTTTCTGAAACGTACACAATTACTAAATTAAACAAAATGGACCTAGCCAAAGTCGCCACGTCGCGCGTCGCGTCGTCTGTATTTGTATGCTACTGGTCGCCGCAGCGACATGCGACCTTTGGTCGCTTGTCGCTCGGTCTCGGTCGCTTGTCGCGGTCTCCCGTATCGGAATGCCCGCTTTAGTAGACAGGGGGGATTTTGCCGACATCCAATGATACTTAGCAAGCCTGACTCGTGGCTTGCTTGGTTTTGTCGGAGCTCTCCGAAGCTCGGCCCGGTAATGGATATGATCCCACGACGCATGGAGTGTTCATAAATGTATGCTCGGGTTGGCTTGGCATATTATTTTTACCGCATCTTGTCGTAAAATGTGACATTAGTTAAAGGAAGGCGCGCCTCGGCTTGCCTCTTGCGGCTCGGCTCGTAGGCTTTCGATCCGATCCAACGACCATCGAATCGTAGTGCGGAGTTTCAACAGGTTTCAGTGGCGTTTGGTATTTTGCGCTGTTTAGTTTATATTTATTAAATTTAAATACATAGAAAACATAAAGAATATTATATTTTTGCCGGAAAGTTTTAAAGTTAAATACTAATTTTTCTGCAAATTGGGTGGTGAATTATTGTCAAGCTTCCCGAAATGATATAATAGGCGGCCCAGAGTTCCTCCTTTACGCCGGCTCTGTATAATATCTAGTGATATTCCAAAATTTGCTCGAACACAATTATATCTATTTTCTGACGATACTGAGATTACCGCCACAGCAAATAAGCCTAGGTTGGTCATCTCAAAACTGCTTGATAAATGGAAGATTCGTCTAAATTAAGCCAAAACACAGGCTATCTATTTCTCGAAGGGCAGAAGTTTTCAACTTACGTCGAGATTGCTAGTCAAAAACACTAGGATAAACTGGTGTCAAAATATAAAATACCTGGGTCTGCTCTTCGATAAACAGATAAACTGGGACGACAACACAGCCTCTTCTTTGAGGAAAACGAATGGTCAACTGAGCGCCCTTTATGCCATGATAAACAACAAAACTAGTTTGGATCTGCGTACAAAAACTTTACACTACAAGTATGTTTAAGAATTATGACGGAGCGCCCGCTATACGATGGCTCATACTTCACATAATGACTTACAGATACTGACAATAACAGAGTACATGGAGAAAATTCTAGTGAACTACTACAAATGGACTGACACTTCCCAGAACCGCTTAATAACACACTCATATATGCATTCAAATCCTCTAAAACCATACAGATTTGTTCTCGAATAAATAGAATCAAACCACTCAATAGTGAATACTTCCCTACTGCATTGTAACTATAAGAAAACAATGAGCTAAGTAGTCAAGCTGAGCCTGATTACCGAGCCGAGCCTAAGCGAATCTCGACAAGCCCAAGTCACGAGCCAGGTTCGCCAAGTCACGCGCCGTAGGAAGCTGGCGTTAGAGGGTTGTAGCAATGATCTAATAACTATAGATACAACAATAATAAATAAAATATTGACAATAACGTATTCCAGTCTAAAGTAAATCAACATATAAATTGCGCCCCTCCACTTGGTTTGCCAAGCTTCCGCTGTTGAAAGTATTAACATGAATAACATGATGTGGGAAAATTATAACATTGTCTAAATTCTTGTAAAAGATTTGCAGTATGATCACGGTAGAATAAACAAACGGTAGATCCACTACCCTAACATTTTCAATTTCGCCGGCACCGCTCGAATTCGAAGTAAAACCAGTTCTAGCTGGATAGTGGCTAGCGCGAGCACTAATTTGCTAACTAAATGAGGGACAGTTGGAAAACTATTGTGTTTGAGAGACTACACTCGCTGCAGTTGTCTGGTCGGCTTTCCCCTTTTAATGTGAGCGCTTTTCTAGAGTTTTGAGTGTTCTCCGGTTTTGTGAAATTATTGCTGTGTTTTTAGTATTTTGTGATAGTTTTATTTGTAGACTAATTAAAATCGGAGTATAATGATCCTGCAGTTACTTTTCATAGATGAGTAAACAGAAAGTTGGTTGATAGGTCAGGTTTAGCATTGTCAAATTCTAAGGTAAATGCCCCATCTAACTCCTCACGTCGTCTTGCCTACAAACGGTGTCGTCAGCACAACTTTATAGTATTTATGAATGGCTTCTACTATCTAGGGTTACTAGATCATTGGAGGGTTATAGGCCCCAGTATTTTATGTTAATTTTAACTTGATACCTTTACATGTTCTTTAAACTTAGTTTACACCGGGCAAATTTACTGGCGCCACTAAACTTGTACACTACTTGTAGTGTATACAGATACTGAAAGGAAGCAAAACTGTCACCAATGGCAAAATATCGAAATATTACTTCCAATTTCATTCGACGATAAATTGGATTCCTCATCAAATTAAGCTATTGTTGCAAACTGTGGCTTTACTGCACACACACTGCAAAATCAACCCGCTATATGGTGATATTTGAATATACACTAACATTAAATGTGTCGCGATGCATGTATATCGCGCACGTGGCGGGCATCTTTGTTGTACGGCTAGAGTAGTAGAGTAGTAAGGTGAGCCCACCTTGAAGGAGCTATAGGGGCCAGAGCTATCACGAGCTCTGATCTCCGCTTACTCCCCCTCGGCATGCCTGCCTCGGCCTCCTGTGGTCCATTTCGCAGGGTCTCACCATTAACAGCAAACTCCGCTGTTCACATGGAGTCGGGTATCTGGGTTTTTAAAAGGGAGAAACATCTGGGGGGAGGGCACTGGGGGAGGGGTGGTGTGTGTGGCTACACCTATAGAAGTTGGTGTCGGTGCGGGGCACCTATGGCATAGTCGGAGGCTTGTCTGATGAGCGGGTTGGGGGATGTACGGCCTGGCTTACTGAGCAACTAAACTTGCCCAGAGTCCAGAGTAAACGAAGCTTAGAGCGAGAACGTTGACGGATACATAAGGATTTCCATTTTTCCTTATTTATAAAACCCTAAAAACGAGATTTTGTTGTTTTCTCAGAAAGTCAGCAAATTATAAAAGCAACACTTAAATTAGATTAAATATGATACAAGTCTTTGAAAATTTAGTGACATAAGATCCAAACTTGATATTTTCTTTTGACAAAAATAAATACTGAAGGGGCAATAGTACTTACACCACATCCAAATTTTTGTATGTAGAGCATTTCGTAAGTTAACGGAATTGTTAGTTCTATTCTAGACAAAAACAAATTACACTATACATTTAAATCTTCGAGTCATACCGTTATTGCTATCAACACGCAACAGAACCCAACATTATCTTAATGAGAACGCATGTTACGGAAAAAATCTTGAAATACACCCTCACCTTTATTAGTATGCGTGACTCTGTTGACGACACATTTTTTGCCGAATTTATTTTAGGACCGTTATCCTTCCCGGGGGTTGACAAATAATAACTTGCCCTTTAGACAAGGGGAAAATTTATTACTGACAATTTAAAGGGTCCAAAAAATATGCTGAGTATTAATACTATACGCTAAGGTATATTCTGACAAGGCATTTTGACTAGGAATAACAAATTGAGCAGTTTTTCATTCCAACTCTTTATAATTAGAGCGGAATTTTACGTGCTGAGATTGCTCTACTTTCCTTGGGCGCATATTAAAAATCTTTAAAGCACCCTAGACACGAGGCGGTATCGCAAGACGCACTTCGCGTCTCATCGTGTATGCAATAGAGTGGCAATTGTTTACAAACATTTTGACGATCGGCGTCGGTCTACCTTCATAAACAATGGTTTACTTTTATCAAAATATCTTTCTAAAAGTTTTTTAGTTACTGATCACGACTACACTAAAATCCTTGGAACTGTCGGAAAATAACCTAAACCAGTTGACAACGGTCGTAAAATCGCAATAAACCATGACATTGACAATAACAGGTATCTGGTCTTAAATTATACAGGTAAAGTGTGTTCACAAATATAAGAAACCGACCTAAATGACTGCTATTACTAGGGTATTCAAATTATAATAAACAACAATAAACCAGTTCTGTGAAATTATATGGGCGTAATAAATTTTAAGGACCGTAGTATAAAAATGCGGATAAACCAGGATCCTTTTTGATTTTAGTCTGTCAACGTACACTGTTGAGTTTAGTTTGTTATTTGAAAATGTTTCGCCCTTGGTGTTCTAGTAAGATTTGTGAAAGCAATGAAACTGAAGTAAATAACAGAGTGCATTTACCAACAGATGCCAAAAAGATTTTAAAGAATGTGATTTTGATACTAATATCGCGCGGAAATTTGTGCCTTAAAGAATTTGTAAAGGGAACGGCTTTACTTACAAAAAAATCCTTATCCACAGTTTGGAAAATTACACAAGGGCCATATTTGGAACGCAGAAAAAGAAGTGATATTGGAAATTCAACAAAAATGTGTACAGTTTTTGTATTAAGAAAATAAAACTAATTCAGTTAAATCTATATCTTTTTTTGTATACAGTGTGGCCCAAATTGGGCCTACATGTATGGGGATCTTGGAAACTATAGAAGATAGAGAAACGGTTAAATGGGGAAAGTTTTTGACAATTATATTTCTAACTGAAAACCGTTTAGTACGCGGCCCTATCTTTTTTGGTTTTTGAAATATGTTGAAAAAACCAAAAAGATGTATTTTCGAAAATATGCTGTAGATTTCTTATTATTCACTATTTTGGCAATCTGTAAAAACATTTTTAAAGCAACTTTTTAAGTAGATTTCAGTTCTGCAATTTAATTTTGAACACGACGTTTCAGTTATTTTATATCATCATCAGGTTCATTTTTTCTTATGGGCGCCATATTGTATTTTATACTTAAAAGGTAGCTTATGACGTCAGCTTTTCAACAATGTATTATTTGTTGGAAAATAAATGAAATTGACTTGAAAAGTAAAGAAAATTAGTTTTCGCAACACGTCAAATTTGAGAAGAACACATTAGGCAGGGTTAAATTTGTTTAAAATATCATAATATTATAATACATTATTTTATTTTTTCCTTATGGTTAAAAATCTCATATTAACATTTCAAATAAAGAAAACTAAAACGCAATGAATAATAATTATTGTTATGAAAAGAAAATAAGAAAAAATATCTAACTTACTATACTTATTCGAAATGTTGGCCGTTTTTATTAATACATTTTTGGCACTTTTTTAACACAGTATTGATGACCCTGCGAAGCGTGTTGCCATTTATGCTCGTAAACACATTCCTCACTCTCTCTTCTAATTCTTGTACAGACTCCGGGGGTTCAAACTCATATACTTCATTTTTTACATAACCCCATAAATAAAAATCGAGAGGAGTTATATCAGGGGATCTAGCAGGCCAATTAACTGGTCCGCCGTTTGAAATTAATTCGTCATTAAATATCTGTCTTAAGAAAGTTTGAACTTCCCGAACATTATGTGCGGGACAACCGTCTTGTTGAAACCAAATATTATTCAATTGATCTTGAGGAACTCTTGCTCTAATTGCCGGTAATATTTGATCTTCTAACAGCTCCAAGTATCTTTGGCCATTCAACGTATGATTATAAAAGAATGGTCCTATAAGTCTGTTGTCTAAAATGTAAGGAGAAAAGTAAAGCTGGGTTACTTAATACCTGCTATGTATTTAGCAAGCTAGGTGACATTACTTACCATACATACCACACCATACATTAAAACCAAATCGGGTTTGCAGTCTTCGTTGAGAAAATTGGTGAGGGTTTTCTGTTGCCCAAAAATGATGGTTATGTCTATTAAATACCCCGCAGTTGGTAAAATGTGATTCATCGGTCCAAATTACAAGACGACTGAAATCATGATTTTGTTCGCATTCATTCACATACCAATTTGAAAACTGCATTCTTCTTGGATAATCCGTTTCTCGTAGACCCTGAACTATAATTGGCTTGTATGGTCGATATTTATTTTCCTTAAGGACTCTTTGTATGGTACTTCGCGGGTTTGGTAAGTCTCTTGCCGACGCTCTTGTAGATGATGTCGGAGCGGCATTAAAATAGGCTCTGACATTTTCGTCACGCTCGTTATTACCTGCTTTTTCGTAACTCTTGAGCCGCGGTTTTTCAAAACTGCCATGGTTTCTCAGGTTCATAACAATTTTTGGAAAAAGTCTGACACTTGGCTGCGGTCTTTCAGGAAAATTTTCAAAATACCTTTCTAATGCAAGGTTTGCATTTCTGTTGCAATGAATGTAACATTCTAGCAAATCAAATTTTTCTTCGTGAGAAAAACGCAATGCCATTTTCTTTTAAATTCAGGATACACAAATAAATCGTTATTATTAGATAATAATAATAAAAACTATTATACTTTTACTCGTTCTGACAAGTAATATTTTTGTTTCATTTTCAAACGGTAGTGGTTGGTCATAGGCTACTGGATTTTATTTTTGATTCATAGGTTATTGTAAGGTCATAGGCTACTGGATTTTATTTTTGATTCATAGGTTATTGTAATATTGTTGATTGAAACAATGCAAGCAGTGTTTTGTGAATACTACAAAATGTAAACCTTTTAATTGGTATTCAATTTAGGGAGTTATAGTGCAGTTGTCAAATTTGACGTGTTGCGAAAATTAATTTTCTTTATTTTTTAAGTCGATTTCATTTATTTTCCAACAAATAATGCATCGTTGAAAAGCTGACGTCATAAGCTACCTTTTAAGTATAAAATACAATATGGCGCCCATAGGAAAAAATGAACCTAATGATGGTATAAAATAACTGAAACGTCGTGTTCAAAATTAAATGGCAGAACTGAAATCTACTTAAAAAGTTGCTTTAAAAATGTTTTTACAGATTGCCAAAATAGTGAATAATAAGAAATCTACAGCATATTTTCGAAAATACATCTTTTTGGTTTTTTCAACATATTTCAAAAACCAAAAAAGATAGGGCCGCGTACTAAACGGTTTTCAGTTAGAAATATAATTGTCAAAAACTTTCCCCATTTAACCGTTTCTCTATCTTCTATAGTTTCCAAGATCCCCATACATGTAGGCCCAATTTGGGCCACACTGTATAATACAAATTGCATACGTATTAATAGAAACCCAAATGCCCACCACTGTCATGAGATTTAACCTAAATTATCGGCTTATATAAAAGCCAGCAAAATCCTTAATTTTGTTTACTATAATTTCATTTCATAACAATGCTTTTTAAATTCAGTACCTTTTTTTTTTCTTTTTCTTTTTCTTTTCTATACCTATGGCCCCTTTTTTCCTAAAAGAATCGCATTTATTCCAAAAATGGTAGTATTTCAGGCTCGCTAAGAAAGCAAATGTATCAGCATGGCTAATGTCTATAATGAGAAAAATTGTTAGTTAGGGGCAATCTAGTATGGCTAAAAAACACCAATTTGTTAAGTTACATTTAAAATGTAACGGCTTTAAAGGTTTAAATATTAGTTGGTAAAAAACTGCAAAAAAGCTTACTAATTAAATATGCACTAATAAATATACAATTTTAATTATATTATTTTAATCACCAACCGGCGTATTCTACCGTATTTATGTAAAATGTTACAGGCTAATCGAAATAGAACCTAAACTAATCTGTATGTAGGATCTTGCAAATACTTAAAAATCTAAACACCCTGTGAAGTATAGTAAGTATTTGTCATAGTCTATTTAAGATGTTTTTTTATTCCAGTTTTTATTCAAACGACGGGAAGGCATTAGCAGCTTTTGAATTTCCAAAGAAGCCCGGTCTGCTAACGCCGAAATATTTATATTAGAATAGTACATTATTTAACGAGCGTATAATGAAGGCTATATTACACGAGATTTTAAAACACGAGCCGAAGGCGAGTGTTTTAAGGATTCGAGTGTAATATAGCCATTATACGCGAGTCAAATACTATACTTTATCTACGACTATTCAGTATTCAAGAAGTTAGAAAATGGATTCAGAGCAACACATTTTATTACAATAGGATTATTATTAATGGTATTTCTTAACTAAAAAATACAATTCAACGATGTTAACCATAATTAAACAAAATACAATTACTTATTTCTAATTTTTCATGAAATTTATTGTAAAATTAGAGCAATTATGAAAATGAATGGGAGCAGGAATATTACTTATATTCATATCGTTCCTATTAGTAATGGAAAAAGTTTCGGAGCTAACATTATTTACAGTGGTAGATGTAGATGGACATAATTTTGAGTTTATTTGTTTTAAAATTTTATTAGCAGCGTCTATTTTAGTTTTTTTTGATTCAGCAATATAACCTTCAGCTACGCAGGCCGATTTCCAACCTCCATGACGTTTTAGGGCTGTCATAGTTGCTCCTCCGTCAGCATATAATGTAGCTGAAGATCGGCGAAGACAATGGCCGGTATATTTTTCTGGGTTTATTAGTTGCAAGTATTCCGCTATCGTCTTACCCATCTGTCCAAATTTATTTATGCCAATTATTTGCTTTGTGCATTTGCCGTTTTGATAGTTTAAAAAGAAAGAATTTGGCACGTTTGATGGTCTAAGATCCGCATATTTTCTGACAATATTATAATAGTCTCCGGTAATCGTAAAATTCCTGGGAATTTTTGTTTTCGTCGTTGGAACAAGAACTTGCACACAGCCGTCATAATATTGTATGTGTTCTACCTTCATGTTATACAGCTCGTTGGAACGGCAAGCTCCCATTACCCCCATTATCAATGCAACCTATAAAAAAATATTATATTTAGTTATTTTAGATAAAGGTGTTAAATCAAATGCATTATTACCTTTGTAGCTAGATATTTAACATCCGGTGCCTCTTCCATAAACTTGTTAATTTCTTCCCCAGTAAAAGCCTCTGCTTTTTTCGGCTGGTAACCTTCAGATTGCCTTTTCAGTAAAGCGCGTACTTTTCCATAAGGTTCAATATTTACATTATGTTTTAACATAAGGGTACTTTTTATCATGGAATAATTTGTCCACAAAGTGCTTGACTTGTATTTTTTTGACAATTCTTTAAAATATACTAGCACGGTATCTTCAGAAAAAGAATTTGTGTTGTTTTTTCGTCGCCAGTCTATAAAATTATCGTACGCTAGCGTATAGTTCTTGCGTGATTTTTCTGGTAGTAATTCCAGGGAAGCTGTATGCGCTGCAGCCCGAATTTCTGGAGGGGTACTTTGGATTTCGTTTTCGTCATCCGAAATCATGATATTTTACTTTGAAATCAACAACAAAATGTCACAGCGAAACTTAAATGACTGAGGAAAAAAAATGATTCGTTTACTTGTCAATCGGTTGCTATGGTATTAATACCATTCACGCCTGCTTAAACTAGATCTGGTGCGTTTTTATCGTAATTCAGGTAACTTTGTTTTGTTGGGACCGTGGAATATGAAATCTCATATTCCACGGCTGTGGAATATGAGTAACTATGGTAATATGAACCACATTATATATGTACTAACAAACACATTATGCTTCTATTATTAAATAGTCGTAGATAAATTCATTTATCAAATGATGACTGGCCCACTTTTTAACCATTCGTGATAAAAATCATACAAGAAATCCGCGTTATATTGTTGTGATGGTAATCTGTCTTTTGATTAATGGTTTACTTTGGGATTTTGTCGCAGCTGCAAATTATTTAATATATCCTACATCAAAAATTAAAAAAATATTTTAATAAAGAAATACCTAATATTATTTTATATTAAAGTTCTACGGAAGGGTTGAGACTGAGTTTATAATAAAATTTTCGCATTTCATGCTTTTCAAATGTAGATGCTTATAACTAGGAGTAAAAATTTCACACTCTTAATATTATTGGTTCAATTTTTTAATTCCCGGGTGTGGTTGTAATAAAGTATTTCATAATTTTCTAATCATATCTATAAAAATAGCCGTACATTTTCCATTTTAGATGTGATCTTAATTTTTTCCAAATGGTTTGCAGGTGACTTTTTGATAACAAATTATAGCTAAATATCAAGTTTTAAGTTCATCTGGAAATAGCGAGGGGGAAATCACAAAAAAAAATTGTACACTGAAATTCCCCTTTCAGAAGAAATTCCCCGATATTACTTAAAAATCTTTGAAATTCCCCTTTAACTTTCGAAATACCCTGGAAATTCCTTTTAGTTGTCTGCAATTCCCCGCAATTCCCCGCAATTCCTCGTAATTCCCTGCAATTCCTCGTAATTCCCCGTAATTCCCCAAGGCACTCTTGGAATTCCCTACAAAATTTTTTACGTTTTATGACGTCACAACTATTTTAATCGTAAATAAATGTATATTTTTATATTCGTAAATATTTTATTCTAACCAAAAAATATTAATTCAGTCAAGTAACTAGTGCAATACATATATATTTTTAATAAATTCGATTGAATCGGCAGTTAGTTCCTTGTGAAATATTTGTTTAATAATAAACTAAAACATTACCTAATCTAATAAACTTTCAATCAAAATATGCAATTCAAAATTCATTCCAGTTCATTGATAATACAAAAAATCTTATAATCCCGAAAAATGCAAATTTAGTATTCTTTCATGTTAAAAGCCTTTCTACTTCAATTCCGATAAAAGAACTCACTGACATTTTAACTAATTTAATTAATGAAGCCACAATAGAGGATACTATTAAAACGGAAATTAAAAATGCACTTAAAGTATATATTGGACAAAATTAATTTCAATTAAATAAAGAATTTTACCAACAGAAAGACGGACTGCCAATGGGGTCCCCAATTTCTCCTTTATTGTCCGAAATAATTATGGCAAATTTTGAAAAGTTAATTTTTGATTCCAATAACCCTCTTATCAAACACATTTTTTGTTGGAACAGATACGTAGACGATGTTTTCTGCATTTGGAATGGTACGGAAAGAAACTTAGACCAGTTTTTAGTTTTACTAAATTATTTAAATAATAACATACAGTTTACTATAGAAAAAGGTCAGAATAGTGAAATAAATTTTCTAGATATTAACATAAAAAAGTAGACAACCACTTAGAATACAATATATTTATAGAAAACCCACTACTACAGATACAATAATCCATTATAATTATAAGCAATCATGGCAAATAAAAGTATCACCTTTTCACAGTCTTATACATAGATTAGTTACTTTCCCGTTAAATAAAGAAAACTTTAATAAAGAACTCCGTATCATCAAACAGATAACAGACAACAACGGATACAAAGAAAACTTAATAGATAATCTACTTAAAGAGAAACAAAAGAAACTGTTAAAGAAAGAATTTCATTGCATCAATACACCAAAAGAAACTAATAACAAATTTGTCAATCACATATCGAAATTCAGTAATAAGGTTAGCAATAAGTTAAATAATTTAGGATGTAAAACTATTTGCGTTAACAAGCAAAACTTAGGTAAGATACTTGTGAATAATAAGGACAAAATAGATAAGCTAGATAAATCAGGTGTTTATAAAATACATTGTTCAGATTGTAATGCTGTAATATTGGTCAAAGTGGTAGATGTATCAAAAATAGACTTAAAGAACATAAAACATCAATTATAAATAATGTTAAAAACACAGGAACACATTGTATTGAAAATAATCATTTCATTAATCTAAATAAAATAGAACTACTTCATGCTGAAAACAAAAGTAAAAAATTAGATTTATTAGAACAATTTTATTAGAAATTAAAAAAATCTTTGAAAAAAATACATCTATTACTACCAATGACTAACAAAATTTCCACCATACCCCTAATATACTTTTCCTCCACTTTAGCAATGTCCTCTTTCTCTGGCCATACAAACGTATTATTTTCTTTCTTGAAAAATATTATTTTAAATTTATCTCTCACTTTTTCCAGCACCTTTCCGATAAACCAATCTTCTTCATAAAAAACTGCATAATAGCTTTCGCAGTCAATACACATAGTTTTCACCTCTGGTACTGTGTCATCGACCATATCTTTATCTGTTTCTAAATCCGAAAATGTTTCTGTGTCGGTCGAGTCGTCGTAATATTCGTCGTATATTTGGAAATTTGGGTTAAAATTATGTTTGTCTTCTATTAAATGATTAGAATAATTCGAATGGGTTTTTCCTTTAATGTAGCACGCATAATGTTCCTTTATCCTTTAGAAAAACATCTTCCAGATTGGCCTATATAAGTTTTAGGAGTTTTAGGACAGTCGTTACATGTTAACTGGTAAATTCTAGATTTATTGTTGTTTTCTAATTTAGATTTGTTGTTCTTTATGAGAGTACCTGATGAATTATTGGTTTTAAATGCAATATTGATATTGAGTTTATTGAGAAATTTGGCGATGTTTTCGCTTACTTGACCGATATAAGTAATTAATTTGTAGGTTTTGCTGGTTTCTTTAGTGTAACTTGGTATTTCCGTTCCGAGAATCTAATGAAATATTATGTAATATCACTGAAAATTCCCCGAGATACCTGGAAATTCCCCGCAATTCCTCGAAATTCCCCGAAATTCCTCGAAATTCCTCGAAATTCCTTAAAATTCCCCTGCAATTCCTGGCCCTGTACACTAAAATACCCCAGTGATTTGCCCCTCGGTGGCATATAAGAAGAATCTCGAGAACTAAATATGATTCTATTTTGAAAATTTGGCTATGGATGTAAGGATGGTTTTTTACGTCCCTGAAACATATTGGATCATTCGGTGTTGCCGGATCATACTGTAAGTGACAGCAACTTCGGAGTTTTACATGAATTACCCTATATATTATTTAATTTTTAGAAACTCAACTAGTTTCTTAACAACTTTCCTTATTATTTCCCTACACCTATCTGTTACTGTTTCTGAGATATGAATTAATTTTTATTTTTTTTATAAAAACTATGATCTCATCAAATAATGATATTTTTAAATTCTACAATCCTAAGGCTGTGAAATTTGGTTGAAAGTTATGCCATACCTGGAGGCTCCTTACGCTTTGGCGACATCTTAATTGCAACATACGAGGTGGACTAATAATATAAATATTTTGGTTATTTAAAAAAAAAATTCTAAAAGTTGATTTAGACAATTGCTTTACTTGACTTGGTGGACGCTGTCTGGCGGCACTTTAGAATTCACAATTAAAACTAAGGAAAACAAAACCATCCATACTCGGGTTAATTTATAAATTTTTACTTTAACCCTGCAGCTTAGACTTTGGCCTATGTTACTCCTTTATATAGGGCTGCCCAGAAGTCCGGAATAAAATTAATATAGCCTTAACCTGTAACTTTTGGGGAAAATGCTCGGACACGTCAATTTAGTTTTATATATATGCTCATATTTTGACGTTATTCATTTGTTTTTTCATAGACATTTGTCAAAGATATGTCGACATCGATATTTTTTTTTAAATGGAAACATACAGCTTGTGATACATCATTTGAAAGCTAATATCTCGTACAGTATGCTCATACATTTTGGCGCGATTCTGTCAAGCTATTTCAAAATGGCGACTGTTAAAAGTTTAAAATTAAAAAAAAAACCCCTATTTGAATAAGCGGAAATGATAAATCATTGATGTTCTTTTACCTTTCAAGGTAAGAAATCTTCATTGTTTCACGTTCTGACATTTTGTGACATTGTGACTTAACAATAGTTATGGTTTATTTGTTATTTATTTTGTCAAAAAAAATTAAAATGTAACGAAGCAAAACAAAACACAATAAAAAGGTGGTTTAACATGGCAAATGCTGGAAATGTCCTGAGCCCTTTACTTGGCATGCTCGCAGACGATGGTAAAATCCGTCGACGGAATTTTAAATGGCTTCAGCCGGTATGTTATGTGTCTCCAATCTGATTTTGTTTTTCAAATATTCAATATTATTTGGCATATTTTGGTAAACTTTTTCTTCTAAATATCCTTAAAGAAAATAGTCTAGAGGCGTTAAGTCTGGGGACCTCGGTGGCTATTCAATTGTACCACGTCGTCCAATCCAGCGACCTGGAAATATCTTCTCACATTGACACCAAAATGCGGCGGAGCACCATCTTGCTGAAACCAAATTGTTTCATTAGGTATATCTGGATCTACTTCGTTGGGAACAATTACAGGTAGAGCAGGCTTCAATTCGAAGGTTAAGAAATCCAGGTACCGTTCAGCTGTGAGGTTTCCTTCCAAAAAGAATGGCCCTAAAATTCGGTTATTAATGATACCTGCCCAAACATTTACTTTCTGGGGCCACTGAGTATGCGCTAGAAAGTAGCTTCATCCAAAAATAATATGTTCTCTGGAAACCTATTATTCTCGTCACACCGTCTCATCATTTCTTCGCAAAATTGCAAACGCCTATCATAGTCATCTTCTAAAAGCTCTAAGACATACTTTATAAGGGTGGTATTTTTCTGCTTTCAAAATTCTTCCAATAGTACCTCTAGATGTATTATGATTTTGAACCAATGAAAATGTTGAAACATGCGGATTATCCTGCAGAGATAATGCAATATCCAATTTTTCATCGTCACCTAAAACACGTGGCCGTCCATTCCTGGGCAAGTCCTTTACTGTGCCATGTTCATCAAATTTGTGGAATATTTTACTAACAGTGTCCTGTGAAATTTGATTTTCCGGATATTTAGCATTAAATAAAGTGCACACTTTACTTTAACTTCTTATTTTATCTCCACATCCTAACAATATTAAGACTTCGATACGCTGCCTTTCCGACAAAACCATTTTTGTTTAAAAAAGTTGTAAAATAATACTTCGGAAATACGTAAATTAATTTTACCAGTTCACAAGGTCACAAAATGTCAGAACGTGAAGTAATGAAGATTTCTTACCTTAAAAGCTAAAAAAAAATCAATGATTTATCCTTTTTTTAAGACATTGGATCATGTTCGTTCTTTAAATCAGTCGGAGACTATTAATTTCTATTTGAATACAGGTAAGCTTCTCAGCGGGACTTAGCATAGGTTTAATGCTGAATCTTCAAATTCGTAGCTTGTTGAGGTAGGAAGGTGTAGACAGAAGCAGAAAAGGGTTTTTTTTTTTAATTATTTTGTGATCGTTCTCGTTTATTGTGGTGGAGGGGGAAGGGGAGGCTGGACAGGAGTGAGCCAGTCTCTCGGTAGTCTGTATGATTTAAGTGGGTTTGAATGAATGTGTGATTGTATGATCAGCGGATTTAGGGAAAAATTACTTATCATTTCCGCTTATTTAAATAGGGACTTTTTTTAAATTTTAACAGTCGCCATTCTGAAATAGCTTGACAGAATCGCGCCAAAATTTATGAGCATACTAAGCGAGATATTAGCTTTCAAATGATGTATCACAAGCTCTATGTTTCCATTTAAAAAAAAGATCGATGTCGTCATATCTGTGACAAATGTCTATAAAAAAACAAACGAATAACGTCAAAATGTGAGCATATATAAAACTAAGTTGACGTGTCCGAGCATTTCCCTGAAAAGTTACAGGTTAAGGCTATATTAATTTTATTCCGAACTTCTGGGCAGCCCTGTATAAAAAAAATTGATGATAGATGGTATCGATTGCTTGCCATAAAAATTACTACTGGTTGAAAAGGAAACAGAAAATTCATGCTTTTAAAGCGGTAAAATGTATAGAAAGTAGGGTAAATATTACAAGACGCAAAACCCTTTTAGTTCTCTTGAGATTTTACATAAAATCTAACACGGAAACTAAAAGTAAACATCAGATACTCCTTGTAACATTAAATGTAAGATAAAAGAGGAAAATGTCTCTTATGAAGAAAACCCGTCTCCCGACTGTAAAGTGCCAACACAGTGTCCTTCATTATATTGAGGGCAAACATGCAAGCAAGTATATTCAACTATAAAAAAAATAATTTGAAACGGTAGAACCCGCAATATTTCCACCAGTTTTTTAAAATAATTACTCCCAAAACTGTCGACAGAGGAAAGAAATTCTCGTTTAATGCATGATACAGAATAAATTTCGATCGCGTTTGAAATATGATAGCCTTGACTGATGGACTTCTACGCTGTTCCTGAAAAAGAAGCGTAACATGGTTTGTTTTTTAAATTATACACATTAACTTTTTTCTTTATTTGTTTTTTTAAAACGGTTTTTTTGAGGTGCAGTAAAAACGTAAAAGGGAAAAGTAATAACATCTAGTTATTAAATCTCTGATAACATGGAAGTATGTAAATAGGAAGAGAGGATAAATTAGTGCATTATACAACTTGGTTGAGAAGTGAGGTATTATATAGCGAGCGATTTTATATCCTAAGGCGCGAACACTGAACACCCACCAGTAGAGAAGCACAGCCATAGTCTGTTCAGCTAGTAAACCTGCAAGATGGCCGACATATCATATGACAACAGTCATATTTCAGGGGAGTTATTTCAAAAAAATGTGTGTACGTACCTACTCGTATATTGGTATGCTGATACATATTAAGTTTTCCACAATATGTTGTTTTCTTACCTAAAAATAATAAAAAAATAATTAGTTCAGGTTAGGTTTGCTTATCGCATTAAAACAATAATTTCTATAGATCATAATTATGTAATTGTTAATTATTGAAAGTAAAAAAAAACCTATAATAAAGCATTTAGGGCCAATACGTAACAATCCGAAAGCATCTCTAGTTGAATAGACAGCTTTCAAGATATGCATTTCTATTTAATGTTTTTTACTGCAACTATCTTCTTTGATCAGAATCCAGGCCCACGTAGAAATTTAGGTAAGAAATAAAAAATACTATAAAATAGGAATATTTAGACTTGTTTTTTCATGAGATGAACACCGATGTCAAATTTAAAAATTATAGTCTTTGAAATGCCAATAGATAGAAAATTACTGAGGCGATTCATACGTCATAATTTTTGTAGAATATTGTTAAATAATTATTGTTGTGTTTAGTACAACGACTATATTGGGGATGGCCCACTAACGTTTGTGATGTGATCTATTAGAAATTTTTTGTTGAGTAAAGTGAAAACTATGGGATTTACTGGAATAATGCTCAATATAATAAGAAGTTATTTTGAAGGTAGAAACCAGTAGTAAATCGTGTCAGTAGTTGCTTAACCAATAAACAGGGTGTTATTTAATAAGTGCCCGATATTTTAGAGAACGATTCCTTACGACGATTTATATAGTGAAAAGTTTATATAAGCATGGGTCCGCTAGCCCTTAATTTTTTTGTTTTCCGTTAATATTTTTTGAAATAATTACTATATTTGGACGAAAATTGATACCTAGGGCTTTTTTGAAATGCAAAATTCGAATTCGATGTTAGTATGGCTATCACTTGTAGAGGGCGCCCCCTACGTGTCTTTTTACCCTTTTGAGGAGTAATAACTGTCGAATCGTCCTGTAGAATATCGGACACCTATTAAATAACACCCTGTATATGTATTTTTGCACATTTTGTCATTTTTATAATAAAATGCATATTTTTTCCAAATTATTGTTTTATGAGCATACTGTTATGTTTTCGGCGTTATCAAAAATTAAAAACGCCCGGTCATGAAAACTCGTAGACTCATAGGTTTAATGTCCAGTCCGGCACTTGTTTCAGGAATTTTCCAATCTGAAGATAATTAATATATAATAATTAATATTTACATTTTGGTTATACACAAGGTACACAAACTGTATTTATATCGGGTCGTAATAAGTACTTCTGTTTTAGTTTGTCGAAAGATTTCAGTATTTTCATTGTGAAACTAGTGATTTCAAATTTGTGTTCAAAATGTCTGAAGTGGCGAAAACGTCTTCGTGGATTAAAAATTTCTCTGGTTAGAGTTTAGCGGAGAAAAAGTCTTTTGTGTTCAAAAATAATTGTTTGTGAAAAGAAGTTAAGGTAGTTACAAAAAATTAAATATGAGCCAGTTCAGCTGAGTGTAAAAAACGCATTTCAAAATGTTGGAGAAAAATCGAAATCTGAAAAGGAAATTTTTCAAAAAGACTTATGCAAGGCTGTGGCGGATAAAGGCTCATAAAGAAGAATGTCCATTCAGTATACGAAACCGTTTTAGAAGAAATTAGAGCTTCACTGGGTGACAAAAATTTTTACATTATTGTTGATGAAAGCACAGATGCTTGTGGCAGATATATCGCACATCTTATAATTGGAGCACTTTAAGAAGATAAAGCAACAAACCCATATTTAATAATAATAATAATAATAATAATAAATGTCTTTATTTAATTAAATACAAATATACAGTTTTTACATTACGAAACAAATTAGGCCGAAGTAGGGCGCAGTCTAGCCAATAAGGCTATTCTACTGAACCCCCTTCGGCTCATTTTAATTAAAAAAATATCTATAATATATTCGTAAAAGTAAAGCAAGTCCATAAGGTTTATAAATCAAAAATAGCAAAAATAATTATCTTATAAAAAAATGAGTAGAATGATAAAATAGATAATGCTTGGTTTGAAGGCAATAGAAAAAAAATATATATATGATTAGCATTATACTAAATTACACAGAACAATCAAGACAATACAATAACTAAAGAATTTTGTGAATTTAATAAAAAGTTTTTGTACGTATCTTTAAATTTCTTTGAATCGAGCATAACTATTTCGTTAGGTAACGAGTTATATAATTTAATAGCATTAAAAGTAAATGTTCTCTGAAACATGGCTGTCTACTGTCTAATGATGGGGCATAGTAATCTTGTTAGAAAGCCTAATATTACATGGATGAACCGTGTTTCGAAAGACAAAATTATTTTTTATGGATGAAGGTAGGGCTGGGTTGTTTAGAATTTTGTGAAGAAAATTGTAAAAGTGTAAAGTCCTACGATTGATCATTGTTAGCCAATTTAATTCTTTAAATATATGTGAAATATGATCAAATTTTCGAAGGCCAAAAACAAGACGAGAGCGTGTATTTTGAACTTTTTGAATTCTTCCTTTGTCTAAAGCATCTAAACACGGTCCGTAAATAAAATCGCAATAATTGAAATTTGAGAGAACAAGAGATTCACAAAGCATCTTACGCAATTTAAAACTTAAGATATGACGACTATTTTACAAAACTTTTAAAGATAAATATGATTTTTGGATAAGTTTTTTGACATGCTCCTTGAACCGTTATTCGGTGTCCAAGATAATGCCAAGGTTCTTTGCAAACTTGACAATAGGTAGCTTAACTCCATCAATAATTACATTAATATTATTAGCCAAAAAATCTATATTATTCTTATTACCAAAAAGCATGAGAGTAGATTTTGATGGATTTAACATTAAATTGTGATCTGAAGAAAGTTGTTTAAGAATATTTAGGTCTTCGTTAAGCAGATTTGATGCAGTTAAATAGTCCTTGATATCAAAGTGATAGTAGATCTGCGTATCATCGGCATAATCCCTAACTTTGCAATGGTTCAATGATTGTAATATATAGCTTCTAAGCAGCTAGACAAAATTAATAATGTGACCGTAACCCGATTTATTCAGCAGTCCTTATCGAGCTCTTTCTTACCAAATCCAGTCCTAGATGAGAAGTTTTTGGTGCTTTTTTCTGATGCAGCACCGTAAATATTAAAAGTAGGCCAAAGCTTAAGAATCTTTTACCCCAATATGGTACATGTGACTTGTCTTTTACATGGAATAAACCGAGTCGCAGAAACCGTCAAAACTGAATATCCTTTAGTAAATAAATGAATTTCAAGTGTGAAAAAAGTGTTTCTAAAAGCACCTCTAAGAGTGAAGATGTATAAGAAGAGACTACCAGTAGTTAGTTTACCTCCAGAACCTGTAATTACCCGGTGGGGCTCATGCATTAAGGCCGCAATATTCTACGCAGAACATTTCAAAGCCATTAAAAAACTAATATTGGATTTAGGTGACGATTCGCAGTGTGTTGTGCAAAGTAAAAAGTTGTTAAAAAGTGCAAGTGTAGTTAAAGATCTTGTTTTTATTAATGTTAATTTCAGTTTTACACCGGACATAATATCCGCGTTAGAGAGTAGAAATTTAAGTTTAAGAGACTCAATTGGTATTATTGAAACTTTTTCCGCTAAATGTAACAACATTTGCGGTAAAGTAAGAGGTCAAGCAAGGAAAAAATCGGATGTAACTGTAAAAAAGAATGAAGGATTTAAATACTTAACTGCAGTAAAAAGTATTTATGAAGGTAAACTATCCAACGAAGTTCTCTCTTGGCCTTATACTTTACTACCTAAGTTGCAGTATTGCCCGATTACATCAGTAGATGTTGAAAGAAGCTTCTCTTTGTATAAACATATTTGTACTTATAGAAGGCAATCCTTTTTAGTTGAAGATTGCGAGAAATATTTAGTAATAAATACTTTTTATACAATTTCAGGGTAAAAAATTGTTTACTTTTATTTTTCTTTGTTTTTTTTTGCATCTTTTTTTTTTAATAAACTTCTTTTCTAGAACTCAGTGTGTTTTTTTACCATATTTTACTACAATAAATTAAGAAATATTGCATACCAGTATGCATATTTGGTCAAAAGAATGCATATAGCTGCATATTTTAAAGGCAAACAAGGCATACAGTGTGTCTACGGAAGTAAGAAACTGAAATTATTTTCATTTATGGAGAGGTTGGAAAGTGCGCACGAAGGACGGCATTGGTTTCCAATGAAAGAAATCGAAATCGTGAAGTAAGTCACAGATATGTACTGGATTTGGTGGCAAAGTTCTCCGACACTGGTTCGGTGACTAATAGAAAAATAAATAACCTATGAGTAATGAATGAAGGAGCTCAAATTGAGGTTTTGGGATTATTTGCTGCAGAGCCCACCAGCTCCTTGCGGACAGTAGCAGAACAGAAAGGAATATCACACGAGACTGTAAGAAAAGCACTGAAAATGCATAAACTCCATCCATACAAAATACAGATACTTCAAGAACTCTATGACGATGATTTTGATAGAAGAACAGAGTTTTGTGAATTCATGAGTCGTCAAGTCAACGCCATTTTAAATATTCTGCCGAATATCTGTTTCAGCGATGAATGTTCATTTTTCCTAAATGGAAATGTTAACAAACAAAGTTGTCGATATTGGAGTGACGAAAACCCGCATATTTTTTGAGAAGGACATACACAATATCCCCAAAAATTTAATGTTTGGGCTGGTATTCTTGGCAATGCCATTATTGGTTCTTCATATATTGAAGGAAATTTGACAGGTGATCTGTACCTTAATATGATTAAAGAGACTATTAATCCTCTTATCACCCATGAGCTAGAAACTCAAATTGATACAGAGGGTAATTCAGTTTTACAGGAGGATTTAATAACATTCCAACAGGACGGTGCTCCACCTCATTATTTTCTTCCGGTCCGACAGTTAAACGAGAGATTCCCGGATAGATGGATTGGCAGAAGGGGACCAATTGAATGACCTACAAGATCACCCGATTTAATACCCTTAGACTTCTTTCTTTGGGGACATCTTAAATCCATTGTCTATAAAACACAACCTGCTGATATTGATGATCTTAAAAGGCGAATTGCAGCAGAATGCAGGTCAGTTCCCGGTGAAGTTTTTCGAAATGTTAGGGAGGAGTTCGAAAACAGACTTTATTATTGTTTACAGGAAAATGGACAACAATTTGAACAACTTATAAGATAGTGCGTAAGTAGATCCCATGTGTTTTATTGTAGAAATTTCTCTTCCGCAATAAAAAGTTATTTTTGTAGAAGTAAAATAATCAATAAATAAGAAATCAATTGTTAAGACTAGACTTTCTTCCTGTTATTCAACGATTTTAACGGTGCCGCCTAATCTTCTAATCATTTGTACTACAAGGAGACCAAATGCAATAATTTTTGTGTAAACACTAACCTGAAAACCAAAATCTCAATGCAGGCAAGCTTAATTGTTTCTGCAACTTTGAAACGCGATTATTCGGACACCTCTGGACAAAAAGCAACAAAGTAGGATACCACTGAAAAGAGAATTGAACGCTTTTTTAAAACGATGTGCAACTTGACCCCCATTCCCATTTAAGATTCTAAGGGTGACATTTACCCCTCCTAAAGAGTTGAAACAAGAAGGCTAAAACTATTCATTTCAAGTGTCCCCCTTATAAATGAAATTGACGTGTTTATGATTTTTCATATTTTTAACTGCAAGAAAGATAATAAGGGTGGGGAGTTTTCAAATTGACAATATGGGAAATATTTTTTTCCAAGATATTTTGGGAGACAGGATTTTTTTTCAAACATTAGTAGGTCACAAAATTTATTTAAACCTATTTGCGTTCTGAAAACTCGATTTAGGCTACTTTGGATTTAATAAAAAGTTTTTTCCAACTTATTTGCTTACATACATTTTTTTTAGAACTCCCAATGGTTCAACAAATCGACAGAAACATATTTACATTGAGAGAACTAACCTGAACTATTTGCTAACAAGTTGAAGATAAACATTGATAAACACTAAAAGCATTTTACTTAAACAAAGAAATCAACATGTAGGAGAAATTAAAATTTAATTTAATAATATAAAATTAGAGTAAGCCTCCAAAACAAAAAAAAACTGTAGGGTTAATTGATCATGATATATTAGATTGGGTGGAATATAACTGATAAGATTGCTCCTATTAATTCAGCAATGATTAAATGCAAGTACTATTTAACTCTTAAAACTAAGTCACTGGTGTACAATCTTTTTCTTTTATCTTGCCGTCGGTATTTGTTATCCATGTGGGGTATATGTGATAAAACAAACTTTAATAAAACACAGACATAAGAAAACAAAACACTAAAAATAATGTACAACTATGATAGACTTATCAACACAGATGTATTATATAGAAAATTAGATACTCATAAAATTGCATGTAAAACAATATAAGCTTGTGGATACGATAAATAAGCATCGAACATCAAATTTTTATGTTTAATTGGCAAATGAAAGTCCCAATTATAATACTGGAATTATAAATTATAAAATTATGTAGCATACCAACTAAAACAAATAGAGGTCTGCATTATCCTGCTGTTACTATAGTGCATCTATGTATTCAATATCTACACCATCTATATAAAAATATAAATAGTTATAGTGCTGTTATAAATAGTTTAACAAGACTTTTCCTGCTTTTTAGGGATGCATAATTTAGGCTGAACAATACTCTACACTGTATATTATGATTCATAATCTAAAGCAGAAATTTGATTCAAAAAAACGGTTGGACAACAATTAATTAGGGTAAATACCATCAATTTTATAAAATTATTTACCGGTACGGAATTTAATTAAAATATAATACGAAATATTTCAAGCTCCCGATATTCGCTATATCATATTTTTTAGCTTACCGTTAAACATAAAATCAAGTGACTTGTCTACCTAATCGGTTATAAATATAATCAGTACCGACTTTAGAAAGGAAAGAAGAGAGATATTTATTGCTAGTCCGCCATTTATCTTGCAATATTAATAACTGGAATCAAACCAATTTAATCTTTAATAGGATTAAAGGCAAAAGAAGATCAATAGCCGGGCAATAAATGCTTTATTGCATGCGAAACAATTTAGCAAACAGACATAATAAAAAGAAAGAACTAGAAAAGGGCAACGATACGGGGATCCCGATTCAGTTAGAAACGCGGTGATTTAAAACGTTCAAAACCCCGGAAGCCGGGGAACTGATGATGGGCAGTACGTTATGAAACCCCGAGGGCTCTATCGGTTCGGTCATTCGTGTTTGCAGCCAAGCCAGTGCAATTGGAAATATCGTTCCCTCAGGTGTTTTTGCGCTCCTATCATGTAAGATGAGCTATATCTTTACTTTTTTTTTTGGAAGATAATAATTCTAAGATGAGAATCACAAATGGTGGATGGAAAAAGGTTAAATATGGATGGATACCTTTTTTTAAATGTAAAATAGACAATTTGTGGTAATTTAACAAGTAAGCCCGTAAATTGCCCATGCTGCAGATATACTTGTCGCGTTCATCAGAACGTGGCGCTATTTCATATCGGGTGGTTCTCACTAGGGGGTGGGCAAAATAATCGATTAATCGATGTTATCGATTGTTTTAATTAATAGATTATTTTTCGATTAATCGATTAATCGATTGTGAAAATTCATAGTCGCCCAGCCCTAGACTTCTCACTCCCACTCGCAGTAATCGCTTATCAATATGATGTTCACACTTTCTACAAGATAACTTGCAAGAATACCATTGTTAGAACATTTGTTGTCATGAAAGTTATGTGGCTATTGGCTATCAATAATATATTTAGTCAGAACCTCTATGAACAGAATGCGAATAAAACAATGCAATATTAGCGATTTCACTAACACACAGTTCAATCAATAACATCTAAATATTTATTTATATTACACTAGGTATATATTAATTATTAGATCATGTAAGCGTATTAAAATATAGGTATATTCTAAAATTATTTGAATTTTTATCAGATCAACATATTATTTAATAAAGAAATTTAATCTAATTATCCAACTCTGGTAATAGGTCATCGTGACGAGCTTAAGGCAGTTGACCAAACAAAACAATTTAGTTGACACAGGTTCAACAGAACCAAAAAATATTGCGTGTGCGGTGCATCTGGGAAGCATCAGGCGTGTGCTGATTGTTCGCCATTAGCGTAGCATTGTAAATGCGATTTTTAAGATAAATGTGTACACGCGTTCTGATTCTTTTTATGTTTGTGAATTTAGAATTTAGAGTCGTCGTAAGCGAGCTATTTCGTTTAGTTTATTTTTTTCTTCACGTAATTCTGTATTTTCCTTTAATAAAATTGAAATGTATAAATAAAAAGTCATAATCAGAAAGGTTGTGCCTACGCACCGAATCCCCTGACCTGGATAGGATTTTATGCATATAGATAAGAAAAAAAAATTGCGGGAAAAAAAATTTTTACCAATCGACTTGGCGGATGTTTCACACGGACAACAATTTATTTGCGAAGCGTGCAAATCTCATGTTTTTGAGAATAATTTTTTTTACCACTCGGCTCCGGCGGGGCTCCGGATAGAAAGCTGGATAAGAACGGCATTTTCCTTACGATGCGAACCTAAAGTTTCTAAGAAGAAAAAAAGTTTTTAGGTCCCCAAAATTTAAATACCAAAATTTGAAAATTTAATTTTATGTCTACCAGGAAGTACATGAAAAGTTGTAGGCGTATGGCACATTAAAATTTATTTATTTATTGATTTATTTCAAACTCAACAGGTACAAGACCCAGTTACAGAGTAGGACACTAATACTAACACTAATACTATTTACAAAGAAATAAACAGGGTAATCACTACTACATGTTTCTAGTTTTAAGTTCTAATAAATTAATATGAAATATATTAAAATCTACTTGTACCTTATTATACAGTCTACACATAACATTCAGTGGCGCGTTGAGGTTATTATTTGTGCTCGATAAATTCAAGTAAAACGTCACAGGATTCCTTATTCTGTAAGAGGGCACATAAAAACTGATTTGCGATAATAAATTGGCATCATCTATTTTGTTATGTAATAGCTTAAAGGGAAATATCAGAGATGTATTTACTCGTCTAGTTTCCAGGCTTGCCAAATTGTATTTTTCCCTGAGTCGAGCCTTTGAAATACTCAAATCATAAACACCTGTTTCCTTGTATGACAAATACCGTAAAAATCTATTTAGTGTTCTCTCAATGGTGTATTTATGATTTGCATATCGGGGGCTCCATACTATTGAGGCATACTCCAGGGTACACCTCACATTTGTAATATAGAGCAGCCTCATACAATGGATATTTTAAAAATGACTGCAGTTCCTAATAACAAATCCGTACATTCTACTTGCCCTACTCGATATGTTTGATATGTGGGTTCTAAAGGTGAGCTGAGAGTCAAAAGTAACGCCTAGATCTTTGATTTCATTTATTCTTGTTAATGGTATTCTGTTCATACTATAATCAAATTGTATCGTGACTTTTTTCTTGTGAATGTAAGAACAAAACATTTGCTAACATTAAAATTAAGTTTGTTGTTTTTTGACCAATGTACTATCTGATCTAAGTTCTCTTGCAACATGACGCAGTCACCCTCGTCATTGATTCTGGAGTATAGTTTCAGATCATCGGCAAACATCAAGACACCACACTGGTTAACTAATTCAATAAGATTATTAATAAACAGAATAAAGAGTAATGGTCCTAGGTTTGAGCCCTGTGGGACACCAGAATCAGCAAAAAAGGTATTTGAGGAATATCCCCGAACCATGACATATTGCTCACGACCTTCAAGATAAGACTTAAAAAAGGAAACTAGCCTTGGGTGAAAACCAAATTCATCAAATCACTTATTAAGTAGGACATTATGTGATACTTTATCAAATGCCTTTGCAAAATCTGTATATATCACATCCACTAGTGATTTGTTGTCGAGTGTTTCTGATATATGTTGAGTGATGTTGGTTAGATTGGTTATAGTAGATTTTTTGCTCATAAAACCATGTTAGAATTGAGAGATTTTGTTATGCAAAGGCCAACTGAGACGTTTATAAAGGATGGATTCGAAAATTTTTGCTGGAGAAGATAGAATAGCAATTGGACGATAGTTCTTTATATCACTTGGGTTTTCTTTCTTGGTTGGACAAATTTTAACTTTTTTCCATGAACTAGGAAAGGTACAAGTTTTTAACGATAAATTAAATAATATTTTTAGAGGCTCAAACAAAATAGAAAGTGCATAACGAAATAATATTTAGTAGAAAATACTGGGCATTTCAGATGCATTTTTATTAAATAAAATTGTGTTTTGTAGGAACTTTAAAATTCCGTGACTTACCAGTATCGGAAGAAACTAGTATATCCACATTCACTGATGACACTGCTATTTTCGCAGTGAATCTAGATCATGAGAGCTTTACTAGAAAACTTCAAATATTTCAACGTGGGAGCTGACTGGATAAGACAATGGAAAATTAAGCCGAACGAATTTAAATCAATCCATGTAAATTTCACCAGCAGGAAGTAAGCACAGCCACTTTTCCTAGATATTAACGGTTTAATAGTTATGCCCCATGGGATGAATGCTTGGCATGGCTCTAGATGCTAAACTTCAGTGGAAAGACCATATGAAGAAGAAAAGAACTGAGCTAGATTTAAAACAAAAACAACATTATTTTATTCTGGGAAGGAATTCAAAATTATAAATCTACAACAGATAATTGATGGTAATGATAGCGATTACAAATCGATACAGACATTCCAGAATAAGATGCCGCGTTATAAAGTAAATAATCCTTGGTATGTTCCAACTCTGATCTTCATCAAAACCTTGGAATTGTAATAGTAAAAGAGATCAGAAGGTGTGCCGGGATGTATGAATCCGGAATTCACCTATATATGAACGCAGAAGCTCCACAGCACCTGAACAATCAACACCAAGTCCGAAGACTGAAGAAAACCAAACCCTTTCATCTTGTGTAGCTTGCAAAATGGTTAATACACAGCAGAAAACGCCAGTGAAAGTGTATCCTCTAGCTTAAATAGTCTAAAGGACATCAATGGATAGACTTTAGTTGATAAGTATACAGGGTGGCGCACCGAAAACTTTCCACCTAGGTTTATTTTCTTGTTCATAAATAAATCAAAATTCGCTCGAACACGGGAACCTTAGTTCTCAGGGGGACATATTTTGCTAATTTCACCCCCCCCCCCTGCTTAAGCCCCTACGACGATGTGGCTTTCACCTTTAAAGTCCTAAATGGAAAGGGGGTCGAGTGATACCTTATTTTAAAGGGAATTTAATTGCCTTCCCAAAGCGACCTCGCTCGTTTAAGTCAAGTGAATAGTTCCTGAGAAATAGGGATCAAAAGAGAACAAAATTTAAAAGTAATAAAATGTATTACCGCTTGTATCAATCAAGTAAATGTTGAAATGTCCACCTCCAACCTCCATGCAATTCTAAAGGCACTGTTCAAAATGTTCGCGAACATTATGGAGCATTGCGGGAGTTACTTGTCGGCACTCGTACACTATTCGTTGTCGCAAGTCTTCTAAAGAATTGGGTTGGGTTGCATAAATTTTAGACTTTAAATGTCCGCACAAAAAAAAATCCAGTGACGTCAAATCGGCTTCGGCAGCGGCAGAAGCGATGAATGCACTTTTTTTCTTTACGGTACCGTCAATCGACAGAATTGCAGGTATTGGTCAGATTCCAACCCTAGAATTTTTAGAGAAGTGCATAGTCAACATCCCGAAAAATAAATGTGTGGACTGGAAATTTTGGGGACGGTATTATTGGGTCGCATTTTATACCTGGAAATTTAACAGGTGAAATGTACCTGAACCTGCTGGAAACCACTATTAACCCTGCTTTAACGAATGCCATAGAAGAAAATGACCGTTATCGGCCAGAAAATATTTACTTTCAGCAACGCGGAGCACCCCCGCATTATGCGTTCCCTGTTAAACAGTTTCTGTATGAAAATTTTCCAGGAAAATGGATTGGAAGAAGAGGTCCTATTGAATGGCCTGCAAGATCTCCTGATTTGACGCCACTGGACTTTTTTTTTGTGGGGACATTTAAAGTCTAAAATTTATGCAACCCAACCGAATTCTTTGGAAGACTTGCGACAACGAATAGTGTACGAGTGCCGACAAATAACTCCCGCAATGCTCCATATTGTTCTCGAACATTTTGAACAGTGCCCTTACAATTGCATGGAGATTGGAGGTGGACATTTTTAACATTTACTTGATTGATACAAGCGGTAATAAATTTTATTACTTTTAAATTTTCTTTTTTTTTTAGCCCTATTTCTCAGGAACTATTCACTCGATTTAAACGAGTAAGGCCGCGTTGGGAAGGCAATTATTGAATTCTCTTTAAAATAAGGTATCACTCGACTCCCCTTTCTATTTAAGATTTTAAAGGTGAAAGCCACCCCGTCGTAGGGGTTCAAGCAGGGGGGGGGGGGGGGTAAAAATAGCAAGAAAATGTGTCCTCCTGAGAACTAAGGTTCCCGTTCTCGAGCGAATTTTGATTTATTTTTTAACAAGAAAATAAACCTGGGTGGAAAGTTTTCGGTGCGCCACCCTGTATTTAGTTTTTAGGATTTATTAGAGAAAAATTAATGCTTAGTTATTATACCGGGTGATGCATGGTTTCGTTGAACATAGGAAATCCCATGTGAATTTTGATGGGGCTAAATATTGGCTCGTCTGTACACATTAGAGAAAAATTGTATTATAATTTTTTGAAGAAACCGATATAATAAAACCATGTGCCAAGTTTGAATAAATTTTAATAAGCCAATACTTACTTATTCAATTAAATGTGATGGCAAAATTACGAAATTTTCTCAGTTTGGGTAATACAGCAAACACCAGCAAATAATTTCTATGACGCTATTGTCAAAAATTGAAGTAAAGCTGGACATAACGAATAATAGTATATTATTAATCAAGGTTTAGACAGCCATCATTATTGCCCGAGCGGCAAGTTTAAATCACAAGGAGCGGAGCGACGAGGGATTTAAGACGCGAGGGCTATAAGCTGTCTAAACCGTGGTTAATATAACAATTTTTCCACTACTACAAACTTTTATAAGACATTTATCTTTATAGTATTAATAATTATAAAAAATGATAAGTAGGTATAAGTATATTTTTTAATCAAGTTACCTGCGCTTTGGAATTGACAAAATATTTTGTTGTTTTGTCAGGTGGCTTTGTTAATGTCAATTTTTGTTCATTTATGTCATCAGATTTCACGAGTTTTCCGTTTTTTTAAAAAATGAGCGAAGAAAATGTTAGTGATATTATTATGTGTACACCTCCAGAATTAAGGATGGAAGCAGAAAAAATTTTGATTGTATCGATATTTTACAATATCAAGTAATCTAATATGTATTGATAATTATCTGGTTGCCTAACCACATTCATGTTTATGAATTCATGTTGTAGAATCAAAAAATCAAGTTACCTGCCTTCAAATAGATTCTTGAAGATCGGTCAATAATGGATTTCAATGCCTTATTATTGACCATGGTCAATAATAACTTATAAGGTAAAGAAAAACGATTTCTAACGTTAATAATCGGTCAATAATGGCGATGTTATAGGTTAGTAGTGGAAAAACATTATTTCACATTAAAAACACATTTTCGTTTCACCAATCTGGCAATCACACCTCCAAAATAAACGACACCATTATGTTTTTCTTAGTGAACCTTTAACTTAACATAACATACCTAAGACTACAGATTTTCACAAAAACATTAATTAATTAAATATTTAAGCAACCCTCCATTAACAGCTAAACAATATCCTAACCGATTATAAAATTAATTTCTAACATTACTGAGTTGATATTGAGAAATTCTGTCACATTCTAACAAAATAAAGTTTTTTAGCTGGTCTAGATTTTCAAATTTTACATCTTTATAAATAAAATTTTTTAAATGACCCCACAGAAAGAATTCGTTTGGCGAAACGTCAAGAAACCTGGCTGGTCAAACGATTAGATGCCGTGGGCCAATAATATCTCCGGTTAAATTATTTTGCAAGTATTTCCTAACCATGAGAGAATTATGGGCAGCACAACCATCCACTTGATACCAGATCACCTGATTTTCACGTAAAACTTCTTCTAGTGCGTGTTCAATTTTATTTTGTAGTAAGTCCAAATAGGTTACTGCTGTAAGATTACCTTTCATTAAAAATGGTCTAATAATGTGATATCCTACAATTCCCGCCCAAACATTTATTTCTTGTGGATATTAAGTCCGAGTATGAACAAGACGATGTTTATTTTCTTGGCTTCAATACCGGCAATTTTGAACATTTGGTTCGCTGTTGAGGGTGAATGTACATTCATCGGTAAAATAAATATTTCTCAAAAAATCCCTGTTACTATTTTCTCTTTTCGTTACCTCAAGACAGAATATCATTCTCCGTTCTTCATCACCTTGCCATAGCTTTTGATGTCTTTCATACTTTTAAGGAATTTATTGTTATATTATATTTATGTTTTTTTTAAAGCGCCCAACACTGTGGTTTGATGTTTTCCTACGGCTTGCCCAAGAATCCTCGTGCTAATAATTTTATTTTTCTCCACGTTTAGTAAAATATCAAGATTTCTATTATCCGTTTCTTCAGCTCTATTGACATTCTGAGTTGAGCATTTACAGTTATTTATTATAGTGCCTTTGGACTTAAATTTACTAATGATAAGTTTAACTAATAAAATGGAAGAGATGGGCTTATTAGGGAATTGAACTGAAAATATTTCAGACACTGCTCTTAAACTGCTTCCTGTATAATACCACTTCATCATGGTTACTTTTCCTTAATGGAATAGCTCATATTTAGCTATAGTTAAAGCGCCTTCAACAAAAGTGTTTTTGAAGAAGTAGTCCATACTTGCAGTGGAGTGTAGGTAATAAATTAAAACAACACTTCTGTCTTCCTCCACAAATAATATATATTTTGAAAAAATTTTTAACGATTGTCCCTACATGTTTCGACTACATATACAGTCATCCTCAGGGGAACTAAAAAGGAATGTGTGAAAATACAAGAATAAAAACAGGTACCGTACGAGACTTACCTATATCGAGTGTAAATTGGGGTCTAATAGTTGTCTCAAATTAATGAGTACAACATTTAAGATAATCATCAACAATCAAGTGAAATTTGTTTAGTTGAAGACTAACTTGAGGTAACTCAGAGTTGTGGATATGTAAATCAGCACATTTATTTTTAGTTTATTTTAAATTTGTTAATAAAAGTGAGAAAATTTAGTTATTTTTAATGGGCATGGTATGAAATAAATTTTAATGATTAATATATTTATATTTTTTGATATAACATGATTTATGTGGAGAAACCAAAAAAAAGAAAGAAAAATTTTTGAATTATTTTATAAAAAACTTTAAAATTTCATGTTTTTGTTAAGTAATAAAATTAAATAAAGTAGAATGGGGGCTAAGCCCCTATGGGTTTAAATAAAACCACATTTTAGTATGAAGAATAAAAATTTTTTTTAAAAGAAACAATGTTTCGTGCTAACCACTACCACGCTTGACTTAAAAAGAATTTCAAGGAAAGTGTGGTTATTGTATGAAATAAATGAAAGGTTTGACATATGGCATAACAAGTATCAGACTATAGAAATCCTAAAAATTGAAGTGTCGGTGTAATCTGGAGCAACTCGATAATAGGTTTACAAAGTCTACAAGCTATAGTATACCTGATGATTAAAAGTTGTAATTGTTAAACACACAAAGTACCTGAATATAAGCCAGATTGAGACATCTGTGAATGAACGCATAAATTAATAGTTTTCAAAAATTAGTAGGTTTTAACAATTTAAAAAAATTATTTTTAAAAAACGGAGTTATAAAAGTTCATGGGAGGGCAGATACTACTGCACCGAAGCATATATCGCTGCTTTCCGACAAGACCGTCACAACTCAAAATTTGTCATCAAGGAAAAACAGCTAAGTCGTCAAGAGAAGGAAAATGACAAACTTCCAAATAAATTAATCACATATTACGATCTTTAAGCGGCTATTAAGTAATAGAAATGAGTCACGCTGAGTTTATAGACTTTGAAGAGTTATAAAAAAAATGGGAATCAAAGATGCATATAAAAATTAAAACGGCGAGATTGTGAAAATCACAGATATTAAAGTTATTGAAGTGAGAAAAAATGAAGCCGGGTATTTTTTTCTGTACAAAAACTCCTATGAAGCTAATGCAGATATTGCATCGTCGAACAACTTTAAAAATATCATTTCCAAGAAAGCATGCAATCAAAAAGCTGGTATATCAGAATAAAAAAAATAGGAATACCTACTGGGTCTTATCGCGAAAATATTGTGCCACGTTTTTATTACGATTTTTATAATAATCTTTAGTTTTTATTAACATTGTTTTTTAATATTCAAATTTACTGCCTTTGCATTCATTATTTTAAATTAAGCTTGCTGTTAATTTGTTGCTTGTAATGTCAAGTAAGTTACCATTAAGTTCTGCACTATATTATTTATTTTATATAAGCAAAATGTTGAAAGAAATCCTACTTTTTGTATAATGCTCAAATGAAAGACATCAAAATACGATTTATTTTAGTTATTTCTTTTCATGGAAAAACGTCACTTCTATTTTTTTTTTTCAAAAATATTCGACTTATAACAATTTTTTACTTTGAACTATTAGGAATTAGGAACGTCCATGTTTATGATTAAATATAATACTCTAGGTTTTTTACTGAGAGGAACAGTTATCATAAGGTTATTATTTCTTAAAAATTTCAATGGCTTCTACTGAAAAACAGTAAATTTTTAGTTGTGACGGTTTTGTCGGAAAGCCGCGATATTTAGAGTCAAGGTTCACTGCACTTTACACTAGGTGGACATTTAAGAATTTAAATTAAAGATTATAATAACATTATAAGGAAAAACAGTATAATATAACAAGGATTGAATGCAACAAACTAGAATGAATACTGGGCAGACTGACGTAGTTATGATATAATTGAGAATTAATTGTCAAGGTTGAGTAATATATAATGGGCTGGAAAGAGTAATAGTATATAAACGAAGCAAACACGAATGTTGTAGTATAAAGTGTTTTTACTGACGCTACTGCTCGTTTTGTCAATGCCAAATAATAATTTGCAGGTGTTTGCTGTATTACCTAAATTATTATGAATATTCCACTCACGTATAAAAAATCCCATAAGGACAGTGGTATTTTCGAAAACTTACAGCGGATATACAAAATCGAAAACACCAAAACGAAAATACCACTTGTCAGTGTCACTTTGTTGACAAATCTCTATTTATTATTTCAAAGTTGACAAAATGAATGTTTTTGGATTCGTAAAATATTCAACGGTAATATACCAATAGAGGAGGCGTCTTATCGGTAATACCGATGTTTTTAACAAGAAATCGATTTTCTGACAAATTTTTACGAAATGTAATTTTTACTTATAATCTGATATGATCCCGAGAGCTTTAGCTCGAGGGTCTTATCTTTGATTATAAGTAAAAATTACATTGAGTGAAAATTTTCTTGGAAAATCGAGTTTCGAGTGAAAAACGAAGGTATGAAGATAAGAAACCGCCTCTAGAGGTGTATTTTATTGGATAATTTACTGAACATAAAAATGAAGGCCGTCTGATAAAGGTAAATATACAAGTTAGAGGTGTTACTAATTTTTTATTTGAGTAAAAAAGCTACAAGCGTCTTTTCGAAAGCGTCTTTTCGAGCTAGCGGTAGTCTTATCGGGTAAGACGACCGTTACCAAGGTGGTTGCTATGAAAATGAGCGTTTTGATTGGTTCAATAAAAGTGAGGTGAATTATCCTTTAAATACCATGCGTGCTTTAAAACTAACCGGATAATTTTAAAGCACTCGTGGTATTACACCCGAATATTCCACTCACGTATAAAAAATCCCATAAGGACAGTGGTATTTTCGAAAGCTTACAGCGGATATACAAAATCGAAAACACCAAAACGAAAATACCACTTGTCAGTGTCACTTTGTTGACAAATTTCTATTTATTATTTCAAAGTTGACAAAATGAATGTCTTTGGATTCGTGAAATATTCCTTTAAATACCATGCGTGCTTTAAAACTAACTGGATAATTTTTCACTTATACGTGTTTTCTTTACAAATTTCACTCGTCCTTCGGACTAGTGAAATTAAAGAAAACACGCATTCGTAAAAAATTATCGGTAATTTTAAAGCACTCGTGGTATTACACCCGAATATTTCTCTCATGTGTAAAAACTACCATATGAAGCGGGAAATTTTCGACGAAAATTGCCCAGTAGGTGCGAAAATGTCCCGTCGAAAATTTCCCTATAGGTCCGTATCTAAGTAACAATAATTAATATTTACAATAGCACCTTCTAGGTGTATTATTGTGTTGATATTATGTAACGTTTAAATAAAAATATTAAATTTTGTGCTTTCATTTCACGTACTCGAGAAATATTCTACCGAATTAAATTCGTGCATCAAAATTACCGATAATTTTTTATGAAAGCATGTTGTCTAAAAACTGGATGAGTTTATTTTCATATTTTGGTAAAAGAGCCCGACACCGAAGGTGTCCCGGCCGGGAACATGCTTTCATAAAAAATTATCGGTAATTTTGATGCACTTATGTAATTACTTACGAAAATTTCGTAATTTTGTCATCACATTTAATTGAATAAGTTAGGATTGGCTTATTATAATTATTATCATATCGGCCTCTCCAAAAAATTATAATAGAATTTTTCTCTAAATTTTTACAGGGGAGCCAATATCTAGCCACCTTAAAATTTACATTGGATTTCCTATATTCAACTAAGCCATGCATCACCCGGTAGACTAGTATTAATAAGTAAAATGACAGCAGATGTTATATATAAAAAAAATTAAAATCTCTAAAAGCCTCTACATCAAAGCTGATAGAAACTGCACAACGAAATAATATTTAGAAGAAAATACTTAATGGACATTTCAAGCGCATTTTTATTACATGAAATTGTCAAAATTACATAGTTTTACATAAAAATAAGTTACTCAATCGCACTTTTCTTTTGCTGAAACGTTTATTTGTGAGCTATCAAGGAACATTTTCGCCAGAGAAAATTACTAACTTATCTAATATCAGCAACATACGGTCGCTATAAGTACAAGCAATCTTGAAGCGACATTTTGGAAGCGATATTATGTTCGTTATAATAAATTGCTTCTATTTTGATTAAATGAATTACGTCGCATAATAGGTATTATGCTTATCGTTAGAACTTTATTAGCATATACAGTGAGGAACATTAGTCATCATAAACTATTTTATTTTATGATATCATGGGAAAATTAACAAATACTTACCGTCTTAAAAATTTTTTGCTTATTGAAAGTACTTTTTATACTTAAGTATTTACTAAAAGATTATTTTATAGCCAATATCTGTTGTCAAATTTAAGAAAACAATTTATTCAGAAAACTAATTTTTATAAGGGTAAAGTCAAAGTCGCTACTGATATCATGGTGGTGTAACAGTTGTAACACATTGTCATGTAAATGGGTTACAACTGTCCCCCAATTTACTTTAGAATAAAAGTGTATTGAAACTTTCAATAAACCCAACTCAAAAAATTTTAATAATTTTCATGCAGTGTCCAAAGTCATTTAGTGAATATTATTTTTTATGTTAAAATAAATATTACGGGTATTTCTTATTATTATTATTATTTATACTTAGTTTAATGAAAACATCAGCAGATATTTTGATTAATTTTGTTGGATCAACTTCAGACAAAGATTGACCAAACTCTTTATTGTTAACCCAATTTTGGTAAAACTATTCTACGTGTGAAAATATTGACATAGTTAAAATTTATTGTGCAGGAAACAGCAGCCGAAAAGTATCTGATATGTTTACAGTACATTATCCAGAGAGGCCAAAACCAGCAAAATCAACCATAACCGGAATCATTCAAAAATTTGAAAGTATATAGCAGAAGGTGTTAATATTGAAACATTTCGTTGTACACCGAAGAAAATAAGCAAGTTGTAAGAACTCGGCATATTGGAAATAAAGTGGGAAACATCATACAACCATTTTGCGAGTGTTACATAAACATAAATATAATAGTATCCTTAAAAATATCACATATACTTCAAGAACTACTAGATGGGGACTTTATTAGAATGGCGGGATTTGGTTTTATTATTACAGACAGAGGGAGCAAATAACGACGGGAATTTCTCCAAGATATTTGTTTTACCGACGAAAGTACGAATAATAAACCTAATGTACACAATTTTTGGTAATGGAGTCAAGAAAACGAATTTAGGTTTAGTAAAACAAGGACAGACTGTGCCCAAGAAATCAACGTATGAGCTGGCACTTTGGGACACCATATTACTGGACCACTCTTTTTAAACCACAATATAATGGAAGAAGGAACTCGTTAGCAACTTGTATTTGCTCTAAATATAACTTCACCGAAATATATATAACATGACTCGTCTAAAATGTATGTATTTAAAAACTATTAATGTCTATTCGATCAAATGTCTATTCAATTATTTGTCAGTTCAGTCATATTATTAAATATGATAATTTGTCTTTCGACGTTTTGTACTTCGATATTTTATCCGAGATCGTATTTTCATTAGAGAAGATATTAACGGCGAACACTTTTTTTCTGGCGTTATTACAATCCGGTTAACAATTTAAAGCATTACAAGCTTGTATGTTTGGCTAATTCTTCTACACTGACAAAAATGGATTTATCGATGTCGTGAATTGCAGAATTAGAGCTACTTTAACGTACGTTTCTATGTTGTTCAAACTGAGTCTACGAATTATCACAAATTATTTAAAAACGCTACAATAACTTAACAATAATAATAAATTTTTCATCAACATTTTAAATAAATTTGTGATTACCACAATCCTTCATTTTGTAACCATTTTATGAGTTACCTGAACTCAGCTTTTGGATTGAGAAAACTTACTAATTGATTTTAAAGTGCCGTTTTGACCCATACGTGCATTATTTTAACTCATTGCTATGTTTAACTTATTTTGAATTGGAATAAGTCATAAAGAGTGCTCTAAAAACCCATGTCGAGGGTAAATTACCGATCGACAAGTCACGGAAAATTCGGAATTCGCGCTCGTGCCGATTTGGCGCGGTAACTTCATCCCATGGTGATAATAATAATAATAATAATAATAATAATCTTTATTTCAGAATTACATAAATTACATTTATATAAAATGAAATAGTGTCAATATAAATGTCTAAAAGCTAATAATAATTAGGAATTTTTCTAAAATACTCTTCTATGCTGTAAGGTTCAATATCGAGAAGTACCCTGAAAATCATTTTTTTAATTTTCCCTATATTAGTTACCTGTTTCATGCCAATTGCTAAACTATTATAAAATCTGATACAATTGTAGTATGCTCCTTTTTCGTACATTGTTAGTCTATGTCTAGGAAAAGTATAGTTCATTGTTCTGGTAGGATAAGTACCCTGAGACTCATTGCTTCTAAATAGTAAGCGATTTTTACAAAAAAATAAAACACACTCCTGTATATAAACAGCAGCGACCGTAAGAAGTCTGTTTTCTTTAAATCTACCCCTACAGGTTTATATTAGGCCAAGATTAAAAAGGGTCCTAATGGCCCTCTTCTGACAGATAAACAGTCTTCCTACATCACTACAATCTCCATACAGGATAATACCATATCTAATATGTGATTCAAAATTTGCGTGGTAAATCATCTTTTTCGTGTCAATATCAATATATCTAGACAATACTCGAAATGTATAACATACTCTGTTCAATTTTGTTACAGTGTAATCAACATGTTTTTCCCAAGAAAGATTGCAATCCAATACCATTCCCAAAAACCTAGTGGTGTGCTCTAAATTTATATTGGTACCATTTATACTTATATTCTCTGGTTCTTGTAATCTAGATCTCTTTGTCCTAAAAAGAATGACGCTGGTATTATTTTCATTCAAGACTAACTTATTTTTTGTAAACCACGTACATGTTTCCATCATTAACAATTGGGATTTTTCTACTAGAGTTGGTAAGCTTGAGGCAGTTACTAATATGTTAGTGTCATCCGCATAATTTGTTATTTTACAATTATTTACAGAGTTTATTTCAGTTATATCGTTTATATAAATTATGAACAATATTGGCCCTATGACACTACCCTGGGGTATACCTCCTTTTATTTCAACCTGATTAGATGAAACCCGTTTTGAGCCTTGGCCAACTTTTTGTTGTCGGTTTGATAGATATGATGAAATCCCCTTCAAAGCCGTTCCTCTTACACCATACAATTCCAATTTATGCAGCAATATATTATAATTTATGGTATCATATGCCTTTGATAGATCGAGAAACAGCCCTAAAGGGATCTCATTACGTTCAAGAGCCTTAAGTACCTCCTCACTGAATTGAAACATAGCTGTTTGTGTTGATCTACCCTTCAAATAAGCATGCTGAACCTCATTCACAATATTTAGCCCAAGCAAAAATCGCATAATACGGTCACACATCACTCTTTCAAGGATCTTTGAAAATGATGGCAACAAACTAATTGGGCGGTAGTTTTCAAATGTTGCCTCATCACCCTTTTTAAAGACAGGTACGATCAGAGCTTTCTTCAACTCATCCGGAAAGATGCCAAACTTTAAAGAATTATTGAAAATGTAGACAAGTGGCTGTGTAATAGCTGTAATTATATACTTAATAATAGAAGTCGATATTTCGTCATTGCCACTACTTAACTTATTTTTTAGATTATTACGTATCTCAATTATTTCTTTAGAGTCCACAGGTTGTAAGGAAATGGTATCTTGATTACGTTGAATATTCGTGGTAAAGGGAACAGTATCTAATTTTTCCAGCAAATTGATTGATAAACTAGAGAAGAAATTGTTGAAATTATTTACTATACTAGTTTTATCTCCTTCAATTTTAATGTCATGAATCTTAACTTTTCCGGTTATTTCGTTTACTACACTCCACGAACACTTTGTTTTATTGTCCGATGATCTGAGACGATTGACGTAGTGCGATTTTTTTTGATGTTTTAAAAGGTTGTATTCCTTCTTTTTTGCAGTATACATAAGTCTATATTGATTATTTGCATTTTTACAAACATATAGTATATCTAATTGTCCTTTACACTCCACTATTTCTGGACTACGTTGTTTATATTTGGCTTTATTATAATTTTTTACTGGATACCCTCTTATCGGAAAGCATTCATTAAAATCTGCTAGAAAAATTTTCATAAAAATGTCCCATGGGTGGTTAACCTGAGTAGCATCCAACCCGTTTAACAAACCCCAGTCTCTAGCTGATAGTTTGGTTTTAAACTTTGATTTATTGAATTCACTAAAACATCTTTTATCTATAAAATTATTTTCTGACTTGTTATCCAGGGAAACGACCAATTTTTGCGCAGTATGATCTGAAATATGGGAGTGTAAGATCCGAGAAATATAGTCACCATTAAAATTTGTTAAAATGTTGTCTATGCATGTCCGAGAATTAGCAGTCATTCTTGTATGCTCTTTAATTACATGTTTCATGTTAAATGAACTGATCAATGTCAATAATTCACTTACTTTTTTGTTAGCAGATAAGAAATCTAAGTTAAAATCTCCTGCAACAATTATGACACCATTCTCATCCACACACACAGTCAACAATTCCTCCAATTTACTTAAAAAGTCATTAATATTACCATTCGGTGGTCTATATATACATACTATTATAAAAAGTTCATCCTTCATTCTAAATTATTAGTTATTAGTACCTCATGCACATCGCGTCGTCATATACCACATAACTGGACTTGCGATCCGCGCAATCGTTAATCGACGGGATCTTTTATCTGTGTTCAGAGTTTGTTCTCCTCATACAGGTGTGTGAAAATGAGGATACGTTAACTTTCGGCAGATTAAATCTATAGTCGTTAAGTTAATCATCTTAAGCTAGAATAACTGAAACGTTAAGTTTTGATAGCTCGAATCATAAATGAAATATCTTTAAGAAAACACAAAAAATAAAATTATTTTCAAAGGAACGTCACAATCTGACCCAAAATTTGATTCTGTGCCACCAGAATTAACCTAAAATAATAATTTAGCTTCTAATAAGAGCGCAAGTTTCCAATAAAGGGCAAGAATATGGAGGTAGAAATGACACAGTCAGTTTCAGTTGGAACAACAACTAAAACAAAAAAGTTACATTCCAAACGGTGCGGTGGTTGCTTGACGGTGCATCATGGATAAACAATTCAGAGACGACGTTATTTACAACACCCCACATTTATTTACTATAGCGTTAAAAGTGAATAAAAACATTTTAGAGCATCCCCGAGGTTGTGCAATACGTCTCTAATTCAAAGTAACGTGCTAGACAGAGACGAAAGATATATGAAGAGTTGTTCATTAATGTCAAAGTCATCGGTTCGATCTGTCAACTTTAATTTGTTTTTAAACATTTTTGTGGGTGTAATTCAATTTAATCTTCCAAACGGTAGCCACGAGAATTTTGACGGTTATGACTTCTCGACTTCGTAATTTTGTTTAGATTCATATGGTTTTATTCACGTGGAAGTAATGATGCACCGGCAAAGAATCAGAGTTTCGACTGTAATAAAAAATAGCAAGTAGAGAAACAGCTGTAGACAAACACAGTTGGTTTAGGAACGAAAAGATAACAGAGAGAAAGGATTAAAGAAAATTGATGACGCACCGGTTCGGTAGTTTTCGACTATCTTTGATTAAAATAACTGTTTACTTAAACACTAGTATTTTTATTCCTTAATGCAGGTTATGGTGCATACCACAAGAATTCACGACAAAGACACTGGTCGATACTTAACGTTCACATTACTAACTGCTTTTTTACATTTACATATATTACTGGAAAGTACATCACACAAACGCGCCGGTACCGTAGGGAGCTCAATTTCGTACGTCAGACAACGCGGAATCGCTAGCTGCTTAGTTCTACTTAAAAAGAAACCATTCATTCCTAGAAAGGCCTAACAATCGTGAAGCGTACATAAGAGCACTTGCTTCACAGAGCCAACTTGAAATTTCTCTCTTCCGGCGCGCGATACCACCCAACCTATCTTTCGCCCAATAGGGAGCTCGCGTCCTAATATTGACGTTTTACAAGGTCTGTCGCGAGGCGCTTTTAACCAACTACGTGACTGAATGCAAATAACTGCGTGAACAAGAAATAACCCTTATGTAATTTACAAACAAAAATAGCAGAGATTGAAATCGCACGCACACAGCATTTACCAAGAGAAGGAAAAACGTATACAAGTTTTTTTAATTATTACTAGTTTTATTTAGTTACATAAATAAATAAGTGTACTATCGTTACATAAGTATGTCTTCAATAGGCGAGAAGTTAGCTAATATGGTATTAAAAAGGGACTCGAATCTCTAATACAAAGTAGTAAGTACAATATTACTCGGTTTAATTTTTAATTATGTATTTTTATGCATTCTAAACAAACACGTGGTATCATTATTTACCGAGGTGAAAACCTATTTATTTTTAATTCATAATAAATCTTATTTTACTTCCAAATCCCTTGCAATAACATGGGCCTAGAGTGAACATCATATCGTATACTTTAATCAAACCACCTATAGAGAGCACAGTTCCGTCGCTAGATAGAATAAGGTATATAGTATTTTTGAGGAATATACACAATATACAGCATCTTTAGTTGACACACATCAACCGAGAAAGAGTTGTTCATTTGATAATAAAAGTAATAATATTGAAAATGTTTAATTTTCAGTTAGCTAAACAGAAACAAGTAGTGGAAATTATTTGGACAGGCCGGTATCTTGTTGCCCTGTTGAAGGCATTGAATCCAAATGTAAGGATGATCAGCCTGTGTAACCGTTTGAGGATTCCTCAAGTTTATATCAACCATCCAAAGAAGATGACGAATCTGATTATGAAATGGGACCTACTTTACCAGAACATAAAAGACATGAAACACGGGAACCTGCAGAAGAACAAATAATCAAGACAAGTAAACAGAAACAGCGTAAGAAATGAAGCAGAAGAGCAAAAAAAGAAACGTAGCAAAGAGGAATCAATAAAAACCTAAGAATAAGAGGGCAAGAATACGTAAATCGCATACAAGATGTCGTTATAAATGCCCAAAAACTATATCTAAAAATCAAAGACAAATATTATGCCAGGAATACCTATTAAGGTTTGGCTAATTATGTTCGTCCGCAAGGGTTCATAGCCCAAAGACTAAAAATAGAAAGATATCAAGATGCTACTTTCTGGAAAACTCTAATGGTATTCGAAACAGAGTGTATCTAAAGTTTTTTGTGTCATATTGGCTATTTCGCTTAGTAATATGTAGTAATCGTATAAGTAATGCTGGATTATATACTGCGGATATGGTAGAAGAAGGAACAGTATTCCTGTTAAAGCTACCTCAGACGAAACAAAACAATTTGTTAGAGAACACTTTGACTGATTTCCAAGAATCGAATCCCGTTATTGCAGACGGAATTCTGCAAAGCAGTATCTTTCTTTGGATTTAAATCTTTCAATAATGTATAGGATATATAGAAATGATCTGGTTGCTTTTCGCAATAAAGTTTAATTCTAAAGTTACTTTTTGATTATTTTATGTAGTCAAGTAGACATTAGTTCAAAGTGCTGTGAATGTATGGAAAAATATGTTTTTTTTTGTGTTCAAAATAATATTGCGGTACCTGCGGTTTGGCTGCCGATAAACCTTTAACAACCACACCCTACCTATTCAACGCAATCTCAATTAAACATTTTTGGACTTAACACATTTGTGCGCTACACCATCGATATATCATTAAAAGATTTAGTTGATCAAAGCGATTGTGAAATAAAGAAGAACAGATTCTATTATGTGACTTAAAAATACATATTTTATTTAAAAATTCAAACGCTCATGTTTAAAAATACTCATAAGTGCGATATTTAGTGACACCAGCAGCAGATTCCCGTCATAAATAAAAGGTATTTTAATGCAACATTTTAGGATCACTACACATTGTGATAAATTGCCTCTAGTTTACCTAAAGGAATTACCCCCAACATTTATCACATTTATCGTCAGAACTTTATTAGCGCATATGAGAGACACAGATAGATCGAACACGTGCACCAAAAGCGTTTAACGCCAATTTTCCCTCGTGGTTACGATGCCAGACCTCGCTTCTTTAAGTGTCTTTTCATTAAGACGAAGAGCACAGTTGGGGATTGATTGATTTTACATTACCTCAAAGCTATTTGGGCACTTGAATAATGCGCCATCCTACCAGTTTAAGTGTTCTATTTAACTATTTCTGACTTACAGTAATTATCTGTGGGAGTCTCTTTAATTACCTACTTAGCCCTGTTTGCAAAAAGCGCGATTTATCTTTCAATATTTAGAGATGACCCACTAACGTATAGGTTTTACATTTTAAATGGCAGTTTGTATCAGCTATAACCTATAGGTGGAACAAAACAGAAATTAATATTTTTTGTAATGTAGACTAATATTTTAAACGGTGGTTTGCCATAGAGTTTGGAATCGCTACAAACTTCTTACTTTAAAGGCGGCATTACACGGTGCCAATAACTTGTTTAACTATCTAAAAACATCTCATTGTAAGGGGTAAAGCTTATGACCTGCTAAGAAGCTACCTCTCAGATCGAGAGCAGCGCGTTGAGATAGAAAATGTCTTATGTCAGACTAGAGTAGTCAAATGTGGTGGGCACTGTTCTTGGTCCTCTACTTTTTACCCTGTATGTAATGATCTTTTCAGCTTGGATTTGGCCGGTGATATCGTCAGCTTTGCTGACGATACAGCAGTGTTTTACCGGGCCAAAGATTGGCTTGCGCTTAGGGAGGTTGTCGAGAGAAATTTTGTCCGTGTTGTGAAAAAAATTTTTAGTGCAAGGAAATTGACAATAAATTGGGAGAAGACTTGTGTTTTTGATGTGAAGCATCTTAGGATATTGTATCACGCTCTTGTTTAGTCCCATCTGGTCTATGGTATCATAGCATGGGGTGAAGCAACGAATAATTATTTGAGTAAATTGGAAAAACCACAGAAATGGTTGATTAAAATTATGTATGGCAAGCCCTATCTATATCCTACAGAGAGTCTGCACGAGGAGAGCGGTTTATTTGACATTCCTCAGCTGTTTTGTAGGGAATTGGCACTGCAGCAGTTTAAAAAAAGAAAAAACAATAATTACAACGATCGCCCAAAACATGAGTATCAAATTAGGAACAATAAAAATAAAGTTGCGGTGTCGAGGATCTGCAAGACCGTAGGTCAGAGATGTCATACTTTCCTTGGTCCTCGTTTCTATAATTGCTTACCAATGGAAATAAAAAGTATAAATTTGTATTCACTATTTAAAAACATTGTTATCCAGTTCATAAATAGCCAAACTAGGGATAGTATAGCGAGGTTCATTGACATAAAAAACAGTTAATTATGGTAATTTTGTTGAACATTTTTTGGTCTGAAACTATTATTAGGGAACACTGCTGTTTTAGGTCGAATTCTAGGTCTTAAATTTAAGAGTTTTAACCATTTAGGTATAAGCTGTTTTATGATTCATTTTTATATATATGTTTGTAATTGAACTTATATCATTTTTATATGATTTTGTATTTTTTTAAGTTTGTTATCATTATTAATATTCTGTAATGTCCCACTAACAAGGTCTTTCTTTGTGGGCGTACTGTTTATTTGCGTTCTCAAATAATATTGTAAATTGTAATGAAATGTGTAATTCTTAGATAACAAATATACATTATTATTATTATTATTATTATTATTGTTATTTGTTTCGGGAATTACCAAAAACGTTAAATACAAAAGTTTTAGAGAATGTTAAGATACACAATTTAAAATTATCTTTGAGTAAGTACACACTAGTACACAGGGTGGTTCAATAAAGCGTGGCGAATATAACATAAGTTTTTTTTAACAGAACACCATACTTTTTAATTTATTTTTAGATTCTGCATGATATTCTATAACTTTTTTGTTATTAGTATTATATACCTTAACCTAGCAGTTGTTCTAATATTTTAATTTTTCCAGAAAAATACCAATTTTTACTCTTACTAAAAATTAACGGTTCGGCCACCGTTTCTGAAGGTGGAATACACCTATTTGATACAAACGTTTTATTGGGATAACAGAAAAAAACATGTAACGAAATTTCAGTTAGCTGCTACAGGGCAATAAATTTATACATTTCGACTAATTTAAATTAAAAAATATCAACTTTTTTAAATGGCAAAGCCTGTATATTATTACTTTTTCTGATAGGTTTTATAAAACTCTTCAACTTTCATTAAATATGTCATATACCTACTTTGTTTTGGGATTTATTTTGCTTTTTCTCATTCTTACCCTTGTTTTTATTACACTAACGGGACTAACGCTATAAAATTAGTTGGTCATGCCAAAACAAAAATTTAGGCATTATAAAATTTTGAAATGTTAATTAAGCAAGCAAATATAGTTTAATTTATTGTCGTATAAGTGACTTACCTATAAAAATAAAATTGTTATGGTTTTTCCTAAAAATGAATTAATTGACATGATTTATATATTGGGCGAGGCGGAAAAAAATTGTCTTCTGGCAGTAAGGATTTACGGTGCGAAGTACCCTAATAGATGCATGCCAACAATCTTTTCAATGCGTAATGAAACGGTTTGATGGTAATGGTAGCGTTAAATATAAGAAACGAAAAGTGGTAAACCGAAATGCTACCAATAAGGAAACATAGATTGAGATTTTACTTCATCTTGAAGATCATCAGCTGTCACTAAGCTAACTTCTGTGACACAAACTAGCCTACCGCTAATCGCACCACGAGAAAACTCAAATATCATCCCTTCGATATGGAACTACACCAGAAATTTCTAGACCGTGATTTTGAACAACGAGTAAAAATTTGTACCATCATAAATGAAGCTATAGAGGCCGATCCGAATGTTTTGTCCAAATTAATATTTTCTGATGACGCTACATTTCGCAGTAATGGAGCAGTTAAGCGCCATAATACACTCTATTATTTGACAGTTAATCCATTCTGGCTCCGGCAAATTAAAAATCAGAACCATTGGTCGGCTAATGTATGGTGTGGAATCAAACATCTCCGAGCTATTGGTCCATATTTTTTGCAAAATGAATTACCACAGCTCCTGACAGACACTGATGCCATTGAAAGGGGACAAATGTGGATTCAACAAGACGCAGCTTCTGCTCATTACCTAGATCATGTGACTTAACACCTTTAGATTTCTTTTTGTGGGGCTACATTAAAGATCGCGATTATGTAAATCCCCCTACAACACCAGAAGATATAAAAAATAGGATACGGGATGCCTGCAGGACAATACCACCCTTTATGCTAAGGAACGCGCAGGGAAATATAATAAAAAGACTAAACATGTGTATCCAAGTAGACGGGCATACTCTTAAACATTTAATACGTCATAATAATTGAAAATTAAGTAAGTCAGTTAGCAGAAAAATTATTGTTATTTATTTTACAGCGTTAGTCTAGTTAGTGTAATAAAAACAAGGCTAAGAATGAGAAAAATCAAAATAAATCGCAAACTATTAAAAATAGGTATATGATATACTATAATGAAAGTTGAAGAGTTTTATAAAACCTACGAGTAAAAATAATGATATATAGGCTGTTCCATTTAAAAAAGTTGATATTTTTCAATTTAAATTAGTCGAAATGTATAAATTTATTTTGAGCATCTAACTCGTTACGTGTTTTTTTTGTCATCGCAATAGAACGTTTTTACCAAATATGAGTATTCCACCTTTAGAAACAATGGCGGAACTGTCAATTCTTTATAAGAGTAAAAACTAATATTTTTCTAGAAGAATTAAAACATTAGAACAACTACTAGGTTTAGGTAAATAACATTATTAACAAAAAAGTTATAGAATTTCGTACAGAATTTAAAAATAAATTAAAAATTAGGGTGTTCTATTTAAAACTTATGTAATATTCTCCACGCTTTTCTGAACCACCTTGTATCCTCAAAAATAATTTTAAACTATCTTAACATTCTCTGAAATTTTTATATTTAACGTTTTTTGGTAATTCCCGAAACAAATGAGATAATTAATTTTACTCTATGGTTGACTCACCCTATATAGTGCGAGTTTGTAACTTGAAATAATGTCAGTAAGTTCAGCATGTTTCTTTTTTTTGAAAAATGCTCGGACATAGTAAAATTTTTAAGACGAAACCGGCAACTGTTGAGGAGTTGAAGCACGAATAAGACATGAATGTAGGTTAATTTCTCCCGAAGTTATTAGAAATGTTCAAAACGAGTTTTCTTCCGTTTAAGATATTGGCAAATAATGAATGGACAACATTTTGGGCATTTAGTAACAAAAAAAATTTTAAAAACGAACTGAAGCATTTTTTTTCTGTTTAAAGTAAATAAAATTAATTTGTGTCTCATATCTTATAAACGACAAGGAATAAAAATATGAAATTTAGCAGTTGGGTGTAGCTTAATATGCTGTTTAAAAATGGCAAATACAAAACTAGGGTAGATTAAAAGCTGTGAATTCCAAAGGCCTTCTTCATCCCTATATAATTCCACCAATTGGACTGTGGTATCTTCCGTCAATTTTGAGCGTGTCTACACGCGTTTAGTTGGCAGCACAGTGAGAGTAGACTTAGCCACTTATGTCAGTAAATAGAAGTGCTTTCTATTTACTGAGCTAGAATCACTACTTAAGGCGATGCTGGAATTTATTTCTTTTTACAATATATACTGACTTATGCAAGTTACTGGCACGGTGTAACGCCAGCGCCGCCCTAATATTATTAGCAGGTATGGATGTATATTCTATAATAACATATTCTCGCATTTTATTTACAGATTTACCAAATCCGTCGTTCTTTGTTACCAGCTTTATCAACTTACCTCTCCCTCCATTATTAAATCTCTAAAAAAAAATGGGATTGTATTTTATGACATAATACATGTTCTTGTTAGCATGTTACCACCTTTTCAAACACCGATAAAACATTAATGTGGTAATGCGTAGGATAAAAAATGGGTCACGCGAAATCTATTCCCCTTGATTTAAAGTAATCCCATAAAACTTATGCAATGACAGTAAAAATGTGCCTATAAATCTACGCAGTCTCCTTTCGGCTTCTCGAGTAGGACATAAAATTTGTTTCGGAGAAAATGGAAATCCATAAAATTGGTGAAACCCGAACTATATTGTTTTATCTTACGAAGAACAGAAAATATAAAAAACGACGCCATATATAGTCGATGTATGAATTTTGATATATAGGTCAGTAAATAAACTAGAAAGTGTATTACACTAATCAAACTTGCCTTTAACGTAAAAATACTATATTGTTTAATGAGCATTTAATAGTAGCTACAACCCACGAGGATGAAATTTGCAACACGAGCCAAAGGCAAGGCAAAGTAACGTAAAGGGTAAAATTTGATTGAATTCATTTTCAGGAAGTATTGAAAACACAATTTATTGTTACAAAAATATATCTTGACAATTTACCCTGTGACGTAACATAATATTGGTTTTCGATGGCAGCAGCGATCTTATTTTTAATGCGCTATTGTCTTAACACTTTTTAGACCTTGATTGATTACTCGATGTTGATGTGATTGGTACAAACTATAAAGTTCATAACTCCACGGTTATATGTGTAAATAAAACAATGCAGTCTTCCTCCACAGTCTAATAATTGTAAAAATAAATAGTTTCCTACATGTTTTGAACATATTGATATTGATTGATATTGATACTAAAAAGGATAGTACAACGACCAATAAATATAAACTAAGAGTTTAAGTGGGACTTACCTAAATCGATTTGAGCGAAACTGTTAATGTAAGTTTTCTCAAATTAATTAGTACAATTGAACCGGATGAGAAATGTGAAATTGAAGACCTAGTGTACTAACTAGTCATATTAACATATTAATTGTATTGAGATTAGAATATAAGTGGAGTTTTAATTATACTTAAATGTGAAATTCTAATTAGCGTTTTTTTTTTATAAAAGTTTTTTAAATTTTACATGAAGAATAAGAAATATTAGTTTTTAAATGGAAAAAAAATATGATAGTGTTATTAGCTAACATGTAAATATGGGGCTATGCCCCATATATTTATAAAAAAGAATAAGGTTTTTTCATTTCAGACAATTTTTTTTTTAAGACAAAGAGGTAGGTGGTTATAAAAAAATAAATATAATCTGTGCTAACCACAACCGTGTTAACTACCGCAACGTGATTGTTGAGGTTCATTTAAAAAAAGAATAATGAAATTAAAGACGTATAACCAAATATTAATATTAAAAATCAAAACTATTCTTGAAATCAAATGGGAAGGTTTAGGGAACTCGATATTAGGTTTATAAAATCCGAATCAATTGATCCTCAGTTGTCATTAGGGGTGGGCAAAGTAATCGACTAATCGATTAATCAATTATTATTAATCGATTAAACAATTGTGAAATTTCTAAAAATCGATTAATTGATTACTTCTCGATCTCTCGATTATTTTTCGATTAATCAATTATTTTTTGATTTATCAATTGTTTTTCGATTAATCGATTATGAATTTTCATAATTCCAGTGAGCAGCCTGCTAAGCGAATTATTCTGTTGGAATAAACTATCTAATATACCTGAACATAAACATAATATAATATTATGCTTTTTTTTTTAAGAAAAAACAGTAATATAACGTTAAAATAAAATTTGTGTCCGGTATTATGTTTACTGTTTGCTGGAATTTTTCAAAGATAATGGTGTGCAAGTAAAAAAATGGATAATAATTTGTTTTTACAATTTCTTCATTCATAGTATTGCTCAAGCAGAAAAGGAACTTCCTTTTTATCAATTTTGGACAGATTATATTATAAATAAATTACAAAATTCAAGAAGATATATTGTTCTCCCAAATGTTGGAAATACTGCATAGTATAATTATTATATTTGAAGGTTAGGGACTGTTTTGGACTTCAATTGCCTTTATTTATTTTGATCACAACGTTTCAACTGGTAAAAATCTCTAGTCGTCTTCAGGTGAATAGTATTCAGTAGGGGTGGGCGCAAAAATCGATTAAACAATCGTGAAAATTTTAAAAATCGATTAATCGATTATTTTTCGATTAATCGATTATTTTTAACAATCGACAGTCGATTGTGAAAATTTATAATCGCCCAGCCCTATTTATCATCACTGGACGTTAGAGTACTTGAGGACCGACAGAACACAGACATCTGTCAACGAATAAAAAAATTACATGGTTTTGTTAAAAGGAAGGTTATTAATGTCTATTGGAGGGAGATAAAAATGCACTACAGAATATACTAAGCACGCCACTGAATTCTACTTAAAAAACTGGCTTTGAAACAATTTTCAATTTAAGTTTTTTTTAAGTTAAAGGGTAACCGAAACCGGTGGTCAAAAAGCAAACATTTTCTAAAATACCGTGTAGTTTAAAAACTTAGAAAGCTATGACAATTCTGTTTGCGGCATCTTTTGTTTCACGAAAAAGAAGTGCGGCAATGTAAAAACCGCCAGTCTGTATCTTTACTAGTTACCGAGATGCCCTGCAATTACATAGACAAATGGACGAAGAATTTATTTTTGACCACATCTTCATATGAACTTGAACAAAAAAATGTGTACAAACTAAAAAGGTAAGTTTTATTAATAAATCTGTTTGTTATTAAATCATTTTATAAAGACGTTGTGCAACAAAAGGAAATGGTTTATACTTATTATCATGCTCTATTATTAAGCAGACCTGATGTAAACAGAGCAACAGCTCAGAAAATATATTTTCTGTGGCCACAGGCAAGAATTATAGCTAGATATTTGAAATATAATAAACCAATTTGATAATACCTTTTAGCACTGATGCATTATCGGAAAAATCAATCTAATTTTACCAATGAGGATAATAAATTATTATACAATGTGTCTCCCTTATTTTATTGCTGCCGTTGTAATTCTAAATAACACACTTTCAGATTCTAAATCGAAAAACCCCTTGTGACTTGTCAATGTTCAAAAGGCAGTAAAAGAAATACTCAAAGAAAGTGTCCATAATCTTAAATAGACATGTTTTAGTTTAAAAAGAAAATACAGCTTCAAGTACTTTTCTCAGGCAACAAGCGATGATCTTTCAAACCGTAAATGATTTTGAATATTGATTTATTGTTAGGAAAAATACTGCAGAGTAAAATTGCCCGAGGTTTTTATATAACTCATAAACTTGGAAGGAAATATAATATATTGAAACATACTATACTTATAAAGAACATATCGAATATGCTCCAAAGGCAACAGACGTAAATTTAGTGGCACTACAAAATACACAACACATAGAAGCGATATATTATTTGGATCTAATAAAGTACAGACTCTATGACAGAATAGAGAAAAGTAAACGTAACGTAGAAGGCAATAAAAACGATACCAAAATCTGGACAAAATTATTAAATATCTCCAGACTTTCCATTTTTTATTGTTGATTTGTTTGTATTATTATGTTGCAGAGAATATAAAAATTATTGAAACATTTTGCATAATGACAAAGATACAACGGTGGGGGGGGGGGGGGTAAGGTTGGACCGTTAGGTCATGGTAGGTTATTAAAGGGACCTAATAAGACTTATTTGATTCAAACTTTGAACGCGGTTTTCTCTTAACCTCGTGTAACACTAAAGTCTCTACGATTACCCTACTACTAAATTATCAATATTTAAGGAAAAATTTGTTTCTCAGTTTCTCAGAATATACTTTTCTGTATGATTTCTTGACCCATTTATTGACAATATAATATACTATTCTATACAGGGTCGTTGGTAAAACAACTAGCAAACCTCTTTAGATCCAAGGCCAATTCACATCGATTAAATTGTTCATTTTTTGGCTATGTGCTTGTTTCTACATACAAAGGCAAAACATCAATGCATTTTCAAAATTTTTTTATTTAATTTTAGAAAAAATCATGTATCATATATGATACTTTGGGTCTATACTCATACAAATAAAATAATATAAACAAAATTTAAAAAATGTGAAATTACGTATGGAAAGTTAAAAAACAATTTCTCCACTTTACAAGAATTATTTTGCCGTCGTCACGTACAAGTTAGTCATACCATCCTCTCTCCTTCTTCCTAAGTTCGCTATCAGTCCAAAACCTAGCATTTTTGGGATTCTGTTGGCCATTATTGTTCCAGCTAGGGTAAAGGTACGTGAAGAAAGAAAATCGATCAGCGGGATTGAAGTGAAGTATCTATGCGTAAAGACGGAAACTCCTACAGGAAGGGTGTCTGATAATTTAAGAACCATTCTGCCCCCAACATCCAGCTTTTCGGGTGATACCATTGACGCCGATTCCACCGATGAGCCTTTACCCTCATACATATAAAAATCCAGTGGGATTCCAGTCGGGGAAGTCATTACAAAGTTTTTGAGGCCTGCTGGATTGGGCTTCCCACGAACAAATTGTCTCATTAACACCTGTCCAGCAAATGGTATCATCTGTTCATCAATCGAAACTTCACTTGTTCTATCATTCATGAGACATCCTCTCTGTACTCTATCCTGGAGGGGCCTTATCTTCCAGAATCTATCATATGACTTTGCTTCTGCGGAAACCCCGTTGTCATCTACAATTTTTAATCGAGAGCGTAACTTAAAAAAACGATTTCTGGTGATGTTATCTGACACTATGGGCACCCTAGTGTTTTGACCCCAAAACATCCGCAAACGTGGCAATGAATAAATTCCAATTAGCATCGTACAGCCAAACATTTTTCGGAAGCAGTAGTGTCCAATGAATGTCCCGTCATGCTGACTTCTCTCATATTTGTAAACATAGCTACACTTTCAAAAAAGTAATCACTAATATATTTCTTAAAATACTCTAAAGGATCCTTAACCTGATCGCTGTAGTTTACAGGATCTAGACTGCAGGGAAGAACAAATTCTTTGTTTCGTATCCATTTTTTAGAACTAGATGGAACTAAGCGAGCTAGAGGCACGTCATCCTCGGAATCTAAACCATCGTCGAAATGTAAGATATCTTCTTGCTGTAAATTTTGGTCGGCAGTAAACTCCTCTTCGACGTCATCATCCCCATCAAGAAGATCATCATCAATATTAGATTGATCTAAATCTAATGTGTCAGCAAGGTCATTAAGCTCTTTTGCCGTCAAAGGGCCTGAAACAAACATTTTTGTCTATAAAATTCCACTTTCCGTAGATTAGGAATTACAAAAAATATGTATTGTCACAGACCCAAAGTATCGTTAGTGATACTACTACTATTTTTGGACATTGCTAGCTTTTCCGTAAAAATTTTTACAATTACACAGCATACTAACATTAAATAACATTATAACCACAATTTAAAACCATATAAGTTTTTAAATATTGTGTACTTACGTTTGTTCATGCTAAAAGCCATCACCACGTGTTTTACCGTTATGCACTCATATGTAAACAAACAAATACTAACGCTGGATCAACCGGCAACTGCGCGCAAGACTTCCTGAGCATGTCTTGCGACGGTATCATAGGAGATACTCCTGGGACCAAACGAATCGGTGCGCTCAAAGTGTAAAATAAAAAATAATTTTCGCGAGTATCGTATATGATACCGTGGGTCTGAAGAGGTTAAGACAAAAGTTTTAGTATTTTTTGAAGTCTATTAATATAAAAAAGAAATAAGGATACAGGTTGAGTCAAAAAGCCGTAGAGAAACAAAGTTACTTTTTTTTTAATGGAACACCCTACATCTTAGAATATTTTTGGATTCTACATAAAATTACAATGATTTTTTAATAAGTGTATTATAAGCCTAAACCTAATAGTTCCCGAGATATCGACTTCTGAAAAATTAAATTTTTGAACTTTGACAGATCCTAGCTTTCTAATGTTATGCCATAGAGCAAAATGGCTTCCATGTCCCTATCTTACTTTTTTATTATCTTCCCAAAAATATCAACTTCCGGTTAAACCGGAAGTACTATATTTCCGGCTTTTGAGTTACATCCGGTTTAACTGGAAGTTGACACCAATAGGAAGATAGTAAAAAACTAAGATAGGGATATGTAAGCCGTTTTACTCTAAGACGTACCGTTACCGTTAGAAAGCTAGAGGCTGTCAAAGTTTAAAAATGTAATTTTTCAATAGTCGATATCTCGGAAACTATTAGGTTTAGACTTATAATGTGTTTATAAAAAAATAATTGTAATTTAGTGCTAAATCCAAAAATGGGCTAAGACAGAGGGTGTTCTATTAAAAAAAAGGTAACTTTGTGTTGCTACGGCTTTCTGACTCATCCTGTATACTTATTCTTTTAAAATTTTTATAGACTTTCAAAAACCCTAAAACTTTTGTCTTAACTATTCTTTGCTAGCTGTTTTACTTTAAGAAATAATCGACCGTTTCCATACATACCAACGGCCCTGTATAATATAGCGATATTTGTGTTAAAAAAAATACTATAAAATTTAAAATGAACAAATATAACTCAACAAACTAAAATAACAACGCTATATTACAACAATCTGTGTTGAAATTTTTCGAATCCATCGCATTATCAATGCAAAACATAAATTAGTATAAAAACAACTGTAAAAAATAATCTCTTATTCGTAAAGATTCATTAAAATTTCTGAAATTTTTGTTAATTTTTTTTTAGCAAAATATTATTCTTAAAAATAATCCCTAAGATTATTACTTTTCCCTGCGGTTAAAGAAAAATATCAAAAGTCTGTTCAGGACTTAAAATAACTAAATTAATTAGTTTAATATTTTTCTTTTAAATCCGTGGACTCTCGAATAAAAAACTTCATCAAAACTGGCAATTTTAGTTGTCTGATTTTTCTCCAGACGTTTTTATGCAAAAACAAAAGAACCTGACATTGTGATGTTTTCCTTAAGACTAGGCATAATGCTTTTACTTGAGTTCGCACACAAAATCAATAAAGAACCCCTTTTCGTGACTTGCAAAATATCTTACTGTTTCCGAGGGTGTTCTCAAACAACAAATATTTTGCTGGAAAATAACAGAGTGTTAAATCTACTGTAGTATCAAAATACGATCTGTGCGAAACTTTGATATCACGCTAAGGACTAAAAAAGATATTTAGACAAAATGAGAACTTTATTATCTCAATCAGCACACAACAAAATTTATTGCTTGATAATATTTTTCATGTATTTATTTGCAACAACGTGACGCCAACAGTAGCTATAATTGTGAAAAAAGTAATTCACATTAATTCTGAATCATTGGATGGTATATTTGTTGGGGAGCACGACGTTATTTTTTTCTCGTCGTCGTTTTTAGAGGTACTTGTTACTTACAAAATATTTGACAAAGCAGTCATTTTTAAACCTATATAATAAAACGTGCATCGAGGAGTTTACGTGGGTTGTTGTAGTGGTAATAATAATAATAATATTAATAATATTATGTTTCAAATTATGAAACCACGAGGAAACACGAGAAGAAATGACGTCATAATCAGTAAGGATGAAATAACACACATAAATATAAATGTTATATCTACATATTATAAAGCTGGATTTATAAACTCGAAAAGTTGGTGCGGTTGAAGTTATGATCAAGTTGGTGAGGTTAGATATTCTGAGCTTCGAACATAAAAATTGGTTATCTCGAACTACCCGGGAACCTTTCGAACCTCTCGAGCTTTCAATGAACAGCATGAACGAGTTTATAAATGGTACTGAATATTTCCTTTAGTTTAAATTAAACTCCTATTTCCAACACCAACTTAACCTCAACCTCGCCAACTTTTCGAGTTTATAAATCCAGCATAATATTCCCTAAAGCAGTGAGGTTTCAAATTAATAAGAATTATTCTAATTTAGTTTTTAAACAATTTTTCTGTAATAATTTTTAAATTTTGTTTGACAAAGCGTTAATATGTATGAACACATGTAATCGGGCATTTTCTCCCTGAGTGTAAGCCGGTGTATTGAATAGCCTCGTCCTTGTCCGATAATTATGAGTTGTTTTTAAATCAAAAAACGCTTTATGCCCAAAGAAAAACATGAAACATTCATAAATATAAATAGCATATTTTTAACAATTCGTATGACCGACCCGCTTTTGAGTCAAACAAAATATCATTTACTGAGCTGTGCTTCCCCCAAAAAATAATTCCATATTTTTATAATGATTTAAAGTTAGCGGAATGCATAATCCTGACAGCTTCCTCCTTCATATACATCCCAACAACACGGATTCCGTAACAGACGGTTTTTTTTTCTGATTATTTACATGCTCTGACCAATTAAAGCAATCATTAATGTGAACACCCAGAAATATTACATTTCTAGAAATATGTACTGGGTGTCCTACTAAGAATGGCTGTCGGCCATATCTCAGAAAGTATTAGTCGTATGGCTTGCGGAAAAAAATATATTAGGTAAAGTGGTCATGAGAAATTGTTGGAAATTATTTTCAAGTTTCTCAGACTGGCGCTAGAGGGCGCAACAGCAACGGTAAATATGAATCACGAAGTTTTCAAAAGTCGCCTAGTTAAGGTATCCCGAATATAACATTTTTGTATATTTCGATGATTTATTAATAAAATTCACCTATAGAACGTGTTCGTCACTTTTCAAATAAAGTGGTGGGGGAAGGTTGAACATTATTTAGTAAACTTAGTTTTGTTAAAAAGGTTTTTTTAAGAGTCAAATAGGCCTCGGAAAAACCAAATATGAATTGAAACTGTGCACGCGTGTCACCTATCATTATTACGTCAAAATGTTTGTCCTGCCAACAGTGTTGTGTCGTATTTGATTTTTAAAATGCCTCTGTTACTAGAAGAAGCGGTTGACATCATTGCGGTGTATTTTGAATGTTTGCGAAATGCAACAATTGCGGAACGGGTTTACGCAGTACGATACCCTCGAGGGCGCCGAAACGACAGTAGAATGTTTAATCGTTTAGCTAGCCGTTTTCGTACTACTGGAAGTATTCGTCGCCCTGTATATCGCAGACGCCGCCGAGGTCGAACCGAGGAAAACATTGTAAATGTTTTGGCATATGTGGAATTTAATCCACAAATTAGTATTAGATTAATTGTTAGAGACTTGGGCGTTACTCGCTCTACTGTGCATAGGATTTTATTAGAAGAAATGTAAGTAATTATATCTATATGTTATAACTCTTAAATAGTTTAGAATAATGCCAATATTTCTCCTAATAATTTTCAAGTCAATGTAATGAGTATTTTGTTTTTCTTTAGGCTACATCTCTACCATATTGTTCTCCACCAGGCTTTGGCCCCGCAAGATTATGATAGAAGATTGGATCATTGCTGTTGGTTGCTCAGTATGATACTGGAAGATAGAAATCTCCTCTCCAGAATTTTGTGGACTGATAACAACTGAACTACTTGACCTTATGCATGGGCATCATATACTATGATGAGATTTATTGTGAAAAGAGTTTGTATTTTTGGCCAGTGGATGAAAGGGAAATCAGGGAATTTATCTCGGATTTAGAAAAAAACTCAGCTCCTTGACATGACCAAATAACAGTTTAGGATGTTATTAATCTAGAGGAGATGATAATTCCAATATTACACAAATTAATAAACAACACAATTGTCTCTGGTACCTTTCCTGAGGAACTCAAATTCAGTAGAATACGCCCTATATATAAGTCAGAAATAAATGTGTAATGGATAATTACAGGCCAATAAGTGTTGTAAGTGTGTTCTCTAAAATACTAGAGAAAATTATAAAAAAAAAAGAATGGTTTTATTGAAAGATTTCTTGGCGGGGATGATTTTCAGTATGGATTTATTAAAAATAGCAGTACGTCTGGTGCAACTGTGGATCTTGTAAATAAAATTTCGACCGAATTAGATAATAAAAAAATTGTCATTGCCATTTTTGTTGATCTAAAAAAGGCATTTGATGTGGTAAGCGTGGATATTCTCTTGCGGAAATTAAGTAGTATGGGCTTCCGAGAAAATACTTATCAACTTATAAAAACATATTTAGAAAATAGAAAACAATATGTGAGACTGGATCACCTTACAAGTGATATTGCATGTGGTGTTCCTCAGCAGTCGGTCCTTGGGCCATTGTTATATTCGTTTTATGTTTTAAGTTTGAAGGTTGCAGGACTCGAAAGCTGATGATACTGTATTAGTTTATAGTGCGGAGAATGTAAACGACTTACAACTAAAAGTAAACACTGATTTGGATTTGTATAGGAACTGGCTGCTATGCAATAAATTAAAGCTAAATATTGACAAGACAAAATACATACTGTTCAGGCAAAAAAATTAAAATATTCCGAATCCAAATATAAACATAAATGATATTAATACTAATCGCGTATCACATATAAAATATTTAGGATTAATTTTTGATCTGAGTCTAAATTGGGATCAACATATTGTTCACGTAGAAAAAAACATTCTACCAATGATCAGTTCTTGTACAAGGTTAGACATTATCTTAGTTAGAAAAGTGAAATAGATATATATAATGCTTATTTTCTGTCGCACATCAGGTATTTGATCCCGGTTTGGGGAACGTGTGGAATGGTAAACTTTGATAATATGCCAATTTTGCAAAATAAGATTTTAAAAGTTCTTTTTGAATACAGTCGCCTCACCCACACCGAAGATCTATGCAGCGATCTGGATATCTGCAAGCTGCGCACCATATTGGAATTTGAGCAGTGTAAGCTAATTTATAGACTAATAAATAAAAAGCAAAAGTCGAATACAAACCTTACCTTTGCCAATACTATTGATTTGTATAATACCAGGTTAAGTGACAAGTTATATCAAAGTAATGCTATGACAAATAAAGGCTTGTACAATCCAGTTCATCAAGGAATTAGTGTATATAATAGACTGCCGCAAGCCATTAAGAATAAGAAAAGTGATACAAAGAGAGAGAACTAAAACTGTACTACAATGTTTGGGATTTGGTTTATTGTTTGTTATTTCGAATTCGCTAGTGGACTAGTGTAGCTGTTGTCAATTTCAATATATTATGTTACTGTCCACGATACCAGTGTCTTATACACTGATTTGATGATTTGGATAAATTAGAAAACATGTAATATTGTGGTTGAATAAATTTCTTATTTAAAAAAAAAAATGAAATAAAAAATAGATGTTCTCATTTGAAAAAAATTAAGTTGATGATCGTAACCTATTTATGGGCTACTCTGTATGCATGAATTTACCATAAAAAAAAACAATAAGAAATAAAAATCGCCGGTTCCAAGCGTTTCTCCAAAAACCACACCGCTGAAATTTAAAAAATTTTAGACGTTACTAAATAGAACCAAATTTGACTATTCTTGAATCATGATAAAAGGTTAAAACAAAATCAAATAAAAACAAATGTTTGTCGCATGGCTTTCACAGTGTTCTATATTTTTTGAAATATAGCCAGTCGCGCTTCGGGCAAATTTATGTCGCACCCGTGACAATATTATAATATTATTGGGACCGATTTCAAATGTCAATATTTTCTTTTATTTTTAACATTACTGTTTCGTATTGACGGAACGTGCGATGAAACCGTTATTTTATTATGAGACTTTCGACTTTTTGTTTTTATATTAATTGTAAACGTTCGCTAGGTTGCGACATGTTTTGAAAGTATCGTACTTTGATGTTTATATATTTCTCCTTCTCCCCATTAGGCAACTCTGGCTACACATTATAGTGTATCACTTCCGACGGGATCCATATCTATACTAATTTTAGTCCATTGTAAGTGGATCAAGTTAAATTGCACTACGCACATTGAAACAAAACCTGTTTGCTAATCTTCGCGCATGTGATTCTCATTTATTCACTATAGTATCAGCAGAACGTTCATCGTGGGTTAGTGTCAATAATTATATACTCACACTGTGCATGACCGTAGACCTCCCACAATTAATTAAATACACACATACAAAATATAATATTTAATTTTAATTAATGTTAAATATTTTTTCCGTCGACCGTGTATTTACGAACTTCTTTAATGTATAAAAAATCGTACATTAATGGCCCCCATTAATGCATGATTTTTCTATTAATAAACGATTGTATTATAGGCAACCAAACATACATGAAATTAAATTAATACTCAATTGTTATTCAAATCAAGGTGGCGCGAAGCGGCTGTGACGCGTGCATGATGGCGTTTCGCGTAAGTAAAAAAAAACTGTCGCTGTCAACTAGTTTGGATTTCAAAATTTTGATCGTACAACGTTGAAATGAATGTCTTCGAAAATTTAACCCCACCAGAAATAGCAGAAACTGCTAATGTAGTATCGTTAAGTTTACTTCCCGCGATAAGCAAAAGATTGTATGAGAAAACGTACGCTGAGTTTATGTCATGGTGTGATGAAAAACGAGTGACGCGCTTTTCAGAATCGGTGCTATTGGCATATTTTTCGAATATTGCAGAAAGAGGCCTCATTGCAAGTTTATGGCCGAAATATTCAATGCTCAAATCGACTTTAAATTTGAAAGATGGCATCGATATAAGCAAATTCAGTAAATTAATTATGTTTATCAAGAGGCAAAAAGTAGGATATGTACCTAAGAAATCGAAAGTCCTGGAAAAAGAACACGTACACAAGTTTATTTCTGATGCTCCTAACAACCTTTTCTTGATGACAAAGGTAATAAAAAAGAAAGGTAAAACTATAATATCTAACAATAATAATAAATAAATTAAAATTCGTAGGTTGCATTGATTTTTGGAGTGGCTGGCGCACTAAGAAAAGATGAACTGTTGAAATTAGAAACGAATGATGTTCAAGATCTGGGTTCAAAATTCCTAGTCACCGTAAAGGCATCTAAAACACACACAAACAGAATATTTACTATTGTGGGTAATGAAGAAAATAACCTTCTCAATTTGGTTAAACGGTATATGTCCCTGAGACCAAGACACACTCCACACAAACGGTTTTTTATTTTTTATAAATTTAATAAATGTTCTATACAGCCAGTTGGCATAAATACATTTTCCAAAATGCCTTCCATTATAGCAACCTTTTTAAAATTAGAGCAGCCACATCTCTACACTGGGCATTGTTTTCGGCGTTCATCTGCCTCGATACTCTGTGACAGTGGTGCAGATTTTTCAGCCATTAAACGGCTTGGTGGTTGGAAATCCACTGCTGTTGCAGAGGGATATATTGAAAACTCATTACAAAATAAAATTGATACAGCTGAAAAAATCCTCGGTACAACTATAACAAAAGCCCCTCATGCTAGTTCTATCAGCGCCACGACCAGCGCCGAACCACATTCCCTTACAAACATCCAAGATAATGACATAAACCTAAATTTAAATTCAGAATGTCATACAACTACTGATAATGTATCTGTACCTTGCTTTAATTTCAGTAATTGCACTATTTCTAATGTAAATATAAGTATTAATAAACAATAATAGTCAGTTCCATACATAATCATATTTTTATCGACTTTTGTAGGTTTGGTTGTTAAATAAAAATTTTTTTTTCATTATTAACAACACAATCGACGGAAAAATGTTGTAACTAACGCGTATATTAAAAAGCGATTAATAATTTCGACAAATTAACGCGCTCGCTGCGCTCACGCGTTAAAAATGTCTCGATTATTAATCGCCCTTATTAATACACTTGTTCGTTAAATTACTATTAAAATATTAGCATTGACTATAATAAATTGCTAATAACATTTTCATATAAAATTTTAAAAAATGTTAAAAATATACGCGCTCAAAAATAACGCATAAAGTGCGGGGCCATATAATGTTGTACAGACACTTCTCGAGAACGATTACGATAGGAGACTACAATTATAAAAATATACACAGTATCCTCAGAAAGTCAATGTGGGGGCTGGACTAATTAATTACAGAATTATATTTCTTTGATGATATCTTATTGTTCAGCTTTGCTTAGATTTTGTCTCAATTCATTCAATACGTACATTAACAGTTATTTCCCCTAACGAGAATGATCCAGATATTCCAAATGAAAGAATATGGTTTCAATAAGATGGCACACTGCCGCACTTTGATGTAAATGTTCGAAGATAGGTCGACGGGGTTCAATTGAATGGCCATTAAGGTCTTCGGACCTTACGCCATTGAACTTGTTTCTATGGGGGCATTTGAAGGAGAGAGTATATTAGAATAGACCAGACAACATTGAGGACCTACAAAATAAAATGAGGTTGTAGATAAATAATTTACCGGCCGTAAGTGTTCGTCATACAGTAAGCATACGGCCCAAGATGCGCCCAAGATGCGCCCAAATGACCAGGCAAGCCTGGCGGCCGTTATTATGGCATTGGTTAAGTAACATTTACAATATATACACTAATCACACGCGTACCGGCAAGTGCCTTCACAGGTGCTATAGGGGATATTTTGCTCCGAGGAGTACAACCACAATTTACGGAATTGATTACAGTAGTCAATGAAACCCGAATAGCAAGCATTCTGGGAAAACTCTAAAAAAAAACCAGAATAATTTTTTCAGGTACGAATCAGATTATGCCCGCCCATAGCGGGCAACTCAAATGCGAAGCAGCAAAGGACCTCTGCCCTAATCGTCACGGAGCGGCGGAAAGCGGCCATGATTTTGGAGGTTGGTCTAAGTACGTAGTCGGTCGAGTCTCCTCCCACCGCCATTGTCTGTGTCTGTAGGTGTGCATTTCAGGCGGGAGCTACGCCGATTTCGGTGAGAATTCAGCGTAGACTCAAGCCTTTATGCCCACTTTTATTATTTGTCATGTTATTTTTTAAAATTAATGTTCGTTGGTCCTTGTACGTCTGTCCGTACATGTCAAATAATTTAATTTCTGTTTGTTTGTATGTCATGAAGTAGATTGTATTTACCACAGACTTGGTGCATGTCAAGTGGAAAGTGGAAGCTACTTTTAGCATTTGATAAAATAAGCCGAATCAGGTGAGAGTAAATTTCGAATTGCTCATAAATTCAATGCTTTCTAAAAAATGTTACTTAGGCTTATTTTACGGGTGCAAAATGAGTCAACCCCTACTTTTTTGGTAACATAGAATTTAGTTTTTGACGACTTTCATAGAGCGCCCCAAAGGACATAGGTTGCCATAAAAAAAGTTATAGTATGATGAGATATGACAAAAATTTTATATTAAAGGAACAGATTAATAAAATGTAACATAATATCTTCTTTTTGAGCCACCTTTATGAATAAAATTTAATTTTAGAAACAAGACCCACCGGTAAAATAAAAAGTTAACGGTTCTTTCAGACTAGGGCACGCTTACTGGCGGAACTACTCTCTTCACATTCAACGGTTAATTTTCAGTAGAAAACTCCACCGAATATTCCCCCTATAGAATCGAGAATGCCCGAGATTGTTTTCCGGCACCGCCATGTTAAACAAATCTTGGGGAGTCTTGACACCAATAATGTTTCTGGTTCTGACGATATGACTTTGATGACTTAACACCGGTATTTTGTACGTTTTTTAACTTATCTTACAAAAAAGAAATATTTCCTTCTTGCTGGAACACTGTGCCAGTCCAGCCCATACCCAAAAAAAGGTAAGATGACCTTGCCAAACAACTATCATACAGTCGCATTGCTTTCGGTTATATCAAAAGCTATAGAGAAGGCTATCAACGAAAAATTATTAAATTAGTATGGATGCCGTAAGTCTAGGTCAACAGGAGACTTCTCGCTTATGTTACTCACGTATAGAACAACGCAATAGAACATCATGAAGAGTCGCAAGCGGTAGCACTGGTCATTTCCAAGGCCCTTGACCGCGTATAGCATTGTTGCCCACCCTCTTTTTACTATACATAAACGATCTTTTGGAAAAAACTAAAAATCCTATATATAGCTTCGCTGATAGCACAATTGTTTCATCTTTTACTTCGAATGCTCGGACATCGGCTGCCAATGCACATGTCTATAGGCAGCAAGAGGTCTCACATCTCGATAAAATCCTGGAAGAAATTCTGTCTTGGGGTGACAGTAACCAAGCAGAATTTAACGCTAAAAAATCCAGGCCTCAGTTTCTCAAGTCATGGCGAGACACGCGATTCCCTCGGCTTTATCAATTCATATATTGGGCATCAATTTGGATAGTCATATGTCTTGGCATAGTCACGTTGAGGCCATTGCTAAGGCAGCCTCGCAGAAGCATGGAATACTTTTCCGAACTAAGAACCTATATACACCCCGACAACTTTTGATGCTCTATAAAGCCCAAATTCGAACATCGCTGGAGTACTGCTCGCATATTTGGGGCTCTGGTCCTAAACATACTATGAGATTGCTATATTCCATTTAAAACGAGTATAGCATGGCACCATAAAGGATTACTCCTGCAGTGCTGCGCCTTACCATAAAAAAGGAAAAACGCTTGTGCTAAGTCGTTAAGCATAGAATAACCACGCGGATTGTCAATGACTGCGCTGCTCAAGTCTAAACGGACCACAACATATCTGACGGTTTGTCTTAGAAATAAATTCCTAAATTCTAAACGAATTTATTCCAATCATTACATTCTCACTGTGTTTTAAAGTTATGTTGTGCTAAAGTATTTCCTGATCAAATTCCGCATCAATTTATATGCAGATGGTATACCGACTGCACTCGCCATTTTTAAATCGAGGACGTATGTTCGCAGCATGCCGCACATATATAAAAATGGCTTATTTGAATAAAATAGCGCCGTAATAATATAGGTCGAACGAGAGTTGGTGCGAAATGTGGATGCGATGTCATTTCTCGAATAGATAAACTGGATTATATCTGATAAAGGTTTTAGATATTTAAATTTAATGCAGTTGGAGTATTAACGGGCCTTCTCTTTTCCTTGCATTACGTTTTTCCTTTGAACTGCAAAAATTAATTTAAAAAAAAAACTAGATCTGACCCGGCTACTCTGGAATGGGCCCGTTCACTATTTTTTATTTTTTTTTTGGTTCAACAGCAGGAAAAAAATGTAAAAGTCTTATATTTTTATATTTACTGTTTCTAATAAAGGCTTTATTGAAAGCATGAATAATCAAAACATTAAAGTTCTGTCGTATTAATCTTCTCGATAGGGCAATTAAGAAGAAGATCAGATATAACATTAGCATCAAAGTACTAGTTATTCCTAACCTGATTACACAATTTGTGTACAACCAAGAAAGTATAGGTACATGTTAAAAACTACACTGAGGAAAAATTTTTTGTTGTGCGAATTAAATGTTTCCTAAATTGATTTTTTGTTAATTGTGGTAATACAGCTTATATTTATTCAAGGAAAATATATTGCAGGGAAGATATTAACCAAAAAAAATTTAGTTGATTTAATAATAGCTATTTAAACAACAAGTTACGAAATAAGGGTCTTTTAGGCACGCGACGTGAAAATTGTCAACACGTCAGAGTGACTAAAACACAAATCACCGAAATAAATTTAGATACGTAAGCTGGGCGTTTCCGCCAAACATTATTATTTTGTTTGGATCGCATTTTGTAGATGGCGCCGGTAGTGTCATCGCCCAATTTGGTTTAGTTAAGTTCGTAGGGAGGGCACCACGTTCATTTGCGATGTGCGATCGGGAAGAAGCGCCCTCCCAGATTTCGTTGTCAAAAATTTGAAGTGTATATTGTCAATTTTCTATTCTCGATTTTCTTTTAAGTTGTGTTGAATTTTCTTGCCGTTTGTGATCGTTCGGTCTCTGTGTGTACTATTAGCGTGTTTTTTGATAGCTCTTTTGACTTTTTGTTTAGTTTTAGTGTATTTTCGGTTTGTTTAGTTAAAGTTCGCGTATTTATTTCCGTTATGGAAGACTACGCACCTCTGCTAAAACCTAAAAAAATGTTGTGTTCCAAACTGTTTAAATTAACATGGCATGCGACACCGCTTGCCAAAAAGAGATTCGATAATTTTTGATAATAAAAATAATGTTTTATTACCTATTTCGCTTTATTATAGTCAGCTGTATTTTTAAAAATAGGTATTGCTTGGTTTAAATAATTCCTTTTTTGCTGCTTTATATTCGAGCTCTTAGATATATCTTATTTGTTACTTTACCAACAAGGTATTTACTCCAAATTTAAAAACAAGAGTTACAAATAACGTGTATCCCTGAACTAAAAATAAAAGCAGAAAAAAATGAATATTTAAACCAAGGAATATTTTAAATTTTAAAGCGGCACCAATACCTACCGATAAAACAGATTTCACCAAAAGTTGGTAAAACAGTTTTCTTTATTTTTACCCATAGTTGCCAAACCGATTTCTTTCTTTCTCGCGTGTTTCGGATCGCAAATACTAGGACATCAGCGCCATTTAGTTTTTGACAGTTCTAAGAGTCCAGTTGCGTATCTAAATTTATTTCGGTGATTTGTGGACTAAAGACATTGTTTCGTAACGAATGGTATACAATATTTTTTCTACGGGCGTTTAATAATAAAAAACCTGATTTATTTTACCAAATATTTATTACCTGTGTTTCATTTACACCTTCCATGTCAAAAAAATTGACACTGTCAAAAAAAAATTCGAAAAAACTTTTCTGTCAAAAACTGCGGCAAATATTAAGTAAAAAATGAGTGATTTAGAAGACTCAGACATTTACCCAAGCATTAATTTTAATAATATAAGTAACTGTACTTTTAATATTTATAATAAATAGGTAAAATTATTGTCTGTGTTTAGTTTTTAATAGTAAATAATTACTTTTAGGCACAGCGTGCCACGGCATTTGACCGCCAACTTCCATGTCGCTTTAGCATTAATTTATCCGCTCCAGAGTCCGCTAAAAAAGTTGCTGAAGATCTTCACAGCAGTGGCCTGTATATATATTTGCCTTTGGAAGCCCCAAGAACTCAGCAATTTTCTTTACTGTTGCTCCAATGGTATTAATGCCCACTGAAAGTCTGGAATATTTGGAGTTTCTGTACGTACGCGTTAAAAAATCTTTTATGGGTTATGTGTGCTGGACGTACTTTCGGACAATATTCAAGAAGTTAATGCCGTCAATAGAGCTTTCGCTAATTACAAAGCTTCTTGCGACATTTGCTTTAGTGTTTGGAATGGTTATTTTAATTAAAAACTCCGAAATTTCGATATTATTCATCTTTAAACATGTGAGATCTTCTCTGCAACATGCTCCAGAGATTCCCACAATAAGAATGACTTTGTCCAATAAATAGTTCTTATCGTCTGCTTCTTTGACAAATCTTTCTATTTGTTCCTTGGAAAAAACTTTCGACTTTTTGGGCTTATACCCCGTAGATTTCCTTTACAAAAATGCGATTAGGTTTGTAAATGTCTTTCTATCAACATTTTTATTTAAATAAACCATCTTTCGAAGCATTGAGTAAGTACTCCACAAAGTTGATGGCTTATAGGCATCGGATAACCATAAAAAATATGCCAAAACGACTTTTTCTGATAAGTATTTTACCTTTTTTCTTCACACCAGTTTTTGAATTTTTCGTATGTGCCCTCATACAAACTCCTTGAATTTTGGAGAACAAGGTTCACCATTGCCTCATTTGCGGCATTTTCAATATCTGAGTCTTCTAAATCACTCATTTTTTACTTTATATTTGCCGCAGATTTTGACAAAAAAATTCTTTCAAATTTTGTTTTGACAAGTGTCAATTTTTTTGACATGAAAGGTGTAAATGAAGCACACGTAATAAAATGTTTGGTAATAGATATTTACGTTATAAGTCCGGTAATAGTTATTTACGATATAAGTGTTGTAAAGATTCATATTACAACACGAGATGTTAAAGTTGTTAAACGAGGCGTCAGCCGAGTTTAATAAAACATCGAGTGTAGTTATATGAATTTACAACAAGAATATTGTACAAAATTTTATCTACTTTCATCTATGAATAAAAATATTTGGCAAAAGGCATTTTTAAAAATAAAAATGCACCTGCTATTAAAAATCGTTTTGTAAGGGCATCTATTACAGCACTAGTGCTGTAATGGCATCTATTACAGCACTAGTGCTGTAATAGATGCCCTTACAAAACGATTTACAGAACTGTAAAATTCATATTACTAAATGAAAGTAGATAAATCAACTTTTACAGTATGAGTGAAATGTTTCGAGACGAGGCGACGAAGGAGCCGAGTTTGGAATTTTGAAACGAATACTGTAAAGGATTTGCCGGACGAATGACGTACAATATTTTATTTCATATTATTCTGTTGAAAATTATAATTATGTTTTGAAATTATAATGAAGTTTTATTCTGCGTCGTATATTTGAAAAGTGCTTATATTTACTGGTGGAAACATTGTGTGTTTGACATTGATTAAACTAGAACTTACAAATTTCAGTCCGGTAAAGAAATTTTACAGGACTACTCCGTTAAAAAAATTTTCTGGACTAAATTCAAATATGTAAAGGTGTGTTTTACAATACAGTATGAAATAAAATAAATTAAGTTTTTTATTATAAAACGCCCGTAGAAAAAATATTGTATACCATTCGTTACGAAACAGTGTCTTTCAGTCACTCTGACGTGTTGTCCAACTCGGCTTCGCCTCATGCGACAATTTTTACGTCGCTTGCCTAAAAGACCCTTATTTCGTAACTTGTTGTATAAATAGCTATTATCCAACTATTACATATAAAACGAACATTATTAGTTCGATTTTAGACTAATAAAGTAGGTCATAACTCACACGTGAGTTATAACCATAACTCATTAGTGGGTTATGATTACAACTTACTAGTGGGTTGTGGTAAAATATGCATTCATCTCGGCAATCATTGCACATGTTTTACACAAATAAAAATCACGGAAATGAATATAACAAAGCTCTAATGTTATAATATCCGCTTCTTTTTGAATCTCTGGAGTTTTTTCCATATTTTGAAAAACTGCCCTCGAAAATCGCAAAAATAATAATTTTATTTATTTCATACTGTATTGTAAAACACACCTTTACATATTTGAATTTAGTCCAGAAAATAAGGTTTTACAGCAATAAGTCCGGTAAAATTTTTTTACCGGACTAGTCCTGTAAAATTTCTTTACCGGACTGAAATTTGTAAGTTTTAGTTTAATCAATGTCAAACACACAATGTTTCCACCAGTAAATATAAGCACTTTTCAAATATACGACGCAGAATAAAGCTTCATTATAATTTCAAAACATAATTATAATTTTCAACAGAACAGTATGAAATAAAATATTGTACGTCATTCGTCCGGCAAATCCTTTACAGTATTCGCTTCAAAATTCCAGACTCGGCTCCTTCGTCGCCTCGTCTCGAAACATTTCACTCATACTGTAAAAGTTGATTTACCGGACTTATAACGTAAATATCTATTACTGTCTTCAAATTTCTGCTATTAATCAATTCCATAACAACAATTATCACACTAGCCTACTTTTACGTGTCAAATTTGCCATTCAAAAATATGTCAACACAAGGTTTTCCAGTTAACATTAAAACAATATAATTTGCTATTAATGTCTATCAAGTGTTGGATAAAATTTTGTATGGCACCCATGTGTTAAGTCATATGAGTCATTTGGGAATTAGCCCTCTCGGCCTACGGCCTCAAGGGCTAAAACATTTTCCAGCTTGACTAATACCGATGCATGAATTAGTTGTACACAGGAAATCCCATGTATATTTTGAGGCGGCTAATATTGGTTTCCCTGTACATTTTGGAGAGAAATTGTAGACTTTGGGACACACGATTCCCTTAGCTTCATCACTTCATTTATTGGGCGTCAATTTGGACAGTCATATGTCTTGGCACAGTCACGTTGCGGCCATTGCTAAGGCAACCTCGCAGAAGCTTGGAATACTTTTCAGAACTAAGAACCTCTATACACAACTTTTGATGCTCCATAAAGTCAGTAATTCTACCATCGCTGGAGTACTGTTCGCATACTTGGGGCTCTGCTACTAAACATACCCTAAGATTGCTAGATTCCATTCAAAGAAGAGCCATTTGCTTGATCGGTGACACTGAGCTCATAAACAACCTGGAAAGCCTGAACATCGATGGCAGGTTGGCGACTTGAGTCTAATTTACAAATGCTTGCATGGCAAGTGCTCAACTGAGGTTGCCCACTTGGTTCCACCCACAGCGATGTATGGTAGAAATACACAACGACACACACGACAACACACTGCAGCCCAACCGTACGTGGTTCAGCTTAGTGTCCCTCGAACGACACTATTCAAAAATTCTTTTATCTGGAGAACGTCATCACTCTGGAACGACTTCCCTGAGGCCGTGTTCTTCAACAAGTATAATCTCCAAACATTCAGGACTAACGTGAATCGTTCTCTGCGCACACGCACCGCTCGCAGAGCGCCATAAAGGATTAATTCTGCAGTGCTATGCCTTATTAAAATAAAAAAAAAACAAAACTGGTAAACTCGATACCCGACAAACCAGAGCATCTAAAGTACTCGGTGATTAACACAGTTTATATTATGTGATTCGTATGAATATGATATGGAAGTAAAAATGGAATTGCAAAGAACAATAGAAGTAACACAGAAAATCAATAATAAATAACTAAAACAACCATTGTATATTGTTCAAATGACTTCCCTTCTCATGTACTATGAGATAGATTGGGCGGAGATGATCTGTACGTTTTCCATCAACTCTGCATCTAACCGTGTAATGTTCTGTAATCGATCGTACGATCCAGTCCTTAATCTGTGTTGCAGTAGCAAAACCACCGCCTTCTTGAAAACATCTTTTTAAGAGCAGCAAATGTTTGGTGATTTGGTTCGCGTCTTTTTAGGAATCTTGCCTACCATTTCCTTGATATTAATCATAAACTAATACCATATCGGTCATTTCTGCGTTAGTTAAAGGTGCCGCTATTGTAGATTGTAGATGAATTTTCAATAATACTTTACTTCAACGTAGAAAGGGTTTTTTGTCTTTCATAGTTCTTTAAGGGTTTATTTTCTTTTTCTTTTTTTTATTACTTTATCATAAAGAATAGAAAAAAATCACTGTACTATTGACTTGTTCAATAATATGTATAAGATGAAGATTATAAATAATATAATTGAATTTAAATACTCAAAAAACATCTAAAATACTAATTTCCCATTTTCTGGGTTTCCCGTTTACTTGGCTGATCTGTAAATGCTATAGAAAGTAGAAAGTAGTAGCTTTTAGGCACAACTTTCAAAAGTATTTATTTTAAGAGCCAAAAATATAATATTAAAAACAACTATAATTTCCGTCTCATTTTAATATCGTACTCAACACTCTTTCATTAATTATTTATAAATTTACAAGTACTTTTACATCCTACATACGTGCTGTTTATACAACATTTCTTAGCGTAAAAGAACGAAGAGAAGTTTATCTAAAGAGTTGTGTTCTTGGCTACCGCACCATTGCTCATATTTAAAAGACCAATAAAGCTAGAAAGAAGGAAAGCTTTTATCGGTGGGAAAAAGTTTATTCTGAAAAGCGCCGCTACATTTTTAATTCACGATTCTCTTGAAAATTTATTTATTTACTACATTACAAAAAAACTGAAGTAAACTTCATCTGTATTATCACCTAGTGAAACGAGATTCCTCACAAAAATAGAAAAAAAAATATGCAAGAAGAAATAAAGAACTGACATAAAGATCTGCTTATTTTTTTATATTTTTAGTACCTTTAACATTTATACACTAAAACAAAAAAATATATATATATATTTAATGGGTGTTCCGCTAGTTGCGTCAAAATTTGAGAACTGTCGACGTGTTACGGTTATTAATATCCAAGTCTCAAAAATCACCATCAAAAGAGTCAATTACTTTTTCTTCCTTCAAGCCGTGGGGACTTAATGTTTATTCGGAATCACAATTATCAGTCATGCGACAACCCAAAGCTTGTTCTACAGGACAACATTCACTTTGACTTTACACTAACTAACCTGAACTAACCTAAGAGCAATACTTAAACAAGCCAAGATGCTTGTTTGAAAACCTGGGACCTAAAACCAACGATGGTTAGACGTCACAGTCATCGGATCCTTAATAACATATGGCGGTGTAGTATGGTGGGCACGAGCACGACATTTACTAGCTTACAAAAGCTCGCATGTCTATGTATTATTGGTGCAATTAGAAGGACTCCAACTGCAGCAAAGGAGATTATACTAGGACCCTGGATATACACATCAAAACAGTAAAGTAAAGTATATATTTCGCTTCACAATATTACAATTATTAGAATATAATAAGCATTTCATAAAAACTTGGTATGGTTGTTCCAAGCTTAATTTGATGACATAAAAAAGCATTAAACTGGTGACCATAGGCGTCGCTTCTACCAAATAATTAAAATGCAGATTGTTGAAAGTTTTTAATATGATTAAATAGTATATATTACAGCTTGTTCATTATAGTTTATATCGATAAAAGGTTTGTACCAGTGGCTTCGCCTGCAGAGAATAGTTTTAGAATGGTCTTTCTGTGAATGATAATTTTGCCAAAAAAAATTTAAAAATATAGTTCCGTTGTATGGTTAGTTTATTGAGTTAGTCAAATTAAGACTTTTACTCCTATTATTTAATTGTATTTTTCCTTTGCGGTTACATATTGGAAGGTTTTTGGATTTTGCTTACAAATATTTTTTTTTCTTTATTTGGTGATTGTTAGTTCATTTTTGATTTTTATTGTGCAGGCTACTATTACTGCTCTTTATCTATTTCTGTACAGTTAAGGTGGGAGCCAGTCTTTTGAGTATTTATGTCTTTGACCTTCAGTGGAGTGAACGTGTGAATTTGTTATTAACGGGTTGAGTGAAACGTCCGTTCTTTAAAAATACTTTATTATTAATTTTGTGAAATAGTCATCTATTTTGTCCATGTGCATGTCTGTATGTAGTACGTCTATAGACAAAAATCTTGGTGCATTTGTAATTATCCTGAGTACTCTATTTTGAAATTTCTGAACTTTTAGACGTCTCGTATTGTTTACGGTGCACCAGGTCGGTACACCGTAAGTTAGAACTGGTCTTATGATTTTTGTAAATTGATGTTTTGATTTTGAAATTTATCTTGTTTCTGACACAAAGCAGTGGGTACACAGCACCCAGCTGCTTCTGTGCCTTGGCAATTCGTTCGTCAACGCATGCATTCCAAGCCATCTTTTTATCAAAGGTGAGGCCAAGGTATTTAATTTTATTGCTCCATGAAATTAACTTATTATTTACTTTAACTCGCGTTCTTGGTAATTCCACTCTGGCCTTGGAGAAAAAGATGGCTTGCGTTTTGTCTTCATTCAGTTTTAATTTCCACGTATCCAGCCACTTTTGGAGGATAACAATATGCCGTTGCAGACGTGAGACTACGCTCCTAGGTGCCCCCGAGGTGGCAGTGATCGCAGTGTCATCAGCAAACAGGTATAATTGCGCCTGTGCGTGACGTGGAATATCCGCCGTGTAAATATTATAAAGCATAGAAGAGATTGAAGAACCTTGCGGCACCCCCGCTCTAACTGCTCTTGTCGTAGATGTCATGTTTTCTGATGACACCGCGAACGTTCTGTCCTCAAGGTATGAAATCAAAATTTTTACAAGCCAATTTGGCATACCTAACCTTATTAACTTTAGGGTTAGTCCATCGTGCCAGACCTTGTCAAACGCTTTCGACACATCAAAAAATACTGCCCCCGTTGACATGCGGTGGTTATAACCTCTTAGTACATTGGTTGCCAATAGTTAATATCGATGACTTTGCCTGCAAAGAACACATGAATTTAATATTTTTAAAATGGTCTTTCGGTAAAAAAAATACTCATTTTTCCGAAAACAATTAAAAAAAAAATTGTCATTGTCCAGCCAGGACCGCGAGGAGGTATGAGCTTTTTTTGCCAAGAAAGGATTGGGGCAGGTATTATGTAAGTTGGAATATACAGTTATTTTAACAACAAATTGCGGATCGTATCAGCAGAATCAAAGTAGGCGTTGTGTAATATAACAAGTTTTTAAGATACATGTTGAACGAACATAATTAATTTACAATTCAGAAACAAATTAATGAGTAGAATCGTCAGAACTTTCAGAAGTAGAATCGTTTCCAGGTTGTATTAGTTCTACTACTGGCTCTTGAAACAGAATATCCATTTTCTGTTTTTATGACATGAGCTACGCAATTTTTCCATTCATCGCTATTCATTTCGTTATTACCTGCCGAATATTATCAAGGACAACTGCGCCTTAAGTTGGAGATTGACTATTAAGTGATATTATTTGCTGACAAGAGCAACACATTAGGTACAAAGCCATCTTTACTTCTGGCATGATAACGCGTTTTTCTCTCGAACATAGTGTACCAAAAGTACAATCTGTACTATCTACCCAACCATACTTAATAACATCATAAGTGTCGAACCAAGTTTCATCTGAATAAATTATACTTTTATCGGATTCATGTTACTCCTTTATTTTGCGCAAATAGTCCTGTCGTAGTTCAATGATACGTGGGGATTCCATTATAACCATTAGATTATCTAATTTCTTATGCTTAAAGCCGCATTTTAATAAAACACCACGCAATGTTCTAAAGATTGGTAGGTACTTATAATCAGGGTAACCTCGCAATTTATCACGAAGCTGTTCTAAAGTTGGCACTATATTATCCTCCTAAAAGTTTCAAATAGTTCGCAAAATAAAATCTCTTGTAGTATTGTCAGCCGTTTTGAATTTTTGATTTAGTTTTTGATTTACTAGTTTACGCTTTATGGAATTATCGGTTACAGTCCCCAAATTAATTACGTTATAAATTCTTATGCACCCCAAGTTGTGTTAATTTATTACAAGTACACTTTTGTACAAAGCGCATTTTCAGGTTTCTCTGGATTTTCTTTGTTTAAGCACGCGTACATATTTCAAATAATGCGTTGACATTGAGCATGTAAATCTTTGTTTCTTAATTCCAGACTTATTTCTCTATCGATGGCCGACTCTGGCACCGACATATATTGCTGTGATAATTCACCTTGACCTTATGTTTCAAATTGTCGCCAAAAAGCCATACTGATAAAGGAAAATATAGGTACCAATTAAAAACTTACTTGTCTGAAACCACACAGTTATAGCAGAAAATAAAATATGTAAATTACAGTAAATCATTTTAACCAGACACGCCGCTGTCCGATTTCTAATATCGCATACCTCAAACATCAAGTGATTTTAATGCTGATAAGGGATCACCCAATTGGGAGAACCTTTAACTATTAATTTGCTGTTCTTGTCTATAGCATATTATGAATTTGTATTTATATGCTGCTCTATTAATCTTTTCATCTAGAAAAAGTAGTTCGCACTTTAAATGTACTTTAAATTGCGTGTGGGCGTCGACGGTCTATCGCCAGGGTGTTACCAGTTCTACAAAGTTTTCGTAAGTGTAGGAGGAACATAAGGGATTGTTATTTGTTTACTTTTTTTGTTTAACAATAGTAAAATTATTCCTTTTCAGTTCAAGATATTCTTATTTTATTTTTGAATGTTGCCAATCTGTCGGTTTCTTCGAAATTTGTGGTGATACAAGACCCATTTATAGACTTTGTTATCCAAAAGTCGGTCTAGAAAAAGGCATGTTGAAATTATCTCTGGGTGGTGTGTAGCAATTTGTATTGCTTTAACACACAGTAGAAGGGAGTACACATACAATTATAGGAATATCATAATTTGTTAGTGTTTAAATAGGTTTACACAAGAGTTCAGCAATCGCGCCTATCGGATGATAAGCACTGGGAAATGGGAACAACCCGCTATGAAACTAGGTTACACAAGAGCAACAAACATTCAGCCCTATGATCAAACACGTTTACGTCTGAAAATTCCCTGTTTTTCAACCACAGTGAAAAATTAACAAGTAGACTTTTTCGGTTGTTGTCATGAAAACGGTACGTTAAAAGTTAACTTGTATGTTTGATCATAGGGCTGATTATCAGCGATAATCTCTTGGTGATGCGTATACAGACCACATAAAATCAATCTAAAATTTCAAAGAACCATTAAATGCGATCCTAATCTTTGGACGGGCGGAACACCTCCCTCACTGTCCCGTTTCGGTATATTTGGGGAGAGACCCAGAATGAACGTCAGTATCCCACTGGGAATTTACGATGAGGAAACTGATGGTAAAGACAGCAATGAAGAAATGGTCCCTCTAACAACATCTAAATCGTTGGACTAATGCACGTGGACAGGTACACGCAAGGGCTACAACAGGAAACCTCTGAAAGAACTTAACAACTGATATATTGCTCTTAACATGCACTCAGTGATAGGCTTATTGACAGATCACCGTCTTTTAAAAAAATATCTGTAGAGGATTGGTATTCACACCGGACCCATAGAATGCGAACTATGTGGTGAAGAGGAAGAAACTTCCTAACACATCATTTTCAGCTACGATGCTTTGACTCGCAGAATATTTAAAATATTGGAGGCAACTTAACAGGGTGCCACTCTGCCACATTAAAAACTTGAAACGAAGCTAATGGATATAACCAAAGTAACCAAAGGAACTGCAGTACAAGAAAGCTCAGGTTAAACTGACCCCCACTTGTAAGTCTCAAAAAGCAATCAACCTGACAGCTTTTTATTGATCATAGTAAAATCAATCCCAGTGTATTTTTTGATATTTAAGAAATTTCAGCAGTGTGCCCTCTTCCTCTTGTAAAAGGGTCTATTCAAGTCATTTTAGTTTTAATTAATTTTGTTTTTATAATTTTTTTTCGATTTTGTATAATCATTTCTTCAGATGGTTGGAAGTACCTATTAATTAGCTTGAGAAAAAAACAGTTTTCCTTGGATCTATACTGAAACAAATTATATTTTTGTCATTGTATGATGTAAAAGCAAACATGAAGGTGGGTGGTTGATGCGCACAATATCTTTGATATAAAATTAAACATCTGTTGTAATTAAATTTATTCACGTTTCTTCTACCATCTGAATTTTATGACATAACATGATATTGCTCTTATATTTCTTGTCACATTTTTTATTAGAAAGAAGACGAAATAAACGCCCCTCGGATGAAAGTAATTTACGAGCTTAAATATGAGGTTATAAAATATATATTAGAGTATATAATGGCTTTGGCATTATTTATTCTCATATTGTTATCTAGACCTTGCTTCGCATATAAGGAAAATAAACCTAAATGTATGTATCTATCAAATATAATTAGAGGCGTAACTAACCAGACAAAAAGCAAATTGGCCTTATTTACCTATTATTTGAGAATTGGACATTTCTACTTTCTTAATATGAAACAAATTTCCTTTTTATTACTAATCTTTAAAGCATTAGAAATACTTAAACATATTTTATTGTGACATTGAGAGCCATACTGAACAAGATTCTACTATATTATAGATTTTATCTAACACTTAGGTATTCCTACATAATAGGTATGTAGAAAGTAGTATACTTTTTCCAAAGTCAGTTTGATGAAATAAAAAACTCGACAAAAAAGCTTCGACCGGGCTTCAAAGGAACCGGCATCATAATCGGGGTTGTCAGATCTTTTTTAAAAATTTAAGTTTTTATTATTAAAAGTATTCTTTTATATCAGTATTTAATTGATAGTCAATAGCTTTCTTGTAAGCTAGTCTGCAAATCTACTTTGAACCAAAATTTTCCAATGTCAAAGAAAGAAAGAACAAGCCATTCATGAATATTATAATAATTTTTCTAGTACTTCAGAAATATTATTTATACAAAAATAATTTAAATCAAACTTAAAGGAATTTCACTGCCGTTAAATAAAAAAAAATTAACAATTAACAAAGCCTTATGTTCCTCCTACACTTACGAAAACTTTGTAGAACTGGCAACACCCTAGCGATAGATCGTCGAGGCTCACCCACAATTTAAAGTGCAAAGTGAGACTCCGAGTGAGAAAATTAATAGAGCAGCATATAAATACAAATTTATATGCTGTAGACAAGAACAGCAAATAGCTAAAGGTTCGCCAATTGGGTGATCCCTTTTCAGCTTTAAAATGAGTTGATGCTTCAGGTAGGCGATATTGAAAATCGGACAGTAGCGTGGCTGGTTGAAACGATTTACTGTAATTTACATATTTCATTTTCTGCTATAACTGTGTGGTTTTAGACAAGTAGGTTTTGACTTGTTACCTATATTTTATTATATCAGTATGACTTTTTGGCGACAATTTGAAACAGAAGGTCAAGGTGAATTATCGCAGGAATATAATGAGTCGATGCCAGAATCGGTCATCGAAAGCGAAATAAGTCCGGAATTAAGAAACAAACATTAACATGTTCAATGTTAACGCATTATTTTAAATAGGTATGTACGCGTGTTAAAAGAAGAAAATCCAGGAAATACAGAAAATACGCTTTGTACAGGGTCTTCCAACGAGGACTGAACAGGGGCTCATTTTTGAGCTTCCTTGTATTTAAAGAAAAATCCAAAATAGCCAATCGATGTACTTTTTCCTGCAGAATTCAAAAATGAAAGAAAAAATTTATTTGAACCAGAAACAAAAGAGTTAAGCTATGGATAAGGTGTTTTTTAAATGGAACATAGCTTTTTTTATACGATTTAACGCTAAAAAGACCCAGGCGGCAGTTTTTTCTAAAAAAGTTAATGTTGAAGAACCGGATATAGTTATGGCGGGACACTCAATTCCCTTGGCTTCATCAATTCATTTATTGGGCGTAAATCTTGATAGTCATATGTCTTGGCATGGCCACGTTGCGGCCATTGCTAAGGCAGCCTCGCAGAAGCTTGGAGTACTTTTCCGAACAAAGAACCTCTATACACCCCAACAACTTTTGATGCTCTATAAAGCCCAAATTCGACCATCACTGGAGTACTGTTCGCATATTTGGGGCTCTGCTCCTAAACATACCCTGAGATTGCTAGATTCCATTCAAAGAAGAGCCATTCGCTTGATCGGTGACCATAGTCTGACAAACAACCTGGAAAGCCTTGAACATCGAAGGCAGGTTGGCGACTTGAGCCTATTTTACAAATATTTTCATGGCAAGTGTTCAACTGAGGTTGCCCGCTTAATACCACCCAGAGCGGTGCATGGTAGAAGTACACGACGAGCCACTGCAGCCCACCAGTACGTGGTTCAGCTTAGTGTCCCTCGAACGACACTGTTTCAAAATTCTTTCATCTGGAGAACGTCATCACTCTGGAACGACCTCCCTGAGATCGTCTTCCCAAACGAGTATAGTCTCCAAAGATTCAAGACCAACGTGAATCGTTTCCTGCGCACACGCACCGCTCCTAGAGCGCCATAAAGGATTTATCCTGTAGTGCTGTGCCTTATCATAAAAAAAAAAAAAAAAAAAAAAAAAATATTTAATATTGTGACAGCTATTTTTATTAAATTTTAATGTTTTATCCAGTATAATTTAACTTTAACCTGTTTGAAACATACACTAGGTTATAAAGGTATAATCACCTTTGAATCCTTCAAAGTCAAAAAATTTTACAAATTTACTATAATATTGCCGAAATGAAATATTCATTAGATGAGAGATTGCAGATTGTTATCTTGTTCTACAAATGCCAAGAAAATGCAAGAGAATATTTCATTTCGGCAATATTATAGTAAATTTGTCAAATTTTTTGACTTTGAAGGATTCAAAGGTGATATACCTTTATTACCTAGTGTATGTTTCAAACAGGTTAAAGTTAAATTATACTGGATAAAACATTAAAATTTAATAAAAATAGCTGTCACAATATCAAATATTTTAATCAGAACGGACATAAAAAAAATCACTCGTTCCAAAAATCGTATAAAAAAAGCTATGTTCCATTTAAAAAACACCTTATCCATAGCCGTAACTCTTTTGTTTCTGGTTCAAATAAATGTTTGGTTTCATTTTTGAATTCTGCAGGAAAAAGTACATCGATTGGCTATTTTGGATTTTTCTTTAAATACAAGGAAGCTCAAAAATGAGCCCCTGTTCAGTCCCCGTTGGAAGACCCTGTACAAGAATGTACTTGTAATGAATTAACACAACTTGGGGTTTGTAAGAATTTATAACGTTATTAATTTGGGGACTGTAACCGGTCATTCCATAAGCGCACAACAAGAAATCAAAAAATTCAAAACGGCTGAAAATTGTACAAGGGATTTTATTCTGCGAACTATTTACAACTTTTACGAGGATAATATAGTGTAAACTTTAGAACTGGTTCATGATAAATTGCGAGGCTACAACAACGTTGCGTGATGTTTCGTAAAAATATGGCTTTAAACATAAAAAATTAGATAATCTAATGGTTATAATGGAGTCCCCACGTATCATTGAACTACGAGAGGACTATTTGCGCAAAATGAAGGAGTACTATAAATTCGATAAAAGTATAATTTATTTAAATGAAACTTGGTTTGATACTTATGATGTTGTTAAGTATGGTTGGGTAGACAGTACAAATTGTACTTTTGGTACACCGTGTTCGAGAGGAAAACGCGTTATCTTGCCGGAAGTAAAGATGGCTTTGTACATAATGTGTTGCTCTTGTCAGTTTTCCTTGATAATATTCGGCAGGTAATAACGAAGTGAATAGCGATGTATGGAAAAATTGCGTAGCTCATATTATAAAAAAAATGGATATTCTGTTTCACCACCTATAGCGCCAGTAGTAATCTAACCTGGAAATGATTCTACTTCTGAAAGTTCTGACGATTCCAATCATTAAATTGTTTATGAATTTTAAATTAATTATGTTCGTTTAACACGTATCTTAAAAACTTGTTATATTACAGAACGTTTACTGTGATTCTGTTGTTGCGATCAATTTGTTGTTAAAATATATATAGAGAATTCTAACTACTAACTGTATATTTCAACTAACATAGTACCCGCCCCTTTCTTGGCAAGAAAAACTGATAGTACCTCCTCGCGGTCCTGGCTCGACAAAGTCAATTTTTTTAAATTGTTTTCGGCAAAATAAGCATTTTTCTTACCGAAAAACCATTCTAAAAATATTAAATGCATGTGTTCTTTGCAGGCGATGTCACGGATACAAACCTCTTATCGATATTAACTATATTTTTAAATTGTTTTTGGCAAAGTTAGCATTTCTCTTTACAGAAAACCCATTTTAAGGATATTCTCTGCAAGCGAAGTCACGGGTACAAACCTTTTATTAATATAAACTGTAATGAACAAGCTGTAATATATACTATGTAATCATATTAAAAATTTACAGCAATTCGCATTTTAATTATTTGGTAGAAGCGACGCCTATGGTTAGGAATTTAACGCTTTTTTATGTCATCAAATTAAGCTTGGAACAACTATAGCAGCTTTGTTGTTTTAAACGGAGCACCCTCTAAATAGACTTAATTAAAAATAATAAATTCCAAACAAGTATCCTTATTATTTTTCCATACACCTACTTGTTACAGTTTTCGAGATATGATTATGATACATGCTGATATTTTTGAACCGAAATTTAGTTGGGAGGTAAGCACTACCCAGAGACTCTTTACGCTATGCCCATATATTAGTTGCGGCATACTAAAAGCAGTTGTTTAGGTTACCTACTTGAATCAATGAATAAAATATTACTGACTCAAGCAGCTGCTAAAATTGGTTTTTCCTTTATACAGGGTGAATATTTTAAAGTGTTACAATGCCAAATCTGAAAAACGGCTGGAAATATTTTATTCAAGTTTTAGCAAGCCAATAGGGAGGTTCGACTACATATTTTAAAACATTTTTGACATTTACCCCCTTCTAGATTTTATCTGGCTAGTAGCAAATCTGAAATGCCAAATATAAAGATATTAATTATATTCAACAATTTGATTCTCCGTCAATGACCATTACCAAAATGGAGAAATCTAAAATATTTTTTTAAAAAGAATGATTTGCTCAACTTCTGGAAAATAATGCAAATCAGCAAGAACTATGGTTTCAGCAGAGTGGTGCCCCGCCACACTTTACGTGATTAGCTCAAGATACACTAGATGAAATGTTTGGAAACAGATGGATTGGTCGTGAAGGTTCTGTTAAGCGGCTTGCAAGATCGCCGGATTTAACGCCATTGGATTTTTCTAATGGAGTTTTATAGAAGATAAAGTAATGACTATACCACCGACCACACCAGAGAATATGAAAGATCAAACATGAAATTTATTAATTTTTTTAAATTTAAAATAATAAATGAGAAAAGTGTTTTAAAATTGGCATCCTAAAATTTGAATAATAATAATAATAATAATAATAATTCCTTTATTTCAAATCGTGGATACAAAAGAAGTATACAAAATGAAATGACGTCATCAAAAAAAAATTACTACTAACACCAATACTATATTACTTACAGTTATTATAAAAATCATTTAAACTGTAGGGTTTTAAACTAATAAGTAATTTCTTAATTTCGATTATAAACCGTTTTTGTGACTCTCTTTCTTTGATCGTCTTTCGTAACGAGTTAAAGAGTTTTAAGCACATGTAATGTGGAGATTTTTTAGTCATTGTCAGTCGGTGTATTGGGTATTCTAAGTCCATTGTTCTGGTTTTGTACTTATGAGGAATTTTTAAATCAAAAAAGTGTTTGTGCTTAAAATTGAACACTAAACATTCATGAATGTAAATATCATATACTGTCATTAGACCCATTCCCTTAAATATCCTTCTACGGCTTTCGTTGTGGTCCATTTTATTATTAATTCTTATTACCCTTGAATTTGAATTACAAAAATATCTGCTGTCTTCCCCAAAAGATAATTCCATACCTAAGTGTTAACTCAAAATTAGCACAATGCATAATTCTAACCACCTTTTCACACACATACCTGCCCACAACCCGTATTCCGTAGCAAACAGAGCTTAATCGCCCTGCCAAAGTGCCCAGAGGAGCTGATCAATCAAAACATTCGTTAATATGAACTCCTAAAAATTTTACGTTATTTGAGACCTCAATGTCGTTATTATCTATTTTTATGAATGAAGGTATCTTTACATTTGACTGTTTTGTTCTGAAAAGTAATATATTAGTTTTATCTTTGTTCAAAATTAATCTGTTTTTGTTAAACTATTCTGATGCAAGAGAAAAAACACGTTTTGCTTTTATCAAGAAGTCTTCTAAATTTCTGCTGCCAGCTATTAAATTTGTATCATCTGCATACTTAACAATGTGCCGATTTTCTTCATTCATCACAAATGCCAAGTCATTCAGAAATATGACAAAAAGCAGGGATCCTAAAATACTTCCTTGTGCTATCCCAATGTTATTAATTAATATGTCAGATCTACCGGTGTTTGTTCCCTTTGAAATAGTTACAACTTGTCTTCGATCGTTTACATATGATATAAACCATTTGTTTACATTTCCTCTTATTCCATACATCTCGAGTTTTTTCATAAGCAATTTTCTGTCCAAACAATCATAGGCCTTTAATAAGTCAAGGAACATCACAAGGGCTAACTCACCTTTTTCAAGGTGTTCTAAGATGGAACGAAGAAATTGAAATATAGCAGCTTATGTAGATTTTCCTTGACTAAACTCATGTTGATAATTATTGAACAAATTACATTCTTTCATGAAACTAATCAATCTCTTGCTCATAGCTAATTCAAAAATTTTTGAAAAACCGGGCAATAAACTTATAGACCTGTAATTGTTTAGTTGTTTCGGGTCTCCCGTTTTAAATAGTTGCTTTATTAGAGCCACCCTTACATTTTCCGGGAAAATGCCAAACTCAAAAGAGTTATTTATTAGATAAGATAGTATATTTTTTAATTCCGCAATTGACATTTTTATTATAGTACTAGGGATTTCATCAATAAAATATTTCCAGCCGTTTCTCGCATTTTGCAATGTACCACTTTAAAATCGTCACCGTGTATATAACATACTTATGTATCCCTAACTAGTTTTTACTCAGATTAAAGTTTAAGTTCCTTCAAAAACTTTTTTCCAGACAGTTTATACAAATCAGAATTTCCCTCGAAATCACCCGATCTTAATCCAGTAGATGTTTACCTGTGAGGTATGTTTAAAGAAAATTCAAAATTGGAATCAACATTTCTACAGAGTTGGTTAACCAATCATTTCAAGATCTAGATTCAAATGAAATAAGATCTGCCATAATGAGTGCAGGCAACATCTCGTTGCGTTTTGTTTAATTTAAATGCGTCCAACCAATAATAGTTAAAACAGTTAATCACAATACTAACATTGATGCTCACAATATTAGCCGTTTACTTCCAACCACTTGACAATGCGCTTGTTGACTGCACTTGCCATGGCAGACCTAATTTCATTTAGAGAAAAGATTTAAGTTTATATAGACTAATATACAGGCATTTATCCAAGCTGCATATTCTAGTAGAAATGGCAACACTGCACTGTCAAAAATATTTTGTATAAGTAAAACAATACTTGTACGGTGAGAAATTACTTAAAAATACACAAAGCAACCATACACATATATACTTCTTCAAGGTGCTACCGGCTCGCAGATTTTTACTCGACAACACTGCCATTGAGATCTAGCAACAGCAGAGAAGTAGAGTTGTCGACCTGGCCATTTTTTGATAAAACAATTTGTAGAGCAAAATATAAAAAAAAAATTATAACAGGCACATTGTCATGTAAATCTAATTTAAAAACGCCTGCAAATGAAAGCTTTATTAAAAAAAAATGTATGGCAGGCCGCAGTAGTAGCGGTCAAACAAATGAGTAAAATTAAAACATATCAATAATACTAATGGTCATTATTTTTATCAAAGAAAATAGTTAAACTGAAGGGCAAGATAATACTTAGAACGGGAAAATAAATAAGATAGATTATCTCAAAACAAGGAGACACATTCGTCCATTGACATTAATTAATGAAAAATTAAAAGGTTATTCTTAAAAAACTCAAGAATATGTGGGGTTGCGCAATACGTCTCGGACTCAAAGTAACATACTAAACAGAGACAAAAGATACTGAGAGAGTTGTCCATTGATGTGAAAGTTTCGATCTGTTAATTTTAATTTGTTTTTAAAGGTTTTTGTGCTTGAAATTCAATTTAACCCTATAAACTATTCTTTTCAGAGCCATTTTTATCGTACTTTCGTATTGGCGGTAAGTCATTATGGATATTTGTTATTATTATTAAGCCCGGACTTGAGCCACGAAAATTTTGACGTTCTTGAACTTACACTTTGTTTTGACTTTTTGAATTTCGTATTTTTGATTAGATCCAGATGGTTCTAGTCACGTGGAAGTAATGACGCATCGCAAAAAAAAACACCGTATGGCCTGTATATAGTTTGACAAGGGCTAGTCGCACTTGAACCCTTGAAGTCTGCAGTCGTTGACATTGACGTTAATTCCTCTCGATCTTTTGAATTGAAAATATATGAAGATATCAAGGTGCTACATGCTGGTTCAGACATGGAAATCGATTTTGGATGTAGGTATATAAATCCAAGGGGCCGCTCCTTATATGAATTCTCTGAAGCGCCAAACTATCACATTCTACCGCCGAAGGAGCCCACGCATTGCTTTACGGATATCTTGGACATTTTTGTAATCAAGAATGCTGTTCAAATGTCTCAGCCATCGGTCATCTGTAGTCTAACCTCAGACCATGCACCGGTCGTTATAGAAGTGGATAATCCGCTCGAAAAAGGTAGAGGTTTTGTTACCCGCACCTCAACGAACTAGCCAAGGTATAATAACATAATGAAAAATGTGGAGGTGTTACAACCTCCACCTAGTCGATTAGACGTTGACAATGAAGTAAGTAAAATCACAGATGACATCGACGCAGCGTTGGCCGAAACTTCTGTTACAAAAGTGTCCGGGTTTTCAAAATACGAGACTTTATCTGATGGAATTAAAAACCCCATAAGAATTAAAAATTGGTTGAAGAATAGGACGTGGAGATTCTTGCATCAAGGCGGAGGCTAATCGGGAAGACTAGGTAATCAGGGATTTGTTGACTGAACGGCAATCGAACATGTGGAATGACAGAGTCCAAAGTCTTTCTATGGCCGATAACTCCGTCTATAGAATGACTATGACCTTAAGCAGTGGCGCACGAGCACCTATGTCTCATCTGAAAAATCGGGAGACAGGCAGGTGTGGTTCTAATCGATGCCAAAGATAGAGCTAAATTGGTCGCAGACAAACTTTGCGATCAAGTTAGCGAAAATCCGACCAATAACGTGGTACGAGATAAGAGGATCTCAAGGACGATACATGTTTATAAAACAATCAATCACCAGTTTCAGGCCTTTCTGGCACAATGGTCTCTTGTTAAAATTGATAAGACTCGAAACTCCGAACTACTTAATTAAGGTGGTAGCTTCTTTTTTTGTGAATAGAAGTTTTGCGGTCTTGTCAGAGAATGCACTTTCCTCGAATAAGCGCATCAGGGCGCAATGCCGCAAGGCTTACCTCTCTCTCCAATGTTCTATAAAATTTATACTCATGACATTTCCGCGAGATAGATTTACGCAGCTCTATCTTTTCGCTGACGATACAGCAACTACTTCGACTTGGAAGATTGGCCTGAATCCCGCAAAGACAAAAGTAATTTTTGCTGCTTCGCAGGTGAAGTAAACTTTCAAGTAGGACTAAGGGCAACCTCTACAAGGTATTGGTCAGGCCGGTTCTCACTTCTGGTGCACCTCCATGGTGCAACATAAGCAGAACGGAGCTTAATAAGTTCTAGGAAATTCAAAACAGGGCATTACAAACCATCGCAGAGGTACCTAGATATACATCCAAGAGAGTACTTCACCGCGACTTTCAAATGCAGACGATAAACGAGTTTTTCTTGAAAATTATTAAAGACTATTACCGACGCACAGACGTATTGACAAACCCACTAATCACATACTCACATACAAGATCTAGACAAGACACGACATCCGAACTACCAAAAGACTGGCTCCCTGTTGGTCCAAATCCAAATCCATTGTAGACAAAAACCTTTAAAAGAGAACGCACGAACCAAAATTAATTAAGGCAAGAGCCGATATCAAAATTTCTATAAACGACAATACCTAAACAGTACACAATGAGTAACAGATGTCAAAGGATAAAATCCTGAAGTACAAATACATTCAAGAACCCGAATTGTCAAGGGCTTCGTTAAGTTGTTAAACAATATTTTGATTATTATACATATCAATGTTATTTAGTTTTTGTAAGGTTTACTAGACGCCACTGGAGTATTTTTAAGGAATAGATTGATAAACTTTATCAACACTACAAATTGAATATTTGAGTTCGACTTAAATATATGACTAATTATTTTGACAGCTCACTTCGAGTATCAGTTAGTTGCAAAGTTACTTAAATTTCTTTGTTCAATAAATTATTCTAATCACTAGCTCGAATAACCGTTAATGCCTGTCATACCATTTAAATTTATAACTGTTTGTTCCTCTTTCAGTTGCGTTTCAAAACGTATCCTTTAAAATATGAAAATGTTTGCTCAGGTAAATTTGCGGGATTTGTGGAATATTTAAAAATGTGAAATGCTAATGGCGTTTGGAATCGAGGTTTAGTAATTAAAAAAATTTTACCCGACCAGAAAATCGCATTAACTAACCTGAAGTGGGTCGCAAAATAGCCGCCAGTCAGTTCATATCTTTTTACGATTCGACACAAAAAGACGCTTTTTCGATGTATCCGCAAACTCAGTTGTTCCAGAAAATATTTATCAAAATACACTCATATATACAGTGAGGACCAGAAGACCTGCATAAATTCGATAAAAAATTAGTGATGCATTTTTCGGAAAAATGCTTGAATACGTAAATTTTTATTTTCATTTGCGCATTTTTTGACGTGAAAGTTTAGTATGCAGGGTGACACATGTTAAATATATGACGTAATTTGTTAATTTTTCCTATGGAACACCCCGTATATTTTTCGATTTTTCAATTCTAGTAAACATTCTAAACATATCTGGTATAGCATACCCTAGGTCTAAAGTGAAAGATTATCGAGAAATTTTCGATTGAATAAAAAAGACTAAGTTATAAAAATATTTATTAAATTGGGGGTATCAAAGCTTAAAATATTAAAAAGTACTCTAATCATTAATTGAGTAAATGTTCGAACTGTGCTCCATTGACTTCCAGACAGCAAGCAAGCCGCAATTCAAACTCTTCAAAAATGTTATGAATCATTTCACGGGTTATTAATTGAAATTCATATCTGATCTTATTTTTTAATTTTTCGATATTGTTGGGTTTGTTCATATACACTTTATGTTTAAGATAGCCCCATATAGAGAAGTCCATTGGAGTTAGGTCCGGCGACCTAGCAGGCCGCTCTCTTTGCCCCCTTCGCCCTATCCAACGACCCGGAAATACGTAATTTAAATATTCGCGCACTTCCCTACTAAAGTGCGGAGGCGCGCCATCTTGTTGAAACCAAACAAAATCTCCAGGAATATTAGGGTTGTACGCATTTGGAAACAAACGGCATAAGGCGGGGATCAATTAATTTCTTAAAAACTCCAAGCAACGTTGACCTGTTAGCGTGCCATCGAAGAAATACGGTCCTATGACTCTGTCGCCCACAATACCCTCCCAAACAATAACAGTAGCGACAGTTTTGTCTGTTCATCACCCCATTCAGACAGAAGGTCGACTCGTCAGAAAATATAATCCTACGTGCAAAAAAAATTATCATTATTGCAAATATTCATTAGAGTTTCGCAAAACTCTAAGCGACGATCTGGATCATCTTCGTTAAGCTCGTGGATTAATTTTATTTTATATAGATGATATTTCTCTTTTTTTTTAATTATTTTTACAGATTATTTTCCAATTTCGTTATCCAATGCTAGCTCTTGAGTAGGTTTATGTGGATTTTCTGCAATTGATAATATAACGTTTAATTGTTTATCTTCTGAAATTAGATCTTCCTAGGTCCGGCCGGCCTTCAATTATTGAAGGCCGACCGGACCTAGGAAGATCTCGTACCTGTCCCGTTTCTCTAAATCTCTTCTCGATTCTGCTTACGTTGGACTGAGATATCTGAATGTCATGATATTTTATATTAAATAGTTCACAAACTTCTCTTTGAGTCCTAATACGATCACCACATCCTATCATAATTAAAACATCTATTCTCTGAGTTTCAGTCAATTTAACCATTTTCTTTTGTGAATTTTCAATTTTATTTAGTTAAGTAGTACGAAATGCTGCATGAGACAACATTACTTAAATGTTACTTGATAGCTGTCAGCTATAAACTGACAACTAATGACAACACATTTGAAGGACTGGTCTATACCTATTTAAATAATGAAACTCAAGGTGACTTAAAAAATACTATAATTCAATCGAAAATTTCTCGACAATCTTTCACTTTAGACATAGGGTATGCTATACCAGACATGTTTAGAATATTTACTAGAATTGAAAAATCGAAAAATATACGGGGTGTTCCATAAGAAAAAATAACAAAATACGTCATATCTTTAACATGTGTCACCCTGTATACTAAACTTTCACGTCAAAAAATGCGCAAATGAAAATAAAGATTTACGTATTCAAGCATTTTTCCGAAAAATGCATCACTAATTTTTTATCGAGTATATGCAGGACTTCTGGTCCTCACTGTATATATTTCACCACCTCTGTTTACACTAACAGTTCATTTTTAACTTCATATTTTTATCCACAACAATAGTTATTTATTTTACTAGGCAGTGAAACACATATAATTTTTTCTCCAAATTTGTTCCAATTTCAGGCAAAATCGTCTTTTTTATATTTATTACTTGCGTTTTATTATCAATATGCAAATGACCAAACTATTTTAACAAAGGTAACTGGCTCTTCGCTACTATTTTTACCGCTGATGACGTTTGTTGAATTGTTTGTGTTTATTTAATGTCATGTCAGTTTTAAAAAATTGTCAAGTCGTTCGAAATGGGTCTAATTGAAAGTGAGGATGAGTTATTACCATTAACATCACCTGATATAAGAGACCAGGCTCGAGATGTGGAATTGAATCTATTACCGGCTACGTCAAGATCTGTATATGAATTCACATACAGCAGATTCATGGAATATAGACAGAAGAAAAATGTAGGATCTTTCTGAAAATGTGCTGATTACCTATTTTTCCGATATTACAAAGAAAATGAAGCCTTTAATTTTATGGTTCGATGTTTCAAGCTACCCTGAATATAAAAACAACATTGATTTAGCAAAATATCTAGTATTTTAAGAATTTTCGCTATCAGTCTATGTTGTTTACAGTAAGTGTTTCAGTAAGAATTTGCCAATGCGAGAATAAAAAAGGTGTTTGAAACGTGTTAGTTAAATTTTAAATTGACTGTAAAGATGGCTGAAGGATACAGTTCTGCGCGAAATGATGGATATGATATTGGTTTTTGGGTATTATAATGGCCGTGAAAGTGTTAGGGTATACAGGGAAAGATATCCAAATCGGCGCATACCAAACCATCAAACATTTGCTACTATTAAGAGACGCCTTCGCGAAACCGGTAGCTTCACTCCTTTAACTGCTAATTATGGACGGCAACGTGCAATAAGGACTCCTGAGGTTGAGGAACAAATTTTGGAAGGAATTGCTGAAGATTCAAAATTAAGCACCAGCGCTTAGGTTTACTACGATTGGACTTTTGTCGATTCATTACCGAACAAAGACAACAGGATGTGAATTTTGCTAAGCACATTTTATTTACTGACGAAGCATGTTTTACAAGAAGTGGTGTGACCAACTTACATAACGAACATGTTTATGCTGCTGAAAACCCGCATGCCACGAAAGTAACTCATTATCAACATGAGTTTAGAATTATTGTGTGGGCAGGAATCATTAGCAATTTCAATTGGTCATGTCATTTTACTTCCACGGCTAAATGGTGTGGAATATTTTGATTTTTTACAAAATACGCTGCCACATTTATTAGAAGATTTGCCATTACAACTTCGACGAGATATGTGATTTATGCATGACCATGCCCCACCACCTTTTAGTTTAAATGTCCGTAATTATTTGTATCGACAGCATCCAAACAGATTGATCAGTAGAGGAAATGACGTTCCTGTAAAGTGGCCGCCACGCTCATCCGTTGGATAATTTTTTATGGGGATCTTTAAAAACGATGGTATACTCCAGACCGATTAATAATGAAGAGCAATTGTGGGAAAGAATTCAAAATGCAGTCAACATATTAAAGAACGATGCGGAATTGATGCAAAGAGTAAATTTAAACTTTTTACGTCGTATTAATCTTTGTACTTATGTTAACGGAGGTAATTTTGAGCAATTACTAAAAGTATATGCTAATTTAATTTACTTTAAAAATAAAATTGTTCCTTATTTAATTAAAAAAAAATCCATACTCAAATTCTTCCTGCAAAACTTGCTGTAACTAACCCAAGTGAAACATTTTTTCCTGCCGAAAATTTACTGATAGCGGAATTTCTTATTAAAGGAAAGGAGAAAACTACACTGATAAAAAAGTTATGGCCATTCTAAACCATGAGGAAGTACATTGTGAAGCGCCCTCTAATGGCCACAGTGAAAAGGTGTCCGTATTCGGGTTTCGCATCCCAGAAAAACCCCGGGTATCAAGTTTTAAAGTAATACGTTAAAAATGTTCATTAATTTTAAAAAATTCAATTTTTATTTCTTAATTTTACCATCCTGTATCTCGGAAACAAAGCAATTTCGGTCTAAGGTAAGTTGCTTTAAATCGCCTTATTTAGGCCTCAGGAATATGTGCTCAGATTTTGTACAGACCTTTTAGAGACACCCTGTATATTTAAAATTAGGAGAGCGAGCTGTATCAATTAAAAAATACAAGATATCTCATTTAAAAAAGACAAGGATATTTAAAAATTTTAAGTTTTTAATCCTTCTTTGTTTTTTTCTGATAACGAATTCTGAATGTCCATAAAAAACACTTCAAAATTGCTAAGTTAATCGTTTTTGTAAGACCAATATTAACCAAAATATTCATTGAACAAAATATAAAGAAATAATCAACATATACCTGTAACAATAATAACAGAACAATAAAATACGAACGGATTGTCATGCAGTAGAAAATTATAAAAAATCCTTTAATGTATTAGAAGTATGAATGTCATAGAATAAAAAATTATGAGAATTCTTTTTACACAATTATTGTGAAATCGAATGTCATAACCTTCAATTGAAAAGTGCTAAAATTCTTAAATTTGTAAATCCTTTTTAAAAGTGTGGGTATTAACTTTGACTAAATTTGTTTATATTGCCTCCAATATGATGTTAAAATGTAATATCTGGAAAACGGATTGATATTGTAAAGCAATTGACACATATATAATCATAAACATTTGAGTTTATCTACCATGATTTGAGGTCAAAGGATTTATAATTTTAATAGTAAAAAACCTAGAGAGATTTATTGAACCTGATGGTTATAACTAGCGCCATCTAGGAGAAACCTTAAAGTTAGTTGCAGATTCCAATTTATCAGCGTTGAAAACATATTCATTAAAATAAGTTGAATTGTTTCCAAACCATTGAAAAGTTTAAAAAATAAAGCTGCATACTCTGGTTATATGTCGTTAACCATCAGCACTGTTGTACTGCCGTCAATATTATTCCACTTACTTTTATAAAAAAAATTATATAAAAAGGAAAAGAAGAATTTATCCTGCCTTATACTTTGTAACCTTGTTTTATCCCAATGGCTCTGTTTTTTCTGACAAATTATGATATCTTTTCAACGACGTATCATTCCCCAACATGGCTAATCCAAAGTTAAGTCCCCTAATCTATATGGCTTCCCTTCGGAAATCAGCAGGAGTGGCCGCACGAAAGATTGGTAGAAAATATTTCGATAATAAATTGCCGATAATCCAAAGTTGATCCTATCAATAACTCAGTGGTTTTTAAAGGCGGGCGTAAATCCAGTGGCGGACATAAACATAATTTTTTACACAACTCTATGGGTTGTTAATTAGCAAAAAATTGTAAATATTATAAATAAATAGGTAAGTAGTTGAAATTATTGTAAACAAATAAAAATGTAAACGAAATGTTGTAAATTGTACATAGACATATTGTGATAATAATTAAAACCAAAAGTAAGGTATTCCAATATTATACCGACAAATTGAGACAATTGATTTCTGGAGAAAAAATAATAAAAAAAGTTTCCGTTTATGGAGGTCCAAAAACCCCTCATTTGTCAGATACAGGGTGTTAAAGTTTTAATTTTCTTTCTGTTTTTCCTATTTATTTTATGCGTGATTAAAGATTATTTATTCAAATTCTGTACTTTTCTTACATATTAAAGTATCTAAAGTATTACCCTATTGTCATTTAAAACTATCTACAGGGTGTTATATTTTTGGGCGTCACGACCACTGCGACGACCACCCTAACTTTTTTTTGATATAACACTGACTATCCTTTCATATAAAAACGAGTTTTTTGGTTTAATGTTTACCTTTTTTAATTCTTGCACTATTTTCACATCTTATACGGTTCGGCTGATATTTGGTAAAACATGATTTAAAGCAGGGCTACATTTCTAATCCGGTCAAATAAAAAGAAATTTGAACATTCTATAAATATTAACAATAAACCCATTTTCATTTTGTAGATAGTTTTAAATGACAATAGGTTAACTCTTTAGATACTTTAATATGTAACAAAAGTACAGAAACTCACAAACAAGGGGATTCTGGACTTCCATTAATGAGAAATTTTTTCATTATTTTTGTCAAGGAATCACCTGTTTCGATTTGTCGGTATAATATTGAAACACCCTGTATACTTAGATACCTATAAATAAAAAATAGTGGCAATAAAACAAAAGGATCACTTAGATATTAGTATTAAAGGAGCTTTTAATAATTTTCTTCTCGGGGTCTGAAAGCTAAAAAGGTAACATTATATTACTCGCATAAAGGGTCACGTTTAAAATAATAATAGATAAAAAATAAAAAGTGAAAGTGAAATCCATACTTTCATGAATGCTAAGGGGCAATACCGGAAAGCTGTTCAAATATTTAAACAAAAATAAACCTTCAGGACCACTCTATTATTTATTATTATACATATTATATATGCAGGGTATTTCAGAAGTACGGTATGTTACTTCAGGGGGTAATTCCCTATGATATTCTAAGCAAATAAGTTCATATGAACATGTGTCCGAGGTTGCCCCGTTTTTAATATACAGGGTGGTAAATTTTCTAAAAAACATAGTTTTTTCTACAATTTCTAAATATTCTCTTGACTTTATTGAAATTTGGTAGCGTTATTTATACTGATTAGCCCTAATCAGATTAAGTTTATTAAGTCCAGTGACGTCCCGGTAAGCCCCAATAACGAATATTATTGACAAAAATTCTACGCCACTGACTTTTTTGCAGTTTTGATATTTTTCTAGGATTTATCAACTAATAATAAAACTTTTTTGTTTTTTAAATTGTTTTCGTATCTTGCTTCGTTTTTGAGAGAAAAAATAAAAACCACTTTATTGCACATACAAAAAAAATACCTATGTATTTCAAAGTTAATTAAAACATCTAAATTAAAACTAAAATTATTTTTTTAAATATCATTAAAACGGTACCAAATTTCAATAAAATCTGGAAAAGGATATTTAAAAAAATTATAAAAAAACGATTTTTTTTTAGAAAGCTTTAACACCCTGTATATCAAAAACAAGGCAACTGCGGACACATCTTCATATTAACTTTTTCTCTTAGAGTATCATAGGAAATCACCCTCTTAAGTAAGATACCGTGCTTCTAAAACACCCTGTGAATAGTAATTGTTCGGAAAGCCTAATTTTTTGCGACGCTCTCTACTAGTTTTTGAAAAAAAAGATATTGAAATTTTTTCATTCAGTACGATATTTTGCGTATATTCTTAAAATTTAGCTTTTTCCACTAAAGTATCACATGTAGAACTCATAAATATAGGGTGTAACTTAATAATAAGCCATAATCCCTCGGTACTCTGACCCTGCCCTCCTTGTTTATCCTGGAGAGTATTTTGTTTATCAAGCAGCATCTCAGACACGAAGAAGTATATAACTATAAAACTAGCAATAAGCGGAATCTAGTGTCTTCATATAAGCGCCTCCAGAGAAGTCGCGATGGCCCGAACTCTCATGGCATAGCCTTTTTCAATAAATTACCAAATTCAATTTAAGACTTACCATCGGATTTATTTAAGAGCAGAGTCAAGGGATTTCTCGTCAGTCACGCTTTTTATGCTACTGATGAATTTTTAAACTGTATTGTAGAACTTTGAATTTATAAATGGTGATGTTAGATTCCAGTTGAAATTTTATGTAACTTCAGGCTCCAAACTATTTAAAATTTTTGTATTTAATTTAAATTGTGTGCGTCAACTCTATGTTTTAACTATAATTTTGAATTAGTTTTACCTAATTCTAACTAAAAGTACTTATAATCCAAATTGTTAATTTTAATGTGTTGTACAGGGTGTTTCCTAACCTCTCTGAAAAAAATGAATGAGGTGAATCCTCACCTTATTTTAAGACGAAAATGTGGTATAAAAGTTTTTCGCATGTTGCTTCTTTTTCGAAATAAAAGGTGTTAAAAAAAATTAGTACAGCAATAATAATCGATTTAATAATTGATTTAAAAACTTTTAATAATGAACTCACATGAACAAAAGTAAAATAAATTGCTGAAAATGTCCTCCATGAGCCAGTAAACACCCATGTACACGACGTGCTAAATTGTCTCTTACGTGTTGGAAAATTTCGGGACTGGCGCGAATCGTATTAAAACCATTAATTATACGCAGTCGAAGTTCTTTTTCAGTTTCAATAGGAGAAGTATAAACGAGTTGTTTAAGGTGACCCCCAGAAATAAAAATTTTTGCCGAAAAATGTGGGACCCTTAAAGAATTTTCTTGAAATCAGTTACAAAAATTAACTCGAGCTGGAAAGTCTCTAGGCAACAAAGCTTGCACTCTTTGTAAGTGATAAGGATAAAGTAAATAGTCCTTTAAGATACTCCATACTGTTTTGTAACTCACTTTCAACTCGTTCCCGATTTTCCTCTTACTAGTTCCTGGAGGTTCTTCCACTATGTTTAAGACCTGTTCCTCAACTTGTACGGTTCTAACTGTAAGTGGTCGGCCGAATATTTTGCTTTTTGCAAAGCTACCTGTTTCGTCTAACCTGAGGTGCAATCTAGTAAATGTTTCCGAACACGGTACTCGTCTATTAGGAAAACGTTCTGCATATAAACGTCTCGCCTCTAGCGCATTTCCATTTGCCAAACCGTACATAAAATAAATTTGAGCCATTTCTTGATTGGTAAACTCAGCCATTATGAAAAATATGTAATGTAGTACAAATAAATTCAAAAACAATTCAAAAGGATATTATTTAAAAGATGTTAAATAGGAGACAAGTGTTTCGGACAAAACAAATGTGGTTGCCATCGAACGAAACGAAGCCTACTCGTATCATTTGATGCAACATAATGGTAAAAATACGAAAAATAACTAAAAAATTAAGGTACTCTTTTACCCAGATCCCCGCCAATGAGCTAATTGTAAAATTCAAAATTGATCCAAAGTAAAGTGCTCTAATCCCTTATGTTTGACAAATATTATTAGAATATCGTTTGACATTAATTAATAAAATGGAAAAAAAATGCAAATTTTTTTTAACACCCTGTATTTCGAAAACGAAGCGACATGCGAAAAATTTGTATACCACATTTTCGTTTTAAAATAAGGTGAGGATTGACCTCCTTCATTTTTTCAGAGAGGTTAGGAAACACCTATATATGTGACTTTTAGGTTCTTGTTGCCTACCAAAAATAACTGACGGGTGAAGAGACCATTATTTGCCTCTTTAGTGCACTGTTTATACCAGAGTATATCCGCCAGCAACCGATGAAGATGGAGAATTATTGGTGACTGGCCTAAATTTGATAAAATCTCACTCCTGATGAAGATTTCTTTTAATAATTTTGGGCGTCTATTGGTATTTTCTTCGTTATGTTTTAGTAGGAAATGGTAATTAGGGTCCCGGTAAATTATAGGTATGACGGAATAAACAATTTTTGAACTTTAACTTGAAGAACAAGTTTAACATAATTACTTGTACTAAAAAATTCGCTGTATCCGGTTTTTCGAATAAAAAAAAAGGTTTTCCTAAATGTTTTTCGGACCGCTTGAGATTTTGAATTTTAGTAGGTACTAACTAGGCATAAAAGCACATTTATTTCATAAAAAAGATTTGCTCTACTTCTATCAGTGAGTTCCGCGCTAACCTGTATTTTCATATTTTCAACGGAAAAAATAATACGGCACTGTTTTCCTTCAAAATAAATATTATTTTCAAAATTATCATTCATATCTCTTAGCAAAAATGGTCCCTTGACTTTTCTTCGTGCGACCAACTGTTTACGGGTAAAAAAATAAATGACATTTATTTGCATATCGCTATGCCCAATTGCCCATATCAGAGTTTAATAACATTGTATTTATCTCATAAATAAAGCTTAAATCAAGAAGTTATCAGAAGGTACTTTGCACTAGACATTAAACTACCTACATAATATCTCAAAAGAGAAAACAGCAGTGGCGTATATACATTTTTGCTCCATCTAAAAATTGTAACACGCTGTATCTCAATAATAAAGTGGTTGCGGGTTGATTGGATCTAACATAGGAGCGGAGATACATGTTTTTTGAAGCATCCTGTATAAGCAATATTCTTCAATTTAAAAAACGAGGTTATAAAATCGGGAAACCCTATCTAATTTTCAGTTATCTTTGTTTAAAAACGATTATACTTCGATAGGTAATGGTAATAGTATAATGTAAAGATAAAATACAGACGAAAGTTACGAGCATTATTAAACAAAAACTTTTAAACGAGAGGAATAAAAGTGTGTCCAAACATAAAATTCCAATTACCACTTTAAATATTAAATATTAAACTCGTTTTACCTAATCCCAGGATTTTTGAAATCAGTGAGGTTGAAGAAGTACTCCGTTGTTGCCAATTCACGCTCGACACTTTTAGCGGCAAAAATATAACCAAATCACCACGAATAATTGCCGGTCCGACTTACGCGCGAAGGCGCAGCGGACGAAGAACCGACAGCACATTATCACCTTTAGTTTTACAAAAACACTGGCGAGCGCTGTGAAACAAAAAGGAAAATCAAATATGGCTGTTGGTGATGTGTTATTTGATTGGTTAGTGGTGACAAACAACACACCTATTGCAATTAATTCGCCGGAAGCACAGCAAAAAACAAATAATGTTATTTTTTCCACTACTAACCTATAACATCGCCATTATTGACCGATTATTAACGTTAGAAACCATTTTTCTCTACCTTATAAGTTATTATTGACCATGGTCAATAATAACGCATTGAAATCCATTATTGACCGATCTTCAAGAATCTATTTGAACGCAGGTAACTTGATTTTTTAATTTGACAACATGAATTCATAAACATTTTAAACAGTTAGGCAACCAGATAATTATCAATACATACCTATTAGATTATTAGAGATTCTTGATATGTAAAATATCGATACAATCAACATTTTTTCTGCTTCCATCCTTAATTCTGGAGGTATACACATAATAATATCACTAACATTTTCTTGGCTCATTTTTTAAAAAACGGAAAACTCGTGAAATCTGATGACATAAATGAACAAAAATTGACATTCACAAAGCCACCTGACAAAACAACAAAATATTTTGCCAATTCCAAAGCGCAGGTAACTTGATTAAAAAATATACTTATACCTACCTATAATTTTTTATAATTAATAATACTATAAAGATAAATGTTTTATAAAAGTTTGTAGTAGTGGAAAAAATATTATATTAACCACGGTTTAGACAGCTTATAGCCCTCGCGTCTTAAATCACGAGGAGCGAAGCTCCTATGTTAGAAACTTGCCGCTCGGGCAATAATGAGGGCTGTCTAAACCTTGGTTAATAATATACTATTAATGCTGGTTGTACACCAAAAATTGCTTGTGCTTTCGGAAACATAATTATCATTCGTTTAAATTTACACCACAATATTTATTTTAAAAGTAGGTAAATCTGGATTACCGTTCTGAATTTGGTCAATTATTATGAGATTATGTAAGGAAATTAAAAAATAAATTATTACGTGGGTACCCACATGGTTCTAGGAGTGTATTCTACACACGTTTATATAGGTGAAAAGTTATTATCCTATTTTTTCTTGTCTTATAAGTACCGCATCTTCCAAAACAATGTGCTAAGTTTCTATTTAACTTTTCTACGTTCTATTTTGAATTCATGAAATTAATCCAGCACAATGAATCAATAAAGGTGGCCGGTAATAATCATATGGCGCTCTGTGAGCGATGCATGTGCGTTGGCTTTGAATCATTGGATATTAAATTGTTTGCGGTGGACGTCTTTTAGAAAGTATTTTTTTTTTGGGGTTCATATCCGCTTGATTCGCTATAATCACTTTATACACGGCAAAAAGAAGGAGAAAGGTCATTCTTAAACAATCACATTTCTTAGATGAATGAATACCTAAATAGTGTAGCACTATCTTTGTTTAGCTGTTAAAGATAATCATAAAATTGCAAGCCTTCAAGTAAATATATACTGCGATACCTGTAATACAATCCCGGAATGTGACCTGGTTATCGTCTAAGCTGCGTCAATTTTAAGTATGGTTTATGGTACATCTGAATGAACAATGAAAACGTCGTTGAAAGAAACTTTTTTTAATGATAATGCTCTTCATGTTCTTACTCCTTTGGATAATTAAATTCTCAACAAATGAAAATGTGGAGTTCTGAAAATCCGCACTCCTCTACAGCAAAGCCTTCTCAAAAAGTTGACGTGTAGACAGTGTGGAGGGCCATATCAAAAAAACAAGGTTAATTGGACCGATTATTTTCGAAGGCATTCTTAATTTGGGGCGATACCATCATGAGGCTACTACGTCTAGATTTTCGAAACGGGGTGCTATAGGACCCGAAATTACTTAGATGATCAAAAATAAAAACAAAATGCTAAAGCAAGCATATAGGACTGGCGATCCGCGCATAAAAACGCAGGCGAATCAGATGACTCTAGCCATTAGAACAGCATTAAATGCAAGAGAATCTAGAATTGGTTCTAATAAAATTGAAGGATTAAAAATCGAGGATAACACAATCTACAAATTCACTCGCTCTTTAATTAAATAAGGAAAGAAACCTATGTCCTTCATCAGAGATCCAAATACAGGTCAGATACTCACAAATCCAAAGGAAAAGAATGAATTGTTTGCAGACAATCTCTGCGAACAATTCAGTAAATTTCCCAGTAGCGATTTGTAAAGAGATGCATGAATCGCCAGGACCATTCAAGTGTACAGAACCATGGATCATCGTAAAGGTAACATTCCGCAAGTGACATCTGAGGAAGTTCGGTTTGCTTTACATTATATTAAAGCAAAAAAAGCGCCCAATTTCGACGGTATTAGGAACGCAGCTTTGAAGATTTTTCGTTCTTACCCCGCCAAAACTGCAAATACAAATACCTACTAATAACTAACCTGAACCAACAATTTATTATTTTATTGGTCATCAACCTGGATCACTGCTAGCTCTAAAACGGCCACCCGAGGTCACCTTTCTTAGAGAATAGCCAATATCTAGGATAAAATCAATAGGATGTTTCTAGTTTCTAAATCCATGCAAATTTTCAAAACCAAGATGTTGAAGAAAAATGTGTAACCTGTCTTTTAAGTGGTCTCCTAAATTCATTTTTGTAGTCGTTTATTCTCAATAAGTTTTTTCTCCTTTTAGCGGGAAAGTTATAAGACCCAATAAAATTATCTTAAGACTACTAATTGAAATTTATTCTAGTAGTTAGGAAAAGCGAAGGCTTTAAAATTTGCATAATAATGCAATTCAGAAAATAAGGTCAAATATTTATAGCGTAGCTTCCTTAATTAAAAAATCTACGGCTTCGTTACGGTTATGGTTTTTATACAATGCGTTATACATTTTTCTGATACAGCCGTCATGAATTTATCATTCAATTTATTTTTACATCTGAAAAATAATAATAATTACCCTATATACAGGGCTGCCCAAAAGTCCCGAATAAAATTAATATAGCCTTAACCTGTAACTTTTGGGGAAAATGCTCGGACACGTCAATTTAGTTTTATATATGCTCACATTTTGACGTTATTGGTTTGTTTTTTCATAGACATTTGTCAAAGATATGACGACATCGATATTTTTTTTAAATGGAAACATACAGCTTGTGACGCATTATTTGAAAGCTAATATCTCGTACAGTATGCTCATAAATTTTGACGCGATTCTGTCAAGCTTCTTCAAAATGGCGACTGTTAAAAGTTTTAAAAAAATCCCTATTTAAATCAGCGGAAATGATAAATCATTCATATGTTTTGTTTACCTCTCAAAGTAAGAAATATTCACTGTTTCACGTTTTGACATTTTGTGACATTGTGAACTTGTAAAATTAATTTAGGTATTTCCGAAGTATTATTTTACAATTTTCTTAACAAAAATGGGTTTGTCGGAAAGGCAGCGTATCGATTTAATGCTAAATATCCGGAAAATCAAATTTCACAGGGCACTATTAGTCAAATATTCCACAAATTTGATGAACATGGCACAGTAAAGGACTTGCCTAGGAATGAACGGCCACGTGTTTTAGGCGCCGATGAAAAATTGGATATTGCATTATCTCTGCAGGATAATTCGCATATTTCAACACTTTCGTTGGCTCAAAATCGTGATACATCTAGAGGTACTATTGGAAGATTTTTGAAAGCAGAAAAATACCACCCTTATAAAGTATGTCTTGTCAAAGAGCTTTTAGAAGATGACTATGATAGGCGTTTGCAATTTTGCCAAGAAATGATGAGACGGTGTGACGAGAATAATAGTAGGTTTCTACAGAACATATTATTTTCGGATGAAGCTACTTTCTATTTAAACAGAGTGGTTAACAGACATAATTATCGTTTTTGGACTCAAGAAAATCCACGATGGATATTTGAAGCGCATACTTAGCGGCCCCAGAAAGTAAATATATGAGCAGGTATCATTAATAACCGAATTTTAGGGCCATTCTTTTTGGAAGGAAACCTCACAGCTGAACGGTACCTGGATTTCCTAACCTTCGAGTTGAGGCCTGCTCTAGCTGTAATTTTTCCCAACGAAGTAGATCCAGATATACCTAATGAAACAATTTGGTTTCAGCAAGATGGTGCTCCCCCGCATTTTGGTGTCAATGTGAGAAGATATTTAGATCAGATATTTCCAGGTCGCTGGATTGGACGACGTGGTACAATTGAATGGCCACCAAGGTCCCCAGACTTAACGCCTCTAGACTATTTTCTTTAAGGATATTTAGAAGAAAAAGTTTACCAAAATATGCCAAATAATATTGAATATTTGAAAAACAAAATCAGATTGGAGACACATAACATACCGGCTGAAGCCATTTAAAATTCCGTCGACGGATTTTACCATCGTCTGCGAGCATGCCAAGTAAAGGGCGCAGGACATTTCCAGCATTTGCCACGTTAAACCACCTTTTTATTGTGTTTTGTTTTGTTTCGTTACATTTTAATTTTTTTTGACAAAATAAATAACAAATAAACCATAACTATTGTTAAGTCACAATGTCACAAAATGTCAGAACGTGAAACAATGAAGATTTCTTACCTTGAAAGGTAAAAAAAACATCAATGATTTATCATTTCCGCTTATTAAAATAGGGATTTTTTTAAAACTTTTAACAGTCGCCATTTTGAAATAGCTTTACAGAATTGCGCCAAGATTTATGAGCATACTGTACGAGATATTAGCTTTCAAATGATGTATCACAAGCTGTATGTATAGAGCATCTACCACGTCGCGCAAGAAAAAGACCCTTCCCGCCGTATCGCGACCAAGTTATATTATTTTCTCAGAAACTATCGAAAGTATAGTTCATGCAAAACAATTTCCAATGCACGTCATCAATCAGCTGATAACTGTAAATGCGTAAGAAAACATAAGGAAATTAAATTCGGACAAAAAATATTAAAATTTTATGCGATATTGAATGTACTACAAACTTGAAGTATACTTCTTTGATACGACCCCACTTATAGCAAATATTTTGTTTATTTAAGCTTATAAAAATTAATATATTTTAAATTTTATTGGCCGACAGTTGGCAACAGAACTGTGAAAGGTGCTGTGGCGCCATCTCGTTCGTTGGCCTGTTTTGACGTTTTGTTTACGTTTCGTGCAAAACTAACCTTAATGGTCCTGTGGTTTCGTGTTGTTGTGCGTCTATTTTTTTAACAAAAACTCCAGATATAGCATTAAGAAACAGTTCTTTTAAGAACAACAAAAGTGCACGACATACATCTGTCGATTACGTTGTTTACTATTTGTGAAAAATGCCGAAGCATTTAAATAGCCGGTGCAAAGAGCTAATAACTATTTTCAGGAAAAACTTGACAACAAAAACCCATTGTTACCCTTGACAGCAGTTAGAGAAATAACCTTAAAGATGTATATGCTTTGTTTAAAACATTAATGAAACTATAATTCGTGCGGATTTTATTGAAAACATTAACATGACTAAAAACATCATTTTAGAAACTAAATCATTAAAAGTAGCATAAGTAAAAAGAAGAAAAGAAACCGTACTTACTCTGATTTTCTAATACGACACTTCTCAAATTAGTTGCAATGTAAGTATCCAACTTGATTCAACAAGGCTATCATCTATCTAGAGATTTTTGTATCAGTAAAAGTAACAATATACAAAAAGTCATGATTTTAAATAAACTATTTACCGTATTTAGCGCTAGATTAAAATTGTGAAATGTAAAATGAATAAATTCATAAATCTATGATGGGCATTGTCCAGGTAACCATCATCATCGCCACCGTTGTCATAATATATTGGGTATTTTCGTTTTATATTGTTAAATAACTAGTAAAGGTACTAATTCCTCTGCAAATAGCAACTAGCCTGAACTAACCTAATATTCGATGTTGGGTAAGTCGTTCTTAATCTTTGATTTATATTGTTTTATATAATTGTTCATTCTCAAATGTATACTGTCCTTTTAGTATCCCCTGAAGATTAGTACTTAAGTACTGTAAACATGTCGGGAACTTAGAATTTATGTCAATCATTAAACTGTGGAGGAAGACTGCATTGTTTTATTTATAACCTAATAAAGTTATAAAATAATACAAATACTATAAGTAGTAACTTTTTTTATTTTTTTCCAATTTTTACGCTACCAAGAGCGTCTCTGAAGATATTACAAAAGATATTCTCCTAAGTTTATATCTAAAATCTAAGATTATTTGGCCCATCTGGAAATAATATCAGCTAAAAGCCGTTTAATACGTTTCCTGTGAAACACTTATGTTTTATCAGATAAAATAAATTCACAAGTTTCCAACTTTCCCAAGTTAGAACATTAAACTGTTAGAATATAGCTTTTCTAGATCATCATTCCTTTCACGTATGCAATGGCTTATGAACTTTGTTTGTGTGGCCTAATAATGTTTCTAGTTTTAGAAACATAATATACGGACTATAACATAAAATACATAAATACAGGGTGTTTCAGAATAAGATGCTGATCCTTAACGGTGTGAATCCTTAGGTGATTTTAAGAAGAAAAGTTCAAATTAACATATATATTAGGGTGGGTCAAATAACCGAACTTTCAGATAAGTTTTCCTAATAGCAAAATTATGTTGTCTTTAAGTGATGTTATGACATCATCTACGAAATATTTTTGAATTTAATTGTTACTTACAGGGTGCGCCTTATGATTGATTTTTTTAAAATCTTATTAAAAAAATCATATCATAATGTTTTACGGCAAATTACTATTTTTAATAATATTAACATTAATAACTCATTTTACCGTACAATATCGCACTAATGTTTCAGGGGGGAGGGAGCGTATGTTGTTGCAGTGACAAGTCTCTCACAGGTATTCTCCCGTTAATCGCGACCTCGCACTTGACGATATAGGGTGGTTCTTTGTAGTTATTTGTTCAATTTTATAATATTTCGTCATGAGCGTAACACGAAAAGCTTTCAAGTGTGCTATCTTTGGAAATAGTTGTGAATTAAAAACAAATGTTTTGCCAACTCAAGAAGATGTAATAAAGTTTTATGAGTGGACAAGACAGCAATTAAAAATGGGAAAGAACGTCATTTTCAGATGTTGCTACAATTATTTCATCAAAATTAGAAGAAATCTGGGTTTTGGCTTCGATTCCGGTCGTGTCGCATACAATAATAATTCAACTTATAAAATGCACTCGTGAGAAATGTAAAAAAATAAACAAATCTCACAGTAAACCATGTTTTGCTGATAAGGTAAAGGAATTTCAGATACAAACTCAAAAACTATTTGATATTTCGTATTGCAAGTGCCCGGAGTTTGATTGTTGTGTTTGCCCAAGAGAAAAGAAGGTTCCGATGTTAGAAAGAGCCTTCCTGAAAGATCAACGATCTAGTCGAAAAATGATTATAGGTGGTATTGACAAAGAAGTAAGTAAGAAGCTAGAAACACGGTTAAATAGACAAGAAAAAAGTGAAAGAAAACAAAAATCACCAATTCCCAGTACCCAAATCCAGTAAACATCCCAGTAAACAAATCATTGAATTAATATCGAGCTCTGAGAGCGACTCTGAAGACGAGGAGGTCCAGAAGGAGACAGTTTATCAAGACAGGTCAAAGCACAGAAAAAAGGACGAAATAGACTATTCTTCTTTATCCATGACCTGTGATAGGCTTGGTGTTTCAGACAGAGCTGGAGCTGCAATTGTCTCAAGTGTAATGCAAGGAATAAAACCTGGAATAATAGTCGATAAAAGCAAAATCAGAAGAGAAAGGTTTGAAGCGCGGACAAAGATTGAAGCACAAACCAAAATAGCTGAAGTGCAGGCTTTATATTTTGACGGACGAAAAGACAAGACAGCAAAGAGAACAAGAAAAGGCAGCAAGTATTACAATGGAATTGTCGTTGAAGAATATATATCTTTAATAAGAGAGCCAGAATCTCAGTATTTGGGTTACACTGTGCCAGATTGTGGGACTGCCAAAGGCATTAAAAGGTCAATTATACGTTTTTTTCTTGAAAAAGGTTTATCCACATCAGATCGTTGTGAGATTGGATTCTCGGGCCCTATAGGAAAATTACTCGAGACTTGTGAGAAAAGACCAATTGTGTTATACCAAAAAATAGCTTCAAAATTATCCGATATAAATATAACAGACTTAAGTACCGATTAATCCTATCTGTACAAAATTTGTTGTGCTGTCAACTCAGGAACATTTTTAGAAGATTTAGTAAATAAATCACCGGGAAAACTTTCACATGCCAGGTGGATAACACGAGCAAATAGAATCCTGCGTTTATACGTTTCAACCGAGAATCCTACCGACACTCTGGTAAATTTGGCAACTAAAACTACGTCCTTCATGTAAAGATGGAGCTCGACACCTATACCAGTTAATTGAAGACTCACGCTACCTGTCAGATGATCTAATAAAAATTGTTGACCCAGTGATTCAGCGTAACAGCTACTTCGCTCACCCCGAAAATATTTTACTAGCAATGCTAACCGATGACGAGAAAAAAATTCGAGAACTCGGAGCTCGACGTATTTTAAAAGCACGTAATAATATGGCTAAAACTAATGTTATTCGACCTTATCACCTACCAAAGTTAAATTTTATGGCACAATGATATTACGACCTGATCGATTGGCAAGAAAACTTGCACGTACCACCAATATTAAAGACAATTTCAAACGAACAACTTAACCTAGCGATAAAGGAGCCGAAGAGTTTTTATTTTTGAGGCTATACCTAGTCACACTCAGGCCGTTGAACGAGCCGTCAAAACCGTAACAGAGTTGTCAACAATATTGTATACTAAAAGGGCAAGAGAGGGTTCGATAAAATTAAAACTGGAATCTCACAAGAAAATGCCTAAATTCGATAGTAAAAAAGACTTCAATATTTAATTACTTGCACTCTTTGTTCTGTTTTATTCTTTTGTTAGCTATTAATAAACGATTTTTTCATTCTAAAAAACCTGTTTTTCTTAAGATATTTATGTTTAATGACTTTTCCTTTAAACTTCCAAGACAAGGCGCAACCTGAAGATGAGGTGCTATTCATTTCAAATTCTACAACTCTACTGTTTTTAGGTAAAGGCAATATAATTTTACTATTAGAAATTAAATGAGCAAGGTTTTTTTTTTCTCCATACAAAAATGACCCACCCTAATATATATCCTTAACCTATCAACTTTCGAACTACAGGGCTGGGCGTTAAAGTTTTAAGAAAAAAATCGTTTTTCTATCATAACTTTAACAACTTTCTAGCTATTTTTATGAATTTTTCACACATGCCCTCTAAGCATCAATAGCCATTTTTTGGTGTAGAAAAATTTTAAAATTTTTTAACCAGTGGCGTCCTGAAAGGGTTTGGACTAGACATTTTCGAAAAATATTATGTACGCCACTGCTTTTTCTCAAGATAAAAATTATTTTTAAAATACTCATTCGTTTTAGGCCAAATTTAATATCTTGTCTTTTTATCGTCCGACAAACAGTTTCCGACAAAAAAAATAAAAAGCATTAAATGCGCATTTGCTATGTGCCCATATGGTTTATTTTTTAACATTAAATTAAAACAACTAACATTAAATAACGTGTAAACAAAAACGAAAATATTTTAGATTAGCTGTTGAAAGTGGCCACCACCTGCAAGAATGCATGCTTCAGCTTTTCTCCTCATTGAGTCTCGTACCCTTTGAAAAATTCCTGGAGTATTCCTGATAGTGTCGAAACAAACTATTATGCGGTTTCTCAACTCCTCTTCAGTATTTATTGGGATGCTGTAAACCAACGTTTTCAGATGTCCCCACAGGGAAAAATCTAGACTGTTTAGATCAGGGGATCTAGGTGGCCACGATTGTGTTCCTCTGCGCCCTATCCGTCGATTACTATAATGTTGATTTAAAAACTCCCGTGCTAAGAGACTGAAATGGGCAGGTGCACCATCGTTCATAAACCACATACGATGTCGGGTTAAAATAGGGACGTCGTCTAGCAAATTTGGTAAAGTGTGTTCAAGAAATTGCCGATAATTGATTCTGTTTAATCTGGCTGGTAAAAAATAGGTCCCAATTAAATAATCACCAATAATTCCAGCCCAAACATTTACAGAAAATTGATCTTGGTGGTGGGATTCCGTAATGGCATGTGGGTTTTCTTCTGCCCAGAAGTGATTGTTATGAAAATTTTGTATGGCGTTCCTGGAAAAATTAGCTTCGTCCGTCAACAAAATTCTGGCATCAAATTGGTACGGATATATCAGGGTTTTGTTCCACTAAATTTAAAACAGCTTCTTCGGTTTCCGGTGTTCGTGTAGTTTGGTGTGCCCCCTTTAAGTAGTTTTTTGTTTTACATAACTTTCTGTGAGTTCCTGAGATCGTTCGTGCATCCGGAACTATTCTATTTGGATAACGCTCTTGGTATAATCGTCTGGCTTCGAATGCATTGCCGTCAGCAAGCCCGTACAGGCAATGCATATCCGCAAACTCGACATTTGTAAAATTTACAATGATACTTATACGTTTAAAAAGTATTATGTTAAAATTTAAGTTAAGTGAAAAGCCGTGTACATAAATAAATAGCTGTCAAAACTATGTGGCATTAAATATTTCGTTTTTGTCATTGTTTTCTTAACAAAGTTCATAGCCTACTTGTCAGAAACCATAGGCATTGTCGGACGATAAAAAGGCAAGATATTAAATTTGGCCTAAAATGAATAAGTATTTTAAAGATAATTTTTATCCTGAGAAAAAGCAGTGGCGTACATAATATTTTTCCAAAATGTCTAGTCCAAACCCTTTCAGAACGCCACTGGTTAAAAAAATTAAAAATTTTTCTACACAAAAAAATGACTATTGATGCTTAGAGGGCATGTGTGAATAATTCATAAAAATAGCTAGAAAGTTGTTAAAGTTATGATAGAAAAACGATTTAGGTTAAGGATATATGTTAATTTGAACTTTTCTTCTTAAAATCACCTAAGGATTCACACCGTTAAGGATCAGCATCTTATTCTGAAACACCCTGTATAAATAACCTAATGTCCTATTTAACAATCCAGATCTAATACATCCTACATCTACATAGAATATGTCTGAATTTAAACATTCCAGTTAGTTTATATAAAATATGTTAAGCCGAATTTGAATTAAAAGTAATAGTTATACATACCTAATTGCTAAATAAATATTATCCGTACACTCGCAGAAATGTGGTACTTGGAGGACAAATTGTGCTAACAAAAAGAGATTACTTATTTTGTTTATGATCAGGCACAGCATTTAGGAAAAATCCTTTATGGTATTCTGCGAGCGATGCGTGTACAAGCGATTCACAATGCTCATGAATCTTTGACGATTATACTCGTTGTGAACACGACATCGGGAAGGAAGTAATGACAATTTTCATATAAAGGAATTTTTGAACAATGTTGCTCCCAAGGAAAACTAAGCTGAACCGCGTATGAGTGGGCTGCAGTTGCTCAACGTGTATTTATACCATGTACCGCTATGATCAAGTAAACATTTGCCATGCAAATTAGGCTTAATTTACCCAACCTGTCTTCGAAGCTCCGAACTTTTAAGGTTGTTTGTCGGATTATGGTCGCCGATCGAGCGAATGACTATTTTTTGAATCGACTCCAGCAATCCCAGTGTATGCTTAGGAACTGAGCCACAAATTTGGGCTTTATAGAACGTCAAAAGCTGTTGATGTGTATAGAGGTTCTTAATTCGGAAATTATGCCATGCCGCTGCGAGGCTACCTTAGCTATTGCCACAACGTTACTATGCCAAGACATAATATGACTATCCAAATTAACGCCCAATAAATAAGTTATTAATGTAGCCTGAGTTGAATGACTGGTTCTTTGATATTAACTTTTTTAGAAAAAACTGCCATGATATTGAGTGTTTCCAGTTTTTCATTTTATTTATACCATAAGTCATGATATAAGCGAAGGCACTAGTGACTTGTAGGGTGTTCTTGCCTTTTATGGTGTCGCGCAGTTTGTAGTCCGTCGGATGGAGAGCGAAAAGCCTTCTAGTTTTTGAGAAAAGAAAGGAGGTATAACCAAACGAGACTTTAGCCAGTTGAATCGCATGTTTTTAGTATATGAAATGGAGATTGACGACACCCTCTATTGGTAGAGATAGAGATATGGTAAATGATGTAAGAAAAATAATATATAATAAATAATAAAAAAAAAGACAAGAAATTGTCAATACATTTTTAATTCACCTCGCCGTAACTTCCTGATGCAAGAAGCTATTTATTTGTTTTCTTAACCAAAAATTGCGCAATTTAATAGACTTCATTTTGTGTTGATTAATATTGGCTCTATATTTTATAATAAACCCGGTAAAGGCTTTAGAACGTTAAGGCGCCGCGCTGCGGCGGCAGGCTTGACGGCCGACGGTCGGCTCGCGCACTTGAATCCATAGTCTAATAGAGTTTGAACGGTTTGTTACCGATTTTAATAAAAAAAGTTAATCTTTATGGCTTTTATAGAAAGTTGTGTGTGTTGTGTTGTTTATCTTCTCATTGGTAGTGGTTTTATTATAAATATTTTGAATATTTGGTGATTGACAATCGATAATAATTTTAATATTATTAGTCATACCTATAGTATCTCTTTAACTCTGGCTTTGAAACAAGCAGCGCAATTAAAATAAATGCTGTTTCTAAAACAAAATTTAGAGCTACAGAGCATGACTACTTACTCAGTCTACCCTATATCCTATCCAAATCATTATTCTTGCAGGAAATCTTTTTATAGCACAAATAATGTTATTAATGCAATTAAAGATGCAAGTACAGGGTGTCCAGTTTTCGTATGTTTTACGGGTTATCTGCGTTATTAGTAAAGATAGAAGGTTGCGGTTTTCGCGGCACTGTGTTACTTTTTTGAGAAACGAACGATGCCACAAACAGAATTTTCATAGCCCTCTTAGTTTTTTAGATACGGGGTGTTTTTGAAAATTTTGCATTTTGGGACACATACACATATCTCGGTTACGCTGCAACTTATCAAAAAGGTAAAAAATGAACTTATTAGTTTTTTTCACGTAGAATCCAGTGGCTTGGTCAGATTTTTTTTATGTTTAATTGTTTTCGAGAAAAAGCAAACTTGCATTTTTTTAAAAACAAACGCTTTCCAGGGGCGTCCTTTACAGGCCCGTATCCCCGTAGGTGGTGGGGGGACGTAGAAAAATAATGTATAGGAACTTCTCAAATTATTTTTATCTGTCCTATCTGAATCCGGGAGAGTGATCACATATTCTGGGACACCCTGTATACAGGGTGTTTCAATAAAAACTCCCAGGCCAATTATTTCGAAAACTATAAGTGACATGTAAATTCTGTAAACGCCAGTTTTTAGCCTCTATGATTGGCTTCACAACTGTGTAAAAAATGTGTTTAAATAATACAAGATGTAGGTGGCGTCATGGTGCAAAGAACTTTTTCGATGACAGAAACTTTTAAATGTTGTGGCTTTCAAAGATAATTAATTTTTGATCAAATTATGTCTCATAATAATTTTTGATAAATCCAACATGAACGGAGATATTTGGGGTTAAGTTTTTTATTAAAATAATTTTAACGAGTATTTTAATTATAAATATTTTTAATATCCTTTAGCCACTGAGTTTTTGATAATTTTTATATTTCTTTCGGATTAAGCAACTAAAAATATCCTTTTATTGTCTGTTAAATTGTTTTCATATCTTGCTTCGTTTTCGAGAAATAAAAATGCATATCTCTGGAAAACAAAAATCATTAAATAATTAACAATATTAACACTCAGTGCCAGTGTCAGAATTTGCAATTTAAACATTTTTAAAATAAAAATGGTTCACCATACAAATCAAGACAAATTGAACATGGTTTTAGTTTATGGATAATGCCATCAAAATGCTTCAAAAGCTGTGCGGTGCTATCGAGCTCGTTTTCCAAATAGACCACCGCTCGATCGCAAATCTTTTGCAGCTTTGTGTACCAACTTAGCTACATATGGTAGCTTTAAAAAGGGAAAGGTTCCAAGAAGGAAGAGGGTTACGAATGACGAAAATGTATCTATAGTCCTACAAACAGTAGAAAATAGCCCACAAACGTCATTACAAAAATTAAAAGATGAAACTAATATTACAGTAAGTTCGTGTCGCAGAATCCTAAAAGGAAATGGGTTTTTTACATACAAGGTTAATTTAGTGCATCATCTACAACCAGAAGATTACCAGCGCAGATTAAACTTTTTGGCACATTTTCATATTCTTTTTGAAGAAAATCCAAATTTATTAAGCCAAATTATGTGGAGTGACGAATCCCGGTTTTACAATAATGGAATAATTAACAGACATAATTGTCGCCACTGGTTCCGGGAAAATCCGAACGTACTGGACGCGACAGACTAAATTTCAAATACGATTTTTGGTAAATGTTTGGTGTGGTATTGTAAATGGTTATATAATCGGGCTTTATTTGTAGCATGAACATTTAACTTCAGTTTGTCATTTACAATTTGTGCAAAACGATCTCCCTTTGCTGTTACGAAATGTAGGAATTGACGTAAATACTATGTGGTTTCATCAAGACGGTGCCCCAGCACACAATAGCAATATCGTTATGAATCATCTAAATGTGACCGTTTCAGGAAAAGTGATCAGCACAAATGGGGATCTTAGGTCCACTGATCTCACCCCGATCGACTTTTATTTATGGGGCTACTTACAAAATGAAATCTACAAGGAACCAATAGAAGATATAGCTGACGCGTACAACAAAATTTATGCTACTAAAGCCGCTATTAATCGAAATACACTATTGAGAGTTTGCAGAACCGAATTATTATATCGATTTGCTATGTGTATGTATGAAAACGGCAATAATTTTGAACACCTCATTCGACCCCATTAGTTAGTTTTTGGAATTGTTCTAATTTTCATTAATAATTTTGTATAATTTCTCATCAGTTCTTTCATAAAATTTAAAACATCTTTTAATTTTATTTTATTATGCTTTAATGTTTTAACTTTGCTTTTAAACAACAAAAAATACAACGTATTGATAATTTATGGTTTTGTTTCTTAATTCATATGCAATAAAATTGTTTTTATTTTTATTTCTCTAAAACGAAGCAAGATATGAAAACAATTTAACAGGCAACAAAAGGATATTTTTAGTTGCTTAATCCGAAAGAAATATAAAAATTACCAAAAACTCAGTGGCGTCTTTTTTTTTGCCAATATTATTTGTTAAGGCGTCCCCTGAGACGTCACTGGACGTAATAATTTAGCGGTACACAAGCGTTTTATCACTAAAATTATCATTACCAAAATTAAATTAAAATCTGCTAAAGGATATTAAAAATATTTATAATTAAAATACTCGTTAAAATTATTTTAAAAAAATACTTAACCCCAAATATCTCCGTTCATGTTGGATTCATCAAAAATTTTTATGAGACATAATTTGATCAAAAATTAATGATCTTTAAGAGCCATAACATTTAAAAGTTCCTGTCATCGAAAAAGTTCTTTGCACCATGGCGCCACCTACATCTTGTATTATTTAAACACATTCTTTCCACAGTTGTGAAGCCAATCATAGAGGCTAAAAACTGGCGTTTACATAATTTACATGTTACTTATAGTTTTAGAAATAATTGGCCTGGGAGTTTTTATTGAAACATCCTGTATACATATTTATATGTCATAATACAAAAAATCGTTATTTGGAAAAATTGTTTGGAATAACTGACAGTTCTGTTCAAACATTAAATTTGAATCATCATGACCAAGTTGAAATTAATATTTATGTCGTTGAATTGCAATAATATTTATTAGGTATTATTGGTAATCAAGTTGTCAGAAATAAAAGGAAGGATGGAAAATGAATTTAAGAAACTAACCAATTTCGTTACATTCACCCGCATTATGGCGGTTGGAAAATAACGTATGTTACACGAACGCAATCAGCAATAAATCCAATATAATATTGAAATTTAATATCTCTTTGATACTGTCACATTTCTCCAAAGTCATTCAAAATTATTTACATTTTCGCATTTCCCAATTTCTTTTAGTAAGTTATCGATTGCCAGACGAGGTGTGAATCCAATAAGCCACGCTGCCGACAATTTTTTAATACTGAAATTTTGTTAAGTAAAGAAAATAATCTCATGATAAAAACAAGTAGAAAAGTTATTAACGTTAAGAACAAACTAGATTTAAATTTCAGGTGGATAGTTTTATAACCAGTTATATTTTTATCGCTTTCTGAAATAGATTCAAAAGAAAGAAGAAATTATTTGGCAATAGCCAGGCAGGTTATTTATGTGTTTTGGTTGTAATGTATGCGTTTAATATCCACGACTTGAATATAATCGCGCAAGGCTTATGTCAAGGGCTTTTGCACGCCACATATTACAGATATATACTGTAACTTGCATCAGAAATATATCTCCCCGGCGTCCAGCAATAGTCTCCCAATATTGTGAAGCTCAATTTACCGTTTTATCGCTTCTCCATGCCCATCTCTTGCCATGCTCATGACTGACTCTAAGATTTTCTGGGGAAAAATCTAACTACGAGTCCAAAATATTTATTTTCAGGCTCCTTGTTGCATACCATTTCTATATTATCATACATAAAAACGCATAAACTGTTTCCGATCTCCAAAAAAATTACTGCTTGGCGCTTCCCAAGAATTAGTTGCAAATCTCCTTAAAAGACAACCACGCTCGTCTTAAAGCAGCTCTCTGATCTGATATCCTACAAATATATCTTCCTTTACTTTAATATTACTAATTTTGGAGGACTTATTTCTCCAGTCCTTTGACGAAATTTTTCATCAACTCAGGCTTATTGTGTAAAGGAGGCAAATACATTTTCGGGGGATCAACAAGTGGAACATTGATGATGTTTCTATTCCCTGGGATCAGTGATGTTTATTGAGCTCTAGCCGGCAACTGAGAAAGAACTGCCGGGGACTGCTTGCAAATCTCAACGTGTCAAGACCTGTTTGCAATCAATTGCAATTGTTATCAATGTTTCGCATAGGTGTTGTGGTAAGTGCCTAGTTTATGTACACGCAATTGTAGTAGTGACAAATAATTATACTGAAACCCAAAAACTAAGAGCGATGGAGTAATTAAAGAAAAGTAATTGATTTCAGCTTGCATGGATGTACAGGAAACGGACGTTTTTGCACTTGGGAGAAAAATCTTGATACCCAGTAATAATAATAAAAATTTATTTTCTGTAATGGATTGTTTTCCAAATCTGTTTTTTTCTTCAGAAACACTCATTTTTGAACTGAACTAATCTGACGTTAGTGACGTTTGTTAACAAGAAATAATGCAATGACATGTTAAATAATTAACAGAACCATGATAACAAAATTTCTTTCGATCAAATATTAAAATTTTGTCGCTGTAAAAATCACATGTGAATTTTGTCCAGGTAGGTGCAGGTACTAATTTTGCCAGTAGAAAACAGGCCGTTGCTATGACATTTTGCCAGTGTAAAACATTCTAGTGAAATGGCCAATTAAATGTGATGGCAAAATAATGAAATTTTCATAGTTTCGGTGATACAGCAAACACCAGCAAATAATTTATATGGCGCTATTGTCAAAAATTGACGTAAAGCTGGACATAACGAATAAAAATTATTTCACATTAAAAACACATTTTCGTTTCACCAATCCGGCAATCGCACATCCAAATTAAAGACAGCATTATGTTTTTCTTACTAAGCCTTTAATTTAACATAACATACCTAAGACTACAGATTTTCACAAAAGCATTAATAAATTATTTTTTTTTATGATAAGGCACAGCACTGCAGGATAAATCCTTTGGAGCACTTTGGGAGTGGTGCGTGTGGGCAGGAAACGATTCACGCTTGTCTTGAATCTTTGGAGATTATTATCGTTGGGGAAGACGATCTCAGGGAGGTCGTTCCAGAGTGATGACGTTCTCCAGATGAAAGAATTTTGAAACAGTGTCGTTCAAGGGGCACTAAGCTGAGCCACGTTCTGGTGGGCTACAGTGGTTCGTCGTGTATTTCTACCATGCACCGCTCTGGGTGGTATCAAGCGGGCAACCTCAGTTGAGCACTTGCCATGAAAATATTTGTTAAATAGGTTCAAGTCGCCAACCCGCCTTCGATGTTCAAGGCTTTCCAGATTGCTTGCCAGACTATATGGTCACCGATCAAGCGAATGGCTCTTCTTCGAATGGAATCTAGCAATCTAAGGGTATATTTAGGAGCAGAGCCCCAAATATGCGAACAGTACTTCAGCGATGGTCGAATTTGGGCTTTATAGAGCATCAAAAGTTGTTGGGGTATATAGAGTTCTTAGTTCGGAAAAGTACTTCAAGCTTCTGCGAGGCTGCCTTAGCAGTGGCCGCAGCGTGATTATGCCAAGACATATGACTATCCAAATTGGCGCCCAATAAATAACCTGATGAAGCTAAGGGAATCGAGTGTCCCGCCATAACTATATCCGGTTTTTCAACATTAACCTTTTAAAAAAAAACCGCCGCCTGGGCCTTTTCAGCGTTGAATTCTACTTGGTTACTGTCACCCCAAGAAAGTATTTCTGCCAGGTCTTTGTTAATATGTGAGACCTTGCTGCCTATAGAGACGTGCATCAGCAGCCGATGTCCGAGCATCCAAAGTAAAAGATGAAACAAGTGTGCTGTCATCAGCGCAGCTATATATAGGATTTTTAGTTTTTTTCCAAAAGATCGCTTATGTATAATAAGAAGAGGGTGAGCGACAATATGGAACCTTGAGGGACTCCGGCGTTGATGTTAAATGTGTCTGAAAGAAAGCTTGACAGCCATGAACAAAATTGAGCCGGCATTCCGTATGCTCTCACTTTAGTTAGGAGCCCCTCATGCCATTCTCGGTCAAAAGCCTTGGAAATGTCCAGTGCTACCGCTCGGAACTCCCCATGATGTTCTATTGCGTTGTTCCAAACATAAGTAACATAAGGGATCTATTGATCTAGACTTACGGAATCCGTACTGGCGGTCAGTAATAATGTTGAAGCCTTCCAGGTATTTTAAAAATTGTTCGTTGATAGCCTTCTCCATAACTTTTGATACAACTGAAAGCAATGCGACTGGACGATAGTTGTTTGGCAAGTTCTTCTTGCCTTTTTTGGGTATGGGCTGGACTCGCGCAGTTTTCCAGGAAGAAGGAAACATTCCTTTTTGGTAGGATAAAAATAGCCTACAAAATACCGGTGTCAGTTCGTCAGCGCATGTATTGATTACAATGACTGGAATATCCTCAGGACCAGAAGCCTTTTTAGTGTCAAGACTCCTCAAGATTTGTTTAACATGGCTGTGGCGGAAAACAATCTCGGGCATTCTCGATTCTACAGGGGGAATGTTCGGTGGAGTACTTACCTGAAAATTAACCGTTGAATGTAAAGAGAATAGTTCCGCCAGTAAGTTTGCTTTTTCCTGTGCTTTGGTCGCAATGGTGGCATTAGAACATGTTAGAGGTGGAATGGTTGACTTTGTAAAGTTCTGACTGACGGCCTTAGCTACCGACCAAAATGATCTTGAGCCGTTTGGATATTCAGGAAGTTTGTTTTTGATCCTCTGGTTGTGTGCTTCCTTGCTTTGGTTTATCGTTTGGTTGCATTGGTTTCAAGCGTTAACAAAGATGGTACGATGTTCAGCGGTAGGGTTTTTACGCCAATGTCTGTAGATATAATTTTTTGATTTAACAGCTCGTTCGCAATTTTTGGTAAACCAAGGCTTGCCGTTAGAAGGGCACCTTTTTGAGAAGGGGATGAAGGCTTCCATGCCAGTAAGGATAACCTCCGATATTTCTGTTGCACAGATGGATGGATCATCAGAGGTAAGACAAACGTTCCGCCAAGGAGAGGTTCGAAAATGGTCCTTTAGGTCATTCCACTTTAGGAGACTGTTCAAACAACCCTCCATTAACTGCTAAACAATATTCTAACCGATCATAATCAATTTCTAACATTACTGAGTTGATATTTAGAGATTCTGTCACAATCTAACGAAATTCAGTTTTTTAACTAGTCTAGATTTTCAAATTTTACATCTTTATATAATAAACAAAATTTTTTAAGTGACCCCACAGGAAGGAGTCGTTTGGCGAAATGTCAGGAGACCTGCTGACTAAAGGATTAGATGTCGTAGGCCAACAATATTTCCGTTAAAAATATTTTGAAGGTATCCCCTAACCATGAGAGAATTATGGGCAGAACAACCATCCATTTGATACCAGATCTCCTGATTATCGCGTACAACTTCTTCTAATGCGGGTTCAATTCAATTTTGCAGTATGTCCAAATAGGTTACTGCTGTAAGGTTGTCTTCCATAAAAAATGGTCCAATAATATGATATATCCTACAATTCCCGCCCAAACATTTATATTTTGTAGATATTGCGTCCAGGTATGAACAAGACGGTGTTCATTTTCTTGGCTCCAATATCGGCACTTTTGAACATTTGGTTCGTGTTGAAGGTGAATGTACATTCATCGGTAAAACAAATATTTCTCAAGAAATCCCTATTATTATTTGCTCTTTCATACTTGTAAGGAAAATATTTATATTTTTCTAAAGTCCGCAACACTGTGCTTTGATGTTTTTCTACGGCTTGCCCAAGAATCCTCGTACTAATCATTTTATTTTTCGCCACGTGCAGTAAAATATCAAGATCTCCATTATCTTTTTCTTCGGCACTATTGGCATTCTGAGTTAAGCATTTACAGTTAGTTATTATAGTGCCCTTAGACCCAAATTTACTAATTATAAGTTTAATTAATGAAATGGACGGGATAGGCTTATCAGAGAATCAAAATGAAAACATGTCAGACAGAGCACTTAAAGTGTTTCCTGTATAATGCCACTTAATCATAGTTACCTTTTCCTTAATGGAATAGCTTATATTTAGCTATAATTAAAACGCCTTCAATGAACATGTTGTCACTAATAATTAATAATAATAATATTCATTTTAATATTGCGAAGAATGAGTTTCCTTGCTTGAAAATATGAAAAAAAGTTCCTGTTAATGTCCGGAAATGCTTCGTTTCGGAGATACAGGATATTTTTTATTACTATTATTATTATTTATTTTTAACATAATAAGGGTTTTAGAGAATACCTCCTAATTTCTATATTAATTTATTAGTCTAAACATAGCACTTGAGCCCACTCCATTTGGTCGCCTTCATCGAAACGTAGCACTAGAATAGGGCAACTTCATATCGGGTGGTTCTAATAAATTCTGAACGCGCCCTTTAGAGTTTCCGAGTACGGGACTGCACACGGAAGAAATTCCTTTACTTCTATCTTTATTGCACCCGTTCAGTATTCTGTCTACCTAGTTTTTAATGTCATCACCAGAGGGCCCACGACAACGTTGCCAATATAGGCGAGATATCATACTTTTCGTTTTGTCAATGCTAAATAACAATTTTCTGTTGTTTGCTGTACTGTATTACCTAAACTATAAACATGGTAATTTTGCCATCACATTTAATTCAATAAGTTAGGATTAGCTAATTAAAATTTATTCGAATATGGGTTTATTATATCGGCCTCTTCGAATAATTATCAATTTTTCTCTGTACAGGGGAGCCAATAATTATCCACCTCAAAACTTACATGGGATTTCCTATGTTCAACTAAGCCATGCATCACCCGGTATAGCTGAATAGAGAATTAAAAGTATTATAAAACTAAAAAAACAATATGCAGGGGGTTCTATTGAAAAACTAACGTCTTTATGTCATATGTCACAAATGTGAGACTCGAATTCTGCTACTAATATATTTATTTATAGTATAAAACTACAGTCAAGGTCTTAGTAGAGGAAATGTTAATGTTTAGCACACTGAAAAAAATTAATAAATAACAAACAGCGGTAATAAAAGTGTTATTCTAATGTAGTATATGATCTTTAAACCAAGATAAAGATTTTCATTTTGAAATATGGAGGCAACAGTAAAATAGCAGCCGTATATACTGTGAAATATTTTGTTAAGGTGGCAAGAAGAGAAAAGCATTTCTAAATATTTTACTAATATGTCAAGAATCAGTAACGAATTGAATACAAATAATATAATATGTCCCTAGTTTAAATTCTCTATCGAGTTTGAAATTGGATAAATTACTGTGAATTACTTGAATGTTATACTAGGTAGATATACCTATCAAATCGATCAACAGCTTGAACATTCCAAAAAAAAAACACTTACTTAAATAAATACATGATTATATTGAAAGCAAGATAAATGCTATGTGGAGATACAATTTTGAAATTAATTTAAATAGCTAGGCACTGAAGAACTGAATTTGGGTCCCTGGCAAACAGTTGTTGCAAAGCAACACTTTTACTTGTGTTTCTTTGCATTTTGCACTAAAAGACACTGCACTTTAACCTAAATAAACTATATTTAAAAGTCCTAACTAACCTAAACTAGTAATAAGTTTTTAACAGAAGTTCAACAACAAAGTACAATAAAGAACTGAAAATAACGCGCGCAAATGTCACAATACACAGACCAAACACTGTGTAAATAAATAATAAGGAGACGACCGGCTTTGGACACTATTAACTTCAAATATCGTAAAATCATAGAAATCCAACGTACGACGCATGAAATACGCTTCCGCGAAACGATGCATGCCGGGGACATTTTTAGATTTTTAGGCGATTAGCTGTGTTTTTATACTGGTGGGAGTTCAGTGGTAACTTGAAATTCCATAAGTCAACAGAATAAAACATTTGATTACCAACCTTAAACAAATTAAAAAAACGGTTTTATGCAAGTCTATTACGATTCTGAGAATGGAATTGAAACAGCTTTGTTATAAAACCGAAATAGAAAAACAATATTATAACATCGAAAACTAGACAAAATTTATTATCGTATAAAATTACAAAACCTAAACCTGCAGCTGAAAATACGGATCATATTATAGTTTTCACATGTTCTCGTGATTGCCAACTAAATTAACACCTCGCGTTAGATTTTTTTTAAATAGCATTTAACAAAAAATATAGCAAAACAGCTTAAAAAACACTGTTCAAATGAACTGTCTAAAGGATAATCATTTAATACAATCACGTGTTGTGTATTCATGCCACATTCAATGCATTTTAAAATTTTCTGGAAGCAAATTCCTTTTTTTTTGTGTGTGTGTGTGTGTGCTTAACTGAATTTATCGATTCAGAACGAAAAGTTGTGTCTGCCACAGATTTTTCAATTTTTGCGATGGAATAAGCACTGAACAAATTTCATCGAATGAAATATGGTAATCCTCATTTTATTATGCTAAAGAATGCTAAGTATCTAAAACATAATGTCAGAGTGTTTGGGTTAACACGCTACAATTTTTATTATTGGATTTGCTGATTTTAGAAACTAAATTAAAAATAGCCTGGACAAAATATCTGTCTTTGTAACATACATACAAAATAAAAATAATATGAACACAGTAAAATCTCTCAATGGCGACCACTCTCGGGGAATCAAATGTTGATCGGTTTAGAGGGGTGGGCGGTTAATAGGGAAAAGTTGAAATAACTGGTTTTTACAGGGTTGGTTTATTAATAAGTGTCTACATATATGTAAATAATTTTAAATATGTTTGTTTAAATTTATCAGAACTAAAATTATATGAGATGAAGCCAATTTACCAAACAGCTTTCGTATTCTAGGTATGGGTCGCCCACGTAGATAGTGTTTGGTGTAAATATATAGTTACAGAAGTTAGTGTTGTTATTTACTTTTAACTGAGTAAACTATAAATATTAACGTACCTTTGTCTGCCTACAAAAATATTCACTAAACATTAAAAGAAGAAGTAGCAGTTAAAAACGTATAATATGGAACTCGGAACGAAATCCTGAACTAACAACATTGGATACTGCAGAAATATGTGTCACTTTAACGAAACTTTCATAGCGCATTGTGTTCAGAGTTTTGAAAGACGGAAAAATATAATCCTGGATGATGCAACATGCAAAAGTCACAGGTTGATTGTTGTTTACACAGATCTTGAAAAGGCTTTCGACAAGGTGGAGCATGCCATAATTTTGGATAGCCTGGAGGATATGGATGTGCCCCAGTATTACGTCATTCGTTACAAAATCCATGGATTTTTTTCCTAAATGAAATATCTACAATAAAAGAAATGATGGCTGAAATTAAGAAGGGAGAATTTTGGTTATATTAAACAACATCAAAAAACACACTGTTAGTGTTAGTCAAAATACGCCATATTATGATATTTAATTCAGCGCTTGTTGGGGCATGTAGCCCAGAAAATAGCTGTTTTAGCGTAATTTGGTTAATCCTTATTGTATAAGGTCTCGGCAAGTGGCTAGAGAACAAAGTTCTCACATGTATACGTATTTATATGTCATACTATAATATTAGACTATTAAAATAATAGTAAGACAAAAGTTAAATAGTGCTTATTTAGTTTATTTAGTTACAATTATTAATACTGTGGTATTTTCCTCAATTCTATTTCTCTAAAGAAACAGACTTGGGAAGGGATGAGTGATTATTGTAAATATTTACTGTTACTGTTGAATGTTCGGTGGCGTTAATGGTTATCCCTGGAATATTCTGGGTAGACACAATATTTTGTGTAAGACCTTGCTCATTTATAATAAATCTAGTCGTTCTACTTGACGTTACAGATGCTGTAGCTGTGGTATACTGGGATGTACGTGATAAGCAAGGTGGAGATACACCGTGTGAAGACAAAATATTTGCAACTTCAACCTTGCTTTTCATCGAAATTTCAATGTAACCTTCAGCCACTGCTGAAGACTTCCAGCCACCATGCTCCTTAATAGCGTTCAAGTCACCCTCACTATTTGCTACATTCTAAAACAATGGCCTGTAAATAACTTGGGATTTGGTTTTTTTAAGTAAGAAGCAATAACAAAAGGAGCTTTGCCAATTGTGTTAGGACTAATAGGAATGTTAATGCAATGTCCTTTTCTATAAGTCAAGAAAAATCTGCGACTTGTCACGTGATTTGGTTTGAGACTAAAATACTGTGTTTCCTAAAATTTATATTCAAGATCAACTACATTTATTATGGGTACATTTTTTTTGTCGATACCTATTGTATTTTTGTTTGAGATAAACGTATATCGCTGCTAATGCTGAGGAAGTTAATTCGAAGCAAAAATTTTAAGAATCATTCCAAACTTGTTAACTACATTCTTATTTAATGCAATACTTACTTTGATTGCTAGATATATTTTATCATCAGCTTGTCGAATAAAACGATTAATTTGCTTAATCTCTAAAATTTTTTGATTTTTTTGGCGTGCAACCCTCGACGAAATGAAGTGCGACAAAAGTAAAGCAAGAAATTGTGTCGACAGTATTTTATTTTAGATATTACGATAAAAAAAAACATTAAACACATTTTATAATTACAATAGCTAAAAGTATTATGTTAATAGTTAATGGAATATCCATTATTTTTTATTAGGGTAGACAGGGGTCAGTTGTAACACGGGGCGGTTGTAACACTGTAAATAATTCTAAAACCGTTAGAGATATTTAAACGGTATTGGTAGGGAAAGAGTGAATCGCCATTTGCGTCTCACTGAGTCTCAACATTCAGTATGTCGCTGTATTTAGTGCGCGGCTGTTGTGTGTAATCACGTCGTCTTTTACGAAACAAAAGTAAGTATTTTTATCTTTAAAGATTATAATATATTTTCTTTGTTTTATTAGAAACTGATTTACAATTAATTTCTTTGCAATCTGTGACTTTTTCCACGTAGTATAATGTCTTTGGATAAGTTTTATGTAACGAATTTTTTGAGAAAAAAATTATTCTTGATACAAAATACTTCCGGGGACGATTGTAACAAAATTATTGGGGTCAGTTGTAACGTTACAACTAACCCCAAAATGTAACAATTCATCCTAATATTTTATATTTATATTCGTTTTTGGAGCTATGATGTTTTATTTTTGTCTACAGATGCCTAGAAATCGACAGAGAACTACAGAAAGAGCTACGAAAGACTTTTCGTTGTACAGCCGAGCCTACGAAGAAGTAAGAAATGGTAAAAAAGTTAGAGCTGCAGCACGGGAATATGGTTTGTGCCATGTATCATTGGATAGGTACAAAAGAAAGAGGGAAGCTGTTGGGGATGAACTGGGCGCAACGATTAAAATGGGCTACAGAGCTCCCAATAAGGTATTCACTGAAAATCAAGAAAAATAATTAGTGAAATATTTGATAAGGTCGGCTGACATTTATTTCGGATTGAATACAAGAGAAGTAAGGAAATTAGCATATGAAATGACAATAAAATATAATCTGTCAAAACCTATTGCATGGGATAAACATAAAATGGCCGGGGAAGATTGGTTCCGTTCATTTATGATCAGAAATCCTGAACTTTCCATTTGGACCGCTCAAGCGACAAGTTTATCCAGGGCAACAAGCTTTAACCGAACCAACGTTGAAGCGTTTTATGATAATTTGCAAACAGTTTTAGATCGTTACCATTTTCAAGCAAAAGATATATTTAATGTAGATGAGACGGGAGTTACTACAGTCCAAAAACCAAACAAAATCGTGGCAAAATGTGGAAGTCGACAAGTTGGATCCTTAACATCAGGGGAAAGGGGAACACTTGTTATGGTTGCTGTAGCTGTAAATGCTTTGGGAAATTCTGTGCCTCCCATGTTTATATTCCCACGAGTGAGATATCAAGAACATTTTGTGAGGGATGGACCTGTAGGTTGTATTGGTACAGCTAACCCTTCAGGTTGGATGCAAGATGAAAGTTTTTTAGTGTTTCTGGAGCATTTTCAAAAGCACACTAGTTCTTCAATTTCGAACAAAGTCTTATTGCTGATGGATAATCATTCGTCGCATACAAATATTGACGCTCTAGACTTTTGCAAAAGAAATGAAATTGTATTGCTCTCATTTCCACCACACTGCTCCCACAAGCTGCAACCGCTAGATCGATCAGTTTTTGGCCCGTTGAAGAAAGCCATTAATACAGCCAGCGATGCATGGATGCGCTCGAATGCAGGAAAAACTATGACCATTTATGACATACCGAGTATAGTGGCCACTTCGTTTCCAATAGCATTAACTCAAACCAATATTCAAGCTGGTTTTATCAATACTGGAATTCATCCATTTAACAGAGATAAGTTTACGGAATTGGATTTTGCTCCCTCCTTTGTATCGGATAGACCAAACCCTAAAAATTCTATTGAACCCATAGAATCACATTCAAGAGTCGAAAATGTCTTGATGGAACACAGTCCTATCTTAACATCTAGTGGCACAATAGCCGAAATGTCTACAGTTTCAATAAATGGAAAGACTATTATTGAGCAGCCCAACTCAATGACTGATATGCCATCAACAAGCACTCAAAATGAATTTTCGCCAGAAATTGTAAGGCCTTATCCAAAAGCTCTGGCTCGAAAAACAACTAATAAAGGAAAGTAAAAAGAAAATCGACAATATACACAGACACGCCAGAAAAGGAAGCAATAAGAGAAGAAGCCAAAGAAAGAAAAAATAAACAGAGGATAAACATTGTTAAAAAGAATTTTAATACGCAAGCAAAGGGCGCAGCAAAGAATAAAATATTGAACAAAAACAAAAATAAAGTTTTAATTAAATCTACAATGGTGGAAGAATCGTCCGACGAGGAAGATTATTTTTGCCTTGTATGTGTAGAACCCTATGGTTCTAGCAAACCAGGGGAGAAATGGATCCAGTGCCGCGGGTGCCACCTCTGGGCCCATGAAGAGTGTACCAAATAAGACGCAATATATATTTGCCAAAATTGCGAATTTGACTAATATTTTATCAACATTAAGTTATTTTATTATTATTATTAACATGTTTACCTAATCCTTTTAGTTTTTTTTGTTGCTATAGCACATATTATCCTGTTATTTCTATTTTTTTAGTTAAACTTGTTAGGATGACTATTAGTTTTTTAGTAAATATCTAAATTATTTTTTATGTTTAATATAACATATTTTAGAGTTACAAAGACTAGACTATCTTGTAATTTTTCAATAAAATTATATTTTAAACTTAAAATTAATAAATTTCGGATATTATTAATTAAAAGGTGTAATATTTTGGTACTTTTATTAATAAATCATTTTAAATTACATTGATTTAATTTTTGTCATGTACGTTACAACTAACCCCGTTCAATGTTACAACTGACCCAGGAGTTGGGACAGTTGTAACATTTGACACTTATTTTTTAATAATCTGGTGAAAATACATTTTATTCACTTATGTTAGGAACATGTTTATGTTTTGTTGCCAAACTAATATACTTTACGATATATATTTAGGTTTTATTCCAGCTCTCACAGGAAAGTTGGTATAACTTATTTTAGTAAAAATGTTACAACTGACCCCGGTCTACCCTACTTGAGGCAATCAGTTTTTGAACAGTATTTTCGGAAAGGTTTGTCCAAACTTCATTGATTTTATTTACCAATGATTGTTTATTTGGAAATAATTGTGTACCAATTCCACGTTCAACTTCTTCCCATAAATTTTCAATGGGTTTAAGGTCTGGGGATTGTGCCGGCCACTGCAAAACCCGACCGTTATTTTCTTGAAACCACTCTTCAACAAATCGTGAAGAGTGTTTTGGATCGTTATCTTGTTGAAAAATAAAACGCAACGGCATTTCCCACTCTGCATAAGGCAACATTACATTTTGCATTATATCTCTATAGACAAATCGATCCATAGTGTCATTAATGAAGTTTAAAGGACCCACCCCATTCCATCAGAAAGAACCCCATAGAAAAACACTGCATTTGCCATGCTTAACTGTGGGTGTAACGCATTTAGGATTAAACCTTGTATTGATTGGCCGTCTTACACGCTTCATTCCATCAGAATTGAAAATTTTATAACGCGTTTCATCGCTAAATAAAACTTTTTTCCACTCGTCTACTGTCCAATTTAAATGTCGACGTGCAAATTCAAGCCTAGCCACTCTATTTCTTACCGAAATAAGGGGCTTTTTAGACGGGCGTCTACTAAATAACTTTGCGTCTACCAACCTTCTTTGAACTGTCCGTGGACTAACCATAATTTCGGGAATTTCAGCAATAATTCTAGGTGCAGACATCCAAGGATCGTTCTGAGAAATTCTTTGAATGCGTCTGTCTGTCCAAATTGTTGTTTTTCTCGGCCTTCCCGATTTCGGTAGATTCTCTATGTCCCCTTTGAATGTAACTTGAAATTATTTTGGATACGCTGTATCTTGGAAAAACAAACCGTCTTGAAATTGTGGCTTGTATTGTACCTTCCAAGTGTGCATTCACTACTCTCTGCTTCAATTCTTTCGAAATTGGGATACCTCTTGGCATGATTAATACAGCACAGAAATATTAATTAAACATAAAATAAACTCTGCAAAAATAAGTTAACCTTTACTTTCACTAAAACCTTTCTTTTTTAGGAAAATATTAAAATGTTGCTTTACTTTTGACGCATTACAATACTGTATTTGAAAGTTTACGTCAATATCAGTTCATTTGTTTTGATTGTTGAAAAAAGCTGTTGCCGCCGATAACAGCAGCCTACTTCGATATTTAAGACACAATGTATTTAAATACGATATCATGCATTTAATATTATAATATCGAGATTTCTTTCATTTTTCGAAAATGTTGCTCTACTTTTGTCCGATAGTGTATATTTAAACAACTTCTTAACATTAAGTATTTAGACCACATCGATGAAGCCTTTTTAATTTTACTTTCTTTGTTAAAAAATGCTATCAGGACATTTTCTAAAATATCTTTTACACTGTTTTGCTCACACCATAGCTCAAAATCTGCATATCCTTTTTAATAGACATTGCGAGATTTCTTCGGTAAGAGATTATTTAAATTATTTTCCGCGATTTCTCGTAGTTATGGTGGGGTAGCTATGTCTTCCGTCTTGGCTCATTTTTATTCGTTTTTACTACTAAATTATTGAATGAAATTGAATTGAATTAAATTATTTAATGATCCAATAGAGCAAAAAATGACAATTTATTAAAAATATTTATTTTTCTGTAACATAGTGTTGCCAATCTAAAAAAAAATTAAAATTTTGACTGGAAATTATTAACTACATTTTCTTTTTAATTTCCTCAAAAATGACCCAAATAGAAAAAGTATTATAAAATATTCGTTTTATAAGACATTTTAGAGTACTCGTGTCCTAAACAGACGCGTGCTCTAAAATTATGTCTTATGAGACTTTTGTTTTAATATACTATTGTGTGCACCTAGGTGAAATGATCTTTTTTTGATTCGACTGCGCCTCGACCACAAGATTCTGCGAAAAAAGATCAACTCAAACTAGAATCAAGTAAGAAGCAGCCATCGCGTCATCTGCTTATATCACGGATTAATCGATCTCGACCGACACGAGACAGGAACATTTAAAAGTCAAAGTGAGAGGTCATTATTCTTGTTGAATATTACGTCTTTAAGCGGGTGATGCGGCGACCTCTTCTTAGTTGATTTTTTACTCTACGGCCTCTGATACTTAAATAACTATTTTTGCTTATATTTAAAGCAATTAAAATATTTTTCAAATGATAACCTATTTTCGTATTTTTAACTGGATAGTAGATTATCACTGCAATTTCGAACATCTGTGTTACTAGTAACATAAGGAAATACTTATTACAATACACCTGTTCCTCTGCAGTTTCATGCCCAAAAACAATTTTCTACAACCACAATCAATTTTTGTATAAATCTTATCTGACAGTGAGTGATGTGTAATAATTTTGCTAATATCCTTACCAAACATGCAATAGGTATGCATATACAAACAAATCATTATGGAATTAAATCTTGATTAATAGCTACAATAGGCACACAGATTTTTAAAAATATTTCAGGTATTTAGGCCACATCAGTGAAGTAGAAGAATATTGAAGAGGAAAGAAAAATCCAAAATTCCTCACAAATATTTAATATTTTGCTCTACGCGTTTCGGTTTCTTAAAGTACTTTCAAGAGCTGTCTAAAAAGTTAATTTATATAATAATCTCAATCCAAAATCAAAATTATTAGGTATAACTTACATAATATAATCACAAACTTTATATTAAGGACACAAACAAGTTCACCATGACGAACACAGGTTAACTAACTATATAAAATTGATCAACGGGATTAACCCAAAAAACATTTAAAAAAATAAAACAAAATGTATCGAACCAGAGCGGCACCTAGGTTGCACAAAAGGGGTACGATTATTTAAACAAATATTCACTACTTAAACTCATTCACAATTTTCGCTGCTCCTCTGTAGTGGGCGTTGAGAGGATCGTTCAAGCACTCAATCTGATTATTAATCTTTAATTTGGCTATTTCTATATTTTCTAAAAAATCCAGCTTATGGCCTTTATTCGCATTATGTAGCATTTTAAAGTTGTCTTTACTATTAAAATTATGAAAATTCTCTCTTAAATGTAGGTCAAAAGCTGATCTCTTGTCATTAGGGGATTTCTGAGAGTTTAAATGTTCTTTTATTCTAACATTAAAACTACGTCCTGTCTGTCCAGCATATTTAGCTCTGCATGAGTTACAGGACAAAAAATATACCTCACTTTTGTCAGGCACGTTAATTGAATCCTTTACTCTCGATAATAAGCTCCGTAAACTGTTTACTGATTTGTAAGCTATTTTATCTATAAGCGTGCGGTAAGTAACTACTTACCGCACTGATTTGAGTGCGGTAAGTATCACTTTACCGCACTAGTGCTGTAAGTAATTACATACTATAAAAACAAGTTTTTATATTATTCAAGTGTATTTTTTATTTTTAAAAGAAACTATATTAAACATTATATGTATAACAAATACTCACATATTTAAATTTCTAAACTAATCCAAACTCATAAATTAAGAAATATTAATATTAATTGTAGAATTTGTAACATTTCCAAATGATATCGATGAAGGAAGTGTTTTACTATCCGATGAGACACAAGAATTGAAATTTACAGATTTACTAAAACATGAGGTTCTCTCTGCATATTCTTCTACACCATTTATTTGCTTTGCAATTCCTATTTTGTTTTGCACCGAATTTTCAATATAGCCCTCCGCAACACTGGAGGACTTCCATCCACCATGTCTTTTTAAACTCATGATATGCCCGCCAGCATCTACTAATAATGTAGCTGACGTCCTTCGATAACAATGTCCCGTATATTCTTTAGGACTGGACAACTTTACATATGATGCAATCTGAGAAGGTATTTTTCCAAAAGTATTTATACCCAGTGGTTGGATAGTGCATCTTTCTTTTTTATATGCAATAAATAACCGTGTATGGGCAGTATGATCGGGTCTAAGGGCTCTATACTTCTTGAAAATTGAAATATTATTAATTTCTAATGAAAATCCTTCCACGTAAACCACGAACTGTCGAACTACATGTGTCTTTGTATCCGGGACAGTTACAACAAGGTGGGTTTCAAATTCCTTAATATCTTCAATTTTCATTTTACATAACTCCACTCGGCGACATGCCCCAGCGATGCCCACACTGAGTACTACCTGAAACAAGCAAATAAGTTGTTATTTAAAAGTAGATTTAAAAAAAATCGCAATTAAGTACCTTCATTAATAAAAACTCCTCATCTGGTGCCGTAACAAAGAATTTAACAACCTCATTCTTGGAGAATGTCTTTAATTTCTTAGCTTTGTATCCCACAGACTTCCTTTTTAAATATGCCATCAGTTTTGCATACCTGCTTATGTCGACATTATTTTTGATACTTATAGTAGATCTGAGCACTGAGTAATAACTCCATAAAGAGGATGATTTACTGTCCTTAAATTTGTCCACAAAATAGGCAAACATCATATCTTCACTAATTGCTTTAACTTTCTTTGATGAACCCCAGTCCATGAAGAGCCCATATTCCTTCTCATATCTTTGCCGTGATTTATCCGGCAATAAATTAAGGGTAGCTGCTTTAGCAATATCCAGAACTTCCTTCGGAATTTCATCATCACTGCTGCTACTGACTTCCATTTAACGGACGTAAAACACACTTTCACGAAATTGTTACAAAAATAATTATCGTTTATTCCGTTGTCAAGTTTTACATCTGTCATATAAAAGCCAACTATTAAATTTCTATAATTTATTTCCCTAGCAACCTGATGTTAATGCATTGTTGATAACGACTTACGAGGCACCTAAGGGGTAAATTAAAACAGTGCTCTTTTTGAGTTTTTAATATTGGTGCCCTAAAACATGCTTGTAGATAAAATATCGTACAATACACCTGCAGTTGGTGTCTTTACCGTGCGTGATTTACCAAACTTGCCTTCTGCTCGTTTTGTTAAACATCACGCACATGCGGTAAAGACGTGCCTACCGTACTTGTATTGTAATAAGTAGAGGATTAATACACTTTCATTGTCACCCCCCACTCCTCTGACGTCACATGACCTTGAACGCAGGTGTTCAATGATGTCACATGACCTTGACCTTGAACGCAGGTGTTGGTATCACCTTGACCTTGACCTTGAACGCAGGTGTTGGTATCACCTTGACCTTGAAAATTTACGTCATATGACCTTGACCTTGAACGCAGGTGTTGGTATCACCTTGACCTTGAAAATATACCTTGAAGTTTTATGACCTTGATGTTGCATGACCTTGAAAGACCTGTTGTCAATGTTAATTTTTAATGGTGTGACCTTGGCCGCTAGGTATATATGTGGGTAGGAGGTGTCACATTTTAGTATTGAACAGAATATTCAGCAAGACTTTTTCAAAATAATTAGTTAAACGGACATGGAGTATGTGTGTGAAGATTGTAGTGAGACATTTAGTCGTAGTTACAGTATGTTACGACACAGAAGAGAGTCTTGCATGTTTCGATTTGTTAACGCAGAGTCTGCAAAGCGACGGAGAGTCGATGTGGCTACACCAACACCCCAGATGCGAACATGTGTAACTTGTAATATAGCTGTTCCACATAATCAATTGGGTGCTCATCAAAGAACGCTCCAACATCGAAATAATTCCTGTTTGCCATTGTCACAAGGTGTTCAAATTGTGCAAACGGCTTTTAAGAAGAGGATTGCAACATATCGAGTAAGCAGTGAAAATTTCCATATAGACTTCACCATATTTTTTGAAGAAATTAAAGCTCAAGTGCTTAGTTTAATAAGTGAAGTAGTAGCAGTTCGTGGTGCACTAAAAATAAACATGGTTGTGGTGGGATTGTACATTCTTCCCGCACAGGATTCTTACAGTGAAAAATCTTTTAACACGTGTAATGAAATTGTTACTGTTGCAAGTGACTTGGAAGAAGTGTACCGATCATTTGTTGAGGCAATGAAGGTTCAATCAACGGAATTTCAGGAAAAGGATTCAGGTATGTTATAGGTCAATAATTGAAAGCATATTTAATTATTAAATATATATTTTATCTTACAGGTTGGGCATTAGAAAAAATTTTGTACTTGGAGCTAAACATCAATGAATATAAACCATTTGGGGGATCATCATATATCAAGTTACCGAAATTCATTGATCTGAAGAATGCTGTTGTTAATGTTTACAATCAAGATGAGTGCTGCTTCGCTTGGGCCGTCACGTCAGCATTGTTCCCTGCCAGTAACATGTCATCACAAATGACGTCATACCCCCATCACTCTAGAGTGCTAAATTTTACAGGTATGAATTTTCCAATTAAATTGCGTGATATTTCTAAATTTGAAGAAATGAATAATATTTCAGTAAACGTGTATGGTTTACAAACGGTATTTGAACATAATAAATTAAAATATGAAGTTGTGGGCCCATTAAGATATTCTGGTAAAAAGCTGGGTATACATGTAAATTTGTTGTTAGTAACCAAGGATTGTAATGTCAGAGATAATGATGATGATGATGCACACATTTGCGATACAAATTGTATGAAAAGTCATTACTGCTGGATAAAAGACTTATCAAGATTATGTTCAAGTCAGATATCATCAAGTTGTGATAAGCTTTATTTTTGTGATGGGTGCCTTATATATTTTAAATCATCATTCGCTTTGACATTACATCAAGAAAATGATTGTAAACTTAAATACTCAGTTATACCATCAGTTAATTTAAAAGTGGATAAATTTGGGAAAAGTGTAGCGGAAAACATTTTAAAATTTGAAAATATCGAAAAACAAATGCGTGTACCATTCGTTGTATATGCAGACTTTGAATCAGTGCTTAAACCATTAGATTCAACTGAACCAAACCCCGAACATTCTTACAGTACGACAAACGTTAAACATGAGCCGTTTTCTTTTGCATACCTAATAAAGTGCTCCTTTGATGATTCTATTTCAAAATTTGAGTTATATCGCGGAGATGATGCAGCCCAAGTATTTGTATCCCGCATTGAGACAGATCTAAGAAATTTATACAATACGTATTTAAAAGATATTAGACCAATGAACCGTTTAACATCTGATGAAATAAAAGATTTCGATAATGCCACAGAGTGCAACATCTGTGAAGGTCCGATTAACAATAATGATAAGGTAAAGGATCATTGTCACATAACGGGAAACAAAAGACCTGGTGCTGCTCATTCGATTTGTAATTTAAATTATAAAGTACCTACATTTATACCAATTGTATTTCATAATTTGAGTGGTTATGATAGTCACATGTTTATCAAAGAATTGTGTCGTCATGGTGATAAAATTGATGTGATAGCTCAAAGCAAAGAAAAGTACATTTCATTTACCAAAAGTATTTACGTTCATGATTATGTAGACTCAAAGACCATGACAATAAAAAAAAAATATTTAAAATTAAGATTTATTGATAGTTTCAAATTTTTATCAGCATCACTAGATACTTTGGGTAAAGGTTTAGACTTAAGTAGTTTAAAGGAAATGCGCAAGCATTATCCCGATGATAAGAAGTTTAGTTTAATGCGTGGCAAAGGTATTTTTCCATACAGTTTCATGGATTCTTTGGAAAAGATGAACTATCCAAATTTACCAACTAAAAATCAGTTTTACGATAATCTATCAGAGGAACACATTAGTGATGAAAGCTATGAAAAAGCTAAGGAAGTTTGGCGTTTATTTGATTGTAAGAATTTAGGGGAATATTCAGATTTATATTTAAAATCAGATGTGTTATTATTAACCGATGTTTTTGAACAATTTCGCGATATGTTTTTAAACATTTATAAATTAGACCCAGTGCAGTACTACACTCTTCCCAGTTTTTCATTTGATTGTATGTTGCGCATGACCAAGGTAGAGTTGGAACTACTTACTGATATTGACATGATTCACTTTTTTAAGAAAGGAATTCGTGGTGGTATAAGTCAGTGTTCGGAAAGGAAACATATTGCCAATAATATTTATTTACCGAATTATGATGCATCAAAACCTTCTTCATTCATTACTTATCTGGATGCCACAAATTTGTATGGTCATAGTATGTCACAAGCATTACCATTTGGTGGATTTAGATGGTTATCACAACGCGAAATTTTAGATTTGAATATTATGGATATTGACGACAACAGCCCAGAAGGCTACGTGTTGGAAGTCGATGTGCATTATCCACTGGATTTGCACGATGCACATTCTGACCTTCCATTTCTGGTTGAGAATATAATACCACCAACAGAAACAGCCAAATTGTCAAAGTTAATACCAAATTTAAATGATAAAAAAAAATATATTGTGCATTATCGAACCCTAAAGCAGGCGATTTCTAGTGGCTTAATGGTAATGCAAACTCATAGAATTTTAAAATTTAGTCAATCTAAGTGGCTAAAGACATACATTGATTTCAATACAGATTTGCGGAATAAGGCAACATCAAAATTCGGTAAGGATACATTTAAATTAATTATTAACGCCATTTTTGGCAAGACTATGGAAAATGTCGAAAATCGCAACGATATAAAGTTAATCACACAGTGGGAAAACATGCGGGGTAAAGTAGGGGCAAGGGCTTTAATATCGCGTCCGAATTACAAAAGTTCAACAATATTTACCGAAGATTTTGTTGCAATACATATGGATAAACTAAAAATTATATACAATAAACCAATTTATATCGGATTTTCCATATTGGATATGTCAAAGACAGTGATTTACGACTTTTTTTATAATTTCATTAAAGCAAAATTTGGTAGTAACGTTTCCTTATTGTACACTGACACCGATTCTCTTATTTTAAAAGTTTTTACCGACGACTTTTATCGAACAATTGCAGAGAACCCTGATAAGTTCGACACCTCTAATTATGTAGAAGGGAATATTTTTAATATCCGGAAAAGTCAATCAGTAGTAGGTCGGATGAAAGATGAATTTCCAGGTGATCCGATAATGTGTTTTTACGGCACCGGCGCTAAAGCTTATTACATCAGCTCGCTTCATAATGAAGTGAAGAAAGCAAAAGGTGTCAAAAAAGCAGTTATTGAGAAACAACTTCACCTTGAAGATTATCAAAATGTAGTAGAGCGTGGTGGTTTAATATTTCGCAAAATGAAAACGTTTCGTAGTTATAAACACGACGTTTACACGGAAATATTAAACAAGGTAGCATTATCTCACCACGACGACAAACGCTATATAATACCATCAACGACAAAAACTTTGCCTTGGGGACATAAGGATTTAGACTTTTATAGTGCAGACCCAGAAGAAAATTTGGTAAACTTGTTGAAAGTTATTCAATCATATCTTTAGTTTTTAAGTAATTTTATGTCATACCGATTTTAAACTTGTTAAAATAATTGGAAAATTCATATATAAACTGTTAATTTTAATATTTATCAACGTACTGGATTAGTGTTATGTAGAATTTTAAAAGAAAATGCACTACCTCAAGGATGGCAAGATACACCTTGACCTTGATAAAGCTAGTTTTAAAATTTCAAGAGAACGCGCAACCTTGAAAAGTGCCTGTAGTCAAGGGCACTAAGAAGAGTGGTGGCAAGAACGAAGTGAAGGACGGCGAGACTCGAGGTGGGGTGAACTTATAGTGGGGGGAATAGGCATAAAAGCGAGCATCTTGTGTGGAGCTCTTCAGTCTGAAACTTTTAGTGACGACAATTATTCCTGTGTACGTAATGTGTTCAAACATGAGTGATATTTCTGATTTAATGAGTGTTTCAACCCAAGATCTTCTGGGCGTCGAAGATGATTTACATCTGATTACCGCAAACGCCTTTGTGGACGAGCCCGCAGCCCCCGGGAACGACTTGAGTATAGCAGACGATGGAATGGAGCAGATTATGGATGATGCATGTGGCCAGTTGTTGAGGGACATAGAGAAGCGGCAAGCAGCTGAGAACAAAAAAGTCAATGTTCTCAGTAATGTTGTGATTAAGGAAGCCCAGCCGACACATTCAAAATTAAAAAGATTACTGACGACTGGTGGATCCAAAAGCAAGGGTGAATTTTATTCGTCTGTGGCAAAGGATGTGCCGAAAAAGAAGAAATTCACATTTAGGCGCCTCCCCGTACCTTTTCCCGGTGGATTCGAGATGCCGTCTTCACCACCACCACCAGCAGCAGCAGCGATTCCAAACCACTTGGCTCCGGTGGTAGTTGTCGTGGATGGCCCAATCATGAGGACACCATCGCCACCACCACTATCACCGGAGCTGTGCCGGAAAGGACGAAAAGGTCGAAAAAAAAATATAGAGCGACCAATTAGTGCATCTAGTGCGTCCACATCATCATCAACGTTTGTGGCGTCTCAACCAGGTTGGCTAGATGAGTTTTCTAGCAGCCAAAGGAATGTCCTAAGAGACGCCTATAATGTGCGGGGTAAACTTTTGGGACAATTAAGGGCGCGAGAAAGTGATGTGGAAATTTACGAGAGACAGATTACGGAACTAAAAAAAAAGTTAGATTTAGCTAGGTGTGATGTGGGACAATTAAAAAAAAAACTATTGTTATTAGACAATTTTAGTGTTAAGTTAGAGTAAGTTTTGTAATATTAGATGTATATAGATTTAGGTTTAAGAATTGTATAGGCATATAATTTTAGTGTTAATTTAGAGTAAGTTTTGTTATAGTAAATGTATATAGATTTAGGTTTAAGAATTGTATAGTAATGTAATATATATGTATATATTTTATAAAAATATATTTAAATAAATATCATCCTAGTCAATTAAATTTTGTTTTATTTACAACATTTTGAATTAGTTAGGTTTATGAGAATCAATAAACCCGTAGGCTATATATAAAAAAGTTTAAATCTTAATATTTAAGTAATTTTTTAAGCAAACGAAGTTATAAGAAATTTTACTTTAGCGAATTCAAGAAATTATTAAATCGAATAGATTTGTCTAAAACTATATTTCCTTCGCTAACTACATCAGTCGATTGCAAGCCACGATGGGAGAATATCCTTCAGACATTTTTCTTGATATCCAAGGCTACCATTGTTCTTCTTTTGGATACTTTCCAAAAGAGTTAGCAATTTACGATGGGTTTCGTATCTCAGTTATCTATTTAAAGCTCCTTTTGCGAAAAATATGTTGTCCCTTGCGGAGCTAAAACATGTCAAATGGGCCGAAAAGTATCATGGACTGAAGTGGGAGTCTGGAAACGTAGAACTCTGTGAAATTAACAATATATTTAAACATGTGTTGGAATTATACCAATCACCCAGGATATACGTAAAAGGAAGTATGAAGGCAAATTTCCTAAAGAGGTTTATAAGCGAAGAAATCATTACAGATATTCCCTGTAAGCTGGAACCGAAATTAAGTAAATTTAAGAAGATTCCAGAGTGTTTTTTCCACAAAACGATGCATCCATGGCATTGTGCAGCATCGAATGTAAAACTGTTATATAATTATAGAAATTGCTACTAATAAATATTATATTATTGTTTACTTTGTTTTTCTTTTAATCATTCGTCAGTACCTAATCTGCACACTTTTTCTCTTAGATTGGCTAGCTAGTATTGAACTTAAAATATTTGACTTAGTGTTTACAATAAATCACAACTTAAAATAAAATTTCTTGGTACTACCCGTTTCGTATTTAAATAATTTTTTAAGGCATTTGCTGTAATTTTACGCAGAAATGCAAAAGAGCTAAAATGTTTGCCTTCGCTTAAACCATAGATCCCCGGTTTTTAAATTGTATTTAGTGAAAAAATTTTTTGGTGGTACCTCCATAATATTTGTTATTTATTAATTTTTTTTAAGCATTTGCTGTAATTTTACGCAGAAATGCAAAGGAGCTAAAATGTTTGCCTTCGTTCAAACCATAGATCCCCGTTTTTTAAATTGCATTTAGTTGAAAAATTTTTTTTGGCGGTACCGCCATTATATTTGTTATTAATTAATTTTTTAAGGCATTTGCTGTAATTTTACACAGAAATGCAAAAGAGCTAAAATGTTTGTCTTCGTTTAAACCATAGATCCCCGTTTTTTAAATTGCATTTAGTTGAAAAATTTTTTTGGTGGTACCTCCATTATATTTGTTATTAATTAATTTTTTTAGGCATTTGCTGTAATTTTACGCAGAAATGCAAAAGAGCTAAAATGTTTGCCTTCATTTAAGCCATAGATCCCCGTTTTTTAAATTGCATTTAGTTGAAAAATTTTTTTGGCCGTACCTCCATTATATTTGTTATTAATTAATTTTTTAAGGCATTTGCTGTAATTTTACGCAGAGATGCAAAAGAGCTAAAATGTTTGTCTTCGTTTAGACCATAGATCCCCGTTTTTTAAATTGCATTTAGTTGAAAAATTTTTTTTTTGGTGGTACCTCCATTATTTTTGTTATTAATTAATTTTTTTTAGGCATTTGCCGTAATTTTACGCAGAAATGCAAAAGAGCTAAAATGTTTGCCTTCGTTTAAACCATAGATCCCCGTTTTTTAAATTGCAATTATTTGAAAAAAAAATTTTTTTGGTAGTACCACCTTCATATTTGTTATTAATTAATTTTTTTTAGGCATTTGCTGTAATTTGACGCAGAAATGCAATAGAGCTAAAATGTTTGCCTTCGTTTAAACCATAGATCCCCGTTTTTTAAATTGCATTTAGTTGAAAAATTTTTTTTATTTGTTATTAATTATTTTTTTTTAGGCATTTGCAATAATTTTAGAGAAAAAAGTATTGAAGTGAAAATGTGTGACTAGATGTAAACTATAAGCTCCCATTTTTTAAAATTGCATTTTCTTAAATTTTAAAAACCCCATTGTCATTTTTTTTAAATTATGTATATTAAGCGAGTTATTTAGATTTTTCTATTTTTTGACTTTTTGAGGTATTTCCATACTTTTTACATCAAAAGTTGCATAATAAATAAGATGCGGCCGGTTTCGAACTTAATTATGGTATTTTTTAAAATTTCTTAATACCGCTATTTTTTGTTATATAAGCAATTGAAATGTGAAATGCATGGGGTGCCCCACCTGGCTATTTTTTAGAAATGTTTAATTTTTAGGCTTTTCGCCCATCCTACATAAAAGTTGTATCTGACATAAAAGATTCGTCTACTCGTGAGCTAAATTATGGAATTTTTTAATTTTAAAAATTAACAATATGAAGCAAGTTTTACAACAATTTATAAAAAAATAGCATTTTTAGTGTCAAGTATCAGAACTTCCTTATTGTCAGTCCCATAAAAAAAAGCTTCGTATAAGAGATGGTCTAAATTATGTGGAGAATATTTACAAATTTTTTATTAAAGTAAAAAACCATAAATAAAAAAGTTCGCCGGTGAAAAATCGTTTTATCTCAGCTATCCGTGGTCCGATCTTGACGGGACCCCCCGCAAACGATTTAGACGCCCGTCTACGGTGGGAGGGTGGGGGGCGGGTGGGCACTTATAAAAAAAAAAAAAAAAAAAAAAAAAAAAAAAAAAACGTGTAAACCGAACCTTGCCTACCATCTCCCAGTGTGTTTTGCACATTTCAATTACGCATAAGCGAGCTAGAACTATCTCTGACCTTGAAAAAATTGAACAAACTTCTTTATCCTTCATCCGATTTTAAATCTGTTTCCACGATAATTTTCCTTAAAAAATTTCAACAAACATTTACTCGAAAAGTTTTTCTCTACGACTTACCATTGAGGCACTGTGAAGCTTTAAAGTGCAGTTTTCGTTATTTCACCTATCTTTTTCATAACCCCCTATTGATTTTTGGAGATTTTAAATTTTTTTTTCAGCAATTTTATGTAGAAAAATATGCCAAGAAATATTTTATAATGACATTTCCTCATAAAATATCGCCAAGTGGCCGAAAAAAATTCTTAAAGGTTGAAAATTTGCATATTTTATATTTTACAAAAATTAACGATTTCTTGATTAAAATGGGATCTTTAGAGGTAAATGAGTGTTTTTGTAGTATAACATTTTTTTCCCAAATGTTTGCATGTATTCGAAAAAAATTCTTAAAAGTTGAAAATTTACATATTTTATATTTTGCAAAATTAACGATTTTTTGATTAAAATGGAATCTTTAGAGGTAAATGAGTGTTTTTGTAGTATAACATTTTTTTCCCAAATGTTGGCATGTATTCGAAAAAAATTCTTAAAAGTTGAAAATTTAAATATTTTTTATTTTACAAAAATTAACGATTTTTTGATTAAAATGGAATCTTTAGAGGTAAATGAGTGTTTTTGTAGTATAACATTTTTTTCCCAAATGTTGGCATGTATTCGAAAAAAATTCTTAAAAGTTGAAAATTTAAATATTTTTTATTTTACAAAAATTAACAATTTGTCGAGAGAAATGGAATCTTTTGAGCTAAATAACTGGTTTTTCAGTAAAAAATTGTAAGAACTTTAAATTTCGTAGGTATGACGAAAGATCATTATTGCCTTAAAAAAATTTTGCCGTAAAACGTTGGGATAAAAATTGACATTTAACAACTAACTACGCTCAAGTCTTTATGTGGCCCTCCGAAGAGGACCTGGGGAAGGGGGTTAGGGTGGGTCAGGGTTCGGGCGGTCGCATAGTAAAGAGAATAGGACTTCTACGGAGTGGTTGAGTCCGCAGGACCGGCGTCCATATCATCTTCAAAATCCCACCAAGATGTGGAATCGGCTGGTCCGCTAAAGTCATCGCTGACTTCTACCGATCCCGCATTCGATGTGGAGTCCGCAGGTCCAGTGGCCTCAACATTTTCAACTCGCCTCGATGGTGGTGGTCTGTTGGGTCGAGGAACAATTTCAGTCTCATCGCTAAACAGCGACGAGCCACGGCTTGCAGGTCCTTCTTGGGGTCTAGGAACATATTCTGTCTCATCGCTAAACAGCGACGAGCCACGGCTTGCAGGTCTTTCTTGGGCCATGTCCAAGATGTATATGAATTAATTGTGAAGCTGAACTAGTATTTATATGCTAACATTGTAGTGGGGGATAATATTTGAATGATCTGCCTTATAGCCGTTTATAATAAACATTACTCGGTCTCTACCAACAGTAACACAATCAAACACAAGATTTTTATTTTTAACTAATTTGAGAGAAATGCGATGAATTATGTACTGCAGAAAATCCCTTGAAGTTTTTCTATTATGCGATGATAACAAATACCACATGTTGGTATTGTATCATCCCAAAAATGGGACTTCTGCCTAACTAACTAACTACGCTCAAAGTATAAGTGTGGTCCTGAAAAGGACCGTTTTTTGTAGGTTTAGGGAAACCAGCTAATTCGGCTGTTCCCCTCTGGCGATCTGGACAGATCGCGGTGCAATTATCCGACGCCAACGCCGACGAGGTGCGGGTGGGCACTTATAAAAAAAAAAAAAAAAAAAAAAAAAAAAAAAACGTGTAAACCGAACCTTGCCTACCATCTCCCAGTGTGTTTTGCACATTTCAATTACGCATAAGCGAGCTAGAACTATCTCTGACCTTGAAAAAATTGAACAAACTTCTTTATCCTTCATCCGATTTTAAATCTGTTTCCACGATAATTTTCCTTAAAAAATTTCAACAAACATTTACTCGAAAAGTTTTTCTCTACGACTTACCATTGAGGCACTGTGAAGCTTTAAAGTGCAGTTTTCGTTATTTCACCTATCTTTTTCATAACCCCCTATTGATTTTTGGAGATTTTAAATTTTTTTTTCAGCAATTTTATGTAGAAAAATATGCCAAGAAATATTTTATAATGACATTTCCTCATAAAATATCGCCAAGTGGCCGAAAAAAATTCTTAAAGGTTGAAAATTTGCATATTTTATATTTTACAAAAATTAACGATTTCTTGATTAAAATGGGATCTTTAGAGGTAAATGAGTGTTTTTGTAGTATAACATTTTTTTCCCAAATGTTTGCATGTATTCGAAAAAAATTCTTAAAAGTTGAAAATTTACATATTTTATATTTTGCAAAATTAACGATTTTTTGATTAAAATGGAATCTTTAGAGGTAAATGAGTGTTTTTGTAGTATAACATTTTTTTCCCAAATGTTGGCATGTATTCGAAAAAAATTCTTAAAAGTTGAAAATTTAAATATTTTTTATTTTACAAAAATTAACGATTTTTTGATTAAAATGGAATCTTTAGAGGTAAATGAGTGTTTTTGTAGTATAACATTTTTTTCCCAAATGTTGGCATGTATTCGAAAAAAATTCTTAAAAGTTGAAAATTTAAATATTTTTTATTTTACAAAAATTAACAATTTGTCGAGAGAAATGGAATCTTTTGAGCTAAATAACTGGTTTTTCAGTAAAAAATTGTAAGAACTTTAAATTTCGTAGGTATGACGAAAGATCATTATTGCCTTAAAAAAATTTTGCCGTAAAACGTTGGGATAAAAATTGACATTTAACAACTAACTACGCTCAAGTCTTTATGTGGCCCTCCGAAGAGGACCTGGGGAAGGGGGTTAGGGTGGGTCAGGGTTCGGGCGGTCGCATAGTAAAGAGAATAGGACTTCTACGGAGTGGTTGAGTCCGCAGGACCGGCGTCCATATCATCTTCAAAATCCCACCAAGATGTGGAATCGGCTGGTCCGCTAAAGTCATCGCTGACTTCTACCGATCCCGCATTCGATGTGGAGTCCGCAGGTCCAGTGGCCTCAACATTTTCAACTCGCCTCGATGGTGGTGGTCTGTTGGGTCGAGGAACAATTTCAGTCTCATCGCTAAACAGCGACGAGCCACGGCTTGCAGGTCCTTCTTGGGGTCTAGGAACATATTCTGTCTCATCGCTAAACAGCGACGAGCCACGGCTTGCAGGTCTTTCTTGGGCCATGTCCAAGATGTATATGAATTAATTGTGAAGCTGAACTAGTATTTATATGCTAACATTGTAGTGGGGGATAATATTTGAATGATCTGCCTTATAGCCGTTTATAATAAACATTACTCGGTCTCTACCAACAGTAACACAATCAAACACAAGATTTTTATTTTTAACTAATTTGAGAGAAATGCGATGAATTATGTACTGCAGAAAATCCCTTGAAGTTTTTCTATTATGCGATGATAACAAATACCACATGTTGGTATTGTATCATCCCAAAAATGGGACTTCTGCCTAACTAACTAACTACGCTCAAAGTATAAGTGTGGTCCTGAAAAGGACCGTTTTTTGTAGGTTTAGGGAAACCAGCTAATTCGGCTGTTCCCCTCTGGCGATCTGGACAGATCGCGGTGCAATTATCCGACGCCAACGCCGACGAGGTGCTGGTGGTTCGGGCGCTCCAACCCTTTCTTCCTCGTCGTCGTCGTCGTCGTCGTCAATCACCACCACGACAGGTGGTGGTGGTGGTGCTGCTTGTACTGTCGGCTTAACGACAGCGATCGGTTTCCCTTCAAATTTCTTCTTTGAGGCTGCCCAATACTCTTCGATTTTCCTCTTCCTGGTCGAGGTCAACATCAGTCCAGTTGCGTCCATGGCTGGATGAAGAGTGATACATTCTGCTATGCGCATACGTATTTATAGCCATATTTTAGGGGTGGGGTGTAAATTTTACTATATCCTTCAAAAATGTGTCTTGAATTAAAAAAATAATTTAGTTTGATCCCAGCTTTGATGAGATGAAGTTTGTTGTAGTCGACATTCAAGGATTCTGCGTTCCACAATTTCAACCTAAAGAGTTGGCTATTTATGATGGAAGGGAGATGAAAAGTTACTTCTTTAAACCAACAATACCGTTTCAAGAACTATCGTATGAATGTCAGAAGCAGGCGTTGTACTTATATGGAAACCGACATGGACTTTGCTATACTTATGGTGAAACGGATCTCGACCAACTTTTCTCGATTCTCTACGACGCTCTGCACGATGTCGACACTATTTATGTCAAGGGACAAGTTAAGAAGGATTTTTTAATAAACACTTTTTTCGATATGAACCTTAAAACTCCTTCTATTGTTAATTTAGAATTCACTACTGATTCTATTAATATACCAAAATTAACAATGGATACTACGTATTGCTCCAATCATAGTTTAAATATTTGTTCTTGTAGCGTAACAAATGCTAGAATATTGTATGACTATATACATAATTGTTTACCTAAATAAATAATACAAAATGTCCAAAGTGTTTTATTAACAGTCACCTTACCATAGTAAAATTTTAATAATATGCTTACGGTGGTATGCCTTCAATAATAATAATAATAATAATAATACCGTAGCACAATCAAGTGATCCACTACGCTCAAGTCTTAATTTTCCCTTCAAAAAGGACCTGTGAGGTGTAATTATTCGGGTGGTCGCATAGGAGAGAGAAAGTGGGAATTATCGTAGTCCTTCTACGGAGTCGTTGAGTCCGCTGAACCGACTTCTACCGGTCCCGCATGTCTCTACCCATGGTAGCACAATCGAAAAATTATTTCTCGAAAAGTATTGTGCCACCCTGGGTATGTGACATTAAACAACTAACTACGCTCAAGTCTTTATGTGGCCCTCCGAAGAGGACCTGAGGAAGGGGGTTAGGGTGGGTCAGGGTTCGGGCGGTAGGTAGTAGTAGCTTTATTTGTAATAGAACTTACATTCTATTGCAAATAATGCAAGATTGTTGGTGAAAGACCGTAAACAATCTTTCACGACAATCACTACATCTCGAGTGATTTTGCATCGCCCTATTATATCCTAATGTAAAATGAGTTTGAATGAAATTAACATCATTCAAACCTCCAAATCTAGTTATGTAGCAATTCATACATAAATTGACGTGAAGGCCCCATTTTACATAGGATTGAACTATGCAAAATCTAGCTCTGAACCTACCTCCCCTACGTACCGCTCTATGTTGAACATTTGGTTCAACTGTTCGGTCTTCATCGGTTGAATATCCTGCATCTGAACTTGATGACATTTCGGGACAGTATGAGTTTCCATGTCAAAATCGGTCATTATATATACTTTATTTTGCCCCCACCTCTACCTCCCTCTCTCTCTCTGTCTCATACACTTCTATATATTCTTATCATTGAAGAATTCATGTCTTGTAACATATTAAAATATACCCTCGATCCTCGGTTACAAAAATTAAACCAACAGTAGTAGCTTTTACAATAACAGAAACACGGTAGATAATATTAAAATATTTATTTCTAAATTTATTTTCTATGTAATACAGTGCCTTCCTTAAACGGTATTACAAAATAAAACTGTTAAGATACTAAATATCTAAGGTTATTTTATTACAAAGAAAGATAAACTACAGAACTTAGATTAAAATATGGATTTGTTACTAACTGAACCATTCATGATATTGTAACTTAAAAATGAGTCGTGAATAACCAATGCATAAACTTTAGTGTCTTTGGGAAATTTACTGTTTCGTGTTTCAAACTCGATTTTGACATCAACTGTGGATGATTTGATAGCTTCTGGTTGATGACTGCAATCCACGATGAAAATGGGGTTGTCAGGATATTCGACGTAATTTAACATTGGGTCCACCATTTCTCGACCGTAGTAGCTACTCTGGAAGTTCTCATAGGTATAGTAAGCTGTCGCATATAATTTTTTCCCAAACTCTAAATTCCATCTTTCATATGGATAGACGGTGGAATTAAGGTATACTCGTATGTCACTTATATTGGCTGTAGTAAACTGGGTGGCATCTTTGGCCTTATTGTCGCAATTGTTACTATTCTGAAAACCAATAATCAAATATCTCGGTTTTTCAAGACTTGTGCTAGTCCTTAAAGCCCACACATCTGATGATGTTTGTCGCAAAGCAGGTAGTTCGTAAAGATCCCATTTACGATATGCCATTGGAATATTGGCGCTATTTACACCTTTATTCATGCGAGACATTATCTTTAGCTTTTGACGATCGTCGGGAATAATATGACGAACTCTCCATTCGATTTTATCAATATTAATGTCTGCTTCCACTTCACCAACATAACAATTGGTAAAATTGCGAGCGATAATTAAAATAAGCTCTTGCTTAACATTAAAAATTCCTTTCGTATAGTCCTCTGCAAAACCCATTAGATACTTTAGGGGGAGCTTTCCGGAGAATACGTGACTTGTGGCATCAACAAGAGCTTGATTATTTTCATTTAGACCCCATCCACAAACCATTAGAGAATTATTTTGTAAGGCGCCGAAGGATGCCATCGTTTTCAGTGTTGTAGTAATTCCTGGTTTTCGGACAATTGCGACTTGTTCACCACCACCCATTTCATAGCGAATTTCGTCGAAAAGGAAGGCTATAGCATTATTCGATAAGTAACATTTCTTTGTTGCATCTTTAGGTTTGAAAGTACCTTCGATGTATATGTAACTTTCGGAAACATCCAAGATTATGTCTTGAAAGTGTACGGGAATACGAATTTCATCAGAGTTCTTAAATGTTGGGGAACCATATGGTTTATAAGTATGTTCCTGTAAACTTATTATGGAGTTCTCGAAGATAGGTTCGGTGAAAACCTCGATCTTTTCACTAGTAGCCGTCATTTTCTAGATTTTCGTATTTTCAAACCAATTGATCGTAAAAAACTGTAATCTTCACGAGAAAGCTGCTGCTGCTGCTGCTGCTGCTGCCGATGAGGTCTTTTCGATCTTATGACTGGATTACGAATGAGCCTGGTTTGCCTACTTTGTTTACTTTTATTATGTTTAACTGAATCTTTCACAGTATGCAACAAACGTAGTTGAGTGTTAAAGCAGAAACCCATCCTTATGCTATTTTCTTTAATTCCAATTTAATAATTATCTTCTCGCCTCGAAAGTCAATCAGATCTCCGTCGTCATCCAAGATTCGCAGACTGATGTTGTCTATGAACTGACGTCCTTCCGGTATAATCGGCATATAAATAATATTCTGCGGCTCTTTCGTAATTTTATACCCTGCTTCAACGTCAATATCAAATTCAAATAGGATGTGGCATTTCGACGAGTTCAGGAATGCACCAGAGATTATATTACAATCAACCCGTATAATGCGTACTTTCATAATATCCACATTGTACACTGACTGATGCTTTTCATTTTTTTTTAACACTTTAGCGTCAAACCCCAACATTTTGGCAATACTTTTGTCACCACCCAAATCAATGTCATACTTCGATTTCATCTCACATTGTAATGTATTATTGTTGGCTGTTAACGAAAATATTTCATCACTATCGTCGCGGGTTGACTCTTTTAGGGCTGTCAACATAGCTTGACCAATTTCATCAATTTCATATGCTCCTGGTGGAATGGTCAGTAGATGTGATATTTTTTCATCATTCCTTATTTTACCAGATGAGCTGTTGTTTTCATCAATTATGTAACCAAATGAGTTGTTGTTTTCATCAATGTTAAAAATTGAATTATATGTGTAAAATCCCACAAGTGCAAGACCATATTTACTTGTTGTACTCAGTTCAATGGGTGGATAAAAGTCGGCGCTTAACACGCTCGAGGATCCTGTTAGCGTGAATGTATGCGACATGACTGACGTTAAGTAGCTATTTGTGATTGTTTTTATTATCATTTGCAGCAGTTCAATGGGTTTAATACACTAGCGCTTTTTTTTTTCTTCTCATCTGATGTCGTGTTAATCGAATTTTCAGCTGTTATATTCACATCACTGATTTTGCAGTAACAACAAAATAATTTTCGAGGCAATGGCCCATCACCCACATCCTTGTTGGAATCGTCACTGTCGCTATTGTAATGTTCATAGCAAAACTGATATTTCATCATATCCTCGTCACTTTTCAGTTCATTTGACAGCTTATCCCAAACTAGAGCAATTTCATTTGGCGCCATCGAAATCATTACTTCCTTCGGCACGTTTTCTAATTCTTCGGCAGTCATTCTCAACAATCCACCCACTTGTTTAAACACTTTAAGTGAGTGCAAGATCTTTGTGTAGTTATCGCGTTCAACTTGTGACGTCAAAGACATAATTATTATTATTATTTTATATCGGAGAGAAACTTCAAACACAGATGGCCACACCAAACTGAATCGAATTCTTGCTGACGATCGTATGTATAGTAAATGTTTTTCGACGCGTTCGAACCTGTTTGCAGATATCTCACCAATTCGGTAGGTGGTGGCAAATCACCAAAGCTATCATAGTATGTTACTTCAAAGTTGACTTTTCGATATGCCACCCAATGCGTCCCTACCCCCGATGCGCTATCCAAATTAACAATGGCTGCTTCATACCGTCGAGGACCACGTGCAGGTAATGCATCTCGCATATAAACTCCCCTAAAGTGAGGTATCTTTAGTTTTAACACATACTTTTCCAGATCGACATTTGATAGCGGTCTATGGGGTAGGGATTCAATTAGTTTTTTGACATATTCCTATGGTTCATAAACAATCCCATACCTGAACGATATGGTTTCAGATATAATCCATTTCCTCTTAGTTTTAAAGTGGCGCCTGTTTTTTCTGCATTTGCCTTCTTCACTTCTTTGATGGTGCGAACAATGCCGGCGACGCCACCTGCTAACGAGCCTAAGGCTGACAGACCAGCAAATATTGGTATTAATGGTAATACTCCACCAGTTTTAGGAATAGGAATAATCCTAGGTGTGCGAACTTTTCGTTTACCACCTGCTTCTTTTACTGATTTGCGGGCTGCTGTAACGGCTATTTTCGATGCATTTAGAATATTCATTTTCTTTCCACCACCTCTTAGCAATTCTGCTCGAATCGGACGTCGAACAGCAGAACCAAAAGCTACTTTCTGCACACGCACCCGCTTTCCAGCACGTCGCTTACCAGCTCGCCGCTTCCTCTTGGTAATTTTTGATCTACGACCCTTCCTTTTGCTTGATGACACACCCATACCAAAACGTTGCTTTGTTTTCATAATGTTTGTTACCAACCACGCAGCACTCTTTTCACCAACGCTAGCGTCTGCAGATTTCACTCGTTTCCAAGCACTTTGTTCCAACTCGTAATCTGCTTGGTGCCGCTCACTTAAATTGTCTCTATTACGTAAGTAAGCTAAATCGTGCTTCTTACACGCCACGTCTAAAGGATTAATTCCTTGATCACCTCTTTTCACACGTTTAATCACTTTTGTTCCGGGACCACAATATTGATAACCTGGGATATGCAGCTCCACCGGCAGGTTATTAATTAAGGAGTTAACAAAGCCTCTTCCAGTCTTAGTCTGTAAACGAGACGATCTACTTCGTCCGGTGATCAGCATCTGAATGACCATTTAAGTGAAAAGTTTGCTATAAAGTATTGATTTTATCAATATGCGGATAGTACATTTGAAACAAAAATTCCCCATCGATAATCTCGATGAAAAAGTTGGGTGTGGACATGAACAGAAATTGTTAAGGAAACACGGTCCTTTGCTTCCATCATCCATTCGTGGAATAATAATTGGACCTTCGAATTGTGGCAAAACCAATGTTATGATTTCACTACTTACTCACCCCTTGGGTCTTCGTTTTGAAAATGTTTATATCTACTCCAAGTCCCTACATCAACCAAAATACGAATATTTGAGGAAAATTCTTACACCCATCAAGGGCCTTGGTTACTATGCATTCAGTGATGCTTGCAATATTGTGGAACCATCGGACGCAAAGCCTAATTCGATATTTATATTTGATGATGTTATGTGCGAAAAACAGGATGTCATAAGATCTTATTTTTGTATGGGACGTCACAAAAATGTGGATGCCTTTTATTTGGCTCAAACATATTCACGAGTTCCTAAACAGCTTGTGCGAGATAATGCCAACTTTATTATTATGTTTAAACAAGATGAAATGAATATGAGACACGTTTTTTCCGATCATGTATCACCCGACCTGAATTTTACACAATTTCAGGAAATGTGCTCGAAATGTTGGGATAATAAATATGGATTCTTGGTTATCGATAAAGATAGTGATGTAAATTCGGGAAGATATCGCAAGGGACTTGATAGCTATATATTTGTTTAACAGTGATGAATGCATTCATTTCATTGCTGTTCGGTAGTTTGTCAACACCATGAATGAAGAAATTGACTTAAAACGAAAACTAGTGGAAACGACCAATGCTGTTCGAAAAAAATTTAAGCAATTCAAGGCGGCGAAGACACAAAGTGCGCTCGACTTGGATAAATTTTACGAACCAATCACTAAACCACTAACATCTATATCTAATGTAGTAAAGCAACGCCAGCAGCAGCAGCAACCCAAAACCCAAGGAAAGCAATATAGTCGTAGTACTAGCACAATGGAGGAGCCTGAGGAAATATCCGATCACATATCATCATTTCAATCGTCTACACCGCGGATAAGCCGAAAAGCTCACATCGATACAACACCGAAACGTGATACCAATGTTACATTGTTTGAGACACCTTCCCCTTCAAGTTATACAAGTTCACCACCGCTTGACAAGATTCAAGCGTACTTAAATGGCTTAAAAAATAAGCCATCTCAATACGATACCATTTATGGTGTACATTTTGGTAAAAAAAAACCGAATCACCTTAAAAGATATATTGGTAACCTAGAAGTGCGTTTTCCAAATGGCAAAATTTCTTTATATAAAAACGGGAAAAATGTTGGTGTATTTGATGGAACGCCTCAACTTTACGATTTGCTTTTTTTAAGAAATCCACCATTTCTAACACAACACGATAAAATCGATGATGGTGTGCTACAGAAATACACGGATATTTTAGAACTAACTAGTGCAGCATATGAAAATTATGACAAAAATATGGGTCTACGAGAAACCAGATTAATGAAATATTTGCATATTATAAAACCACTACTGATGCCGGCGGGCACTAAATCAGGTGGTGCTGTTGTAAAAAATAACATCGCTGAAAAAATAAAAATACCCAACAAGAAACTACTTTCTTCCAAATCACCTCAATACATTTATTGGAATAAACCAAAGGAGTTGGTTGATCGCTTAAGATTGCTGTGGAGTTCAAAATTAGCTGGTAATACTGGGCATGACAATGAGATTATGTCAATTGTTGAGGAACTTCGTGAAGAACAAATAATATATTAAATTATGTACCTTGTTTCCTTTGCTCAGTGTCTAATGAGACGTGTTCGCTTCGCTACAAAATATGGAAGCAAGCAGGGGAAAAATTGAAATTGTTAATGAACTGCACCGGACTGCTAGAAAAAACTTTATTAGAAGGCGGACGATCATTAAAGGATACAAGGATTTATGGCAAATAGATTTAGCGGAAATGCAACAATATGCTGATGAAAACGATGGTTATCGCTACATCCTTGTATGCATCAATTGTTACTCCAAATTTGTGTACACCAGAGCAATCAAAAACAAGACCGGTGCTGAAGTGACCAATGCAATGAAGAGTATAATTGAAGAGGCATCGTATACACCAGACAATTTACAAAGTGATCAGGGAAAAGAATTCTATAATAGTCGCTTTCAAGCCCTTATGAAAAAATTTAATATAAATCATTATTCTACATTTAGCACGAAAAAGGCGGCAATTGTTGAACGTGTTATAAGAACTTTGAAGAGTGCATTATACAAACAATTTTCGACTAGAGGTTCCTACCGGTGGGTGGAACTATTACCATCAGTAACAAGCGTCTATAATAACACAATGCATCGCACCATCGGCATGAAGCCCAAAAATGTGTTAGAAGATACCGAAATTAGGGCATACGATTATTTAAAGGTTAGACCGAAGAAATATAAATTCCATCTGGGTGATATAGTTCGCATCAGTAAATACAAATCCATATTCGAAAAGGGGTATACACCTTCATGGTCAACAGAACTCTTCAAAATAGTAAAAAGCAACATCACAAATCCACCTACTTACATACTGGAATCATTAGAAGGTGAACCGATTAAAGGTTGTTTCTACGAAGCTGAACTACAAAAGACAACCAACCCAAACGTATATCTTGTTGAAAAAATTCTTAGAAAACGTCAGAAAAATCACATCGATCAATTGTTTGTAAAATGGTTGGGTTTCCCTAATCAATTTAATTCTTGGATAGATAAGTCTGATATTGTTTAAGTACTTAATGTAGTTTATAAAATATTTTTCCAGAAAATAGATAACACTTATTGTAAAATTAGCACATGTATCTTTTATTTTAATATTTCCCTTCCCAGATTGGTTTAAATAATAAGGTAAATAAACAATCAAATCGGTTTATTATCATAAAAGCATTACAATAAAGACCTTAAGAACTAAACTTAGGTGATTGCTATAACAATACAATTACCAAAGTATTTTGTTACTTTTTCCTTCTATTTATCATGATAAAACCTTCTGTCTACTTTCCGAATGTAAATTCTGGATGAAAATTTCTATCAACTTTTTCTTTAGTTTTCTGTACTTTCTCCTTTAAGTGATTTATTTCTTCATTCAATACAGCGAATCTCCGAGAAATATCTGTATTCAATCCTATGATTTTTCGCTCAAAAAATTGTATAACATTCTTACTAATTTCGTCAGCAACTTGTATGCGCAGATCTGATAATTTCTTAACAATTACAGCAGTTAGTTGTATACGCAGGAGATCACGTTGAGTGAGAACATATTCTTGAGTAGCAGCATCATTTGGTTTTTTAGGTGATGCAACATTCTCTAGGGATTTTCCTTGCATATCATACTGATCATCGAGAGTAAGCCTGAATCCATTTCCAGGTGGTCCACGTAAAAACCGACATTTTTCATTGGTTTTCTTACGTCCAAACTTATCAACTGTGCTGTTACTTCGACTCATCCTTAACTTAAACTAAACTAATTTGCTATTTTACCTTCTACTTATATAACTTCATAAGGTTTTCATCTTACAAACGCTTATATAGGGTTTGTTATGTTGGGAAAAATAAAACAATGCTTTTACTACAAACAATTTATTTCCTATCGGTTTTATTTATATATATTAAACCATAACATTTATTTTTAAACATGACCATTATTTATAATAATATATACATACATTTATATATATTATATATTATACTGGTTTATGGAAATACAGTTCAGAACATGTTTTTACAAACAAAAGTTGTTCGAATAAGTAATTTTACTTTTCTTGATCTTCTACTTTGTCCATTATTTCACAACCATTTGCACCATCGCTGCGGATGACTACACCATCTTTTACGATATAAGTAATATCGTCGGGATCCACATAATCAACCAAATTAAATTTTGTTACCAAATCACTTGCTAGATCTGGTATATGAATGACAAACTTGGCAAGATCATTATCAATCATTTCAGCACAAAATTCACTCAGGTTTATGGATCCGTAGAGATATTGTCCACATAGATGCGCACCAGCCATAAAATTGATTGCATCACGCACATACTTTCTGTACTGACAGCCAGTTGAATCCAAACAGGAACCATCAAACATTGAAAACTGCAGTATATCTTGAGCCATACGTCTTAATTTGCATGCTAACCAACTTATATACGTATCTTGTTTTTCAGCAACATTGTCACACATCTACAATAGAATAATGAGATTGTGATTGTGTTTTCTGATACTAGGTACCTATTACACTTTTCTTAGATTATCAATTAAAATTAAAAATACGATAAACTATATATTAAAATATTCTTTACACAACATTGTTTATTCTAAACACCCAAAATTTAATAATGCTCTAGTATTACCCCCAGAAAATACATGTGAGCTTTGCCCCAAATATGTTAGGGTAAATTTATCACATGATTTATTCATTATGTCAACAGTTGCCTCTGATAATGTTTCAGCAACACGCTTGGGTAAGAAACTTTCAAATGTTACATTATGTGTTTTATCATATAAAGTAACAACAATACTTTTACCAAAACGTGTTGAAACAAATATTATCTGTTTTATGATATAAATTTTTCCCACTGTTAGTGTTGAAATTTTTCGGTGCTCGAGAAATTCAACATCCTTGTTTATCATATTATTAATTTCAGCCAAAGTCTGCTGTGAAATACTCATTATTGAAATATGTAATAAAATACCTTTAATAACTTTCACAAAACACACCACAAACACAATATTTCTATTCAACTTTCAAGGCAACAGTTATCAATGCCTGTGTGACTATGCGGCTCTGTAGGAAAGGGACCTTTTTATAGGATAAATTTTCGAGGTAATGGAGGGGGAATAATACCACAAACAATGCACGCTCAAGGTCATGCAACATCAAGGTCATAAAACTTCAAGGTACATTTTCAAGGTCAAGGTGATACCAACACCTGCGTTCAAGGTCAAGGTCATATGACGTAAATTTTCAAGGTCAAGGTGATACCAACACCTGCGTTCAAGGTCAAGGTCAAGGTGATACCAACACCTGCGTTCAAGGTCAAGGTCATGTGACATCATTGAACACCTGCGTTCAAGGTCATGTGACGTCAGAGGAGTGGGGGGTGACAATGAAAGTGTATTAATCCTCTACTGTAATATACTATTAAAATTGTTGTTTAAGGACTTCAATACATTACCCACCCTCAGAAAATGGCAGCGTTTAACTCTTTGAACCATCGTTTGTTCACTATCCTACTCTTACCTTTGGAATTTGAGAGGGAAAAGAACATCATATTTCAAATTGCGTGTAACAACGGGTACGAGATATCAGTTATATCATGTAACTTTAACAATTTTAAGCAAGGAATTAAAAGACAGACAACTGTTTGGTGGTTGTCTTAACCCTTTAAGAAGCCTCTTAAAGGAAATAGGTTTCGGATGGAAATAAAGGAACCGAGGCGAGGGCTTATGGAACTTTCCCAAGTAGCTTTCAAACGACTGGTATTTTCGAAAGAATATATGAAAGAAAAAGAAGCATCCTTGTACCAACTCGTTTTCTTGGATGAAACATGGATTTTTCAGAATGGCAGCATTGGTCGATCTTGGCAAGATGAAAATTAAAGAAGTGTTAGATCTACTAAAGTTGATGGTAAAAGGTATCATGCACTAAACAAATATATAAACTATGGGAAATTTGCCTAGGTAAAACATATATTTCTAGGTACATAATACTTCATGCTTATAGGGAAGATGGTTTTGTTGAGGGCGCAGAGGCAATTTTCTCTTCTAAAACTAAGCTGAGTGAATGAAAACCAATAATTGAAAAATCTAGCAAAGCCATATATGACTCTAATAGACAACGCCCAGCATGTTGTTAACAAGAATACCTAACACATCATGGAATAAAGCTGCAATTCAAGAATGGTTAACTACTAATAAAATTAAATTTGATTATACAATGTTCAAAGCCGAACTTTTACAAATCGTTAATAGGTTGGTACAAGATGTTCTGTATGCCTATGTTCTTTTTTTAACATAATATTCCTAAATATTAAACTTAAATTCCTTTCAGATATAAGCCACCAAAAAAATATTTATAACCTGGCTGAGCAATATGGACATAAATTTGTGTTTATTTTTATAAATTTATCTGGTAATCATGAAAAATGCAAAACCACTGTAATTCCCTCACTTGGGTATTTTGATTACAAGCTGGCAACACTACCGATAACTGACGTCACTCGAGGGGTACGACGTGCAATGGAAATTGCTTTGCAAATAGTATAGAAACATAATGTATTAACAGCTACAAGTATTAAAATTTAATTCAGGTAAACTTAACCACAACAAAAACTAATCTGTCACAAATTAATGCAACACTTAAGATCCAAGAATCAGTTTTAACAATTCTAGCAGGATGTTTTATTCATAGCCATTTTTATAAACAAGCAAAGGGCCAAATTTTGCACAAGTCTTTGGATTTGTTGTCAGCGGGCCCGTCTCTTGTTGGCACTAATACAATAAGTAGAAAAAGGGGTTGGTTTATTTCGGTTCCTCCGCTTTCCATGATGATGACCTATATTTTTGCTTTCGACAGAATGAAAAGGGTGATGCCTTGAGGGTGTGATTTTGTTTGTTTATGTTTTCGATTTTTTGTAACTTGAAGAAAACGAATTTACCGATTCTTTATAATGGTTTTTGTAACCTTCAACCAATGTATAGCATGCTCATGTTAGGGTACAATATTTACATAAATTCGGTTGCATATACACGAAAAATAAAATCAATTATTGACAGAAGAAGACCAGGCATTTGATAGTATTACCAACATCAAATTTAGGCATAATAAAAAGGCAAGCGGCTATACTCTGTTGCTTAATGCGAGAGAGTAATAAAATAAATTTGCAATGACAAGGCCCATTAAGCAGGGTGGGCAACTTAAAGGTTGCACTGTAAATTTCAGGTAAATTGCAATGATAGTTTTTAAAAACTCCGTATTTTAGATATTTAGGACCTATACACCCCGCATCGATCATAAATTAGGGTCACCCTGAATGAAAGTAATGTGACGGCGGCGTTACTAAAGGTAGTTTATTAGAATAATAAGTATAAAAATAATTGTTCTCGATTATAATTATAGAGATAGGCAGGTAATTGGTATAATATAGCAGTAAAATTGGGTTAATTTAGTTATATTCTGACTTCTAACAGTAATCATCTGAAGTACGTTTTATCAAAGAAAATAAATGGTTTTGGAGAATTAAGCGAAATTACTAGCCATGGAGGTAAAATACTTACTTCTAGTATTAAACCAATTTAAATTTAAAGAACATAATCGGAAATTATCTTCGGGAGAAACGAAGTAGAGGTGTATTAAAGATGGGTGTAACGCCTATTTTAAAACCATCGGAAATTCATCAAGTCGAGTTTTAACTTATTAAAATCTAAACCATTTACACGAACCGGAGTCACAAAAATATCTTGTAAGGGCAAATATTGACTACATTAGCCAAAAGAAAAACAGAAACCTTATAGAAAAACCAGCAAAAATGAGAAATGCATTGACGGAAAAAAACCATACGAATGCTTTCACCATAAGAGACTTGGACTAACGGAAGAAATATATCTACTGTGCTCAAAGGAAAACACTACCAGTACCAAACTCAATTATGGAAGTTAGATACAGCTATGGATGCAAGGGATCTAAAACTAAATAGAGGCGAAGACTTTTTAAAAAATGATCAACTTAGTGATATTTTCGTGCAATTGTCATTTAGATTATTATTTGTGCACGTCAGAAATTCTTTATAGGTTATGGAACTTTACTTACTGTACAAATTTATTCAAACGATTCTTCAGCATAGAAACATGGAATTTTTAACGGACACTATTATGTTCCTTTAGTTCTCTGTTCATTAAAAGGTAAACGTAAAGAAACTTATAGGTTATTATATATTAGAGTTATGTAGCAAAAAATAATGACCGCCAGTATGGATTCCGTAAGTCTATATAAACAGGAGACCTTCTCGCTAATGTAACTCACATTTGAAATAACGCAATAGAACATCATGGGGAGTCCCGGCCGATAGCACTGGACATTTCCCAGGCCTTTGACCGAGTATGGCATGAGGGGCTCCTAACTAAATTGAGAGCATAAGGAATGCCGGTTCAGTTTTGTTTATGGCTGTCAAGCTTTCTTAAAGACCGTTCTCTAAGAGTGGCGATGGACGCATTTCTTTCAGACACATTTAACATCAACGCCGGAGTCCCACAAGGTTCTATCTTGTCGCCCACCCTCTTTTTACTATACGTTAACGATCTTTTTTACAAAAGTAAAAATCCTATATATAGCTACGCTGATGACAGCACACTCGTTTCATCTTTTACTTTGGATGCTCGGACATCGGCCGCTAGTCCACATCTCTATAGGAAGCAAGAGGTCTCACATGTAAACAAAGACCTGGAAAAAATTCTGTCTTGGGCCGAAAGTAACTAAGTAGAATTTAGCACTAAAAAACTCAGGCGGCAGCTTTTTCTAAAAAAGTTAATGTTGAAGAACCGGATATAGTCATGGCGAGACACTCGATTCCCTTGGCTTCATCGATTCGTTTATTGGGCGTCAATTTGGATAGTCATATGTCTTAGCATAGTTACGTTGCGGCCATTGCTAAGGCAGCCTCGCAGAAGCTTGGAATTATTTTCCGAACTAAGAACCGCTATACACTCCAATAACTTTTGATGCTCTATAAAGCAAAAATTCGACCATCGCTGGAGTACTGTTCGCATTTCGCATATTTGGGGCTCTGCTCCTAAACATACCCTGAGATTGCTAGATTCCATTCAAAGAAGAGCCATTCGCTTGATCGGTGACCATGGACTGAGAAACAACCTGGAAAGCCTTAAATGTTAAAGGTAGGTTGGCGACTTGAGTCAACTTTACAAATATTTTCATGGCAAGTGATCAACTGAGGTTGCCCGCTTGATTCTACCCAGAGCAGTGCATGGTAGAAATTCACGACGAGCCACTGCAGCCCACCCCTACGTGCTTTAGCTTAGTGTCCCTTAAACGACACTGTTTAAAAATTGTTTCATCTGGAGAACGTCATCACTCTGGAACGACCTCCCTGAGAACATGTTCCACAACGAGTATAATCTTAAAATATTCAAAAACAACGTGAATCGTTCCCTGCGCACACACACCGCTCGCAGAGCGCCATAAGGGATTACTCCTACAGTGCTGTGGGTTTCAGTTGACCCAAGCGTGGTATTGTCAAATACAAAAGCAGGTACTGAATACATCTTACAAAGACAATAAGTAGGAAGTTGGAAAGTGGTGGGATTATTATACCTACTTTGTAATGTTGAAAATTTGGGAATTTTTTCAGAAATAAACTGTTCAATTGCTTTTTCTCCCATAACTTTGTTTTATTTATTTCATAATTATTAGTAGTACGTACTTACTCTAATTTAAAAAAATGAGATTTATATTATTCTTAAATTTAATTAATTTAAAATATTCATAGCACGTCGATGGATGGTCTTTGTCAAGGAGATTTCTTCCACCTTCATAATTCTCGTAGTAATAATTTGCGACGGAACTAAATCCTGACTATAATAACATACAAAAAATAGTATATTATTAACCAAGGTTTAGACAGCCATCATTATTGCCCGAGCGGCAAGTCTAAATCACGAGGAGCGGAGCGACGAGGGATTTAAGACGCGAGGGCTACAAGCTGTCTAAACCGTGGTTAATATAATATTTTTTTCGCTACTACAAACTTTTAAAAGACATTTATCTTTATAGTATTAATAATTATAAAAAATGATGGGTAGGTATAAGTATATTTTTTAATCAAGTTACCTGCGCTTTGGAATTGGCAAAATATTTTGTTGTTTTATCAGGTGGCTTTGTTAATGTCAATTTTTGTTCATTTATGTCATCAGATTTCACGAGTTTTCGGTTTTTTTTAAAAATGAGCGAAGAAAATTTTAGTGATATTATTATGTGTATGTAGAAAAAATGTTGATTTTATCGATATTTTACAATATCAAGTAATCTAATATGTATTGATAATTATCTGGTTGCCTATTCACATCCATGTTTATGAATTCATGTTGTAAAATCAAAAAATCAAGTTACCTGCCTTCAAATAGATTCTTAAAGATCGGTCAATAATGGATTTCAATGCCTTATTATTGACCATGGTCAATAATAACTTATAAGGTAGAGAAAAACGATTTCTAACGTTAATAATCGGTCAATAATGGCGATGTTATAGGTTTGTAGTGGAAAAAATCTGTTATAATTTCTCGACATGTTAAAGTAGTGTTTACAGTACTAAAGCTAGATTCATAATTTGACGATGGCTGGAACTGGTTGACGTTTGACGGTTGCAGGTATAGATAAACAAATTGCTGTACCGTTTTTCGATTTATAGATTTCTGGTCCGGCGCTGGTTGATGGAGGCTTGACGGTCGAGATGGTCATCTTTTAAATTTGTCTGTTCGCTGTCAGGAGTATAACCAATCATGTCGTAGAATGATGTCACGTGGCTCAACAGCTGGACGGGACGTACGTCACATTAGGATACTTCTTTGGACCAGTATTTGTGATTTGAACAGTCAGCGACTTCTCATCCATAATCCATGGTAACTTAACTTGTAAAATTTTTAACAAATCAGCAATTAAAATTAAAAAAAAACACATTTCAAAATAGTTACCTTAAAATAACCTCCTATGCCCAACGGTCAAATTATTATAGTTATTTATGTATTAAGGGCATTATTAAGATGTTTATGCCTCCGAGGGCAACAACCTTACAAAACCGAGGGCCTTTGACCCTCGGTTTTGTAAGTTGCCCGAGGGTATAGACATCAAGTAATGCCCGTGGTACATACAATATTTTATGTCCTACTTCAGATAATTCCAAGTTAAATTAAAAGAAAATTCAAAATCACGAAAGGTTTTTTACCTATATAGTTGCCAAATAAACAAAGGTTATAAATGTTCATTGTTGTGCTGTGTCAAAGTCAAAACTGAAATTCATATGGATAATGGATTTTCCGTTGATTCCGGATAGAATTGCTGTGAATGCTGCCAAAGCTTTGGATAATCTTGTCCCAAAGAAGTCTAAATACGCCTATGATAAGGAATACCAAAGGTTTGGGGATTGGATGAAAAATAATGATGTAAAAATTATCAACAAGACGGTGCTACTCGGATATTTCCAGGAATTGGTATGTTAAAATTGCTGTTGTAAATTATATTAAAATACTAATTATGTATATCGATTATAGTCTGAAACATTCACTCCTAATTCCCTATGGACGAAATATTCAATGTTAAAGAAGACACTAATAAGTTAATAAAAATATGGACATTGCAAAATATTACAAGTTAGGCCAGTATCTAAAGCAAGCATCCAAAGGATATGAAGCGAAGAAATCGAAAATTTTGACTCGAGAAGATGTGCTGAAATTCATCCGTGAAGCTCCGAATGATATTTTTTTGATGTACAAAGTGGCTCTGTTATTTGGTGTATTTGGTGGGTGCTGCCGCTAAGAGCTAGTTAATATGTTGGTTGAACATATAGAGGATAGAGGATCCGTAGTAATAGTTAATATTCCCGATACAAAGACCGATAAAAAGCGTGTCGTTACAATTATTGATGAGAAGGAGATGGGTTGTTTTAAGCTACTGAGAACTTATTGGTCTTTACGGACGAACTGCAACATCAATAGATTCTTTTTGTGTTACCGTAACGGTCGTTGTTTTTCACAACCAGTTGGGAAGAACACCATAGGCAAGATTTCTTCCATTATGGCAAAATACCTGGGTCTAAGCGATGCGGACAAATATACTGGTCATTGTTTGCGCAAAACCTCTGCAAATTTGTTGGGGGACGCGGGGGCAAACAATGACCACATTGAAAAGACATAGCGGTTGGAAAAGTTCAGCTATGGTTAAGGGATATTTTGAAGACAGTATGTCTTCTAAAAACAAAATTTCAAAATTAATAGCTGGAGTACCATCAACAAGACGATCAACATCAAAAAACGTTCAATCATTGTCAATTTCTGTTACTGAAAATCACGAAATAATAGAAAACATTGACTTATCAAAAGCCGGTAAATTCGTTTTTACTGGGTCTTTTCATTTAATATAAATGATAAATAGGCTTTTTCGTTAATAAAAAGTTGTTACTTTGATTTTCCTATTTATTTCTCTTAATGCCCGGGGGCATTAGAAACTTCCTTAATGCCCTAGGGTATTATACCCTTTAAAGTGTCTGGTAAATATGGTATTATGAAACAATAACATTCGAGTAGGACATAAATCCTATTTTTAGAGGGGCCACCGTCACACAGACCGTCAAACCTCGACCAGTACCAGCCACCGTCAAATTATGAATCCAGCTCAACCCTTCAAAAACAGGGTTTTCTTACTTTTTGACCCTGACAATTCTTTATAAATTATGACATTTTCTAATTTTCTAAATAGATAAAAACAGTCCCAAATTTTTTAATGAAATTCACGGTTAACTTATAATTAAATTAACTGAATTATTTGTATATTTTTGCTATTTCGGTATACATCACAGGGATTTTTTTGACTTGGTTTTTTCGTTTACTGTCTAATTGTGTCCCTAAAATTATAAAGAACATTAAATATGCGTAAAGTCTAAAGCAAATCAAAATAAACCAGCCAGTTTACTCCTTTGAATTAGTGCCAACAAGACATGACAGGCTGACACGGCTGAAGCGATGTGAAATGTTTCGGCCTCCCTCCAAGCGCTAAAGTGGTCATGAATTAAACATGCACTTAAAGAAGGTCAGAAATATATCTTGGCTCTGAATTCCTTCAAGATTTTGGCTGTACGGTTTGCTTCTGACCTACAAATGTCAATCGACACGTACAATGTTTTCGATTTGCGAAGAGGGTGCAGATATCAGATTTCATATTTTTTATTACACAAGTGATACAGAGTGGTGTTTTAAAAATATAATATGGTTCCTTGGGTGGTGGTAATACTACACCGTAGTTAAAACAATACTAATTATCGCGAATACTAGAAACTATTAGTAATTTTAAAGCAGTTTAGGAGGTATTTTAGTGAAATTACCCAACTATCAAAGTCACATATATATAACCAATACACTGTGGGCCAAATTTATTTGGAACCCAATTTCACTCTAAATAACTTTTGCTATATTTGTCGGATTTTGGTGGTATTTTCTGTGAATATTAAAGGGGCCTTTCCTTAATAATTGTAGAACAAATATCCAATCACTATGTACAGGGGGAGCCAAGTAATAAGAAATATTTGTTATCATTGCCTTTGGGGCTGTTGCAAAATTAAATGGTTTACTTTAAAACTACAAAAATTATTTAAAATTATTAAGAGACTATCCGAAAAGAGGCTCTGGAGAAATTGTTCTAGAAGCTTTAGGTTTTGTATTAAAAACGTATTTTTTTTCGAAAACTTTATTAAATAATAATACCATACAGCTTTATTAAATATCAAATTAACAGAGCAAAAATGTAATAAAAAAAAATATTTTTCAACAAGTTTACAAGAAATTATTGTGAATATGACCACCTTGATTATCTACAACAGCTTGAAGTCTTCGGCGCCATTGTCCAATTGAGTTATTAATAATTTCTTGATTATATTGTTGCCAACAGTAGACTATTCTCTCTTTAAGCTGATCAATCATATTAATTCGAGTATTTTTATAAACTTTTCCCTCTAATGTCCTTTAAATGTTATAGTCGACGGGGTTTAACTCCGGGCTATTTGGAGGCCACATGTTTGGTCAATAAAATCAGGACAATTTTCCTGCAGGTATCTTGCAGTACTTCTTGACGTATGGCTTGGTGGGCCATCTTGCTGAAATGTGTAGTTGTCGCTAACTATTTCTATTTCTCGAAGCATACCTTCTAAAATGTCCCGTTGATAAACTTCGGAATTAATTTTTACTCCAGAGCCAATAAAATAAATTTCAGTTTTTCCTAGCATCGATACAGCCAGAGAAACCATAACTGACTTAGAAAAATGATCTCTGGGAACCAGAATATGTTCCAGTGGTATCTCCGATTTTCTTTGTACATTAGAATATACTCTGTTGTTCTGAGAATTTTTTGGCTGGCGCAAAGAAAAAACTTTTTCATCTAAGAACCAAATTCTTTCAATATCATCCCGTCGTCTAAATCTTCTTAATAATGCTTGACATCTTTCTACTCTTTTATTCTTAACATCATTTGAAAATTTGTGACAGTATATTTTTTTAAAGGGTCGATACTTCAAATCAATTTTAATAATTCTTCTTACCGATGATCTTTTAATAGTAGTCGGTTTTGTTATTTTTCTTGAACTTATCGTATTACCGGGTTCGACAGCATTAAGAATTGCCCTAACTCTTTCAACGTTTTCGATACTTCTACCAGTCTTATTTCTTTCTTTTCCAGGCTTCATTTGGAATGAACCATTGGTCTCGAGTAAATGCCGTAGAAAATAACTAACGGTACTTAATTTCCAATTACGCTCTGGGTAACTTTTAGTAATCTTTTTTGCACCATAACCTTTGACTCTTAGAGATGAAATTAAGATTTTATCTTCAAATGACAAATACGAGTACACTATTTTGAAATAAATTTAACACACTGCCAAGTTACTAATATTTACATACTGTTGTCAAGGGATCCAACGGCATTTTTTCTTTTGTTTCATAGGTAACTCGACATCCAATTATTTACGTATTTTTGCTCTGTTAACTTGATATTTAATAAAGCTGTATGGTAATATTATTTAATAAAGTTTCGAAAAAAAATACGTTTTTAATACAAAACCTAAAGTTTCTAGAACAATTTTTTCAGCGCCTCTTTTCCGATAGTCTCTTAATAATTTCAAATAATTTTTGTAGTTTTAGAGCAAACCATTTAATTTTGCAACAGCCCCAAAGGCAATAATAACAAATATTTCTTGTTACTTGGCTCTCCCTGTACATAGTGATTGGATATTTGTTCTAATTAAGGAAAGGCCCCTTTAATATTCACACAAAATACCACCAAAATCCGACAAATATAGCAAAAGTTATTCAGAATGAAATTGGGTTCCAAATAAATTTGGCCCACAGTGTATATATTGCTAACACCGTGTTACAGAAATGTCCCCAGTATCCGGCGTTTTCCGAAACTGCTGGCCCTGCGCAGTTCGCGTGTACGTCAGGTCCGGCTTTAAAATTAACTTAATGTGTTAGAATAGGTATTGATTTATAAAAAAAAAGTAACTATAATAAATCTTGGTATAATATGAAACATAAGAAGATGTAAGGCATCAATTTTCTCGAAGAAGCAATACACTGCAAGAAAATATGAAAATTTCAAGACTTGCGTATTTTGGGGCGTAAATAAATAAATAAGTTGCAAGAAAATAACTTTTTTTTTAAGATTAAAAGTAAGTCAGAACGGGGGTTTTAAATGTTTATAGTAGACTTGATAAACATGTTGCAAAACAAATGTGTAATTTATTTATCATTAATATAATGGTATTTTTTATTTACCAAATAGTCTAAATATACAGGCTGTTCATTTGAAAACTTCCCACCACGGATTTATCGAAAACCACTGGTTAAAAGAAAAAACGCCGAGATATGTCAAAAGATCTGCTAAAGGGGACAACTTTTTAACCAAAAACTACTTCACCCCCTTTTACCCTCTGCCCCCCGGGGTCATCCCCTTAAAAATTTTAAATGACAAGGGGTATCAAGTAATAGCTTGTTTGAAAGGTCTTTCAAAGTGCTTTATTTTGGCGTTTGATTTTTTAAAATCGGTCGATTCGTTTTTGAGAAAATTAGAAAAATTTTTATTTATCTTAATTTGTTCAGATAGAAAAAAAACACACGAAAATATCACTTTTTATTTCAATAAGTGTTCAAAAACCAACATAAACAGCAATTCGGAAGATTAGACGTGGCAGCAACCAAATAGCAACTATTACTATATAATATTTGTGTAAGACTTTTAAAGTGTTGATAAAATATTGCTGTATAAATATCACCAAATACACACTACAAAACAATTTTATAGTTGTTGCATTAAATTGCTTTAAAAGTGTGGTACACAACTTCTATAGAACTCTTATAATATCAAAATGTTTTATAAAAGTGGGCCCTTTTTTATCCTATTAATATCATATAAGGGTATGTAACTGCGTTATAGGAATTATAAGCTTCTATAAAATTTATTGTATAGCAGTTTATACTACCTTTATAAAATTTATTTTGCTAGTTGGGTAGGTACTTCGGGTTGGCAAAACTAACAAATACTGTATTTTTCATAATACTGTTTGCAGTTTTGTATATACTCAAATAGGAAATCTGATAAATTGTTAATTTAAAATTAGTCTAATGTGAAGAAATATCGATAGTACAAAAAATGTTGATAAATATTATAAAATTTGTGAACGGATAGAGGTTGCCAGTTTGCCGTCATTATTTACTATTCACTATATAGTTCAGTAGTTCAATCGTTTATGCATAGATTTAATTAGAACTCCTTTAAAAAAAAATTAACATCTGCCAACGACATTTAAAACATGACAACCTGTACAAACTTTACTACAAAACTGAGAATGACTTGATATTTTACTGCACATGAAGTTACAAGGATATTTTACCGTCCAAGGTAGAATCTAGCTGTAAGCTAATTGGTTCCCCAATAAGCTTTCAGTCTCAGGATCCGCTGTCATGCGAATAGCGGCCATTATTTTTACTGACCAACCACGAATTATTAGAAACATTAGATATACTAGAGTTTTTCATACCGCGGCGGGAATCTGCTCTAAGAAACCTAATTTGCACATTGATATCTTTAAAACGTATCTTTTGGCTTACAATAAAGACTGTTAATCTATAAAAAGACATGTTTTTGAATTTTTTGTACCACTTTTGCGGGCTTTTAGAAGAAGAATGTTTTTAAACTATTAATTATAAGAGGTACTTTTCTTTGTTAGTTTTGCAGGTTTTAAACTGAGTATAGAAACTAGTTAAAGTATTCTTTAAATAAGCATACCATTTTACGTCAGGATTCAATTTATATTAAACCATGTTTCTCAAACAATTTAGATTTTTTTTTATTCGAATAATAAAGTCATATTATAGGTATTTATTGTAAGTATGTGATATAGAAGAGTTTTTGTCTATCTGCAATAGAAGTTCATAGTCAGTGGGGGTAAGTGCACCCCGAAAAATACATAATTGAACTTTGACGAACCAAAAAAAATGATGAATTTTATTTTATCGTCATTTCAAATATAGAAACTGAACAAGTAAATATTCCTTTTGAAACACCAGCATTGAAACTTAAAAACATAAAATTTTAAGAAACAGAAATTTTTTATTTTTTTTTGTTTGTCAGGGTGGCGCATTTGCCCCACCATAATGGGGTCAATGTGCCACCTCAAGTTAAATAGAATACTTGTCGTACTTAAGACGATTTGGGGTGAATGAGCCATACTTATAAATGTACCGTATCTGTTAGACATTAAGCCGATTCACCAGGATTTTTTTGGTACGTTACATAATTGGTAAAGAATGATACAATTGTATGAAATAACACAAGTTTAATACTTATAATAACTACATATCCTGCAAATACAAATTTAACAAAGAGGATAAAAGCATTTTATCAAAGAGAACTTCCGCAGTTGAAAATCATTTTTATATTTTTGATTTTAAGCAAAAGGAAAAGTAGTCCAATGACTACAACAAAGTACATAATGACATTAACCCTAAGTTACATTATAAGCACTGAAATCTGCATTAAAGTGGCATAGTCCTCTTCTATCTGTTGCAGGTAGAGGTAGCTTGTTTACACTCTGGTTTTCTGAGATTAAGCTGATATCATCCACAGCAGGCCAGTTAAAAATATCTTTTATTTTATTTTTAATTCTTAAAAATTTCATTTCATAAACATCAAATTCGCCGTCACTTCCAGTTTTCTCCTCACAGTCATTTTCTACCTTTTTGATTATTTTGCCAACGAAATGCCTTAGAGTAGATTTCGTAAGAAATTTTACTAAAACGTAACTCTTAACTTGTAGAACCGGTATGTCGTCATCCTCTAGTAACAAGTTACTATCATCAAACTCGTCCGAAATTTCACTTGAATCATTTAACATTAAGTCACACTCTGAATCGGTTTCTGAAGAATTAGAGGTATCCTGTGATCGCGCAATATCCTGGTTAATTTTTCTGATAATTTTTAGTTTTTTGGGTTTCTCTTCAGGTTTTTCTAATAAATTTGTAGCCGTTAAAATTTCTTTTAGATGCATTATTCTGAGTATCTTTCTGTCTATTAAAGTATAGGTATAATCTTAAAACAAAAGATATGTGGGGTAAGTGTACCACTGGCGCACTTGCCCCTTAAGAGTTAGTGCATTTACCCCCGGACAGATTTTACGCGGGGTTAATGCGCCACCGTGCCTAAAGGCTGCAAATTACGTGCAATAACCTCAAATATCATATTTCGTGGACATTTGTATCTGATTGAACGAAAGCAGCAATAAAAGCCGATTAACATTATATAATAAATAATATGTAAGGTTGCATATTAAAAGGGACAAATTACCTTTTTCTGGAAGCACTATGGTAGAATTTAAACACAAATTTCGGATGCCGTTACGTATATTTGGACTTACTTTCTTCAGTAACATATTATCTACCGGGAGTGCCTAAAGGAACGTTGATGGATAAAACGGTAATTTTTTATTATTTACGATTTTATGAATAAATGGCGCATTTACCCCAAAAGTGCATTTACCCTAATTGACCCTAGGTATTTAAATAATTCCTTTGTAGCTACTTAGAAGCTTAAAAACTTTGTAGCTTAGGTTAGTTGGTAAAACAACATCATTTTCCCTTATTTATAAAGTGCCTTAAAACTTTAAATATTAAATTTTGAGAGACTGGGTCAAAAAGGCTTCTATTCATGTACCATCGTTCTGTTAGAAATTTTTAAAGTTTGTTTAAAACAAGACTCTATTGCTGAATTCAGTTTACTTAAGGTATAGGATTACTATTTTGGTCCGCCTGCCGTCCGTCAACAATTTTTTTTCATGAACGGTTAGAGGTATTAATATCAAATATTTAGTTCTAAATCTCCATAATACTGTACAGTAGTGTACAGGTGCAATAAAAACATATATACTAATGTGTTTATGTTTAATCAATCATCAAACTGTCCTGTTCACCTATATATACATTTCCACTGGTGTCCGCCTTGTTCTCTTAATTAAATTTAATTTAAATAAACCAATGAAAATAGTCGACAGTGTCACATGAGAAATATCTGTACCGACTGTGGCAGGTGACATTATGAAATACGAATATGGCACGTTGCATCTCAATGTCATTAATCGGCAATGATATTGGATTTCGCGGGATAGGTATATAGTCCTACTTTTTATTTGCAACAAAAACTAACATTTTAGGATAAAAATAATGTGTCCGGAAATATAATTAAATTTGAAAAAAATCGCAATAGTGTTATGAGGAATTCTATTATTTAATGAAAAAATATAGGCGTATGGTCGTTATTTTAGGAAACGGTAGAATATAAAATTCATCAACACGAAAACAGTAAAACTGACACATAAAGGCTACAAAAATGTAGAAATTATTTCTGTATTAAGTTTGAATAAGACCATACACAACTCTTTATTAAATCTTAAATCACAAAAATACACTATTTTCAACCAAAAATACTGCTTCTAAATTCTTTGTGTCCTCATCTCTTAATAAGTTTAAATGTAGAGGAGGGTAGGGCAAGTGCGCCAATGCGATTTTCTTACCATTGGATCGGTTTGGGAGTATCCGGATGTTGTCAACTGATGCACCTGAGCACTAATCTGTTAGTTCAAAATAAACTGTTGACTTAGACAGACGCACGTGGTTAGAATTGGGCATTTTCGTTATAAGCATTTACAAATATTCTAGAACTAGTGAGAGGAAAGAAAGTCAAAAGGTCTTTCTCCACTGATTTAATAAAGAGCAATCAAAGGCTTAATTTTATAATAAAAAATCGTCTACATGTATCGAAGGTAGAGACCTTCATCTTCAGAAAACAAAATTATTGTTGCTGTTGGTATTAGCAGAAAAGAGAAATTATTGGTGGAAGGTGACGTTGATGGAGCTTTAAGATTGGATATTTGAAATTGTATTAAGCAGTGAATGTAATCAACATACTAAAATCTTAAATCAAAATTTTAATTAAAAGTACTTATGAAATATTTGTCACATTTAGTAGGTTATAAAGAAAGATGATGTCCTTTCCATGAAAGTTTCAAGAAGGGATATACAGGGCTGCCCAGAAGTCCGGAATAAAATTAATATAGCCTTAACCTCTAACTTTTGGGGAAAATGCTCAGATACGTCAGTTTCGTTTTATATATGTTCACATTTTGACGTTATTCGTTTGTTTTTTTATGGACATTTGTCAAAGATATGACGACTTCGATCTTTTTTAAAATGGAAACATACAGCTTGTGATACATCATTTGAAAGCTAATATCTCGTACAGTATGCTCATAAATTTTGACGCGATTCTGTCAAGCTATTACAAAATGGCGAGTGTTAAAATTAAAAAAAAAAAAACCCATTTAAATAAACGGAAATGATAAATAATTGATGTTTTTTTTTACCTTTCAAGGTAAGAAATCTTCATTGTTTCACGTTCTGACATTTTGTGACATTATGACTTAACAATAGTTATGGTTTAAGTAAGTATTTGTTATTTATTTTGTCAAAAAAAAAAATAAAAATGTAACGAAGCAAAACAAAATACAATAAAAAGGTGGTTTAACGTGGCAAATGCTGGAAATATCCTCCACCCTCTACTTGGCATGCTCCCAGACGATGGTATAATCCGTCGACGGAATTTCGAATGGCTTCATATCTTCAATATTATTTGGCCTATTTTGGTAAATTTTTTCTTTTAAATATCCCCAAAGAAAATAGTCTAGAGGCGTTAAGTCTGGGGACCTCGGTGGCTATTCAATTGTACCACGTCGTCCAATCCAGCGACCTGGAAATATCTGATCTAAATATCTTCTCACATTGACACCAAAATGCGAGGAGCACCATCTTGCCGAAACCAAATTGTTTCATTAGGTATATTTGGATCTACTTCGTTGGGAAAAATTACAGCTAGAGCAGGCCTCATCTCGAAGGTTAAGAAATCCAGGTACCGTTCAGCAGTGACATTTCCTTCCAAAAAGAATGGCCCTAAAATTCGGTTATTAATGATACCTGCCCATACATTTACTTTCTGGGTCGCTGAGTATGCGCTTCAAATATCCATCGTGGATTTTCTTGACTCCAGAAACGATAGTTATGGCTGTTAACCACCCCGTTTAAATAGAAAGTAGGTTTATCCGAAAATAATATGTTCTGTGGAAAGGGTGGTATTTTTCTGCTTTCAAAAATCTTCCAATAGTACCTCTAGATGTATCATGATTTTGAGCCAATGAAACTCTTGAAACATGCGGATTATCCTGCAGATATAATGCAATATCCAATTTTTCATCGTCGCCTAAAACACGTGGCCGTCCATTCCTAGGCAAGTCCTTTGCTGTGTCATGTTTATCAAATTTGTGGAATATTTTACTAACAGTGCCCTGTGAAATTTGATTTGGATATTTAACATTAAATAAAGTGCACACTTCACTTTGACTTCTTATTTTATCTCCACATTCTAACATTATCAAGACTTCGATACGCTACCTTTCCGTCTTTATTCATTTTGGAAACTGTTTGCCTTTTGCATAAAAGATGTTCTAGATCAGATATTGAGGAATTTAAGTACAGTTCTAAAACCAGCATACGATATTTTCGACTACCCATTCCTAAGACCACTCTTGTGAAACAGTCGGTCTTCTATGAGAGTAAAAAGATTTTTAATCATTTAAGTAATAAGCTAAAATCAATTTTAAACTTTGGCCAGTTTCGGAAAAATGTGAAAGACATCTTATTGCAGAAAGCTTACTACAGTCTGGACGAATATTACAGTGACGTTTTATAGTTGGTTTGTGTTAATTTCATTGTTGTTGACAATGCATTTTATGTTTGTATGGGTGTATGTGCATACATGTATGTATGTGTTGTGTATGTTATATATCTTTATGATATGTTTTTGTTTCTATTTTATTTTCACTTATATTTTAAGGACTTTTTATACTCGCTTTGTTTATAGGAATTCAGTTTTCTTTAACAATAAAGCGTATATTGACTGATTGATTGATTGATTGTGAAACAATGAAGATTTCTTACCTTGAAAGGTAAAAAAATCATCAACGATTGATCATTTCCGCTTATTTAAATAGGAATTTTGTTTGGAATAGCTTGACAGAATCGCGCCAAAATTTATGAGCATACTGTACGAGATATTAGCTTTCAAACGATGTATCACAAGCTGTATGTTTCCATTTAAAAAAAAGATCGATGTCGTCATATCTTTGACAAATGTCTATAAAAGAACAAACGAATAACGTCAAAATGTGAGCATATATCAATCTAAATTGACGTATCCGAGCATGTTCCCCAAAAGTTACAGGTTAAGGCTCAATTAATTTTATTCCGGACTTCTGGGCAGCCCTGTATAAATTGAATTGTGGGACATTTTAATTCATATCGTAATATTTGTTTAAAGGCAAGGAAGAAAGATTTTGTTAGAATTTAAGAGTGAATCTGTAAAAATGAAAAAATGTAATTAGTAATTAGTTAGAATTATTGATAAGGTCCGTACTTACACATTTTGTTGAAGACTTATGACAAAGGTTTAAAACATATTTATCAAAATTTTTGGGGGTACTGGAGACCTAAGGCCCTATCACCCGTAATTAAATAAGTCTCATGTTTTGCAGAGAATTAATCAATTAAGATTGATCAGAAAATTAAAACTTTTTAAAAAACACAAAATATTTAATTTATATACCCTTAAAGATGGAAACAGGGAGACAAACAAAATTAAAAGGAGAACTAAAAACGTATTCTGAATCAATTGGCAGTTGAAAGTTAAACGTTGACAGTTGAAGAACAATATGGTGGATGTTATAAAATGGGGAATGTCAGTATGGTCAGAGAAACGAAAAAGATAAAAAAAAGCTCAATCATAGTCCTTATAGTTAGACAGATGGTCAAACATAAAACCTGTATATAACCTAACTTACAATTACAGCATGATAACAGATAACGAAAAGAGTCCTATTTAAGTGTGACAAAAAACTAAAACACAACCCAACCGTATTTGTTTTAGTTTTATAATGGTAAGAAACTACAAACGCAAGCGAGGCGATACCTACAATGAAGAGACCTTACGAAACGCAAACGCCGATGTAAAGGAAAATAAGCTTTTAAGGTCTTTTTAGCTTCGAACAAATTCAATATCCCTATAGGAGCACTCTTCGATATTGGATAAACAGAGAATTAACAGATGAACATAAGAAAGGAAAATTTCAACCAGTGTTTAACAAAGAACAAAGAGAGGAGCAGAGAGAACCAATTTTGAAGTTGCAACGAATTTCCTATCTTTGACGATCATCTGCAGCTGATTCAGAAATTAAACTACTTGTCGACTCCAAAAATCGAAATGAAAGAAAACCAATAATTGTTGTATCTCTAGTCCCTACATAAGAAATAGCTGGCAAGCGATGTCTTAACCCTCAGCCAGGAATCTCAAGTCAAATTCAACAACCAGACAAAAAAACATATTTCAAGACCACCTGAAAGAAAGAAAATTAATATTACAAATATATCACCAATTCCCACACCAAGAACTTTTGACTCAAATAAAAACGAGAAAAAGCAGAAGCAATCTGTTGGAGATACAAATGAGTGACAAACAAAAGAGACAAATGTAATTAAAATTATAGCGGGGCAAAAGTCAAAGCCAAAGAAAAGGAAGGAAAGAAATGTGAGCGCAGATCTAAAAAAGCTGAGAACGAGGAAGAGAATATCTACTATTTATATTGTGGAAACAAATATGGATTTATGCAAGAAGAATGGATACAATGTGGCGAGTGTAAGCAGTAGTCACATAAGGATTCCACTGACTTTGAGAAAGACTGTAGTGCCATTTTCATAAGTGATCTATGTAGAAATTAGAAAATTTAGGTCGCAGACTAACTTACCACACTAGATGGGACAAGTATGTCTTTTGCAACAAATATGTTTTGTTTTTATATTATTTTTACATGTTGTTTTTTGCTTTAGATTACTGATCCAGTTAATTGGTATCATACCAAAGAGTTAAGTGAAAACGTAAACATATTACTTTTATTTTATTTTTAATATTTTACCACCCTTCAAAGCTTAAGGTCGATAAGTTGCCCCACCCTCCCCTATCTAAGAAGGAAAGTCTAGAAATGCTCAAAGTAATTGTTTGGAGAGACAAAGAAATAAAATATAGTAAGAAACATTCCATAGATATCAGTTTATTACACAATCCAAACCATTGCATTGATTTATTACAAAATCGGAAAATTTATTGTTTCTATTTGATATTTTTATTTTTATTGTAATCTCAGACATAATCGTAAACCGGGCGAAATATAAGGAAATCCCTGACTACGCACAAAGGTATAGAAATTTGTGGCATAAATAATCCATGAAAACACTGCGTCCCTCAGATAACTATCCTAATATGGCAGTAAGAAGTCAAGAAAACAGCAGGATGGGCTTTAAATTTAGGGTCTCAAAAGGACGGATAATATATAAAAATCACGTTCTCCTTTATAGCTTGTCTATTTCGGGATCGGTCGTTTCCTGTTTTTTTTGTACGATTCATCGCAGGTTTAATAAATAATTTAAATATCATTTGCCAAAAATAAATTAAAGAAATCTTCATTTGTTATTCTTATTGCAGTTGCAAATGGGTACACGTTGAACGTTGTCCGCCGCTGTTTTGGCGCCGGCCGTGTATTAATTAAGTTCCTGTACAGGGTGGGCTAAATTGAACAATTTAAAGAGGAAACCCCTATTTCTAAACAAAGATAGAAGAAATCTGATGTCAATGTCTTGGGCTTAATCTTAATGACAAACTTAACCATGAAAACCGCATATCGATATCTATTACCGTTCCGGAGATACCGGGTGTTTTTCGAAACAGCAAATTTTCCGATTCTTTCATACTTTTCAAGCATCAACCGGTTTACGGTAAATTCTTGTATTTTACAAAGATGTGTTTTTTACTATATAAATAAATCCCGACGGCATCCTTATAGCTTCAGATGGAGTAAAACTCCAAGTCATTCTCAGTTTTGTAAAGTTTGTATAGGTTGCCATGTTTTAAATGTCGTTAATAGATGTTAATATTTTTATTAAAATAAGTTTTAATTAAATCTATGCATAAATGAATGAACTGCTAAACTATGGCGAATAGTAAATGATGACGGCAAGCTAGCAAGCTTTGTCCTTTTACAAATTTTATAATACGATCGATATTTCTCCAAATTAAACTAATTTGAAATTAACAATTTATCAGATTTTCTACAATAAAGCGGCAGTGAAGTCGTGACAATATGTATCTATGAAAAACTTTTTGAATTAGCCACCCTGTATATTTTTGTATATTTGAATAGAGCTTCAAATTACCATTCCAAAAATATACCATGCTTGGTGTTTTGCTCAATTCTCTTTGAAACACAGAGGTTTAAGATTCTTTACGTGTAGAGTTTGAAGCACGCACTTTGAACAAGTAGGCTTTGGACGACGCGGCGATATATAAGGTAAAAATGTTTACTGCCAGGTCCCAGAAAACTAAACGAAACAGAAACGACACAAAGCGAAATTCGTGGCCCTGCATTTTCGGTTGCCTACTTGGGGTGGTCATTTTTCAATCAGTATAAACGTCAATCGATTACAGCTGATAGCTGACAAACTGACGCTTGTTTCCTAGTTTTTGGTTTTGATTTATCACTGTCTTTTTGACTTGTCACTTGCATTATAGTTATTTTTGTATTAAGTGCGTGAAGTGAGTGTTTTTTTAATGGCATATGAGAGTGTCAATTTTTTGCCGAGACCGCAGGTCGAGGCGAAAAATTCTCTCGAATGTGCCATTAAAACACGAATTTCACAAACGAAATACAAACAACATTTTTTGTACAACTGAAAGTTTGAATTAATCGGTAAAATTGTATATTATAATAAAAATTTTACCATATAATTTCACATAATCAAGTTAACAGCCCTGTCGTTACTATAGAAATGGTTTGTTGGCACGTTGCTTGTTTTGTTGTCATACGTTGATAGCTGTTCATATTTATTGCAATTTTTTAAATAAATAGTATAAGTACTTAAAATGGATGTAGATTACGATAGTGATAGCGAGATTCCTTCAGATATAGCCGATATAGCAAATTCGGCTATAGCTAACATGTTACCGGCGAAATCAAAATTTATATACGAGAAAAATTATAACCAATTCCGTGAATGGTGCGGCAAGAAAAATATACAAAAAGTGTCTGAAAAGGTACTTATATGCTATTTTGAGGAGAAATCAAAAACTGTAAAACCTTTTACTTTATGGAGTGTCTACTCAATGTTGAAGAGTACATTGAATGTTAAAGAAAATATTGATATAAAGAAGTTTTCAAAATTGGTGCCTTTTATTAAGAACAAAAACGTCGGATACCGAGGGAAGAAATCTAAAGTTTTATCGAGAGACGATATTAATAAATTCATTCAAGAAGCTGATGATGAAACAAATTTACTTTATAAGGTACAGATGATCAAAATTTTGTATTATTTCAGTAATTTCAATATTTTTTTAATTGTAGGTTGCGTTAATTTTGGGAATCAGCGGTGCTTGTCGCCGTGAAGAATTATTGAAGGTAACTATTGATGACATTGAAGATACCGGGTCTATATTGATTGTTAAAATACCGGATACAAAGACCTATTGCCCAAGAATGTTTACCGTTTCAAATTCTGATTATATTGAGATATATCGCAAGTATAGAGTACTAAGGCCGTCCCATACACACAAAAAGAGATTATTTTTAAAATATTCAAGAGGAAAATGTGTTGACCAACATGTGGGAATAAATAAAATAGGGGAAATTCCTAGCTTGATTGCAAAATGGCTGGGAAAAGAATTGCATAAGAGCTACACAGGTCACTGTTTTAGGAGAAGTTCTGCAACTCTCTTAGCCAATGCAGGGGGTAACATGACATCTATAAAACGCCACGGTGGTTGGAAATCTGCCGCCATAGCAGAAGGATATATAGAAGATAGTTTGAGTAATAAAATTGATATTTCTAATAAATTAAATTGTTCCTCTACTTCCAAACAAATCAATATAACTGATACAATTGTGGACTCAACTTTTCAAGGAATATCTAGCGTTTCTGATCAGCAGCAAGGTGGACTAGCTTCGGGAATTAATATTGGAAGCAATTGTTCGAACTTCACCATCAATTATTATTGTAACAAATGAGATTTTTTGGTAGTTGGTAATTAATTAGTAAATTTGTACAAAAAAATTCAATACATTTTTTAAAAAGTAATGTTTTATCGTTTTTTTTGTAAATCATTTTTCCAGTTAAAAAAAGTCTTTTTTTCACTGTTAAAAAAACAAAAGGTTTACGTATCGATAGCGATGAAAAAATGTCAACTTTTTTTGACAGTTGTACAAAAAAGTAATTTTTGCAGTTCTGTGTATTAAAGTTTGCCTAGTGTCAGTGAGATTTAATAAGTTTTTTGTCGAAGCTTTATGTTTTAAATCATATTTAAGGAATATAGTCAGTTCTGCTCCTTCAACGGATGTGTGATATTTCTTAGAACTAGAGACATTGATAGCAACTGCACAGTTTTTCAAGAAGATTTCGTTTATTATTTATTTTAAAGTATTTTAAATAGTGTTTAAGTTAAGGTGGGTTCATTCAGCAAAATATCGTAACATGAAAATAAAATAAGAGATCGATATCTTTTAACTTTTATATTCTTTTTATGTGAAGATCGTTTCGCGCGTGCGTCGAAATTAAACCTTTTATTTTTCGGCAGATCTGTTGGGCTGCCTTTTTATTTAAATTGAAATGTAGTTTTGTTTAGACACTGTATAAATGAACGATTTCATCAGGTTTGTTAATATTTTGCCGCTGATTAGAAAATAATCAATAAAGAATAGGTTATTGGATCTGCATATTTTATTTTAATGTGACACGATTTCTTATAAGATTGAAACATTTTGATTCGCTTAAATATTCCAATAGAGAAATGCGAACCAGGAAGAACAAGAACTGCAGGAAAATCTTGTTCATCTGTAAATTAGACTTTTTTCCAGTGTATTCGTATTCTTCGGCATTTTTAACTTTCTTCCAGTGTACCAATTAGGCAAAACGTCAATGTCATTATTATGTCAGTAAAAATCTGACAACCTGAACATCAAAGGGACCGACAGCTTGTGTCGCTTCTGTTTAGTTAAGTTTTTTGGGGACAGGTGTCAAATTTAATTTAGGCAGTAAAACACATGAGGACTGTTTTTACTACCTACGTCTTAGTTTTCGTTTAGTTTTTGAAATAAATTTGCAATAAAATTTGAAAACTATGAAAGATGGGATATGATATGATGAGCTGCCACTAATGGAACTACTTCACAATGTTCCAATTGTCAACAATTTTTTAGTGGCCAATTTTGGAAATAATTACATAGATAATCAAGGTTCCAATCATTGACCGGAGAGGCCAGTGAGGTCACCAGATCTAACACCAATGGACTTTCAGGAAGGTTGACATACCTTGTTTTTAGATTGCCAACGAATACTAGATAAAATTAGGAATCGCGGTGAAGCAAGGTTTTGCATCTCTCACCCCAATTGAACTGATTAACTCGACAAGAAATGTTGAGAAAAGGTTGCGTGTATGCATAGGGAAACCGGGCGATAATTCAAGCACCTCCTGTAGAGAAATATCGTTCTTGTTTACTATTGTGTGCACACTATTTTTTATGATTATAAATTGCATCCCTAGCATATTGTTTTACACCAAGCCCTTGTAGACACAGACTTTGATCGAAGATAGGAATATTGCTAATGTAAGGAGTATGCGCATAGAAGACCCCCAATTTTTGCTTCGAATTTTGTGGACCACCGACGAGACAACATTTTCTAATACTGGTGAAGTAAATCTACATAATATGCATTACTGGTCAGCAGGTAACCTGAACAGGATTCGAGAAGTCGACAATCAAAGCCAGTGAGGTGTTAATGTCTGGTGCGGTGTCTTGGGGGACAAAATCATTGGTCTGCAAATTTTTAATGGTCATTTGAATGGAAGTATGTACCTAAAGTTTTTTAGAAATGAGCTACCAGGTCTTTTGAAAAACGCCTTTTGAACATCAGGAGAACGATGTGGTACCAGCATGATGGATGCCCTCCCAGTTCTTTTCACGAAGTCAGAAAATTTTTAGACAACATCTACCCAAATCGATGGATTGGTAGGGAAAGCCTGGAAAGGATAAAGAATTTAGTTATGGAAATGTGTCCTACCATGCCAGAGGATACGACTAATCGAATCCGAAACGCAATAAGCAACATTTTACGAGTTAAGGTCAAAAGTGCTGTAAGTACTTAATACTCATCGGAGATTAAATAAATAAGTGCCGAAAAACATTTTGGACATTTAAGAAATTTTACCGCAAGAATAAATATAATAACCAGAAGGATTTCTCTGAATACTTCATTGCGGGCAGCCGTTGACCTTGAAGGGTATTTACCCCGAAATGTTCAAAAAAAGCAATACGGGCGAAGGTACGTTTTGTATTATAATACTTTGCGAGTTTAGATTTAATTTTGTTTCTTCAGTTTTTGCTGTGTGGTTTCAAAGACTTTATATTACCATTTTTGTGAATTTGTTGTGATTTAATGTCAGTATTACCATGGAAGAAGAGAAGAGAAAAACAGAAGATGTTTGCAGATATAAAGATTGCTTAAATAAAACCTACTATATCATGGTACTATGCTCTTTTTGTTATATGCAAAATATCGATTTTTATTGATAGTTTTAACACATTCTTACATTTATTTGACCACAAAATAAAAATACAGGTACGCCTACGGATCAGAGCTATCCAAGGTCCCTCGCTGTCGACATCGGACACAAAAGGTTTTGTTGGGAGATATCCTTCTGGTTATAATATTTATTCTTGTGTTTGCTATGTAATTGTCATTTTTACTGTGTTATTGATATTATTAAAATTATTTTAAGCCACTTTTTGATTGCGAGAACAAATAATAATTAATAAAGAAATTATTAAAACTAAGAAAGTTTAACCCACTCCATTTTCATAACATTCTTAATGACAACGTCAGAGGCAAATCGTTTTTTATTTCCATGACTGTGTTGACTTATTGGCAGCATAACGACAAAATATTTTTTTAAATTATTTTGATACACTTTTTTGGCAATAGGTCGAGAACGAATAAGGATATCGATATTCGGTTTATGCCGAAGCGCAAGCCTCTTTATATTCTTTAAACCGATTCGATTCGAAGAAAGACACCGTTCCGTTTAAGTTTTATCGACGATTTTAGCCCTGTAGCAAAAAACGTCATCTAGCGGTCACTGTAATTAATGTAATGGCGTATTTATTACTCAGCAAAGCAAGGATTGCTCTTTTAAATGCGATTAAGTTTATACAATTCTAACGTAAAGTAAAACACACAATCTGATCCACTAGTTTAATGTAAATTTTTTTATGCCATACATGTTTCGGAGGCATAAACCTCCATCATCAGTGGGATAAAATCAAGTTAGTAGAAGAGACAGGACATTGTGAGAACTGCAAATTAAAGATAGAAAAGAAGTATTAGTGAAACAAGAAAAACTTAAACGACAATAGGATCATCAAGAGCTCGGAAGATGATAGATAAAAATGAGAATACTTAAGTGAGAGAATGATTTATACTTAGGTCAAACAAAATAGTGTTGACTTACCTTGTGTGTTTTTTCTGCGTAACGTACGTTAAAATATCACTCCACTGAGAGATGGACTTCTTCCATAAAATTTATACAATTCTGTTAAGCCACGTCAGAGTTATTAAATAAATAGAAAGCAGTGTTTGGACTTCCCCACCACTTTATTTTCAAAGCAAGAGAACATTATGCGAGACCAAAAATATGCCAAATCATGTATACTATGTACTATGTGCAAATATAAAACTCAGCTTTGAACGTGAATTCTAAAGAAACTTCATTTTTTCTTGTGTAGTAGGTGTATTGCACTTTCAGAGCTCTAAGCATTATGGTTTCCTAGATATCGCTGGTGACCAGCTTTATCAAAATATAGGGTAATATTTATTTAAAGATTGCTACATTTGTACAGATTTAAAATTTTGGTGCATGCCATAAGTACAGCGGAGATAAGTTAAAGTGAGTACCTATTTTAATATTTTGTTCAGCTTGTTTTTAACATGATAAAAAAATATTTTTGTGTCATTGTTTATACTGAGTGATATAGTAACTGTATGGCATTTATCCCCCAAAATGAGGAGAGACGCCACGGCTTATATGATATGTGTTTTACTGTTAGATTTGAACAAGGTACCTATTTACTATTTTAGAATGCCCAGAAAATATGTACTTCCCCCATTTCAATAATTGTGAAAGGGAAATAGTACGCAAAGAAAATCTTAATCAGACAAAATAATATGTATGGAATCCCACATAGTGCGGGAGAGATGGCATTTTGAAACTTGTGATATTTTAATTTCTAGATTTGTATTTTTCTAAAATAATGTCGTAAATTGTTTTTGCCACATGGTGTATAAGAGTAACTGTCCGGCAAAAAATAAACGATTTGATTATATTGCATTTTTTCTTATTCTTATTTCACATTTGCAAAAACTATGACGTCTCTCCCACTTTTACCCTATCATATGTGTAATTTAAAGAGTGTAAAATGAATCGACATCAAAACCATCCTATTCACGCCGGACAGGCCGGATGAGATCGGATATCTCGTATATAGATCAAAAAAAGTGTCCATATTCTCTAAGAGACCTGAATATAATATTGAAGCAAAAGAACCAACACAAAGTCCCGGTCTCAATAAATTTAATATTTAAAACAACTAATTGGTTACATGTTTCGCCTATAAGGCATCATCAGACCTAAAAAGAAGTCAATAATCACGCATTAAAGTAAACAAGTCTACTAGTAAACCCACCTGATACACCAAAAAAACATTTAAAAAATTTTTCAAAAAGAATAAAAATGTCAAAATATAAAACAAAACAAAAAAATAGATAAACGTTACAATTACATCACTACATGACAGTCAGAACTTAAACTAAGAATTGTATATAAACAAAAACGGTATAACAAAAAACTAAAAGTATAAGGTTCGTCAAACAAGTCCAAGGTATATTGAACTGGGGGAAGATGCAGTCACCTAGAGAGCAAACTCAGCCCAAAATGTAACAGCCATCGACACACAGTACGAGCGTACCAAAGTACCGGCATCAAAAACATCAATGTTGTCAATCAAAAGAATTTGGCGGACCGGGGAAAATTTATAGGTTAAACAGGGGCGTGCGGTCCATGGAAGCGATGGAAGCACTGCTTCCCCTACCGCTTTCATAAGACATAAGACAAAACAAATTTTATATTAATCTAAACCTATCCATACAATTAAAATACCCAAGTATTTATTTCTATCTAATTTCCAAACCAAATCCGGCCCTGTATGCATCCCTGACCAACGCAATATTAAATGTATCGAAGAATCGAAGTGATCTCAATACGTGTATACTACACTCTATACGCGTATACGAGTAATAATTAATATGGTCTGCCGTGCCAAGTAAAGGGTAAATCGTTAGACTTCGGTATTTCCTTCGCCGCGATGCGACGCCAGAACGAAGCCGCCAAAATATTTAGTTTCCACGTGTTTGTACTCGGCAGTTACGATTGTTTGTCGCGATTTTTCGCCAGGAATAAGCGCTACACGGTAGAAGATCTGTGACTTGACTTTGTTTATCTTACTTCTTGATTTATTTTGTCATGGAGCAACCAATTGCCGGCCCATTGAGTTCGGGAAATGTAAAGTGTATCTGTTCTGTATGCAAGTTATTGGAAAAAGGATTTTCAACGCTTTTCTTTGATGAAAAAAGGAATATTATTGCAACAGGTAGGCCTACACCAGATTTTAATTTAAAGACAGAAGTGAAGGCGGCTAAAAAATCCGTAAAATTAAATCAAACTGTGAATTCAAAGTAAAAATTTATAGATAGTTTTCTGTATTAGTTTCTGTTATGAAATTTTGTTAACTTGTTTTTAACGACTCTTAGGCAGGGTTGGGTCACTAAAGAATTGGTTTTCGACGGGCAAATTACGTAAAAATTAATAAAAAAAAACATAGGTACCTAGCCATTTAGAAAATAGAAGAAATATTAAAAAATCATAGGTACATAATCACACATTTTTGACAGTAGCTACATGACAGTATTCTACCTGTATTTAAACGTTGAAAAATTGCCAATATTTGGGCGTGGTCCTCAAAAAATTTTTCGCCTCCGGCGGCTTGCCTTCGGCGGGCCTACCGGCGGTGCTTCCCCTTCTTCATAACTCACCGCACGCCTCTGAGGTTAAATGTTGGTCACAGCAGTCCGTTGTTAGTTATTCAAGTTGTTAAAAATAAAATAAGGCTCGAAATTAAAGACCTCATTAACGCAGGTAAGGATAGGGCTCTTTTTAGCTTTCGTTATCTCAAGTTTTTCTAATAGATTTAGTTTTTTACTTTTGTGACATTCATGCAAAACATTAACATTTTCAGATGGCGAGAACTGGTGTTTTGATTCAAGTAGATGGTTCGCAAAAGCAGACTTAGTGTTGGTTATATCAGTGTTCTGGTATTTATTAAATAAGCTAAGATGTTCATGAACTCTGCTGGCGATTCTCCTGCCCGATTATCCAACATACACCGCCGGACAATCCCCACAATGTAGCGAATAAACTCCTGATTTTGAAAGAGGGTCTACTTTATCTTTAGTGTTGAATTAATGTCGCTTAAGAGTGTCACTGGTCCTGAATGCTACTGCGATGTTGTGAGGTTTAAAAAATTTTGCTAGTTGTGAGGAAATGTTGCCGAAATAAGTTAGAGCTCTATAATTTTTGTTTTCCTGTGTATTAGCATGTATGATGTTATAGGTTAGTTTATATTTGTTTACAAACTTATAATAAAGTTTATTGATTAATCTCAAAGGGTATCCATTATTTCTGGCAATCAGTTTTATTATATTAAATTCCTTAGTGAACGCATCTCTAGACAAAGGTAGCTTGAAAAGTCGGTAGAAAAGGGAATTGAAGGTTGCAAACTTATGAGAAAAGGGAGAATTTGAATCGTACTGAATAATGTTATCTGTAAAAGTTGGTTTTCTATAGACTTCAAAGTTAATTCTGTTGTTATTTCTTATCAACAGTAAATCTAAAAAAGGTAGCCCATTATTTTCGATCTCAAGTGTAAATTCAATATTCTGGTGTAAATCGTTAACGAAACTGAGGAAATCTCTTAAATCTGAATCACTGCCATTCCAAACTATACATACGTCATCAACGTATCTTTTATTTGCAAGCAAAAACCCAGCGAATCTACTATTCATGATTTTGCTTTCTAATTCGCTCATAAACACCTCGCTCAAAAATGGGGAAAGACAAGAACCCATTGCCAATCCTGACCTTTGCTTAAACATTCTCTGATTAAATTGAAAGAAGTTTTGTTCTAGAACTGTAGATAATAACAAGGTTAAGTCTGATATTAATAAACTGGGCAAACCCTTCTTTCTTAGCAATCTATCAACTAAATTGACGCAATCAGCTGGAGGGATGCTGGGAAATAAATTCTTCACATCAAGTGATATCAATCTCGCGTCTGGTGGAAGTTCTATATTTTTTATATATTATAGGCGAAACATGTAACCAATTAGTTGTTTTAAATTTTAAATTTATTGAGACCGGGACTTTGTGTTGGTTCTTTTGCTTCAATCTCGTATATAGGATGAAGGTGCCGTTTCACACTCCCCAGTCGGTAGACCGCACGACTAAAAACCGTACGGTCGATGACCGGTTCAAGATGGCCTCTGATACGCCGACAACCGTAAAAAATAGTAAATAAAAAAAATAAAAATTTATACCGAATTCGAAGAGATAAAAAAACGGGTTGCGCTTTTAAAAAAACTATACTTTCGTAATGCACTTTTTGGCACCTTCTGTATATCCAAAAATACTTTTAAACTGTGCAGTTTTGTTAATCCTAGAACCTTCATATTTAATAATTTTCTCTATTTCTAACAACAACGGAGATATCGGTCTTCCACTAATCAGCTTCCATGTAGGTATGTAGTGTGGGATATCCCCTTGAAATATACGAACGAAATTTCCGGACATCCTGTATAACTAATTATTTTATACAATTATAAGTGTATTTAAGACAAGACTAATAAAAAAAAAAACTTAGCAATTCCTCTAGGATCATTCTCATCCTATAGCCCCCAGGAAGTCAGGATAACAGGAGGATTTGATGTAAATTCAGGGTCTCGAAACGATTGATAACATATGAAAATCACGTCTCTCTCTTTATATTTCTAACTAAGGACGTGATGCCCTACTTCTGAATGTTCTTATCTCTCGGCGAGGTGTCCCTAAGGAAGGAAGCAGAATCATCATTAGAGTCCTTTAGGCTATTCTCCTATCATGTTTTAGATAAGCGTGTGTTCGTATTCGTCTTGGTAAAGTACGACTCTTTGTACATAGTTAAAGAAAATAAAAACTATTTTTTCAAAAAATACAAAAAATTCTTCAAGGTGATGATCGCGTATAATATCCTCATTCCGTCAAACTTTTCCGATTTATATGTTACAAAAAACAGGCATATGTCTAGGTTGGTGATAAAAACACTTTATTTCTGTCAGCATGCATAAATTTTAAAATTGTGCTATAGACAGAAGAATAAAAAAAAAGGTATTAATAATGTTTCAAATGAGTCCACAAAATCGCTATATAAATTATTTATAATACTAAATTATCTTTATTTAATAGTAAATACCATTAAACAGTGCCAAACAGAAAAAATATGTTGTAAACACATAATGTATTGTATGTACTGGTTGGCCCACTCTCAACGCAGGATTTCATAGCATCTAAACTACTCAACTTTTTAATATTATATAGGAAGCTATTAGGCCTACAGTTTTAAATTATTTTGAAATATACCGGATGTCCCAAAAAAAAAGATCCATAGCAAAGTTAAATTCTTTTAAATGGAACACTTTACAATATTTTTGGATTCTACATAAAATAACAATTATTTCTTAGTAAGTGCATTATAAGTCTAAACTTTATAGTTTCTGAGATATCGAGTTTTGAAAAATGACATTTTTGAACTTTGACAGCTTGTAGCTTTCTAACGGTACGTCTTAGAGCAAAACGGCTTGCATGTCCCTATCTTACTTCTCTACTACCTTTCGAAAAGTGTCAACTTCCGGTTAAACCGGATATAGCTCAAAAGCCGGAAATATAGTACCACCGGTTTAACCGGAGGTTGGCATTTTTGGATAGATAATAAAAAAGTAAGATAGGGACATGTAAGCCGTTTTGATATATGGCGTATCGTTAGAAAGCTAGACGCTGTCAAAGTTCAAAAATGTCATTTTTCATAACTCGATATCTCAGAAACTATTAAGTTTAGACTTATAGTGCACTTTCTAAAAAATAATTGTTATTTTATGTACAATCCAAAAACATTGTAAGATATAGGGTGTTCCATTTAAAAAAATACTACCTTGCTATGTATCTTATTTTTGGGGCATCCGGTATATTTTGAAATAATTTTAAATAGTAGGCCTAATGCCTCCCTATGGGTGTGTCATTACAAAATATTAAAAAGTTGAGTAGTTTAAATGCTATGGAAGCCTGCGTTGAGAGTGGGCCACCCTGTATGTGTGTATTATGCTACGACCTAGATCAATAAAACAATCTTCATCCATAACCAAAATATCTATGATATACATTCACATTGTACGGTTCCATGTCCAAGACTAAATTTAAAAAAAATTTCTTTCGGTTTTTCAAGTTTTATTAGTTTTATGTCCTTCGGTAGATGATTATAAAGTTTTATGCATTAATAAATAGACACCGTCTTGAGTCATGGCTAATCTATGCCTGGAATATTTATATTCTAAACTTCTTGTCGGATATATTTATTGTCCATCACTATATAGAAAAAAACTACCTACCTACTCTTAAAGAGGAAAGTATGCCTTCCTGAATAAAAATTGAGACACAGTCAAAACTATGCACTCCTTAAATTTTCCTCTACATGACTATCGATAATTTAGAATCATAAAAATTCGAAGGGCTCTGACAAACAACAACCTTTCCTATGTCCCTTCAATTTTCATAGATAATAAGTCCATACCTCATTAGTAGAGCCGATCTGGCAAGAAAAAGCCCTGGAAACAGCAATGTTTTTTTTGAATTTTTTTTTTTAGTCTTATAAAATCGGACTCCCTCTACCACCTGGTGACATGTTTAAACCTACCGAAGACGTTTTTTTTTTGGGAGGGGGGGGGGGGGAAATTGGCATGTGCAATTTTTTTTTAGGCTTAAAAATTAGATTCTTGTCCATAACTTGGTGAGTTCGATACTGACTAAAAAAAATGTTAGATCGTAAAATGGATGGCTCGCGAATACGCATAAACTGAATTTTGTTTCATCAAAATCGGTGAAGCGGTTCTCGAGATATCGCGACTTAAAAGTACAAAAAACCCGTATGCTAAATTTCGCCGCGCGCCGTGTGCTAAGAGCCGTGTTCGGGTTTTTTAGCAGGGAAGAAATTCAGTTAGAGACTCTATTTTTTTTTTCACCGATAGATATTAATGATCTGAATAACGTGTTCAAATTTTGAGTCGATTGGTTAATTAGGGGGGGAGGGGGAGGGCATACCGTAAATAAAATTCAAACTGCTCTAACTTCCGCAATTTTGGTCGAAAACCGCGTACCCCACGGGAGATGACGCATTGGGGTGCCTGCCTTGATTTGGCAAATTTTTTTTTTCAAATTTGCAAATAATGAACAAAATCTGCCCAAAAAACCGAATTTGTTTTTTTTTTTTTAAAGAGAGAATTTCGTTACCTTCAATTTGAGCTCCGGAAGAACTCGATCCGACAATTAGGGATGGAGGGGGGGGACAAACGCGTTTTGCCCCGTAGAAGTGCAAGGGTTAGGGTTAGGGACTTTGGACACGTTCAAGGTATATCAATTCTCTTTCAAGATCTTTTTACCCCGGAGCGCTAACTGCATCAGGGCCTGCACGCGCGCGTGATATGTGTATTAAAACTGATGCGTTAATTCAGCCGCCGAGCAGCGAGATCACAAGAGACAGCAATGCGGGCGCGGAGTGAAAAAAAAGCGCTAGGCTCCGGCAAGGCAACAAAATTCTCTATTCATTTGCAAAAAAAATTTTCTCCCACCCCTTTCCTTCATAATAACAAATCACTTTAAAAAAAAAAAAATCAAAGTCGGTTTTTTGGCCAGAATTTGTTTACCATTTGCAAATTTGAAAAAAATCATTTTGGCAAATCAAAGCATGCATCCTAATGCGTCATCTCCCGTTGGGTACGCGGTTTTCGACCAAAATTGCGGAAGTTAGAGCAGTTTGAATTTTATTTACGGTATTCCCTCCCCCTTCCCCCCTAATCAACCAATCGACTCTCGAAATTTGGACACATTATTTAGGTCATTAATATCTATCGGTGAAAAGAAAATAGAGTCTCTAACTCAATTTCTTCCTTGCTAAAAAAAACCCGAACACGGCTCTCGGCACTCGGCGCGCGGCGAAATCTAGCACACGGGTTTTTTGTACCTTTAAATCGCGATATCTCGAGAACCGCTGGACCAATTTCGATAAAACAGAATTCAATTTATGCGTATTCGCAAGCCCTCCATTTTACGGCCTAACATTTTTTTGATCCGAATCGAACTCACCAGTCACAGTTATGGACAAAAAACCAATTTCTAAGCCTAAAAAAAAAATTTCGCTTGCCAATTCCCCCCCCCCCCCCCCCCAAAAGGTCTTCGGTAGGTTTAAACATGTCACCAGATGGTAGAGGGAGTCCGACCTTATAAGACTAAAAAAAAAAAATTTACAAAAAAACATTGCTGTTTCGAAAGCCACATAGGCGATTTAAAGTTTGGGTAGTACAGCATTTTTTCAGTCTCGGGAAAATATATCTACCTAACATAATCGACATGACAACCCCAAAAGAGCGTGTTATCTAGATATCCAATAACTTAGTGTTACTTTTTAATTCTACATTGCAATCATTTTTTATACATAAACTTTCAGGTTGTTCGAACCGTGATCTGTTCATTATAAAAATAGTTACACTTGTTCTAGAACTATTAATAATAATTAATTTATTTTTGCAATACCATTCATCAGCCACTATCACGAACGCTTGAATAGCCTGTCTAAGGGTGTCTTGATCTTTATTACAAAACATTAGTAAATAGAACTGGTAGAATGACACTTCCCTGGGGTATTCCTATTTGTTACCTACCAGACAGGTATGACTCGATCCATTTAAGTGTTCTTCCTCTTGTTTCATTAAAATTTAACTTTTTAAAAGTTTAAAAGCATTTTTTATGTTTTGCAAATGCCTACTCTCGAACTAGATGCAATAAAACCGTATTTACTTACCAAACTACTTAAACACGAAAAATTATATTATATACCTAATAAAGTCAAATTATAAATTCTTAACAAGGCAAATTAAAAATTACTATTCTTGCATTTTGCACTTTAATTATCATCTCATCAATAAGACCAAAAATATTTTGGGGGTGTACTCTTAAATTGACAAAATTATTCCTGGATAAACTATTTGTATATGGTAAACCAGTAGTAGTAACCTTAGTTCATAAATACATCCGCCCTGGCGGCTCCAACAAGCGCAGGACGAATATCAAGAAATTAGGGCACTCCGATTGGCCAGCGTAAAGCCAAATTTCCATACCGTCGCTGAATTTAATTTATTTATTTATATTATAAGAATAACAAATGTGAACTAAATGAGCGACGTGTCTACCTTCTACTTCCAAACATGTTATCATTATCCTTTTTACAGAATCGAAAAAATGTTTCAATTCATTGAATTTATTAATAGTTCTAGCTCGTAGGTCTTCTAAATTTTCACATGGGGTTTTGAAAACCGAGTTTTTAATGTGTCAATACATAGAATACATGTCATACAAAGAATTGACGCGGCGTGGGATTGCAGGACCGTAGTGGCCACCTAACGACTTAGTTCTTTGAGAGAATCTTCGAACCATTAAAAGAATCAAGAATTATGTGAATCGGTACGGCATCCTACTGAAAAAAACCTTGACGCATCCCTTCATTGTCTAATGCGTTTACCAAACTTTCTAAAATTTCGTGACGGTATTACGCCAAAGTGAGAATCCCTCCAAAAAGAATCGGTAAAATTAACCTATTTTTTATATAGATGGAATGTAGGGGCAGAGAAATATAGATTTTCCGAACTCCACATTATAATAATTTGTTTAAAAAATAAGTAACCAGGAAGGTAAGACTATGCCTTAGTAGTCAGAATCTTAAAATTAATGTTACAAAAACGACTAAAGCGATTATAGCCAACGTATATATTTTTAGAAAGAGAATACCTCTCAAAATATTTACCAGTGTTGGGTTGAATTAAATGTTAGAAAATAGTACATTGTATAACAAGTATGGAATGGATAAATTTCGCACGAGCGAAAAGTTTATAGGCCGAGCCGTAGGCGAGGTCTACGGTTTTGCGAGGGCGAAAATGCCATACGAGTTATAGACTATACTTTCTCTAACACTATTGGAGAAAAAATAATTCATTATGTTATAAAATCAATATATTGTAATAAAACTAACCTACCTTGAATAATCAAGCGCTGTCAAAGTTGAATTTATAACCTGACAACGTAAAATAAGTAATCCAAGGCTATCATCTTCAAAATAATTTGGTTTCCCCATATATGTATTAGTACTATATGGCGCCTTGTCCATTTAACCAATGTAAACGTAGTGATGCCGAGGTTCCTTGTTCTGTCAGGGTCATTTCGCGCAGTGCGCATGCGCGAGAAAAAATAATTAGACGTTTGTTTTAACGGGAAAGAAATGAGGTTATCACATTTGAAGATTTTGTATATTATTTCGATTGAGAAAAGAGAAAGAACGCAGGTAAATATATTAATAAAACTTTTATTAGATATTTTACAATTATTTTAAGAATTAAACACGTAAAATAATAGGTTTTTGTAGGATTCTTTGAAGTACATGCAATTTTCGGTAATAATAGGTAGGTATCTAATTATATCAACAGCCGCAAAGGAAATCATAATCTTTAGGAAATAGACTACCTCGTTATTGTTCCCTCACAAAATTAACGTAAGTAAGTTAAAATAAAGAAACATCCGGTCTGGGTACATACCCGTAGAACAATAAATCTTTGTTCAAGTTTTTGGGCCTGTTTAAAATAATGTAAAATATTCTGTTTTGCCTCGGCATCGTCACAAAATGATCACACGTCACACACACATTCAAAATTTGCAGAAAAGTAAAGATAAACAGTACACAAAAGCTGTTAATGATAACCAATTAACTTGATGAAACGAACTGTCAACCAAATTAACATTTGCTAAAGATTTCGTGGTTATCTCGAGCAAAAATGAGACATTGTCACGTTGTCACCTTCCAGTTATATGAAATTGTTATTTGACGCGTTTTAGTATAGAAATGGAAGCAAATAATTTGAAAACACTTGGAAGTACGGACTGAATGTTTATTTTGCAATTTTTTAGCAAGATCCTTGGTAATTGCTCTAATCTTCTAAAAGCCGTATTACAGTCACGCAACTCGAGGCAAGTCCATGCAAGACGCAATACGAATTTCCCAAAGGCATGCGCAGTCGAAGCTTAGCTGATCCCTTGGTGCAACTAAGTTGCACGGAAATTTGATCAGTCTGGCGCGATTTTTATTGCATTGCTCGTGCAAGTCTGGGGAGAAAGTTAGTTACTTTTGTGTCACCAACAGCGCTAAAAGCTTCTTTCTGCCCGTCTCTGTCCATTAACGCCTGGCAGCAAGGCAGAAGCAGCAATAATGGTGCATAATGATCATATATGTATTAGTACTATATGGCTATTACCCTGAATACCTTGAAGCAACAACAGAGATAGAAGATCCAGGGTCATTTCTACTTGTGCGCATGCGCCGTAAGGGTATTCCCAAATGTACTTTTATTTCTTTATAACAGGGCAGAAGAGTGAGCCTTAGAAAGTTAGAGCAATGATAGAATTACCAAAAATCTTGCTAAAAAATGGTAAACTAAGCATTAACTCTGTAGTTCCAAGTGCTTTCAAATTATTTGTTTCCATTTCTAACCTAAAACGCGTTAAATAACAATTTCAAATAACTGGAAGGTGACAACGTCTCAGTTTTATTCGACATAACCTCGACATCTTTAGCAAATGTTAATTTGTTTGACAGTTCGCTTCATCAAGTTGATTTAGTATTATTAACAGCTTTTGTGTACTGTTTATCTTTACTTTTCTGCAAATTTTGATTGTGTGTGTAAAGTGTGATAATTTTGTGATGATGCCGAGGCAAAACAGAATATTTTACATTATTTTAAACAGGCGTAAAAACTTAAACAAAGATTTATCGTTCTACAGGTATGTACCCAGACCAGATGTTTCTTCCTTTTAACTAACCTACGTTAATTTCGTACGTGAGGGAACAGTAACTAGGTAGTCCATTTCCTAAAGATTATTTTCCTTTGCTGCTATTGATATACTTAGGTACCTACCTACAGTGGCGGCTCGTGGGTGTATAAGGGGGAGAGGGTACAAAATAGCGCCGCAGACGAAAATTTTTCGCGAATTCAAGGTCATTGGCTTAAAATGAATAGTTAGGAATTCAACCAGCAATATAATTACTTTGAAATACTAGGTTTCACGAGAAAAATATTCAATTTGCAAGGACAGGGTCAATTTCTCTCAATGCATCCCGCTATTGGGTCTCTATTTTGCTCTACTCTCGGAAGCGCCACAGAATTATTAATATTATGTTCTTTGGAACTTTCGTGTGATTTTACCGCCCGTAAAAATTTTTTTAAATCAGAATACCCACCCCCTGAACTCCAATTGTTTTTTACGCTGCCTAATAAAATACAAGGCCAACAATATAAGCTTTCCTTATAAATACTTCCGCACAGCCACTTATAGGTTTCGTACCAAGTTACCTGAAAAGCTCTTGAATATTGCTTACCCTGTCTCTTATCGTTAAATATTGCCGAAATTTTTGGTGTCGGACGACTACATAATATCTGTTTTTTTTCCGTTTCGTTTCTCCTTAAAAATAGCGTTTCAATGACTGAGAGAATAATAACATGAACAGGATTTATATTTTTTTAAAACAATAAAATTTAGCGTTTAATAATTAATAACATATAAGATAATAAAGAAATCTTAAAACTTACCGGATCTTGAAAATATAACCTTAATTTGCCGAACACGAAATTATAAATTGCCCAAACAAACACTGCCAATACTTCTCCATTACCTGCATCGCACCTGTATCCTGACTACCCTGCACAGTCACAACTCACAAGAATATTATAATATTAACATAAAATAAACCAATAAAATATGACAATTTGTAATTTTCCTAAATTAAACCAAGACACACAGTTCACACACATGCTACGATATAAGTCGGTCGCCGGGCGCCGGGTAATCACAGAATTCGCAGATTAAAACATGTGATTTAAACAGCCAATCAACAACCAGCTAAGCTAGGATCTTATAGCCTCAATGAGAGAAACAATCGCGAAATGACCCCCGGGTAAGAGAGAGACAAACCAAACATAAGATGTTGAGATTTTCGTATGAGGCTTGCCAAAATAGGTACGAACACTCGAAGCAGTGAAGCTGAAATTATTTAGCCTCTCGGCCGTCGACGAAAGTTTACAGAATAAAATAGTCGCTTATAGCGCGGCGCTCGGTAAAGCAGTATGAAAATTATTTTTCATATGGAATTTATATTTGAAAATTTATAAATTTAAAACAAACATATTTGTATTTTTTGAGAGGAGTTTGGGAGATTGAGGGTGAGGCGCGGCCTCAGAGGCCTACCCTGAGGAGCCGCCACTGCCTACCTATTTTTACCGAAAATTGCATGTACCTACTTCAAAGAATCGTACAAAAACCTATTATTTTACTTGTTAAACTCTAAGAATAATTGTAAAATATCTAATAAATGTTTTACTAATATGTTTACCTGCGTTCTTTTTCTTTTCTCAATCGAAATAATATACAAAATCTTAAACAAATCGAGAATTTTAATGTTTATTTACAAATTTCGGTCCAGTTGTCAAAGTCAAATGTCAATTTTTTTCCGTTAAACAAACGTCTATTTTCTTTTTTCGCGCATGCGCACCTCGCGAAATGACCCTGACGGAACAAGGAACCTCGGCTTCACTACGTTTACATTGGTTAAATGGGCAAGGCGCCATATAGTACTAATACATATATGATAATGATGCAGCGAGTACTTTTCTCCGCTTTAATTTATTTATTTTGTTTATTTTATTGATTTCAAACAAAAAATATTTCACAAACAACTTTGAGGTTAGAAGGTTTGACGACATTTCGCACAAAGTTCTAGAGGTTGGTACTCTTGTTGCAATTAAAAAAAAGTTGCATGAACTTGCACGCTGTATTACGTTGTGCAACTTTCTTTCAGGCAATACCCTGACCTTGCCATTTATTGCTGCAATTAGTTGCGTGACTGTAATACGGCTCACTCTTCTGCCCTGTTCTAAAGAAATAAAAGTATAGTTGGCAATACCCTTACGGCGCATGCGCACAAGTCATAATGACCCTGGATCTTCTATCTCTGTTGTTGCTTCAAGATATTCAGGGTAATAGCCATATAGTACTAATACAAATATGGGTTTCCCCATGCAATTAAGATGGCCGAATTGAAAATCTAGTTGGCTTTGACTAGGTGATACAGAATGATTCCATTCTGTACTAGTGTGTTAGAATGAAGCCATTCTATAACACTTTTTTAGTTAAGAATATGTTGTTTCTAAAATAGTGTAAGAGAATAGTTTATTTATGTATCTAGGGAATTATAATGGTCTTAATTACCGAGGGCAAAGGTTACGTCCCGAGGGCCTTTGGCCAAAGGCCCTCGGGACGTAAACTTTGCCCTCGGTAATTAAGACCCTTATAATTCCAGTGATACATAGATAATTTTATTTCTGACCGATTTTAGTAACATTTTGTTCATTTTTAAAGTGGAATAAGTGTTTCAATAGATGACAATCAAATTTACATTAGATGTCAATCGTTTGATTTTATGTCAAATTTTTCTTAATATCCCAAGGGAGTTATGACCCTTATAATTCCCGCGTAACTAAGACGTTATAAGCTAATAATATACCGGTCAAAAATAAATGTATTTTCTCCACGACCATTACTGGAATGCAATAATTCCAAAATCATTTTTGATAATAGAATGTAAAAATTCTCGCTCTTGAGTTGAAAGATTTATTCTGAAACACTTGCTTCTTATGCGTTTTGCGTGTATTTTCATTCCATAACAAGATACGGAATAAATATTCTGTAATTGATCTAAACGACATAGGTTGCCATGAATTTCGAAACTGTCAGTGTCAGATAAAAATGGCCGCGTTGTAATAATTATTTTCAGACAAATTTTAGTGCAAGTCAAAAAATGAGTGAAAAATCGGATGAATCAGATATGGAACTGGATAATACTCCACCTGAAATTACGAATATTGCGAATAAATAACTTAATTGCTTTGTACAGATTTTATTTGTTTTTATTCGTACTTTTTGGTCGTGGAGAAAATATAGTCTGCTACTCGGTTAGAATGAAAATTCGATACTCGTGGTTCCTCACGCTCGCTACACTCGCGTTCGGAATCTTCCACTCGGGTCGAATTTTCATTTTAACCTCGTTACAGAATCTACTATTCCAATGACATATTTTAGGGATTTAGATCCATTCCTACAAGTTTGATTTAAAAAGTATTTTTCTATTTTTAACAACAAAGTCACCAGAAGCTCTGTCTATACAACGAACATCCTGTAAAGGGCCTTTTTTTATGTACCTCCTCCCCACAGGGCGTTTAGCAACATAAAACTCTTGTATTTAAACTTTCTGATCATCTTAAAATAACTGCAAGAAGCGATGTCAATATATTTGTACGTAAAAAATGGTTCTGTTCTCATAGTAATAAGAATTACTCACATATTTATGAGGCCCAAAGCTTCTTGTAATTTTATACGTTCCTCGTGACCCAGTATGACATCGAAATTCGTCAAAAGCCCGTATTTTTCCAAACAAAAACACAGGGTTACAAGTTTGATAAAGTGGGATACAACGTTAGATAAAATAGGAGACGGCAAGATGAATGATGGGTGGAGAGTGACGAATATTAAAGTCTGCTAGTGGGGAAGAACAAGCAAAGTGGAATTTATTGTAGAAACTTTAGCAGATGGAAAAGTTAAGGTGAAATAAGTTTGCAGGACTTGGGACTTAATAAAGTGAAGGGCATAGCCGAAACGAGCACGGTGAAATTGCTTTGGTCCCAGAAATTTATTTCTCTCTAAATTGAAGTCATCAAGGGCTCGTCATATTTGTTCTATTTTGTTGGTACTTTTAGTTCATCAATGTTACTAGTATCTGCTTGCCAAACAAACAAGACTGTCAGAAACTATAAGAGATACAAAGTCGGTTTAATGGGCCCAAAGTTTCAAAATGTGGTGCTCAACAATATGCTGCTGAAAAAGTTTAAAAGTTCCGAATACCTTCGGAGATACCCGAAAAGAAACGAAAATGAGCAAATCAGTTTTTATTTTTTCCTGATTACATTAAATTCCAGCTCCGTTTTCGAAAAAATGAAGTTGATTATGGTGGGCCAAAAACGAAACATCGGAATTTAAAATTAATGAGTTTAACTTGTACACCAGGAAAAGTGGCAGTGGAAGTATAACATTTTCTTGAAACTATTTCGACAAATGTAATCGGGAAAAATAAAAACAAATTTGCTTCGATATTATTCGTATGTCTCAGAAGGTATTCGAAACTTTTAAATCTTTTCAGCGGCGTTTTGTTAAGCACCATATTTTGAAACTTTGCTCCCATTTAACCTATATTTACAATTCGTTTAAATATTTATGCTACGTTTTGTCCGACGCCAAGTCTACAGCTACGAAAGAAATTTAAACAATGTGGATTATTGTTGCCCTCATACTCTGCTTAAATTTCCATAAAATATTAATTTGTATGGAATTCAAATATACTACATAAAACAATTAGACGTATGCATATCTCAATAGTGTATACACCCTGTAACATACATCCCGTTTATTTTCCTCCTTACATTGCTAATTATAATCTTTAAAGCGGCGAAGAAAAAGTCTAAGAAATATTAATTAATCATTTATTTTGGTAAGTTTGGCAACCTATGTTTAATAGATCGCGGATTCGGATTCTTGGGCCACAAATTATCACCTGTGCCTTTAAACTAGTTCTGTCTATTTCTATCGTATATAATATTGAATTTGCGGAAAGGTGCTTGTCATCATGACCTCATCAGAAATTTTACAGGCATTGGCGGAGTTCAGAATTATATTATAAAACTGACTTTTTTACGCTTTTTATCCCCTGTCTTCTAAGTCGTCGTAGCCACAGACTCGTAAGGCAGACTGTACGTACCGTAGAAAGTATAGTTATTAGACAATGTTGCAAAATCTAGTAAATTATCTGTTTCCTGGATGCCAATAAATGTACCTAGTCTTCATTATTTTTCTGTGTCAAACCTTTTTTATTTTTATTTTGTCTAAGTGAAAGAAATTGATAATTACTTGATATTTTTCCTAGGTGCCACAAATATTAGCGGTGCTAAACTTTTAAATGAACAGAATGAACAATATCTTGCTACAAGAAAAAAGTTGCAAATGACGCGATTTATTACAAGCATATTTAAAAACAGTGTCGATTTGTCACCAACAAACAACAGAAATAAATAATAGGAAAATCTAACACAAGCAAAGTCATACTAAAAAGTACATAATATTCTACTTTCATATTGTTTCTGTATTCTCTAGAGCATACGCGGAACGAACAGCAGCCGCCTCGGACAAATTGCCAAAATAAAAAAGTGTCACGTCTCTCTCCATTTTCCATCAGAGGATAATACAAAAAGAAGAAAGAAAACTTTTCTTATCCGAAGCTGAAGTAGGACGGATATCATTTTACGCAGGGTGCGCAATTTTCATTCAATCAAAGCAGGGCCCAGGCTTCTCGCCTTGCGGTTTCGCATCTGTCAAGTTTGAGAGCCAGAAAGAAGGCTGGGACATTGATCTGTGGGTCAATGGAGGCAATCGAGGAAGATAATCTATCTTAGTTTAATGTATCATTTATTTCTTTTAAAGTTTATTAAGTGAAATAATATTAAACAGAAAAGGTTGGCAAGTTTGTTTCAACCAGAGAATTATAATTGCCGTACAAGAATTGTCATCCATCACTCAAGGGCCCACCTTTGATTGTTGTGAGCATCACAGAATAATAAAGGTTAGGTGAGATGAGCATTCGTTCGAACCAGTGCCGGCGTTAGTGACGTCAGCGATACACAAGGAAAAATATGGGCGTAGCCCATTTTTATCAACTAAATTTATTATAAAGACGTTTATCAACACTATTAATAGTAGATTTTTTACGCTTGTTTTCAGTATTTAGAATATAATTGGTAATTATGCAGTATACAGTTTCTTGTCAATTTCAGTATAGTACCTACATCTTGGTATAATATGAAATATAAGAAGATGTAACCACTTATTTTCTCCAAGAAGTAATAAACCGCAAAAAATTATGCATATTTCAGGACCTGTATATTTTGAGGGGTAGATAGGGAAATTAAAATTTATAATTAAAGTTTAGTTTCTGGCATGGTAGGTGTTAAGTAGTACTAAGCAGTAACGGTTGTTCTTCACACCGTAACGGATGCCCCTTGTTACCTGGTATCCTTCTATCATTTTCTATGCAACAATATTCGACGAAAGTTGCACAAAAATTACTGTTGTTTTTTAACCCAATTAAAAGCAAGTCAGAAAGGAGGTGTGCATTTGTCTTGCCTTGGCACTTTACAGAAAAGAAAATGAATATGTTAGAGAACCGCAATGCTGCGCATTATAAAAACTGTAAAACAGTAAAACAAACAATTACGCTAACAATATATTAATATTACATACAGCGTGTAACAGAAGCATGGAAGGCTTTAAATATCTTTAATACCGTTCGTCCGATTTAGCTAAAAATCGGTATCCGTATATACCTAAGAGGTTATCGAGGAGCTGCTAGTGACATTTGCAATGTTGCCAAATTTACAGTTTTTAAGCAATTTAAAATATTTTTTTTTTAAATGGAACACCATAATAATATACAGGGTATACAATATTTTTGGATTCTACATAAAATCACAATTATTTATTAGTAACGGCATTATAAGTCTAAACTTAATAGTTTCTGAGATATCGAGTATTGAAAAATGACATTTTAGAATTTTGTTAGCTTCTAGCTTTCTAACGGTACGTCTTAGAGCAAAACGGCTTGCATGTCCCTATCTTACTTTTCTACTATCTTTCTAAAAGTGTTAACTTCTGCTTAAACTGGATGTAGCTTAAAATCCGGAAATAAAGTACTTCCGGTTTAACCGGAAGTTGGCATTTTTGGAAAGATAATAAAAAAGTAAGATAGGGGCATGTAAGCCGTTTTGCTATATGGCGTATCGTTAGAAAGCTAGTTCAAAAATATCATTTCTCAAAACTCGATATCTCAAAAACTATTAAGTTAAGACTTATAATGCACTTATTAAAAAATAATTGTTATTTTATGTAGAATCTAAAAATATTATAATATACAGGGTGTTCCATTTAAAAAATAAAAGATTTTAAATTGCCAAAAAACTGTAAATTTGGCAACATTGCAAATACCACTAGCAGCTCCGCGATAACCTCTTATATACGGATACCGAAGTTTAGCTAAATCGGACAAACGGTATTAAAGATATTTAAAGCGTTCCATACTTCTGTTACACGCCGTATATATTATATATTTACAAATTTCCATTGACATAAAGTAAATTCGTGTCTTTCCATCAGCATATTTTATTATAATTTTTTTTTGGTATTTACGCCAATAGAGTCGATAGATTTTGAAAACTTATATTCTTGGCAGAGTCTATAGGGGGGGGGGGGATATACAGGGTGTCTGAAAAATACGTGTACAACGTTTGACGACAGACTCCTGACGTCAAAATAGGTCGATCTAAGCCGACTTAGTTATATCTAAAATTGTCTCGTTTAGCCGGTAAAAGGCGTCACAAACTTGTAAAAATATTGGTTTTTCCTAAATTACGTGAAAACCTGCTAATCGGTTTTAATGATTTTTAGTATGTTCTAAATTCTAGTAGTATAGTCACCGGCTGTAAATAACTAGGAGTGTTATAAAAGTGATATAATACGTCAACATCTCTCCTGATTTTTTATATCAACGGCGCCGGCGTTATGACAACCCAGATATTTTTGTCGAGTGACTGGATGTATTTGGAAGCTATTTTACCTCTTCAATATTTTTCGTTGGATGAGCTGTTTTGCCAGAAAAAGAATATTTACAATTACCTGCATACATCAATTATTAACAGTAATAATAAAACAAAGTTGGAAGTATGTATTAAAAATATTGTAAAAAACTAAGTAAAACGAAAACATTACCTAAGCAAATGTGTAAAATGTTCGCCATCTTGCTGAATACACTTCTTATTCACACTCCTTAAAAAATTATATTGGACCCTATTTAATATCTCGGGGTTTTTAAAATGGTTGCCTGCATTTAAAATCCGCGTCAATAAATCATGGCGTGTGTTTACCGGAGTCTTGTAAACTTCTGTTTTAATAGCGCCCCACAAAAAGAAGTCACACACATTTAACTCCGGAGAACATGGTGGCCATTTTACTGGTGCATCATTGCTCCTTCCAATCAATCGGTTAGGATATTGATGGTGTAAGTATTGCCGAACGGCAACGGAAAAATGGGGCGGGGCACCATTCCGAATATACCACATTTCCCTCCGAAGTAAAAGGGGCAAATTTTCCAGAAGAATTGGTAATGTGTCTTGCAAAAAATTTATATAAATATTTCCATCTAACCTGTCTGAAATAACAATAGGATCAATAAGGTAGCGAACAATAATACCTGCCCAAATAATTAATTTAAATTGATGCTGATGATGTGCAACTTGAATAGCATGTGGATTTTCATCGGAATAAATATGTTCGATGTGCAGATTGGTTACTCCAGATCTTGTTAAGCACGCCTCGTCAGTAAACAATATTTTTCTACGAAAATTTGGATCACGGATTCTTTTGTTTCCAATAAATTGACAAAATGTAAGCCGCATGAGGGGATCAGTCGGTAAAAGTTCGTGGATTTTTTGCAGGTGATATGTATGTTCTTTTAAAACCTCATTGACAATCGTTTTAGGAACATGTAACTCACGTTCTAAGCGACGGGTACTGGTACTTGATTCTTCTACAACTCTTTCCAGAATGTTCTCTTCTGTTTCCACAGTTCGAGTTGTTCGCATACGACCCCTGCCTTCAAACTTTTTCTCAAGCTGCCCGTTTCCCGAAGATGACGCTCGATATTAGCAAATGTTTGGTGGTTTGGTATTCGACGGTTAGCAAATCTCTCCATGTAAACCCTGACACTCTGATGCCCATTTCCTTGACAAAACCCGAATACCAGGAGCATGTCAACCTTCTCAGAGTTCGTATAATTTTCCATGTTTAATGCATGGTAAAATGAACTTGTAATTCAAAAATGTTGATCGTATACTTTAGTCAATTTCATAGACTGGTGACAATTTATTAATAATTGTCAAATTATTAAATGCCATAGCAACAAGGTCACTAAAAAAATTATTGTTACAGGTAATTTGATTTTAATTTTATTACTAATGTTAATAATTGATGTATGCAGGTAATTGTAAACTTTTTTTTTCTGGCAAAACAGCTCACAGGTAATTTGATTTTAATTTTATTACTAATGTTAATAATTGATGTATGCAGGTAATTGTAAACATTTTTTTTCTGGCAAAACAGCTCATCCAACGAAAAACATTGAAGAGGTAAAATAGCTTCCGAATACATCCAGTCACTCGACAAAAATATCTGGGTTGTCATAGCGCCGTTGATATAAAAAAGCAGGAGAAATGTTATATTGTATTATATCACTTTTATAACACTTCCACTTATTTACGGCCGGTGACTATACTACTAGAAAACGTCATTTTATAGTATAAGTCTACATCCTAAAAATCATTAAAATCGATTTGCAGGTTTTTACGTAATTTAGGAAAAACCGATATTTTTACAAATTTTTGACGCCCTTTACCGGCTAAACGAGACAATTTTGGATATCTATATATAAGTCGGCTTAGATCGACCTATTTTGACGTCAGGAGTCTGTCGTCAAACGTTGTACACGTATTCTCCGGACACCCTGTATATCTCTTATATCCCCTTCGCAAGTATGCCACTGTACCTCTCTCCCTAAATACATTTAGACCTTCTTGCAGTCTTCATCTGTAGACCAAAAACTTTGAACCTATTACTTTATTTTGAACACTTCTGGGGAATTTTTGAACATGAAAAACGGCTTTGATGACTTACGAGCAACAAAATTTAATTTTGACTGGAGCGTCCCTTAAAGTGGCTTACACCTAACTTCACATTTTTCCGTTTTCTTCGCTTTTAAATATAAAACAATAAATCTTTTTCTCAACATACACTGAATTTATCTCGTCTAAAAACCGTAATAGAAAATTTTCCGGCGACATAATATAGCCGCAGTGGAAATTTCTTCAGACTTTTACACATTTTCGTGGAATCCCTTTGGTATCGTAATTTAACAGGAGCTTCGTCTCTTGCTCGCAGATTACCTGCGGAACCCATACATCGTGCTTTACGGTCTGGAAACGATCACCAACGCATTAGAGAGTTTTTGCAATGGATTTTCTAGGGATAACGACCTTATAAATTACTGCACATTAAATAAACCAGCAATGAAGGTAAAACCCCCGATTTATGTTCTTGTAACTAATCTTACTAAATCTGTAAGATAAAGTTTTGATAAAATAAAACTACAAGCAAGCGCTTTATTTATTTATTTCTTTTGGCTTGTTAAGCTTATGATAAAAATAGATAAAATGGTACAAGTAAAGGTTCTCAGAATGAATCAAGGACTGACGAGAGCACAGGTGCTGAATAATTATACAGGAAGGCAACAGAGACAGCTGTATTTGCAACTGGATAACAAAACACGCATCAGTTGTATTCTCTGTCGTCTAAGAGTGTGTCTAAAAAAATAATCGAAGAACCTATACAACAGGACATAATCTATATACAAAGTGTTATGAATCGTATAATTCCTATTACTTTGTTACGAGCTTTTTGTTAGAGTATTTATCGATTAACTAGATATTAATATTATTCTTAGCGCAGCTATTACCACGCCAGAACTGTTATCAGTTTCTAGAAAATTCGTCAACCTTATTGAATAATACACAGACAAGGATATATTATGATCATGACATATTTACATTTCAAGTTGAATAATGCTCTTTACTCCTTTTTTTTATCGTTCTTCTTTTTTGGAATATCTTGATATACAGGAAGGCAACAGAGACAGCTGTATTTGCAACTGGATAACAAAACACGTATCAGTTGTATTCTCTGTCGTCTAAGAGTGTGTCTAAAAAAATAATCGAAGAACCTATACAACAGGGCATAATCTATATACAAAGTGTTATGAATCGTATAATTCCTATTACTTTGTTACGAGCTTTTTGTTAGAGTATTTATCGATTAACTAGATATCAATATTATTCTTAGCGCAGCTATTACCACGCCAGAACTGTTATCAGTTTCTAGAAAATTCGTCAACCTTATTGGATAATACACAGACAAGGATATATTATGATCATGACATATTTGCATTTCAAGTTGAATAATGCTCTTTACTCCTTTTTTTTATCGTTCTTCTTTTTTGGAATATCTTAATATACAGTTGTTATTTGGCTTCGCTAATTTCATGGTATGCTTATTTAGCTTATAGAGTGGTTTTGATCCTTGAATTTTTAAGAGTTTCTGAGTATCTTGGTTATCATTTTCAGTGCTTGGTATGGCGCGTGTATGTGTAAGTATGTTATTAGTATATTGTCCGATAGGTCTGTCCGTGCGTAATATGAAAAACTGGTTTAGTGTGTCTATGTGCATGTTATTGTGCAGTACTCTTGTATGTGTATATCTTGGTGCGTCTGTTATTACTCGTAAAATTCTGTTTTGAAAAACTTGCAACTTTATAAATATTGTCTTGTTTAAGGTACACCTGATCGGTATACCGTATGTCACTACTGGTCTAATTATTATCTTGTAAATATTTATCTTGTTCATGCTATCTATTCTACAGTTCTTATTTATCGAAGGGTACATTGCACATATTTGACTTTGTGCGCAAGCGAGCCGATGGTCAATATTGTCTTACCAGGCCATATTTTTTTTTGTCAAGCACGCGTCCCAATTACTTCACTTTCTTCTTCCAAGGTATTTCCTGGTTGTTTACTTTGACTCTGCTCTCTGGTAATTTGACTCGTGTTTTTGAAAAGAATATGGCTCTGGTGGTAGAATATTGTTGTTTAATATAAGATCGTTAATCCGATAAAGTATTAACTTTTCAACATTTTTTCTCTAAACTGTATAAGAGACTAATGGGTCTATAACTAGCCGCGACAGCGTTAAGTCCTAAGTGGCCTTTGGTATCAATGCTACCTTAACCTTTTTGCAGGAAGTCGGGAAGCGGTCCCTTGCTATGACTGCCTGGGTTATATTCACCAAGGCCATCAAATTATTTTATGCTTTGTTTTTTATGGCTTCAAACCCGAGTGTCCTTTTTGCATTTAAGGGTTTTAACACGGATTTTACTTTTTACTTCCTCAAACGTGACCTACCTGATGTCCCTAACTCAGTGATTAATTATTTTGTATATTTCGTCGGTTCTAGAAATCCTCGCATCTCCGTAGGTCTTCCGTTGCGTTGTCGCTCAACTATTCATAAAGGCTATCTGCGAGCAGTTCCGCTTTTTTCAGTGGATCTACTATGCATTCATTGGTGCTTGGGTTCTTAACGAAGGACTTCCGCCCCTCCTTAAAGCTTTCCTGTATTTAAAAATAGAGTGGTCTTTAATTTTCAGATTTCGAATTTTGTTCTCCCACAGAGAAATCTCTTGCTGACGTAGTAGCCGTTTGACTTCCACCATCTGTCGGTTTGCAAAGGTCACTGTGTTTGTGCTATCGGTGAGACAAGGAACTGCCTCGTCTATACCGTCATCCGTGTTGATAGGTGCCAGTGGTTCATTATTTTCCATTAGCTGTCTAAAAAGCGGTGTTCAATAAACTGAACTGTTCTTGAATACCGCTTTTCCGGTTCAGTGCTTTTGTTATGACTGACGGACGTTGCGACTGGAAATAATCAAGTGGACTGTATTATTGGAAAGAAAATACTGAACTGTATTTTTTCTTTAGCTTTAATAAGAACTATGTAAAAAATTATAAGCCCCGTCAACGCTGGAGGCTAAACTAATAAATCGATAACTTTCGACGCCACGTCCGGTGCACAGAATTTGAGTACGTAGGTCACCGTAGCTCATCCGCTTACCAGGTCTTCAGGCGTACTAAAACGTATATTTACCCTTTTCCTTTCCTGCATGCAGACGGCGCGTTGTAGCAAAATAAGTAACCTTGACTGTCTCGAAGTCGACTGGAGTACAGTGCTGCCAAAATTAGTTTATGACTAATTCAATTTAACACTTAAAAGAACAACCCAAAAAAAGAAAAAGTCAGTGTAACCTTAACAACTGTAAGAGGACGCGTCCTATTTTTCATAGCTAATTGGTTAAAGCGAAAGTTTATTGGATGAAACGGTGAAATTGGCAGGTGTATGAAATAATCGCTGATTGTGAGATACCATCAAAATGCACGTTAGTTCAGGTTAATTCTTTTAAATTACTTATAATAAAATATAACAATTACTATACTATACAATAATAGATAGTTTTCATGAAGTATCTATTAGTGCGAGTGAAGAATTTTCCAAGCAATGAAATGCAAGTGGTGAATTATGGAGGATAGATGTTCCTAGACTTAAGTTAATTAGGTTAACTGTAGGCCCTTACTGCGACAGCCGAACCGTTCCTAGACTTAAGTTAGTTAGGTTAACTGTAGGCCCTTACTGCGACAACCGAAGCTCTCTAGAAAACAAAATGTTTTGGAGTTTAAAAGAGATACGTTAATAATAAAAGAAAATGCTTTTGATGGAAAACGAAAACTCCCTGCTCATTGTTCTCATTCTTTCTTACAGCCTTTCCACGTAATAAATTAAAGCTGATATCGCCTCTAGTACTCCCTTCGAATAACAATTAATTCAAGTAGAAAAACAGTGGTAAGTGGGTAATCTTTTAAAGCTTTCGTAATACCTAGTTAAAAATCTACATTTTTCGTTAAATGCAGAAGGAAACTTACCCTTTATTATTATGTTCCCTTTATATAACTCAAATAACTTGCCTCTAAACGTTTACGAACTGATCTTCTGTAAAATATAGGTTTTTACCACATACAAATATTATTTGTTTGGTTTTATTGTTGGGATTTCAACAAAATACGATTCTTTTTAAAGAATTAGGTCAAGAAAAGCAAGACTACAATTGAAAAGCCAGCTTGGCTTTTTGAGATTAAATTTACCCCTGTCTGAGTACAACAGTAAGGAGATAGGATAGCAAGATGGAAGCTTTTATAAAATACGCCCACAATAAAACACTTGTTTGAAATATTAAATACAGAAGTAGTAGAAGGAAAGACAGGCTTACTCTATGCAAGTAGTCGACTTTAATTTTGGGTAATGTTCGTCGAAGGGGACCAATCTTGTTACGTGAACTTAAAACAGCACCGTTTTGGTAGGCAATCGAGCAAGAAAGGAATATAAAATCTCATTTACCTGTGCTATTGAACTGTAACATAATAAGTCAGTCCAAGGAAAATATTTTATACTTTTTAATTTTTCATTTGATTAATTGATTAATAATGTGTGTACATGGGTGTAAGTAAGCCTAGGCCTTTCGATAATATTCAGGGTTTGGGGGATCAATAAGAAAAAAGGGTAATAGATAAGTAGATTTTGTAGTACTTATTAATAAAAAGATAGCAAAGGCTCCTTTCGCCTTGAAAATAATCTGTGATATTTCTAAGCAGAGTTACAAATTGGATTCAGTAAGTGCCGGTATTGAGGGTACTGAATAATTTGATACACGATTAATATTAATAGTTTCCAATGTACCGAAACTAATTAATTGTAATCATGGAATTTATGCTGCTCTTACCACTAACACCGATAACGACAGTTATTTCTCTATAACCGTCTATTTGTAACCGCGATAGATTTATCGTTACATCACTAGTAGGAAGTAGAGGTTTGGAATATAAAAGGGGATGAGCATAGACTTTAAATATCTACGAAGTAGAAAAATTTTGATGTGGGAGAATTATACCCATTAAGAAAATAGATGTATTTTGATAAAATTTGATCCCCGACGACCTCTAGTACAACTTATATTCAGATTATAATATAACTTTTTATATATTTCTCCGTAGGCTATAATCCCAAATCAGGATTCCTGTCATTGTACTGTTGTCCGTGAGTAGCGCTAGTAGAATCCTTGCTCATAGCCTATAAATTAGATAGTCAGAGCCAATAGTATTGAGCCTAAATATTTTTACTTGACAATTCCACTTATGCACCTATAAAAAATGCCATTTTAAATATCAAAAATCTTAATTTGCAGCCAAATAAAGGAGAAGGAAGAAAAATGTGACTGGTTGATAATTTGTTTCTGTCCCGTCTTTATCACAATAACGATTGTATTACTTCGACTATCATTATTTAATAAAACGTTTGTCAATCTACTTTGTCACAGAACTTTAAACATAAATATCTGTGATATGGTTTTAGAAAAGAAATAAAATGTCGTGATTGGGAATCGCCAACTGGAAAAAACCAGCGCGATTTAAAATTCCATACACAAAAATGCAAGAAAATATATCTTCAATATGCAATCAATTTCGTACTTTTTGAAGCAAGAAAAGCTTTGATTTAAAGGTGCAGTAATCGGTCGAATATAGCCCACAGTATTAATGGGCTTAACTATGAAGAAAAAAATGGGGATGACTATATAGTTGAGAAACCATGTGAAACTCCAAATTATGTATTTAGAAAAATTAAACGTTGGTTCAAAACCTTTCAAAATACAAATTTCAATAGAAGAAAGCAAGCAAAGTTCAGTGACTTTTAGAGCAAATGAAATTTTTGCCTTAACATGATATAAAAATACACCGAGGGGTTTACTTAAAAAATGTTTCCATGACAATGCTTGCGAGTTAGCCTGGCAAGTAGGTAAAGCTACATATTGTAGAATCTGCTATTTGAAAAGAAAAATTTACAAATGAAGGACACACCAATTATACACCGATAACAACCGATAATTAATATGGATGGATTGGACACCTATACCCGCATCAAAGCATTGTTTACCATCAGTTTTAAAAAAGTATGATTCTATATTAGTTTCTGTAGGATCAACTTTTAAGCAACAAATAAATTTACAGTGGCTGTGGTTTTAAATAACTGGTTGCTTGTTAGAGTTTATTATGCTTGGTCTCAAATACTTGCTGCTAATACATTTTACGAAAACTTTTTTGACAGTAACAGACCACTTGGCTTCGAAAACCTTAGACCATATAGTACATGGACAAAGCGTTCCCTATCCCACTGCATTTGGACCCGGCAGTGGATCCCTTTTAAATAGGGCGCACAGAGTAACTCCACTAATTATTGGAGTTACTGATTGATTAAATACGTTTTTCTGTTATCTGACATGATGGCCAATTTCACTACTTCTTCAAATTCAAAAATAATTACTCTACTAAATAAAAGTGACTTTCAATAGCAACACTGCGCCATCCTATCGGCTACATCTCTATCGAAAAAATTGACACTTGTGTTATAGGTGATAACTTTCAAACTCGATTAATGTAAAAATTTCTACCATCTGATTAAACCGCCAGCTACTTTATCCCACTTTATCAAAAAACAAAATTAAATTTGTAAATAACGAATTTTACGGCTGGCAGCTATGTGTCGGCCAAAAAGAAAAATTGTCTCATCAATCAAAAGCTAGACACACACTTAATAAAGTATTTCATGCAATTTTTATTACATAGCGAAAGATATGACATGTCGTGTTACAAATTGCAAAAAAATCTTTTCAGTTTACAGACACATGAAAATGTCGTTCATGTTGAATCGTTCAAAGTAAAACGCATAATACAGTGCCAGTTTGTAACTTGGAATAAACTCAGTAAGTTCAGTATGTTTTTCTTGTTGGCAAAATGCTTGGACACGAGTATTGATATTTTAAGGTGTGGTCTTTTTTATTTAAAAAATATTGATAGTGTGTCCTAAATTAGAGATATTACGTCATCGAGAATTTTTTTAAATGACCACCCTAGTTTTTTATTTACTATTTAAACAGCATATTAAGTTACACATAACTACTGCCAAATTTAATTTACTTCAAACAAAAAAAGTACTTCTTTTTGATTTTGTTGTTAATAAAGGCTCAAAATGTTGTCTATCATTAATTGGTAATATCCTAAATGGAGGAAAAACTCGATTTGAACATTTCTAATAACTTCGGTAGAAGTTAACCTATACCCATGTCTTATTCGTGCTTTCAACTTCTCAACATGTGCCGGTCTCATCTTAAAAACTTTGCTTTGTGTACCCCCATAAAAACTCGTCGTAAGATCTGAAGACCTGAGTGGCCATTCAATGGGTCTCCTTTTACCAATCGATCTGCTTGAAAATTCTGCATCCAGATATTCACGCACAGCTCTTGAAAAATGAGGAGGCGTACCATCTATTCGGGATAACAAAGTCGATAGGATCAGGAAACAGAAGAGCGAAATTCAGATCAGAAATTCCAGATATGTTGTCCCATTGAGATTTTCTTCAACGAAAATTGGTCCTATAACTTGATCACCAGCAATACCTGCCCAAGTATTGACTATTTCTGGGTGTGGCCTTCCCTCATTTAGTGTAGATTATCGTCTGCCCAATAAAGACAAGTTTGTCGGTTTATGTTACCAATTAACATGAACGTTATTCATTAGAAAAAAATTATGTTTTCTGTGCTTAGACCTGTAGGTCCATTGTTAGCTCGCAGAAGTAATGCCTCCTATCAGGATAATATTTTATCAATTCCCATAGAATTTTCATTTTAAGGATGAAACTTATGCGCATGAAGAATTAGACCTGTTCATTGAACGCATTGAACGATTTTTATGAGATAACTTACTTTTAACAAGGGAGAAAATAAAAGTCCACGCGTTTAAGATGTGTAGCAGACCAATGTTTAGATACGATAATTCTATCAAGAAATATCAAAAGGTGCATGTTGCTTTAAATTGACACAATAAAGTAAACAAACAAGGGAGTCTAAATTTTTTACTGAATGTTTTGTTTTTAGTTTTAGCGGTCCATCATGAAGAGGAGAAAATGTGGGATCTTGACCACCTGATCGATCGGACCGTCGACCCGTTAATTATAACGTCAAGAGGAGATGACAGTTCCTCAGATGACGAAGAATATTATGATTTTTTATAATTTAATTTCTGTATAATGTATTTTTTTATAATGTTTAATAAAAAATAAGTGTACCTAATGCTATGTACATAATGCCTAAATTTTATTCTGGTAAAATAAAATTCTTTCCTTTTTAGGAGTATAATTTAATTTCTGTATAATGTAGGGCTCGGGATTTTTAAAATATAAGTATTCGAATAGTCGTTTGGTATGTTATTCGAATAGTCGAATAATTCGAATAGTCGAATAATTGGAATAGTCGAATAATTGGAATAGTCGAATAATTCGAATAGTCGAATAATTCGAATAGTCGAATAATTCGAATAGTCGAATAATTCGAATAGTCGAATAATTCGAATAGTCGAATATAGTCGAATATAGTCGAATAATTCGAATAGTCCAATAGGTAATTCAAATATTCGAATATCTTTGAATAGTCAAATAGCCGAATATTCGAATAGGCGTCTCTTTAAATATCGAAATACAGTTGTTTAATCACAATAGAAGTGGTTTAACTGCTTAAACATAATAAAGGAACATTTTTAAGTATCAGTCATTTTTAATATCTAAATTATCGAATAATAATAATGTGCATTTTGTCGAATAAAGTAAGATGACAAATAAATAATTATGTTAAATTATTTCAAGGTATGAGAACTTGAGAACTCTGTAATAAATAAAAAACTCTTAAACAAAATAATTATTTACTGAACACAAAAAATCAAACATTTAACACAACGAAAATAAAATTATAAAAATAAACCCGGTGTTTTATTTAACATAAAACAGAAACATCAAAAACTGGAACAAGTTCAACAAATTCATAACAAAAATAATATAGGTAAATAATAAATATTCGAACAAAGTCAAATATTCGAATAGTCGAATATTCAAATAGTCGAATAGATACTTGAATAGTCGAATATTCGAATAGTCAAATATTCTAATTTCGAATAGTCGAATAGTCGAATATTCGAATAGTCAAATATTCGAATTTCGAATAGTCGACTATTTGAATAGTCGAATAGTCGAATTTTTTAGCTAACAAAAAATTCGAATTTAGAATAGTCGAATATTCGAATATTCGAATTATTCGAATACAATTCCGAGCCCTAGTATAATGTATTATTTTATTAAAACTGTTTAATAAAAAACAAGTGTAGCTAACACTATGTACATAATGACTAATTTTTATTCTGTTAAAATAAAATTCGTTCCTTTTTAGGAATATCCTACCGGCACGCCTTTGTCACACCATTTTCAGTATTTGTGAATGGATAACAATAGGCAAAACGCATTAATTGACCAAAACCCGGGTGGTACAGCCTGCACTTGATGAAAAGAAAGAATTTTGCAATGAAATCAATGCCAAATTATAAAAGTGGCTTAAATCTTCGTTGGGTCACTCTGTAGTCCCCTATAGCATAACTAATGAGCTTTTATTACTCTACACCTTTCTGAAATAGACTATAGCAAAATCGACAATATTGCACTTTATTTATTCGCATTCTTCCCATAGCCTCCCTCGTACTTCGAATATAGAATTAAAAATTATAAAAATTAAGCTTTTTGTTCCGATGTCTTCAATTGGAAAATATTTGATAAAAAAAAATAAACAAAAAACTTGGCAAAAACTATAGTATAGTAATTATCTGCCAGACGCTTGTTGAGCCAAGTAAAATTGCCTTAAACCCAAAGTAAATTTATTTTAGATATATCTGCATTAATTCAGAGCCTATCTCACCTTAGTCATAAATCCTGAATAGTATTAAATTATTGCTACCCTTTCAAGTAGCTTATCACACTAAATTTCCTATTAGGTCCTCATAAACAATAACTATTACCCTGCCGATCCTGCCTGACCAGATAGTTTATGGACAATTTGAAAATGCTTGGGGTCGACTGCAGGAAATCCCCAATTTATATAATGGGTCCCTTTCCTACTCTTAATATAGAAGAGCTTAAAAGCTTTTATTTTATAGACGGTAGGTATATCTTTTTTATTTTAATATAGGTAAGGTATTTTTTGTTCCTAAATTGCTCTTAAGAGACTGTTATTTAAGAGTTAGAAGATAAACTACTTAATTTATTTATTTCTTTTTTATTTATGAAAGTCAAAAGTATAAGCAAAATGCACGGCAGTGTTATAAATTTAAGGCAATTTTCAAACGATTCTTAAAATTTTGCAGAGGAGGAATTGTTCTGTCAAGAACTTTCAAATCATTCCATAGGTCAACACTCAATCTCAATGTCGAGAAAAGATCGACATCGGTCCACCAGAAAGGTTTTCTAATTGTAAATTTATGGTCCCAGCTAGAGTGGTCGTTGGATTTAGCGAGAGTATCAGAAAGTACAAGTATCAACTTTATATGCATATAAGAAACCTTCAAATAATATTCCCTGCGTTGGTATTATGATGGCCACACAAGCTCAATTCAGCAGTGGGACTAAAGAAATGAGAGAAATTCAAATAAATCTAGCGAACAGCCCTTCTCTTCTGCTGATGGGGATGCCATAAGAATGTGCAGTACTCTATGGATGGTCTGATCAAGGTTAGATAAGCTTTAATTCTAAAGGCTCGAATTGTCATAAAATTGAGCATCCTGTAAGCATTAGCTACCACTTTGTTCACATGTTCAGACCAATTCAAGGATTAAGCATTGAATAAAAAATATTCCGAGATATTTATTAACATTGGCTGTTAAGATGCATTCATTGTTGAGAGTATAGTTATGGTGAAAACGTTTTTCGCCCAAGGATATTGGCCGAGCTTTATCACCGTTCACCTTCATGCAACTTACGTCTACTGCAGTATATTTAAATCACTATGTAAACCACTCACATACTGCTGAACAAAATGGTGGAACTATGCAGGGTTAGGAGAAATTACTAGAACGGTCGATTATTTCAAAAGATATACGAGTTAGCAAAAAATGTCTTTTATAAAAGTTGTAAGGCTTTTAAAAGTCTACATATCTGTAATAAACTGGAATATACAGGTACGCCCAAAAAGTTGTGGAGAGTAAAAGTTATATTTTTTTAAATAGAACACCCCGTATAGTATTACTAATTTTGGTCGTCCAGTTAATTTTAAACACTTTCTATTAACCATATGCTATGCCTAAATTTATTAGTTTCTGAGATATCATGACTGTTAAGTGGCAACACTAGAAAACTAATGTCACTCTCTCTCTTAAAAATATGGCGTTAGACTGAACACAGCCGTTGTATGTATTCCTATTTAAAATATAAAAATATAAGTTTTATACAGTCCACATTGAAGAAAAGAAGTTTTATTTCGAAGGCCAAAACATTGGTCATTACGAGCCGCATGAAAATTAGCAAGATATCGGGGTAATAGTGCTGGAAATCGGAAGAAAATTTGAGAAAAATTTGACGTTCCACGACGGGTTTCCGGACCTCTACGGTAAGAGAATTCATAGGTTAAAGGGTATTGTTCGGTCTGCACCAATAGGATGTCTGAGGAATCACAGTTAAAGACAAAAAAGAGCACGCTTAAAAGTAAGTTAACAAAATTTGATAAATTTTTAATAAAATATGATAGAGATAATTTAACTGATGAAACTGTAGTAGAGATAGAGTCTAGGTTAGAAGTAGTAGAACCTATTCTGGGTGAGTTTAATGATTTAGTTATACAAATATTAAATTTGGAAAATACTCATAAAGAGACAATCCTCGCTGAGGAGGAAGATTTTGAAGATAAATATTTTAAATTGATAAGTCGGGCTAGGTTATTGTGTAAACTATTTAATAATGCTGATACTGAAACAAGATTCGCGGCTGGATCGAATGCAAGCCATAACAGTGTAGTTTTTAATCAACCCCAATCGAATGTAAGGTTACCACCCATAACGTTACCGACATTTAACGGAAAATATTGTTCTTGGTTGGAATTTAAGGATGTTTTTATAAGCCTGGTTGATGAGAATGAATCATTAAGTAATATTCAAAAGTTTTACTATTTAAGATCTTCATTAGACAAGAATGTGCTAAAAGTTATTCAATCAATAGAAGTATCAGCTGCTAATTATACTGTGGCTTGGCAATTTTTAGTCGAGAGATTTGAAAACAAAGCATTAATGATTCATAATCACATTCAGGGAATCTTTGAGCACCCAAATTTGACTGGCGAGTCACATATTGGCTTGAGAAGTTTGTTCGATTTAATTACGAGTCACCTGAGATCACTAAAAAGTTTGGGCGAAGAGACTGACTCATGGGACAGACTAATTATTTATATTATAGCAAATAAATTTGATTCGGTAACGCGTCGTGATTGGGAAAATTATACTTACCAGGCTGAATTGCCAGATTTAAAAGATATGAGCAAATTTCTTAAAAATAAATGTGATATATTAGAAAAGTTGGAAATAACAAAACAAGATAGATCCACAATGCAAAGGTCTAGAAGGCCAGGTACTCACGGTCTTCCTGCAATAAACGAAAAAATAAAATATAAATGTTACTACTGTAACGATGAACATTCTATTTTTAAGTGTGAATTATTTTTGGGAATGTCAGCGGAGAAAAGGATTGAAGCGGTAAAAAGTAGGAAATTATGTTTGAATTGCTTGCGACATACGCACCCCTCATGGAAGTGTAAGCTAAATAAATGTTCCAAATGTCAAAAACCTCACAATAGTTTGATCCACTCAGACATTCTACATCATAATGCCAATCAGCAAAATTACGTTGGTGCGGATAATGCCCTACCCAAGTCGGCTGTCAGAGAGCAAACTTCTGTCACGCCACCGAGAGATTGTAGCGTAGCAACGCTCGCGAATGAAAGCGCTGTTGCCGCTAGTTGCGAATTATCCCATATTTTACTGTCTACAGTTATTGTTCAAATCAGTAATGATAATAAAGTAGTGAGATGTCGGGCACTGTTAGACAGTGGATCTCAAAGTAATTTTATATCGGAATCGTTGTGTCATAAATTAAAATTAAAGACCGAACAAATAAATCATGCAGTTAAGGGAATAGGGCAAACCTTGTCAAATATAAGCAAACAAGCAAAGGTTAAAATAGGATCGTGTGTTAATGAACATTTTAAAAGAGATATTAATTGTCTTGTGTTGAATAAAATAACAGAAAAATTACCTAGCTTTGCTTTAAATAAAAACCAATTAAATATACCAGTAAATTTGGAGCTTGCGGATCCTGAATTTAATATACCGAAAGAGATTGATCTTTTATTGGGATCGGAGATATTTTGGTCGGTAATTAATCAAGGTCAAAGATCACTTGGGCCAAACTTACCTGTACTTCAGAATACAGTATTTGGCTGGGTAGTGGCAGGAAATATGCCAATACAATCTTATGTTAATAATGAATCAATTAATTGTTTTAGTAAGTCTATACAAGACAATTTGGTTGATAATCAAATTATAAAATTTTTTGAATTAGAGGAAGTTTCTAATAAAAAAACGATTTTTTCTGAATCTGAGAAATATTGTGAAGAATATTTTGAAAATACCACGACAAAAAATGAAGAGGGCAGGTACGTGGTCAGTATTCCTTTTAAAGACTCGGTTACTAATTTGGGTAAGTCTAGAGAGAGCGCTTTGCAACGATTCTATTCATTAGAAAGGAAACTTATTAATAATCCTAGTTTAAGGCACGACTACGTGAAATTTATGAATGAATATATTATATTGAATCACATGTCTGAACATGATAATAATACCTATAATGAAGAAGGTTACTATTTACCTCACCACGCAGTGATGAAGAATACAAGTTTAACGACTAAGTGTCGTATAGTATTTGACGCTTCATGTAAAACTACGTCTGGTCTATCTTTAAATGAAGTGCAATTTATAGGCCCGACGTTACAGCAAGATATCTTTGAAATCTTGGCCAGATTTAGAATTTATAAATATGTTATGACCGGAGATATTAGTAAAATGTATCGGCAAATATTAATTAAGAATAACGATAAAAAATATCAGAAAATATTTTGGAGATCCAATCCTGATGATGAGCTTAAATGTTATAAATTAAACACCGTCACATATGGGACTGCGTCCGCGCCATATTTGGCTGTCAAATGTTTATTCGATATCGCAAAACAAAATGAAAAGAACAAAATAATCAGTAACGTAATTAAACGCGACTTTTATATGGACGACTTATTAACGGGAGCTAATTCAGAAGATGAAATGTTATATATTCAAGGAAACATTTCAAATATATTGGCTCAGTCAGGATTTGAGCTACGAAAGTGGTTGTGTAATGACAAAAATATTTTGGAGAAATTTGTCGTAAATAATAATTTGGATGTTAGTACATTAAATATTGGAGAAAACGAGGCAAATAAAACGCTTGGCATATTTTGGGAACCAGGAGGTGATTCAATAAATTATAAGATAAATTTAGATAATTTATCATTAAAAACAATTTCCAAAAGAACCATTTTATCAGTTATCTCTCAGATATTTGATCCGTTGTCTTTATTAGGTCCTATAATTATTATAGCTAAACTCTTAATACAAGAGCTTTGGAAAAATAAGTTAGAATGGGACGATGAGTTGCCAGAAGGTCTATTAAAGGTTTGGAAGGATTTTCAAAGTAATATGATTTTAATAAATTATGTAAAAATACCTAGGCATGCTGTATGTTCTCAGTATATTACTATTGAGTTACATGGTTTTAGCGACGCTTCAACTCGAGCATACGGAGCGTGTGTTTATTTGCGTTGCTCTCTAGCAGCTAGTAAATATGCTTGTAATTTGTTATGTGCAAAAAGTCGTGTAGCTCCTTTAAAACATGTCACGTTACCTAGGCTTGAACTGTGTGCCGCACAATTGTTGGCAAATTTGGTAAAAAAGGTAACAGAGTGTTTAGAAATAACATTTAACAAGTGTTATTACTGGTCCGATTCGACGATTACTCTATGTTGGATTCGCGGCGAGTCATCTACATGGAAAACTTTTGTCGCGAACAGAGTAAGTGAAATTCAATCCCTGACGAGTAAAAATGATTGGTATCACGTAATTTCGTCCCAAAATCCTGCTGACCTATTGTCACGCGGAACCTCGGCAAAATTTCTTATGGGCAGTGATTTATGGTGGCACGGTCCTCAATTTCTTTTAAATGAACAATCTTTTTGGAATGTTTTTGATTTTTCAATCCCATGTGAAATCCCTGATCAAAAAACTGTGTCTTGTATTAGTTTTGAATCGTGTAGTTTGTTAGATAACTTATCACGACAAGCTTCTTCTTTTTTAGAAATTGTACATATCTTAGCTTATGCCTGTAGATTTATTTATAACCTAAAAAAAGAGAACTCTGAAGAGAATAAAAAATTAACTGGTGCATTAGTACCAGAAGAAATTGAACGAGCACAAAAGATATTGATTAAAAATGCACAAACTATGGCGTTTCCCCACGAATATCATAATTTAAAGGCGGGAAAACCTATTCCGGTTAAAAGCAAAATATTAAGCTTAAATCCATTTTTAAAGGATGAACTTATTTGTGTAGGTGGGCGATTAAAAAATGCAAATCAATTAGATGCGAAGAAATATCCTATAATTTTGCCAAATGGCCATCCTTTAACAAGGCTTATTCTAGAATCGGAACATAAAAGGCTTTTGCATTGTGGGGCGCAAGCGTTATTGTATTCGATTAGAGAGCGATATTGGCCGATCTCTGGTCGTAATGCGTGTCGACAAGTAGTCAAAAAATGTTTAATATGCTTTAAGGCAAACCCGAAAGGTAATAATTATTTAATGGGAAATCTCCCTGAAGTGCGAGTAAATACCTTTGGTGTTTTTGAAAATGTCGGTACTGATTATGGTGGTCCATTTTATATTAAAAATAAAAAAGGTCGCGGTGCAACTCTTTCTAAAGGTTATATTTGCTTATTTATATGTATGAGCACTAAAGCAGTGCACCTTGAACTTGCATCCGAGCTAACCACGGAGTGTTTTTTAGCAGCTTTTAGTAGATTCACAAGTAGACGCGGTATTCCAAAAAATGTATATTCAGACAATGGCCTAAATTATGTAGGTGCAAATAACGAACTTTGCCAAATTTATAATTTTTTGCAAGAAAATACTGATTATATCGGGAATAAACTAGCTGATAATAAGATAAGATGGCATTTTATTCCTGCCAACTCACCAACTTTCGGAGGTCTCTGGGAGGCAGGAATAAAGAGTACTAAATTTCATTTAAAGCGGGTTCTTGGAGTAAAGTCTTTGACTGTTGAGGAATTCGGCACTCTGTTGGTGCAGATCGAGGGTATTTTGAATTCTCGACCGTTATGTCCGTTAACTGAAGATTCACAGGACTGCTCCGCTCTAACTCCAGCTCACTTCCTGATTGGCCGCACTATGACAGTATTACCTCAGTATGATCTTACGGAATTGGCAGAAAACAGACTGTCAAAATGGCAACATATCCAGGCAATGGTACAACACTTTTGGACCAGATGGCAGAAGGAGTACTTGGGAGAGTTGCAGACCAGAACTAAATGGCGAAAAGGCTCCATGGACATTGTTAAAGTTGGGTCATTGGTTTTGGTAAAAGACGATAACGCGCCTGTATTGTTCTGGCAGTTAGGACGTGTGACTGAGCTACATAAAGGAAGTGATGGCATCGTACGAGTAGTAACGATTAAAGTGCGTTCTGTTACAATAAAAAGAGCTCTAAACAGAATCTGTGTGTTACCTGTAGACATTGACAATTAATTTTGAACGAAGTTTTGTTTATTTTAGAATTATGTTTTTTAGATATGTTTTGCACCATTGCATTGTTAACAAATTACTTTTATTACTCACGAATTTGTAACTTTACTTATTGTTAAAAATTACTATAGAAAATGATTGATCTTATATAAGCCAGTGTGATAAATATTAGAATTTTGAAAGTTCTCGCTACGTCCTTTCAAGGCGGGCGGTATGTTAAGTGGCAACACTAGAAAACTAATGTCACTCTCTCTCTTAAAAATATGGCGTTAGACTGAACACAGCCGTTGTATGTATTCCTATTTAAAATATAAAAATATAAGTTTTATACAGTCCACATTGAAGAAAAGAAGTTTTATTTCGAAGGCCAAAACAATGACATTTTGATCAGTTACAAAACACAAAATAAATTTCAATAAACAATTTAATAAGTTAACATGAAAAAAAATCGGTATAACAAGTCACGGAAACACAGCTCTGTTTTTTAATAAATGTTAAAAATGACCCCCATTTACTAACTGACAATGATACATTGTCGCAAAAATGTCTTTGGGTATTTAAAACCATTTCCCTTGTTATTCTCTCACTTTCATTTAAAATTTTAATTCTTAATTCTTTTAAATTATTGGATTTGTTCCGATAAACATTGATTTTCAGGTGACCCCAATAAAATAAATCAAAGGGCGAAAGATCGGGGGATCGTGAAGACCACTCGATAGGCCCTCTTCTTCCTATCCATCTATTTGGGAACGTTACATCCAAAAATTCTCTAACTTCACGAGAAAAATGCGGAGGAGCTCCATCTTGCTGATACCAGGTAAAGTTAATATCGAGAATTAAATTGTTTATATTTGGAACTATTTCTTGCCGAAGAAGCTGGAGATATCGTTCACCGTTCAAATTTCCCTCGATAAAAAAGGGTCCAATTACATGTCCCGCTAACAATCCAGCCCAGGCATTAACTTTTTCTGGGAACTGTGTATGCAGTTCTTCATACCAGTTTGGGTTATTTCGCCCCCAGTAACGGTAATTTTGTTTACTGACCATTCCGTGTAGTGTGAAGGTCGCTTCATCCGAAGAAACAATATTGTTTGGAAAATGCGGATTCTATTCAATCTTTCTCGTAATTATTTCGCAAAATTTTAGTCATCGATCATAGTCAACATCACAAAGTTCTTGTACAACATGAACTTTGTATGGATGAATTTTCTCAGTACGAAGAACGGTTCTTACAGATTTTTGATCAATTTCATGATCCAAAGCAAGCTGATTGGTGGATTGTCTGGGATTTTCTGGTATCGAAAGCAGAATGTCTAATTTTTTATCATCGGCGGTAGCACTCCTAGGTCTTCCAGATCTTGGTCGGTTTTTTACACTTCCAGTCATTCTGTAACGCTCCACAGTCCAAAAAACTGCATTTTTTTTTAAATTTGCCTATCTGGGTGCAAATTGTTAAAAATATCATATACCTCCTGATATGATCTCTGCTTATCGCCATATCCCCTTAAAATTAAAATATCAATTCTCTCTGTTTCAGTAAGTGAAAACGCCATGCTATTTTCTTTTTTGCTTAATTTTGACAAATGTCAAAGACCATACCTAATTTGTTGCTAAGGTAAATACGACTACATTCGAATAGGGCATTGTTATCCGTTATTATTTAAAACGCCGATATCTCGGAAACTAATAAATTTAGGCATAGCACATAGTTAACGGTTGACTGGACGATCAAAATTAGTAATACTATACGGGGTGTTCTATTTAAAAAAATATAACTTTGACTCTCCACAAGTTTTTGGGCGTACCTGTATATTCCAATTTATTACAGATAGGTATGTAGATTTTTAAAAGCCTAACAACTTTTATGAAAGACTTTTTTGCTAACTCGTATATCTTTTGAAATAATCGACCGTCCTGACAGCATTTCTACTGGTGTGCCATCTGGAGTGCCTCAAGGCAGTGTCATCGGTCCTCGAGCATTTATAATTTTAATTAATGATATCTATACTAACATCTAACATCCATTCAACTATACGTCTTCTTGCTGATGATTCTGTCATCTATAGACAAATTAGCGGAGCTTAAGACTGTGACCAGTGGTATTGTGTCCTATTTTTTAGAAATTCATGTAACTAAGTTGTTACTCTGGTGTCAATATTTAGTTCCATCATTTTATTCAGCAGCATGACAGTGAAATCACATGGAATGCCTCGATGAAATATATGACGACGACGCCGACGCCCGCCTGCACATTGCCATCGACAGAGTGTATTTATTTATTTACATAATTAAGGATGCTATAGAACTCAGTTCCAAAAAGATCCGCTAATTACAACCGTATATTCATATTGGGTTTCTACATTTTATATAAAAGATTGGAAAAAATAAACACATATTATATCAAATCAGTTGACATTGACCAATACATGTGTGAAGAAAAGTTCCCTTGGTTTTGACTTCAATTTTAAAATTGTAGCAGAAAAGACTTCAATATCATTAAAATATTTATTACAGATTATCTGCATTCTAATTAATCCATTGCTAAACAAACATTCTGAGAATAATATAACAGACTTGCCTCCAAATATCTTTTAGGAAAGAAGACATGCTGCTGTTCAGTAATAGTATTTTTATAGCAGAGAACATTTTTTCCGTACACAATTCTTTCTGGAATTGTTGCAAATATACTGATTTTACTAATTGGTCGATAATTGGAAACATAACTTCTTTCCCCATTATTGAATATTGGTACTACATAAGATATTTTCCATTTTGGAGGTAAGCTTTAGAGACAAATTATATCACAGAACATGATGGCTTGTTCCCATATTATCTGTCACAAACACGCTTTTAAAAAATTTAGTAGTTAACCAGATTACCAACAAGTGCTGCAAGAGCTGACCCGCATAAATAATTAGGTCTAAAGCCATATTAACCAGACATTTTTTTTCCACCTAACATAATTTGACAAGAGTTGCTTAAAGATTTTACACACGATACATCTTAAGCTAATGAGGCGGTAGTTTAGGAGAATTGACCTGCGGCGTGACTTATAGATAGGAACAATAATAGATTTATGCTAGTCCTCCGGTGTCGTGTTATTGTTAATGCACATATCAAACAGTATTTTTAGATAAGGTCCAACATTTTTTTTTTTACGGTTCGTCGGCGTATCTTAGGCCATCTAGAACCGGTCATCGACCGTACGGTTTTTAATCGTGCGGTCTACCGACTGGGGAGTGTGAAACGGCACCTTCATCCTACGAGATATCCGACCTCATCCGGCCTGTCCGGCGTGAATAGGATGGTTTTTGATGTCGATTCATTTTACACTCTTCCCTAAGACAACAGCACGCGGTGTTTCCCAAGCGGTCACCCATCCAAGTACTAGCCGCGCTCGACACCGCTTAACTTCGGTGATCTGACGGGAACCATTCCATTTTAAAATTCTTTATTGTCCTATTGCTCTCTATAATAGTACTTTAATAACTAACTTAATCTAGCTTATCCTAATACATAATACTAAAACTAACTAAACTAAGTACAGAGTTGGGCGCATACGGACCGTAAGCATACGGCCCGAAATGCGCCCAAAAACCAGGCCTTGAGCCTGGCGGCCGATGTTGTGGCCTAAGGTTATTATTACTATTTAAAATAATTCACTGTGTCACACGCGTTCCGGCGGTGCCTTACCGGTGTATTGCAAGGGTTATGTTACTCCAAGGAGTTTAATATTAAAATTCCAAGAAAATTGTGAAGCGGTGAACTGTATTCCAACAGCAGAGCATTCTGGGAAAACTTTCAAAAAACCCAGTAAATTTAGCTGACGGGAACCGGTGCTTTAGGTGTCGCTAGGCCCTTGCCCTAAGGTCCAACATAATTTCGTTAATAACATGACTTATTGAATTTAATATGTTGGCGGCAGATAATTTAGTACGCCTTTAATCCTTTATTGTAAATTTTACTTTAACACAGTTACTACCTTTCCTTTGTCAATGACAAATAAAGAAACAATTCAAAATAAATGCATTTCGGTGGCTTAAAAATAACTTTTTTTTTTTTAAATGATTGAGAGTGTAACGAAAGTAATTCAAAGTTTAGGTTAGTTCAGGTATCTATAATTTACTATCTTATTTGTTTCATTAATCTAGTCACTTCCTAATCGGCGTTTTTACTTGATACTAGACAGAAGTAATAAAAAAAACATGAAGACCTTTGACAAACGAAAAACTTTACACACACCTGATGTCCCCGATTAAATCTGGGGCTGTGACTCTGTGATTAAGCGTTACCAATTTAATATTTATTTTATTACTTTCGACGTGGTAAAATTATATTGAATTTTTAGTTTTTACTATTAGGAGCCCCTTGGGGTAACGGGCCCCTTCAAAGTCTCGAGCTTAAGTTCCGCGGAACACGCACAGTAAAAAATATTCACCTGGTAAAAATCATTTTAGATGAAGTGGTAAAAAAAAGTAGTGTTAATGTTAATACCCGGATCAACATAATTTACCACATTTTTACACTCATATGGGACCAAACTTGTTGCATTAAATTCGTCTATGAATTTAACTCTCTAAAAAGTTCATTTTCTTGATTGGGTGTTATTTATTTCATTTTACACTCTATCAGGAAAATTAAATAAAATGACAATTAATAACATCATATTAGCGTGTAAATAAACCCCGCAAGAAGGTTATTTTAACACATTGAATGTAAAACTTATTCTTTAATCGCTTTTTTACACGGCCCCTGGTAAAAATACCTAAACCCGTGTTACCGAAAAGACAGGCGGCAACAAGTGTTGTGAAATTCTACGAATTGACAGATGACGCCGACGCTACATGCAAATTCAACTTCCAAGTCAGTCTGATTGTGCTCTTTGAACGTGATATAGAATAATGTTATATTTAAAATAAATTATAGAAACAAAGCAAAGTTCTGTAAAGTGCCAAATGAGAGTGCCTCTTATAAGGATCTTGTTAAATTGGGTAAGCATATTAACGAAATTTACTAGAAACCTTACTAATAAGTACGCTATTTTTAAGAAACTAAGTAGGTATTTACATTGCTACAGTTTTCCCTTTAGCTTTTAAATTATTCTGATATAATTTAAAGAAATAGTCCATTCTCCATCTGATATAAGCTTATAATATAAATGTATTCCTTTTTTATATAAATACTTAGGTACCTACCCACATATTTTACGTCATAGATCTCTAAATAAACATACGATTAATATAATACTGGTCATTTTCATTCTTTTATATTGTTCAAAATCATACTTTTATTTAGTTGTTTAGTGTTCTAAGTATACATACATTTATTATGTTATTTGTTTTGTTAAGCTTAACAATGAGGTACATTAAACGTAGATATATAATATATATATGTTTAATTTACTAAATTGTAAACTATATTATAGGTGTGTCATTTTGTTCAACTAGTTATAATAATAACTGTAAAAAAAATCGCAGGGTTTTCCAGTTCTGTTGTAACCATCATTTTGTTTATAAATAAACGATAAATAATACTCAATATTTTTATTCATTCAACAAACTTTTTCCAAGCAATCTGAAGAATTATATATTTTAGGGGCTACTACTTTCGGCTTTGATTAGGTTATTCAATCATGTATAACTAACCTGAACTAACCAAACTAAGCAGAGGTTAGTAATGCAAAACATCTTGAATGCATAATTTTTAACATTTCAATTATAAACGCCCGGTTAGTTTGATACGGGATTAAATGACTTAAACAAAGTGGAAAGTATTCTAGCCCTGGGTAGATTATTTTATTACACTCACTATGGTAAACTCACACCCAAATAAAATAAAATTTATACTACAATAATATGATATTTACACTAATTAATCACAAATTAACATTAAAAAATGGTTTAGTTACACCTGTCATTATTTTTTTTAAACCCTAGAAGGATAGGTTTACAATTTGTAAGTTTAATTTACACACGATAGTGTAAATGTACCTACCCATAAATTAGAAGAATTAACACTCATCAAAAGTAAAAAAAAAATTTTTTAATAGATATACTGATTGGTTAATATACCCTATTGAGTGTGGTCCTATATGTACATACCACCATTGAGTGTTAAATTTAACACTCAATTTTTTACTGTGCGGAACACCGGTAGTTACGCCACTGTACAGAATATCATTTCAAATAAACATTTTTAGCAGTCCGCTAAAATTTTAACTTTTAGACGCATTACATTTTAAAGCATAAAGTACAGAAAATACCTCAAACGCATTTAACACATTATTTGTCTGTCACAAACAAAAAATAATAGACAAAAAACACCAAGACGACGCCGATGTCCAGAAAATCACAAGACTCTGTACTCTGTATGTTTAGCATCTAACCAACTCTTTGAAAATCAACGCTAGCTATTGGGCATACGAAATAAAAAATAATTTTTAATCTCCTCAGCTAATTGGATGATGTTCTAATAAATGTCGACCGCAACTCTTTCTCGTAAAGGGGCCAAAATAAAGTTACTGACGTTTAATTATCAGAGATGATGGACGTTAATGAAGTTAGGTACGTCAGAAAAGAGAAAAATGTTCTAGTTAGTGGAATGTCTCGTTCGAGGAAATGTGCACAAAATACTTGCTTGGATAAAATTTGTAGTGGAGATTTTATGAATTTTATTTTTGTCTTAAGCAATCTAAATTCTTTAATTATTTCGTTACTGCCAGCTCAAATCCTTACATAATATTTTTAAGAATATGTGTAGTTGCTCTTCTAAAAATAACATAAAATGTTTTTCTAAACAGCTATGGTTTGCATTAATAAAACTAATTAAAGTTGTTAATTGCTAACGTCTAACATAATTTAAGTAAATGATTATTATTATCTTTAAATAATAGCGACGAACTATAGACCGTCAAATTATCTACGAATAATACCCACAGCAAATGGGAGTATTTGTGAGATTTAATTATTAATTCTGATCAAGGCAAACATGGTGGCGAAATCTAGTCGCAACTGAGAATTTTGTCAGTTTTGAAATTAAACATATTAATAGTAATATGACTTATAGGATAAAAAAAAATTGATCGTACACAGCATCTAACGATTGCCCTTAGCATGTAATGGCCCTTGGGCAAAGCCTCGGTCAATTATATTTACGATGCCATTATGCAATCTGATGCCCTTACTTAATAACTGCACTGAATAAATTCAAGCCTAATTTTACTGCTGGCCCTGCGTTGGCATACCGGCATTTTTTATTCGGGATGGTGCCCCTGCTTTTGCCAGATTATTGACGATCATTTTAACTTGTCCTTGAAATCCTGCCTATTTTCAAAGACCTACAAAAACTTGGGAATATATCCAGTTTTTAGAAAGGTGAGAGATCTTAATAAATCGTAATATTAAACAATTTCTCCAAGGGTTTTGAGATTTACATGGAATTATTTTCAACCATGTTAAATTACATATTATTTCTGATCAATGAACTGCTTCTTTCCAGCACGGTTAGTGACACAATTCAGCTAAGAGAGTCTCGAAAGTGGCAGACTTCGGGCAGGCTAATATCGTTTACACAGACTTTTGATGTGCTTGATCACGATATTTTGCTTTAAAAAATTGTGAGATTATATCTTGTTGACAGTTGCATCACCAAACATATTAATTCTTTCAAATTGACACTGTGGAGGATTGTGGAATGTGTACGCCTTCAAGAGGACATTGATTCGTTAAATGGATGATGTGCAGAAAATAATTTGTATCTTAATATAAAATAATGTGTTATTATGTCATTTACTCGCAAGTTACCTCCAACTAATTTTTTATACAATATTAAGCGCAAGTTATGTTGCAACAATGCTCCTAGTTTTAAGGATTTCGGCATTACTTGAAGCTTGGGATTTATAATTGATATGTGATGGGCTACATACTTGGTGAAATGGATATTCCATAGTAGAGGAAGTTAAAGTCGTACTTGTTATATTTCACAATTTAATTCAGTTTTCTGACACGTGTTTCAACCCTTGCGGATCATTATCAAAGGCATAAGACAATAATAAATTCTACATGTTATTAAAATAAAAATTGACAGATGATGGGTTTATTTTGATCCTTAATTTAATATGCAATAAACACTGTCAATAATTACGAAAGAAAAAATCCATAATTATATACACAATATCGTTTTCCTAATTTTATTACTTAGATGTAAATACCTCTATTATCACACCTGTGATTTAGTTGTACCTTTGGCCAATACCTGTAAATTAAGGGACCAAAATAACCCATCATCTGTCAATTTTTATTTTAATGACATGTAGAATTTATTATTGTCTTATGCCTTTGATAATGACCGCAAGGGTTGAAACACGTGCCAGGAAACTGAATTAAATTGTGAAGAAATATAACAAGTAGGTACGACTTTAATTTCCTCTACTTTGGGATTTATTATAAAAATTGTAAGGATTTTTCGAATGCTGACCTTAATAATTATACTCTTTAATGCATTTGTGCGTTCTAAGCTGGAATACGGGTCTCTTGTCTGGTGCCCCGCTTATGAGGTTCACTCAATTGCTCTAGAGAAAATACAAAGGCGCTTTGTTAAATACCTCGATGCTGCCACGGATTTAGGGATTAAAAATGGATTTCATCCAAAAAGTGTATGCTATATGCTGGGCTGCATAAGGTGTGCACGCACTTTTGGCAATACTGATTGAGATTTCAGAGCTTAATCAAAGAGTAACTTAGATCCTACATCAATATCTATAACCAACCTACCCTTTGGTATAATATACGTCCTTTGTTCCCCAGAGTATCACCAAAATATGGACGTATTCTCACTTAATCAAATATATTGTCGCCAATATAGTAGTTTGTAAAGAGCTTCGCCTGGGGTATCTAAACGAAAAGTAGTAATAATTTTATTAGAAGTCAATAGAATTGCATGTGTATCTCTCTAGGGCATAAAATTATGTCTAATGTATATATTTTTGTACTATTTGCATGGTTAGTGAATATAATAATTACTCGAAGAACGAAAAGATGTCAAAGGGATGCCCTGACGTAAAACCTTATTCATGAATCAATATGAATATAATATCCACAAAGATAAGCAATAAGTGGTATAAAACGGTAGTCACATGTACACAACGTGGGTTTATTGTCACTTTTTAAAAAAATCTGCGAGGTCAGGAAAGAAACAAATTAAATGAATCTATACAATTTAAATACTGATCGGCAAATATAATAACAAAATGCTGTTGAAGATGTTCTACAGGACCATAATTTTAGACGAGGAGAGCGCAGTTCGCTTTCCACGGGAACATGGTATGTTAAACCAAGCAGACGAAGTAGAAGGTTGCTCTCGATATGGCAGTTAAATGCAAGAAGATAAAAGAGAAGACCGAGGTGGGTAAGACCTATGCTTCGTTGTCCTCTTAAGGGCTGTCAAATGACATGGTCTGTTTGAGGAAGCAACGAATCCTTTCACTTCACAGATGTGAACCAAAAACTGAATTGCAAACTGAGCCTGTGTAACATCATGGAACTTGTATTGTATATTATGTTATTATATTGTAAATAAGAAATTGCAGAAATAGAAATTCAATGTATAATCGTTAATAAAAAATAAATGTTACTAAAAAATTAAGCTCCTATTTTTTTCTTACGACCTTGGAAATTTTTTTTTAACATTTAAAGATAAAGCAGATAAAGTTTTTCTAACCTTACATTTGACGCAGTAAATTTATTCTATTAGTTTCTTACAAATGTAGGGGTGGGGCACTTTCAACCATATACAGTATGTCCACGGATGGGGTTTACAAGAGGACAAATGGACTAAAAATTGAAAGATACGAAAAAAATCCACTCTTAATGAATGTGTTTTCTACACAACAAACCGAAGTAGAACAATTCATTAAAATGTTTACCTATGTAAAAATTATTTCCCAAAAAGTATTCGCTGGCACACCTCTGACTGGTGAACCTAGTTAAAATAATAATGACACTTAGGTACTTGTTATCAATGTCTTTATTTAATGAAGTTATTATTTAAGTAGAAATCACAAATCACCGTCTGTGACTTGTGGTAGAAATGCTATCTACTGAACAACGAGTTTTTATAATACAATGTTATGGGGATGGTCAAGTTTAATACCGCTACGTCATGGAACAATTTACCGAGAAATTTGTAGGAATTCCAATAACTAGGATGACAATCTGCAAGTTAATAAAAAAGAGAACTGGTTCGGTTCTGGATCTCAAAAAAAAAGAAGAAATACTATACGACCATGATGAAGCTGCTACAGTCTTAGTTCTTCAATCTGTTGAAGAAAATCCTATGACGTCCCTTAGAAATCGTATTACTCAGTTGGAAGTTGTGAAAAAAAGTCAAATTCAGAAGATATTTAAAGCAAATAAATTGTATCCGTATAAACCGCACTTTAATCAAAGATTGGAAGAGGGAGATGACGCGAAACGACTTGATTTTTGCTTGTGGATAGGAGACAAAATTTTAAGTGGAAATGTTGATTTTTATAAATGTATCATGTTTTCTGATGAAAGTACATTTTCTACCAATGGAACCGTTGCAACCCAGCATGTTAGGTACTGGTCTTTAGAAAATCCCGAATTCAGAATTATGACGAGAAGACAATATTTCACAAAAGTGAACGTGTGGTGCGCGATATCCATCCATGGCATCAGAGGGCCAAATTTTTTTGATAACACGTGTAATAGATTATCATATTTAGAAATGTTGGATACATTTTTCAATGAAGAACTCGAAAATCTACCATTAAATTTTCGACAAAATATGTATTTTCAGCAAGATGGTTGTCCAGCCAATTTTGCTCGTGAGGTTAGAGAATGGCTTGACCGCAAATTTGGTCCAAGGTGGATTGGCAGGAATGGCCCAGTTTTGTGGCCCCCAAGAAGCCCCGACTTAACCTTGGTGGATATGTTTTTATGGGGCCGTTTAAAACAAATTGTTTTTGCTACCGCAGTACCAAATGGTATTGAAGTGCTGAAGGGCAGAATTATCCAGGCTGTCCAATCGATATCTCAGGAAGAAATCAGAAATTCTTTCACTTATTTGAGAAAGCAATTAGAAAAATTTGTCGGGTATGGGGGTGGAGCTTTTGAATTATGGAATCGTTGTCATATTATTTTCATGTTAATAAAAATGTTCGTACTATTATTATTATAATAATTACTTCATTAAATAAAGACATTGACAACAAGTATCACCTATTCATTATTCAAGTAAAAACATCTATTAAGAGTGACTTTTTTTCGTATCTTTCAAAATAAAGTATGTTTACTCTTAAGCAAAATAACATTTTTGCAGTTTTTACTCACCCTGTATAAAAAAATTGAAGTTTCTTATGATGAATCGTATTTTCTAGACAAGCAAAAACGTTTAAATAAGAGTGACCTTTTTTTCGTATCTTTCAATTTTTGGTCCTCTTGTAAACCCCATTCGTGGACATACTGTATATACGTGGCACATTCAACCATAGGTAATCCCATATTAAATTAACATACGATTATTTTTAATTATGTTGATAGTTATAAAAAGGTTCTTTTTTAGCGCGGATCAATAATAATAAAAAAATAGTGAAGTTAGCTAGGTCAGGTAATTTTATAAAAATTAAATTAAATTTAAAAAGTAAGGATCTTCCTCTAGCGAGGATTTAGATTTTAAAAATTGCCTGTTATGCCGCTATATAACTTTCATATTTTAAAGTTCATAGTTATGTTAGTGGTTGTAATAAAAAATAACTGTTGTCTAAATTGTTTGTCTTGCAATGTTTTTTTGAAAAAACGGTACATCCTATTAAAGCTGAAAACCTTGAATTGTGAAAGAAAAACTTACAAGAAAAATGAATTAGATTTGTACATTTGGAAGAATGGTTTAATTACCGTCCATTTTACAGAAGAGGATGCAGATGCAGGGCTCCCCTTTCGCACTATGTGACAACCTATTGCACAATAAAGTTGCTATACAATTTATGACATATCTCCCCCCCCCCCATGGTACTGGGGTTATGAATGAACGCCATATTCAGCATAGTTACCAATTATTAAAAAAAGTTACTTCTAACAGAAAAATAAAGTGATATCATCGCCTTTGTCCATTGCTTTTATTTATATATTATATAAATTATATTTATTCTTTGAAATTCCTTAACGATAAAACAAATATTTAACCTTAGCTTTCAGAATCTATCAAAAACCTAAAAAAATATTTTTTTTTTAACTTTATAGCTTAAATAACGGGTAACCTAGTACAATATTTATATCAGCTGGAAACCAATTAAATCGGAAATTGTTGTGAATATAAGTAATACTGCAATAAAATACCAACCAAGTGAAACCTTAAATAGAATAAGATATCCTGTTAAAAAATGTATAGTTAACAATTTATATAGGAATTGCAGAAAATTTACTAAACAATGGATCATTTGATACTATATAAAATAAATCATCTCCCCTATTTAATCCACTACCAAAATCTACTATAAACTTTTCTCTCAATTTAATTCCCTAATTCTGTTTTCAAACTTAACGCGCATCTGCAATACTAAAAAAATACATTTTATCTCTGAGCGTTCTTTTATTACATCCCAGTACCGCAATAATTTTAAAACACAGTTTTATTTCCCATTTATGTCCATGAAACTTCATAATTTCTTTCGACAAGCACATTTGTTACTGCTATCAAAATTCCAGTTTATTTGAAAAAAGCTGTTACGAAGAAACAAACTTTGTTGTGGTGAATATCATATTTTCCACTTATATTATCCAAATACTCCTTCACATAAATTTTTTAAATCACCCAGAGAAAAGATGCATCGTTTGCAACTGATAATGTCGGGAATGATATACTTAATTGGTAGATAACGCAATGATTTTGTTTCTGGTAATATGAATCTTAATATACCCTAATATACATTTCCTAGGATATGTCCTTCTCTTTGGCCAGACTCATCCTCAGAAGCGTTTCACCCTTTCGCAACTGTGTCGAATATGGATTGATATACCTAATTGGTAGATAACGCAATTATTTTGTTTCTGGTAATATGAATCTTAATATACTCTAATATACATTTCCTAGGATTTGTCCTTCTCTTTGGCCAGACTCATCCTCAGACGCGTTTCACCCTTTCGCAACTGTGTGGGATATGGATTGATATACTTAATTAGTATATAACGCAATGATTTTGTTTCTGGTAATATGAATCTTGATATATAATATACATTTCCTAAGGTTCGTCTTTCCCTTTCGTCAGACTCATCCCCAGATGCGAACTTTCTAAAAAATGAAAAAATATCCATGGTAACTTCTTGGAACGTTTCTACCTACATTCGGTAAGAAACCAGATTGTGACCCATTAAAACCCCTTCTTTGGGCATTATGAGGCAGGCAATAAAATATTTTTATTAAAAATAAACCAGAAATCAAGACAGCAAGCATATATTAGAGCCCGCTAAAATAGGGAACGTACTTTGCCGTAATTAGTTTACAAAGCCTTATTCAATAATGGTAAAAAAATAAGTAGACAAATCAGTGTTGCAATACCAGTCATTTAATTAGTTCGTGTGAAATGAAAACGCAGCTTTGGTTATCCAAATATGTGGCGTCCGTGGATTGGTGAATTTAGTATAGAACAGCCGGAGGGGGTACAAGTCCAACCACAGTGCGGAAATGAAAATGGAAGAAGACACTTATCTTTAGATCCTAAAGAGATTATAAAAAATGTATATATTACAAGTCTCATAGATTGTGAAAAGTTGAGTAAAATGGACTGTATTGAAGAAGCCACATTGACTAACATTTCGGAAAAAACAGTATGGAAAATTGTGAATAAACCCATCACCGAAAGGAAAAGAAGGAAAGATTCTGGGACTTGCAAAAAATTAGATCGCAGCGATGAAGATTTAGTCCCACGCAAAATCTATAAAGATGTATGAAGAGCATACGGTACGAACACTGAATAATTTACTGAAAAGACTTGAGATAGATAACACGGATATCAATTGCGGGGAAGTGGAGGGGCACTTGGTTTGCCAGACTTACGCCACAGAAAACGTAGTTTTCTGGGCTTACTCTGTTAAAAGTATTAACTTCTATGATTTACTAGAATAACATGATGTGGGAAATATATAACCTTGTAAAAAATCTGTAGTATGGCAACGCAGCAAAAAGGAATCCGCCCAGATCCTATCATTTTCGTGGCCATCCGCATTGACTCGGCAATACTCGGATTTGTGACAGCGTTTTTCTGTGGGTTTTCCTGAAGTTTTGTCAACCTAACCTTTATTGTTCTGTGGTTTTGTCGCATGCATATGTAAATTCAGAGTAATCCCCACTCCCGACCCCACCTAGCTCTTCATGGCGTCTCGCCTCAAAACGATTTTGGCATCACAATTTTATAGCATTTATGAATGGCGTGTCGGATCTATAGTTACGATGCCTATGGGTACAGATGCGACAGATCGCATTGGTCGCAAGCCGCAGCCGCATTAGTCGCAGCCCCGTCCATCGAAAGTCTACCTTAAAGACGTTGATAAACTCATTGAAATGTCTCCTGGTTTGGCATAGTACGATTAGGAAATCTCTCGTGATATAACCTTCCGGATTCTAAAGCATTGCAAGACGCAAAACAATCCATCAGATCGGCATACTCAATAAACGTGTATTCCATAGTCCGAATTAATTTACAAATAAATTCACCACGAAATCAAAAAATCAGTAAATTAATATAGGTAAAGGATCAATGTGTCAGCGATGTGAAAGGTAGCAAGTTGTGAAATGCAGGATATTTTATATATTTCATACCATAGTAACGTTTGCAATAACAATGTGTTTTTTTGGTGCCGATAAATAACTAACATGTACATATTTTGCAAGCATAGGTCTTCTACAACTATTCGCTTATTATTCCTATTTTCTAAAGCGGCTCATATTTTCAAAAACACTATTTTAAGAGGGCCTTACTAGTCTCCATCACATTAAATTTGTATTAAATTATACTATGCTCTTTGAAAGTTATTTAAGACAAACGTATTTCCATATTTCGGTAGGGAGGGCCTTTAAGAAAAAAAATTATAGGAACTTCTCATCTTATTTTTTCATGTTCTATCTGAATCGGAGAGATTTCCCACATTTTCCCCTGTACATGTCAACACAATAGTATTTGCAAAAAATTGTATTTTTTTACGAAATAATCGTATACTATGGAAGCGAAGTAAAAAGAAAAAGGCCTCCAAATCTTACACCCCAAAAGAAATATGCGTTTCTAGGAATCATTTCAAAAGGCTTCAATATTTTGGAAAGTAAAAAAACACTGTATGCTAGTAAGGAATAACAGAAGTTCTTAGGGGCTGGAAAAATCTCAACGTTTTTTACGATAATAGTAAAAAAGAAGTTCAAAAATCAAGGCAACGGAACGGATGGAGAGATTGAGAACGGGTTAGTTCTGGGGTTTGAAAAAACCCAATGATGAGAACGCTGAAGAAATGATTTTGAGCATAATAAACTAACCTGAACTAATAGTAGCTTGAAAAATCTATTTGATTGTGACATATAATGCAGAGCAACTTAATTTCTATACTTGAGAAGGTCGCCATGTAGAATTTCAAAAACGTTTAAATATTTTGAAATTTTTCAGATACTTTGTGTTTTTTTTATTTTATAGTCAAATTGAGTTCACTCACGTAAAGGGTAAATCTATAAAAATAGTTAAACAACAATTTATTTAAAACTTAAACTGATTGATATTTCTATTTGCATCTCTTTCTTATATTTCAGAAAATCACCGTAAAAATCGTATTCTAGTTCATTCTAGGGTGTGTGTATTTTAAGGTTTAGACAATGACGGATGACCCAAGCTTGAAAGCATTATTCTTGACAAGCTAATTTAGGTACTGTAATAGATATTTACATTGCTAACAGCGAAAGCTTGCTTCTTTATTCGAGAACGCCGAGTGAATGAAAGACCTTAATATGAAAGAACTGTCACGGTTTGCATCTTCTCTGACTGATAAATTTATGGTAGGTATAGCTAGAAAACTGATGACTATTTAAGTAGCAAAGTCTGATTGATTTCATTTTCAGCTATATTACCCGTGGAAGGTGTTTCCATAGCAACAATTTAATACTTAAATTTATTAGTTTCTGACAAAGTTTTACGAGAAGAAGGACAAACCATGAAGTAAATTGTATCGAGGAGCCAGGGGGCTTGCCTGTTATTTATTTTATCCAGAAAAGTCAAAAGCAAGGTGACAATATTAATTGGTATTTTCCGTTCTGATCATGAAACTTACTTTTTTATAGCTAGCAACGCGCTAGCAACCAGGTAGCTCGAAGATAACTTTGTTTTGCTTTTCTGATCAACGAGAAAGCATGCACTTTCTATGTAATTTTGTAACCGGAGAATATCACTAGACCGGAAATCAAAAAATGGGGACCGTTATTAAAATTTTCGTCGACTGAAAAATAAATATTGTTCGTTACGCATCAGGAAAGTACGTCAACAAAATTCGTAGACTTCCAGGACTCGCCTGGCTGCTGGCCCTGGAAATTGCCTGCGTCGTCCTGTAAAAAATTAATTTGCTGTCTGGTAACGAAATATACTATTACATGTGCGTTCCAAAGTTGCTAAAGTTCACATATTTAGGATAAAAAAAAAAATTTTTTAATGCAAAATATAACTTTTCAAGGTAATTCCACCAGCCAAAGCTCAAATTAGAACTAATGACGTTAGATGGATATTTGTTGTAAAAGTTAAATAATAAAAGTATTAATTAATTAATTAACTATTATAATTATGAATCATAAAAATGCGGAAAAAATAATAAAACAATAAAGATATTAAGTGTAGTAAGTGAAGTAAGTGCTTATAACTTTTTTACTTAAGAGAAGTACTCGTAATTAAACCATGTTTACATTAAAGAACGTTAGAGAGAGCGCCCACCAAAACCAAAGATGTGCACTTTAAGTGAAGAGATATTAGGTGTGCATGTGCATAAGGTTGGTATGTAGTGCAACATACCATGATTTTATATGTAATGTCGCATACAGACGCCGCACAGCGGCCGTGTGAAAGAAGTGAGTCGCCTTACTGGCAGTGCCGCACGTCATGCCGCACGTGTTGTAAGGGGAGAGCACCCACCAAAGATGTGCACTTCAAGTGAAGGGAAATAGGGTGTGCATAAGGTTGGTATGAAGTGCAGCGTACCATGTTCTTATAAGCAATGACGCATACAGAAGCCGGGCGGCGAATATAGAATATTAGTCAGAATGAATATTCCCTCCCTCATTATCTATGCATTCTTGGTAAATGGGTTGTAAGTGCTCAATTGCGTTCTTGATAAAATTACTACTTCTTTCATTCAAATATCTTATTTTTTGAGTACCTAATAAAATGTTTCATGTCCTCAACATTGTCAATATCACGCTCATAAACTTTAGTTTTAATATACCCCCAAAAAAATTGTCCATAGGCGTTAGATCGGGACTATTTGAAGGCCACACAATAGTCCCGTTTCTTCCAATCCATTCATTGTGATTTATATTTAAAAAATTACGTACTCCACGTGTCACATGTGGTGGGGCACCATCATGGTGAAAAATTATATTCATATACTGCGCCAACGGTAAGTTTTCTAGCATGTCTTGCAGGGGTGTTTCCAGAAATTGGTTATATAACGGTCCAGTCAATGTGCCTTCGAAAAAATATTCTATTTTTCATTAGCCCGCACCATACAATAACTGTCCTTCGACCTTGAAATCGAACTTTCCTGGCGAAATGAGGATTTTCTTGAGCCCAGTGTCGGTAATTTTGACGGTTTGGTAATCCACTTGTTGAGAAACTTGACTCGTCGGTCTATAATATTTTTTCGAAGAAGTCTCTTTTGTTATTCAATCTATTCAACATAAGGTTGCAGAAATTGAGTCTTTGATTGTTATGCAATTCTGTTAATTTTCGAAGTTTATGATTTTTGTAAGGTCTAAATTCATATTTTTTCAAAACCTTCCGGATATACTCACGCGAAATTCTTCGTGGTCCGTAACGAGCACGCATTTCCTTGGAAGTAGTCCGTAATGACTTACTAGGCGTTTCCAAACAGTGCAGAAAAATATTCAAATCGTGATTGTCAGCATTTTCATTTAGTTCCCTTTTCTTTCTTTGCAAATTTGTCGTTATTTTAAATTTGGTGAAAATAGTTTTGATTATCCATCTTCTGGGAATCGGACCATCGGGATGTAGGCACGTCGCATAGCAGACGCATTATAATTATTTTCAGCAAACAAGCAAACAGCATGTCAGTTTTTTTTATTTTTTTAATAAAATAGTTACGGGGGGTGCTAGTTTATACGAAGTCACCCGGTACGATGGTTACACATCTCAACCAACGTCTCGGTGAAACTGGAAGTTTTCAAAAACAAACCGCTGAAAACGGGTGACCCCGGACAGCAGCGACGTCACATATGTGCTTCATCAAGTTGAGGAAACTCTTAAAACAAGTTTCAGAAAGATTGCTTTAGGCGTCAATGTAAGCTTTTTCACAGTTTTTAGAATTGTTAAGAACAATAATAAACTTGTACCTTTATCAAATCCAGTTGGTACAGACTATTTTACCGACTGATTTTCCATTACGAGTAAATTTATGTTAATGGATGCAACAAAAAATTGACGAAAGTCCCTAGTTCTTAAGACAAATGTTATGGGAACTTGTCATCTTATTTTTATGTTCTATCTGAATTCGATAGATTTCCCAGACAACCTTTTGTATATATTATAATAAAACTTAAACACCCTGAAACTACGAAACGACGCATTTCCGTACATATGTCTATAAGAACTTATTTTCATATTTTTAATAATGAGTTTTTTCGCAATATTAATGGAACGTAACAATAACGTTTTGTTTATGATGACATAAAGCATTTAAAAGGGATCTGTATACTATATGAAATTAGAACACTAAATGAATTCATAGGGCATATGTTTCAATAATAAAGTTATCTAAATATTAATTATTCCAAAAACAGCTAGTTATTCTTTGATGCGAATGGCGGACAGTTATTTAAAAACAAATTACTCAACTTTTTTTGCCACTTAACTATATCCAGACCTCCTATCTAAAGATATTCTCCAATATCAAGAATAAACATTTTATCGTTGTACACGGTTTTTTATTACTCCCGTCTGCTTGAAACCGTCATAATTTTAAAATTTTGTATCTCATTATTTGTGTTCATAAAAGTTTGTAATTTGTTTCGACAGGAACATTTGTTTGTGTTATCAAAGCTTCCGCGGTTTTTAGAATGGCAATATGGAGCAAGAAAACTAAAGCTTTTAAGCTTTTGCCCATTAAGGCTCCAGCAGGTCCTGTCCTATAAATTCGGATTTAGATTGGACCGAGCCCGAAAATTGGCCATAAGTCTTTGCTGGATATGCCAAAGTAGTTTCTTTATTGGAAATTTTTGGCAAGCGGTGCCATTGTGGCTGAAAGAATCGCGTCGATCATAATCTACAGCTTATATTCAATGAATATAGGTTTTTGATTGTAATGCCGTTCTGTATCCAATAATACGAAATAACACTATTTCTTTTAAAAACAGGCTACCAACACTGAAGAGTATGTGATATGTACGTTATGAAAACCAAGACTTTCAATGTGTATCAAGCCTTTCTCCTTGTGACGTAAAAAAGGCATATATTTTTTAAAACTCAAATGTATGCACTTTGTGGGATACAAACTGAGCCAGCCTAAAGTTTGTATGCTGGCTGTCTTTTTTTATAATAAGGCATACCACTGCAGGATTAATCCTTAATGATAATGGTGCGTATACGCAAGAAACGATTCACGTTGGTCTTGAATCTTTGGAGATTATACTCGTTGGGGAACACGGCCTTAGGGAGGTCGTTCCAGAGGAATGACGTTCTCCAGATGAAAGAATTTTTAAACAGTATCGTTCGAGGAATACTTAGCTGAACCACGTATGGATGGACTGCAGTGGCTCGTCGTGCATTTCTACCATGCACTGCTCTGGGTGGAATCAAGCGGGCAACCTCAGTTGAGCACTTGCCATGAAAATATTTGTAAAGTAGACTCAAGTCGCCAACCTGCCTTCGATGTTCAAGGCTTTCCAGGTTGTTTGTTAGGTTAGTTGATCACCGATGAAGCAAATGGCTTTTGTTTTAATGGAATCTAGCAATCTCCAGGTATATTTAGGAGCAGAGTCCCAAATATGCGAACAGTGCTCCAGCGATGGTCGAATTTGGGCTTTATAGAGCATCAAAAGTTGTTGGGGTATATAGAGGTTCTTAGTTCGGAGAAGCATTCCGGGCTTCTGCGAGGCTGCCTTAGCAATGGCAGCAACGTGGCTGTTCCCATGCTTAACAAAATTTCGAAATTATGAAATAGGTATTTATATATTAAGGGATATAAATAAAACTTCAGTAAACAAGCAGTTCCCGCCTCAGTACAGCGCGAAGAAAAAAAACATTGGAGAATGGATTATGAAAATAAAATTTAATTTCTCTACGTCTAAAATATTAAATTTTACTAGACCCTTAACCTCAGTTGCTACTGCAATAGTTAAATTAGTTGTAAATAAAACAATCAAGTCTTCCACCACAAAATGTATTAATAAACAGGTTTCTTATGTTTCTTACATGCTTTGGGCATCTAGACGTCTATCTTTAGTTGATACCAAAATAAAGTTAAATAAAATAATTTGAAGTTGCCTCGAATTAATGAGTACATTTAAAATAAATAAGAATAGGAATTTTAAAATTGAAAGAGAAATAAACTTGCACGTTAAATTGTTAATGATGTCTATTGATGGTATGAAAATTTTATATTATGAATTATGAAAAAACACTTTAGTTTAAGTGAGAGAAAAATAAATAGAAATTGTTGAAATTAGCATATTTTAGATTTTATTAGGTATTGTTTAAAAGTGTAAAGAATTTTTTTTATAAATGTGAAGAAATAAATTTAATTTAGATGTGGATATATGCCCCATGGTAAAAACTAGGTTAATTTAATAATTGAAAAGTAGGACTATAGGTACCCCATGGTAGTAAATAGTGGAAAGCTTTTTGTTAGTAGCTGATTATGGACAGTTCTGGGCCAGGTGGTGCTGGTGGTGCAATTTACGATCTAACCCAGGTGGTGCAGGTGGTGCGTTTTACGATCTAACCCAAGTGGTGCTGGTGGTGCGTTTTATGATCTAACCCGGGTGGTTCGGTGGTGCGTTTTATGACCTAACCCGGGTGGTTCGGTGGTGCTGTTTACAAAATAACCCGAAATTAAACCCGACTTTTTACGACCTAACCCGGATGCTTTCATGAAGCGGCTTCTTATCTAACCCTAACTTGAACCTGAATATTTATGAACTGACCCAAGATAAAACCCGACTTTTTACAACCTAACCCGGATGCTTTCGCGAGGCGGCTTCTCATCTAACCCTAATTTGAACCTGAATATTTATGATCTGACCCGAGATAAAACCCGACTTTTTATGATTTAACCTTAGTGAAACGCCGCTGCTAAAGCGGGATAATTAAATCCCAATTTTTATAAGCCATCCTTAAACCCAACTTTTTACGATGCGACCTGAGCCATCCTTAAACCAGACTTTTTATTATTTCCCCTTAGTGAAACGCCGCTGGTGAATGGCAAAGCGAAATAAAACCCTAATTTATATGGTCTAACAAGATAAGTATAATAATGCGGTACATTATTTGCGACCACAATAATTATTTATACCTAAATGATCCTCTCAAACCCTCTGCCGACTCGATTTAAAAAGAAAGGGACATAAACCTTTATTTATTATTCCGAAGGACCCTCATTAAAATTCAGTAGCATATCTAATAATTGTTTTCAATTTTTGCATCACTTATAGAAATACAATAAAATAATTACCATCTAGAACCATTAACTAGCGATTTCTTTGTACTGGAAATGGATAAATTATAGGACTATCTTGTAATGAGAACAGAGTAATAAAAAGTAAATAAAACTTAAATACGTATAAAATACCAAGCAGGTATAGGTACTATACAACTTGTGTTCGCCATCAGGTAAAAGCCCTCATAATGCTTTTATAAAAAATTTTGGATAATATCATAATATAAGTAAATACGCTACAATTTCAGGAAAAAAGTAAAAAAAATTAATTCACAGTGTAAAATTGTAGTTAAATGGATTGTAAATACGAAATAATATAAAAAGCTACCTTTTGTTTGCGATGATGTATGCACAATAACTCTATATTATTCGGTCCTTAAACTGAAAATACCCACTAGATAGGTATCATAAGCTGTATTTGTCATCAGGTAGAACCCCCAATAAAATTATGAATATTAGGCGTAGGCAACAAAGTAGCAATCTTAACTTATTTTCAACACGAGCATAAAAATATGGGATTGTTAAATATTTTATAACCTTAATTCTCAATGGCAACAATAAGCAAATCACGTTGGTTTTTTAATTTATTATTAATCTGGCTAACTTAAGAAACTCACAATATAACGACCATCCAAAAAAATCATAATACATTACTGGGTGTGAAAGCAATTGCGCTGCAAAATATAGTGTATACCGACTCTGAGGTAGTTAATTAAAATCCCAATTAGCGCTAAAAAAAATCAATTGGATATTTACTTTAGATATTTTAATAAAAAAATTCAATATTATTAGCGTCACCTACGCATAGGGTTAAAAAGTATGAGAAACTTTGCGAATATCATTTCCCGTGATTCTCTCGACCACCACATTTCAATATTCTCACCAACATTTAACTTTTGAAATTAGCATAATAACAAATCCTTTACAATGAATTAAACAAACGCATACATAATTTTAAAATCTCATAATAAGAATATAAGCTAAAATCTAACAAGTTTCGACAAGTTGAAACTTGTCAGTTTACATCTGTAGAGAATACCCAACTCTCGAATCATAAAAAATGGTCAAACTTTGTCGGCAAATACCCTTCTATGATGCAGGGGAAGGACAGGTAACTCGAGATGTTTATAAAGAAACGTTAAAGAACATTATTTGCTTATTTCTAGACTCTTAAAAATTAGATGCAATCGAACAATAAATGTTTTCATCATGTATATTTATGAGTAACACATTACTTTCGACATACGTAAATTAAAATTGATAATTACTTGTCTTAGTACTTTTTTAGAAGCTTGAATCATTGCATATAACCGTCTGAGGATACCCAAACTTCCCCTAACATATTTCTCCGTGACCGGGGAAAAAGAGGTATAAAAGCGGCTTTGATGGGATAGAGATTTCAGTTCCAAGTTAAACTTGATACCGAAGCAACTTGTTAAGACTAAACTAACCTTACAAGATTAATAATTTCAAAGTAAGTTTTGCTAACTTTTATTTTATTTCATTTACATTAAAATGGAATGTATTACATGTCATAAAAGTTATTCAACGTTGGCAGCTTTAAAAAGACATCAAAAACAGCAGCATTCAAGTAGTCAGAAACAATTTAGTTGTCATTTATGTCCGCTAACTAGCAATAGAAAGGATATTTTTAAAAAACACCTTAAACCCCATGAAAGAAGTGAGGCAAAAAAAGCCGAAAAAGCTGCAACTTTAGCTAATAATGTAAATAATAAACAAAATAATAAGATAAATGATGGAGCCTCAACATCGTCATCTACCATTAGATGTCAAGAATGTCAGATAGATGTCAACAGAAAAAATATGAGCGCTCACTTAAAAACATTATTTCATAAAAAAAATTGTTGCATCGACATTGCTCCAAATGTTAAATTGATTAATTCAGCTTTTAAAAAAAACATTTGCACATATAGAATAAGCGGTGCGGAAGAAACAATACAAAATGTAAATGAATTTATGTCTCAAATTAAACCAGATGTCCTAAATTTAATCAAAAAGAAAATAAATGAGCAGGAAAATGGAATGAAAATCAACTTTGAGCTTTTTGCTTCCTATATATTAGCAACAAAACAAAATGAAGATGGGAATGATGTGCAAAATGAAACAAAATAATTTAATAGCAAATATCGTATTGCAACAATATCCTCGGATTTGGAGGATCTGTATTCAGAATTTTCTGAAATATTAAAAGTGAAAAGTGAAGAGTTTCAGGTAAGTCATACTAATAGCATTATTCGATTTCTTATATCTAAAAAAAATTTATTTTATTTTAGCAAAAAGATTCCGGATGGTCAATGATTGGAATTTTATATTTGGAAGTAAACTTGCTTAGATTTGAACCATTCCGAGGATCATCTTATATACCCCTTCCAAAAGACATAGAAGATAAAAAAGCTGTTATTAATATAAAAAATAGCGATAATAAATGCTTCGCCTATAGTATTCTCTGTCATCTTTATCCTGCTGCTGAACATGTTTATAGAGTTAGCAATTATGAAGAACATTTAGATGAACTAAATTTAAATAATTTATCATTTCCCATGGAATTAAATAATATCCAAAAATTTGAGAAGCAAAACAGCGACATAAGCGTCAACGTTTTTGGACTTAGTAAGAAAAAGGATAAACATGATGTTGTAGGACCTTTATATCATACAAAGCAACGAAAAATTAATCATGTAAATCTCTTATACATCGAAGATATTTCAACGGGGGCATCACATTTTTGTTACATAAAAGATTTAAGCAGACTAATCTCAAAGCAAAGAACTAATCATGACGGAAGAGTTTATGTATGCGACGGCTGTCTAGTATCATTTCGGGCCGAAGATAAATTAAAAAAGCATTTAGATTTAAATGACTGCCTTAAAGTTAGAACAGAGCTTCCAAATGCATTTAATAATATTATTGAATTTAAAGATCATCATAAAGCATTTCCTATGCCATTCTGTGTATATGCAGATTTTGAAACTTTGCTAGAGCCCATCCATAGAGCGAATCCAGATCCATCCAAAAAATATACAGTGGATACACACGTGCACAAACCGTTCAGTTTTGCATATTTTGTGAAATGCGAACATGACAATTCCCTCTCATTTTTAAAACAATATAGAGGTGTGGATTGTGTTGAAGTTTTTACAAAGTGGCTAATTCAAGATATTAGACAGATTCATGAAAAATATTATTCAAACCCAAAGCCTATGAAAAAACTAACACCCCAGGAGCAAAATGATTTTTTAAATGCCAAAGTTTGTTTTTTATGTCAAGAGGCATTTCCACTTAGTAATGAAGATATCTCTCTTAATAGAGTGAGAGATCATTGCCATTTCTCAGGTAAGCGATAAAAATTATTAATCTATAGCTATTATAAAAGGTTATATTATATACAAATATCAAAAATAAATTATATTTACAATGAATGTAATTAAATTATGATTTTTAGGCTTATACCGAGGTGCCGCTCATAGTAAATGCAATCTAAGATATAGAACGCCATACTTTTTACCTATATTTTTCCACAATGGTAGCCACTATGATTTTCATATTTGCATCGAGGAAATGTTTAAAAACTCCGAATCTATCGAAGTAGTTCCACAAAATAAAGAGCTCTATATTGGATTTACAGCAAAAATAAAGTTAACCGAAGATGTGAATGATACCGATTTAAACGAAGCACATCAGAAAAAAAGATTTTTTAATTTACGTTTTTTGGATTCGTTCCGGTTTATGCCCAACAGTTTAGAAAACCTTGCAAAGACTTTAAGCGAAGATCAGCTAATTGAAACTAGAAGGCTATTTTCAGATAATGATCAGTTCAATTTAATGCGACGAAAGGGAGTTTTCCCCTATGAGTTTGTTGATTCATATGCAAAACTAGAATCTACTCAACAACTCCCAGCAATATCGGATTTTTACAGCACATTATATGAAGAATGTATTAGCGAAGAAGATTATATTCATGCACAGAAAGTTTGGAAGGCATTTAATTGCAAGAATTTAGCCGAATATTCAGATTTGTACTTGAAAACTGATGTTATTTTGATGGCTGATATATTCGAATCATTTAGAAGGCTCTTTCGCTCTCTATACAATCTGGAGGCTTGCTTTTTTTACACTCTCCCATCGCTAGCCTGGTCTTGTATGCTGTCTTATACAAAGGTATGATGATTAACTTTCCATTTTTTCATCACAAGGTTTAATGCTTATTTTTTTTTTAATTGCAGGTAAAACTAGAACTTCTTACCGATCCAGATATGTTACACCTAATTAGAAAGGGGATCCGAGGCGGCGTTGTACAATGTGCGCACCGTCATGCTGTGGCAAATAACAAGTACATACCAAACGACTTGGAAGATGATTTTAATTACATAAAGTATGATTCAAAACAAGAGGAAACTTATCTCACCTATTTGGATGCCAACAACTTATATGGATCAGCTTTATCACAATACTTACCTTATGGTGGTTTTAGATGGCTTAAAGATGATGAAATTCAAAATTTTAACGTGGTAAATCAATGTTCAAACAATGAGAGCGCAATAGGTTATATTTTAGAAGTAGATTTATTATATCCGGAAGAAATTCATGACTTACATAACGAGCTTCCTTTTTGCCCTGAAAATATAGTTGCACCTAATGGTACAAGTCGTATGCCCAAGTTAATTCCGAATTTATGCGATAAAAAACGTTATGTCATACATTATAGAAATTTATATCAAGCCCTTCAACATGGTATAATTTTAGAAAAAATTCATAGAATTATTGAATTTAGACAGTCTGATTGGTTAAAAATTTATATAGATAAAAATACTGCTATGAGACAGGCTGCAACCAATGACTTTGATAAAGATAAATATAAATTAGCAAATAATGCGGTTTTCGGTAAATGTATGGAGGCAGTAGAAAAGAGAAAAAGTGTAAAGTTGGTAAAACAATGGGAAAATATTCAACAAAAAAAGGGGGCTCAAACATTTATTTCTCAATCTAAAATAGATAGCGTTAAAGTTTTCAATGAAAATTTTGTAGGCATTCAACTTAAAAAAGAAAAAGTTGTTTTTAACAAACCAATTTATGCAGGGTTTTGTGTTCTTGATATTTCAAAGACTATCATGTACGAATTTCATTATGACTTTATAAAAGAAAAATATAAAGATAATTCAAAACTCTTATACACGGATACAGATTCATTAATATATAAGATTACTACTAAAGATTTTTATGCTGACATGAAGGATAATCTTAATAAGTTTGATACGTCTAATTATGCATTGAACAATCCATATTCAATTCCTTTGGTAAACAAAGCAGTTTTAGGGGTATTTAAAGATGAAGCTAAAGGTTTGCCCATGCTTGAATTTGTCGGTCTTAGACCAAAATTATATGACTATGTTATAGCTAAACCTAATAGCAGCGGACATTATGGAGAAGTTATTAAGAAGGGGAAAGGGATCAAGAAGTCTGTAATAAAGAGGCTTAAACATAGTGCATACAAAACATGTCTCTTAAGTAAAAATATTGTTTTAAGTAGACAAACTGTTTTTAGATCAATAAAGCATGTTATACATACGGAATCGGTCAATAAGATAGCTTTATCTGCGAACGATGATAAGAGATATATTTTGCCTGACGGAATAAGCACTCTTGCGTGGGGTCATTATAAAATCGACTTTTTAAATGCTATACATGAAAGTTTTTAATAATATATTTTCATTAATATTTTACAAAAATATTAACCATATGCTATTTTCTCCAAGTCGGATATAATAGTAAAAAAAAACGTATCTCGACAAGAATAAACATGTTTCAACAAGTCTAAACCTGTTTCAACTCGCCTAAAGCTGAAAGCTGTTTCGAGACGTTGAAAGCTGATTCATATTGCCGAAGGCTGTTTCCATTGGTTGGCAGCTGTTTCGACTTGTCGAAACTTGTTTGTAAACGAGGGTGGGATGGGTAGGGGGACTGTAACTATAAAAGAACTTAAAGCAGATGGTTTAAGCTATAGTAAGCCAAATGACCAAGTCGCTGCAACTACAACATCAAATTAAAAGTTTTTCTGAAAAAATTAGAAAACTGAAAAAAGATATTAAACAATACAAACAAAAGAAGCAGGTTATATATCTATTAAAGAAACTAAGATTATAACATGGCTAGTCAATCTTCTATGACTTCATCAGATTTCTGCTATCCTGAATATATAGATATGTTGCTACCAAATTATAGCGAAAAAATAGAGGAAGAAAAATATTTGATTAACGAGAGCATTATACATCTCCTCACAGTTCCCATACAAATTTCTACAGGCTTAAGTACTATGCAGGGCTTTCTACCGACAGTCAAGCTAACATATGTTGCTCCCTGCTCTAAGGATAGCATTTCTATATCATTCATGGATATAGATTGGCATGAACTATTTGAACATATGCTGAATATGTCTCCATTAGTTAATGTTGACGGAACACTGACTGAGAATGTAATGATTTTTCAGCAGTTTAAACTTACAAGTATACCATGTGAAGGGCAAACATTATTAACACGTTGACGGACACAGAGATTTAGTAGTGTGTGTCTAACACGGCATCGACGGTATTTACCGCATATTAATTTGCTTCCACAGGGACACTGTCGGCATATGCCGTCAAATGCTCCTTGCGCTAGAGATAAAAACAGCGTTAAATGCCGTCGATTTTCCATACAGTTATGGATAGGATGTCCCACTAGACACCTATTTTCAAAAATTTAGTAGTGGGGGTCAATGTTTAACCGGATAAATAATTCGATCTTCGATGCACGTTAGTCGCTCAACTTTCTGCAGAAAGTGCACACGTATGAACGCAAATTTTACCCGCGCTTTTTAAAAAATGGATGAGAAACAAGAACATCAATTGCTTCAGTGGTACGACGAGGTTTCAAGTGATGTTGATAGTGAAAATTCCAATAATAATTCAACACATGATCCGTATAGCACGGACGATTCAGTGGCAGACCCAGAATATAAGTGTTCCGATAGTGACGATTCAAAAAGTGAATTTTCTGAGGACAAAGATAAACGTAAGTACTTGTGTCTATTTTGTGTTACTAAGATTTATATATAAGTTGTATATTTTAGCTGGCCCATCACAAAAGAAACCAAAACATATTATGCAAGAAAGGGACGATGCTGAGACAGAGTTGTGTGAGTATATAAAACTGGGTATGGGTATAGTTTTCCTTAAGTAAGAAGCCTTAATTCTTTTAAATTTGTCAGCACCCTTCTTACAAAAAAGAATTCACTTTTAGGTCAGTAGTTATGAAAAACTATTTGTTTACAGGAAATTTATTCTTTTAGCTAATCATGCTCCTGAAAATCCCGTGCACGAGGAGGAAACAAATGAAGAGGACGCCTGGGAAGATACACTTTGTGAAAATTTAGAGCTGCTTTATGACCAGACATCTGCCGGTGTGAAAGAGCGTTTAGAGGGCAAGCTTCCCATCGAAATTTTTGAACTGATTTGGACAGAAGAAATAATGAACTACGTACTAAAAAAAACGAATGAATATGGCGAAACTCTTAACATAAAAAATAGACCAAAATCTAGGTATGAGAGATTTAAAACGTTTCAACAAGTTACGATGAATGAATTAAAGAAATTTTTTGGGCTTTGTCTTTTGGCCGGCCATATAAAATTTCGTTCGATTAGAAGCCTCTTTTCAATGGACCCTTTGTATTACCATCCAATTTTTTCTGCCACCATGTCAGGTAGAAGATTTGAGCAAATTTTAAGATGTCTAAATTGCTCAAATACTGAGAACATCGACGATCCATTACAGAAAGTCAGTTGGTTGGTCAAGAAAATTGTTTTATCAAGCCAAAATATATTTATTCCAAAGGAAGCCCTATCTCTCGACGAGTCAATGTTGCTCTTTCGTGGGAGACTAAAGTTTAGGGTTTATATGAAAAACAAAAAGTCTAAATACGGCATAAAATTCTATGAATTATTTTCAAACGACGGTTTTCTTTTAAATATGGAAATTTACAAAGGAAAGGACAACAGAGATGATGCAAGAGAAGCCTCAAAGATCAATGCACTTGTTCTTAGACTAATGGAGCCTTTTTTGGACAAAGGACATCATTTATATATGGACAATTTCTATAACAGCGTAACTTTGTCAAGAATTTTGCTATCACGAAAAACCCACACCACAGGAACATTGCGTTCTAACAGAAAAGGCAATCCACGTGAGGTTACTCAAGCCAAACTAAAATCAGGAGAACACATCTGGAAAAGAAACGGAAATGTCTATGTGTCCAAGTGGCGTGATAAACGTGATGTGTTAGCAATTACAACTGCTTATCAACCTCAGTTGATTGAAACCACAAACAAACACGGCCAGCAAAAAGTTAAGCCTATAGAAATCGACAAATATAATGAAAACATGTCGGGCATTGACAGAGCGGATCAAATGATTAGCTATTACTCATGCCCGAGAAAAACATTAAAATGGCACAAAAAAGTGATATTTCATATTTTGGATATAGCAGTGTGGAACTCTTATTACATATATAAGAGCCACAACCCAAATGAAAAATTCCACTCGTGCCGTGAAACACTGATTAAGTCTTTGTTAGCCATACGAGGAGACCAAACAGATGGCCGAGCATTTGTTTCCGATGCTCCAGTTAAAACCAAACGGAGAATTTCCAAGAAAGGTAAAGAAAACCTGGGTCATATTTTGGAAGCTATTCCTACTCCTGCGGCAAGTAAAAGAACAGGAAAATATTATAAGCGATGCAAGCAATGTTCTCAAGTTCAACAAAGAAAAGAGACTGCCTGGCAATGTCGGGATTGTATTGGAAAGCCTCCACTTTGTGTTGGAAATTGTTTTGAAAAGTGGCACCAGTAACTAAAGATTTTATTACAAAGAGTTGATTTTGTTTAGTTCGTTTTATCATTAAAGATATTTGTACTAGAAGAAATAGCTAAATGTTTTTGTAGAACAGGGCTAGCTGACGGCATATAACGTCAATGTCCCAGCACGTACTAAGAATGCTCCTAGTGGGACACGACGTCATATAACGCGTCATTTTTACGACTACATTACGTTTTGGAATGTTTTTATGGCTCCATAGCTATAAGTTTCAAGTTTTTACGTCAAATAATAAAAATTTTATCAGTGTGTATTACTTCAGCGCTAACCCCCATTTCTAAGTGACCTGCCAGAAATATGTTCATTGACGTCATTTGCCGTCAGTGTCCGCCAACGTGTTAAAATTGGAAAAATATAATAATATTTTATATTTTTGTAAAGAATGGCTTCAGGAAATTAAATTATATTCTCATGTTATTGACTATAAACTAAAAATTTTAAAAGAAATTGATTTCTCAAGTCATTATACTAGTATTTTATTATATGTAACCAATTATGATAGTGATGTAACATATTCCGAAAAAATTAAAAATGTATGTAGTTTACAGTTATCTATTCAGAATTATTGCATGTTAGAATATTTAGCTTTTAATTATCACCAAATATTATGTGATATTACGAAAATTTTATATATGAAATGAATAACCTAAAAATAAAAAACAAAGTATTTATTAAAAAGTTGTTTTATTTACCTTTAAGCTACAAATACAAATATATGTAATAAGTTAGGTTAAGAATTAATAATACTATAATATGACATCAGCTTCATTAACCCATGTAGGTTTGGGAAATCCTAGCCAGCGAACTAAAACTTGCTTAACGCCATTTTTTGTTCGTTTTCTTATAATTTTCTCCACCAAATAAACATCAGGAAGTTTGGTTTTTTGTAGTTCTTGTTGATAAAAACAACCCTTTATCGGCTGACCATTCATATCTTCTAAAAGAAACGTTGGTGGATTGTTAATATTCACTTTAACTATTTTGAATAACTCTGGAGACCAGTTAATTTCAAATCCTTTACTGAATGCACCTTTATATTTGCTTATCCTGACAATATCGTCTATTTTTAGTATCTTTCTTCTAACAGCTATTTTTGGCACATTATATACATTTAACAGTGTATTAGGTTTAACGTCGCAGGGCTTCATTCCTGTGGTACTATGCTTGCTATTATTATAATCGTTTGTAATTTCTTGTAAAATATCAAACCAAATGTGAGTTCCACGTAAAGAGAAATATTTGTATATTCGGTTTTTTAATGTGCGTATAACACGCTCGACAATCGCTGCTTTTTTATTACTATAGATAAAAAAATTATTTATTTTATATTTTTTCATTAAAGAATTAAAGTGTGAATTTTTAAATTCTGAGCCCATATCAGAACCTATATTTTTAGGTGAATATCCTGCCGATTCAAGTATATCTTTCATACTTTTAGTAACTTCGCTTCCAGTTTTCGATTTAAGCGGTCTAGTCCAAACAAATTTAGAAAAACAATTTATAACCACTAATACATAGCGAAAACCTCTATTAAGAAGCGAATATGGTTGAAACTCCATTAGGTCAATTTGAAAATAGTCATAATAATCTCGTATTACAGTTTTACGCCTAGAAAAATTTCGACGTGTAGGTTTATGGAGTTCTTCAACGACTTGTCTTTTTTCTTTAGAGATCATCTTGTAAATTGTTGACGTGACTAGAGTAGCTTGATAACTAGAAAGGTTTCCAATATACAGCGCGTTAAATTCATTTTTTATTTCAACATTATTTTTTAATCACCACTTTTGAATGTTTAGTATCTTTTATTTTTTCATTTATGATTCGCTCCATCTCTTTTGGGATATTACTTTTATCTAATAAATTGTTTATATGTTTATCTATGTATTCTGTAATTAGCTTATCCAGAGTCTCATTTTGTTCTTCAATCACCGTTTTATGAAGATATGGTATAACATCATCGTTTATTGTATTGGTTAACTGTTTACTGCTATACTTTAACCTTTCTGTTAAATCTTCTTCCACTTTAAAATCGATATATGCACTTAGATTTCTGTTTAGCCATTCAGTAGTTTCAGCTAACATATTTCTTAACTTTTCTTCCAATACTTTCATTTTTTCAGTCAAATAATTCATTGTCACAGCATCATTTAAGTCTGTAGGTGGCGAAACATTGGTTAGCCGTTTTCCTTGTAAATCATAATTTCCGTCGGAAGTTAGTTTGTAGGCGCTTATAGGGGTTTCTCTAAGTTTAAACTGGAATGAGTCTTTCCATTTACGTTTACGACCAAATTTATCTATTGTGTTAACACTCATCATTTTATGTATAAACTGAGATGAAAATTGGAATGTTACGTATTATAAGGCGTTTAATATATTATATTAGCTTCTCGTAAAATGGATATAATTTCATTATCATGTGCCGTGCTTCCAGCTAATTTAGACGCCCAAAGGAGGCGGAGACGTTCGATCAATTCCTGGGGAGTATTCCAGTAAACAAATTCTTTGATTTTAAAGTTTAGTTGTTTGGTATTTAGCGGTAATCTTGCTATTGATTTTCCTTCTTTAAAAATAAGAGGTCTTATTAAGTATAAATATTTTTTTGATTGACTGCGGTTAAGTCCTCGAGTTGGATTATATTGATTAAAAATTACATTGGTTTTATGTAGAATTTCTTGATATATACTTTTTGTTTGTTCGCTTATAGCACTAGGATTTTCTAACGCTTTTGGATGTTTTAAAAAAAGTATATCCAAAAGTTCTGCAGATGCTGGATATGATGCAATATTTGTACTCCCACGCCAAAAGGAAATCTCACTAGGAGGAAATCTAACCTCAGTGTTCCCCATGTGAAGTTTATTTTTTGAATCTACGCGAATTCCATATCTTACATCAAACCTGGATATATTACGTTTTATTTTTTCCACATAACTCATTGAAATTGAATGTGGACTAGCATGCGAGGAAAAGTCTATCTTTCTTGTTTTTAGCTGTTTATCATGTTTGATAATAGGAGGTGTATCACTTAAATCCGGTGTTGAGAAAATATCTTCTGCAGGTATTGTTCTGATATGCGGTGAAACAGCGTCAGATGTCTCATCAAAGCTGTCATCATGAACATCGACATCATCAGACGAATAAGGCTGGCTAGTTGTTTTTACAATAGTGGTTTGGCTTTTGTTAGCTGAGGGAGGCTGCATATTAGATTTTTTTGATGCAACTTGAACAGCATCAGAAATAGATTTTAAACGAGTTGTAACAGGCTGATAAAATTCTTCAAGTCCACTCTTGTTTTCAAATTGCTTATTTTTAATGCTATAATATTTTTTACGCACAGCATCAGTTGCTTCAATCAGTTTGCGTTTAAGCTCAATTTCTGAAGTATCGTTCATTTTTTTTTTTTACTCCTCTCCCTTTACTGCCTCAATGTTAAATGATATAAAATTTTAAAAATAAATGTATTTATCAAATCCTATTCGATATCTGCCTCTCTTTAAATCGCTATCTTTATCAATAACTAGGAAACCATATTTTTCTTTCCAACACTCTGCACACATTTCTAGAAATTCAGAAAATGATATATCTGGAGAAACATGATCTAAATAAATGTGTTTAAGGTTTGTTTGATCTTGATTAAACAGAATAAGAAAATTTGCATTATCACGAATTAATTGTTTTGGAACTTTAGAATATGTCTGAGCCAAGTAGAAACAGTCAATGTTTTTATGTCTCCCCATACTAAAATATAAACGAATAGTATCTTGTCTTTCACAAATTACATCGTCAAATATAAAAACAGAATTAGGTTTAGCATCCGCGGGATTAACTATTGTCTCATTGGAAGCATAAGTATAGAAACCAATTTCCTTAATCGGCTTGAGTACTTTGCGAATATAATCATATTTTGGTTGATATAAGGACTTTGAATAAATATATATATTTTCAAAACAAAGGCCTTTAGGATGAGTTAGAAGGGTTATCATAGCATTTGTTTTCCCACAATTTGAAGGACCTATTAAAAGCGCTCTTATTGAATTTGGTAATAAAGGTCCATTCCTTTTAGTAGTCGGCAACCCTGCTCCAACGGTCTGATCCAGATTGTCAACTTCCAATTCATAACCTGATTTTTCAATAAACATATTGCTGTAAATATACGTTACTTGCACACTATATTTTATTTTAATGTCAGCCGCCAAACGATTAGGACGTATATCCTCTCGCTCCAGCAGCACCAAGGCGAGTGGTAAAGGCTTAGTTGATACTGTAATAAATAAGCTACCAATTGAATTACATTTACCTGGATATCAGTATTGCGGACCTGGAACAAAGTTAGAGAAAAGACTCACCCGCGGTGATCCTGGAATAAATTCATTAGATATTGCATGTAAAAAGCATGATATAGCCTATGCAAGACATAAAAAGTTAAGTGAACGACATAAAGCAGATTACGAACTTGAACAAAGTGCTTGGAAACGTGTAAAGTCGGCAAACTCTAGTTTTGGCGAAAAAACTGCAGCTTGGCTAGTAACGACTGGAATGAAAATAAAAAGAAAGCTTGGCATGGGATGTAAAAAACCAACTGGAATGAAAATAAAAAAGAAGCTTGGTAGGGGGAGTAAAAATGCAAGTGGAATGAAAATAAAAAAGAAGCTTGGTAGAGGATGTAAAAAAGCATTACCTAAACGTAAAAAGAGTATTAAAATAAACAAAAAACAGAAAAAAATAGTTTTTGGTAGCGGGATTATAAATAAAATTCGTAAAAATTTAAAGAAACGTTTAAATTTAGACCCGAAAAATTCGGATATACAAAAAATGGTAAAAATGGGAATAATAGTGGCGCAAAAAACATTAAAAGTTCACGGAGGTAAAAGAAAAATACAAACTCCGCGCATCATACCATTACCAAAGCAGGGAGGAATTTTACCTCTGATTCCTATATTTGCAGGACTTTCTGCTTTGGGTTCGTTAGCTGGCGGGGCCGCTGGAATTATAAGAGCGATAAAAACAGCTAAAGATGTTTCATCGGGAAAGCGTTATGATAAAAATATAGATGAAGGAAAAAAGGGTAATGGATTATATCTTAAGCCATATCGCAGTGGTTTGGGGCTATATCTAAAACCATATAAAAGTTCAAAAAACTAATAAAATCCCTACCTCCAAAAGCGCTTACAAATTTCGACTTGTCTAAGTATGCATTACAGCTAAATATTCCATATTTTAGAGGTGTATATATGAGAGATGCTATGCCAAAAACAGGTCCTAACAAGTTTGAAAGTGGAATTGTTAATTTGGATGATGCCGAGGGGGTAGGGACGCATTGGGTTGCATATAAGAAGAAAAATGATAAAACATATTATTACGATAGCTTCGGAGATTTACCTCCACCAAGTGAGTTAGTTAGTTATTTGTATACTGGGCGATATAAAACAGAAAATATCTTCTATAACTACATTCGCGAGCAAGATTTTGATACAGTCTGGTGTGGACATTTATGCTTAAAGTTTCTTGCTAAAAAAAGTTAAGAAATGGAGAATGATGCTATAAAAAAGATCTCTCAATCTATGCAAGTGTTTTTCAAATCGAGAAGCTTATTAAATATGACAAAGGAGGATTTAGTTTATATGCCCAAAGAAGTTATTATAAATTGTGCATTTCGAGAAATCCCGTTTATTTGGTCTAAGCTTCCTAAACACTTACAGGAATATCCAGATTTAAAAAACTATTTATTTTGTACTGAGCATGAGCAGGATGATAGTGAGGATGGAGATGTAAATGATGGTCCTCCGAAGCGAAAATTATTCTGTTGTTATTGTAAAATGAAGGATATAAATATAGCAACAGAAAATAAAATTGAGGTTTTACCATCGGATAAACGTTGTATATTACAATAAATATTGAAATACATCTAAATTTTTTGTAGTCATGTCGTACACGTTTACCTTATCAGATCATAGCAGCGTGTTGAGTGCTAATTTTTTTCCCTCGCTTGAGCTTGAGAAGAATTCAATATATGGTTTAGGATTGTTGGGATTTTACACTTATAATTCAATTTTTAACATACAGTGTCACCATTAAAGTCCGCACCATATGGAACTTTTTTTTATTAATGAGGTTAGTTAAAATTAAATTTCGGCAATCGTTTTTGCTTCAAATTAGACTAAAAATTATATAATCAAATGTCACCATCTGTCATTCGGTATCTGTCAAAAATTACATTTTAATCAAAAAATGCTGAAAAATGGCATTGTTTTACCGAATTTCAAAAAATTTTATTAGAAAAAGTTGTTTCTAGTACAATTCTTGGCCTTAATACAAAGTTTCAGTTTTCTAGCTCAAAGTTGATTTTTTTGCCATTTTTTCTAATTAACTTTTTTTTTATTTAATGTAAGTTCGCTTAATGGATATTAAACTATTTGCTTATACCATACTCAATATTTTATTTAGTTTGTATGAGCTTTTTTTTACTAGAATGCCATTTTTTTTCGAAATTTAAAATTAGAGGCAAAAAAATTTGACACAGGTGGTGCAGTTATCCTAATTTAAAAATTTTAACAGATAGACGTCAGATATTCCATTTTTTTGATAGTACATACACCTAAGAAGTTTAAAAAACTTATAATAAAATTCCCAGATATCAGATTAGTTCAAAATTTAGACACATTTTCTTTTTATCCACAATAAAATATCAAGGCAATTTTGAATTTTATAAGTAGGCTATGGAAAAAAAAAACGAATTAGAGTGCCGAATAAATAAAAGAAATGTCATAAATTTGAATATTTTCGCAAGTTATAGTTTTCAGTGTTATCACCAATGTTGTCCATTCAAGAAAAAATAGAAATTGTCTTAATTTGTGGAGAGAATATGCCTCACCGGCAAGTATCTGCCATTTTTAATGAGAGGCATCCAGAAAAAAATTTGCAGCATAGCACTGTTTCAAGAATAATGTCAAAATTTAGAGAAACTGGATCTGTTCAAAATAATTTTAAGAAACCTCACGCGGCAAGTAAATACGATGAAGCAGCACAACTTGATGTTTGTTTAACTGTTATTGACCACGGTCAAACCAGTGTAACCAAGATAAGTGATTCAACAGGGTGCAAGAGGGAAAGCGTTAGAAAAATTCTTCAGAAAAATCGATTTCGGGCATATAAACCCAAGTTTATAAACACATTAAAAGAACGCGATTTTGATATCCGACTTGATTTTTCGTTTTGGTATCAGGGACAATATGAGGAGAATATTCTTTTTCCATACAAGATATTATGGACAGATGAAGCCACTTTCTCTTCGAATGGTACCGTGAGCTCACAAAATTGCCGATGGTGGTCCCAAGAAAATCCTAACTTCACAATTGAATGTCGCGACCAGTATCATTTTAAAACCAATGTTTGGTGTGGAATTTTGAAAGATGAGCTTATTGGACCATACTTCTTTAGAGTAAACTTAACTGGTGAAAGGTACCTGAATTTTCTTAATAACGAGATTACCGAAGTTTTGGATAACATGCCCTTACACCATAGACATAACTTATGGTATCAGCTTGATGGTGCACCCATACATCAAACTGTAGCAGTGAAAGAACGCATAAACCTATTATTTCAAAACAGAGTTATAGGGCGTGATAGAGAATGTCACTGGCCACCCAGGTCGCCTGACATAACCCCACTAGACTTTTTTCTCTGGGGTTATCTTAAGCAGAAAGTTTATAAGAATCGACCGTTTAGAAATATCGAGCATTTGGAACAAATGATAAGACTGTGTTTTGCATTTGCACCACCTGTGTCAAATTTTTTTGCCTCTAAGTTTAAATTTCGAAAAAAAATGGCATTCTAGTAAAAAAAAGCTCATACAAACTAAATAAAATATTGAGTATGGTATAAGCAAATAGTTTAATATCCATTAAGCGAACTTACATTAAATAAAAAAAAAGTTAATTAGAAAAAATGGCAAAAAAATCAACTTTGAGCTAGAAAACTGAAACTTTGTATTTAGGCCAAGAATTGCACTAGAAACAACTTTTTCTAATAAAATTTTTTGAAATTCGGTAAAACAATGCAATTTTTCAGCATTTTTTTATTAAAATGTAATTTTTGACAGATACCGAATGACAGATGGTGACATTTGATTATACAATTTTTAGTCTAATTTGAAGCAAAAACGATTGCCCAAATTTAATTTTAACTAACCTCATTAATAAAAAAAAGTTCCATATGGTGCGGACTTTAATGGTGACACTGTAGATGAAAATAATAATTTACTTGGATTTGGTGATCCTGATCAGAAAAAATTTACTTACTTTAGAATTAAACCAGGTGCATATGAAATTGATGAAATCCATAAAGAAATTCAGAAAGAAATCAAGAAAAAGAAATATTTAGAAAATAATAATGAAATTGATGATATGAATAGAATATTTAGTTTGGAGGCTAATAACAACACTTTAAAGTGTCAGCTTAAATCTACATTGGATTTAGATTTTTCAATAAAATCCTCTTTAGGAAGAACGCTTGGATTTGCAGAGAAAGTGTTTAAAGCCAATAAGCTTCATGAATCCACTCTACCAGTGGATATAATGAAAGTTCGAATGATACGAGTTGACTGTAATATTATTTCTGGAGCATATCTGAATTCAACAAAATCTCATACTTTATTCGAATTTGATATTGACGTTGAACCTGGTTATAAACTTTCTAAGGAGCCCCATAATATAATATATATGCCCATACAACCTTTGGGTCGTCAGTTTATAGATAACATTACGTTGAGAATCTTGGACGATCAAGGAGACTTGGTTAATTTCCAAGGAGAGAAAATTATAATTAAATTAGAATTAAAGAAAATTACATAATGGGATTTCAATATAATTCTCAGATTTATAAATATCAAAAATCGTCTAAGATAATAAAAGATAATAAAAGCAGTAAACCTAAAACTATAGCACGCATTCTAAAAAGAAACGTTGATCTGAAAGGAAGTGATATAAGCATCGAAGATCGTGATTTTTTGAAATCCTTGGGTTTACAACTAAAAATTTAAGAAAATATGGCCACCATTTCAACAAGTGAAAAATTGGAGGTTTTCGATGATCCTGTATTTGATTATTCACTTGTCAGTTTAAATGAGCATACATATAAACCTTATGGGTCACCAACATATAGCAATTCTGATGAAATCCGTATACCAATTCATTTTCAAGATCTAATACTCAATATTGCAGATAGTTACATATATATTGAGGGCACATTTAATTCAAGTGATGCTACAAAAAAATGTTATTTGTCAAATAATTGTTTGGCATTTTTATTTGATGAAATTAGATATGAAATGGGTGGTGAACAAGTATCTATAGTCAGAAAACCTGGAATCACCACAGCGTTAAAGACATTGGTATCATTTAATCCACTGCATAGTAAAAACTTACTTACCACAGGATGGGGTTTAAATGAGGGATGTCAAGTTATTTTGGACAAAACAAGCCATATATTTAGCGGAAAGCTACCCTTAAAATATCTATTGGGTTTTGCAGAAGACTATTTGAAAGGAGTCCTTAATGTAAAGCAGGAATTAATAATGGTTTTATCTAGATCATATGTTAACTGCTACGTCGGCGAAGTAGAAGCAACTATTAATGTAAGCAAAATTGAATGGAAAGTTCGTCATATTGTTCCCGAAGATCGAGAAAAGCTTAAACTGCTTTCTCGTATAAATAAAGGTGGCAATAATGCTCAAGTAAATATAGCTTATAGAATGTGGGATCTATATGAGCTTCCAACACTACGAGAAACGACTTCAGATATATGGGCTTTAAAAACGAGTACCAATCTTGAAAAACCAAGATATCTTATTCTCAGCTTTATAAGCGCCGATAGTTTGGACAACTACAAAAAGAATGCGATAGATTTTATAAACGCGGGTATTCGAGATATTCGCGTGTATTTAAATAGCAACGTATTTCCTTATGAAAGATGGAACTTGGATTTTAGCAAAAAGCTTTGTGGTCCTGCATACTACGCATACGAAAATTTCCAGCGTAGTTACTATAATCGACAAGATTGTAGCCCCCTACTTGATTTAGATGAATTTTTCGCAAATCCGGTCTTTGTCATTGATTCCAGTCAGTAAGCGGATAATAACATAAAAAATTCGACAGTAGACATAAAAATTGAATTTGAAACGCGTAACAAATTTGCAAAAAACATTAAAGTTTTTGCATTGGTGTTACACGATGCATTTTTAAGCTATAATGCTTTAGATGGTTCTGTTCGAACCGGGTGTAATTTTTTGGGTAGATAAATTTATACTAAGTAATTAGTTTAGCTTAATAACATAGTTAAGAATTATAGTAGTATAGAACATAACATATTATGTAGTTTGTATAATCCTGAATTTTGAATAAATTATGATTAAATTATATTATGGATTTTATTTTACCTTAACTAATCGAATTTTGAATTAAGGTTTGAGCATACCATAAAAGGAAGGGTCATTTAGGTATAAATAATTATTGCGGTGGCCAAATAATGTACCGTCTATTATACTTATCTTGTTAGACCATATAAATTAGGGTTTTATTTCGCTTTGCCATTCACCAGCGGCGTTTCACTAAGTTAGAAAATATAAATAATGTTTTTTACTATACCGCTTTAACAGCGGCGTTTCAACTAAGGGAAAATAATAAAAAGTCTGGTTTAAGGATGGCTCAGGTCGGATCGTAAAAAGTTGGGTTTAAGGATGGCTTATAAAAATTGGGATTTTTACTATACCGCTTTAACAGCGGCGTTTCAACTAAGGTTAAATAATAAAAAGTCTGGTTTAAGGATGGCTCAGGTCGGATCGTAAAAAAAGTCAGGTTTAAGGATGGCTTATAAAAATTGGGATTTAATTATCCCGCTTTAGCAGCGGCGTTTCACTAAGGTTAAATCATAAAAAGTCGGGTTTTATCTCGGGTCAGATCATAAATATTCAGGTTCAAATTAGGGTTAGATGAGAAGCCGCCTCGCGAAAGCATCCGGGTTAGGTCGTAAAAAGTCGGGTTTTATCTCGGGTCAGTTCATAAATATTAAGGATCAAGTTAGGGTTAGATAAGAAGCCGCCTCATGAAAGCATCCGGGTTAGGTCGTAAAAAGTCGGATTTAATTTCGGGTTATTTTGTAAACAGCACCACCGAACCACCCGGGTTAGGTCATAAAACGCACCACCGAACCACCCGGGTTAGATCATAAAACGCACCACCAGCACCACTTGGGTTAGATCGTAAAACGCACCACCTGCACCACCTGGGTTAGATCGTAAATTGCACCACCAGCACCACCTGGCCCAGAACTGTCCATAATCAGCTACTTTTGTTTCATAATGAAAGCAAGGTTGATTTCAGAATTTTTAAAATAAATAGTGCTAACAACCACCGTGGTCATTCTACATTCATTTGTCTCAAAAGTGACCCAAAAGTTGACTGATTAATTATCTTGTTAGGATAACATCCATATAATATTGTCTACTTAAATATATCTCAAATAAGATAAACGTCAATAAATTAAAATGTAAGTGCCTATAAGTGTAAAATGTTATAATTGAAGCTTTAATCCTGAAAACTTCAATAATGAAACAAGAACCACTGCAGCAAATTTAACTCAATCGTTAACTTAATGTGAAACAACTCTTCTGCTCAGTTATATTTAAAATTCTTTAGAACAACAGGACCTTTATCAAAATACCTTTAAACGGATGGCCTTAATATTATTAGCGTACAAAGAATGGACAATTTAACTTATGACGCAGAAAAAGGAACAACGCAACATGATAGAAGTATTGGAAAGTGCTAACAAGTTCGTCAATTGGGCAAATGCAGAACTGGAAGCAAATGAAAGAGATGCAATAGTTCAAGACTCATTACCCACAATTTGTTCCCGTTAAAAAAAGAAGATGCCGGGAGAGGAAGAAGATGACACTCCTCCAGCTACTGCTATTTCTGATTTTTAGGTGGTACACTATATATATTATATTTGTGCTAATATTTCATGTTTGGATCCAAACAAATTTTCCGAACTAATACCTAATGATGCTTTGATTAAATTAGGTAAGTTGCTGGGGTATGACGGGGCTGTCTTGCAAGAGGAATTAAACGATTTTAGAAGAAAATGGTTTGACTTGAAAAGGACGGAGCTGTACAACCTCCCTGAATGAAAAAATAAAGACGAGGATGATGTAAGTGACACAGGGTTGGATACAGAGAATGAATTAGAACTTTCTAAAGAACATACAGATTATACATTCGTCTTACAGTCATAGCCATAGCTCCTGTAGCTCTCCCATAAATCCATCACTGTGTGGGACGCTAGACTGCAATTTCCCGGATCACTTCAAAAAGTTCGTCCAGCCCTGATGCTAAGCTTGCAATATTTAAGTCACTTTTGGCAGTTGAGACTTTTTCAAATAGTCTCTGTCTATGGATTTCCGCCATATAATGATACCAATGCATATCTATGAGTTTCTTCGTGTTTGCATTTTTTTTTATCCAAACACAGTAGCGCAAATGCTAAATTTCTCACATTTCCAAAAATGTCTATATGTTGCCGATTTACTTTTACCAATTAAGAAGATGGTGGTGTCGCATCCAGATAAAGCATGGGACAAGAGAATAATTTTGCATCCCTTTTCCTCAAGCACATATTGCATCGATTTAATATCACGTTTTTATCACTGAATGTAGATGACTGCAAACAGATATTTCGTATATTATGGTAAATCAAAAGTACAAGAATATCGGTGTCATGAGCCACAAATGTTACAAGCTTCTCTTCTAACAATATTAGTGCTGTTTTTACAATAACAGTGTCAGTATCATCTGTAGCATAAACCTCATTGTGGTTATTCGATTTTAGGTATGTCCTAAGCATGGTTATTTAAGAAGTGAAGAGCTCTCAGTAAGTTTCACTGTTACTAACAATGGTTGTTTTTGTGGATCTAATACTCTACATCCTTTAGACTGGAGATGGCATAGCCATCAAATACAATTGTCCCAACCTTATATTGATTATCAATATGATTGCAATATGTATAGTTGTAACACATCTGAAAATTTTTCAGTGTTTGGTCATGGCAATTTATGTAGTAGTTTGTGGATCAAACACAGATCGAGGAAGTATAGATAATGCCAACTACAGAAGATACTGCTGTCCATCGTCTTCTCCTCCTACTTTTACAATGTCTTTGTTGGAAACTATGAATACCAATATTGTCAATCCCGAAGATTGGGGTTGGAAAAAAGTAGGAGACCAACTACAGGTGGAATGAGCACTGCACCAAGATTACTACTAAAAACTCATTTTTCAGACTCAGAATTTTCTAGACTTTTAGTAAGTATGTCAAGCCAGCCAATAACGAACTAAACAATTTCGTCCTTGTGAGAATAAGTTCCCACCCAAAAAACTATATTTACTTTACTAAACCGGAACCTGTACCACTGTACCTATATACCTTGTTGGTTATAATACCAAAAGAATGTTTTAAATTTACTTCGACTTTATTCTCCCAATACATAAGCACAAGCTGTATTTAAATCATACATGCGGCTACAAATAATTCCTATTGCACCCTCGAGAGCCCTTAGTGTTTTCATTTAAGTCATACGATTTCATTTTGTATTTCGTGTGAACGTTACCATTACAAAATAATGAAGTGCCTCGTAAATAACGGTAAACTGCGGAAAAGGAGCCCACGTGCTTAAAGTTCAGGAAGTCCGTGAATTTGGGAAAGTGGCTAGGCTAAGTGCTACTGCAAAGTTGTAGTTGGAATTTTTATTTTCCAATTATCATGAGTTTGAGGTTTTCCAAACTTATTGTTTGGAATGCCTAGTTTTACAATTTAATGGTCAAGTTAAAAATTTTGAATAGACGTTTTAATAATGAAGGAAAAACCACTAAATGGAAAGAAAATAGTTCAGAAACGTAAATATCTGGTTTTAGAAGTTTTATTAATATCGAATAGACATAGCTAGGGGTGCATTATTAAGAACCGCACCAACAAAAATATAGATATGTCTTCTAAATGGAAATATTAGGAAGCTTTAAATAGAATTTTCACCTCGGCGCCTATTTCTTGGTTTATCTTTGGAACAAAAATAAAAGTTCTTCGCATTGCGAAGCGGTATAATAAACGTGAAATAATTTGTTTTGCTTGTTGCATTTTATAGATAAAAGCAGAAAGACTAATTAGCAACAGTTCTTACCTTATTTCATAGTTTTTCCCACATTTCTCGCTTTTACCTTATTTCTTTTACTTTAATTCCAAAAAAATACTGACCCCCCCCCACTTCAACCTTTCCCGATGCGGTAACTGAAGACTAACCAACTAACCATTCTGTGTGCTTTAATAAATTTAAATATACTATAAAAGAGAATTATCGGAGCTTGGCTATGACACCTGACTTCAAACCTTAATGAATTATTTGGTTCTTGTGCCATATAGGTCAACTCAAATTTTAAAACTTTTCTGTTTTTTTTTTAATCTTAGCTCAAATATTAAAGCCAAGAAAAATTAAAAAAATTATATGCGTTAAGTACTCAATTATTTTTGGTAATTATTTGAGATGCTGGGTACCTACAGCGAAATTTTGGCTAATCTTTTATTTAAAGCCTAATTTTAAGTCGCTGATCATGAATTCGAAGTTTTTCTCTCCGGGATTTGGTAGTTTTTGAATAAAACAATATTAATATTTTTTCACATCCTAGGTACGATATTTTGCATGTATCCTTGAAATCTTGCCATTTCCACTAAAAAATTACTTGTAGAAGTCATAATATACACTTATTTGTTAAAAGAAACGAAAACTATCTAAAAAACATGGAAAAATACCGAAAAACGTAAAAACTTGCAAGAAAACAGAAATATTTAGATTGTCAGACGATAACCGCTGACGACCGAAGAGACGACCATTAATGACTGATTCTTGCGCTGTTGCGATATGATTGGTATTTTCTTTTTCGAAGTTTAAAAAGATTATTATAAGATATACTAACCCAACCCGCTCATTTGATTAACTTTTAGAACCTTTCACATTTTCACATACAATTATTATAAAACCGCAAGAAGCAGGTACTTTATTTACGGTAGCTATTTTGTTTAACGTCCGTAACTATAAAATAAGCGTAGTATATCACGTTATGTCTATTTTAAAATGTTGATAGGTGATACGTTTACATTGTTACAAAGCCGTCAATGTCAAAAAATGATAATTCTGGAAACTTCCCGGGGCAATTCCACTCATATATAAATAGTCCCATTTAAAATGTCAAAAATCGTACTTTGCTGTCGGATAAAAAGGAAGGAAGAGGAAATGTAACTGGATAAAAAAATCGGATATATTTTCTGCTCCTCCAATCGTTACCGTGGTACATATTGCATTTTAAACTAGTTATTAAATCATCTGTCAGTCAATTGTCACAAATACTAAATAATTGTTTAAGCTGTTTTAAAGTCGATTTTTAAATAAAAAAGTATTTTTTAACATGCAGCGGTTTGGGACAATTGACGAAAAGGAAATAAATAACGAAATAGAAAATTCCATTCCTATTCGTGGAATTGCCTTACTAAATACCATTTGAGCTCAGATTATGAGCCTGATATTTTTTATGCTTGCTATCTCATACTTACTTTCAGAAAATTAACTCGAACAGCTCTCGTTAAATTTTCTGAAAGTAAGTGTTCGATACCGAGCATAAAAAATATCCGGCTAAATCTGAGCTCTTATGGTATTGCTTGTGGATATTTCCAAAAATATTCACTTATTAATTTTCGAAAATTCTCGGGTAAAATTTTTAGTTAAATTTGCAAAAGGAAAGTTTTCTGTTTAAAACGTTTTAATAGGGTTTTCGCGGTAAAATAGTTCAAAACTACTGCTATTTCCAAAATTTTGGGGTTTTTTATATCGTTAAGTTTGCAGGTGTGAGCATACTGGGCAAACCCTAAAAAGTAATTTTATAATTACACAGCAATAAATATTATTTACCTCAATCTAAACTTTATTTCAATTACCTCATTTATTTTAAAAATTATGATCCTGATTTTCTAAATGTTATTATACCTACCAATGGGTATAACCGTGCGTTGTATCTTCCTCAATTAACCCTTACAATCCTAACAAATTTGCATAATAATTTTCAAAATTTAGAACATTGCAACAAGCTACACTCCCGATATTAAAACATGATTTTATTCCAACTATTTAATCTGAACAATTTGTCGGTAAAATTCGGAAAGTTTGTAAAACTTTAAAGCTCAAATGAAGAAAGCGTACCAAGAACTGACAAGATTTTAATTAAACTACTCAAAAGAAAGTGAAGTAAACTTATTGACTACTTTTATCTTTCTTAAATTATTTTCTTTGAAGGAAAATTTTACACAGATCTTTCTACAGTTATGTCTTCAGACATTTAGACGTTACGTGATTTATACAATTGAACTGAAATTAAATCAAAATATAAAGCAGTAGATAGATTTATACCGGGTATCCACGGAAGGTGACTCGCCCCTATAACTCTTTTGTTTTTAAAGATAATGGAATGAAGTTTGGAGGATTCGTATGCGACATAAAACTGCATTTTTTGACGAGTGATTCAACTTTATAGAACTTTCGGTTTTACCGGAAGTGACATAAAGTTTCGATTTTTCAATGAGACACCTAATATATTTTTACTTTCTTTCAATCCATATGACATTCTAAATACAACCATGTGTCACTTGTCACTTTTTGTCACCATTTTTAAAATTTTTTTTTTAAATCGACCGGAAAGCAACCACTTTCTACTCAATTTTTTAACCGGAAAATGTCATTTTATCGGTCTAGACCAGAAAGTCATAAAAGAGGGACCGGTGATTTAAATATATACTGGCTTGTAAAGAACTCTGATAGGGATTACTTACTGCGTCATGGTGTTGAACGCAAAATTAATATTTTAAAACCGGTATAGTATATTACGTTACAAGACCGGAAAGTACTATTTTACAGGACGAAGCAGGCAATTTCCAGGGCGAGCCGCCAGGCGAGTCCTGGAAGCCTGCGAGTCCTGTAAACGTACTTTCCGGTTGTGTAACGTACAATATTTTTTTTTAAATCGACGCAAGACCAGCATTTTTTTCTTTACACCAACATTTGAAAACGGCAAACGTTTTTCATACTTGTCCCTGGACTTATGCGGCAACAAATCGTGAGTAGCTCTAGCAGCCGCTTCAGTTATTTCAAGAGGAATTTCACCTTCATCCACATTCATTTCCATAATATAATCTAACTTTTAACTTTTAAACACAATTTTTAATAAGCAGTATCAAATTTGACAGTTCGTTGCCATGAAACGCCATGAAAGAAACAATCAAGTCAAAGCCTACTTATTATGGGTTTGGTTCGTTTTCTCAAATATTAATCGGAATGTAAAAAAAGGGCCCGGTAAAGTAAAAAGAGGGACCGGTAAAGTACTTTACCGGTCCCTCTTTTATGACTTTCTGGTCTAGACCGATAAAATGACATTTTCCGGTTAAAAAATTGAGTAGAAAGTGGTTGCTTTCCGGTCGATTTAAAAAAAAAGTACTTTACCGGTCCCTCTTTTTACTTTACCGGGCCCTTTTTTTACATTCCGATCAATATTTGAGAAAACGAACCAAACCCATAATAAGTAGGCTTTGACTTGATTGTTTCTTTCATGGCGTTTCATGGCAACGAACTGTCAAATTTGATACTGCTTATTAAAAATTGTGTTTAGAAGTTAAAAGTTAAATTATATTATGGAAATGAATGTGGATGAAGGTGAAATTCCTCTTGAAATAACTGAAGCGGCTGCTAGAGCTACTCACGATTTGTTGCCGCATAAGTCCAGGGACAAGTATGAAAAAACGTTTGCCGGTTTCAAATGTTGGTGTAAAGAAAAAAATTGTACTTTTAACATAACAGTTCAAAAATAGATATTATTAATTATTAGAATAATTCTAATTTTAATTATTTATTAAGTACCTATTATCAAATAATATTTATTATAACTATTATAAATAAAAAAAATTCCTGACTATAGAGTTTTCAATCTGTTTAAAACTATATTAATGTAGTAAGCCATTATCTAAATTTTCTTGTACGCCACTGGTCTTGCGTCGATTTAAAAAAAAATATTATACGTTACACAACCGGAAAGTACGTTTACAGGACTCGCAGGCTTCCAGGACTCGCCTGGCGGCTCGCCCTGGAAATTGCCTGCTTCGTCCTGTAAAATAGTACTTTTCGGTCTTGTAACGTAATATACTATTTTCATTTAATTTTTTAATCTAGAAGGCGATGAATATCACATACTATTAGGTTATAAACAAACTTCCTTTAAAAAACTGTAAAAATGTTACGTTATGTACGACTTTCCTAAAATTAAGCGCCTTTTGAGAATAAAATAAGATTTAATCAAGTAGCCTGTGACCAACACAACTGATAAGAACAAGAACAGACAATCAAACAAGGAGCGAAAAAGTTGATATTATGTTATTAGTTTTTGGAGAGTGTGGGCAAAACTCAACCGATGCTGCACGTGATAACGCACAGAGATATCCTGACCGCCGTCACCCAACCCGGCATTATTTTCCAAAACTGGTTCAGAAAATGCGAAATGAGCCTGATAATAATGAAAACGATCCAATTATTGTGAGTGAAGAAATAGAAATAAATGTTCTGGCATACGTGCAAGTGAATATCAATGCGTCACTCAGGGAGATCGCGCTAGAATGTGGCATTTGTAAGTCTTCTGCCGGCAATATTTTAAATAAACATAAATACCATTCATGTAAATACCAACTACATCAGCACCTGTACCCAAACGATTATAAAAGGAGACTTGAGTATTGCAATTGGTTCTTAGGAAAATATTTGGAGGATAATACATTTCCATATAAAATTCTTTATACTGACAAAAGCCGTTTCAGTAATTTGGGACATTTCAACAGAAATAATAAGCGATATTGGTTCCACGAAAATTTACACTTTATGCAGGAGGGAAATTTTCAAGAACGGTTTGGTTTTAACTGTTGGGCTGGAATTTTAGGGGGCAGAATTTTAGGCCCTATATTCTTTGACGGTTCGCTAACAGGAACGAGATATCTAGGTTTCCTCACGCAAGAAATTGAGCAGTTCTTAGATGAGATACTATTAGTAAATCGAGTAGGACTATTTTACCAACAAGATGGTGCCCCACCACATAACATGAGAGCAGTTACAGAATATTTTAACGCATCATAAAACGAAAACTAGATTGGAAATAGAGGTTCAGTTAGTTGGCCGGCTAGTTGAAGCAGAATTGTTTTTAATTTATACCTTTACTAAGACTTATTCCGTTTTCAATCTTTTCAGGTCACCTGACCTTACGCCTCTACATTTCTTTTTATGGGGTTCTATTAAAAACGAGGTTTATGATGTAGCTCCTGCCACACGGAATGAATTAGAGGAGAAAGTAAGGGCAGCTATTCATAGAATTACACCACAGCAGTTAGGAAACGTTTCAAGAGCGACAGTAGAAAAAGAACGGCTATGTCAGCAACAAGATGGAGGTCACTTTGAACATCTGCAACCCTAAAAATTAATAGATGTGTGGATGTAGATTCTTAGTTCTCTTTTCTTTAATTTATTTTTTGTATGACAAAAAGTGACAAGTGACACATGGTTGTATTTAGAATGTCAAATGGATTCAAAGAAAGTAAAAATATACCAGGTGTCTCATTGAAAAATCGAAAGTTTTTGTCACTTCCGGTAGAACCGGAAGTTCTATAAAGTTGAATCACCCGTCAAAAAAAGCAGTTTTATGTCGCATACGAATCCTCCAAATATCATTTCATTACCTTTAAAAACAAAATAGTTATATTGACGAGCCACCTTCCGTGGACACCCGGTATGGATTATCTGTCACAAAAAGAAAGAGGTATATTTTGTAAATCTTGTGTTGCTGCTTTTTCGAATGTTTGGTTCCAAAATACTTAAAAAGAAAACTTAACTAACTTAACTTAACTTAAAACTTAAACGGGTTTAGTTTTCTAAAACAGATAGAAATATTATAAGTAAATAACTGACAGTAATAATAGTCCTATTTTTTTTTTAACCAATAAAGCTTGCTATTTTTTGGAGTTAATAAACCATAAAAACCATATAAAAATTATTCTAAAGAGTTAAAGAAATGTTTAGGCGGAAATACAAAATAAATTTTATGTGAAACTGTAAATGTGCTTAGAACATGTTATTTCGACTGTGTAAAAATACACATTGTTTAAATGTATGCTAATATGTGTGAGCTAACATGTTTAATTGGGCATAATATTTAACTCGCAGTGATACGCAAATAGCACTGTAAATAGAGAACCCCAATATTTACTGAAAAATGTAAATATTATTTTATTTGATATTATTATTAAGATAATCCGATCGCAAAAACACACAATTCTCTGTTAACACTAACTGAACCGATAACTTTAAGTTCATTTTAGGATCAAAATCACTATTACAGTTTAGGAAATAAAATATAACATTATTTACAACTTTGAAAGACCACTTGTGCAAAAAAAATTTAGAATTTATTGATACAGAGAATGAAGCCAGCACCACGAGATTGAGCCATCTGGCTTCATTCTCTGTATCAAACCGATTTTTCTGTTTTAAAACAGACGCCAGTGCTTTTTCCTTTTGTCAGAACCCATAGCCTCACTGATGAACTGTTATACAGCGAAACGCGTCTGAGGATGGTTCTGGCAGAAGGACAAAGCAAACCCTTTTCAACATTTAGAATTTATGTTTTGTAAAAAATCATCATAATTCTTAACAAAATCACTGTTTAGATGGTCCTCTATATGCTGTGCTTCTTCCGGATCCCCACACGCTTCTGCTATTGAAGTAATAAGCTGGAAGATTCGGAAACATCTTAGGAATTGCCCTCTCTTTTAACCGCGGATAGGTTACTTTTACCGTGTGTACGTAGCCAATTTTATTTTTATAAACTTCAGAAGTTTCGATGTCACTATAGTGAAACTGTTTGGCACATACCACAGAAGCTTTTCTCGCAGTAAAATTTTGTCGTGGAATTGTTTTTAACCATTATATGATCGCTTGATCGTTCGGGAACAAAAAAGTGCTTTGCGCCCGTATAATACGGAGAGTAGTAAGATAATTACTCTTACATCCTGGCACAGAAACAGTGTCTTAGTATCTAAAATATTAAACCAAATATATTGAACGGTTTATTAGAAAATGTGCCCTTGGAAATTACAAATCAGATGTGGTATTTGCTCGAAGATGCACCACCCCTATCTAGAAATTCAGTTCGTCAGCACTCAATACAAAATACTTTTGGTAATCGATGGATAGGTCGAGGTGGGCCCATTTTTATGGCCACCCGGATCGCCCGACATGACTCCCTTGGATTTTTTTATGGGGAAATTTAAACAGGCTTGTATATTCCACACCAGTTTACACCAGGGAAGATCTGATTGAAAGAATAATACGCCATTTTAAAGAAATTTGAGATAATCTTGGAATGTTGTTTCAAGAACAACGAGAGAACATCCGTCGGCTAAGAAGATTCGATTTGGAAATGTATTAGAATAAATTCTTCTTGCATCCACACAATTGTTATAGCTGGTATTGGTATTTCTCTTAAGTCAGCTCTCTTGAGCTTTTACTTCTTTTAAATTTGTTGGTGCTTATTCTTCTAATATACTGGAATTTCTTTGTTGCGATGATTTTCTTGCATTGTTCTGTTTTCTACGAAGGCGTAGAAAGGCCACCCGAAAGAAAAAATATTTTAATCTCGGAATTCCGACTTTATTCTCGGAATTCCGACTTAAATCTCGGAATTCCGAGTTTAATCTCGGAATTTCGATTTTAATCTCGGAATTCCGACTTTAATCTCGGAATTCCGACTTTAATCTCGGAATTCCGACTTTATTCTCGGAATTCCGAGTTTAATCTCGGAATTCCGACTTAAAACTCGGAATTCCGACTTAAATCTCGGAATTCCGAGTTTAATCTCGGAATTCCGACTTTAATCTCGGAATTCCGACTTTATTCTCGGAATTCCGACTTTAATCTCGGAATTCTGAGTTTAATCTCGGAATTCCGACTTAAAACTCGGAATTCCGACTTTAACCACCTATTTTCTTAGTAATATTATACAGGGTGACAAATATATTTTTTTTTTCTAATTATGATTGATGATACCGACATCTCCGCCACCGGTGAGTTTCAAGACTGGAAATTTTTTGTTTCATGCTTACTGATATACTAGTGTATACCGAATTTGGTTACATTACCTCAAGCGGTTTACATATAAAAAGTTAAAAACTTGTTTTGAAAACATACTTTTACACCTTGTGTAGCTCGGAAACTGCTGGCCTAAGACCGCCAAGTAGGTATGTAAACATTGTGTTTTAGGAAACGTAGGTAGGTGTTATGACAAATATAATTTTTCATGTTTAATTTACCTTCAAAAATGTTTACATGATGTGATTTGTTTGTTGAATGGGTTACTGTCGACGGAATAAATATTCCTCGTCATTATTATCAATTATAATAACCTTTTTTGGACACGATGCTAAGTAAAATCTTAATGAAGAGAGTGCAGATATTTCGTACATTTCCTGGACATTTAAGTCCAGGTCAAAAATATTGCTTTTAAAATCAAACAACAAAGAGTCAAATTGGTTTAGAGACCCCTTAGTTGACAACCCATTGGGAAAAAAGAGCTTTTTCGCCTTTTCTAAAAGCTCGCTACATTTTGTATCTTTGTACACTGATATTCTTCGAGTGCCTCCACCAGATTTTGCACGTACTTGCTTGTATTCATTTGTTTTTTTATTAAAGCACAGCCATCCGAACTCAACTACTCTAGTAGTTTTTTTCTTCCCCACTGGAATGCTTTTGTGTGTGCTATTGGAAGGTTTACATTTTCTTTTCTGCCCAGACTGTATTTTTTCTTTTAATTTTTCGATGAGACTTTGTTTTTGATGTTGTGTTTGTTTCTTACAATATGAAGTTACTGCTACTCTGTCGCCAAGTTTTGGAATTATTTTTTTAAATTCAAGTTCCGGCATATCAAGTATTACTTCACAATCAATCTAAAAATTAAAAGAGTAAGTTGTCTTTCATATTCTTTCTAGAATATTAGGTAGGTATACCCATATGCTATACCTACCTCTGTTATTATTCATATCAACAAATAATCTAGGTATATGTATATACAGGGGTCCCAAAATTAGGTTTAAATGTTTTATTGCGTACTGAAACTCGTACTTCATCCAGGCTTAAGACCGGCCCAAGCAACCAAGCTCCCTACTTTTTCTTTATGTGTTTGAAGAAAAGCCGTTTGGAATGTCGAGACGCGTTAGAAAAAGTTTTATACAGTGTGTGAAAAGAACTTCTAAAAAAGTAATTACTTGGACACATCTCGAAAACAAAACAACATAGTATCCTCAGACGATCAGTATAACTATCAGCAGGTATTTTAAAATGCTGAGCAGTTTCCGAGCTACACAGGGTGTAAAATTATGTTTTCAAAACAAGTTTTTAACTTTTTATATGTAAATCGCTTCAGGTAATGTAACCAAATTCGGTATACATTAGTATATCAGTAAGCATGAAACAAAAAATTTTCAGTCTTGAAACTCACCGGTGGCGGAGATGTCGGTATCATCAATTATAATTAAAAAAAAAATATATTTGTCACCCTGTATAATATTACTAACAAAATAGGTGGTTAAAGTCGGAATTCCGAGTTTTAAGTCGGAATTCCGAGATTAAACTCGGAATTCCGAGATTAAAGTCGGAATTCCGAGATTAAAGTCGGAATTCCGAGATTAAAGTCGGAATTCCGAGATTAAAGTCGGAATTCCGAGATTAAACTCGGAATTCCGAGAATAAAGTCGGAATTCCGAGATTAAAGTCGGAATTCCGAGATTAAAGTCGGAATTCCGAGATTAAAGTCGGAATTCTGAGATTGAAGTCGGAATTCCGAGATTAAACTCGGAATTCCGAGAATAAAATCGAAATTCCGAGATTAAACTCGGAATTCCGAGATTTAAGTCGGAATTCCGAGATTAAAGTCGGAATTCCGAGATTAAAGTCGGAATTCTGAGATTGAAGTCGGAATTCCGAGATTAAACTCGGAATTCCGAGAATAAAATCGAAATTCCGAGATTAAACTCGGAATTCCGAGATTTAAGTCGGAATTCCGAGATTAAAATATTTTTTCTTTCGGGTGGCCTTTCTACGCCTTCGTAGTTTTCTTCATTGATTTGCTTGCTTATTTTCGCTATTTTGTTCCGTGTTGTTTTTTTTTTTTGGTGTATTTTTTTGTTTCTATATTGTTTTTGTTTTTGTGTTTTTAGGGTGGGAGCCAATCTTTCGGATATTTAAATTTGTTGTGTATTGTCGATCGTATGTGTGAGTTTTGTATCATTGGATTTGTCGATAAGTCTGTCCTTTCAAAGTATTTAGTTATTAATTTTGTATTGTATTCCGCAATTGTTTCCATTTTTAGGTCTCTGTGTAATACAGCTGTCGGTACGTGTCTTTGTGCGTTAGTCATAATCCTCATTATTTTGTTTTGTAGTATCTGTAGTTTTTGGTATCTTGTCTTGATTACAGTGCACCATGTTGGTACACCGTATGTCAGTACAGGTTACACAATTGTTGGGTCCTTGTCCATAAGTTAGATGCATGTGAGCATTAATGAGATGTAAATAAATGATTTTAGAATATTGTTCCATCTTTATTATATCTAAAGTAGGAAAATTAGAAGGATGCATACTCAAAGAATGTAGGTCTCCCCTACTAATGTAGGGGAGACACTGTTGTGAAATATATAACCCTTGAGGAATAAACCTTTATTTTCGGTCTTAGAACATGCTTTTTGTGGACGCCTATGAATTGACCAGTAAATCGAGAATATACCGCTTTTTATGCCAAAGTTCCCCTCGATCCCCCTTTGGACTCATGCAATATTTCGCTCGCTACACTTTTTAGAAGGTATCTAATATATAATAATTTAACACGTTTTCTTCAAAATTTCATGTGGTCCATTAAGTTTTTCTACATCTTGTCACCTAGATAAAGATTTTCAAAAGTATCTGGACCCCACAGGATATTACTTGCTGGCCACTGCCCTGTATCAAATTTTAACTTTCTACTTTGTCTGGAAGTGCCCAGGACTTTTTTACATCCCGTATACAATACATTATACATATCATGCATTCAATGTTACATAGTATAAATAAATGAAAAGGACATTTTCTTGACATTTACGCGTTACTAATTGACGTCAATAAATTTTGCCGCCTTCAATTTTCAGTTTTATAGCTAAATTAAAAGATGCCTTAATTGTTTATAATTATACATCAAAATATACAGACATATACAAATAAAACACTTAATCAAGCTTTAGGAAAATAAATATTAAATTAATTCTAGTATTCTACCCTAAATTTAAAAATCAAACTGTCGCGCGCTAAAAAACAACTTAAAAGGTTTTCTTTCTTAATTAGTCATTTATTTTAGTGAGAAAAGGAGCCCTTGTTTGAAAAGATAAAATCGATTCCAGTCTTTACAAACACAATCGCCAGTGAAAATTTTAGCAATAAAACAAAATAGGTATTTAAAGGGGTACGTAAAAAGCTTTTTGCTCGAAAACTTTTGCTTTAAAACCTGGTCTAATATCTGCGAAAGTTTCTTAACTTAGACAAAATATTAGGACATTATGTTTAAGATGAAAAATTCTTCCTGGGATACTTTTGTTAACTATTGTCGTATGTAAATATTGTTGCTTACCATTAACTAAATTTTTCATAATGCAAGTCATGTGCAACATACATTCCCAAATCATTGTTAATTTTAAAATTTTTGTTGTCAACATTTTATTATTTTTAACTAATATTTTTGATTATTTCAAATGGGCTTGGTATTTTTAATACCATTAGGGTATTCTGCTCTCCTGGCGATAGATAACTGTAACTTTATTTGAAGGTTGTAATATTGGCGTGGTCAAATATTATTCTTCTCTAGATTAATTGTCTTTGAGATTATATCGATGCTTAAATTACTACTCGACTGCGTGTTGTCCTTATAATGTTTACAAATTTTAAAAAGTACTCACGAAATCTGCTTTGTCAACATGTAAATTCGGGAAATTGTTGATTTAGATTTTTGAATTCATTGATCCGTTCTTGACCCACAATGTTGACACAATAATTATTATAGGACATTACAGAATCTTGTAATGAGGGGCAATCGTCAGACTTATTACTGTTTGATTTTGGATTTCCACCAAGAGATTTTATATAATTCATAAACGCGGCTGGTCCATACGGTCATTTAGTCAATGGCCAACCTATTTCTGATCTAATAATTTTTTTATACCAAAAAATAATAATCCTAAACAAAGTGGATTTTCAAACCAAAACATTCCCCAATAAAGAACCGAGTTAAGTGAAGCAACCATAAATAATCCTCAAGGCTCGACCGTATTTTGAATCAACCTCATAGGTTAATATGACAGTAAAACTCTACATATGAATACATTGAAATCAAAACAGGAACAAACATACGCGCTTTAAGGAAAATAAAAAGAGACAAATTTAGGACGAAATCGTCGACGAACTGCAAATTAAAACCTCTATCGGCGCTCGCGTGTTCCGTCCGTTGCCGGTTCTCGGGTTGATTCGTCTTTTTAGTGTCGGCCCTATGAAAACACATTCGAACCGCTAAGAAAAATGAAACATACAGTTATTGAACACCAGGATTACAGTTATTGGCCACCTGTCCAATAACTGTATACTTACTTACTTACTTCTTTATTGTTTCCAGAAATAATACAATTCCATAACAATGAAGATCTGTGTAGGCTAAGTGTTAGTAGGTACCTAATAATACTAAATAAAAGAAAATATACAATTAATAATAAAAATAAAAAGAAATGCGTGTGTTGGAAAAAGGCGCGTACTGGAAATAAATGTATATAATTATAAATAAAATTCTATTAAGACAATTATAGAAAAATAGGGTAATTTTATCCGTTCCTCAGGAAAGCGCGTAACTTAAGTATGCTAAACATGGCATTAAAAGTATCTTTGGCTAAGTCAGGCGTCAATCCATCAAGAACTTGAGCGAAATCAAAAATATTATTTTGCCAATTAGGTGGGCGTAGGTGGCTATAAAGTGGGCATTTAAAAAACACATGTTCGAAAGTTTCAAACTCGTACATATTGCAAACAGAACAAACTTCTTCTTGGTCTATCCGGTAGGATATTCCTTTGCAAATAAGTTTACAGTAAAATTTGGTGCACATGCGCGTTTGTGCTAATAATTTGAGAATATAAAAAGGGCAGTTAAAGTGAAGGTATTTTGCTGCAGTGCAGGACAAATTAAAGGAGTTATAAAAGAGAGTGTAAGCGGAACCTTTAGCTATTCTCAAATCTGTCTGAAAACACCGATCTCGATATGTTTCTAAGATGATTTTCCGGTTAGTTTGTAAGATATGGGGGTTCAGGGACCAGAAGCTAGAAAGTCAATTAGATTCGAAGAGCGATTTAATTTGGAAAACCCAGTTGTACTTCAGACCAGGATTAAGAGGAATTAGATGTATTTGACGTTTCAAACAGATTTTGCGCAGTCTACTGTTATTCATAAAAAGTATTTTAATTAAAAAATTCAAGGTCAATCTGAACATAAAATAGGAAAGATGGATAGAGCCAGTTTCAAGTCTAATCAGCGCTGAAGAAGTATTTCGTGGTAGCATTATCAGCGATTTGTAAAAAGAGGTCTGAATACTCTCCAAAATGTCTGCATATCTGATACCCCAAACAGGAAGACAGCTGGAAAATGAGTTTAAAATAGTGGTTTGAAATAATTTTTTATTGCAAAAAAAGGTGCCGGGTTTTGATCCTGAGGTCAGACTCATTAATGCACCTGCAGCTTGTTTCGCCTTCAAAACTATTTATTCGGTCATTTTTCTAAAGCATCCTGAAGAAGAGAAAACAACTCCAAGGTAGGTAAATTCGCTAACAATTTCCAAAACATTATTGTTAATTTTAAAATTAAAAAGGTCAATCTCAGATGAACCCAGAATAACAAGGTCGTCAGTAAGACCCAGAGCAGAGCGATCCGCAAAATATTCATCGATATCAGAAATTGGTCAGGCCATCTGATGATCTGATTTGCACCGAGGCATTATCGTATATATTTTTTATCATGTTTATAAAGTTAGGACTTAAACCAAGTAGGTATAATTTTGACCAAAGCAACAAATGGGAAACTGAGGCGAAGGCACGCTGAAAATCAATGAAAGCTGCATAAACTTTACGACTTCGCAATCTTAAGTGGTTTAGTATAACAGACTAAAGAACGAAGACACTATCCATGCAGCTGCGCTTCCTTCTGAAGCCCGACTGTGACTCCGGGATTATTTGATTCTGATCCAACCATATGAAAAGTCTATTTAGTAGAACTTGGGTTAATATCTTGAGAACACAATTTACTAATGCTATTGATCTAAAATTATTGGGGTCAATGGGGGAGCCTTTTTTATAGAGCATTGAGAAGAAAACCCTGGTCCAAGCAGAGGGAACATGCTGAGATTCAATAATTTTGTCAAACAGTGAACATAGATACAGGAGCCAATTTTGGGGAAGATGTTTAAAAAACTCATAGCCAATTCCATCTGTTCCAGGAGCCTTGCCATTTTTGCAGCTGTTTAAAACACTCACGACTTCTCGGAGATCAACAGGCGAGTCCAGAATATAGTCGTGGGGCCCAAAGAACATTGTGTTGTCAGCAACTCTACCGGGATAAATTTGTTCAAAAAAGTTTTCCCATGTGTTCGAGTCAAGATTATATTTGACAGAAATGCCCTCAAGCCGCTTTACCGCACACCAGAAAGATCTTTGGTCATTACAATTTAAAAGTGATTCCTGTATCTTCGCATTATATTCGCGCTTTTTTTGTAGTAATAGTTTTTTGTATAATTTTTTATTCGATATATGTTGTGTTTTAAAGTTTGGCGCAAAGTGGGAACATTTAAATCTTTTAAGTTATTCTTTTACTGTTTTTTTTAAATCACGACATGCGCGATCAAACCACGGTTTGTTCGTTCTGCCGTGCGGCGTATTGGTATTTGCGCGCGCTGTGTCCAATGACGCAAAATCGGCAAGATAGGTCTATATCAGACACAAAAGTAGCTCTGTTGGAATCATCGACCTAACCTGTGTTAAGTCGTTGGTTAGAATACTGCAAAAATTCCAGATAGGATTGACGCCCTGTATAACTGTATAGGAACCAAGAATTAATGGTTCGGTGTTCGGTGTATTTGTTAAAAAAGTTTAAATCAATCAAAACCACTACAAACAAACAGTGCACGCAAACAAGCACTGCATCCGTAGGCGTAATGTTTTTGTTTCAGAGACAGTACAGTGCCACCGCGCTTTTGGCGGCCTACCGACAAGGCATTAAGATACATAATATATTATTTTGAAATAATTTTCAAAAATTGTATTAAAAATAGGAAAAAATGCGGCAGGTTCATTATTGTTGCGCCTACATAATATAAATTTACAATATAGTAATAAAAACGAGAAAAAAAATTGAAATTTTTCGTTACGATTTTAATTGAAATAGCTGTATCTCTGTTATCACATAACCTAAAATAATAATTTTGATACTAGAACATGCACAATTTAATTATAAACAGAATTGCTATCTTATCACTTTCCGAAATTCGGCATGGTTTTAAGGTTATAGTCAAAAATTCAAAAAAAAAATGCTAAAATTCAAGACGGCGGCCTAAAATTAAGGCTGTCATGCAAAGTGGAGGTATGGGGACTTTTAGTATGGTAATCAGTGCTCAAAACACTACCGTTTGCTACCAGTCTAATCTTTATAATAATTTGTTCCGGCTCAACCACATAAAAGTGCTCTGGCCTAATAGTAGCAATTTTAAAATTGCTACAACGATTTTCCCAAGTTACTTAACAAGTTAGGTGAAACAAGGTTGATGCTCGATTCTTAGGAGAAAGTCACAAAAAAAAACTGAATCAATAAGTCTTTTTCCAGCAGGTCGGGCCTAGCAGACTGGAAAACTCTGTTGGGTCCTGTCGCGAAGGTGTCTCAATCGACATTAACTTCGTGTCATAATTAAATTTAAAAGTAATTTGATTAAACATTAATGCAAGACTAGCGTGCTCTATCTATCTTAGATTAAATAGTAGGATTATTTATTTAACTAAGAAGATCTCTTGAATTTCTAATAATTGTGTGTTTATTAACTTTGCCGAAAACACCTACCACTAGGGGTCGTAAATGTCAGTTCTACTATATCTATGTGAATTTAGATTAATCTCATAAAGTCAACAAAAAGCCTAAATGAAATACAAGTGAATACACCCGAGTGGTAGGTCTTGGCTAAATATTTTATTTAAAAAAGAACGACAGATTTTCCTCTCCGATTTACATTTAAAATTACTTCACACTGAATAAAGGGAACAGGGAAATTTCCTCCCGCTTGAAAACGCTAGCGGAAAGTGAAAGGACAGTAATTAACAAAAAGGATTGATTAAAGTCGAAATTAAATCGTCTTTCGGTGTACCAGGCATTTAGTTTAAGTACGTAGAAATCCAAATAAAATTTATAAATTCTCACTGTTCTGGTTAGTTTTAAAAAATGCTTAGGTTAGGGCCTATTTGGTGACCGGTGTTTTCCGAGGTGTAATCATAACCATTATTACAATACTGTCATAATAATGATATTACTTCTCGGGTTGGCGACCAGTCAACATACAGAATCTCAATAAGAAAATTATCTTGTGTGCTATAATCTAAAATTACTGTTAAATTATCAAATAGATATAGTATGGTAAGAAGTTTATGGACTCATATTATTAAACCTTATCATTGCATATCTTTAAATGCAAAAAAAAAATGGAATGGTTTCAGATCGTATAAATAACTCGTGTGTAATTGCTGTTACTAATTTGGACGAATTACTCCCATGCCTCAGAGTTATACAGGGTAGCGCAATGGGTTCTTGAAACGCCACTTCTCGGATATGAGTGAAGTGGAGGGGAGAATCAATGGCTTAAAATATTCCTTATGTAATGCAGTTTAATAGCCGTGGAGACGTAGCCATTGAATCAACGCAGCTTTTGCGGCATATCACCGCTAGGAGTCGGTTATTGAGGTGCAGTGATCATTTCGGCGTGAATATAATGTTCCAAGACGTGGTAGAATTCCTTATCGCAACACAATCTTGCTGTGGCTTGCAAAGGTTTCGTGATCATGGAAGCGTACGAAATGAATATGTCGGTTCTATAAAAACTGTGCGTACACCAGAGAACGTAGAACGAGTACGACAAGCTGTAGTAAGGGGTCCAACTTGATCAGCAAGGCATCAAGCACTAGCATTGAACATTACAGGAAGAAGTTTGGGTCGAATATTACACGACATACAATTTCATCTCTTTCTTTTCTGCTCTAAGAAACATGTGGACGACTTGTATCCCAACATGGTGATTTTAATTGGCCGGCAAGGTCACCAGATTTGACAAGCCCCGATTATTTCTTATGGGGATATTTGAAGGCTAGGGTTTTCGGAAATAGAGATCCAACGTTACGAGCTTTAAGTGAGAATATTACAAAAGGAATCAGGGCGATACACCAGAAGATGCTGCTACGAGTTACAGAAAATTTTTAATCACGACTTCGATAATGTTTAAAAAAACGTGGTGGTCATTTAAAAGAGGTTATTTTCAAAAAATATTTTTGAAACTGCATTATATGTGTAATAAAAATATACATTTTTGACCTTGGTGACCAGGGTGTTATTTATTAATTGTCCGATATTTTACAGGATGATTCCTCAGTTATTTATAAGGTGAAAAGTTCATATAAGCATAAGTCCGTAAGCCCTTCATTTTTGAGATGCAGGGTGTTACACTTCTTAACAGGAACAGAAAATATGTACGCCACCGCCGTTTTTATTTTTGATAACACTGTTATGTTGGCACTTTATTGGCTAATGTAAAGTACATTTTCATAATTTTTTGATTTTGGCCTTGTTTAGTAGATAAATGCTATTTTATGAAACTCTGATATGGGCATAGCAATATGCAAGTAAATGCCATTTATTTCTTTATTATTCTTTACCTCGAAAACGATTGCTCGTAGCGACTTCTACCAAGTATGCCTTTTTAATGCAATAATGATGAAAAAATCCATTTTTTTGCATAAAAATGTAATACCAGCACGTATAAAAAAGTTATGACTTCTCAAAAGAGTAAAAAAGGCACGTAGGTGGCGGCCTCTACAAGTGGGAGCCATAATAATATCAAATTCGAATTTCGCATTTCAGAAAACCTCTAGATACCAATTTTCGTCCAAATATAGACATTATTTCAAAAATTATTTACGAAAAACAAAAATAAAAATAAATTTTTAACGCCCTATATTTCAAAAATGAAGAACTTTTCACCTTATAAGTAGCTAAGGAATCGTCCTGTAAAATATCGGACACTTATTAAATAACACCCTGCATAGCTTAGATGATGACAGTACACTTGTTTGATCATCTACTTTGTATGCTCGAGCATTGACTACCAATTCACATTCCTGTAGACAGCAAGAGGTCTTACGTCTCAACAAAGACCTAATAAAAATTTTGTCTTGAGGTGACAGTAACCAAGTAGAATTTAACGCAAAAAATAGCTGGCGACAGTTTTTTCCAAACAAGTTATTGTTGAAGAACCGGATATAGTCATGGCGGGACACTCGATTTCCTTGGCTTCATCAATTAATTTATTGGACGTCAATTTGGATGGTCAAATGTCTAGGCATAGTCACGTTGCGGTCATTCCTGAGGCAGCCTTGGGATACTTTTCCGAACTGAGAAATTATTTACACCCCAACAGCTTCTGATGCTCTACAAAGCCCATATTCGACCATAGCTGGAATACTGCTTACACATTTGAGGGTCTACTCATAAACATACCCTGGATACAACTGAATGCCATTCAAAGAAGACCACATTTGCTTGATCGGTGACCATGATCTGTTAAACAACCTTGAACAAGACTGCCCGCTTGATTCCACCCAGAGCCGTGCCTGGTACACCCGTCCGTGGTTCAACTTAGTGTCCCTCGAACGACACTGTTTAAGACAATTTTCATCTGAAGAACGTTATCACATTAGAACGAGCTCCCTGAGACCGTGTTCCCCAACGAGTAATATCTCCAAAGATTCATGATCAACGTGAATCGTTTTGTGCGCACGTGCATCACCCGCAGAGCGCCATGAAGGATTGATCATGCAATGCTTGTGTTATGTGTTCATGTTAGCATTAGTCTTAAGATGAGTAAATACCGTTATATACTTTTATCCTCTTTCAGTATACCCTTGACAACAATATTTTAATATTTATTAGGTTAAACTTACTACTAACTACAAATTATTAAGTATGAAAACTTATCTCATTAAAAATTTGACGGTCCCTCGTTAAAACGAAAACAAAGTTTTAATTATTTGCCTAATATTCTTACTTAAGAGAATTTAGATGAGCTTGAGATAAAAAATGCATGAACTATAAGGAAAATATGATTAATCTGGGATTCTTTAAATGGTGTCAAATTAGAACAGGGTGATGAATCAGAACTAAATATTTCCCAAAATATTTCGTTATTGAGTGATAAGTATTTTAAATATATGGTAGGATAGAGAAATAATTTTACCCTAGACAAAATTATTAACAATTTACTGACAATATTGTATTTGTTTAAACAAATAAAATTGTTGACTTGCCACAGATTTATTAGTAATAAATTAATATGATTTAAATTGTATCCAATTAAAGCAACTAAAAGTATTTGGGTTTATTTGTAAAATTATTTCACTATCCCTGAATTGGTAATAAATAACTCAAGTTTCAAAATAGGTTGGTAGAGCCTGTCGTTCAAGCTAAGCAATTGAATGATGATTAACTGAGAGAATGAAATAAACGCCTCCTTATCTGCATTAAACAACTAAGAATATAAATAGATGGCAACGTTTAGACTTCAAGAAAAACAAAACTTTCCCTACAGTAGTCCCTAAACCCCTAACAACATATGATTCGTCTCTGCACTGTAAAAACCTTAGAAGAACGCGATGAATGTCCCCAACATGAACAGCATATTATTGGTGCAAGTATATGTGACCATAGTAAGTACTCAAAAGAACATTGTCCGACACTAAATTCTTAAGATTGCGAATAACAAAAATGTTCCTACTCAACATATTCGCAACGTGTTCAGCATGTTGTTCCCACGTCAGTCTAAAGTCGAGATATATGCCCAGAAACTTTACAGGATTGTAATTTGTATGTAATATTTTAAGTGAGAAATCCAAGATGTGAGTTTTTGTTTTATTTATACATAACTTACTAGAGGGAAACCACTGTATGATGTCAGTTTGCGTGTCTCTAGCTATCTTATCAAGTTGTGCTAGATCATTTGATTTATTATGTGTTGTGGTATCATCAGCGAACAAAATGACATCTGTACTGGTACTCAAGGTGCACGCGGTAATGTCGTTCGCATAAAGTAAAAAGAGGATAGGTCCCGGTAAGAGCCCTGCGGCACATCGTGTAGAACTGTACTTGCATCTGATGTTAAATTATTTTATGTTGCATATTGTCCACAATTGGTTAAGCAAAATTTGATTATCTTAATACTATTGTTGTCAAAATCGCATTTAATACTTTATTGTAATAAAAGTTCATGAGTCAAGTCGAAAAAAGATGCAAACAAATACTCTTGTATATAAACAGCTAAATGCCCTATTGCCTCTGCAGTTAACACACCACATCGAATGTCAAACTGATAACATCATCGTTATCTTCCTTCTTAAAGACTGATAGAATCGGGCCAACTTTAAGTAGCCTGGGAATATATTACCCCGATAGTTACTATTTTTTTTTGTTAATGGGAATTATATAAGGTTTTTATCGTTTTAACTTATATTCTACAATAATCTTTCCTTGGATTATTTTTCAGATTGCGAATAATACGTTCCATAAATTGCTAAATGTTATACTTTCATTTCAATAAAACATTTTGTTTGCAAAGCAAAGCAGTTCAGAGGAGTATTGTCTGAATGTTAAAGATCTTTCACTATGTTTTCTGCTGTTAGGGAGAAAAAGATATTGAAGTCATCAGCATTTGCCTTGCAATTATTTGGAACGTTTTTTATTTTTTATGATATCCTAGGTTGCCCTGTTTTTTTTTAGCGATGATGCCTATTATCGAATAGCACCTAATAACAGACATCTCAGTCAAGAATTTAATTAAAGTTATATGGTACATTCATTAAATAGATGTGGATTTCGTTTGATGCGAAATTAAAAATCTAAAGAAAAGCTCATTATCGTTGACACAACCCATTTATTTTTCTTTACTTTTGTACTAAACATAAGTCATTCATCACTTTACTAAAGAAAAGCCTACAATGTATACTTCAACGCTAATTAATTATTGCCGGATATTAGGTTACAATTAACTTCAATCTTCAGATTAAACTGTGAAATTGGCTCCGGTTATTGGTCAATCCTCAAGTTAAACTATAACTTTGAATACAAATTAGGAAAGGGCTGAGTGCACCATCAAAGATTATAATAAAATATATATATTAATATCATCATGTAATTTACATCGCCTTTAGGCCCCAACTTTTAATGTTTTAAGTGTTATACATATGGGTGGTTCTACAGGAATCATAGTAACCCAAGAAAATAACATAAACCACAAAAAAATATTAAACTTTTATTACAAATATTTAAAGGGTCTGTTCTAATTGAATTGGACAGTAAATAAAATTATTAGTTTTTCAACATTTATTATTTTTAAGGACTATTTAAAGGGCTAAAATATCAGTCCCCTGGAGTGTAACTGCCTTGGGTCTTATAACAAATATTGACATATCTGGCTCTTAAATTTTTACACCTAATAATTTTATAGCGCATTTAAACTAAAAATAATTGGATTCCTTCGGGTAATAGGTATATCAGTTTTTGTATTAATAAATTTAGGTAAAAATAAATATTTGCCTGTGTAACTCATATTTAGTATCAATCCCCTGGCTCTCCGTAAGATTTAAAAAACGCGCCTCTAATGTAAAACCAGTAAAATTCAAATTAGGCAGGCGCCGACGTTGGTTGTCCACGAATGGAGTGGGAGATGCTTTGGGGATGGATAGCATTTTATTTAGTGTGAGGTGAACCGTTACAGTGCGAGCACGTGTGAAGACCAGTCAATTGGCCAGTCCACTGGTAAGTGTTTTTAATATTATAATTTAATGTTTTGTCTTTTACCTTTATTTGAATGTGCGTATTTTAATAAACTCTAACCGTTGATAGTTAAAAACTTGTAGCAAACTGTAACCTAACAGTGATAATCTGTAAGTTTTCAAGATTTAATCAGTCCCCTGGCGCCAGTCCCCTGTCTATTTTAAAGCCAGGGGACTGATGTTTTTACAGGGGACTGATTATAATGATTTTTCTAAGGTAAGTCCTCGGGTTGTACATTCTTTTTTTTTTGTTTAGGATTGAAAATGCCTTCAAAAGCTAAGCAGTTAAAAGCGGAGCGCTTACAAAAAAAAAGGGAAGCTGAAAGAGCGCGTTATGAAAAAATTAAAAATGATCCAGTGAAATGGGAAGCACAGAAAGAGAAAGAACGAGAAAAATATCTAAAGAAAAAAGAAAAAGGCCAAAGAAAATCCATAGCTGATATGACTCCCCGCCAAAAGAGAACAACGAGAAAAAATTGGCAGCATTATTCGATTGAATTTCGTGCCAGAAAAAAACTGCGTGATGATACAAACAACTTTATGCAAAATGTAACTCCTCCCGACTCAGACAATGAACAACAAGACCCCCCCAATCCAAAGAGACAACAACGTAATAAACGCTGCGAAAAACGTTCAAGCAGAAACAGAAGGAAACGAAACAAGGAACTTAAAAAGAAAGAAGAAGAAATTAAAAAGTATAGAAGAAAAGCAAGAAACTACAACGCAAGATATTATCGACTAAAGAAAAAAATTTCTTCCGAAAACAGGTCTGAACCAAATGTTCTCACTGTTCTCAGTCCTAACACGAAGATTTTAGAAATGGCTAAAGATCCTACAAAGAAAGAAGAACTAGTAAAAAAAGCATTATTTGGCGAAGCAATGGAAACCCAACTATGCGAAAACTATGAAAAAATAAAGTCACATAAAGAGAAAAGGGTTTTTAATAAGGTTATTAGTGGGAAGTTTGTAAAAAAGTACAAATTGTGGAAAGTTAGCAACAAAGCTCTTTCATACAAAAGACTTAATCATGTGCACAAAAATGTATCTACCACAAAATTTGCATTGTTAGCAAAAAAGTTAGCTGAAAAGGTGAGAATTTTTTTTGAAAATGATGAAAACAGCCGGCTTTGTGCGGGAAAAAAAGAGTTCGTTGTACGAAAAGGAGTAAAAAACCAGAGAAGGTATCTTTCAGATTCAATAAGAAGTCTTCATCAAAAGTTTTTACGAAGTACAAAAATCAGTTATTCCCTATTTTGTCGCCTACGTCCGTTTTGGGTTATAGCTCCCAAAGTATCTGACAGAGACACCTGCTTGTGTACTACTCACAGTAATATGGACTTTATGATATCAGCGCTTAAGAACGCGAAAATATTGCCGTTTAACAACCATCAAACACTCCTTCAACACCTTTGTTGTGACAAATACAACGAGAAATGTTTAGAAAGGTCCTGCAAAACCTGTTGTGAAAATACCTTGTTATATGAAGAGTTTGACAATTCAGTGAACATTAAACTAATTCAGTGGATATTCTGCAAAGTAGACTATGTTGATCCTAAAACTAAAAAAAACAAATGTGTAAACAAATACAAACAACAAGTATTTGAGTTACCACCTCGTGAGGTAATTTTAAAATTGGAAAACGCTTCTTTAAAATTTTTTAATCACGAGAGAAATATTGTGCATCAATACAAACAATTTAAGCAGTTAAAAGATAGTCTTAGTAACAAAGATGCTATTATTCACATGGATTTTTCCCAGAATTATGCCACGAAATATGCTGCTGAAATTCAGTCATTTCATTTCGGTGGTTCTCGCACACAGCTTAGTTTACATACAGTTGTAGTGTACTCAAAAGACAAAATAAACTCATACTGTACTGTCTCTGCTGATTTATCACATGGCCCTGGTGCCATCCTTGCCCACCTGAAACCAATATTTATGTCGCTGCCCGAAACAGTTGAAAACTTACATTTTTATAGTGATGGACCGGTGACACAATACAGAAATAAAAGTATTTTCTACATTTTGGCCTGTGAGTTGGTAAATTTTTATCCAAATTTATCAAGATACACTTGGAACTATCATGAGGCAGGTCACGGTAAAGGCGCACCCGACGGAATTGGTGCTGTATGCAAAAGAACCGCTGACAGCATCATCGCAACTGGGGGCAATGTGACTAATTTGGAAGATTTTGTAAACGGCATTGGGAAAAGATGTCCAGGCGTTCAAATTTTTACCATAAAGCAGGAAGAAATTGAATCCATGAACAAAATGCTCCAGGAAAAAGTTACGGAAGTTCTGTCATTTCCGGGGACACTAAAAGTACATCAGGTTACTGGTAATATATTTTTACCAAAGAAAAACAGAATGAAAGCGTTAAGCTGCTTTTGCAATCCCGACGGCTGTGATCATTATAATTTAGGAGTGATTAATTACAAAAAAGAAGCATTATTGGAAGTGTCTACTATTTATTCTGACTCTGAAGATGAGGAAAAAATTGAAAAGAAAATTGTAGAAAAGAGAAACCAGTCTGACCAGGAAAATCCTAGCACTTCTTATGAAGGCTATAAAATTGGTGACTACTTATTGATTAAATTTAAGCAGACTAAGTCCAAAACAGAATATCGTTATGCAGGAATTTGCTCAGATGTTGACGAAGCAGAAGAAGAACTGCGCATTACGTTTTTGAAACTTTTTGATTATTGTGGAACGGTATTTACATTGAATGAGAAGGATGTTGCTGATGTAAGATTTGACGAAGTTGTAGAAAAATTACCAGTTCCTAATAATTATTTTAAAAATAAAACGCAATTTTACGAGTTCACGTCTGCGATTAACGTTTATGAAAAACGCTAAGATACTATTGTTTAGTTTCTGTTGATGCCTTAAAACAGTATTTTTTTACGATAGAATATATGTTTTATAAAAAAAGAATAAGAATTCGTTTGTTTTTACTACCTTAGGTAGGTTAGAATTGAATTATTTTGATCTTCTTTTGTTTTGTAAGTAGATGTAATACCAAGCATTTAAAAAAGCATAATATTTAGTTTAGTAATAAATTAGAAAATAAATACTCCTTTTTTTACTGCTTTTTTTCAGCCCCCTGGCGTTTTTGATCAGTCCCCTGTTAATTACACCTATATCGTGCCATAAAATTATTTCTGAATGATACAAAATTTTTAAAAATTTAAAAAGGATATATTTACTACTTTTGTTCAACTTACACAAAGCTAAAAATTGAAATTATCTGCCTATATAGTAACAACAATTTTTTTATTTAGTCCCCTGTCAATTTAGTCAGTCCCCTGATGCGTTCTTTGTAAAAAGTGGCTAAATCTCTGAAAATTGTAGGAAATTTTACTGGCCCTTTTGGAAAGTAAATCTATACTTGAACCTTTGTTGTATAAGAGTAATTTTAAAGACATTTAACAAAAAAAACTAACAACACACTTATGCTTTGAATATGACCCTATTTGTATAGAACCACCCATATACCTGTATGTTGTGTTTTGTGGTTGGTTATATTTTTATGACAAAGTAGTACTGATGATGGCGTAACTGCCGAAAGCGCTCTACGGATATTATGTTTCATTCAATAAACTTGCACTAAGTACAAAAATTAAAAAATTCTTTCTTATAACCTTGAATATAATCCAAGCCTGTAGGTAATATCCGAAAAGGTGCATTTTCAATACCTTATTAGGCCAACTTGTCGGTGTTTACAATCCTTGATCGTGAAAAACTGCTTAACCAATTAAAATTAAATAGAATCTCCAGATTTTTAAAAATCGTTCAGTTTTTTTGGCCTTGTTGTAGGTTGATTTTGGACAGAATGTAATAATAAATCATGTAGAAATTTAAAATTTTAAACTAAGAAGAATATTGTTAATAATGTCTTGTCTCCTTACGCTATAACCATAATATTTCCACACATGGATATTATTGGTCATAAAGTTGTATCTATCCCCGTATATTATGTATATTTAGTGACTTTTGTGGGTGATAAAAGCTATGTTTCTCAGCACATTTTGGGCCGATGAAAAGACGGTTTTAAAAAACACAATTTTTTAAGAAAAACTCTTAAAAATTACTTATTGTATACAGGGTTGGGCAAATGTTCCGGAACGGCTTAATTACAAGCGAACGAAAAGTGATATCGAATCGGGGTTTTGGGCAATCTATAGGACAAAAATTTTACTATTTGACTGGTATACCATATGTCAGTAATGTCACCAACTGTCAAGTGTAGACGATATTTTTTTATTTTTTTAAATGGAACACCCTGTATATTATCAGATATTCTAGATCTTCAATAAATTACAAATATTTTTCATATAGCATACCATATGATTAAATTCAACTGTTTCGGAAATACGGGCAAATGAATCTAGAAAGCCCATATTACATTTTGTTTAAAAATCAAGCAACATATGTCTTTTATTATGACATTCCAAATAAAAGTCTTAGTTTCCATGACTCCCAAGTGTCACTCTGACACATTTCCTATTTAATTTTTATTTATTTGTATTAAGTGAGTTGTGCGAGTTTTTTATTTATCGACTAAACCTCTGATATAACTGATAAAACTATGGTTCAGCTAACTGAACAAGAACGGATTACTCTGCTTATGATGATAGGATATGGGGATAGACGGAGATCTTTTCAAGAAGCAACCGACCTTTTCAATCAAAGTTTTCCTGTTCGAGATCCCATTTCTAAATCAACTGCTAATAGAATATTCCATAACTTTGAGCATACGGGTACGGTAAAAAACTTGCCAAAAACAGGTCGTCCGAAAACTGCTACAAATGACGAGAAATCCCTGGATGTTTTGCTTGCCCTGCAAGAAGAACCACAGACGTCAGTTCCAAAGCTTGCTCTTGCACATGAAAACAGCGAAAAATCAATTAGAAGAATCCTCAAAAAAAATAAAATGTTTCCTTATAAAGTCAGCTTGCTTCAAGAACTATCAGAGGACGATCCTGATAGGCGTATGCAATTTTGTCAAGAAATAATGGACTACATAGACCTACAACCTAACTTTGTAAGTCGTATTTTATTTTCTGACGAGGCTACATTCTGTCTTAATGGTTTCGTCAAAAGGCACAACTGTCGATACTGGTCAGACCATAATCCCCATTGGATGATTGAGCACCGTACGCAACACCCCCAAAAATTAAATGTGTGGGCAGGTATAATTGGAAACCATATTATTGGGCCTTTCTTCCTTGATGGAAACTTGACATCTATTTACTACTTAGATCTGCTTCGAAATAGAATTATACCAAATTTGATTAATTTATATCATGATCAGGTTAACGATCAAATACTAGCGAATGACATTTGGTTTCAGCAAGATGGGGCGCCAGCTCATTTTGGTATACATGTCAGAAATTATTTAGATCAAACTTTTCCTGGAAGGTGGATAGGTAGGAGAGGGTCCATTGAATGGCCTCCTAGATCTCCAGATTTAACACCTCTAGATTTCTACCTCTGGGGTCATTTAAAGACTGTCGTATATCGTACACAACCTAAGACTTTGGAGGATCTTCAAAACAGAATTTTAGATGCTGTGCATGTTATTTCTCGTGAACATTTGCAAAACGTGCGTTCTGAATTTTCCGACAGGATTGGACACTGTCAGGTGGCTGAAGGACGACATTTTGAACATTTAATTAAATAACCATTATTTTATATTATTGTGTTTTAAAGTTATTACCTTGGTTTTGTTTAAATAAAATGTACTACATTCATTTGCCCGTATTTCCGAAACAGTTGAATTTAATCATATGGTATGCTATATGAAAAATATTTGTAATTTATTGAAGATCTAGAATATCTGATAATATACAGGGTGTTCCATTTAAAAAAATAAAAAAATATCGTCGACACTTGACAGTTGGTGACATTACTGACATATGGTATACCAGTCAAATAGTAAAATTTTTGTCCTATAGATTGCCCAAAACCCCGATTCGATATCACTTTTCGTTCGCTTGTAATTAAGCCGTTCCGGAACATTTGCCCAACCCAGTATATCAAATTAACTTGGGATAAAAGAACATTGCATACTGACTATACCAACAGACGTGCCTGAGTAAACTATCTTAGTCCTATTTAAAATATTCGTTATCGCTAGTTTCAAGGAGTGACAAAAAGTGCTTTACCCAGCATTTATTCAGAATATATAGAATGCCTGCTTCTGGCCCTAAAAGATTGAAAAAAATAAATATTAAAGCCACCCATACACACTGCAACGTGCAAAGTATGAAACTAGGCATCAGAGTCAAAGAAAAAAGCATGTGACGAAGCAAGCATCGCTTCCCAAGAATCACGACTCCTGAAATAATCTGCAGTCCATGTACAGGGCCGTTTATTAAGTGTCTTACTCGATTGGTGATTTTCCTGCTGACTATAATAAAAAAGAAATTACATTTTTATCAATGATTTTCGACAAGGAGGCCTTTTAAGCTGAAAACCACAATTCTTTTCACAGTAACATGATTTACCGTGCTAAAATTAAAACCGATAAATGCCAAATAGTGACAGCTATGGCTTACTAGACATAATCGATGAAGACAATTTAGGAACTCCCGTATTTCCAAAATGGTTCAAAACAAATATCAACAAATTTTTAGAGAACTCGGCAATTTGGTCAAACTACGAACATATTTATACGGATGGTTCCGTTCTGGATAACCGGACAGGTTGTGCTTTGTACTACAAAAATAAAAACATCTCCGAAAAATTTACATTACGAAACGAGGCGTCTATATATTCTGCAGAACTCTGGTCTATCTGGGAATCATTGAAGTATTGTCACGAATTTAATGAAAATCATAATTTTCTAATATTTACAGATAGTAAAAGTTCTTTGCAAACTTTACTAAATAGTCAATATAAAGTTCCTGATAATTATTTAATAACAAGTATGTTAAATACCAATATAAACTTAAAAAAATCTTAACAAAAACGTATTATTAGTTTGGATTAAATCCCATATTGGGATAGCTGGTAACGGAATTGTCGAAAATCTTGCTAAAGAGGCAAAAAAAGTCTCAACTTATGCAATCAATTTTTTAATTCCATATACTGATATCTATAGTTTAGCTAAAAAGCGACTAATCGATAATTGGCAGGAGCAATATAATCTAGAAAATAAAGGTTGGGGCTATAAAAACATATTTCCTAAATAACGTAAAAAAACATGGTTCCAAACAGAATTGAATAAAAATTTTATAAGGATAATATCTAGGATTAGAAGCCATCACGCTCTACTCCAAACATAAGAAGAAAATTGGGTTGCAGAACAATGTAAATTGTGATTGCGCTGAAGTTGGTGATCTGGATCATTATATATTAGGATGTCCTAGTTATAATATAGTATACGCAAATAGATTAGATAACGAACTTGTAAACTCAGTAGAAACTCCTTTTAATATTGACTTAATTATTTGTACAGAAAACATGGACGCATACCGTAAGTTATTAAATTTATATTACTTTTGAATCTTAAATTATAAAAAGTTTAAAGAAAAATATGGGAAATAAAATAATAATAAAATAAAGTATAAAGAAAATATATACACACACCGCCATAATTAGAGGAACGGTCCAAATTTACCTTAAGTTTAAAATCAGTTTTCTCTTTCGATTTTCACTCGATTTCGATAGTTTTTCTTTTAAATCTTAGCTTGATTCTTCAGGAATGCTGTTGGCCTATTAACATTTTTAAACGATTTGTCTTTATATATGATACAGGGGCGGAAAGAAAGTAATGATTTTTCAGTAATTTTTGAGCCACCATGTGTAGTGACCAAGTGACAATTGGAAACATTTTATAATAATTAATGGTGATCTGATCTTTTCTGAATATTTTCTGTAATTATTCACTCTGATACCTTAATTATTACGGAAAAAAAATTAATCAAAAAATAGACAAGGAAGAAGAACATTTAATACCCAAAAAGAAAAAGGAAAAAAAAGGGGAAAAAAATAAATTAAAGAGACAAAAAACACAAAACCTTAACCAAGTATGCCTTTTTTTATGCAATAATGATGAAGACATCCATTTTTTTGCTTAAAAATGTAATACCAGCACGTATAAAAAAGTTATGACTTCTCAAACGAGTAAAAAAGACACGTAAGTGGCGCCCTCTACAAGTGGAAGCCATAATAGTATCAAACTCGAATTTTGCATTTCAGAAAACCTCTAGGTACCAATTTTCGTCTAAATATAGACAAAATTTCAAAAATTATTTACGAAAAACAAAAATAAAAATTAATTTTTTTACGCCCTATATCTCAAAAATGAAATGGACCTATGCTTATATGAACTTTTCACCTCATCTAAGGAATCGTCCTGTACAATATCGGACACTTATTAAATAACACCCTGCATAGCTTAGATGATGACCGTCAGTGGCGTAACTAGCCCTCTGACCTGGGGGTATGTTATTGTGACTTGTAGTGGCGGCTCGTGTAGATGCGGGCCGGCGGAGAGCCCGTCGCAGGCGAAATTTGTTTTGGACCACGCCCAAATTTTAACAAATTTGGTCAATAATCAACAGTAATATCACAAGATCTCGTTTTTTTATCGGTTAGATTTTTCAGCTGTCACGAAAACTTTTTTTGGAAATTTTTCGAGTTGAATTTGGACATGTTTATTCTGATTAGATCCCGGGAGCGAAGCTCGAGGGATTTAATTTTTGAATAAACAAGCCCAAAGTTCAACGAGTATTGCCAAAAAAGTTTGAGTGAAAAATGGAAAATTTAACCAATAAAAAAATGATGGTCGATTGATATTTGGCAAGATTATTTATTATAATCTATATAGATTATAATTATAAATTGATGCTATATTTGCGAGGCGAGTAGCGAGCTTACAAAGTCAGCCTTTTTCTGGGGGGAGCCTAGCGACGTCTGGGGGGGGCCCGGCCCCCCTAGGCCCCCCTGTAGTTACGCGCCTGATGACCGTACACTTGTTTGATCTCCTACTTTGGATGCTCGAGCATCGACTACCAATTCACATTTCTGTAAACAGCAAGAGCTCTCACGTCTCAACAAAGACCTAATAAAAATTCTGTCTTGAGGTGACAGTAACCAAGTAGAATTTAATGCAAAAAATAGCTGGCGACAGTTTTTTCCAAACAATTTATTGTTGAGAAACCGGATAAAGTCATGGCGGGACACTCGATTTCCTTGGCTTCATCAATTAATTTATTGGACGTCAATTTGGATGGTCAAATGTCTAGCCATAGTCACGTTGCGGTCATTCCTGAGGAAGCCTTGGGATACTTTTCCGAACTGAGAAATTATTTACACCCCAACAGCTTCTGATGCTCTATAAAGCACAAATTCGACCATCACTATACTGTTCACATATTTAAGGCTCTGCTTATAAACATACCCTGGATACAACTGAATTCCATTCAAAGAAGACTACATTTGCTTGATCGGTGACCATGATCTGACAAACAACCTTAAACATAGACAGCAGGTTGGCGACTTGAGCCTCTTTTATAAATATTTTCATGGTAAGTGCTCAACTGAGACTGCCCGCTTGATTCCACCCAGTGGGTGCATGGTACACCCGTCTGTGGTTCAACTTAATGTCCATCGAACGACACTGTTTAAAAAAAATTTCATCTGAAGAATGTTATCACACTAGAACGACCTACCTGAGACCGTGTTCCCCAACGAATAATGTCTCCAAAGATTCATGATCAACGTGAACCGTTTTGTGCGCACTTGCATCACCCGCAGAGCGCCATGAAGGATTGATCATGCAATGCTTGTGTTATGTGTTCATGTTAGCATTAGTGTTAAGATGCGTAAATACCGTTATATACTTTTATCCTCTTTCAATATACCCTTGACAACAATATTTAAATATTTATTAGGTTAAACTTACTACTAACTACAAATTATGAAGTATGAAAACTTATCTCATTAAAAATTTGACGGTCCCTCGTTAAAACGAAAACAAAGTTTTAATTATTTGCCTAATATTCTTACTTAAGAGAATTTAGATGAGCTTGAGATAAAAAATGCATGAACTATAAGGAAAATATGATTAACCTGGGATCCTTTAAATGGTGTCAAATTAGAACAGGGTGGAAATCAGACCTAAATATTTCCCAAAATATTTCGTTATTGAGTGATAAGTATTTTAAATATATGGTAGGATAGAGAAATAATTTTGCCCTAGACAAAATTATTAACAATTTACTGACAATATTGTATTTGTTTAAACAAATAATATTGTTGACTTGCCACAGATTTATTAGTAATAAATTGATATGATTTAAATTGTATGCAATTAAAGCAACTAAAAGTATTTGGGCTTATTTGTAAAATTATTTCACTGTTCCTGGATTGGTAATAAATACAAGTTTCAAAATAGGATGGTAGAGTCTGTCGTTCAAGCTAAGCAATTGAATGATGATTAACTGAGAGAATGAAATGAACGCCTCCTTATGTGCATTAAACAACTAAGAACATAAATAGATGACAACGTTAAGACTCCAAGAAAAACCAAACTTTCCCTACAGTAGTCCCTAAACCCTTAACAACATATGATTTGTCTCTGCACTGTAAAAACCTTAGAAGAACGCGATGAATGTCCCAAACATGAAACATCATATTATTGGTGCAAGTATATGTGACCATAGTAAGTACTCATAAGAACATTGTCCGACACTAAATTCTTGAGATTGCGAATAACAAAAATGTTCCTACTCGACATATTCGCAACGTGTTCAGCATGTTGTTCCCACGTCAGTCTAAAGTCGAGATATATGCCCAGAAACTTTACAGGATTGTAATTTGTATGTAATAATTTTAGTGAGAAATTCAAGATGTGAGTTTTTGTTTTATTTATACATAACTTACTATATAGAGGGAACCCACTGTTTGATGTCAGTTTGCGTGTCTCTAGCTATCTTATCAAGTTGTGCTAGATCATTTGATTTATTATGTGTTGTGGCATCATCAACGAACAAAATGGCATCTGTACTGGTACTCAAGGTGCACGCGGTAATGTCGTTCGCATAAAGTAAAAAGAGGGTAGGTCCCGGTAAGAGCCCTGCGGCACTTCGTGTAGAACTGTACTTGCATCTGATGTTAAATTATTGTATGTTGCATATTGTTCACGATTGGTTAAGCAAAATTTGTTTAGCCTAATACTATTGTTGTCAAAATCGCATTTAATACTTTTTTGAAATAAAAGTTCATGAGACACGCAATCGAAAAGTCAAGTCGAAAAAAGATGCAAACAAATAATCTTTTATATAAACAGCTAAATGCCCTATTGCCTCTGCAGTTAACACACCACATCGAAAATCAAACTGACAACATCATCGTTATCTTCCTTCTTAAAGACTGATAGAATCGGGCCAACTTTAAGTAGCCTGGGAATATATTTACCCCGATAGTTACTAATTATTTTTGTTAATGGGAATTATATAAGGTTTTTATCGTTTTAACAATTTTAACTTTTATTCTACAATAATCTTTTCTTGGATTATTTTTCAGATTGCGAATAATACGTTCCATAAATTGTTAAATGTTATACTTTCATTTCAATAAAACATTTTGTTCGCAAAGCAAAGCAGTTCAGAGGAGTATTGTCTGAATGTTGAAGATCTTTCACTATGTTTTCTGCTGTTAGGGAGAAAAAAATATTGAAGTCATCAGCATTTAGCTTGCAACTATTTGGAACGTTTTTTGTAGAGTTTTTATTTTTTATGATAGTATCCTAGGTTGCCCTGTTTTCTTTTAGCGATGATGCCTATTATCGAATAGCATCTAATAACAGACAACTCAGTAAAGAATTTAATTAAAGTTATGGTCAAATCATTAAATAGATGTGGATTTCGTTTGATGCAAAATTAAAAATCTAAAGAAAAGCTCATTATCGTTGACACAACCCATTCATTTTTCTTTACTTTTGTACTAAACATAAGTCATTCATCACTTTACTAAAGAAAAACCTACAATGTATATTTCAACGCTAATTAATTATTGCCGGATATTAGGTTACAATTAACTTCAATCTTCAGATTAAACTGTGAAATTGGCACCGGTTATTGGTCAATCCTCAAGTTAAACTATAACCTTGAATGTAATCCAAGCCTGTAGGTAGTATTCGAAAAGGTGGATTTTCAATACCTTATTAGGAATACTTGTCGGTGTTTACAATCCTTGATCGTGTAAAACTTCTTAACCAATTTAAATTAAATAGAATCTCTAGATTTTTAAAGATCGTTCAGTTTTTTCGGCCTTGTTGTAGGTTGATTTTGGACAGAATGTAATAATAAACCATGCAGAAATTTAAAATTTGAAACTAAGAGGAATTATGTTATTAATGTCTTGTCTCCTTACGCTATAACCATAATATGTCCAGTCCATACATGGATATTATTGGTCATAAAGTTGTATCTATCCCTGTATATTATGTATATTTAGTGACCTTTGTGGATGATAAAAGCTACGTTTCTCAGTTACATTTTGGGCCGATGAAAAGGCGGTTTTAAAAAAACACAATTTTTTAAGAAAAACGTCTTTTATCTTAAAAAATACTTATCGTATATATCAAATTAACTTGGAATAAAAGAACATTGCATACTGACTATACCAACAGACGTGCCTGAGTAAACTATCTTAGTCCTATTTAAAATATTCGTTATCGCTAGTTTCAAGGAGTGACAAAAAGTGCTTTACTCAGCATTTATTCAGAATATACAGAATGCCTGCTTCTGGCCCTAAAAGATTGAAAAAATAAATATTAAACCAACCCATACACACTGCAACGTGCGAATCATGAAACTAGGCATTAGAGTCAAAGAAAAAAGCATGTGACGAAGCACGCATCGATTCCCAAGAGTCACGACTCCTGAAATAATCTGCAGTCCATGTACAGGGCATTTTATTAAGTGTCTTACCCGATTGACGATTTTCCTGCTGACTATAATAAGAAAGAAATTACATTATTATCAATGATTTTCGACAAGGAAGCCAAATTTAATGTCAAAAAATATATCGGTTCACAAATTTAATAGATACGACGCCATTTTGTTTGTTTTTTTAAATGTCAACCCTCATAAATAACCACACGAGTGAGTTGCATTTGGCGATACGACTTCGAGAGCCAATAGTTGTCATCGATTTTGTCTTTTAAGTGTCTCACCCCTTTAGTAAATAGACCTTTTAAGCTGAAAACCACAATTCTTTTCACAGTAACATGATTAACCGTGCTATAATTAAATACGATAGATGCCAAAAAGTGACAGCTACGGCTTACTAGACATAATCGATGAACGCAATTTAGAAACTCTCGTATTTCCGAAATGGTTGAAAACAAATATTAACAATTTTTTAGAGAACTCGGCAATTTGGTCAAACTACGAACATATTTATACGGATGGTTCCGTTCTGGAAAACCGGACAGGTTGTGCATTTTACTACAAAAATAAAACATCTTCGAAAAATTTAGATTATGAAACGAGGCGTCTATATATTCTGCAGAACTCTGGTCTATCTGGGAATCATTGAAGTAATGTTCCTACTCGACATATTCGCAACGTGTTCAGCATGTTGTTCCCACGTCAGTCTAAAGTCGAGATATATGCCCAGAAACTTTACAGGATTGTAATTTGTATGTAATAATTTTAGTGAGAAATTCAAGATGTGAGTTTTTGTTTTATTTATACATAACTTACTATATAGAGGGAACCCACTGTTTGATGTCAGTTTGCGTGTCTCTAGCTATCTTATCAAGTTGTGCTAGATCATTTGATTTATTATGTGTTGTGGCATCATCAACGAACAAAATGGCATCTGTACTGGTACTCAAGGTGCACGCGGTAATGTCGTTCGCATAAAGTAAAAAGAGGGTAGGTCCCGGTAAGAGCCCTGCGGCACTTCGTGTAGAACTGTACTTGCATCTGATGTTAAATTATTGTATGTTGCATATTGTTCACGATTGGTTAAGCAAAATTTGTTTAGCCTAATACTATTGTTGTCAAAATCGCATTTAATACTTTTTTGAAATAAAAGTTCATGAGACACGCAATCGAAAAGTCAAGTCGAAAAAAGATGCAAACAAATAATCTTTTATATAAACAGCTAAATGCCCTATTGCCTCTGCAGTTAACACACCACATCGAAAATCAAACTGACAACATCATCGTTATCTTCCTTCTTAAAGACTGATAGAATCGGGCCAACTTTAAGTAGCCTGGGAATATATTTACCCCGATAGTTACTAATTATTTTTGTTAATGGGAATTATATAAGGTTTTTATCGTTTTAACAATTTTAACTTTTATTCTACAATAATCTTTTCTTGGATTATTTTTCAGATTGCGAATAATACGTTCCATAAATTGTTAAATGTTATACTTTCATTTCAATAAAACATTTTGTTCGCAAAGCAAAGCAGTTCAGAGGAGTATTGTCTGAATGTTGAAGATCTTTCACTATGTTTTCTGCTGTTAGGGAGAAAAAAATATTGAAGTCATCAGCATTTAGCTTGCAACTATTTGGAACGTTTTTTGTAGAGTTTTTATTTTTTATGATAGTATCCTAGGTTGCCCTGTTTTCTTTTAGCAATGATGCCTATTATCGAATAGCATCTAATAACAGACAACTCAGTAAAGAATTTAATTAAAGTTATGGTCAAATCATTAAATAGATGTGGATTTCGTTTGATGCAAAATTAAAAATCTAAAGAAAAGCTCATTATCGTTGACACAACCCATTCATTTTTCTTTACTTTTGTACTAAACATAAGTCATTCATCACTTTACTAAAGAAAAACCTACAATGTATATTTCAACGCTAATTAATTATTGCCGGATATTAGGTTACAATTAACTTCAATCTTCAGATTAAACTGTGAAATTGGCACCGGTTATTGGTCAATCCTCAAGTTAAACTATAACCTTGAATGTAATCCAAGCCTGTAGGTAGTATTCGAAAAGGTGGATTTTCAATACCTTATTAGGAATACTTGTCGGTGTTTACAATCCTTGATCGTGTAAAACTTCTTAACCAATTTAAATTAAATAGAATCTCTAGATTTTTAAAGATCGTTCAGTTTTTTCGGCCTTGTTGTAGGTTGATTTTGGACAGAATGTAATAATAAACCATGCAGAAATTTAAAATTTGAAACTAAGAGGAATTATGTTATTAATGTCTTGTCTCCTTACGCTATAACCATAATATGTCCAGTCCATACATGGATATTATTGGTCATAAAGTTGTATCTATCCCTGTATATTATGTATATTTAGTGACCTTTGTGGATGATAAAAGCTACGTTTCTCAGTTACATTTTGGGCCGATGAAAAGGCGGTTTTAAAAAAACACAATTTTTTAAGAAAAACGTCTTTTATCTTAAAAAATACTTATCGTATATATCAAATTAACTTGGAATAAAAGAACATTGCATACTGACTATACCAACAGACGTGCCTGAGTAAACTATCTTAGTCCTATTTAAAATATTCGTTATCGCTAGTTTCAAGGAGTGACAAAAAGTGCTTTACTCAGCATTTATTCAGAATATACAGAATGCCTGCTTCTGGCCCTAAAAGATTGAAAAAATAAATATTAAACCAACCCATACACACTGCAACGTGCGAATCATGAAACTAGGCATTAGAGTCAAAGAAAAAAGCATGTGACGAAGCACGCATCGATTCCCAAGAGTCACGACTCCTGAAATAATCTGCAGTCCATGTACAGGGCATTTTATTAAGTGTCTTACCCGATTGACGATTTTCCTGCTGACTATAATAAGAAAGAAATTACATTATTATCAATGATTTTCGACAAGGAAGCCAAATTTAATGTCAAAAAATATATCGGTTCACAAATTTAATAGATACGACGCCATTTTGTTTGTTTTTTTAAATGTCAACCCTCATAAATAACCACACGAGTGAGTTGCATTTGGCGATACGACTTCGAGAGCCAATAGTTGTCATCGATTTTGTCTTTTAAGTGTCTCACCCCTTTAGTAAATAGACCTTTTAAGCTGAAAACCACAATTCTTTTCACAGTAACATGATTAACCGTGCTATAATTAAATACGATAGATGCCAAAAAGTGACAGCTACGGCTTACTAGACATAATCGATGAACGCAATTTAGAAACTCTCGTATTTCCGAAATGGTTGAAAACAAATATTAACAATTTTTTAGAGAACTCGGCAATTTGGTCAAACTACGAACATATTTATACGGATGGTTCCGTTCTGGAAAACCGGACAGGTTGTGCATTTTACTACAAAAATAAAACATCTTCGAAAAATTTAGATTATGAAACGAGGCGTCTATATATTCTGCAGAACTCTGGTCTATCTGGGAATCATTGAAGTATTGTCACGAATTTAATGAAAATCATAATTTCCTAATATTTACAGATAGTAAAAGTTCTTTGCAAACTTTACTAAATAGTCAATATAAAGTTCCTAATAATTATTTAATAACAAGTATGTTAAATACCAATATAAACTTAAAAAATCTTAACAAAAACGTATTATTAGTTTGGATTAAATCCCATATTGGGATAGCTGGTAACGCAATTGTCGAAAATCTTGCTAAAGAGGCAAAAAAAGTCTCAACTTATGCAAACAATTTTTTAATTCCATATACTGATATCTATAGTTTAGCTAAAAAGCGACTAATCGATAATTGGCAAGAGCAATATAATCTAGAAAATAAAGGTTGGGGCTATAAAGACATATTTCCTAAATCACGTAAAAAAACATGGTTCCAAACAGAATCGAATAAAAATTTTATAAGGATAATATCTAGGATTAGAAGCCATCACGCTCTATTCCAAACATAAGAAGAAAATTAAGTTGCAGAACAATGTAAATTGTGATTGCGCTGAAGTTGGTGATCTGGATCATTATATATTAGGATGTCCTAGTTATAATATAGTATACACAAACAGATTAGATAACGAACTTGGAAACTCAGTAGAAACTCCTTTTAATATTGACTTAGTTATTTGTACAGAAAACATGGACGCATACCGTAAGTTATTAAATTTACATTACTTTTGAATCTTAAATTATAAAAAGTTTAAAGAAAAATATGGGAAATAAAATAATAATAAAATAAAGTATAAAAAAAATATATACACACACCGCCATAATTAGAGGAACGGTCCAAATTTACCTTAAGTTTAAAATCAATTTTCTCTTTTGATTTTCACTCGATTTCGATAGTTTTTCTTTTAAATCTTAGCTTGATTCTTCAGGAATGCTGTTGGCCTATTAACATTTTTAAACGATTTGTCTTTATATATGATACAGGGGCGGAAAGAAAGTAATGATTTTTCAGTAATTTTTGAGACACCCTGTGTAGTGAGCAAGTGACAATTGGAAACATTTTATAATAATTAATGGTGATCTGATCTTTTCTGAATATTTTCTGTATTTATTCACTCTGATACCTTAATTATTACGGAAAAAAAATTAATCAAAAAATAGACAAGGAAGAAGAACATTTAATACCCAAAAAGAAAAAGGAAAAAAAAGGGGAAAAAATAAATTAAAGAGACAAAAAACACAAAACCTTAAGTAAGTATAACCTTATAAACTATCGAAAAAACACTAGATTAATAGTTACCTGTATTGTAAAAATCTCAGCAATTTTTAATTGAACAAAAAAAAATAAAAAAAAAAAACGAACAAGGAGAGATGTTGGCCATTTGGTGTAAACCAGAGCCATAAAACATAATTTAAAAAAAAAAAAAAAAAAAAAAAGATAACAACAACTATACGTTTTTGAAATCGAATCGCTAAATGCAATTCACTCGTGTGGTTATTTATGAGGGCTGCGGTTTAAAAAAAATCAAAAAGGCGTCGTATTTGTCAAATTTGTGAACCTATATATTTTTTGACATTAAATTTAGCTTGCTTGTCGAAAATCATTGAGAAATATGTAATTTGTTCTTTATTATAGTCAGCAGGAAAATCGCCCATCATCTACGCATCTCAGAGCTCAAGCTAGAATGCACGACCAGCAGATATTTCTTTGTGGCAAAGTTTTCTTTTTTGAACAAATGAAATATGTTTGCGTACGGTCGTAATGATACCATTAGTAGGACGAATGAACCAAAGATAAAGGACGTAACAGGGGGAAAACTGAACTACATTGATCTTTCATCGATTTAAACTCACACACGTCTTGAAACAATGCAGTCGACGGATGCATCGCTGCATGTTGCAGTGTGTATGGGAACTATAAAATGTGTAAATTTTACCCTTCATCACAAGAAAAAGATAGTACCTAACCTCGCCCTTGATAAGCAGTAGCAAAATAGAGATAATTACTAAGGATCTGTTTTGAAGTCCAGTTTATAATTATGGTAAAAAGAATGGCAATTGAACTTTTCTTACAAGCTTCTGACCACTGCGCCTGTGGGATTCCAAAACATTGTGCCAACTTCAAGTTCACGCTTAACAAACATCGCACTTTTCAAGCAAATCTTCAGCCGCATAAGCTGGGTCATACCTTGCCGACTTGGCTGACACCTCTCCGCTGACCTTAATCTAGGGCTTATTTTGCCATTCGGCAAGCCCTCATCGACCCGCTACTTACTCCTTTAAGATATGCTGAACCGTACCTTCCTCGGTGATATTGCATTTGGTTCTGAATATATTATTAAAGTTGCTATTTTGTTTTCTAAATTCTTGCTTGATTTTCCCTTTGCAAGAAACAATCAGTCCATGGTTGGAAATAAAATGATGGCAATAATAGACGTATTAACATCACTGAAATAAACTAAACTGTACAAGGCTTCATAGTTCATAGAGAATCGCAGCTAGAGAAATGTCTAAAATATATTCCCATCTTGTAAAGCCGATGATCTTTTATTGCTAACCCCTTTAAGTTGTCTAATGGCCAAGTAACCCCTTGAAATTAGGGCGCGACAATATCATGTAAAAGGGTTCACATTAGGAATGCGGAAGTTCATTTAAACCCTTGTAAGTTATACGCGCATTTACACCCTTTGTTGTTTACATATATTTACTTTACTAAATCGGTTTTCTTTAAGCTGTTTAATTCAGCTTCGGCGTGTTAAGGGAATATTTCTATTTCAAATCAATATAATATGCTTAATAGCAAGTGAGACATAGGTGACCTCTCTACTCAGGGAGATTTACGTAAATGGCCTAGTAGACATATGTCGAGAATGGCTAGTTCTCTAATATTTTTAATTTTAGTAGGTAGGGTAAATGTTACTATTGTGGGTCATGTGATAGTTATTGGCCATTTCAGTTTTTTTTGAGAAAACTAACAATACGTTGCAACGATAAGTTGGTTAATAATTTGGAGACATCTGTCCACGTGCTGTAAAATTTATATTGTTAGGGTTATATTTATATGCATTTTAGTTTTGAAAGTACCAATTTCTATTTCTAATATTTGGAAATCGATTTTCAATATCATTGCATCCTAACTGTACCGCATTAATTTGCGACTCGTAATTTCCACCAAACTGAAGAATACCTAATCGTATAATAGCTGAACGTCCTAAAATAGGTTTGCATAGCTCTTCAATTATGTAAATATCAGTACAAATATTTTTATTTACTTTAGATATTACAGTAGCTTGCAATACACCAAATATTTTTAAAGGAGAGCCTGAAGGGCCAGTTACACATTTAGCTGACCGAGAAAGGTTATAAAACATCTTTACGTCTAACATTATTACAGGGATGCAAGTTATATCCGCCTGAATCAATCATAAAGGAAACATTTTTATTTAACTCTAAAACTTTAAGTGAAATCATCCACTGTTTTATCAAAAATATGATTAATCTGAACAGATCCTAAATGATTATTAGAACAATTGTAACAGCGATTAGAATAACTAGAGCAACGATTACTAAAATTAGTATTTCCACTATCAACTACATGAATAGATCTGACCTTATTAGAATTGCATACTGCAGCCCAATGTCCAATCTTGGTACATTTCCTACAGACAAATTTATTTGCTCGTCATTTACTACGTATATGATTTAATAATTCACAATATTTACAGCTCTTCTGATTATGTTCGTTCCTCCTATTCTTCCCAGCTGAGTAGTTCAATCCGGTAACACCGCTATCCAATCCTGCAGGCTGCTGAAACTCTGCAACTCCAACTGCTCCACGGTTCGACCAAGTCCCATTTTGTATTTCTTTACTCTGGAAGGTCTAAAGCTCTGCTTTGTTTGCTCCAAGAACACAATCGTTAAGGCTAAGATTGCCTTGTAACTGAAGCCTTTCGCTAGTTCTGCGATCTATCATGCCAACTACTATTCGGTCACGAATTCGTTCTTCTTTTAGAGTACGAAACTGACTGTATTCATCCGTTGAGTGTAAAATCAGTAATGAAGGACTCCACCAATTCACCCACGCTGTTGAATACGAACGTTAAATTTATACCCCTCGTAAATAATTTTTCTTCGAGGTATCAAATGATTTTGGAAAGCTTCCAATGTATCGCAATAGGGGCTTGGCACGTTAGCAAATTGTAGCAAAATTCCTTTGGCTTCTTTGCCTAGCTCATACATTAATATGTTGATTTTCTTCTCCTCGAACTTTTGATTTTGTCCCGATACAGACATAAATCTTTCGAATCTCTTTCGCCACTGCAGCCATGCAGCAGGCATTAAAAAATCAGTTGCTGTAGACACCGGGACTGATAGCCCTGAAGCCCTTTGAGCTATTACCACTGAGTCTTGAGTTTGAGACGCATCCGACCATTTCTCCGGCTCTGACGTCGCCATCACGTTTCGAGTATATAAAAGAGCACTTTATATATTATAGGCACGACAAACCTTGAATTTGGAACACATTATCCCACCGCTGCCACTATGTATTGTTAGGGTTCGTTTTTAGACACACTTCACTGCAGCTTTTTAACTCTTTATTAGAATGTAGATAACTTCTTGTGACATAATATTTTAGTCCATCAAAACATTACAACCCAGGTATATCCCCAGTCTAGGCATCCGGACATTTCCTAGGTTACCAAATGTAGGTAAACTTAAGTAGAAATATGCTAACAGAACAGAAATTAGAAATAAAACGGTTGCTTCATTAAGTAATGACGTCAAGTTGAGTAAACATGTGTTTTTCCACTACTAACCTATAACATCGCCATTATTGACCAATTATTAACGTTAGAAATCGTTTTTCTCCACCTTATAAGTTATTATTGACCATGGTCAATAATAAGGCATTGAAATTTATTATTGACCGATCTTCAAGAATCTATTTGATCGCAGGCAACTTGATTTTTTGATTCTATAACATGAATTCATAAACATGAATAACCTGAAAGGTGATTTCTTGTGGTTAGGCAACCAGATAATTATCATTACATATTATATTATTAGAGATGCTTGATATTGTAAAATATCGATACAATCAACATTTTTTCTGCTTCCATCCTTAATTCTGGAGGTGTACACATAATAATATCACTAACATTTTCTTCGCTCATTTTTTAAAAAAACGGAAAACTCGTGAAATCTGATGACATTAATGAACAAAAATTGACATTAACAAAGCCACCTGACAAAACAACAAAATATTTTACCAATTCCAAAGCGCAGGTAACCTGATTAAAAAATATACTTATACCTACCTAAAATTGTTTATAATTATTAATACTATAAAGATAATATTGTAAAAGTTTGTAGTAGTGGAAAAAATATTATATTAAACACGGTTTAGACAGCTTATAGCCGCTCGGGCAGTTATGATGACTGTCTAAACCTTGGTAAATAATTTACTATTATTGTTCTGTGTTTTCTATTCAAATCTCTTGATTTTGGCTGGAGGCAGACTCCAACAAGTAAGTTCGAAAAACTAGTTTTATGTTAAAAATTGATTGGTATATAAATAAATCATCCTAATACAATGTTTAGTAATCGATATTTTGCTTGTAGGGTGTAAAATTCTAAGTATTCATTTTTAGTTTAGGCCTGGCCAACAACTAGTACAAAAAAATTAACAATTCTTAGTTATTGGCCGGTGATGGCCTATTACTGTACTTTACAGGGTGTTACTTATCGATAAGCCGTAATTCCAAGGGCGCATTCCTGAACCAAGTTCAAGTAAAAAAGTCCTAAATAGTCTGGTTTTCAAGATACAGGGTGTCAAGTTTTTTTATTAACATCTCAAAGATCAATGTTTAAGGAAAAAAAATGAAAAAGCAAAATAATTTTGATAGAACTTTCCAATAATATTGCGAAAAGGAAAAATCCATAGTCGATATTTTCCTACTTTAAGTGACCTCTGACCATGACGTAGCCTAAGCCCTGAAGATGACTCAGTGTTGAGCCGAAAGCGCTTGGCTGAAATTTCCCAAGAATTATACGCTGAATACAGATTAAAGTTTAGTTTTATTAACAAAAAAGATGTACGCCACTGACTTGTTTAAAAATGTTATATAGTTTTTGTCAATATTATTCGTGAGACTGTTCCCCGGGATGTCACACTGGAACTGCAAAACTAAGAATTAATACCAAAATATTTTAAAACATAATAAAGTAAAACATTGCAAATAATCTAATAACAAATGTATATGACATAATTTTGCAGAACATGGTACTAAAATTTATTATTTAATATGCATAAGATCGTTCGTAGATATAAGCAACAGATCCTTTATAATTGTGATCAATCATATCACTTCTTGCACTGAAAAGTTTAAGTTCTTGTTATTAACCTTTTGTTTTATTTAATAACAATATCCGGAAACGCTTTTTGGAATACCCTTTATAATACCTAGTGATCTAGACAATAAGGACGACTTATTGAATAAAGCGAACTTACCTGGTGATAATATCATTGTTACCGATGAACCTAATAAAACACTAAACTCTGAAGCAGATTCTTGTGTAAAACAGAAAAAGTTCCGTTTGTGTGAACATCTTCAGATAAATTGAATATAAAAAGGAAGAAAAAGAAAGGGAGGAAGGAAAGAAATAAAAAAAAAGCGTCAATTAAACCTTTAAACAATTTGAAGACCGCCCTCCCCTTTCTTTACCAAATCTAATAATGGTTTAGGTTACTGACAAAACTGAATTAGAATCTACAATTTTCAAAAAGGAAGGTAAAGTGCATATCCTCAAAGAAAACAAAAAATTAAAACCTAGTCCGAAGTTAGAAGTTAAAGCTATATCCATTATTTCTTCTGTAGATGTGGCAAAAAGGCGATTATTTGAAGATAGTTACAAACGTCCTGAACATTTTTGTAATACTTTCAAACCATTTGATTTCTCCTTCCACCTTCCCGAACAAGTTGCTAAATAAAAAAAGAAAGTAACGATGGAGTTATGCTACACTTTTCTCTTTGATATTACATCATCCAAAGAAGAATTCAGTGTCAAGCATGTACAAGACTATATCACGAGAATTGTACCCAAAAAATGCGTCCATCAAATGCACAAATATTTTTTTGGGATTCTTGCCAAAAAAAGCTGATTTGTTTTTATAAAATCTTTTCGTTATCTGAATTAGTTGATAAAATATGCAGAGGTTCTATTTTTCATCTGTTAGATAAAAGAATTAGAATAATTCCGTATTTTAATTTGTATTTGATTTTCTACCAGTAATTTTGAAATTTGTAATAAAATAATAAATATTTATTTAACAAATTTATTGTCATTTTTAATGGCAAGTATCCCTAGGTAAGCATAGGTACCTAGTTTATTAAAATTGTAATCAGCTTATTATAGCGCCATGGCCAATAACTATACCGTCGGAAATGTATTTAAAAAAAAAACCTAAAGATATTTTAACACTAGAGTAAAAATAATATTGGCATTAGTTTCATAAAAAAAACTCTTGCATATTTAAAAAAAAAAGTATTTTGACATAATGCATTTCTTTTGGCAAGTGGGAGTAAAATGAACAAACCCTCCTTAATAGGCAAATAACTGTAGCATTTACTCGATATTGTGATATATTGAAATATTTGGTAATATGTTAAATTAGATGCCTTAGTATGTTATCGAACTTATAGATTTCTGACTTTTTGCTGAGTAAATTGATATAGGAGTTGTGAGTTGAATAATATGGGTACATATTTTAGTCACCCTGTCATTTAAATATTCCTTTATTATAACTTTGACCAGCTGCTGTAATTGTAAAATTTGTAAAAAAGTGACTTGCAGATTTCTATCTTTAAGCTCCGCAATTAAAGGTTGTCCCAAAATGTACGCACATTTTAAATATCGTGGCATTTTCATTTTTGTCATAGTAGGCGTCTGAAAATTTGATAGCTGTCATGTAATTTATTGCAATTAATAGCCATGGAACGCTACACGGTAGAACAGCGCGTTGTTATCGTGAAAACGTATTATAAATGTGGAGAACGTTATGCGGAAACAGTTCGTAGAGTGCGAGCCGTTTTTGGAAGAAATAATGCACCAAAACATGCGACAGTGCAAAGATTTATCAAGAAATTTGAGCAAAGTGGTTCAGTTAGAAACATAAAATCAACAGGGCGGCCGCGTACTGCTCGATGTATTGAAAATATTGCAGCAGTGTCGCAGTGTCGGAAAGTATTGGTGAGAAAAAAAACAGGCAAGTCGATTCGCCGTCGGCCACAGCAAGTGAACATTACCAAAAGCGGTATGCAGCGAATTATTACAAAATATTTGCATTTGCGTGCCTATAAAATCAATTGACCCAATAATTGAAGCCCGCAGATCATGGGTTGCGCCGCGAATTTGGTAATTGGATTCTGGAAAACGAGGCAAATGACGGAGATTCCTCGAAGAAAATCCTGTTTAGTGATAAGGCACATTTTCAATTAAATGGATACGTCAATAAGCAGAATTGTCGAATTTGGGGGGAAGAGAATCCTCGTGTTATTCACGAAAAACCAATGCATCCCATACGAGTTACCGTTTGGTGTGATCGTGCAATGTTAGAAGAGTTTCTGTTGGCTGAATTAGACCGAATTAATGTGGAAAACTTATGGTTTCAACAGGATGGAGCGACCTGTCACACTGCGCGTGAAACAATGGACTCGTTACGACTGAAATTTCCTGGTCGTGTCATATCTCGCAATGGTGATCAGAATTGGCCACCACGATCCTGCGATATAACACCGTACGGCTTCTTTCTCTGGGGTTTTCTTAAATCTCGTGTTTATGCCAATTAACCACCCGCAATTTCTGACTTGAAGAACGAAATCCGACGCGTCATTGATGAAATTTGTTCAGAAATAAGTAAAAATTTTATCAATAATTTCGTAAAAAGGGAAGGGCCTGCCAGCAGCGGACATTTGTCGGATATTGTGTTTCACAATTAATCGTTATATGTATTTTTTCTAATCCCAGGAAAGTTTTGATCACATATTCCAAGAAATAAATGAGTTTTGTTAACCAATAAAAATTTGCGTTCATTTTGGGACACCCTTAAGGGAATAAGGAATAAGGGCGAGAAATAAAAAAATTCAAAATTTACATAAAGGTGAGTTTCAGAATATTTTGTATACCAAAGCTTCTCAAAAAATTGTTTCCACCCTGTATATCGCATATTAATAATCGATTTTCGGATAAGTAATGTCCTGCTATTATGGTTACAGTAAACAATGCTAAGCCGTACTAATACATTTCAATTATCATTAATCATTAACCGGAAATAATTTAATCAGACCTTTCAATGTTAGCATTAGTTAACGATTAATTAAACCGCGATAAATTAAAAATAAACTTTATTATAAAAAGTTGGCGTTTTACTAATTTATTAACCAATTTAAAAAGCAACAATTTTATAATCATCAAGGATATATTTACTATAAAACTAAACTCTCCCATAACCTAAGCCTGTATAGGTACCACCCATTGAAGTAAAAGATAAAAGATGGTAAGATATAGCTAGATCGAGGAGCAATCAATTTTGTAGGAGAAAACTAACAAATAATTTATTTTTAAATGAGCCACTTTTTTACTTGTGTTTTTAATTTCTACCTTAATAAGTCCATGAGTCGAGCAAATTATCAAATAACGGTAATAAAATAGGATTCATCCAGTCAATCAAAGACTTTTTTTCCTAATGTGACAACGCCGCACCCTGATGGCTTGTAACCATAGACATCGTAACTATTAGACGGAACAATAACAAATAAACGTGTTGTCATCATTGTATTCCAGTGTAAAGTAAATCAAGATTCAAGCTGCTCCCCTCCACTTGGTTTGCCAGACTTACGCCACAGGATACGTAGTTTTCTGGGCTTACTCTGTTAAAAGTAATAACTTCTATGATTTACTAGAATAACATGATGTGGGAAATATATACCATTGCCTAGAACCTTGTAAAAAATCTGTAGTATGGCAACACAGCAAAAGAGAATCCGCCCAGATCCCATAATTTTCGTGGCCATCCGCATCGAATCGGCAATTCTCGGCATAGCGGATGTTCCATTCATTTGTGACAGCGTTTTTCTGTGGGGTTTTCCTGGAGTTTGCTCTGTAGTTTTTGTGTGTTTACTGTTATTTGCCCTTTTACATTGTGACTAACATTTTAATAATAATAATAACAATAATTATAATAATAAACACTATTTTTTTCAAAATTACATTATATAACATAAAATGAAATAGTGTCAGATATTCTAGGCAAAATATATGCTACAAATTTGAGATTTTTACAAAATACTCTTCGATATTATACGGTTTAATGTCTTTCGGTAATTTAAATACGCTTTTTTTTACTTTTTTATTGTTGTTACAAGTCTTGATGTATCTTTGAAGACTATTGTATAGTTTACTAAAATTGTAGTAAGCACCACTTTCGTACAATATCAGCTTATGTTTAGAGAAAGTATAGTTCATCGTTCTTGTTGGGTATTCATTTTGTGATTCACTATATCTAAACAAGGATCTGTTTTTAAAAAAGAATAAAACACATTCCTGCATGTAAACTGCAGGGACAGTAAGAAGATGGTTCTCTTTAAATTTACCTATACAACTTTCTCTGAAATTGAGACTCAATATTGTTCTTACTGCTCTTTTTTGATATATAAACAATCGTTCACCGTCCCTACATTTCCCATACAAAATAACTCAGTATCTGACGTGTGATTCGAACTTTGCATGGTAGATCATTTTACAAGTTGGCCTATCTAGATATCTAACTAAAACGCGTAAAGTGTATTATACCCTATTCAGTTTACCAAGAACATATTCTACATGATGGTCCCATGATAGAGTACTATCCAAGACCATTCCCAAAAATTTTGTCGTCTTTGACAGTTTTTTCTTCCAATGTAGACCTCGTGGTTTTAAATAGTATAGCATTTGTTTTTGATCTATTTATCACATTCTTATTTTTGGCAAACCACTCATTTACTGCCGTCATTATTCGTTCAGTTCTTATACTAATACTTGGCAGACTTGGAGCCACTGTAAGGAAATTTGAATCATCCGCATAATTTGTTAAAGTACAGTTATTTTCGATAGAAAGTAGTTCTGTAATATCATTAGTTCTGTAATATCATTTATATAGATAATGAATAGTTATATATTCGCTCAAAATTTTTGAAAATGATGGGAGCAAGCTAAAAGAACGGTAATTTTCGGCCCTTGTTTCATTGCCTTTTTTAAATATAGGGAGTACTATGGCTAGTTTTAGTTGGTCAGGAAATAATCCGTACTTTAATGTATTATTTACTACGTAAACGAGGGGGTCCACAATTGGTTTAATCATATACTTGATTAAAGAAGTTGAAATTTCATCATGTCCACTACTAAATTTGTTTTTTAGATATATTTAGGATATCCTGTCTGACAGTTTTATGGGAATCGTCATTTTGAATTTGTCATATAAAATACATGACAATATGTTAAATTACATGCCCTGTATGATATTAAACTTATAGATTTCTGGCTTTTCACTGAGTAAATTGATATAGGAGTTACATATTGGCACTTATTTTAGTCGCGTTTAAGATATTTCCATTTAAATATTCCTTTTCTTGAGACTTTGACCAGTGTTTAAACTGTAAGATTTCTGGAACACTGGCTTGCCGATTTCTATCTTTAAACTTCGCAAATGTAAGGGCAAAATATCAATAAATTCAAAATTTAAACACAAAGGTGAGTTTCAGAATATTTCACAGAGCAAAGCTTCTCAAAAATAAAAATAGGCCCTAATGTCCAATTTGAATAAAAGATTGTACCAATTTTTGGCAAAATTTCTTGACCACCCTGTATATCGCATAATAATAATTGACTTTCTGATAAGTAATTTCCTGCTATTATGGTTAAAGTAAACAATGCTAAGCCATACTAATACATTTCGATTATTATTGATCATTTTCCGGAAATAATTTAATCAGACATTTCAATGTTAGCATTAACGATTTATTAAACCGCGACAAGTTCAAAATAAACTTTATTTAACTATATTAAAGTTAAATGATGACAAGCACCATCCCACAAATTTAATATTATATACAATAGAAAAAGCCAAAATCAGTATCCAGGCACAGTTGATCATTTCTGGCCTAGCAATCCGCGCTCTATTAGACGCGGGTTGCCAAATTTACCAAAATAAATGATTAATTAATATTTCTTAAATATTATCTTCACGGCATTAACGGTGATGGTTTGCAATATAAGGGGCAAAATAAACGGGAAATATGTTTCAGGGTATATACACTATACAGAGATATGCATCCGTCTATTAGTTTTATGTAATATCTGTGAATTCCATACAAATTAAGATTTTATGGAAATTTAAACAGATTATTAAGGCAACAATGTTTCACGTTCATGAAATTCCTTTCGAAGCTGTACCTATACTGGTGCATCGGGCTGTATCAGTCTATCTATACAGGATGTTGATGAACCTCACGTAGATATTTAAGTATGTGATAGTGCTCGTCAAAATAGGAAAAACGGCTTTATTTTTGAGAAACCTACAGGGTGTCAAAGGTTTAATTTTTTTTTGTTCTTTTAGTCTTTCTTTGATATTTTTCAAGATTACTATTTGAAATTTGCTACACTTATTAATTATATTTTGGAATCTCTATCATATAATGTCTAAATTTTCAGAGACAGAGTCTACAGAATGTTATATTTTGTGCGCTACCAACAATTTCACTCTCCTGAACTTTTTTTTGGGACACCCTGTATAAATACTAATATAACATTTTGAATTCCTGTTCTTTCCTCATTGTAACAAAATTAAGAAAGAGAAGACGTTGGTTGGGACAGCTCATATTTTATTTTCTGTTTGTTAACTTTTTTGACGTTTAGTGTTATTTTATAAGTTGATATTTTTAAAGTTAGTTAGGGCTCTTTAATGATGGTTGAGTTTACAAACCAAAAGCATGCCGATACGCATTTTATTTAAGGTCTTGCCAATGGAAATTCCTTTGAAGCTAAGGGACTCTATCGGCAGCATTATCCAAATCGAAGACAGCCGAATTCACGAACTTTTGCGCAGGTACACATGTGACTATGCGAAAATAAAACTTTTAAGATAAATGCACTCATTTGGCAGGGGCACATCGCTTTGTAAGATCTGTCAAAATTAAGGAAGTAGTCCTGAATGCTGTAGAAGACGAACCAAGTACAAGTACAAGAAAAGCTGCGGCAACTGTAACCCTTTCTTCTATGCTAGTTTGGAAAATTTTCATGGATAACTTGAAGTATCCTTACCATGTCCAGACAGTCCCAGCTCTTCTCCCACACGATTTTCCACCCCGATTAAATTTTTGTTAATGATTCATTCAAATTTTAGCCTAAAATCCAATGTTCGGAAAGAAAATTATGTTTAGTGATAAAGCAAGTTTTTCGAAAAATGCCAATCAGGAATTGTCATAACAATCATCCTTGGGCAGAAAAGAATCCTCATGCGAAAGTCATTTCCAGTATTAGTTTATACTAAATATGTGGGCTGGCATTATTGGAGACTATCAAGTGGGGCCATTTTTCCTGCCAAGAAGGTTAAACGGGCAATATTATCGTCAAGTTTTAGAAAAGGAACTCCCTTAGAAGGGGTGCCACTTGAACTAAAAATCCAATTGAGATTTTTGCATGATGGTGCACCGCCACGTTTCAGTTTGGTGGTAAACGAGTTTTAAATCAACACTACAACCATTGAATAGGTCGAGGTGGACCTTAGCCATGGCCCCTTTATAAATTAGGAAAGGGCTGAGTGCACCATCAAAGATTAAGAAAGAATTTCTTTAATTTTGTACTTAGTGCAAGTTTATTGAATAAATCCGTAGAGCGCTTTCGGCAGTTACGCCATCATCAGTACTACTTTGTCAAAATATAACAAACCACAAAACACAACATACAAGTATATGTATAAAACTTAACACATTAAAAATTTTTTGGGGCCTAAAGGCCGATGTAAATTACATGATGATTTTAACACTTTTAAAAACGTCCATTTTACTAAAGGGAACTAACCTTGATAATAATGATCAAGGTTAGTTCCCTTTAGTAAAATGGACGTTTTTAAAAATGTTAAAATCATCATGTAATTTACATCGGCCTTTAGGCCCCAAAAAATTATTTTTAATGTGTTAAGTTTTATACATATACGTGTATGTTGTGTTTTGTGGTTTGTTATATTTTGACAAAGTAGTACTGATGATGGCGTAACTGCCGAAAGCGCTCTACGGATTTATTCAATAAACTTGCAATAAGTACAAAATTAAAGAAATTCTTTCTTAATGGCCCCTTTAGTCTCCCGATTTAAATTTTTTAGATTATTTTTTCTGGGAACATTTAAAATCGTTGTTGTATCAGACTCCTATTCACACAGAGGAACATTTGAGGAACATAATTGTAGCTTCATATGAAATAATTCGCAAAACTCCTGGAATATTGGAGAGAGTTCGCCAGTCGATGAGACGAAGAGTTAATTCCTGTATATTAGCAAGAGAAAGTAATCTTCAGCAGTTCTTATAATTTTTTTAGTTTGTCGTGTAACGTCAGAATTAAGGCGGCGTGTACTTCCAAATTTTTAGGGAAATTTTAATCTGATAACATCGAGAAATATTTCCTTTTACAGATTGAGGCAAAAAAAACCTACACATTAGTATTGAATAAAAATTGGCACAAGTGTTCGTTTTTTTATTTACAGGTGTCCTTATGTCCTAAATTTGCAATATTTTTGTTTGCTTCTAAACTAAATAAATACAATAAAAATGTAAGAGACCAAGAAGAATGAGAGAAGAACGGGGTGCATAAAGACTCATAAAATCATCGTACTACAGTAGATGTTCTACATCGTCAGGGAGTCAGGAACGGACTTACTACCACATTTGTTGGGCCAAAATTTTGATAGGTATCATTTTACAGAGCTGTTCGTTTTGGAAGAAAATAAATTTTTTGGATTTAAGCTATACTCTCTCGCTCAATGCGAGAGAGTAATAAAATGTAAATTTGGAATGACAGGACCCCTTGACAACTTAAAGGTTGCAGTGTATTTCAGGTAAATTGCAATAATAGTTTTTAAAAATCCCGTATTTCAGATATTTAAGACCTACACATCCTGAATCGGTCCTAAATTATGGTAACTCTAATTTACAAACAATAGAAAGAGGACTTTGGTGAAAGAAAGTAAGGTGACAGCGGCGTTACCACAGGTGGTTTATTAAAATAATAAGTATAATAATAAGTATACTTGATTATAATTATAGAGATATAATATATAGGCAGATAATTGAGAGATTAATTATTCTAATATTAAGTAGATAAAAAACTTATATAGAACTAAGAATTATATTTGAAGAAGTAGTTCATACTTGCAGTGGAGTGTAGGTAATAAATTAAAACAACACTTCTGTCTTCCTCCACAAATATATATTTTGAAAATTTTTAATGAATGTCCCTACATGTTTCGACTATATATACAGTCATCCTCAGGGGAACTAAAAGGAATATGTGAAAGGACAAAAATAACAGGTACCATAAGAGACTTACCTATATCGAGTTTAAATTGGGTTCTATAGTTGGGGTCAAGCAAATATTTGACGCGTGACACTTCCATATTGTCATGGGTGTCAAATACGGCAGGCCACTCATAATATAAAAGTTACTAATGGCTAATTTATATTATAATAATTACCACCCACTCGAAGTATTTGTATCTTTATCCTTTTATATGACTAAAAAAAGATATACATAAACCGAGTTACCTTCTCCTCGATTTGGACAAATCATATGGGCTGCAGATCCGCATTTTATTTATTAATTTAATCGTTATACACTACTAAGATTGCTTTTGTTAAGACCTGTGATATTAATGGTCAATCCTGAATCCCACCATTACAATGCACAGAATTTATCAAACAAATTTATTTATATTATAATTCATATTCTTAGACCAATTTCCCAGCAATCATTTTCTGCAAAGGTTTATAAATAACAATATTTGTCAGTCCGGCCCTGACTAAGTATCAGCTGTTATAAAGTTGGTGAAATCGAAATAACCTAGTATTGGACAAATATGACAAGATGGAAGTGTCATGCGTCAAATATTTGCTTGACTCCAACTATAATAGTTGTCTCAAATTAATGAGTACAACATATAAGATACTCATAGCAAGTGAAATTTGTTTAGCTGAAGACTAGCTTGAGGTAACTCAGAGTTGTGGATATGTAAATCAGCACATTTTAGTTTATTTTAAATTTGTTAATAAAAGTAAGAGAATTTAATTATTTTTTAATGAACATGGTATAGAATAAATTTTAATGATTAATATATGAGCATTTTTAATAAAAGCATTTTTAATAAAACATGGTTTATGTGGAGAAACCAAAAAAGAAAGAAAAATTTTGTTTTTTTTCAAGTTATTTTATAAAAAACTTTGAAATGTCATGTTTTTTTGACTTATATAGAGAAATACTAAATATAGTAGGATAGGGGCTAAGCCCCTATGGGTTTAGATAAAAACACATTTTGGTATGGAGAATTAAAATAGTATATTAAAGTACATGTTTTATAAAGCATCATCTTATAGCACGCGTCCATGTTAAAAAACGAGACGCTTGCGGCGAGTTTTTTAACGGGACAAGTGCTCTAACTGCTTTATAAAACACGTACTTTATACTATTTTTTCTATTTTGTATTTTTTTCAATAAGGAAATACATATTTAAAAAGAAAATCAACCTTTCAAATTTTGTAAATTTATAAAATATGTCTAAATTCTATGTTGGTAATACTATAAATTTACTTTTATCATAGTAGCCTTGACAATAAATATTATTTTCTTTGTGTCATTGTCACGAAATTTGTGTTTTAATATTTCATAGAGTTGTTCATAATCATAATTAAAAAAATATGAAGCATGATAATCTAAGTTCAACTCCCCCTGACTTAAGGGATATTGCTAATAATACGATAAATCAACTTTTACCAGAGAAATCCCGAAAACTTTCTTTTCTCATGGATCACAATAACAGGAAACGTCAGACGTCAACAGAATAAAACATTTAAATATTACCAATGCCAACTTTTAAAAAATAAAAAAACGGTATCGTAATAGATCTGTTTCGATACTGAAAACGGTATCGTAATAGATTTCTTATGAAACAAAATTAGAAAAAAATTATTATAAGAAAAACAAAGTTTTGTGCGAGGTTTTGTGCTAATCACTAGCACGCTTGACTTAAAAAGAATCTCAAGGAAAGTGTGGTTAATGTATGAAATGAATGAAAGGTGGTTTGACATATGGCATAACAAGTATCCGACTGTAGAAATCTTAAAAATTGAAGTGTCGGTACAGTCTGGAGTAACTCGATAATAGGTTTACAAAGTCTACAAGTCATAGTGTACCTGATGGTTGAAAGTTGTAATTGTTAAACACATAAAGTACCTGAATATGGGAAAGGTTGAGACATCTGTGAATGAATGCATATATTAATAATTTTCATAAATTAGTAGTTTTTTAACAATTTTAAAATATTATTTCGAAAAAGGAAGTTATAAAAGTTCATGGGAGGGCAGATACTACTGCACCGAAGCATGTATTTAGAGTCAAAGTTTCCTGCACTTTACACTAGGTGGACATTTAAGAATTTAAATTAAAGATTATAATAACATTATAAGGAAAAACATTATAATATAACAAGGATTGAATTTAACAAACTAGAATGAACATTGACTGACGTAGGTATGATATAATTAACAATTAGTTGTCACAGTTGAGTAATATATAATGGGATGGAAAGAGTGATGGTATATAAATAAAGCGAATACGAATGCTGTAGCACTAATGGGAGGGGTGGCGCCACCCTGCCAAGAATGTCAACGGCAACGGCAAAAAAGAATTATATGAAAATACATAAATTGGAATAAATATTAATATTTATAAAAAAAATATACTATGTACAATACAAAAACTAAGCGATGGCTATTTTATAGGAAAAGATAAAGAAACAAAATGGTCCGAAAATTTTTCTTCGATTCGAGTTCGTGCTAAGGCCCATAATGTTTTGATAAAGCTACCAGGTGTTTTCAGAGAAGCCAGAAACGCACGAACGCCTTTAGAATGTTGGAGCAATCTTATGACTGATGAAATTTTGGAAATAATTTTGCGCCTTAGAAATACATATATTGAATCTGTAAAGTCATCCTATGCCCCTGAACGGGACGCAAGACCTGTAGACTTTATAGAACTTAAAGCATTCTAATTACTTCTCTATTTAGCCGGAGTTTGGAGAAGTAACAGACAAAGTTTGGAGGATCTTTGGGGTACTGATGTTGATGGAGTTGAAAAATTTCGAATGGTAATGAGCCTAAAACGTTTTAAGTTCATAGTGCGTTGCTTAAGATTTGATGATAAGATGATAAGATTACTTGTGAGGAACGAAAAAGGACTGATAGACTTGCAGCGATAGGTGACATATTTACTATATTTATCGCAAACTGCCAAAAATATTACACTTCACTAGGTGAAAATGTTATAATTGATGAGATATTGGAGGGATTTAGAGGGAGGTGCATGTTTAAGCAGTTTATACACAATAAGCCAAACAAATACGGTATAAATATATACGCTACGGTAGATGCACAAAAAAAAAGTATTTTATACAAGGTATCTCGACAAAAAGTTCAGGAGAGTGAAAGTGTTGGTAGCGCAAAAAATGTAACACTCTGTATACTGCCTCCGACAATTTATACATTTTATTGTAGAGATTTCAAAAACTAATAAGTGTACCGAATTTGAAATTATTATCCCGGAAAATGTGGGAGTAAAACGAGAAAAACTAAAAAAAATAACGCTCTGACAAAAATGAAGCCTTTTTGACTGCATGTTTATGAGTATTTTTTTCTATTTGGACGAGCACCATTGGCTCCCTTAAATATCTGCGCGAAATTCACTAACCCCCTCCCCTGTATACCATGTGGTATTCTTAAAAGTGTTCAGTTGCAACACTTTTTAAAATATTTGCTAACAGCACTTATCAATTTGTGTTCATTGCGGCGAAACAGTGAAAAGCACTCTTCGAATTATTTCCAATAAATCCACCGTTGATGAGCTTTTTGGTTATGTGAATGTATTTTTTTTACAAAAAAATATGTTTTTTTAAATAACTAAGTCGGCTATTTCTGTACAAGCGTCTGCTTCTCCTTAAGGAATGGTTTGATATTTGCTATGATTATTTTTTTTGCAAAATATTGTTGAACAACTGAAGCGTTTCCAACTTTTGTCATTGATCTCCATAGTGTTTGGATAGAAGTGTTTCGAAAGAAGAAATCTTTTACTTTCAGGTTAACTTCCACCTCGCTATTATAAATTCTTGTCATTTTTCTAATATTCAAATCAGAGGGAAGATATCGCCTGATATTGGTTGAAGATCTCGTGTAATGAGCTTCCACACATTTATTTTTTTTTTGTAAAATTTATCACGGATTCTTTCTTGTCTCTAAACTTGTAACTAGTTCGGTCTCCTTCTCTTTTTTCACATGGTGATTTGTCTGCCATAGCATAGTTTTTCATAACGCACTGTAACCTAGCTTTTTTTATATCCAATATATTTAAAAATATGGCTTAACAAACTGAAAGCAAGGTATCATCTCTCACTCTCACGAAACATTTAACGGTGGCTACTTTTGAAGCATGGGTTTCATTCTTCGGGCGCCGCCTTTTACAAGGCATGGCTTTGCAAAATCTAATAAGAAACGGATCCTGAATCTGCTTGTCTCGGAAAGTATAGAATTGACGATGAAATTCAGCAATATCTGCTATTTTCAAAATTGCGCATCGATATGATTTGGTATTATGGTTGCATTTAGGAAAATCTGGAGATTCTGAAGGCGCATATCTGCAAAAATGAAAAAACCAAAATAGAGAAAAAGCCTTGCCTGTCCACCTGGTCAAAATTTATGTACAAAAGCAACTAAATCTTCTACAATCATTAATAATAATACACATACTCAAACGACTGGAATACATACATCATAAACGTAAACATAAAATATCTGTTAAAAAATATAAACTTACCGTTGTTGCTTTGCAATAGTTTTCTTTTCCAATTTTGTTTCTGTTGGATTTGCTTACGAGCTTTTGTAGGTGTTACAGGGGATGCTTGACTTTCCATTATCCGCTCTAACTATAGTTTGTTGCCAAACAATGGTAAAAAACATAAAATAAAAAGGAAATTGTGAGCAATAAACAAAATACACCAAAGTACTTCTAATCACGCTGCAAGACTGCAGAAACTTGTGGATTCTGTGCCCCCAAGGTTAAAACAAGTTGCGACGCATGTAATTGGTCGAAATGGAGATTGCCAATTTTGCTACATTCGGAGTAATGGAGATTGCCGGTTCTGCAACTACACCTAATTTTTACCATTGAGTTTGGGCTGGATAATGCTGGTTTTGCTATAAAATATTTTGTGAGGTTGTAGGCTTGTCCATAAGGATTCATATTCTACAATTAACACAAATTTACCAAAAAGTGGAGATTGCAGGTTTTGCTTCTATACCCCTCATTTGTTATATGAATTTTTCTTTTTGCCATTATTATTACTAAGAAAAACCATTTAAACGTTTAACCTGCTTACATTTACGAAACAATAATGACGCTGAATATTTGAAATGTTTTGGTTCGATACCTTTTAGAACATAAACCTATAAATACACCTAATGCACTACCTATACATTTGTGTGGGCTTGTAGCCGAAAACACAACGAATTTGCCAGTAGTAAAAGATCTTTACTAGCCCAAAAGGTATCTTAGTTTCCATTGCACAGATTTAATAGTAAACAAATCTTACTTATTAAACTATACTGATGTAAAATACAAAAAAAAAATACCTTTAGTTGCCGGGCGAATAGAAGCTGCTCGTGGGCCAATTTATCCAACCTTACAACTGTTTACATTTAACAAACAACACTAATCACGACAAAAAATAATACAGAAGGTAGTTTGGTTGACACTTTTCAAAACATTACCATAAACACTACTTATAAATTGGTGTTCGTAGTCACAAATCAGTAAAAAGCACTTTTTTTAATAATTTCGCCGATAATAGAGCTTTTATGCTCCAAAAAGGTTCTAAATTTTCGTTGCGAACGAACGAAAATACCCTGCGAACGCGTGTGGCGTATTTCCCACTCAATTTCTGCTGGCACTGACAGGACGGCCGAAAATGCAGTGGATCGGGGTAAATTTCATGGCTTTAAACACGTGGCTGGGTTTTTCGCGCATGGAAGCAGGATGAATTTAAACAGGGTGAAATTAAACCGGGTGAGTAAAGTCAATAGCATTTGAAGTTTAACAGTTGTAGGGAACCAGTAATCTAAGAATATGATATAGACAATTATCGTAAGGTATTATGACAGTAATAGTAATTTACGTAACAAGTCCGGAAAATACTGTGTTTTTGGACGAGTTGACAAAAGGACGAGCCGTAGGCGAGTCCTGGAAGTCTGCGAGTTCAAAAAAACTGTTTTCGGACGTGTTCCGCACACTTTTTTTTGCGGCAACCATGTAGAATAACAAATCAAAGAAACACATTTCTTTATTATATTTCTTTGTAGAACAAAATTTCGAACATTTTAGTTCTTATTTGTATTAAATATTGAAATTCGAACAGAAGATAGGTACTAACAGAAACATTCTAATTCTTATTTATATTAATATTTATATTAAAATTTGAGCAATTGCTAATATTGAAAGGATTTAATTTGTTTGAAATGCTTGGTAAATTTAAATGCCTTTTGTAGTCAGAAAAAGAAGGTAAAGTTTCCGTTTCATATTGATTGTTTTCATGTCATAATGTTTAAATGGTCTTGGCAATTTTAATTTTGTTTGTTAGTGAATTGTCTATATATCCTTCAGCGACATTGGTAGACTTCCAGCCACCGTGTCTCTTAAAATTTGTGATGTTTCCACCATTATCAGCAAATATCGTCGCTAAAGTTCGACGCATGCTATGGCCTGAGTAATTTTTAGGATTGGGTAAATTTAAAAATTCTGCAATTTTTAATCCGAGATTCCCAAAACTGTGGATACCAACGGGCTGAATCGAACATTTTCCTTTTTTGTAATTCACGAATAATCTGTTATGTGGAGTATGGGATGGCCGTAAAGATAAATATTGCCTATACAACAGCAGGTTTTCTTGCCCAATTACAACAAAATTTCTCTTAATATGTGTTTCAGAATCTGGTATTTTCACAAGAAACATGTCTTCTTTGTCGTTTATTAGATCAATTGACATTTTTGTTAGTTCTTCCCGTCTACACGCACCGGCTAACCCAATAATTGTTGCTACCTGAAAACGAAGCAAATTCAGTTGATACTTTTATTTTCTACAATCGTAATATTTTGTTAAAATTACCTTTAGCATTAAATATGTTTCATTATCTGCTTCTCTAATGAATTTGTTGATTTGTTCGCTGCTGAAGACTTCTGATTTCTTTGCGTCATAACCAACATTCTTCCTTTTAAGAAATGCGATTACCTTTGGGAAAGTGGCTATGTTTAAATTTTTCTTCACTAAAATGGTACTTTTCAACATAGAGTACATGCTCCACAGGGTAGAGGATTTGACAGTTTCAGATTTTTGCGCCAAGTAAGCTAAAATTACATCCTCTGTAATAGTTTTGCATTTCTTCATATCCATCCATTTCGTGAACAAATCATAAACGTTTTCGTACCTGGACTTTGATTTTTCAGGCAATAATTGTGCTGTAGCAGCAGCTGCTGCATTGGAAATTTCGTAAGGCACATTTTCAAACTCACTATGTCTGTTGCTTTCTATAGTTTATTGCGACAATTGCGACCAAAAACCATGCAAACTTTCGAAAATTAAAATGTCAACTAATTTCATTTCAGATAGCTGTCAGTCGTTATTTCGTTGTTATGGTAATGTTCAACTGCATTTATCAAAATCATACCTACCAAGATTTTCATATTCACAATGACAACAACAATGTAATTCCTCCCGGACTAGGCCGGAGAAATGCTACTTTCTCAAAGAAAAAGCGTCCGGGAAGTGGGTACTTCCCGGACGGTTGCCGAAAAAGATTATTTTTCAGACGCCAACATTTATAATTTGTATCTAATATAAGGATGTCAATATTGGAGCATCATGAGAGAAGTTTAAAGAAGAAAGAGAGTTTGTCGTCGTCATCGTACATATACCTATATTAGATATTTATTTATTTTAAAAATAGTCGCTATGTATGTATGTATGTAGGGTGGCGTTGAAAGACGTACAATGCATAATACTATAGAATTTTCAGCGAGTAAACCTGCAATATGACGGCGGACAATTCATGTCCGTACACTCCAATCGCCTATAACAGAAGACAAAAGTTACTAGGATTTCACACCAAAAATTATTAAAACCCAATTCAAAACACAAACAAGACCAACTTTTTATAGATAGATTATAGATATATCTCTCATGTTTCTTCGTGTTAAGTTAAATACAAATTAGAGAGAGAGACATATATTGGTGATACACTAAAACAAAACCATCATAAGATCACAGGGCAGGCCAGGCTTTGCTTGACATTGTTCTGAATGTTTTGGTTGTCAACTTCAATTCGTTTCTATACATTTTTGTGCCTTGAAATTTATGATATGTTGCTGGTAAGTATTTTTAACCATTTGTTATTATTCATTAATTTTAATTATTCTAAGTACAGTTGACGCAAAACAAAAACCGATGCATGTCATCAATCAGCTGATAATTGTAAGTCCGTAAGAAAACACGAGGAAATTAAATTTGGGGAAAAAGTATTAAAACTTTATGCGATATTAAATTTACTATAAACTTAAAGTATCCTTCTTTGATACGAACCCACATATAGCAAGTATTTTATTTATTTAAGCTTGAAAAAATTATTATAATTTGAATTGTATTGGCCGATAAACAATGCGGTGGCGCCAGCTCGTTCGTTGACATTGTTTGACGTTTCATGCAAAACTAACCTTAATTATGCGTGGTTCGGTGTTGCTGTACGTCTATTTTTTAACAAAAACTCCAGATCTTTTCATAAATAGCTTTAAAAAACTGTAACTTAAGAGAAACAAAAGTGCACATACATATCGCTGTCGATTACGTTGTTTACTATCTGTGAAAAATGCCGAAGAATTTGAATAGTCGGTGCAAAGAAGTAATAGCTTTTCTAAAAAGCTATTTTCAGGAAGAACTTAACAACAACTAACCTAAACACATATATAAACTAAATTTTTGTATATTTATCTTGTTTCTATGAAAAAAAAAAAGCTGTGTAGTTCCCTCACTCGGATATTTTGGTTACAAGCTGGCAACACTATCGATAACTGACGTCACTCGAAGGGTATAACGTGCATCGGTTTTTGTTTTGCATTAATTATAACTAACATATTTTATTACATTTTTGAGCCAGCCTGGCTCTATACCTAAACGGCTGTCTGTCATTGTATTGCTGTTAGTATTATTTCTACTAAAAATCAAGTAGCAAGAACATGACTTTTGTGTGATGATGTCGCCCATTTTGCAGGTTAACTCCCTAAAAATTCTATAAACACTTATGTACCAATTTCTTTTGTTTTAGAGATACAGGATATTGTTATATTTTTATTATTAATTTTTTTAATTCTCTTACGACTAGCTAGAGACAATTAAACCAAAGTTTAGATCATATCTTCTTACAGGCTGCGATATCTAGCTTCTTTCAATTCAAACCGATATACAAGGACCGTGCATGCTGTTCTATTAATCATTTTTACCGAACTCTCCAAAGACCTTGCATCTCCTGATTGGGTCTCCTCCAATTTTGCAGCCCTGCAAAGAACTTTCTATTCACATATGTTTTTCTGTCATTTTTGGTTTGCTTGCCATAGAGACTAACTTACTTTTTTTAAATGGAACACCCTGCACATGATTACATATTTGGATTCTACTGGGAAAGCTCTGAATTTTTTTTGTTTTAAATTATCTCCAAGCGTTTTCGAGATAATGACAGCTCAAAAATGAAAAAGTTTCTAATTATAATTATTCCTACCTAATACCACCCACCTGTTGAGTAAAGGTGTTTTCATAACAGCGACCTAAGAGATGTCAATTTTGAATTCTTGTTAAATTTTTTGAATCGCGAAAAATATTTGGACTTCCTCAGGAATCACATAATTCCTTCTTGCAGAATAGTTTTACCGGGTGTAAATAATGGCATAAAAGAACAGGTATGGTTCCAGTAAGATGGAGCACCTGCGCATTATGCGGCAAATGTTAGACAATACATAAGCGAGCAATTTTCAGGACGTTGGATAGGCAGAAGAGGCGCTATTGACTGACCAGCGCGACCCCCGAACTTAACCCCGCTCGACTTTTTGTGGGAAAACTTAAAGAACAAAGTCTACGTTAACCGTCCAAATGAATCTTTAAAAGTCAGAATTAGTGCTGAAATTCGGACCATTTCAGAGGACTTCCTTGTAAACGTTGTTGACGGGTTCAGGGATCGATTGGCGCTCTGCTTAGCAGAAAATGGTTGTCATTTTGAACACCTGATCCACTGAAAAGGTTTCACTTGTTTATTATTCCGATGTTAAGTTCATATTTCTAGGCTATTTATTTTCTTATTATAAAGTTTGTATCAATTTTAAGTAAATAAAAATTTGAAATACAAAAAATTCTTAGTTTTTCCAGTAGAATCCAAATATGCAATCATATGCAGGGTGTTTCATTTAAAAAAACTAAGTTGGTCTCTATGGCAACCAAACCAGAAACGAGAGAAAAAATTCATGCAGGTAGAAATGTATGGAATAATTTACTGAACAACTTTCATAAATGTCACTTTTTCGTATACGAGGTAATTCAAAAGTTACAGGCACTATGCGCGACTTTTTTGCCACTCTGTATATAAAATAATAAATATAAAATTAGTGCATAATATTCCCTTTACACTGCCATATTGTGGAACTTAAACCAAACCATAAATAAATTATTTATAATAGGGAAAAGTAACATACATTTATCTTTCATCGCTTTAAACCCACACGCGCTGAATCCTGCATCTGCATCACCGATTCTCCATATCTACTCACCATCCTGTACGAGACTCAAGATGCCGCAGCGCGACTCGTTCACACACTATGCAGCATGAGTCTTGAAACGATTAGAGAGAAATATTGTGTAAACAAATATTGAAGAAAACAATATTCTCCACAATTTATCTCATGGAGTCACTGCGCTACGACTAAAAGTGCAGAAAGCAGAGAGCGCCAAACTCGCCAAAAATCACTTATTCCTTATTTTCGACGCGAAAAATATTTTTTTGCTCAATCGCATAAATACAAAAGTTGTAGAGCCCAAAAAATCCTATAAATTAAGTCCGCTCTTTTTTTTACAATGCACGGTTACGGAGATATAGCGCCTGGAAGTACCAACCGAATGCAGCATCGTTTGTTTTATGTCCTGTGATCGTAGCATTCCATTGTAACAGATCCTCACGTCTAATATGACCACTACGCCACAACTAAAAATACTTTATAGGGGAAAGGAAAGTCGAAGTCTTTCTCCACAAGTTTATTATAGTTATAGAATAGAATATTCAATATACCTACATTAAGGCGAATTGACAAAACGGTTCCACCCTGTGAATCATCGACTATGGGCGCTTTATTTTTTTAGCTTCAAATCAACCTCAACAGTGAACAGAAATTATTGATAGGAAATTGATAGAAAAGTGTAAATTTAAAAAAATGTTAAATGCCCTTGATATTTTAAAACAATTAGGGGATATATCTTGATATGGAGTAATAAGAAGTCGTAGAATGGAGTAATATTTTTAAATCGACGTTAGAATACGAGTATAATGGCCTTATACAAGTATTGTTAATAACTAATTTTAATTGTGTTACGAGATTACAATAAAATTACCATTAATATTTTGAATGTGGGTCAAAACGCCTGCCTTTCTGTGACGTCAATAATCTGTAGTTACAGATGTTATCAAATATGCTATTTTTGCAATTTTATTACTCAAGTACAATAGTATATCTGTAGAGTTAAATGTACTAAATTGATTTCATGACCATACATTATCAGTAAGCCAGATAAGGGTCAATATTATTAGAATGCTAAGACGCTGCATTCCGTTGGTACTTCCAGGCGCTATATCTCCATAACCGTGCATTGTAAAAAAAAGGCGCGGACTCAATTTATAGGATTTTTTGGGCTCTACAATTTTTTTATTTATGCAATTGAGCAAAAAAATATTTTTCGCGTCGAAAATAAGGAAAAAGTGATTTTTGGCGACTTTGGCGCCCTCTGCTTTCTGCATTTTTAGTCGTGGCGCAGTGACTCTATGAGATAAATTGTGGAGAATATTGTTTTCTACAATATTTGTTTACAAAATATTTCTCTGCGACTTACCGTTTTTGCGGAAAATCAAGTCAAAATTCTTTTTGACTTTCCTACAAGCGCCCAAGGGGGGGGGGGGGGCGACAATTTGGTTTTAAGCTAATCACATGCCCCCCTAACCATTTATGAAATAAAATCGCTTATGATATTTTTTCTCGTAAATTTTACAGATTGGCTGTACTATTGGGTGAATTGCTCGTTGGCCGCGAGATGTCGCCACGTGCAATATCTCGCACACGTAAATTAAATATTGTTGTTTGAGGCTACGTAGACTGAACATTATTTTATAAGGTATTAATAAAACATTATTGTAAAGTCAAAGAAGTGTGTGTGTGTATTAAGTCAATGGCTCTGGTTGAAACCAAATGGCCAGATGAAAGAAGTATTTGTAATATAATTCTAAATGTGCTTAATTAATAAATTTAAACCCATTCTTTCTTCGAATTTTGAAAACATTGATTTAGTAACATGGCTATCATACATTTAAATATTATGAAATAAAATAAAGGTCATACTAAGACTTTATAATTAAAATATACGTATACAAATATTTTAGAAACCCAACGAAAGGTAGCCTCTTTATAAGAAAATATATTCGATTTTTGACAATTTCGGCTAAAATGATCGGTTGGTTTGGGTTAGTTTATGTTTTAACTTCGTTATGAAGAAAATATCTATTGAAATTATACTTTATCTGAGAACCTTCTCCACATAATGAATATTACTTAATACTAACCGTTAATTAAAGAATAGGTGAAACCTAATTTATAGGATAATATATCTCGGTTAAGCAAACAGCTATGCTGCACTTCGCCGAGTAAAAAATAAAGACGATTCTATCTATCTATCTATATAAACATCTAAAGCTAAGCATTCATTTTCTCCAGTGGCTACTAACACGACATACTGGCCGCTGTGGCTGAAGTTGGCCCTTGGCTTGTCCTGGATGCTTTCCGATAACAACTTTAACGCCCCTTCCAAATAATCCAATTTTACAGAAACATGTGGACCTTTGGTTTATTATGTAGTAAAATTTTAAGAAAATTTAAAAATCGAATTTTGAATTAGAAAGTTTGCAAACTGTTTATGTAGGAAAATACATAAAAACCTGCTTGATTTGAATGACGTGCTGGCTCAGTAAAGTGAATAATGTAACAAATCGTTTGAGCATTTCTTAAATTGCTGTGAGTTCAGGTTGGTGTCATCATCAAAGTTTTATAATATAATATGTTTGAATAATATTTTGTTTTAAGAAATACACATTGTTTTAAGAAATAATATTAATTATGCTTATTAATAATAATAATAATAATATAATATGTCTTTATTGTAATTTAAGAGAAAGAAAATTACAAAAGGCGAAGTTGAAGCAAAGCTTCTACACTTAACCTAATATTCTAAACTATGTCGTAAGTATACTAATTACTAAGAGAACAATAAATTGATTGAATTTATTAGACATAGACTAACAATAAATTTACAGTTAATGTGCAATAACACATAATTTACCTAATTGAAGTATTATAAATAAATATAGGTTGACTATAGCTGGCAAGGTGAGGGACAGCAACATACATGTAGACTTTTTATTGTGTACCGGACTGTACCGGAACATATTTATCTGATAAGAGGACGAATTGCATTTTTAAATAGATTAGTTGAAGCAGATTTTAAACAAATGGGAACTTTGTTGTAGGTTAAGGAGACTTAATAACTGAATGATCTTTCGAACAAAGTGGTTTTGTGCAACGGAGGAGTGATAGTAGATTTATGCCGAAGATCCAAGACATGAGAATCATATCTAAATTTTATTTTCTGATATAAATAGTCCGGGCATCTTTTAACGATTATTTTATTAAACATTATTAGACTATGGAACATTCTTCTCTCTCTCAGGTTAAGCCATCCCTCTATCATACTTTCTTATTCCACCTATCATACGTATACAGCAGTTCTGAATAATCTGAATAAGTCTGGCATCCCTCTGCAAGAAACACGGGCCGTACACTCCAACACAAAAAGTGAATTGAGATAAGACCAGGCTATCACATAACGATTTCCTGAGATCAGGATTTAGAAGGTGCCTTTGGTAGTAATTGTAGTATATAAGTTTTAAATTTGCAAATGCCTTTTTTATACAGTTATTGACATGCTTGGTAAACCTCAGGTTTACGTCAAGTAGCAAGCCAAGGTTTCTAGCAATGGTTTAACAGGATAAGGTTTGACCACCAAGAACAATGCGAAACATGTCTCGACATTACTCCCTGCTCTGTTTCTTTTTTACGTTTTTAACTGTAAAAATCCGGGTTTAAACTGAGCGAAAAATATCAGTCATCAGATGTACAGCTTCTTCTTCAGCCTAATAAGCTTTAAATTAAATTATACAACTCCTAGAACAGCTTTACCGATGGAAAAACCACTGCGATTACCCTTACCAAAGCTAACTTTTAATAGTATATTATTAACCAAGGTTTAGACAGCCATCATTATTGCCCGAGCGGCAAGTTTAAATCACGAGGAGCGAAGCGACGAGGGATTTAAGACGCGAGGGCTATAAGGTGTCTAAACCGTGGTTAATATAATAGTTTTTCCACTACTACAAACTTTTATAAGACATTTATCTTTATAGTATTATTAATTATAAAAATTATAGGTAGGTATAAGTTAATATAATAATATAATAATAATATAATAATAATATTTTTTAATCAAGTTACCTGCGCTTTGGAATTGGCAAAATATTTGGTTGTTTTGTCAGGTGGCTTTGTGAATGTCAATTTTTGTTCATTTATGTCATCAGATTTCACGAGTTTTCCGTTCTTTTAAAAAATAAGCGAAGAAAATGTTAGTGATATTATTATTTGTACACCTCCAGAATTAAGGATGGAAGCAGAAAAAATGTTGATTGTATCGATATCTTACATATCAAGCATCTCTAATCATCTAATATGTATTGATAATTATCTGGTTGCCTAACTGTTTAAAATGTATATGAATTCATGTTGTCAAATCAAAAAATCAAGTTACCTGCGTTCAAATAGATTCTTGAAGATCGGTCAATAATGGATTTCAATGCGTTATTATTGACCATGGTCAATAATAACTTATAAGGTAGAGAAAAACGATTTCTAACATTAATAATCGGTCAATAATGGCGATGTTATAGGTTAGTAGTGGAAAAAATAATTTATTTCTTAAAGTGTGTAAGTGCAGTGTCGGCACGATTAGATTAAAAAGCAAGACAGTACATCAACAGAATAAATAGAGGAATAGCAGCGCCTTCCACATACAGGAAATAAAAGGAGGGAAATATGAGCATGTATTAGATTGTTTTAAATATAAAATAAAAGATATAATTTAGATAAAGACGTATATACAGGGTGCCCGCTAATTAATGTTATATAGAAAAACCACAGACTCCTTACGTAAAAATATTAGGATTTAATCATACTTACCTATATTCGAAAGTTGATATTAACAGGGTGTTAAAGTTAAAACTTCATTTTTGTTTTTCTCTAATAACTTTGAGAACCGTTTTTGTAAAAAATTTTGAAATTGGGGTTTTTTTAGGACGAGAAATTGATTTTTTTATGAAATTTTAATGTACAATGTAGGAAGCGCTGTCTGCGGTATTCTTCGCACATTAATTAGGTCATAACTTTTTTGTGCCTTAGTATATTTAAGTTTTTAATGAAAATAATACTTTTTTCATATTTATTATGTAAGAAAGGTATACTAAGTTCAGGTCGCCCAGAGTTACCGTTTCGGAGATATTTGCATTTAAATTATTCAGTGCGCTAGCCCAGGCAAGCAAATAATGTTTTGTTACTTCTTACCAATTAACTTTTACATGATAAATAATGTTGTAGTACTGGTAATTGGGAATAATACATACAAAATTGGATTGTTCTTTACCTTACTTTATTTAAAGTAACTTGGACACAATGAAAACAAACTTAACTAAGTGATTAGTAACTTGGAATATTTCTTTTTAAAATCATTAAGAGATTTAATAAGAAAAGAGATCTGCTTTTGATAAAAACTGTTCAAAATGTGTTCCATTCACTTCAATACACTTAAGAGTCCTTTTACTGAAAGACCTCCTAATTTAAAAAAATAACTGTTCGTTTCGTAGGTTTTGTGCTGCTTCTACAATTCTGTTATTCATTATTTCCTCGTAAACTAGCGACTTCATGTAACCCCATACACAAAAATCCAGCGGGTTAAAATCGGGACTTCGCGCCGGTCCTGGCTCCCACGACCTATCCAGCGATCAGGAAAATGGGTATGTAGTTAGTCTCTGACGGGTCTATGGTAGTGTGCCGGCTGCCGGCGCTCCATCCTGCATGAACCACATATTTTACCTTATGCCCAGAGGAAGGCCATCGAAAAAATCCGGTAATAATTGTATTTCTAGAAAATCCAGTTAGAGTTTGCCTTTTAAATTGGGCGGTAGTTCGAAAGGACCCAATAACTTGTTATCAATTATACCACACCAAACGTTAATTTTAGATTCATGTTGGAAATGACGATGTTCCTAAAATTAAAGATGCTTCTACGTGTAAACATTGCCTCATCAGTAAATAGTATTTTATTTAAAAACATTGGTTCGGCATTTATTCGGACACGGCAGAAACGGGCAAATTCTAGCATGGCTGCATCTCCTACTAATAAAGCAACGTGTCTTGTGCTTATTTCCGGATTTTCAGCTCCGCGGACCAGAATTTCTTCTTCTTGTTCCGGAGTTAAAGTCTTCGGGCGCCTTGTGGAATCCCGTTTAGGACGAAAGGTACCTGTTTCTCCTAATCGGTCGTAAATATTTTTAAAGATCTTAAAACCAGACTTAGATAAAGTTCCGAATATCGTCTCTGGGCTCCTCGTACATTAAAATTTTCCTGCGCGTATACACACAACATATCCCGCATTTCTGCGTTTGACAACAAATTGTGTCTCGGCATTGTTACTTAACTTAAGATAAACTCAAAAATTAAACACTTTCTGACAAAGTTATCCTACAATAATCAAAAAACAAATAGCAACATGGAGGTTTCATAGCAACTGCATCATTTCATTTGTTTTCTCATAGCTTACTTTAAAAAAAAAATTTGTTTGCAAATTACAATAATTGAGGAGGGTGCACTGAATAATTCAACCTAAACCGTAACTCTGGGCGACCTGAACTTAGTATACCTTTTTCACGTAATAAATATGAGAAAACTATTATTTTCATTAAAAACTTAAATACACTGAAGCACAAAAATATATGACCTAATAAATGTGCGAAAAATACCGCAGACAACGCCCCCTACATTATGCATTAAAATTTTACAAAACAATCAATTTCTCGTGCTAAAGAAACCCTAATTACAAAACTTTGTGAAAAACCGTCAGTTTTTCTCAAAGTTATTACAGAAAGATTAAAATGAAGTTTTAACTTTAACACCCTGTATCTCAGTTAATATCAACTTTCGGATATAGGTAAGTATGATTAAATCCTAATATTTTTACGTAAGGAGTCTGTGGTTTTTCTATGTACCATTAATTAGCAGACACCCTGTATACAATGTTATCGGATAATAAATCTCTCTAGTAGGCATGCATGCGTGTAATTGCAAAAGTCGCGGGTACAAATTCGTTTCATAACAATTTCTTTAAAATGAATAATTAAGAAGAGCCTAATTATCTATTATGCTTCATTTATATGTAGAATAATTTATTTTAGCAAGCAAATCGAAGTTAATTAAAAATCATTGAAATAATTTGCATTTGATTTAATTAAACCATAATTAAATACTATTTGTCCTCGAATTGTTTAATTACTATAACTGTGTATGTAACTATAAATAGGTCAGATAATTTCATATTCTCTCTGTTATTTCTATAAACCAGATAAACTTCACTTACTATTTTGGAATGCACTGCCTCGTTTATTTAATGAGAAATAGTTTAGCTTGCCCAACCCCAACAGTGATAAATGCAGTGATTTTATTTTATATAACTCTATTGATAAGAATTTCGCAAGTGCAAATATTTCTGGTTTCTGTTTAATTAAGCTACCTAAAAATATTAAAATGAAGTATTTATATTAATAAAGTAATAAATAAGAATAATTAAGGTCACAGCTATTTTTAGTCCAAGCGAGCACTGGAAGGCGGTTCATGCAAAGAATGATAAAGAATTTGATCAAAATAAGCCATATCCTAATGAATACTGGAACTAAACAAGACAAGACAAATCCCCTTACAGGTCTTTCGAAATTTTATTAGAAAATAAAACATTCAAATTCAAATTCCAATATATTTATTGTGGAAACATGACACAAGAGGACAAGGTACATGAAATTATATTAAAACACCAGAATTTGTTTAAACCAAGTAAATATAATAAAATGTTTAGTTATACAAATAATCCAATTCAAGGTACAAAGAAAATTAAATGAATTTTAAGTGGTTAAAAATTCACTAAAAGGTTACAGTAAAATACATGGTGTTTCAAAAAACGTGTGGCATCGCTTATATTGTGATCCCTTTCCCAAAAATAAGACCATTAGTTCCTATCAACACGTCCGAAACCCAGATGTCTTGCGACTTGGAATTTCCAAGCGATGAAGTATCCCCCTTAATTTCCTTGTATGAACCTCTACTCATCTTTTCAATTTAGAATTAAAATAGCGAGGAATCCCAGTCTTAAGGATTTTATGTACCAACCCTGCGTAATGGATGAAACGGGTTCGCTAAGTTTAAGCAAGCCTAATTCGCGAATATAATGTGTAATGTAAGCGAACCTGGGAAAGGGCTTTAGGAAATAAGTAGCATGATCTAACATTTTTGAAGCTGGCCGAGCCTCATTTGTAATGCAAGGACCATTAACAGTGTCATAATAATCAAAATGAAATTTTATCCAAGGGGCAACAATGGTTTTTCTTGGTTTCAGAAGTTAGGACATTTTTGAATGGTAGCAGATATTTAAGACTGAGATATGCTTTCTGACAGATAGTAATAATATGTTTGTCAAATTAAAAGTGGCAGCGAATAATGAGTCCAAGATTTATATCATACTCTACCGTGGCGTTTGAATTACCACTTATGTGGATATGAAGTTCTTGCAGAGAACAAATCAGAAGATGTCTTTTAAGGTCAGTAATAAACTGTTCTTCTCGGCTTTTATCACAATTAACTGAAGCAATATACAATCTTTGCCTATTAATACGAATTGAAGGGTAAGCTGGATATCATCAGCAAACATATAAATCTTACACTGCCTTATTAGACCGTCATTAAGAATAAGTATATTGTCATTTTTATTGCCTGCACTTGGTGAGGAGGGCGCTTTTGTTTGACGTGGCAGTATAAAATCCGTGGAAGGTTAGAGCAGAAAAGATTTAACATCAGTCCTGAAAAGACTGTCATAATTCGCTTTACAAAACGCAGAGAAAAGGAGGGATTAGAACTACAAAGTTCAAATGTTCCACTATCTGAAGAGATCAAATACCTGGGAGTAACTTTGGACTCCAGACTGACCCCCCAGAAGCCGAGCAAACAAACCCAAAGTTTGATATAACCTTGGCAGTTACTAGACAGATGTACGGAAGAACATGGTGACTCTCACCTAAGCTGGTGCACTGGTTATACGCCAGGGTAGATGCAATCACGTATGCAGCACTGGTCTGGTGGCCAAGACACAGCAGAAATCCACAATATCAAAGTTAGGAGCCTTCAAGGACTAGCCCGCTTGAGCATCACAGAGGCTATGAAATCGGCCCTCACATCCGCAATGAAGAACACCTTAGACCTTACTTCACTTTATTTGGTGATTAAAGAGGAGGCAAGAATAGGACTATATAGACTAGAGAGTTCTACGTCACCATACGATACCATACGGGGACCTGAGTTGGAAATAAGATCAGATCATGTAAACCCTAGATATCACTGTGACATATAATTCAAGACCATAATCAACGAACGGGATGCGTGGAACAATAAAACATCAGACACTCCTGGGGCAATAAACTGCTAGATAGATGGCTCAAAAACCAAAGAGGGTACCGAAGCAGGGATACACGGAGTAAGGCCGAAGAGAGGTGCTTATTTCTCCATGGATAAGTCTATCACGGTGTTCCAAGCGGAAATATACGCAACCCTACAGTGTGCGTATGAAAACAATAGGAGGACTTATATTAATAAGCTGATCAACATATACTCCGACAGCCAAGCAGCCCTTGGAGCGCTAACATGCAAGAAGGTGACATAACGACTGGTATGAGAATACCAGGAACTAATGGCCCTGGCAAAAGCGAACAGCATAATACTACAATGGGCACCAGGACATGAAGGTATTATAAAAAACGATACAGCATAGTATCGGCCACTGCCAGTCACTGGATCAGAGACGGCAGCAAGTACTCGGTCAACCAAGGCTAGAATCAGAGGATATTCCGACACTCCCTCCTGTTTACCTACACAAACAGGTGCAAGGGACTAGAATAAATGAGTGGGTGTAAGATCAAACTAGGGCGAGCACAATGGGTCAAACCTGGCCGAGGTACATCTGGCACTTGAACAATCCGAAATAGTTTGAGTTGACTTCTACAACTCAGCAGGAGAGCCACCGATAATCCCAACATTCTTCAGATCACTTGCCAAGCTATTTCTCTGAGCTGCAAGCTCAGTTATTGTTCCACGTTGTTTATTAACAGTGTTAAGCTCTTGAGGCGCGAATCCAGCTCTTTGCTCAGAGCGGGCATTGAATAATTTTTTGAGAACCACACCCATATATTGTTTCATTATTTGGCCTATTTTCTTCCTCGGGAATGTTTCCGCAAATCTGGACCGAGGAGGCGGCTCTCGTGCATGGTTGATCTTAAATACGTCGTAAGTCGCAGCAATGCCGAGAATGATCTCTCAGCAGATACATTGGTCACCGGAAGCGTTGCAAGGACCAGTATTAATTTATATAGGAAATGCATCCTTATTGCACCTAGTCAGGACGTCTACAGCAGTTGGCAAATATTCTTCCCGCTCCTTTTCCCGCATAACTAAGGAATGGTTAGGTAAATAACGTTTTTTATTGATTCTGGTATAATTATGAGACCCAAACGAAAATCAATGACGGATGAAAGCTTTAAAAATTATTGATAATTAAAGCTACCAATGTTTTTGGAAACATAGAAAGCGGTGGTACCTTCGGTGTTACGTAATATGTAAAGTATGTAACCTACGTTAATAAAGAGAAAGCATTTTCCATAGAAACTTATTTAAAATGCCTATTTTCTATTTTATATTTTAAATGAAAATTTAAAAATCATTTTCTATTTTTTATCTTATCTCTCGCCAAAACGAAATTTCATCTTTCAGCAAAAAGCAGAAAAGAAGCAACACTCTGATTGACATCAAGTAACAGTTCGAAGCGGTCCAGCAGGAACTTGATAACTTTGACTTCAATTTGCCCCGAGTTGTTAAGCAACATTGGTTTTCGTGCAACTCCTAGACACACAAGGCAGACTCAGCTATTTAATGTGAACTATCACTGCACCAATTATGGATATTTCTGTCCAATGTCTAGAATTTGTAGGATGGCTAATGCTTTGCCAGATGACATTGATCTATTTAATATGTCCATTGCCAGATTTAAATGTATGTGCAACCGCCTGTGAATGTATGTATGATTTTATTGTAAGTAATATAATGGTACCTGTGAGATTACGATGTTTGATAGACATTTTCGTTTTCTTTTTTTTTTATATTTAATAAACAAATTTGAACCAACAGAGGTCTTAAGAATATTTTCTGAAATTAAAACTGATAACTGAAGGACGTTCAACGTTTCAACTAAAAATCTTTCTCGCAGATCTGTGAGTAGGAAGGGCGCATAGATTGATACTGTTGTATTCCTCGGCTAAGCTCATTTCACAGTTTGCACGATAAAACTGACGTCCACCACCGCGAGGGATCCGAGGAATTACCAGCTCGAGACCCAGCTAATTATCTGCACGCTACCAGGATTTCTTAAAACTAGCGTCATAATTTTTCTGACGTAAATTGTGTTATTCACTAGAATCGTACCGCCGTTAAGATCGAACTTCATCTCTGGAAGTACCGTACTCAGAGACTGCATGAGTGACAGTACGTCACTCAGACACAATGAATAGACATAAAGATGTCGCTAATGAAGCAGCCTTGCCAGCTATGTTCGCCACTTAGAAATCTCTATCCATCGAGTCTCACAAAGAGATGTAAGCGCACATCCCAAAATGCTCATATGGATCGTTCTACCGTTCAGAAGATTCCATATTTTTAATGCCCAATAAGTGGATCTTTGTTTATTAAATTAGAAGTTTTAAATTAAATCAGCGGAAAAAGGATAGCGCCGCAGGCAGAAATTGTAGCCAAAAAAAGTAGAAGTAGGGCAGCCATATTAGGTAGGTTTATAACGATTCTTGCCTTTTCTTGCAACTAATTGAAAGCTCAGTGAACGCTTAAGAGAAGGGCAATTGCACCCATGCCCCCCCCCCCTCCCCCTTGTATCCACGCCTGAAACTCTTTTAGTTGCATTTCAACATGTTCATGTTTCTATCAGATATCAACGTTTAATTATGTTTACCTTAGCAGTTTAGTGCAAATCGTAACACTTACAATAACATTATTAATGTCAGGCGGCGATCCCCCATAAAACTTACACAACCCACAGTTTGGGCACCACTGCTGTAAACAAATGATTCTTTGGAAAATAGTTTTTCGTTTCGTCTTAGTCATTTTACTACAATACGGAAGCGGTAAAGAAATAATTAAAATAGTCCCATGTCAACCCTCGCTTGAGATTAGCAGACGAGATTGCAAAATCCTTAATTTAGCCAGTTCCGCCCTACAACCTCTTTTGTCCTTAATTTATATAATTTGCCGAACGTATACATATTAAAACAATACCACTATATACAGAAAAACCATTTAAATCCGAAGATAAGGCCCTTTTAGGATTTACGTTATTTATACAAGGTGTAATGGAAATGGTGTCATTGAAGCAGTTGCGGAACTCCGTGAAAATTGGAGATAGAAATGTTGGCTTGATATCTTACTGTATCAGTGAGCTAGAGAATGTATTAGCGACATTTATCCCTTGCTGTGATCTGATTCGGTTTGTGAGTGACTTCAACTTGAACTTCCTTTCGTGCCTTGGTGACTTTCAGGTTTTAAACAATCTATTAAATAAAAATGGCCTACGTTGTTGGGGAGCCAACTCGAATCGCGGGGAATAGCGCAATCCTTCTTGATATTATTGTTACATCTTCTTATGATCATATCAGGGATCCGGTTGTTACAAGAATGAAGAATATTTCCGATCATTGCTTGGTCAAGTCAGGTAATGATATACAGAAACCTAAGGTATAAAATGTACCACGACTATAAAGATTTTTTATTATTATAAAATTTTTTTATTCTGATAATTTTTTAAACGATTTAAGAAGATTTTTTGAATGAGGCTGTGTGTACACTAATAATTGATAAGCATGCGCCATATAAAGTGGCAAGTTTTACTAAGCCACCGGCCCCTTGGATCACGGATAACATAAAATGTATGATGCGTTTAAGACATAAAGCGTACTCAAAGTATAAAAAGCTAAGAAGCTTAGTTTCTTAGAAATGAAAGAAAATCCTACCTTAATTATAAGTTTCCAACTGATCCCAAGGGTTTTCAGCAAACTTTGAAATCAAGATATTAATACACCCCCCAGTGGCGTAGCCACAGGGGGGCGAAGGGGGGCGATTGCCCCGCTTAGACTGGCGCCCCTTTACTACTTAAAAAATAATTCTTAAAAAACATTTGGGGCCAGACCCCTATTTCCTAAAGAGCATGAAGAAGGTGAATTCCTACGAAATTCGAGCGTGGTCCCAAAAATTTTTTGCCTGCGGCGCTTTAGCTCCACGATCTGCACCCCTCCGATAGTTCGCCCCCTCCGCCCCAAAATGCTGGCTACGCCACTGCACCCGCCCAATGTGTGACCAATGCGAAAAGTTTAATCGATCATATTTTTCTAAGATTTAAGCAAAAAAAAAATTCAATTTACAATATGAGCCTTATATAGTTCAGGTTAGTTTATATAGTTCTGTCATCTGAAACAGATTACTTCCCAATCATGCTTAACATACTTAATACTAAACCTAAAACGAATTTATTACTAAAATACAGACCTTTATTAATAAGTCAATAACAGTAAAAAATAATAAGGGACTTGTCAAAAAAATTAAACCATGGATAACTTTGGGTATAATTAATTCCTTAAAGTTTAGAGATAATTTAAAACAACTAGTAAAGAGATATAACGTTCATACTGAACAGCAATATAAAAAATATAGGAATACTCTTAAAAGAATTATAACAAACACTAAGAATGCATATTACAAAGATCTGGTTAATAGTACCAGAAATAATATTAAGAAATTGTACCAAATAGTAAAAGATGCCACTAGTGAACATCCCAGTAAAGAAAATGAAAGGTTAATTATTGTGAATAACAATGAGTCTCTTGTAGATGATAATGAAGCTGCTAATTTCTGTAATGATTTCTTTGTAAATATAGGTAGTAAAATGGAGGAAGACATTTAAAAACCGGACAATCCTGTAAAATTCTTGTATATTAACAAATGTTTCATGTTTCTTAAACCTACTAATGAAAAGGAAATAATTAACTATATGTCCTCCCTTAAAAGTGACTGTGCCTCTGGCATGGGTGGTATATCTACCGAAATTATAAAACGATTTCATACATACTTACTACAACCCCTCGTACATATTATTAGCGTGATATTTAGGAGTACATATTTTAAAACATCTATAGCTATATACAGGGCCGGTGATAAAACAAATATAACCAATTATCGTCCAATCAGCCTAATTAACAACTTCCTCAAAATATTTGAGAAGACCATAAAAGAACACCTAACTAATTTCCTTATGTGTAATAATATCTTATCACCAAATCAGTTTTCTTTTAAATATGGTGCTTGCACCAATGATGCAATATACAATATGGTTGTTGAGGTAACAGGGAACATGTTGACGGTACTGTTGCTAACCCACGAACTTATAACAACAAAGTAAGTATTTAAGTAAAAACAGTAAAAAGTAACAATAGGTGACACTTTTTTGGCCGTAAATTAATGTTGTTTTTTGTTAACAGATAATAAGATTTGTTCTCAGAATGATAGACCTGTCACCAACTTGTCAACTCCAAGCTATTTCAAAGCGATTATCTATAAACGTGTATACCGGCATCCACCTAAAAAGGTAATCACTAATCAAATAATTAAAATTGTACTTAGAACTGAGGATTTAAACTGAAATTTTTATCACCAATATATTTCAAACAGATTACCTAAATTAATGTGAATGTTGTAATACATGTTTCGGTCAGTTCTTTCTTTCTTTAAGCGAAAAAATTGAAATAGTAACGGAATCGAGTAAAGAAACTGGTTTAAGAACCAGGAAATTTGCTGAAGGATTTAAAGTGGGTAAGACCAAAGTGACTATGTTGCTTCAAAAGACGCTTGTTTCAAGAATGTGGCAACGGTGAACAAGAAAGAAAACTTCCCAGAACCGAAGAACTGGCCGTGGACCAAGTTATTTTTAACCGGTTTTGTAAGGCGCGAAACAAGCACTTACCAATATCCGGGCCCATCATTTAAGCAAGAGCCCTCGAATCTGATTAATGTCTAGGACTAGATAACTTCAAGGCGTCAAATGAATGGTTAGAAAAATTTGGTCGTCGGCACGATATTACCTTCAAGAAAATATGTGACGAATCAGCCGATATCAATATCGAAGACGTAACAGCTTGGAAAGCGAGGCCATTGACTATTTTAAAGGATTATGCCCTAAAGGACGTATTTAATGCAGATGAGATAGGTTTTTACTGTCGTAAATTGCCAACAAGAACATATGCATTGGTGTACTGGAAAGAAAAAACTACGATTTACAATTCTGTTCTATGCAAATATGGAAGGTGAGAAGGAAAAACCACTTATAATAGGCAAAAGCAAAAATCCTCGATGTTTAAGGGCGCACATACCGATAAGTTGCATCCCCAATGGGTTTTGAACAAAAGAGCGTGGATGACAGCAGACATCATGACAACATGGCTTTACAGATTTGATACCAAGATGAAGAAGCAGAATAGAAGAATGGTACTGTTTCTGGATAATGCAACGTTTCATCCCAAAATTATACTGGATAATATCAAACTTATTTTTCTTTCACCCAATACTACCTCACGTTGCCATTACCATCACCAAGGCATTAAAATGCTCTACAGAAGTTACCCTGTTAAGAGGCTTTTAGCATGTATAGACAGTGGTTCTCTTAAGGGAATCGAATTCAGTCCATGCAACCAATTTTGTGACTAGTTACTTGGCGGACAGATTTCAAGCTGTAAGAATTCAAAAAGAATTGTCAGATTTTTCACTTGTTTCTAGTGGTGTACCACAGGGCTCCGTTCTAGGGCCACTACTGTTTACACTATACACTTCACAATTTTATAAAGTACTTATGCATTGCTCAACTCATTTCTATGCGGACGACACACAAATATATTTTTCCTTTTTTCCAAGCGAAATGGCTGCTTCTTGTCATTTAATCAATCGGGACCTGGACGCCCTCTGCGACATTTCAAACAAATATTGCCTTAAACTCAATCCCCTAAAATCACAAGTAATGCTGTTTGGCAGAGCTGCTGCCCGTCTTAAATGCTTAGAGCATGTCAACATCTGTCTTAATAACGAGAAGCTCACTCTCATAGATGAAGCAAAAAATTTAGGTGTACTCGTTGATTACAAACTTAAATTTACGAAACACGTCACGACTATAACTAAAAGAGCTTTCTGCAATTTAAAACTCATATATTCAAGTCGCCATTTACTTAGTAAGAAATGTCGTACACTACTCTGTGAATCGTTAGTACTATCGCATCTTAACTATGGGGATGTGGTTTATGGCCCAAATCTGCTCCGCGCAGATTCACGCAGACTGCAACTGGTTCAGAACTCCTGTATTAGGCTAATTTGTGGCCTGAGAAGAGAAGCGCGCGTCTCTTACTCACTTAGAGATCTGGGGTGGCTCAATATGGAAAAGAGGCGACAATTACATTGCCTTACATTTTACCATAAAATAATACTAACTCAAAAGCCGGCTTATTTGTATAAAAAACTAAAATTTAGAACTTCTATTCACAACATTAATGTCAGATTTAAAAACCTCTTGACTCCGCCACAGCACAGGACAACCCAATATCGTGGATCCTTTTCATACAACGTCACCAAGCAGTATAACATACTAAGCGAGACTTTAAAAAATACAAACCTTCCAACGTTTAAATACAATATTAGGCAAGTGTTAATGAGCAACAATGATTAAGTGTTTAGGATTATTGTCTTTTGTAATTGAGTGTATAGTAATATAGGTAATTATTGGTTATGTTATTGTAATTGTTATTGAATTATGGTTATTATTATTATTATATTACTTTAGCATTATTGAATTATATTACAATCATATATTGTTTTAAAGTTTAAATTATGAATTAAAATATCAGTCAATTATACTTTCTGATGTCGTTTTGACAGATTCAATTAAGATTTTAGGGATACATTATATAGAGAATGCAAGTTTTGTTGGGTTGATTGTAAAAGCGCTGCTCACTGCTATGGCAGATGAGTGCGAAATCTGCCCTTGTCAAATGGAATAACACAATATTATTATTATTATTATTATTTCTTAGTTATTTTCCTTCGTTTTTTTTTTTTTTTTTATCTTGTATATTATTCTTACTGACAATAAAAGCATTTATTATTATTAATAATATTACTATAACCAATGCCTTGATATGGGGTTCAGTGACCTGTCGCAATTTGTCCCTAGTGACAATAAAAAAATGCTTTATAAAAGCCGGATTTATATGTAATACAGATAATATTAACGACTTCGAAAAAGAAGATAATGTTCCGCTCGCACAACTGCTTCCTAACATAAAGGACACATTTGTGAACTTAAAACAATTTGCATCTATTCATAACGATTTGCCAACAGAAAGTGCAGAATTGACTATCATCGAGTGTATCGAAAAGATCCAAGAAACGGATGAAACTTCTCCTAACTCTGAGACAGACGAACAGGAACCAGAACTTGCTCCAGTGTCGAAAATATCCAGCCTATCTGAAGCCTGCGCAAGTTTGAGAGTATTTTTTAATAATGTTAACAATATTGACGTCCACAAATATTTCTCAATTGCTATTATAATGTGAATCTGAATTTTATAAAAATAAAATAAAAGATATGAAGCATTCATTGATTTCCGATTATTTTAAAAAATAAGAATTCCAAAGCAAGCATACAGTACATTGTATAATATATGGACCAAAACGCGAAAAACGAAACCACAGAGAAAGATTCTTTATTTTGAATTTCGCGGGATCTTGATTATTTTTAGGTTATACACGGCGCGAAACCTATCATGTCAACAAAATAAAAAGACCTAATTTTTTCCGAGCATTTTTGGTCTATTTCTCGAATAATATAACAAATTATCAGTGAATTTACAATGTCTGTGTTCTAAGCCGTAAACAATTTATAACGTAACAGTATTTTTTCCTCGATAATAAAATATTATAACTATATGGATTTCCGGACATATTTTTGATGTTTAGGAAAAGCTGAGCAAAGCTCAGAAAAACAAAAGTTGCATCGAAAAATTGAAAAGGTCGCGCAAATTTGATGATTTCAAAAAAAAACGAGCAGCTACCCAGAAGGAGCGACGAAAGAAGATAAAGCAGGCAAAAGACGAAATACCAATTACAAAAAAGAAAAATCTTGTTGAAAGACGTCGTACAGCGATTCGTGAGAGAGTAAAAAACCACAGAAAAAATTTAGAATCCAATATGGTGCAAAAACAGACTAAAACCAATGCAGGTACTCTCAGTGAAACAATGAAGCTTATAAATCCACACAAGCACTTGGTAAAGTAATAAAGAAAACAATGCAAGCACTTCCTGTTTGTGAGACACGTAAAAAAGCGGTTTTTTTAAAGATTGTTGTGATCATGAATGATGATGACAGAAATGAACTTTTGAATATTATAACACTTTCTGAGGTTAAGAAGAAAAATAATGGCGACTCTGAACTTGTCGAAGAAATCGAGAGATTTTTTGGACGAGATGACATTTCCAGAATTTCACCGAAAATAAAAGATGTGAAGCAATACTGTAATCTGGAAACTGGAGAAAAGTACTTCTATCAACAAGGCACATGCTTTTGATAGTTAAAGAAGCCTTCGCAATTTTTAATCATGAATGAAAGATTACAGGAAAATGTATTCAAAATAAGGACGAATTTTGTTAATGATTATTTTTTTATGTTATTGCAATGCGTTAATTTACTGTTTTTAATTCTCGCTAGATGCTTGTGGCCTCACCTTTTTTCGAGAACATCAACCAAATCACGTGAAATTGATTAAGGATCTTCCCCATGACATGTGCCTGTGTTCTTATCATACTAATTTCATTGAAGCTGTCGTTGCTCTTGATAAATGTGTTCCGTCTTTGCCTACATATGATGATGGATTTGTTTAGCAATTTTTGTGCAAGGTTACCAACATAGATTGCTGGTTTTCTAAATGCGATAAATGTGATGGAATATCGATTGAATGACTCAAGGAATCTATTGGTGGCATGGTACTAAATACTCCCGTGACATGGATAGTTTGACAAAAAAGTGATACTACAAAACCAATCGAAAATTTTAAGAATCTGGTACACTGGAGGTTTGCTTCTACACATAACAGCATTATCACCACAATTTTTGCACCATAGCTACGTAAAACGCGAGCAGTCGGACACTTTCAACAAATACGATCGCCCGAGAGCATCAAACGATCAGTTTAATGAGGAGGGAATGCTGCAAATTGATTTTGCTGAAAGTTTCGTCTGCGAGGGACAAGACGAAGTGCAAATTGCACATTGGAATCAAAAACAGCTAACTTTGTTCACTACTGCCTTCTATTATAACGAGACATTCCAATCGAAGGTTTTTGTGTCTAACAGCTTAACACACACAAAAGAACCCATTATTTCCTACATCTACATATTTCTAACAGGACTCCCAGAATCTGTAAACATCCAATCCAGCGACCTGGAAATATCTGATCTAAATATCTTCTCACATTGACACCAAAATGCGGAGGAGCACCATCTTGCTGAAACCAAATTGTTTTATTAGGTATATCTGGATCTACTTCGTCGGGAAAAATTACAGGTAGAGCAGGCGTCAACTCGAAGGTTAAGAAATCTAGGTACCGTTCAGCTGTGAGGTTTCCTTTCAAAAAGAATGGCCCTAAAAATCGGTTATTAATGATACCTGCCCATACATTTACTTTCTGGGGCTGCTGAGTATGCGCTTCAAATATCCATCGCGGATTTTCTTGACTCCAGAAATGATAATTATGTCTGTTAACCACCCCGTTTAAATAGAAAGTAGCTTTATCGGAAAATAATATGTTCTGTGGAAACCTATTATTCTCGTCACACCGTCTCATCATTTCTTCGCAAAATTGCAAACGCCTATCATAGTCATCTTCTAAACGCTCTTGGACAAGACATACTTTATAAGGGTGGTATTTTTCTGCTTTCAAAAATCTTCCAATAGTACCTCTAGATGTATCATGATTTTGAGCCAATGAAACTGTTGAAACATGCGGATTATCCTGCGGAGAAAATGCAATATCCAATTTTTCATCGTCGCCTAAAACAAGTGGCCGTCCACTCCTAGGCAAGTCCCAACAAACATATTAAGTAATGTAGACCAGAACGGAAGGAAAATAATCCTAAATTGGCAAATATTTGCTTATTTTTGCCTTAAATGTTTTCTTAAAAGTCACAAAAGATTCGAACTCTAAAATCTAAGTCAAAATTTGGATATCTAGAACTTAAATAATTTGTTATAGGGAAGTCTACTTGTAGTTTAATTTACCTAGTTAAAAATTACAAATAAATTACCTCTCTTAGACATTAAACATATTTAATCCTAATAAGGAATATGATTACGTAATAATTTACTTAATTGTTACTTAATATATGTGTTCAAAATTAAGGAATTTTTTGGCTATTACGCCAGGTAAATATTACCTAATTATTGCCTACAAAATGTCCAAATAATTTACTGACCATGTAGTTTTAGAAACAAGTTATATTTTGGATAATTTTGCCATATAAATTGTTCCCAAAGTAATAGATCTTTTGTGGTTAAAAATTGAGCTGCTTCATAACTTTCTGATTAACCTCAAAGGCTAACATTGCTTGTACAGTTAATAATAAAGAAAAAAATAACTTTAAGGTTAAAAATATGAAGGCGGTCATATTTAATAATTATTAGTTTTCATGTTTATCGACAACTATAAAAAAAACGATAATTAAAATTTTAAGAATTACATAAGGTGAGTGGAAAATCCATTAGACTACGATATCTTTCGTCAACGAAAGTTTTTTTAAAACTTTAGGTACATATAATGTTTATAATGAAGACACTCTGTTTTTAGGTTAATGGTAAAAATATTTTAAATTATCGTAATAATACATAAAAAAATGCATATTTTAAGGGCGCGTTTAGTTTTTCGAAGTATCATCACCATAATTCACAAACACATTTCTTTCGCATCCAAATTTGGGTCCAGAAAAAGGATAAAACTTAATTATATCACTTTATTGTTGAAGTTATAGCAAGCGGCCATTCCAAATATCTACTTAAGTCGAACTCCATTTTATAATTTATTTTGTCCTGTTGGAAGTGTTGGCATAAGTTGTTGTCTTTTCTTTCTAACACCAGATATAATATGTTTTCTCTGTATTTTTGTCTAGTGTCTTATTGCTCCTATTTAGGTTATATTTAGGTCAAAAGGTTGGTCTCACTTTCCACATTTAGACGTAAAATAGGTCTATATTTATTTCACTTCGTTTCAACTTATTGGACAGAAAAACCCTATCAACCTATTTTCGACCTTCAAATTACTTTAGTTTCTTTCCCCACATTGGGCAATAGGAAAACAAATGTAGGTAAATTATCCCTATATATAATTGGTCGTGCAAAATATTTAACCCGTTTAGAGGTCGAATAAAGGTAAATTTAACTTAAAATGTTTGTTGGGGTCCTTTACTGTGCCATGTTCATAATATTTGTGGAATATTTTACTAACAGTGCCCTGTGAAATTTGATTTTTCGGATATTTACCATTAAACAAAGTGCACACTTTACTTTGACTTCTTATTTCATCTCCACATCCTAACAATATCAAGACTTCGATACGCGGCCTTTCTGACAAAACCATTTTTGTTTAGAGAATTGTAAAATAATACTTCGGAAATACATAAATTAATTTTATCTACTTTCATTTAGTAATATAAATTTTACAGTTCTGTAAATCGTTTTGTAAGGGCATATATTACAGCACTAGTGCTGTAATAGATGCCCTTACAAAACGATTTTTAATAGCAGGTGCATTTTTATTTTTAAAAATGCCTTTTGCCAAATATTTTTATTCATAGATGAAAGTAGATAAAATTTTGTACAATATTCTTGTTGTAAATTCATATAACTACACTCGATGTTTGATTAAACTCGGCTGACGCCTCGTTTAACAACTTTAACATCTCGTGTTGTAATATGAATCTTTACAACACTTATATCGTAAATAACTATTACAAGTTCATAATGTGACAAAATGTCAGAACGTGAAACAATGAAGATTTCTTACCTTGAAAGGTAGAAAAAACATCAATGATTTATCATTTCCGCTTATTTAAATAGGGATTTTTTTTAAAACTTTAACAGTCGCTATTTTGAAATAGCTTGACAGAATCGCGCCAAAATTTATTAGCATACTGTACGAGATATTAGCTTTCAAATGATGTATCACAAGCTGTATGTTTACATTTAAAAAAAAGATCGATGTCGTCATATCTTTGACAAATGTCTATAAAAAAACAAACGAATAACGTCAAAATGTGAGCATATATAAAACTAAATTGCCGTGTCCGAGCATTTTCCCCAAAAGCTGCAGGTTAAGGCTATATTAATTTTATTCCGGACCTCTGGGCAGCCCTGTATATATTGGTAAATTGGCTTCATCTGATTTAATTTTAGTTGTGATAATTTTTTAGAGAAATTTCAATTAATTCATTCGGTATGAGGGAGGGGGGGATTATTCTCGCACATGGGGGGCAGCTACAACTAAGCTGAACTAACAACAGTATATTATGCGTCCATGTCGCCCGCTCTTTTACTATATGAGTTATTTAATTTGTCAGTGAAGCGTAAAGTTAAAAACTGTAAAAAGAGCGGTTAAACTGTAAGTAAAACCAGCAAGATAATAAAGATTTGATTCAGGATGTGAAACATTTTAGAACCACTCCCTCGCACTGAAGCGAGACTGAAAATAGTTTCCTTTCTCCAGCCGGCCATTATCAACGCAGGATAAAAGCGGGTTTTTAGAAGGAGGATCTTTTAAGGTTGCTTTATTACCCGACGTCATGCTCCGGCGCTTATCCTTTTGTAAGATTTTTTAAGATTTCTAAGGCAGAGAATTTTATGCATCTGATTTTGAATAATGACGCTTTAGTGGGAGCCACGCCATTCTGACACTTTATATACTTAAGTGCCAGTGGGAAAATGTTGATATTAACATTTATCAAAATTTTTAAAGAACCCGTTATGAATTATTTTTTTTACAAACGGCAGAAAACCTAACATTTTACTGCTAATCGAATTAATTATCATCACAAATATTCCAAGAAAATTGATAAGTACGAGATAATTTTATTATAAATTTTGAAGGCACGTTACTTGACAACAGCCCGATGCCAATTCCGATAACAACAGAGATTTGATACATGCCACTGCATGGTACAATGACCAAAAACCAAGTTAGGTATAAGTATAGGTATGGAATATCTAATTAAAAAACAAAATTCAGCAGTACCGTATGTTCAATAATACCAGCATTTTTGTATATAAATTTTATATAAATCTATTGAATGCGAAAAAAAAAGCATATATACGATATAACCTTACTCGAAACAAAAATGCGGTATGGGAGTCCCTAAATAAATTAAATATACACACAAGATCAAAGTTCGGCGATATACCGGCCCACTTATCGGATGCTAATAAGATAAATAATTTTTTGTGCACTCTGTTCCCAATATTCCAACCGATCATAACGTTATATCACAATATTACAATGATGTAATTGATGGGTTGCATAGTTATCTAAATTTTAAGGCTATAAATGAAGTTGAGGTAAGCCGCACCCAGTTAACTATAAAAACTGGAGCCACTGGTGCAGATGGCTTAAACAATAAGTTTATTCTGCTTTGCTGCACATTTTTATTAAGGTATATTTTCATATTATAAATTTTTGTATTTTTACATCCAATTATCCACCTCAATGGAAATTAGCTCACGTTGTACCCCTTCCAAAAAATAAAGATATTAAAGAACTTAAATATTTGCGTCCTATAAGTATTTTGCCAGTATTATCTAAGGTCATTGAGAAACTTATAAAAAAAACAACTGGTATTACACTTGGAGGAGAATAACATACTCACTGATACACAATCTGGTTTTCGTAGGGGGCACAGTTGTACTACCGCACTTTTGAATATGACGGATCATATTTTTAGAGCTTTGGATACCGGAATGACAGCAGTTCTTGTACTTTTGGATTTTTCTAAGGCTTTTGATACAATTAGCCATCACGTTCTTGAAAATATTTTAAAGTACATAGGTCTCTCAACTTCGGCAGTGTTGTTCCTTAAGAATTATCTAGCAGATAGAGAGCAGCGAGTGTGCCTACGGGGACAGCTGCCTGATAAGAAATCGTTAACATGTGGTGTTCCTCAGAGCTCAGACATGCTTTGGATTTTGGACTGAAGCGTCTTCTCTGTTACTCCTTAGTTCTGTCACATTTTAACTTCTCGGATGTCATCTATGGTTCATGCTTGACTGCGCTGAATTATCAGCGTGTTTAAAAAATTCTGAATTTTTGTATGCGTTTTATCTGTGTCATACGTAGGAGAATTTCTGTAAGCCACAAGCTCAGGTCCTTAAAATGGTTATGCATGGGGGATAGGCGTTAGCTACGTAGTGCTGCCAACAGAATAATGCTTACCAAAATACCGTATAACTTGTATCAAAAGATTGTTTTTAGGACTGATATTCACAATCTAAATCTAAGACATAAATGTGCAATAACACCACCACGCCACAAGACTACAAAGTTTGGGAGAAGTTTTACCTACAACGTCCCTGCTATTTTTAACTCTATCCCGGCAACATTTAAATCATTTCCTGTACTGAGTTTCAAAATAAAATGAAAAACTTTTTACTTGGCGATCTCTAGATCGTTTAATTTAGTCATAGTTACCTTTATATACTATAGCATGTCAATACAATACATTTATAAGCTAGATGAAACAATAATTATTCTTTCTGGGATGTATTAACTTTTAATTTTAATTATAATCTTATAGTTTCGGTTCAAGGGCCGGGTGCACTGATATACTGTGAGCAGCGTCATGACTTAAGTTTAAATATTTATATAATATTGTTTGACAGTTGGGCTATTGCTCGGATATATCAGTGCAGGTGCCCGGCCAGGTTAAGTGTAAGAACAACCTTTACGTCAGTAAATGGATGAACTTCACCATTTCAGAAGATGCACAATATTGATTTTGTTTTTGTTTATACCTTTGCAACTTTGTACCTTTTGAATAAAGATCTTATTTATATATTTATGTGTCTATATATTTTTGTTAAGATCATGTCCTTCGAAAAAAGACGGGTAATAAGTAATATCTAGAAATGTACAGCAATAAATAGGGAAATAATGAGAAAAGTTGTTAAGTAACTAGTAAGGATTTTGTTAAGCAAGCCAAGTGTTGTTATTTAACTTGCGTCAACAGTTCATGAGGCTTTTATGTTCCTCGATTGTAGGTTAATTTCACTGATTCTTTTATTTACTGAGTGAAGGAATTAGACGAGCTTTTCACTGTGGTAATTTGGCGTTTATTTCTCCAAATCACACAAAACTTCTTTAGTACATTATTTTACAATAACTTAACATAACTATTCACTACTGATTTTACGATCAAACTAATCACTATATTTGTTTAATACATTTGCTGGGTGCCTTTTTTTAGGCAATGCTATTTGTTTCACTCCGACGGAGAGAAAACAACGTGCGTTCGTTGACATACGACTTTGCTTTATCTTAGCCCAAAGTGTAGTGTGTATGAAGAAGGAAAACTATATTATCTGACAGCAAGGTCACGCCTTCGCTGTCACAACGACTAACCAACAAAGCATTCTGATAGACCACACAACCGCCATGTTTTCTCCCAACCAATCGGACGGCAATAAACAAACTGTACCATGCCGTGTCACCCTCCTAAAGCGTCAAAACGCCGTCAAAGGGTTTTCGAATATACAAAATTCTAAAAATATATTTTTAACATCTAAACGTGGAATATTGCTTTTTCCTGGAATAACGGTCGACCAGCCGTTTATTATTTAGGATATATTATATCTATTTTAAAAGATGATTTTTGCAAGTTTTATGCCTATCCCGGCGATAACACTATATTCGTTCAGCAAACATTGATATATTTTGTTCCTTTATTGAAATAATATTGAAATCAGATATTTAACAGTACTATTGATTCTAAAAACATTTGTTGCATTTAATTTTATTATTTTTAATACATTAGGATGATCGTTTCCCCAACAGATTTCTTAAATTAAATAATATACAGGGTATCCAGTTTTCGTGTGTTTCCATATACCAACTCCTTTATTATAAAATATAGAAAGATGGGGTTTGCGGCTTACTGTTCTATTAATTGATGGAACCTTCATTGCCGCAAACGAAATTTTTGCACCCCTCTCAGTTTCTGACATACAGGACGATTTTGATAATTTGTCATTTTTGACGCTCCCCTGTATTTTGATGATTTGATTGATGTAGAATTTAGTGACGTAGTTAGTATATTTCTAAAAAGTTTTGTTTATGAGTTATGACTCAAACTTGTGTTTTTTTTAAATAGGACACCCTATATATTATTTCTTTGTCTTATCTCTCTTTTTAAGAGCTTTTCAAAAATATATAATAGCTCATATTTATTTCTTATTAAAAGGGATAATTTTAACATTTTTTGTAAAATTAATCATTTCCCGCAAATAAGGAACAAAATTAACAACATTATTTTTATTATACAACTTTACATTATTACATAACTTTAAACCAACAATAATACAAATATATTATTTTATTAAATTACAAAAATTGCTCGAATTGGGCTCCGTTGTGTTCCAAACATATTCGACACACCGTTTGGATTCTGCGCAATACATTTAATAAATGATTGTCCTTCCCTGCAAAAGCCTGTAGGTTTGATGGGTAGCTTCTCGACGTTGGTCAGTATTGAGGTATTGTCTCTTATATAAGTGATATTCTACATACCCCCATAAAAGAAAATCCAACACAGGAAGATCAGGTGATCTTGAAGGCCACCTGACATTTATAACTCTATCCCGGCAAAATTTAAATCATTTCCTGTACTGAGTTTTCAAAATAAAATGAAAAACTTTTTACTTGGCGATCTCTAGATCGTTTAATTTAGTTATAGTTAGCTTTATATATTATAGCATGTCAATACAATACATTTATAAGCTAGATGAAACAATAATTATTCTTTCTGGGATGCATGTATTATTATCCGAGGCTGCGTTCGCGTCTTCATTAGCTTGGATAAAACAAACGTAGTTATCGTGTTTTTCATAATTTTCATATTTATTATTTTGTGCCATGTTGAACAATTTTTCACAGAAATAAAAAATAAATTTACAAAATCAAACAAGTTCCAGTAATATAGTCCTTTACAGAATTTGATTTTCTGTCATGGCTATCCGTGATTGAACATGACATAGCTTTCCATACGAAAAATGATTAATTTAACAAGAAATGTTAAAATTATCCCTTTTTAAAAGAAATAAATATGGACCATTATATACTTTTGAAAAGCTCTTAAAATAAGGGTTAAAGCAAAGAAATAATATATAGGGTGTCTCATTTAAAAAGAAACTTAAGTTAGGTTTAACAAAAACTATCTACGCCACTGAATTTTACATAAAAAGACTCAACAAACCATTTTTACCTTATTGATACGTTATCAAATAATCAAGATACAGGGGAGCGTCAAGAATGACAAATCTTCAAAATCGTTCTGTATATCAGAAACTGAAAGGGATTTAAAAGTTTTGTTAAGGACAATGAAAGTTCCATAAGATAATAGAAAAGTAAGCCGCAAACCCCATCTTTCCATCTTTTATAGTAAGGAAGCTGATATATGAAAACACACGAAAACTAGACAATAATTTAGTTTAAACCCGGTATACCACTGGACTATCTTTTTTTAGTAGTATGAATCCATAATATAAATTTCATTCGGTTCACCTCCACTTTTGTCCTTTTCATTTTTGTCACTCTCCTTAATATAAATATTTGCTTCCATCTTAGTTAAAATGAATGTATATAAAAATTGTCGTGGTACCCTGTAGCATCTATTAATGATTGACAGTTTTATTAACGACTTCAAAAAATAACCATTGTTTGATTACATCTTAAACTTTTTCTGTTATTAATTCGTCAAGAACTCAATAAAAAAAGTGTGGCTTATCTGGAAATTTCTGGTGGTGATGAATATTTCTTTGACAGATACCAGTACCGATATTCAAAAACACGATTAGTGCTACCTAACATGTTTCTTTCTATGAAGACGTTTTAACCACCCTTCAATATTTCAAGATAAGGTCTGGTCCTGCTATGTCTAAAATTAAAAAATACAATTTAATTCAAGCAAGAAAATTAAAAACATGCATTTCACATCTATATTACATTAATAATTTACTAATACATAACTTTAGCCACTTTAATGATAGGTCATATTTGATTAAATAACTTTGTTTTTCCTTGTACCACACTTTTACTTTGATAGAATACTGCATGTTGACTATCATGTTTCGGATGTACTCCTGGATCATTGGGGTTGACACATCCACGACCAGGAATGTATATACACACAGGACAACATCGATCTCCTGGATAACGACCCAGTGTTACTGAGGACTCCTAAAAAAAAGTCCATGAATTTAGATTTTTATTTTGGACAACAAGATTTCTACAAGTGAGAGCTCCAAGGCTTGAATAAAATTTATTTTATTTTATTTTAATTCAAAATTTAACAAGATATTTATTTCAGCTCACTGGAAATTATACGTTGGCTACCAAAACTTTTTTAATACTTAATCTAAACTAAAGCGTATAAAAATTAAAAGGAAAACACCAATTTAATTCAAAAATATTTATTTCACTGGCAACTTTATGGTATTGGATGGACGGTTAAAAACTAGTGCAATAAATGGGGCTGCACCACCTTCACATATGGATGAATACTTCCGTCTGCTGGATCAATACAGCCAACGCCTTCTATATATAAACATCCAGTACAACAATTTATTTCTCTCTGTTTAAAGCTTAATTTTTGATTATGTGCCTAAAACATAATTTTAATTTAAATTCATTTAGTACAAAAAATAGCAAAAGAATACTATTTGGCAAGTGGTAATCATAATATGACATATAAATATGTATATATGTGAGAACTTTGTTCACTAGCCACTTGCTGAGACCTTATAAAATAAGAATTAACTAAATTATGCTAAACAGCTATTCTCTGGGCTACATGCCCCAACGAACGCTGAATTAAATAGCAAAATTTGGCGTATTTATAATTCAGCGCTCGTTGGGGCATGTAGCCCATAGAATAGCTGTTTTAGCGTAATTTGGGTAATCCTTATTGTATAAGGTCTCAGCAAGTGGCTAGAGAACAAAGTTCTCACATATATACATTTTATATGCCATATTTGTACATAAAGTTTGAAACTATAAAAATCTGCTTATTTTTATAAAAATGAAACGTTTTGCTCAGTGACTGAGATAATGTTTATAATATCATAATTATCACTTTAAAACTAGTAGCTGAATATCTTGGTGATACAAGCTCTTTCCAATTTGAGCATTTTTTCAAAAACAATTTTTTATAGACCTGAACTAACTTAAACCATAGTAACATACACTGCGTAAATTATTTAACGCACAACCAAAAATTTGCCTCAAGTTTAATGTTTATATTTTCGAAATTTATTGTTTCTTTTTATTGACTTTTTTTCTAATTGTAGGTTTTTTCTTTGTTGTTTTCGTTAAAAAAGTAACTTTGGTATTATACCTGGTGTTATAAAAATATCATGTTTTTTCCGAAAAATCAAAACACCCTATGATGTATACTAGCAAGTTATTACAATTATAACTAAATTAAAGTTTTATATTTCCCTTTTTTATTAATATGTTTGTAACCGTTACTTCAAGAAATACACAATTTTTAGTTCAACGTGTTTATATTTACCTAAAATGCATTTATCGGTAAACTATAACGTAGGAGTCAATGCAATTTTTTGAACACAACTTCATATGAGAAATTTTTTTTTTTTGAAAATGTGTCACGTAGTGAATGCAATCAACATATAACATGTTGATTGCATTCACTACGTGACACATTTTCAAAAAAATTTTTAAAGCTCCATCAACGCCACCTTCTACCTACAATTTTCTCTATACTGCTAATATTAACTGCAGCACTATTTTTTGTCTCCTGAAGATAAAGGTTCCTACCTTCGAAACATGTAGATGCGCTTTCATAAAACTGAGCCTCTGATTGCTCTTATTAAATTAGTGGAGAAAGACTTTTTGACTTTCTTTCCTTTCCCGGTATTAATAATACTCTCATGTATGGTCATTCGAAAATCCCTACGCAACAGTCGAAGGTAATTTTTAACACAAGTTTTTGGTAAACGTGTGGTGTGTTATGCCGTATAGATATTTAATTGGCCCTTTCATTTTGGATAATCGCCTCACAGAAAATCAGTAATTCAAATATTTACAAGAACTAATAGAGGATGCTTCTGCACACATCAAAATGCAAAGATACTATCAGCACGATGGAGCTCCTGCACATTTCGATCATCAGGTCAAGCAACATTTGGACGAAAGGTTTCCACGGCGTTGGATTGTTTGCGTTAGTCGTATTATTTGGCCTCTAAGATCTCCAGACCTCACAGCACTAGATTATTGTTCATGGGGCTGCTTTAAAAATGAAGTGTATAGTTAAAGTGGACAGTCGGTAGGCACTAATTCGACGTATTAGAAATACTGCAACCAACATTAAAGAAGAAAGGCGTAGTCGAAGAGGAGACTGTTTAGAGGTCAATGGCGGTAGTTTTGAACATTTATTAAAAGAACGCTATGATTAAGAAAATATTAGTGTATGAAATTTTGTTTATTTGTTATTACGCTATACCTAACTTGAAAACAAATGAAAATCGGATAAGAACATATGGGTTTTTTTACATTGTTTTCGCGTGTATAATACACTCATGGAGTTTGTTTTGTTCCTCCCACTCACCCTGTATATAATACACTTTTTTACATTTTTGAAAATCCACCTCTACTTCACGCAAGGGCGTACAAATGGCCGACTTCTTCAGAAACCCTTATATAAAATTGATCGACAAACAAATCGTATACTTTATAGTATACCTATCATAAACCGATGAAAACACAATACTTATAGACACAGAGACATACTATACAACATTTATATCAATGTTGTATAGACGAGCAACTTTTAGAACCAATGGCAGAAGCAGTGGCGGCTCTAGTATAAGGGCTGCATATACCTGAACTAACCTAATCCTACACCATATGCACGAAATATACAACCGAGTATGACGCAATAAACAGTTGACATGATCAAATCATCCGCCCATTCCTATCCTGTGCATCCGCCGAGTACTAACAGCGCCACAAAACTTAAAATAGGTTGACAGCGCATTTTCTCCTTGAAATAGCCAGCAGAGAAGTGAGACGAACACGGGCGGGTTTATTACACAAGGCCGATTATATTGGGTTCAATGCTGCAAATGATTTCAATTCCGGTTAGTTCTCGAGACTGGTATCATCGGGCTAATGTTTATATTTTTTCTTGTCATTTGTTCTACTTGTTGGCGGTTTCCGCGAGAAATGAAGGGTGAATTTAAATTAGGCGAGACGTTCTACAAACATACGTATAAAAAGAATAGGTTATGGAAAAGCGTGGTCGCCCTCTGTCCGACTTAAATATTGAAATTGCGGGTAAAAGTCGTGGCAAAATCTAGAAACGGAAGTTTAACAAGGACACCTTATGTCTTGTTTGGGACTGATCGCGAGGAGAAGGTATGTAGAGAGGCAAGGGTAAGGGATTTAGTGCATTTAAGTGACAAAATGAAAAAACATGAACAAAGTTAAACTCACATTAACAATCAAATCCGATTTGCATTATTCGGCAACGTCAATATACAGGCTCAACTGGATTCCGCTTATTAAATAAATGTTCAAGAACATAACGAACAGTTATTGACTGCGTTTAGTTTTACGGAGCGTTAGAGCTTGCGTTGCAGGGCATAATGAAACAGTAGCATCTGGAAATCCTGGTATTTTTCGTGGCTTAATAAATTTTACGGCAGAACTTGACCATACCCTTAAGAAACATCTAGAAAGTGCATCGGTTTTTAGAGGTACTTCTAAAACTGAACAAAATGACATTTTAGATTGCATACTAGAAGTCTGTTATGAAGAAATATTGCATTAAATTTACAGCAACTAACGACCGCGCATTCCACTGTGATTTAAGACAATTATAGGGTAAGTTCTTTTATAGTTATTTTTATATCAAGGGAATTATAAGGGTCTTAATTATCGAGGAAAAAGTTTCTGGCCCGAAGGCTTCTGGCCAAAGGGACAGCAATTGCCCGAGGTAATTAGGACTTATTAATTCCCGTGGTACATAGATAATTTTATTTCTGACCGAATTTGATAACATCTTATTTCTTATCGAAACGAAATAAATGTTTAAATGTGTAAATTTATTCTTTCCGGTATACGTATTTACATTGACAATCAAGCACTTAACAATGACAATTGACAATCGGGAAATATTTAATTCCCTCCACTTTTCAATAATATTCCAAGGGAGTTATGGCCCTCTTTATTGGTCGCGTAACCAAGACGATATAAGCTTATAATATCCCGGTAAGAAATTAATTATATTTTTCAGTTTTTAGTTTGCACTATTGTTTAGTTATTGTAGCACCTGTAACAATCCGTGGCAGGATCACAGCATGATGCAGGTGAGGCCAAATTTTCAGTTAAGTTGTTGTATATAGGGCGTAACATGATCGTTTATCACTACAGGGATATCGTAAACCATAAGAGATACGAAGACGGTTAAATGGGGGCAAAGTTGTATAGTTCGATGGTTAGTAATAATTCAGAAAGAAAACACTTAGAATCAGAGTACTTCTGGCGATATTCAAAAGAAACTGAATGATTGTCAAATAAACTTTTTAGCTTGCGCTTTAATGGCCCGTGTTCACGGGTCGATTGGGGTCGAACGATCTGAATCGTTCGATGTAGATTGAAAATGTATTGAATGAAAAAAGGTTTACATGTTTCGATCAGAATTGAATAGACAGTAATAATCAAAGTACCTCATGTTCTTGACACAGATCCAAGAATGTACTTATATCTGCCGCTGACCATTTCAGCCGCAAGTCGAATAAAGGGGGTTTAAATGTTCAATTCCAGTCGTTCGACTCACATTCGGCGGCCGTCGTTCGGCAAAAGTAGAGAGGCTTGCTACTTTCATCAAATAGAATTAGTTCGTTGAACGGCCAGGTTAAAAATAGGTTTTCACATTCAATGTGCTTTCGATTTCTTGTCGATTCGACAAACGCTCGACCACAATCGACTCGTGAACACGCGCCATAACTGTAAAATATATTAGAAAACAAATAACTTTTTATTCTCTTTCCTAACTAGTTTTGCCACGCAACGAATATATTTCTGAAACCATCATTAGTTTAACTCTTTTAAATATAAATCTGGATTTTTTAAACTTTTAATAAAAAACCTAAAGCATTTTTATTCAAAACGTTTAAACGATAATTTTGCAAGAAAATTAAGCAGTACTTTATTTTAGTATTCCATTTTTCTAATCCGGTCCTTCGTCTTACACATAAAATGATCTTTATTTTAATAATCATCTGTTCTTTTGTGTAATAGCAAAAACTAATGCTAACAAATCATTAATTAACAAAAAACGTCGCTAATGATTTTTCTAATAAGCCTTAGTTCATACTTAATGCTAAAATTAAAACATTATCAGAAATGTAATAATAAAATAAAGATTCACTTTTAAACAGGAGTAACTTCGATTTAGTTATAAACGATCCAAATTAAAAAAATAATAATTTAATTATTGATTTAGATGTTCAAAAATATTTTTCTGAGCAGCGATACATTTTCGAATTAATTCCCTAACATTATCAATTATTGTTCTTTGAACAGATCTACAGCTAGTTCTATGGAAATATTGTTGAATTTTTGTTATTAGTTTTTCCCTAGAATATATTTCCGTTTTATAAATGATTTTTTAAAGCCGCCCTACAAATAAAAGTCAAGTTGCGACAGATCCGGAGATCTTGCTGGCTAGTCTACAACACCTCTATTTCCTACCAATTTTTGAGAAAACTAATTATTTAGAAATCTCGTACTCTAAGAGTATTATGGAGAGGAGCCCCATCTTGCTGAAATCACAAATTTCGGAACAGCGCCAGAGGGATTTCAGCTAAATATTCTTGAAAATCTGTACTTCAAACTTCATTAAAAATGTATTGTTATATTGTATTGCCACACATCATTTCCCATACATTAACGCTACATTTAACTTGTCTGCGGATTTCACGATTCCCTATAGGATTTTCAATGCTCCAAATACGTTCATTTCGTCTGTTGAATATTCAACAATTGGTAAGTTTAGTTTTGTCTGACCATATAATACAGTTTTAGAAAAATATATTTAAATTTATTTGATCTTGTACCCACACACAAGAGTTTTTAAAACTCGCGATTTTTTTATATGGTTTACGGATGGAAGATGAATGGTAGTTTTTATTTGTCTAGTAAAAGAAGAATTATTATTGTCTACCTAAAACGGGTTAAGAACTAATTTATGAAAAAAAAAAATTTTTAGCTTAATTTGCCTCATTTATGATTTGATCTCTTTCTTGGTTAGTTGCCCGACTTCAGTATTTATTTCGAGGTTTTAGAAAGGACCCATAATGGCTTATGCTATAATCGAGTTTCTCAAAAAGGCAACGATGTGGTTGGGTAAGTTTCATAGTATATTTTCGCGGCCTTTGAGTAGTGATACATAGCCGGTTCTACGCCATAGGTGCTCCAATGTTAATTTTCGGAGCAATTTTTATGAGTCATATCTCCGGGTCAACAGGTTCTGTTGAACAGAGTCCGTTCAACAGAGTCCGTTTAACAGAGTCCGTTCAACAGAGTCCGTTTAACAGAGTCCGTTCAACAGAGTCCGTTCAACAGAGTCCGTTCAACAGAGCCTGATTCTAAATAGATCCGTTGTGAACAGACTCTGTTGAAAGGACTCTCTTAAACGCACTCTGTTGAACGGACTCTGTTCAACAGAACCTGTTCAACAGAACCTGTTGATCCGGAGATATGACTCATAAAAATTGCTCCGAAAATTAACATTGGAGCACCTATGGCGTAGAACCGGCTATGTATCACTACTCCTTTGCACTAATTGATGGTTAATTATACTACATATTTATCATATTTCTCTTTTTTTTCAAAAAAAAATTTAATATTTTCTATAACTTTTTGCAGCGAAGTAATAGGTAACTAAGAATTCCGGATAGGCAGGTTTTTTTTTTCACGTCACTCTTCTAAGTTATTTCGTCAAATTTGTTTTGTCCTCCATAAGTAGTAATTCTTAATTATTCGTGTTTTAATGTGTAGACTAGTCATTTTTTATAAATTTAATGAAAACCATGCTAGTAAATTGAATTTAATATCTGTACGCACTTCAAAGTTTTTTATATTTCAAGTTTATAACTCAGTAATTTGTGTTAAAATTTTTTAGGTGTTCTGCTGACTATAATAAAAAACAAATCACATATTTCTCAATGATTTTCGATAAGAAAGCCGAATTTAATGTCGAAAAATACAGAGATTTAGAAATTTGACAGATGGCACGCTATTTTGAATTTTCTTAAATGACAACCCCCATAAATAACTAGACGATTGAATGGCATATGGCGATCCGATTCTAAAACTATATAGTTGTTGATATTTATTTTCAGCCGTTACGAACATACGAGGGTTCCTAATTTGCCTATATCGATTTTATCTTTTAAGTGTCTCACCCCTTTAATAAATTGACCTTCTAAGCGGAGCACCTTAATTTTTTTCACACTGACATAATTTCCCGTGAGCAAGCGATCTACGCTATAGTCAAATCCGACAAATGTCAAAAAGTGACAGATACGACGGTCTATTTATTAAAGGGTTGAGACACTTAAAAGACAAAATCGATGGAGGCAAATTAGGAACCCTCGTATTTTCGTTACGGCTGAAAATAAGTATCAACAACTATATAGTTTTAAAATCGGATCGCCAAATGCCATTCAATCGTGAGGTTACTTATGAGGGTTGTTATTTAAAAAAATTCAAAATGGCGTCGTATCTGTCACTTTTTGACATCTGTATTTGACTATAGCGTAGATCGCTCGCTTATGGGATATTATGTCACTCTGAAAAAAATTAAGGTGTTTAGCTTAGAAGGTCTATTTATTAAAGGGGTGACACACTTAAAAGACAAAATCGATGGAGGCAAGTTAGGAACCCCCGTATTTCCGAAACGGCTAGAAATAAATATCAACAACTATGGGTTTTTGAAATTGGATCGCCAAGAGCAATTTACTCGTGTGGTTATTTATGGGGGTTGCCATTGAAGAAAATTCAAAATGGCGTCTTATCTGTCAAGTTTGTAAATCTATGTATTTTTTGACATTAAATTCGGCTTCCTTATCGAAAATCATTGAGAAATATGTGATTTGTTTTTTATTATAGTAAGCAGGAAAATCGCCAATCGGGTGAGACACTTAAAAAAATGTCCCTGTACAGTCTTGGAAAATCCAGTGGATGAAAATGGTATCGTGGAAGTCAATAAAGAAAATTTGCATTTTCAGCAAAATTGAGCTCCTCCCTGCTACACATTACCAGTAAGAAAGTGGCTTAACCAACTGTTAAGGTGCAATATAGTAGCCAGCAAGATCTTGATTTTTTTTAATAATAATATAATATTTTGTTTAAATAAAAATCCATAATGTATTGTACGTTCAAATTTTGCAGGTTCTTAGCTAAAAGACTGTACGGAAGAAAAAATACCAGGAATTTCTGTTAAAAGAAACTGGCTAGATAAGGCCAAGAATCTCAACAAAAAAAAATCGTGGTAAATATTTTTGTTCCTTGCATATCCTGTTTCTTTTCATACCTTAAGTACTGGACGAATACTTCCATCATTTGGATCGATACATCCAAATCCTTCTATATACATGCATCCATGACAGCATGCTTTTGCATTGGAGCTTTGCTCTGGAGTCTACAAAAGTTTTTCGTTTTAAGCTCAAATAAAATATTAAAAATATTAGGTTACTTCCTTATATACCATATTCCGGTAAGTATATAGCATACTCACGAGGGCGTATAGGGGAGGTCACAACAAGCCTAATTTGTCGTAACGGAGATGCAGTACCCAGTGACTAACTTTTTTAGCTCTAACATTTGAACCGATATGTATTGTATAATTTAATGAAATTTAAATATTAAAAATAGTGAACAAGCTGACATGCATCCAATAAATGGATAATCACTGCAACTAGCAATGGTGTAAAGGCGAGAAGAATACACTCTGATATATATCCAAATCGATGTTTATCGCACCGAAGAACTTTTGAAAGGGTTGATCGAAGCTTAGAAACAGGTTAAAAGTAAAGTGAAATTAAAAAAAAAAAAATGTTAAAATTAGCTAATCTTTTGCTAATCCCATTTAGGATATTTTTGCCTCATCGGCATCGTGGTGGAGAAAAGACTTCAAGAAAAGCAAGAAACTCTCAGTAAGGAGGGGAAATTCTGGATACGATTGCTGAAAATTCCTCTAATAGTACTGGGTTAGGCATCTGGTTTCATCTATTTATCATAGTGCGCTGTGGAAATAATAATTTGATTTTGACAATTTTAGTGACACATTCCTATATGTCAATAGTTGCAATTTAATTTGTCATGGACAAATTTTCGATAAATCAACGAATTTATGTCGTAAAACAATTCATATTAACTATTTCAGTTGTGCAAGTGCAAAGAAATTTTCGTCGCGAATTTAATTTGGAAACACACGGAAGAATTCCAACACGCCAAACCATAATGAGGTGGGTAAGAGATTTTAAAGTTAGAGGGAATGTTGCATCAAATTTTCGTGGAGGTATACGTACAGTCAGAACACCCGAAAATATTGAACGGGTAAGACAAGCTGTGATAAGAAGTCCGAATCGATCTGCATCAAGGCAGTCACTTGCGTTGCGCATTTCCAACAGGACATTGCGAAGAATTCTGCATTCTGATTTGCACTTCCACCCATACAAAATCCAAGTTGCTCATAAGTTAAAAGAAGCAGACAAACCAGTTCGTATTGCTTTTTGTAGACAATTTTTACAAATTTTAGAAAATGATGAAAACCTGTTAAATTTCTTGATGATGTCAGACGAAGCGCACTTCCATTTAAGCGGATATGTGAATAAGCAAAATTATCTTTATTGGTCCGACGTAAATCCGCAACAGCTTCATGAACGACCCCTCCATGATGAAAAAGTCACCGTATGGTGTGGTGTTTCAATTTTTGGTATGATAGAGCCATATTTTTTTGAAGAAAACAACAGAACTGTTACAATTAATGCCGAACGTTGCGTTAACATGTTACGGGTATTTTTACGGCCCGAATTGCGAAGACTAGGACAAAATCATATTTGGTTCCAACAAACTCGAATTTTGTTGCAAGAAATGTTCCCCGGTCGCTTGATATCAAAATTTGGTGACAAAACGTGGCCAGCTAATTCCCCCGATTTGACGGCTCCTGATTTTTTTCCTCTGGGCATATCTAAAGGAAAAGGTTAATGAAAGGCGTCCCAATACCATCCAAGAACTTAAAATACGTATTTTGGAAGAAATAAATAATATTGGAGCAGAATTGTTGGAACGAGTTATGCAAAATTTTAGATCCTGATTACAAAAATGTATAGATAGTCAAGGAAGTCATTTAAAGGATGTTATTTTTAAAACATAAATTGCACATATTAATATTGTTATTTTTCATAATTTTGTTTCAATAGAATGTTTTTTGGTCTTATAACAGATTTTTGAAAATAGGTGATACCAAATGCCTAACCCTGTATAAGAAAAATGTCAGCCGAAGTTCATGCGACAAAGTGGGTTGTTCATGAGACCCTTCGAGAACAACTACTACATCCTTATCACGTCCAAAAGGTACATGCTATGTTTCCCCCTGATTATCCTGCAAGAGTCAACTACGCGAATTGGTTTTTCCAACGATTCAAGCAAAATCAAAACTTTACTAGTATTGTCTTGTTCGCGGACGAAGCCGGCTGTACCCAAGACGGATTATTAAATTACCATAATTTGCATATATGTCATAAAGAAAATCCCCATGCAACAGTGCAGACAAGCCACTTACGAAGGTTCATGGTTAACATGTGGGTGGGGATTATAGGAAATCATCTCATTATTCTTATTGGGTCCTTCTTTATTGCAGGTAGGTTAAATGGTTTCATGTTTTTGCAATTCTTGAAACAAAGCTTAAACGATTTAATAGAAAATGGGTCCTTGGAAATTAGAAATCAGATGTGGTATACTCCGACACAAGGTAAATGGGCATGACTTTATAACGATCGGGCGACTTTACCCACCATAAACCAATTAAGGGCTGGTTTGTAAGCGTTTTTAAGTAACAGGGAGGTATTTTATTTTTCTTTTGATAATGTACGTATTTAATTAGAAATTGTCGAATTATTATTAAATCATTTGAACTGTGTAATTCAACGGTGTTCAGTGCTGTTATTAATATTAGTAATTTTTAAAATGTTCAGAGCGTGGGTTGAAAACTGTGAATCCGACGACGAAATTGAAGGCAAAAACGAGCAAAAAATAAAGTGCCATTTACAGATGTGCTGCAAGAGGATTGTTTTGCGAGTATATCAAGGTAAAATTTATATTTCTTTTAGTTTTGATGTGAAAGAACATATTATACTTCTAATGGATTCCGGACAGATTTTCTTAAAATTTTAGCACGTTATTTTGGAAGTCGAAATAAGCATTTTCTTTCATTGGACCGAGCTTGTAGCCACACAGAGTGATACAAAAATATCAGGTCAAAATCTTACGGAAAATATTTGTCTGCAGGTCTTCTAAAAACGTCAGAGGGCATAGAAGCAGCTATTAAGAGGACAGTGGGGTTAACCGGCATTCCAAAGTCTACCTTGCGTCGGTTCCTTGACCAAGACAATTCACTGGAGAGGAAGGACAGATCTGACAAAGGTACATTGAAAGTGTTTGGAAATGGTGATGCAGAGTTGATTCGCAGGGAAGTGTATGCGATGTATGAGCTTAAGCAGATTCCGTCACTTCATTCTTTGCGAGAAAAGTTATTAGCAAATGGTTGATTTGCTGCTAGTCGCGAAACGTTACGCCGATTCCGGCACAAAATTGGATTTCGATTTAAAAAAATTGACAAGCGATTTGCATTAAAGAGACCCAACCGTTAGTGGAATGAATACAAAAATATGTAACACAAACTGAAAAAATGAGGTACTAAAAACAAAATCGTATGATAAAATATATTGCGTAGATGAGGCTATAAAAGCATTCGGTAACATACCACTTAGATTGCCCCTCTACCATAGCGATTTGAATCATATAGAATGATTTGGGTTGAATTAAAAAACAAAGTTAGACGCAATAATATAAACCCAAAAATGTCCGCTAATGTAAATGAAGTAATTAAAACTCAGTGTGAATTAATATCAGAGAGCAGTTGGAGAGCATGCGTTAATCATGTACTTTAAGTCGAAAATAATTATAAAAAATTTTGGGAAAACATAAAACTTCTAATTATATCAGTGGATGATAGTGACAGTACAGATTCAAACTATTGAGATGACTCATTTTATTCATACGGTTTTATACAGGGTGTTCCACGTAGAAGTTCCGTATTTTCAACTCGGTAATTACACAGATGTCAAAAAAGCGTTTGCCATTCGTTTTCAAACAAGAAACAATTTATTCCGATATCTCAAAAACTAAAGAAAATAAAAGGGGGTAGATCTTCTACGTATGACACCCTGTATAATAAAAATTTTATATCCACTTACTACTTTTACGCATATTAATAATTAACGTCAAAGTCAACAATACACAATACATTTTTGTACATATACAAGCATTGTTTTAATCTTCCTACTACCACCCTGGACCGGAATGATTTATTTGTCAAGATAGAAGGACAAGTAGGTATAAAGTATAAAGGGATTAGTTAGTCATGACCATTTACCTTGGGTCGGAGTATATATGCACCCATTTTAGCAATTTAGTTCATCAGCACATATAAAATACTTTTGGTAATCGATAGATAGGTCGACGTAGGCCTGGCCACCGAGGTCGCCCGACCTGACTCCATTGGTTACTTTTTTATTAAGAAATTTAAAGAGGCTTGTATATTCGACGCCAGTTCACATCAGGGAAGATCCGATAGAAAGAATAACACAGCATGTCAATGAAATTCGAGACAATCCTTGAATGTTGTTTCAAGTATAACCAGAAAACATCCGTCGGCTAAGGAAGTGTATAGAGGTACAGGGCGCCCATTTTGGAAATCTGCTTATTATTTTATTTCCAATTATCAGTTATGTTGTTATTTAATTAGTTACTGTGGTTAAATAAGTGATGCTAATAAACTTGATTATTTAATAAATTTTGAAAGTCAATGCTTAAGGGAATCTAATTTCTTTGAAAACGGATAATTTTATCAAAACAAATGTAGAGTACCTTTTTGAAAGAGAAATGCCAGAGTAATTAAAAAATCAGTTTTCACCTCTGTAAGATGATACTTCTCAAAGTTTTGGCCCAACGAGTGTGGTGGCAAGTCCGTTCCTGACTTCCCTGAAGATGTAAAACATCTGCTGTCGTATGGTTTTATGAGTCTTTATGGCCTACATAAAATATTTAAATTTCATTGAATGATACATTCCGGTTTAAAAGACCTTTGGGGTCTAATATGTCCATTAAGGGACACTTTAGGAATTTTTCTTCTATAACGAATTAGGATTATTTTAACTTCCCCTATACGTTTTCGAGATTATGCGATATACTTACCTGAGACCCTGTATAACGGAACAAATATCAGTAAACGTCAACACTGGCGCTACATTCTAGAGTCACAAATATTATATTACTGTGCTTTTTTAGCAAGTGAGCTTATTTTCAAAGTTAAATTTATAGACACATTTTGATCTTAAAGGCGATGCTACCAATTTAAATGTTGTCATATCAATAGTTTATCAATAACATAATTCCCAAATTTACCGAATCGCCGATATTTTGCTATCTGTGGATCCAGAATCTAATATTCAATCACTAAGAGCGGCCTTTTCAATACATAGTAATTTTACCATCTCTGGGTACCACCAAATTGCCTAAAATTAAGTTTAGTCCTAATCTGTAGATGAAGTACTACTATAGTTAAACCACATGGTTTTAGTTGGAAATTATGACAATTTTGTCAAATTATTGGTTGAAATGGATTTTAAAACTACCTATTGAAAAAGTCGCCTTAAAATGCATCTTATTTAGAACACACAATACATAAAACAAAACAAGCATCACCGCCATCACCAACAATATTCACAATGGTCGCTTTGAACATAGTTTATAGGATATTTTCATAAACTATGCTTTGACGACACGAGTACTAGTGTAAGTTTTTGTGTTCACAGTAGGTACAGTTTTCTGTCAGGGTAAATTATTTGTATTAATATTAAACAGTGTATATTGGAATTTTTAAATAGGATAAACCGTGTCAGCCGCTATAAAGACCGAAAAGTACAGGCGAGTCCTGGATCGTTTTTAAAGCTTAATAGCTTTGGTGGTAGTTATCCTATTCCTAAAATTGAAACACAGTATTGTAGAATACCTCCCCAGATATTGTTTCTTACATATAATATTTATACAGGAATGACCACAAAGTCAGAATAAGGCCAACTTGCATTTCTTCAAATAGAACACGCTGTATTGCTTTTTTCTTTGAATCCTCTGTAAATTCCCATTCTAAAAATACAGTAAAATCTTTCAATAACGACCATCCTCGGGGAGCAAAATGTTGATCGGTTAATAGAGAAGAATTAAAACAATTCGTTCGCATTTTACAGTGTCTGTTTATTAATAAGCATCTACATATCTGTAAATAATTTTAACTATTTTTGTTTAAATTTATTAGAACTAAGATTAAATGAGACGAAGGCAATTTACCAATATGTATATACTGCACGCGCATACTAACATATATATTATACAATGTACTGTACGTTTGCTTTGAAACTCTAATTTTTTAAAATAATCAGAAATTAATGATTACTTCACATTTTTTATTTTATTTTTATAAAATTCATATACACATTTTAATAGCAACTAAGAAATATTTGTAGACTTGCCAAAATTGTCAACATTATTAAACAAGTTTTTTAAGTCTCTTAAGCTTGCGCAGGCTCAAATAGGCTTGATACTTTCTACACTGGAGCAACTTCAGGTTCCTCTCCCTCTGTCTCAGAGTTGGGAGTAGTTTTATCCGTTTCTTGGATCTCTTTAATACACTCGATGATAGTCAGTTCTGCACTTTCTGGTGTCAAATTGTTGTCAATTGAGTCAAGTTATTTCAAGTTCACAAATGTGTCCTCAATCTTAGGAAACAGTCGTGCGAGCGGAATTCTATCTTCTTCGATGTCGTCAATATTATCTGCATTACACATAAATCCGGATTTCATAAAGCACTTTTTTATTGTCACTGGGGGCAAATTGCGCCATGCCACCGAAACCCATATCAAGTGGTAATATTACTTTCGATTTCTTAAAGAGGGCAACCACTGTCTATTTATGTTAAATGGCTCTTAATAAGGTAGCTTCTGCAGAGCATATTAAAATTCTGTATAATGCTTTGGTCCAAAGGTTGGCAATGTGAGGTAGTATTGGGTACAAGAAAAATAAGTTTGACATTATCAAGTGTAATTTTGGGATAAGACGTTGTATTATCCAGAAACAATATCACTCTTCTATTCTGCTTCTTCATCTTTTTATCAAATCTGTGAAGCCATGTTGTCATGATGTCTGCTGTCATCCACGCTTTTAAAATAATTTGAGCAGGTATACTACAATAATGTATTGAATTTTAGCAATAGGATAATTAGTACCAAAGTTGTTAAGCTTTAAAAACGGGCTATTTAAATCGGACACCCTTTATAGTCATTTAATATACTGAAATATTTAGACAAAATAAAAAGCAATAAAAAAAAGTTTTAATGGTAGTGAAGGAGGGGCCGGTAAAGTACCTACTTTACCGGTCGCTCTATTTTGCTGTCCGGTCTAGACCGGTATAGTGTTATTTTCCGCTTAAAAAATTATTTAGAAAGTCCTTGCTTTCCGGTCGATTGAAAACAATAATAATTTAAGCATTGAGAATCAATTTTTTATGTTAAAACGTCCCGAAAATGGCTACTTTTCGACTACCGTCCCGAAAGTAAATCTCTTACTGTCAATCCGGTATTTTGACATTAATTGCATCATCAGTTTTTAGAGGCATAGAAACAACAGTTATAGAAAGAAAGTGTAGGTACGTGACACTGCCCGAAAGTGACTTACTGATTATCCTTCTCGTGAAGTAAAATAGCACTTTCGGAACTGTGATGGCATTACTAAGTGTAAGTGTATGTTTTTCTTGTATTTTTACCTAATTTATTCTTCACTTATCCATATATTTACTGGTCATTAAAATACTTTGTTGATGTCCTGTTGTCCTTTTGCACTTTTTTGGCATGCAGTTGTTACTTGATTGGTTATTAATATTTTGTTTTTAACATGCTCAAAGAATATATATGTTGTATTGTTTGCAAATTAAATTATTTAAAAATAAATAACATAGCAACTTACCAAAACTTTTGCTAATTCCCAATAATTCCGGATATACCAGTATCATTTTTGTAAGCAAGCACTAACCGAAATAATAGTATGTAACTCCCGTTGATACATTTTAATCATACTAATCCCCGAGCATTATACAGGGTGATTCGCTATGGATGGGGGATTAGATATTTATGGCGAACCAGTCAACGAGACGATAAAAAAAATCGTCGGACATGCTCTACAGAGCTAAAATATTTTTAATAATGTGGTGTTGCCTCTTCTACCAGAAAGTAGTAGCCACTTTGATGGTTTAAACAGAACTGTATACAAACTTATTTTTACAATCTCTGTTAATTCCTTAACAACTTTCCTTATTATTAAACCTTTCCGTTTCCGTGATATTAATTACTTTATATTTTTCTTTTCGAATCATGGTTACAATAGACAGGGTGGTCTAAAAATACAGTTTTTTTGGGTAACTTGACCAAATTAAAAAAGTATATTTCACTGATATGAGAATCTCTTGAAATATATCTTCTTTATGCATATACCCTATATTCAAGTATACTAGAATTCATTTACAGATTCCTGTAGGGTACCTATATTAGCCGGTACCAGAACATAGATCCAACATCAGGCTCAAATATAAGCAGATTCTGTTCTAAACATGGTCTGTTTTAAACAGGGCTGTTTAAAACCGGGTCTGTTCTAAACGGAGTGTAAAAGCCCCATACAGACCCTGTTTTAAACAGCCCTGTTTAGAACAGATCATGTTTAGTACAGATCCTGCTTAAAACAGACCCTGGTCAAAATAGCCCTGTTCAGAACAGAACCTGCTTAAAACAGATCCTCATATTGGATCCATGATCTGGTACCGGCTAATATACCCTACTGATTCCAACTATATAAACAACAGCTTTGTTCCAACACGACCAAAAACCGTACCTATCACCATCCCAAAATTTAGTTGTCAGCCTGTTAATAAAATTTTGAACTTGGCAATCGATTGCTGCACTGGTAAATTAGTTGAGTGACCGTTCGGGGACGGTCCTAGTACATCGTGTTTACGCGCTCCTTGCATGAATTTATTTACATTGTTGGAATCTATAAATAGATTTTACTACAATCAAGTTTCTGACTTAGCATTTAGAAAAAGTTATTTCCATTCGGTTTTTAGTGTATCATGCATTGTCATATGTCATGTTACTATTGTTATGAAATTTGGCCTCCGAAATCGTCCAATCCCTTATGGATAAAACTCGATTTTTACCTGTACTGAAGTTTGTCTAATGAAATCACCAGTTAATTCTAGACAATGAAATTAGATTAGTCAACAAGCGCATTTTGTGTGTTTGGGGGAAAGAGCCAGCGTTTTCCGTATTTATTTTAATATTGTGTTTAAATATATACACAGTTTTAATTTATTATTAGAGTGCGTTTAAATATAAACAAAATGCAACAAAATCCGTTTGTTGAATTTATTTGTCGTGAAAGATCCACTTTAATTTGGATCAAGATCTTGAAATGCTCGGTGGGCCTATTTATAGCCACCTTTCTCTAGAATTTACTGGTCATTTGAATATTTTTTCTTTAATCATAGCTCATTACATATAAAAATTGAATAGATTGGGATCGGGTGATATCGGAGGCCATTTTCGATACCAGCAGTGACATGAACATGACAATGCATGGCACAATGGTTAAAAATTCGATGGGAATAACTTCTTCAAATAAATGCATGTATCTTAGAGAAAAACTTGACTAGTTATGTAAAGATGTAGGATACATAAATAAAGGCGAAATTCCGGCAGGTTTTCCAGTTAGTAAGTAGATGCCTTTTAGCAATAAATTAACTATATTTTAGACATTTTCTCATTTAACCAAAATAACTGTCTTTTAGATCATACTATTACAACTAAGCCATTGCTTAAAAAGCCTCCTGGTATAAACTAACTCTCAATTAAATTTCGGTTGCTTACTAACTTAAAGTTCAAAAATATCAGTGTTTAAAAAAAAAAATAAAAATTAATTAATGTCTCGAAAACCTTCACATTAAGGAAAATCTAATAAAGAAAAAAATAATAGAAATTAAAAAAAATTTGGGGTGTTTCATTTCCAAAGGTATAATATCAGTGGTGTCGCCACAGGGGGCGAAGGGGGCGGTCGCCCCCCGCCCCCTTTGGCCTGGCGCCCCTTTACTACTTAAATAATAATAATTCTTAAAAAAGAAAATCGGTTTTATTTTATTTTTAGTAAAGAACAGCGATGGGAATAAACTTAATAAAACCAGTTGCGAGAGCGTCCCACCACATTATATTGATTTTTTTTTATATAGCGGATTTTAACTTTATTTGGGCCAGACCCCCGTTCCCTAGGGAGCATAAAGAAGGTGATTTCCTACGAAATTTGGGCGTGGTCCCAAAAATTTTGTGCCTGCGGCGCTTTACCTCCAGAATCTGCGCCCCTCCCATAGTTCACCTTCCTCCCAACCCCAAGATGCTGGCTACGCCACTGTGTAATATACCTTCTAGAAGAAATAGTAACACCGTATTGTTCAAAATATTTTAACTGTGTATATAAAGCAACAATTTTTTGGAGCATCCCTTTGACTGATTGACTATAAACGTCCAATGCCTCATCTACACTGTGGGCCAAATTTATTTGGAGCCCAATTTCACTCTGAATAACTTTTGCTATATTTGTCGGATTTTGGTGGTATTTTCTGTGAATATTAAAGGGGCCTTTTCTTAATTGTAGAACAAATATCCAATCACTATGTACAGGGGGAGCCAAGTAATAAGAAATATTTGCAATCATTGCCTTTGGGGCTGTTGCAAAATTAAATTATTTACTCTAAGAGGCTCTGAAAAAATTGTTCTACAAACTTTAGGTTTTGTATTAAAAACGTATTTTTTTTCGAAACTTTATTAAATAATATTACCATACAGCTTTATTAAATATCAACTTAACACAGCAAAAATACGTAAATAATTGAATGTCGAGTTACCTATGAAACAAAAGAAAAAATGCCGTTGGATCCCTTGACAACAGTATGTAAATATTAGTAACTTGGCAGTGTGTTAAATTTATTTCAAAACGGTATATTCGTATTTGTCATTTGAAGATAAAATCTTAATTTCATCTCTAAGAGTCAAAGGTTATGGTGCAAAAAAGATTACTAAAAGTTACCCAGAGCGTAATTGGAAATTAAGTACCGAGTACCGTTAGTTATTTTCTACGGCATTTACTCGAGATCAATGGTTCATTCCAAATAAAGCCTGGAAGAGGAAGAAAGAAGACTGGTAGAAGTATCGAAAACGTTGAAAGAATTCGGGCAATTCTTAATGCTGTCGAACCCGGTAATACGATAAGTTCAAGAAAAATAACAAAAACGACTACTATTAAAAGATCATCGGTAAGAAAAATTATTAAAATTGATTTGAAGTATCGACAGTTTAAAAAAATATACTGTCACAAATTTTCAAATGATGTTAAGAATAAAAGAGTAGAAAGATGTCAAGCATTGTCAAGAAGATTTAGACAACGCGATGATATTGAAAGAATTTGGTTTTCAGATGAAAAAGTTTTTTCTTTGCGCCAGCCAAAAAATTCTCAGAACAACAGAGTATATTCTAATGTAAAAAGAAAATCGGAGATACCACTGAAACATCTTCTGGTTCCCAGAGATCATTTTTCTAAGTCAGTTATGGTTTCTCTGGCTGTATCGATGGTAGGAAAAACTGAAATTTATTTTATTGACTCTGGAGTAAAAATTAATTCCGAAGTTTATCAACGGGACATTTTAGAAGGTATGCTTCGAGAAATAGAAATAGTTAGCGACAACTACACATTCCAGCAAGATAACGCACCAAGCCATACGTCAAGAAGTACTGTAAGATACCTGCAGGAAAATTTTCCTGATTTTATTGACCCAAACATGTGGCCTCCAAATAGCCCGAAGATAAACCCCGTCGACTATAACATTTGGGGGACATTAGAGGGAAAAGTTTATGAAAATACTCGGATTATTACGATTGATCAGCTTAAAGAGAGAATAGTCTACTGTTGGCAACAATATAATCAAGAAATTATTAATAACTCAATTGGACAATGGCGCCAAAGACTTCAAGCTGTTGTAGATTATCAAGGTGGTCATATTCACAATAATTTCTTGTAAACTTATTGAAAAATATTTTTTTTTATTGCATTTTTGCTCTGTTAATTTGATATTTAATAAAGTTGTATGGTAATATTATTTAATAAAGTTTTCGAAAAAAAATACGTTTTTAATACAAAACCTAAAGTTTCTAGAACAATTTTCTCAGAGCCTCTTTTCCGATAGTCTCATAATAATTTCAAATAATTTTTGTAGTTTTAGAGTAAACCATTTAATTTTGCAACAGCCCCAAAGGCAATGATTACAAATATTTCTTATTACTTGGCTCCCCCTGTACATAGTGATTGGATATTTGTTCTACAATTAAGGAAAGGCCCCTTTAATATTCACGGAAAATACCACCAAAATCCGACAAGTATAGCAAAAGTTATTCAGGGTGAAATTGGGTTCCAAATAAATTTGGCCCACAGTGTATATACTACAAATCACCCTGTTTAGGAAATATCTTATTGGGTTAGTTCAATTAGAACAAAATTATTACTAATATAATCTTTTCATACGACAAGTAGTCGAATATAATTCACATTTAGGGGATATATTGGAAACACGAAAATTGACTTAAATTGTTTTATCTTTCTGTAATATTTTCAGCTCCCTCCCTTAAACCTCTTAACCTGTAGCTACCCCAACTTTCTTTTTAAATGGTAACCTAGGTGAAAAAGTGTTTATAATCTCAATCACATGGTACCAAAAAAGTAGGGGTGTGCTCATTTTGCACCTGTGATACAAGCTGAAGAATATTTTTTAGGGACAATTGAATTAATGAGCTATTAAAAATTTGGCACTCATCTGATTTGACTGATAAATCAAGTGCTAAAAGTGGCCTCCACCTTCGACTTGACATACATTAAGTCTATGTTAAATACTATCTACCGCACGATGAACATTAAATTAAAGTATTTTTCTCCATCCTCAAGTCTTCAATGTTGTCTCGTCTATTCTAATACACTCTTTCCCTCAAATGGTGCAAGATCCAGAGACCTTTTGTCTAAGTATCTTCGAACTTTAAAAACAAAGTGCGGCGGTGCGCTGTCTTGTTGAGACCATATTCTTTCATGGTTAATATCTGGATCATCTTCATTAGGAAAGTTAACTGCTAATGCAGCAGGTATTAAATCAATTGAGAGGAGATCTAACTAACGCTGAGCAGGAAGATTTTCGTCAAAGAAATATGATCCTATGACTCTGTTATTAATTATTCCAGCCCATATATTGACCTTTTGAGGATGCTCTGTATGTGTTTCATATATTCACTGTGGATATTGATCAGATCAGACTCGATGATTTTGTCTAATGATCATAAATCTAGCCTTATCATAGAATATAACATTTCGGAATATAATGTTGTTTTCTTCGCATCTTGCCATAATTTCCTCACAGAATTGTAATATCCTGTCGCAATCGTCCTTGAAAAGTTTCTGTACAAGGTGCACTTTACATGGCTTTTTACCAGTCTCTCTATGGAGGCTCTAGTTACATCGTTATTAAGCGCTAAGGTTGAAGAATGCGGATTTTCACTTATAGGAGAATATATCAAGTTTTTTATCTTCAGATAAGGTGGATAGTCGGCCACTTTTAGGTAAATCATGTAGACTTCGAATTTATCAAATACCTTACTCGAAATTCACTGCGTAATTGGATTCTCAGGATACTTCTCATTAAATAACATACAAAAGTCATTCGGAGTATATTGGCTCCACAATTCAACAATATTAAAATTCCAATACGCTGCTTTTCTGACAGGACCATAGCTCAAAAATAGAGAACGATAGGGAACTAAACTACCCAAATACTTTCATTTGCTTACAATAAGAGTTAATAAGGAACACAGCGATGCATTTATTTTATTTACTATAAAGGCATGAAATAACATGTTTAGCAATTTAAATAAGATATCCTATTTTAAATGTTATGGTCAAATGTAAATAATGTAGGTTCTTGCTAATTAATAACAAATTTTAGGTAAAAACTTAATTGGGTTATTTTTACCGCAACAAAATGAGCAAGCCTCCTCCTTGGGACCATGGTATTCAGTTTTTGAAGACCACTCCGTAAAGCCTCATGTGACTTAAGTTGACGTTAAAAAAAAGTTAGGGTAGCTAGAAGCTAAGGGGTTGAAGGGAGTCGGCTGAAAATATTACAGAAAGAGCCCTGTGCATACGCAGTGGTAAAAAGTCTCGTCTACAACGTTTAAAAGGAAGTCTTCTGGAATGGCCCGAATTTGAGCACTAATTTGGACTTTTAAACGCATAGTTTTTCTCGAGGTTTTTCTGAACAGTTTAAATAAATATTAAAATAAATTCGTTATTTGTACATGCTATTTTCAGACCTATTAAGTTTTCAACATAAACTAGAACAATATAATAGTTTAAAGTTTATTTAATTTAGCATATGCTCCCGCACTAAAATATTAAATTCAGTTCCCGATTTTTTGCTGGGTTATACTTTAATTGTTTGGTGCCTTGCAAAAAAAAACGGTTCCAGAGCCGGAGTAGTATTAACAAGTGTGTGTGTGTGTTTTAATTTGCTATGTGGTCTGGCATCAAAACATTGCGTTGACTTAGTGTTTTCATGTTCAGTTTGTTGTTGTACAGTTTGGTGTTCTTTCGCGTTAATTATAAATACATATAATAGTAATAATTAATATATATTTAGTGTTTTAATTAGGATTTATATTCCTTAAGTTAAAATACTTTTGTTCAGTGTTCGTCTTTAGTGATTTTGATAGATTTGATTTTTCTATTGGGGGACAATGTTCCGATGGTGGCAGAAAAATTCTCATAGGCTTTAGAGGCTATGGACCGTGCTGCGAATTTAGTTGAATCCGCTGATTTAGATTTAGGCGAGTATTTAGGAAAAGGAACGTCACAAAAAAAGCGTAGAGTATTTCTGAACTTTCAGACAAAGGAAATTTGTTTAAATGTGTATAAAAACCTAAAACAAGACCCTATGCAGATAGGATATAACAAATCCGAATTAGTAAAAGAACTTTCCAAGCTAACAGAGGTTCCTTGTAGTACTTTATGTAAGTCTATAAACAAAGGAAGTTAACAAAGGAAAAAGCGATCCGATTTAGATAAACCTAAAGATTTGGATTTGACTACAGCCAAACTTAAAGAGCTCAAAAAACCTTGTTCAGAAAGCATTTTACGGCAAAGGCTTAAAAAACTGGAATTCAAATTTAAAATTGTTAATAAGCATGCTGCAATAATGGAAAGTAGCAGAATTTTCAAATGGCAAATAGAATATTTAGAAAAAATAAATGAACCTGAAAAAGGGAAAACAGATAATTGGAAAGACCTGGTATGATACTCATGACACTGAGAAAAAGTTGGACCGATGGCTCTAGCAGATGTCAATTAAAAGTACTTCATCTTACACAATGGGAAAAACAGTATGTTAATGACAATATATCCAATAGATACGGCCATACTGTTTTAAGGATATCGCCTTATTTTTGTATTTTAACACCATTGAACTAATTGTGGGCACAATTAAAAATATGAAGAAGAATATCGAGAGTTGCGACAGATTCTTCACAATGGTGGTGATAGATTTCGTATCAATCTGGCAGAGGATACAGAAGAATATTCAGAAGTATCTTTGGATGAAAGCTCCAGTTAAGACATCTAGGGTAACTTAAAAATCAGAAAATGTATGTTTTTTCATTAAGCTAAAGTTCTGCTTAAATTCGTAATTTTGTGATCTCGTATGATATGTTATTTAAGATTTCTGTAAACCTCACCATAAATTTTATCAATTATTTAAAAGTTAAAAATAATACTGCGATACTAACGAAACGAATCCGACCCTGGCTACTTATTGAAATCAACCCTGACAGGGTCGCATTATTCTATGTAACCGACAAGTCGTCTGCTCGAATTATGCCGATGTGAACCGATTGGAATACTGCTAGGTAACCGACGAGATAGAGTAACTTATCAGTTACATAAATATAGGGTTGTCGCATGCACATAAAAAAATGAGAAAATTGAAATTCTTTATTTGTTATCAAATACAATTTAAAGTTGAAAAAATAGTCCATACTTTCAGTGGAGTCATGAAATACAATTTAGGTTAAAAATTATTTTTTCTGCTTTGTGTCCCCGATTGATTGACTTTTCAAGACACATGTATTTAAAGAATGCGGAGCTTTTTTCATGCGAACTTTTCCACCTTCTGAGGGTCTTCCCACTAACCTTCTTTTACCTGTAATGCTGTTTTTTCGGCGACTTATAGCGGTTGGCTGTACACCAATTTTGGTATCTTTTCTGGTAATTATTTTTCTGTTACAATAACTCGCCAATTATCCTTTATACTTAAATGAAGTATGAAGTTCGCTTAACAAAGCAGGAACTGATATGCGGTCACTGCTGGGACTAAATTGATAGGATCATCATTTAAATTTTTGAAAATTATTATCTGTGTGATTCTTCTACCTCGCTTTAAGCTCTTCAGTTTTACCTGATGCAATGGAGTCAGAGCTATGCCCATCATTGAAGTTGAGAACATCATCTTCATCGTTATCTTTATTGATGATTTCAGCCGTATTGGTTTAAACTGATTTTAAATATATTCTTTGTTTTTTCATTTCATGTTATATTTTGAAATTACTGCTGCCTGATGTTTGCAGTACGTATTTACCGTTAGAACCAATAGCACCTGTGCACTTGCATGCAACCATATCAACAGTATAAAATATCTCAGGATTTGAAAAACTTTCTACATTATATTGTTGATCGCCTAACTCTTTTTTGTTCTCTGTCACATTTGACACATGGCATGTATCTATCTTGAACGACTTTGCAAACCCTCCTTAAAACAATATCTAGTACTCTTTGCGTATAATAGCTTTCGAAGTCAGTGCAAATAAAATCGGCTAGCTGAGGCAAGACTTAAGGAATATAAATCCTAATTAAAACACTAAATATATATTAATTATTACTATTATATGTATTTATAATTAACGCGAAAGAACACCAAACTGTACAACAACAAACTGAACATGAAAACACTAAGTCAACGCAATGTTTAGATGCCAGACCGTATAGCAAATTAAAACACACACACACACACACTTGTTAATACTACTCAGGCTCTGGAACCGTGTTTTTTTGCAAGGCACAAAACAATTAAAGTATAACCCAGCAAAAAATCGGGAACTGAATTTAATATTTTAGTGCGGGAGCATATGCTAAATTAAATAGACTTTAAACTATTATATTGTTTTAGTTTTTGTTGAAAACTTAATAGGTCTGAAAATAACATATATACTGATTGAAATACATTTTTTGCAATAAATTTAAACAATAATTTTGTACAATAACGAATTTATTTTAATATTTATTTAAACTGTTCAGGAAAACTATGCGCCCGGCCTAAATACTGACGGTAGGTTTTAGAAGATAAAAAAAATCAGTTTTTATAATAGGAATCTCACATATATCTGGCGGCGACTATACTTGTAACGACTGTTAAAGATGACGGAATAACTTATTGATTGATAATGCTGGTATTTACTGACATCCGACAGGTATTAAGCTCTACCGCTAAGCAGTCAGGCCTCACATGCAGAGCACACTTTGATGATAATAATTTTCGCTTGCAGGGTATTATTAAAGCAAATATTGCACTGAACCGATATCAAATAGCCAGAAAACTAACCAAAAACAGAGTTCAAAAGTTATTTTATTTTACGATATATTATCTATCATGCCAATGTTTGATCCAATATTTTTAAGTAAAGTTTTCGTATCTATGCAATTCTATTTTAAACTGAAACTAGTGGACACATTTTCTTAAAAAAATATATAGAAATAAAAGGAAATCGAGTTTACCTCGATTTCTAATGTAAATAGACATTTTTTAATGCCCTAAAACTAACACAAAAATCAGTCAGCTAATAATCAACATTTCGGTTTTTTAAACAATTAAACTAAGAAACAACCTAAATTATCCCAACTTTCATAATCTTAAGTCACAAATCAAAAACAAAGATGATTTCCCTATGTAAAAATAATACTATGCTTACATAAGTTGGGTAACCTTATCTCAAAAAGAAAAAACAATAAGTATTTAAAAAAATAATCCATACCTTATTAACTGTTTTAAATGGAATCAGTTGATCTTTCTCATATTCATTTTTATTTAAAACGCCTGAGTAAACCTCGCTAAATAAAAAACACAACACTACAGTAACTTTTACACACAATAGTTTTTGCTTCATTGCAAGTAATTTCTTTATCTATCAATTAGCTACTGAATTTTCTTGATCGTATTTTATACTGTTTATGATAATACCTAACGAATACACAAAATACTTGGCTAAACTAACACAAATCAACCCATTATCAGATCTGTAATCGAAAATCCTTTAATTGTAATGGATTAAGATGGATTAAGTAATAATTACCTTCGACAGAAACAAAATACTTTTAATGGGTATTTCCATCGATATAATATTACGTGAGATTTCTCTTTTTTTAATATTTACAGACGTAGTTAAACTTCTTCTCCGTTTGAAGTATTTATTTGCAAAAATCTAATAAACATAAACGATAAAAGTATCAGAGCTAAAGAAAGAAAATGTTTTTAAAAGCATTTATTACCGGAAAGAATGAAATTTAGGCATTCTATGGAATATCTATAAACTATATAAAATTTGAGGTAATGTGTTAGATAATTGTTAGCTTGAACAAGATAATCCAAACAAGTTAATATTTCATTAAGTTTAAGTATTAAGAATTCGGGAGCAGAAATTAGGTCAAAGGAAAAATGTGGTTCAGTACAGATATTAAGAGATAAATTAATCATCGTTTTTATTATGGTAGGTAGTACAAAAAGAAACTTAAGATAGTAGTTGCTGAAAATGCCTGCCACGACGCTCGATACATTTATTGCACAGCACGCAGCATATTTAAGTTGACGTGGTTAACAAGTTCAGGCATGGTTTGAATTGCTTCAACCGCAGCGGCAATTCTAGCCACCCAATCTTCTTCTGACTTATAAACGAGATTTTTCAATATACCCAAAAAAAAAATATCTAAAGGTGTTAGATTTGGGGAGCGCGCTGGCCAGGTGACAGGGTCTCCTCGGCCAATACAATGTCTTATAAAATTTTCATTTAGGTACTCGCGGGTAAGAAATGAAAAATTAGCTGGCGCTTCATCACGTTGGAACCATAAGTTCTGTCGTATATTTAGCAGCAGATCATGTAGCAATTCTGACAACACATTTCATAAAAAATTAAAATAAATAGTACCGGTTAAACGAGGAGGCAACATGATTGGTTCAATTAATCGTCAAACAATGCCGGCCCACATGTTGACCGAGAACCTATGTTGATACCCTCTTATGTGAACACCATGAGTGTTTTCCTCAGCCCACACATGACTATTTCGCGAATTAAAAGTACCTTCTTTTGTAAAGTCTCGTCAGCAAAAGTACATATTTTGGAAATTGAGGTTTTTCTGTACACCAGTCAAGAAACCACTGGTAAAATTCTACGCGGGGCATAAAATCATTTGGTCTCAATGCCTGCACTTTTTGAGGATGGTAGGGGCGAAGAAGCCATTAATAAACAACCTCCCCTACACTGACATGATGTACCGGGTGTCCAAATAAGAAAGGGCGCCGGGTATATCTCAGAAACTATTAGTCCCAGAGCTTTCAGGTAAAAGTTCTTTGTACAAAATAGGCCATAAAAAACTGCTGAAAATAATTTTTAAGTGATAGTCGTCCGCTAGGGGGTGCAATGAACACTCGAAAACATAATTCTGTGCTTTTCTCCAAAAAGACATACTAAAGGTGTCCTAAAAACACAATATTTGACATCTTAACGAGATTATGAAAAAATTTAGTTTGGGACTTTTTGCCAAGGGGTGGGGGAAGGTTTAAACATGCTATTAACAAATGTCATACCTACAACTTTTTTGTTTTTTAATCGTTTTCAATGATTTTGGCATCATTTAAAAGAGCTTTTCCTGTTTAATAAAAGTCATAGCAAAAATAACTAAATTATATAATTTTGTCGCCGCTAGGGGACGCTAATTCAAGAAGTCGACAACTTTCCCATTTTCCTAGGAAGTTTCAAATGTAAAAAGGTATTTTTTACATTTAGATGGAAAGAGAATAAAAAAATAAGGAATTTAATGACAACCGCAAGTCGATATCTTAATCCCACCCCAAGATATACAAGATGCACAAGAATATTTTGGGTAAAAACCTTTTGCCTTGCATTTTGGCTAAGTAGGCCTGGAAATGCAAAAATTAAACGAAACACCTGCAGTTTTCACCAAGGCTTATTTATCCGACGCCATTCTTTGTCGTTGTTGTGGTGTTGCAAATAAACTTAAAACAATGAGAATTCCCAATGAAATAATATTTAATATGCTAGCCGTTTATTTTCAATGCTACCAGAACTCGACAATAGCATCTAGAATATACGCGATGAGGTATCCTGGACAGAGACGATATAATAACAGAACCTTTACAAGATTGGCCAAACAGCTCCAAGAAAATGACAGTACCAAATTTAACATAAAAACAAAATTAAACCCACAAGATTTGGAACTAAAATAAAATATGTAAAAAAAAATCAGCTAATGTCTTTCAATATGTTCAAAATGTCCACCATCACATTTAATACAATCTCGCACTTTTCGTTCCGTTACATTAACAGCGGCTTCCACCTAAAAGTAATTTATATCCCAAAATTGGTTGCGGTAGCTGAAGTAGTTTCGAAGCTACAAATCAAAAACTAGTTCATGAAGGCCATCTTCAGAATACTCTAGCTCCCTGAGAAAGCGTTTTCAGACCCATGTTTATATGAACTTTATTTTTTTTTCCTGTGTTCTATCTACCCTAGAGGTGTGTAACAGGATCACATTAACACCCTGTATAATTTTTTTACATTTCCATTTATTAATTCCATAGACATATAATAAAAGAGAGACAAAATTGTTTACCTTTTAACCCGATCACACACCGTCTTGATTAGAAATCATTGTTGGCGAACTTCTTCGGATTGCCCTAGATCTACCGCCTGTGTTTGAACACGAAGGGCATTATTACTTATTATATTAAATGCATCTTTTTTGTGTGCGTAAGTAAGAATATTATGCTAAATTATTTGCGTGTTTTTTTCTAAATTAAGATACGTAATTTCTGCTTTTAAAATTATTTATTGTTTCCTAATTACACTAAGCAATAAGTAAAGGGTGTCCCAACGATAGAGTAAAGTAAGTTTTCGCTTAACTGATAATCTTTGTGACAAAATCGTATCCGCCATAAGGTAAAGTAGAAAAATGCGCACATTTTAAAAATATTGGAAATTATACAGGGTGTGCCACAAAAGTAGGACAGCAAAAAGTAAGATTTTTTTAAATGGAACACCCTATATTTGCTTGTATTTTTGGGTTCTATGTATTAATCCAAACGTTTTTGGTCATATATGACATCAGCTGAAATTTGATAGTTTTTGAGAAATTTCGAAATAACGATGAAAATTAGAATTATCATGGTGTTGATAAATGGACAGTTTCTCCGTCAATTCATAATTTATTGCAAACTTCAATATTTGGTAGGAGGAAGGACTGGTTACTATATTAATATTTAGTATGCGCAATATTTGCATTTGTTCTACAGGGTGTTTATTATAAGCGTCCAAATTCGCACATCTTCAAACTAGGAAATCTCAATTTTTTTAAATGGAACACCCCGTATATTTTAATTTCGTTTTATTTAGATTTAAGCAGCCTTTCATTTTTGCTAAATATGTCCTATGCCTATCTTTAATAGTTATCGAGAAATTTCGATTTTTTCAAATTGCTACACGTTATATTCTATACCAGAGCATTGTTGGATCGCGGTAGCCATGAAAACAATTATTCATGTGCCAAAATAAAATGCTTATAGTCCAGAATTTTAAATTTTTATTCAACATTACGTCTCAATAAATGTTCAAAAATATGGCCTTCGTGTTGAATACACGTATTTAATCTTTTTTGTAGGTTGTGTCTCACTTCCGACAACATAGGAGGTGTCACTGTTCGACAAACTTCTCTAATTCTGTTCTTCATATCTTCCCTGGTGGTTGGTTTATTGACATATACCCGATCTTTTATGTAACCCCATAGGAAGAAGTCTAACGGTGTTAAATCACATGACCGTGGTGGCCACGAAATAAAGCCTCCACGCCCAATCCATTTTTCTGGGTATTGTCTGTTCAAGAAATCCCGGACTTCACGATGGAAATGTGGAGGTGCACCATCATGTTGCAGCCACATATTTTGCCGTACGCCTAAATTAACATCCTCAAGTAACTGAGGCAATTCTTCACGTAAGAAAAGTAAGTAGCTGCGGCCCGATAAAGGTTCATTAAAAAAATGGGGACCAATAATTTGGTTATGAAGGATACCACACCATACATTTATTGACCAGTGACCTTGATTTTGAACTTCCCGTAGCCAGAATGGATTTTCAGTGGCATAATAATGCATATTATGCCGATTTACAGCTCCATTACTTCTAAACGTCGCCTCATCAGAAAACATAACATTGGTCAAAAAATTGTTATTTAACTGCAGTTGTTGAATAATATTACAAAATTGAATTCGTCTTTCAAAATCTCCTTCTCGCAATTCTTGATGAAGCTCTATGTGGTATGGATGATATTTATACTTGTTTGTTGTTCGGTTCACAGTTGATTTGGAGGAATCACATAATGTCGCTAACGTCCTACTACTCACCTGAGGAGTTTCTTGAATATTCAATAATATTTCTAATTCTTTTTCTACGTTGGCTGCGTTTTTGTTAACAACTACACGTTTAGAGTATTTAACACTACCGCTGGAATCAAATCTCTCCATCACATTTCGAAAACCGTTAGCAGTGGGCATCCGACGCTCAGGATATTTCACTCTGTAAATTCGCTGAGCCAACAAAGGGTTTCTCTCAGCTTCGCCTAACACATAGATCATATCAATCAACTCATTTACAGGATAATCCATGCTCAATAGAAAATTAACGAAATGAAGACGAAAAAAGCAAGACAAGGTTTTAATTCACGACAATTATTATTAAGCGTTTCATTTTGGCACATGAATTGTTTACCTTAGCTATTGTTTTTCATGGCTATCGCGATCCAACAATGCTCTGGTATAGAATATAACGTGTAGCAATTTGAAAAAATCGAAATTTCTCGATAACTATTAAAGATAGGCATAGGACATATTTAGCAAAAATGAAAGGCTGTTTAAATCTGAATAAAACGAAATTAATATATAATAATATTTAAAAAAATTGAGATTTCCTAGTTTGAAGATGTGCGAATTTGGACGCTTATAATAAACACCCTGTAGAACAAATGCAAATATTGCGCATACTAAATATTAATATAGTAACCAGTCCTTCCTCCTACCAAATATTGAAGTTTGCAATTATGAATTGACGGAGAAACTGTCCATTTATCAACACCATGATAATTCTAATTTTCATCGTTATTTCGAAATTTCTCAAAAACTATCAAATTTCAGCTCATGTCATATATGACCAAAAACGTTTGTATTAATACATAGAACCCAAAAATACAAGCAAATATAGGGTGTTCTATTTAAAAAAATCTTACTTTTTGCTGTCCTACTTTTGTGGCACACCCTATATAATTTCCAATATTTTTAAAATGTGCGCATTTTTCTACCTTACCTTATGGCGGATACGATTTTGTCACAAAGATTATCAGTTAAGCGAAAACTTACTTTACTCTATCGTTGGGACACCCTGGACAAGGGAACGGTGTATGGACGTATATTTAACACATGCGACGTAAAATCTTATTTGATTCATTCATTTTATTCCTTTTACGTGGAAAATTAATATTACAGTGTTGTTGTGCTGTATTCAAGGGCGTCGCCAGAGAGGGGCAGGGGGGCAGCAGCCCCCCCTAGAGGTTCTAATACTCTAATACGGCAGCAACCACCCGGCAAAAGCCCTTCAGAATTCTGGCGGAGATCTATAACAATTCCTTATTTGGACTCGATTATAAATTCCCTCGGTTCTCTAAAGAAAATAGACCATCATTTGCTCTAACAAAACTACACCCTGCGCAAATGAAAAGCATATCTTTGGAAGACCTTAAAGAAGCATGCGAGAAATTCAGAAACCTTTACGGTATTTTGGATATCAAGAATAAGATAGAACTTTGGAAAAAAAATATGGGAGGAAAAACCAGAATCGACCAATGTTGTGAAAGTCCTTAAGGAAACTGAAGATTTTTCTCCTGAGATAAAGAAGGCCTTGAAGATTCTTATTGCTTTACCTTGCATCACTTGTACAGTTGAAAGGCCATTCAGTAGCTTGAGGAGAATCAAAGCCTGGTTGAGGAGCACGATGACTGGAACTCGCCTTAATGGCCTCGCCATAATTAATGTACACAGGCAACACATTTTCAAGAACTTGGACGATTTCATAAACAAAGTAACCAACAAATTCGCAAGCAACCCTAGACGATTATGTTTAAATTGATTTTGTATGTAAATAATTTGTTCGTTTTCTGATTTTTTTAATTAAAACTTTGATATCTTAATTTTTCCTTCAGTTCTTCTATGCTGTCCCCCCTAGCTCACCGGCTGGCGACGCTCTTGGCTGTGTTTCTGACCTTTTCCGATTTTTGACTGATTTTCAGTGTTTTTTTGGTAATAGAACATAATAAGAGTCTTATTAGCAATCTAAAATTGTTCGCCAGTGCGTACTTTGTAAAAAAAGTGACTATTCTAACCCCGGATTGATATTTCTGCGGTAAGTAAGGTTATGGTTTTTTTTAGCTTAAGCAGTGGGGTAGTTAATTATTGTATATTATTTATTAAATTATTGCAAGCAACAGTACCGTTTTATTTCTGGACTTCTTTAAACAAATACCTTTATGGTGGATAAAAAAAATAATAAAAAATTATTGTAAAATTCCAAACTTTATTTCATTTGATTTGAAGCTGGATATCGCATTTTTAGGCTAAATAGGTAATTTTGTTAACAGTTTTATAGATTGTTTAGTCTAGGAAGGATAATGGACAAGGAACGCACTTGATATTATTAAGAAGGTAATAATGTCAAAATGAGTGAAACGGAGCCGGTAAGTAAAAATAAGAAGAATGCGAGGGGATTCACTAAAAAGTATTGAACGAAGTATGACCGGCTCCGGATCGTTAGTTCTTTGTTTCTTTATTTAATTTTTTTTTAAATTATTTTACCTTGTGCTAAGTAGTTGGATTATTTTGTTATGAATTAATATCATGGTGTCAAGCGTGTTGTTTGTTGTTTTAACTTGAATAATTTACATATAATTAATTTATCGCAGTGTTTAAGAGTTTGTTTTCCGTGTTTAACAACAATAATGGCTGAATAACTGACCTCTTGTTCTCTATTTCCGACATATACTTAAGAAAGATATAGGTTGTAAGAAAAGAAGTAAAAGCAGCTCGGTTTGTATAAAAGTTTATTTTGTTGTTTTCCTGCCCTGTCTTTTGCTTAAGAATCCTTTCCTATAATCCCTAAAAGAAACCACACGTCCCTGGCCAAGATAATAGGCGAAGAAGACCGGCAGATTACAGTATTGCCATTTTTTAAAGCCATATTTTTCCAACTTATTTAAAACTATGAAGTTATGTATGATTGTAAACAAATCGTGTTTTATAAATGGGATGTTCTGTCTCCTCTTTTTTATATGTCTATGATTAATTCAGTACCTGTTACATAGTTACACAATGTATGAATGAATTATTATCTGCTATAATATTATACAGGTTAGCGATTCACGCAACATAGGAAAACTCATGCAAGTCTCTAGGTGGTAAATTAAATTATTACCCTCCCCCCTCAATTACTTTAAAAAAAAGTGGTATAAGAATTTGTTGATAAGTGCTATGAGCTGAACACGATGGACAAACTTTAGCCCTTCTTGTCAACTAGTTAGGATTTAACTTTGATTAAGTAATTCCGGCTGATACCCGTATCAGACTATCAAAAATCTTTGGTAGAATGTCTTTTATAAAATATTTGGGGTTTTAACAAAGAGTGAACGTCATCTTTATCAAATATATTTGATTGTGTCATTCGACCTAATACTTTGATTAGATTAGATTAGCTCTTTTAACATACCTGAACTAATCCATAGTGTATGTATATATAGTGGGAAATAAAACCACACAAATTTGTCGATGTTATTGCTATTACTCTATTGTAGTGCATTTGGATATTATTGTCTTTTCTCATAATTTTTGGTATGATTGATAAGAATTTTAAATAATAGATACACTGAACGGCGACGCCGTCGATAGGGGACGAGAGAGTAGGTGGCACATTTTAAATGCTCTAATCTATTCGCTTATAACATATTTCCAAAACATCAATCAATAAAGTTTGTTTTTCCACTACTAACCTATAACATCGCCATTATTGACCGATTATTAACGCTAGAAATCGTTTTTCTCTACCTTATAAGTCATTATTGACCATGGTCAATAATAAGCCATTGAAATCCATTATTGACCGATCTTTGACCTTAACCGAATTTTGTTTGAACGCAGGTAACTTGATTTTTTAATTCTACAACATCAATTCATTATGGTTAGGCAACCAGATAATTATCAATACATATTAGATTACTTGATATTGTAAAATATCGATACAATCAACATTTTTTCTGCTTCCATCCTTAATTCGGGAGGTGTACACATAATATTATCACTAACATTTTCTTCGCTCATTTTAAAAAACAAACGCAAAATTCGTGAAATCTGATGACACAAATGAACACAAATTGACATTGACAAAGCCACCTGACAAAACAACAAAATATTTTGCCAATTCCAAAGCGCAGGTAACTTGATTAAAAAATATACTTATACCTATCTATAATTTTTTATTATTATTAATACTATAAAGATAAATGTCATATAAAAGTTTGTAGTAGTGGAAAAAATAATATATTAACCACGGTTTAGACAGCTTATTATAGCCCTCGCGTCTTAAATCCCTCGTCGCTTCGCTCCTCGTGATTTAAACTCGCCGCTCGGGCAATAATGATGGCTGTCTAAACCTTGGTTAATAATATACTATTATTCTTTTACAATCATATTATGTGGTATAGTCTATCTTCAACTTGCGCGAATTAATAAGTGCTCATTAAATATGTAAAATACATACCGGGGTATCAAGAACAATTTAAGCACAATCCATAATGATTAAGCCATAACACTTACTGTCTTTATGGCTTAATCATAGTCCGATTTGGAAGATAGCCTTTTATTAACATCGTTTATCGGTTCAAGCATTTCTTCGAATATTATATCTACCTGTCACATTTTGGCTTCTTCTTCTATCACATGATCGATACACTTTTTTCACGTTTCCGATAACTTTTTCGTCAGCCTACAGTGATAACTTGCATTATCCAATACAATTATTGCATCTTTTGGTATAAGATCCAACATTTGCTTTAACCATTCTTCAAAGACATCGGCATTCATATCTTTGTGATAGTCTCCTGTATTTTTAGATTGGAACATCAGTAGACCACCTTTAACAAAGCCTTCAAAACTTCCAATATTGGTTAAGATAAGTAGATATCCTTTCCAGATGGCGGTCTTAATCCTATGGACAAGCCTTCCAAAAAAGCTTGCCTTGAACTTTTAATATTTTCATCCTGCCAAAATTTAGTCACAGTGTGGCTTTCATTTAGCCACGTTTCGTCTAGGTAAACTATTTTTGTTTTCTTCTCTGCCTTCTCGGATGCTTCTTAAGCAATTTTTTCTCCAACAAACGATATCGCTCCTCTCTATTAAAATCGATTGCCTATTATGTTTTTTTCTACTGAAAACCCAGTTTATTTATTGTTGCTTGTTGCAACGTTAAGCAGATTTGCTGTAAATTGCACTGCATTGTCAACACTCAAATCTGCATTCCTACTTTTAATAGAATCGTAACAGTTAAGAATTATTTCTTTTTTTATTTACTGTACCGGGTGTCCCAATAAGAAAGGACGCCGGCTATATCTCAGGAACTATTGGTCCCAGAGCTTTCAGGTAAAATTTTTTAATTTTGGTAGTAGGCGCAACGAACACTCGAAAACATAATTCTGTGCTTATCTCCAAAAAGACATACTAAAGGTATCCTAAAAACACAATATTTGAAATCTTGATGAGATTATAAAAAAATTTAGTTTGGGACTTTTTGCCATTACTCTTCAAATAAGGGGTGGGGAAGGTTCAAACATGCTATTAACAAATGTCATACAACTATTTTGTTTTTTAACCGATTTCAATGATTCTGGCATCATTTAAAAGAGCTTTTCCTGTTTAATAAAATTCAAAGTAAAAATAACAAAATTAAATGATTTCGTCGCCGCTAGGGGGCGCTATTTCAAGAAGTCGACAATTTTCCCATTTTCCTAAAATCATAATAAAGTTTTATTACACAAAAAAACTTGATCGAAACTCATGTGTAAAGTACCTTTTTTTATTCATGGGATTGCCTCCTGCGATAATAATTATAAAAAAGGGTTACTTTACGCACTTGTTGCATAAATGCCTAATAATAATATTCAGTGTTGATATTTATTTTTCACAACAAAATATTCAATATTTGCACAAACCTGTGGTCTCTTAAGATGTTATGCACGGTTGATCTAGTAATGTCCAAATCCAGTGAAATTTGACGAATTCCCATATAAGGATATATCCCAACAGATGCCAAAACATTCACTATGTTTTCTTCAGTACATCGATTTCCTCGCCTTCGGTTGATAGGTAAATTAACATTGCCATTTTCTTGTAGCCGTCTAGCCAATCTTATTATATGTTATTTTATAGTCTCTGTCCAGGATACCTCATCGCGTATATTCTTGATGCTATTGTTGAGTTCTGGTAGCATTCAAAATAAACGGCTAGCACATTAAATATTATTTCATTGGGAATTCTTATTGTTTTAAGCTTATTTGCAATACCACAACAACGACAAAGAATGGCGTCGGATAAATAAGCCTTAGTGACAACTACAGGTATTTTGTTTAACTTTTGCATTTCCAGGCCTACTTACCCAAAACGCAAGGAAAAAGTTTTTTCCCAAAATATTCTTGTATGTCTTAGGATAGGATTAAGATATCGACTTGCAGTTTTCACTAAATTCCTTATTTTTTATCCTCTTTCCATCTGAATGTAAAAAATACCTCATTACATTTGAAATTTCCTAGGAAAATGGGAAAATTGTCGACTTCTTGAAATAGCGCCCCCTAGCAGCGACAAAATTATTTAATTTTGTAATTTTTACTATGAATTTTATTAAACATGAAAAGCTCTTTTAAATGATGCCAGAATCATTGAAATCGGTTAAAAAAAACAAAAAAGTTATATGATATTTGTTAATAGTATGTTTGAACCTTCCCCCACCCCTTATTTGAAGAGTAATGGCGAAAAGTCCCACACTAAATTTTTTCATAATCTCATCAAGATTTCAAATATTGTGTTTTTAGGATGCCTTTAGTATGTCTTTTTGGAGATAAGCACAGAATTATGTTTTCGAGTGTTCGTTGCGCCCCCTAGCGGACGACTACCAAACTTAAAAATTATTTCCAGCAATTTTTTATGGACTATTTTGTACAAAAATTTTTTCAGGTTCACTGAGAAACAAACACACGAGGTAGGTTCATATGTATAGATACAAATAGGTGTATTATTCCAATAGAGGCACCCATAAAGGCATTATAACCACATAATTAGCAAACAGGTAACCAGCATTAGGTACAAAAAAAAAGAAATAAAATCATTAAAACAGAAACGGAATATGTACCTAGAATCTAGTTAGTTTTGATACAATTGCTTTGCAAAATTCCAGGTATAGTATTTGTAGAATTATATCGTTGATCTTTAGACTGCAATAAAACCCTCATTATCCCTTTGACCATAAAATAAATAAGGAAATCCCAAATTTTAAAACCTTTTCGAGTAGAGCCGGACCAGGTACAAATTCAATTTATACCTATGCCTGATGAATATATAAATAAAAACTGATTTTTAATAATTTTAGTCTTTAGTGGTTTTCCGGCGAGTAATTTTATTTGGGCTTATTAGTGGTAGAATGTGGCATCCTTGGAATTGTGCTGATAGGGGGGCATTTTCAAGTGTCATTTTTAAAAGAAAGCATTTATCTACCGATGCCAAACTAATAATTAAAAATGTGTATCAATCTTTGTTGAGTAGAAATTTTAATTTGATGGATGCTTTAGCAGATACGTCTACTTTGACAAAAACTCCTTTATCTTCGGTAAGAGACATAGTACTTAAACCTGTTAATCCTAGAAAAAATCGGAGTGATTTTGGCACATTTAGAAGCATTGACGAAAATGACATGGATTTATTAAGAAGAAAGATTTACCAAAAATGTATGAGGCACAAACTGTACCCACTTTGATTTCCCTCAAAGAGCGGCTGATTAAAGACGAAACAAATATCTCTTGTAGCCTTTCAAGTCTTAGGAAAATATTGCATAAAATGGGTTTTAAATACCGAAGCATTAATAAAAGACAAACATTAATGGAACTCAACGTTTACGGGAATGGAGACTTAAATATTTAACAGCTGTTAAACAATTTAGAGGAAAAAATCATCCAATTATTTACCTTGACGAAACATGGTTCTATACCTATGACACTCCAAGAAAAGGTGGGATGATTTTTCCAAAAATTGTCAAATCAAGGCACCATCAAATAAAGGCAAAAGAATCACAATATTACATGCTGGTTCAGAGAACGGGTTTGTTCCAAATTGTCTGTTGCTTTCAGCTAAAAACATAGCAGATTCTTCTTTAGATTACCATCAAGATACCGACGCACAACTTTTTGAAGATTGGTTTAAACATAAACTCCTTAAAAATATACCTGAAAATAGCGTCATTGTAATGGACAATGCTAGTTATCATAGTCGGCAAGCAAAAATCATTCCCAATTCTAATAATACAAAAGCAGAAATTCAAAATTTTATGATTGAAAATGATTTATATTTTGAAGAAATTTACAAAAAACGAGAACTGCTAGAAGTATTAAAAGCTTTTAAAATAAATAAAGAATACGAGTGTGACAAACTTGCAGCAGAAAATGGACATACAGTGTTGCGTCTTCCTCCATACTATTGTATATTCAATCCTATTGAGCTAATATGGCACCAATTAAAATCCAATATTAGGAGAAATAACCACCACTTAAAAGTGGTGTAGGTACATTTTCAAGCCGACCCTGATCCCATTTATTCAGCTTTGAAGAGGTTGAGGCGTATACAATAGGATTTAATCAGGTAGATTATTTATGGCAGTAAGAGTCAACGGTATAATTCTGCAAATATTATATATGGTACGGCTGTACATAATTTTAAGCTTAAAAAATTTAATATTAAAATATATATTTGAAGACAAAAGTTGAATTTAATGTCGATACTTGTACTAATTCTCCACAAATTTAAAAATTCAACGATAATAGCGTTTAATTAGGACAGCTAAAGTGCAATAATCATATGTTATAATATAGTAATTCTAGTATTCTTTTTTGTTCCAGAGTTTTAGTACTGATAACCATCAGAGCCATGAATGTTAATGGTTGATCTATGCAAATGGTGCTTGTGGCAAGAAAAAACAAAGGGATTTCCAGCAAAATAAATGCCTCTAAAGAACAGAACTATAGAAAACTATTAAGAACTGAGGAATAAGATTATCCAGATTTTGTGAACCCATCATCCCCAGATATATCAAGTTCAGAAAGAGAATATAGGCAACACGGAACACCCTCCATAATTATTTGTTATTTAATTTATGCTCTTATACGACTATTAAATAGTGATCAAAAAGATTGTATTTACTGTACATGCTAAGCAAAATTGTCGCAACTAACCTGAACTAACCTGAACTAACAAAACCATGATATAGAGTCCATATATGGAAAAGAAGGATACACATGTATATTATATACAAAAAGATATATATAGCCTTGGATAATTGGATAATTTTTACTTTGAGAATATAAAAAAGAATGACATAATGACAAACACTATTTCTTCATTTTCTCAAAGATGATAAATATGCAGTTACGACTTTTTATTGAATAATGACCTGGGATCACTTCTGTCACCTTGAAAGAGCTTTTGCTCTGCAAAGGCGTGCGTTTGATGTCCAACCTCCAATATAGATACGATGTAAAGCACAAATTTATTAAACTAAACGTACTGACAACACCATCAAAATACATCTATGAATGCCTTCTCTATGCACACCAAAATAAAGACTATAACCTGACCCATAATGATATACGATGTCAGTTAGCACGGCAGAATAGTTATATCGCGTTAAGTTAAAAGATTTGGTGTTGATAAAAGTTCAGATTTTAGGATATTTGGTAAGAGATTTTGATCTTGTTTTTCAAGCCACTCATAAGCAGGGCCGTCGAGAGGGGATTTCCTATCTTTTTGAAAAACAAGGAGGTTACATGAATATTATTCAATTAAGATGTCATGCTCTATTTGATGTATATGAACCTGGGTTTTCCCTCGATGGCCCTGTTCGTAAGAATCGCTTTCTCGCCATGATGAATTAGGTTGTTTATTTACAATACATAAGTGATACGATGCATTATCTAATACAACTAAAAAAGGATAATTTAATAGTTCAAACAATGTTATCATGATAGTCGAAACTTTTTACGATATTACTCAAACCTAATTTTGATAAGGAACCAAGTCGTATTTTCAAAATACCTCGATTTTTCCAAATTCCATAAAAATTGAAAGGTTCACAATTGTTTTCAATCTACAAGGTATCTCTAAAAGGTCAGTACAAAAGGCTGTCACAAATTGTTAAGGCCAAATTATGAGGATTGATTGAGAACCATATTTTAAAATAAGTTAAATTCAAAAACAAAATTAGAGTACCAAATTCATTCAAAAATTTATGATCGACAGTTAAAAAGTAACGTTTAATCGTAAGTCGAGCATACAAAATCATTTAGGACACTTTATATTATATTAGCTTGTTAAGGCGCTTAAATGATTTAATAGTCAAAGTACCTACAACAAGGTATTTAATCCGCAATTCTTGGTTAAAAAATATTTCAAAGTAAACAACATTCTTTTCTGTATATAAATCCTTAATTTTTAAAGGGGCATTGTATATTATTGTGATAGATGGAAATATGGTTATTTAATAATATAATTAATTGTATGTGAATAACAATGATTATACAATATACATTAATTTGACGGATATTGTTGATAGTAATGATAGTGTATTTTGAAGTTTTTTTCCCCTTTTAAAACATAAATAAACGTTTACGGTTACTCGTTTGTAAGATGCGACCGCACAGGAAAGAGGGGGGGGGGAGGGGTAGGCATTTTTGTTAGGAACGTTATTAAATTTGATGTCTTGAGTGCTAAATGCTCTGACTGCTTTGGGTATATTTGGATAAAAACAAAGCTAAATAAAGAAAACTACATAATAGGTAATTTATATAGGCCTCCTAATACAAACAGTAAGATGTTTGGAATGAAATGGAAAACATCCTGATTGATTTTTATTCACAATACGACAATATTTTGTGCATGGAGGATTTTAATATAAATGTCTTGGACGCGGACCTGCCTCTTGTTTGAAACCTCTTTTCTGCCTTTGATGCCTTTAATCTTAAACAAATAATAAGTACTCCAAGACGAATTACTCATCCTTTGTAAATTTTGATACAGTAAACTCGGGTGTAGTCGATGCAGGTGTGTCTGATCATTGCCTCGTTAATTGTGGAATACAGCTGGATAGAGACAAGATTACACAGAGTTCTGTATTTCCGAGGGAGTTAAAGAGTATAGATATCGAGAAGTTTAATCAAACACTACAGCAGGTGCCTTGGGATAATATGTATGATATTGAGAATATTGACAGTAAGGTTGATTTTTTGAATAAATATATATCGGATATTATAAATATGCATGCACCCGTCAAGGAATTTACACCAAGGAAAAAAGAAACTTATGCTCCCTGGGTGACAAATAATATAAAACTTTTACAAGAACTACGCGATAAAGCCCTACAGAGAGCAAAAATAACCAAACGCGTTGGACACTGGCAATATTATAAGGAGTTACGAAAATACACATCATCCGCTACTAAAAGAGAAAAAGCAGCATATTTGGCACACAGATTCTCAAGCGGTAAATCAAGGGATAACTGGAAGGAATTGAGACGGCTAAATATTCTATCTTCTAAGAAAATATCGATACCCGATAATTTGAGCAACGTGAATGATATAAATAACTATTTTATAAAATGTTTCTGGTCCTTTTCTCTTTACCTTAACTTAATTTAATCCCACTGATGATGGAGGTTTATGCCTCCGAAACATGTATGGTTTGACAATTTTACAATTGGTACATTAAACTAGTGAAGCAGATTGTGTGTTTTACTTTACGTTAAAATATCACTCCACTGAGAGATGGACTTCTTCCATAAAAAAATATTTAAAAAACCTTGTCAAACAAGTTTCATACCTAAAGATTTTTATGAAAATAATCGTAAAGAGGGGGTTACTGACACATTTAATTTCAATCAAGTTATAGAGTACGACATTATTAATGTAATTCAAAATATAAAGTCTAAAGCGATTGGCTCTGATCAGTTGAACATCGACATTATTATTTTGTTCTGCCCACTTATTATTTCTCACATAATACACATAATTAATGAATTTAAAATTAGGTCCATTTTCCCAAAAGCATGGAAACATGCACTTGTAATTCCTTCACCAAAGGTTAATCGGCCAACTAAATACAAACACCTGAGATCAATAAGTATACTACCTACATTCTCAAAAGTTTTGGAAAAGATTATGAATATGCAAGCAATGATTCATGTAAATAGATTTAGCATTCTACCTTTAAAACAATCCGGATTTAGATCCGGGTTTTCGTGTACCACTGCTATGACAGCAGTAACTGATGATATTCTGAAAGCATTTGATAACAGAGATTCCACCATTCTCATCTTACTAGATTACACTAAGGCCTTTGATCTATTAAATCATAAAATTTTAATTTCAATTCTTGATTTCATCGGATTAAGTGACATTTCTAAACAACTTTTCGCTTCCTTTCTATCAGACAGGTATCAGCAGATAAGATTGAACAACTGCATGTCAAATAAATTAATATTAGAACATGGTATTCCACAGGGATCTATTTTGGGTCCATTAGTATACACCATATACACATGAAACTTTCAATAATTTCTTAAAAACTGCAGTTATCACCTGTATGCCGATGACCCGCAGCTATACTATTCCTTTAGTCCCACTGATAGTAATGATGCTGTAAATAACATTAATATAGATTTAAATAACATTTTAAAAGTATCAAAAGACCATGCCTTAAAATTTAATGCTAGTAAATCGGTTGCAGTTCTATTTGGTGACGAATATCTAACCAATAATATTCCTCAGCTGAAAATAAATGAGCAACCCATCCCTATAGAATATAATTGTAAAAATCTTGGCTTAGTGCTGAACAATAAATTGCGATTTAAGAAGCATGTAACGACACTGTTTAAATCAGAAGATCAAAGCACTGTTGTGTGAATCATTGGTACTGTCTAACTTTAATTATGGGGATTGTTGTGTATGGACCTTGTCTAGATAGAGTAGATAGATCAAGGGTGCAAAAGGTACAAAACAGTTGTTTGCGCTTAATATTTGGCATCTGCAGATCTAATAGAATATCACATAAGCTCAAGGATATCAATTGGCTAAATATGTTCTATCGACGAAAGTTGCACCAAGGATGTTTTTTTTGCAAAATACTAAAATTTAAAACGCCTGAATACCTTTATAACAGACTTACATTTCGAACAGACATCCATAATTTGAATTTGAGACACAAAATTATTCTTACTATACCTAAACATAAGAAAGAAATATTTAAACGATCCTTTTTACACAATATTGCAACGTTTAATGATATAATGGATGATCCAAATTTTGTAGCATCGTGCAGTGTCTTTAAAAGAAATTATAGAAAAGTATTGTTCGGTAGGCAGAGCGTTTAGTATTGAGCAAATTTGATCTGAATTGTTGATTATTCTTAACTGGGACTGATATACTTCGTGTTGTGCTTTTTTTGTATGTGTATATATACATAGTACATGTGTGTGCTTTTAAAGTTTGGGCACACTGAGCCATGCTATCAATTTTTTGATGATTTTTTTTTTGTATTTTTAAGACTGCTTTTGATTTTCTTCCTTTTTCCTTTTGGGCAATCATATTATTTATAGTTTAGTGTTAACTAGTAATAAGAAGCTACTGGCTGTTAAGGAATAATCGGCACCTTGTTACCTATCAACAGACCTTTATTTGAGTAATGGCAGATGTAGCCTTTAAGCGATATCTAGTGACAATCAAATGCATCACCTGGCCCGTCTAACAAAAATCATTCAGAAACGGAAAAGCAAACTCCTGCAAAAACCCGGCTAGCCGGTACTCTCACAGGAGTCGCCGCCAGGAGCACAGCATTAAAAGCCATTTCGGTATACGGACCGAGTACCAACAATTAGAACCTTTAGCAGCGGCGGATTCAGGGGAAGGGGCGAATGGGGTTTCGCCCCCCCCCCCTGAGCCTTAATCGCGGCTTATGTCGCAAAGCCGATATACGACATACGCTTTCTGACACCAGAAATTCCAGAGAAATAAATATAAGGAAAGGCTTATAGTCAGTCAACTTTACATACTTAATTATTAATATAATATAAAACAAGCTAATACCTAATATAAACAAATCTATTGTTATGTATTAGGTATTATTGCTTTCAAAAATTAATAAATCTCAACATTGCGTTACCGCGGTATACAGGGTGTTCATTTGAAAACTTCCCACCACGGATTTATCGAAAACCACTGGTTAAAAGAAAAAACGCCGAGACACGTCAAAAGATTTGCCAAAGGGGACAACTTTTTAACTGAAAACTACTTCACTCCCTTTTACCCTCTGCCCCCCAAGGTCATCCCCTTAAAAATTTTAAATGACAAGGGGTATCAAGTAATAGCTTGTTTGAAAGGCCTTTCAAAGTGCTTTATTTTGACGTTTGATTTTTTTAAATCGGTCAATTCGTTTTCGAGAAAATTAGAAAAATCTTTATTTATCTTAATTTGTTCAGATAGAAAAAAAACACACGAAAATATCACTTTTTATTTCAATAAGTGTTCAAAAACCAACATAAACAGCAATTCGGAAGATTAGACGTGGTGGCAACCAAATAACAACCCGACTTTTTTTCAGCCATCTATTTATAAACACAGATAACATGGGCGAACTGTATTTATTCTTATACATGTTTAGTTTTTTATAGTTGCTAAGGAAAAGAAAGAATTTAATTTGCTGTCAGTTACCTTTGTGACAATCTTGGGATAGTGAAAATTAATTTATTGATTCAGATTTTACTTCCAAAATGGTTTACACACTAGCCGAAGAAGTGGAAATGATTCTAATTTATGGTGCCCAAAATCAATGTGCTCGGCAAACTGCCGTCACATTTAACGCCAGACATCCGGAGAAGATAACTTCGCATAGGTATGTTTTGGACCTTGTTACTAAATTTACTCAAACTGGATCTGTTGCAAATAAAAACGTGATCACCGTAGAGTTTTGGATAAAGCCGCTCAAGTTGAAGTTTTGGCTCATTTTGGCATAATCCTAATAATTCATTACGCAAAATTGTTGATGCGACTGGTATTTCATTAGGCTCTGTACACACAGTTACTAAATTACATAAATTTCATCCATTCAAAATGAAAATATTGCAAGAGTTAACCGAAGATGATTTCGATAGGCGAGTTGAGTTTTGTGAACAAATGACTGCAGCGATTAATGATAATACCATTCATGTAAAGAATATCTGCTTCAGTGATGAATGCACATTTTATCGAAATGGATTTGTTAATAAGCATAACTGCAGATATTGGAGCAATGAAAATCCCCATGCTTTTGTAGAAGGGCATACTCAGTATACCCCCAAAAAATTAATGTATGGGCAGGCATTTTGGGAAACAAAGTGATTGGGCCATTGTTTGTTAATGGGAATTTAAATAGAGGCATTTATTTACATATGCTGGAAAATACCATCAATCCGCTTATCACTGAAACCATTGAAAACCAAATCGAAGACGAACTAACCCTATACTTGATGAGGCTGAAATATATTTCCAGCAAGACGGCGCTCCTCCTCACTATGTTCTTCCGGTTCGGCAATGGGTAGATGACGAGTTTCCAGATAAATGGATAGGGCGAAGAGGGCCTATAGATTGGCCTGCTAGGTCTCCTGACTTGACACCATTAGACTTTTTTCTACGGGGCCATTTGAAATCTATTGTGTTCACTCCCCAACCTGAAAGTTTGGATGAACTTCGTCAACGCATCATCGAAAGCTGCCATGACCTCCCACAACATGTTTTTGAAAATGTCCGTCAGGAATTTGAACATCGCCTATATCATTGTTTGGCCAATAACGGGCAACATTTTGAACACTTATTGAAATAAAAAGTGATATTTTCGTGTGTTTTTTTTTATCTGAACAAATTAAGATAAATAAAGATTTTTCTAATTTTCTCGAAAACGAATTGACCGATTTTAAAAATCAAACGTCAAATTAAAGCACTTTGAAAGACCTTTCAAACAAGCTATTACTTGATACCCCTTGTCATTTAAAATTTTTAAGGGGATGACCCCGCGGGGCAGAGGGTAAAAGGGGGTGAAGTAGTTTTTGGTTAAAAAGTTGGCCCATTTGGCAAATCTTTTGACGTGTCTCGGCGTTTTTTCTTTTAATAAGTGGTTTTCGATAAATCCGTGGGGGGAAGTTTTCAAATGAACACCCTGTATATGTATTGCATTGATAACTGCCGAGTACCGATGCCGCCGGAACGGATCAAAGGAGCAGGATCCGCGTATTTTTAACTCGCCGAATACTGAGAAACACTGCAAATTTCAGCCCGCCGGGAACCCCCGGCCACCCGTAGAAAAGTAAAACACGTAAACAAGCGTTACTCGCGTTAGTAAAGCTGTTGAAATTTTTATTTCTTAATTGTAGCTCTATTATTTTATTAATTTATTGGTGTCGAGTGAGTGAGTTATTGTTTGGATGTGAAGTTTCACAATTACCTCATAAGGAGTGCTAATGAAAATAAAAAAAGAAAGGTAGGGATAATTGACAGCTTTTTTAAACGAATGAAAAATTTTGAAAATAAGCATGATGGTAGTGAACCAGTTGAAACTGCAAGTACATTTTAATTGTTTTTATACAGTGTGTCTACGTAAGCTCGAATCGCATGGAAAACTCTCTTATTATTAGTTTTAAGAAAAAAGTTATTTTTCATTAAACGTTCATGTTTCTGCATAGTCTAAAAGTTAAAATGAAAGTCAATGTCAACATTTTGCAGTCGTATGTCGTATGCGAGGTTTTTCAAAAAATATGAATTTGATATATTATTATGATTGACGATAAGCTCGAGTCGCCCTCCTCCTCAGCAAAATCCTGGATCCGCTACTGACCTTTAGAAGACCTTTATTTACCCAGGGGCGGATGGGCCCGCCGGGCAACCGGGCAAATGCCCGGTGGGCCGGTCGATCTCTAAATGGTAAGACTGACATTCTTTTTCTCAAAAAGAAGTCAAAGATAGTTCTGGAAAATATAAATGGAGAAATGCATAAATTCAGTTTATAGTCGTTACCATGTTGTTTTGTGCAGTGAAAGCCTCATCACTATTTTCTTTGCTTAATTCAGTCGCCACCTTCTTTCGTGAATCGTATGATGTTTGGTTATCTAAAACTTATTTCTTGTGACAAAAAAAGGAGAAAATTAGGAGTAATTGAACAAACTAGATGGTGGTCTAAAGAAAAAGAGTTGGAGAAGATTTTTGGAGATAGCCCATTATACTTAGATGTTCTTGAATCATTGTCAAATATTTCACAAAACCTTGACCTAAATCCTGATATCCGATCTACTGCAGAAAACCTAAAACAGCAATTCCCTAAATACGAAAATATCTTTCTTTCCCAGGTGTTTTTAAAACTGTTTTCTATCACTGACCTACTTTGAAGACATCTACAGACTAGAGGTTTGGATTTATTGAAAGCAAATGCCATGACTAAAACGTCAACGGCCGAGTTAAAAAGAATTCAACGAGTCAACACCAATTTTTCTAACTTGGGCTAATAGTGAAATGAAGAAAAGAGATATTAGTTTTGACATCGAAGATGAGTTTCCAGTTACGAAAATACGAAGTCAAGAAATTCTTCGACGAAAATTGCAGTGATGAAGCTGTTAGTAATTCGAAAGACAAATGTAAAATAGAAACGTTCAATGTTATAATGGATACCGCCACTATGTCAATGGAAAACCGATATAACAGAAATATAAACTTATGTGCTGATATGTCCATTTTCAATCCTATATTAATGAAATCAAAACCAATGGTATTTCTGAAAGTAGCTTGCAGAGCATTTTAAAGCAAATTTTACAATTTAAAGAAGATGCCCAAGTGTCAAATATTAAGGAAGAATTGTGTCATTTTGTATTGAATTGGGATATTTATAAGATGACTTTAAATGAATCCTTCCAAAAAGATACTTTGGCAGATTATGATGAGATAACTGACGAAGATGACCCAGATGTTATAGATTCACAAACAACCTATAAATGTCAAGAAAAAAGTCCAAGTAGTCTCTGTAGAAGCTGTGTACATTGTTGCTATCTAACAATAATGAAATACAATATGTACCAGAATGCCTATCCAAACTATCCATGCTTATCTGTAGTCTACCAATATATTTTAACTTTGCCTGGCTCCCAAGTGTCATGCGAGAGAAGTTTCTCTATTTTAAAATACATCAAGAACCGACTACGCAATTCTTTAAGCGATGAACATTTGGAATCATTTATGATAATGAATATTGAAAAATAAATCTTATGGACAATCGACAATGAGGAGGTCATTAATGAGCTAGCAGGATCATCTAGTTTCTTAGGTAGATTGTTAATCTTATAATTTAAAATATCCTTTATTTTTAATTGTCTATTTTAATAAAATGTTGACTGCTATTACACAAATACTATTTTATCTCAGTTGTTAAATTTAGATTTAGATTTTGTTGTAAAAAAATTATAATAGAAGGAGTTAATTCTATTAGAAATATTTTTAGTTTTGTTTACTATTTTATTAGGTTAGTAATAAATGGTATTATTTTTTGTTGTAATTTGTGGGCCGGTTTTAGCAAGTGATTGCCCGGAGCGGTCTTAGGTAGCCCATCCGCCCCTGTATTTACCATATTGTTGCCGCATTCTTTTGTTAATTGTAACACTGTTATGGTAAATAAAAATTGTTTATTATTATTATTATTATTATTATTATTATATTTTCCTACGATGGAATATATAGGATGTTTATTAAATATACAGCAAAAATTGACAAAGTTATTTCCTGGACTATTCTAAGAAAGCTAACCTGAACTAACAAAATGTTGACATCTCGTTTTTCTAATGTTTTCCTCAGAAGACTAAGTACCTATTTAACACCGTTTAAGATAAGCTATCTAAATAAATTTACTTATAAGTCCTACTAAAAGTCTAAAATTACTTATACACTTCAAAAATCACTTATTGGAGATTTCTTAAAATTTGTATAATCATTCAAACCAAAGCATATGCGAGCAAGCAGATCAATCGATTTTAAAATACCCTTAAAAGGAATGATGACGGGGTTATTCCTGATTATAGTGGTGAGTTGTAGAAATACTGCGCACCTAGTAGTAAGCGCCATCATGTCATATTAAAGTGGATTAATAGCCTCCCTATCTTTACTATCGAGAGGGTCAGAAAGTAACAGCGAAATTAAATTACAGTAAAATCTCTTAATAGCGACCACCTCCGAGGAATGAAATGTTGATTGGTTAACAGGGGTGGTCGGTTAATTAAGAAAACTTAAAATAACTGGTCTGCATTTTACAGTGTTTGTTTATTAATAAGTATCTACATATGTATATGTGAATAATTTGAAATATTTTTGTTTAAATTTATCAGAACCAAAATTAAATTAGATGAAGCCAATTTTCCAAAATGTTGTACTGCATGTGCATACTAACATATATATTATACAATGTACTGTATGCTTGCTTTGAAATTCTTATTTTTTAAAATAATCAGAAATTAATGATTGCTTCATATTTTTTATTTTATTCTTATAAAATTCAGATTCACATTTTAATAGCAATTAAGAAATACTTGTAGACTTGTTAAAATTGTTAACATTATTAAAAAAGTTCTAAGTCTGTCAAACTTGCGCAGGCTTCAGACAGGCTTGATATTTTCTATATTGGAGCAAGTTCAGGTTCGTCTTCCTCTGTCTCAGAGTTGGGAGTAGTTTCATCCGTTTCTAGGACCTCTTCAATACACTCGATGATAGTCAATTCTGCACTTTCTGCTGGCAAATCGTCATCAATAGAGGCAAATTGTTTTAAGTTCACAAATGTGTCCTTAATGTTAGGAACAGTCAGTGGCGTATATAAGGGGGGTTTAGGGGGTCCGGACCCCCCCCCCCTGCCCCCATTGATGCCCCGCGCTAAATTTAAGTGAACTTTTAAAATAATAATAAACTTGTATGCAATGGCAACCTTTCTTCTATTCAAGAGAATCCATCCGAGTGAATACGAGATTTGGCACAATCACTGGAAATCTGTAGCGCAAAAACCTGCCACTGCAATAGAAGTTATCGATCAGTGCGATGAACAGTTTCTCCCTTTGACAAAGAAGCTCCTTATCATTTTAGCTACACTTCCAGTGTCCACTGCGACCCTTGAAAGATGTTTCTCTACTCTGAGGAGGTTAAAAACTTACCTTAGAAATAAAACAGAAGATGAACGGCCTTGCTCTAATGAGCACTCATCGTGATCTGGCAGTGCAAATAGATTCCGAAGAAATTATAGATAAGTTAGCAATAAGACGTAAAAGATTTAATTTAATATTAAATGTAAATTTATGTTCCCATTTTGATTATATTAGCTTTTAATTTAAAGTCAAACTGAATGCCAAACCTAATTATAATCTTTGATTCAAATATAAAACAAATAATACTGTAGATTCAGCTTTTGATTAAACCATCACCATGTCAATTCAGCTCCGACTCCAATAACTGCTCAAAAGTAGAAATTCTCTGAAAGATAGGTAAAAATATTAAACCCCCCTCCTAAACGCACCCGGTTGTTTTTGTAATTTTCTTGAGGATTTTGTGTTGTGTTTTCTACTTTTCCCACTTCAAAACTAAGCACCTTGATTCAAAAAGGGACGTGGCACCCAAAAAATTTTTTCCTGCGGCGCAATTTTTTTTTGCGCCTTCGGCGCTATTTTCTTTTATCAGCGCCTGACAGTTTCGGACCCCCCCCCCCCTTGCGGAAGCTATAGAACCATTAATAACATGGCAAAATCACAACAGATTGGAAAAATAATATTAGGATTACATAAACAATACAGTGGGCACTACTTGAAGCATGGCCACGTTATTTTTTGCTTAAGTATGAAATACTTATTGACACGAAAATTTTAAATTCTAATTTACCCCTAAACCGCAAAGTGTATAGACTTGGATGAAGAGTAGCTTTCTTGTTTAGTATTTTATAACCTTCAACTGAAACTTTTCGCCTTTGCATTTTTATAGTCGTCTGCAAGGAAACATAAAACCAAAAAGGAATTCGGAATAATTTAAAGCTTCTTATTGGTCAACTAACAAAATGTTGACATTTCGTTTTTCTAATTATTTTTCCCACAAAATTAAGTACCTACTTTACACCGTTTTAGATTAATTATCTAAATAAATTTAACTCGAAAACCTATAAGTACTAAAAAGTCTAAAATTACTTATACACTCCAAAAATCACTTATTGGAGATTTCTTAAAATTTGTACAATTATTCAAACCAAATCATATGCGTGCAAGCAGATTAATCGATTTTAAAATACCCTTAAAAGGCATGATGACGGGGTTACTCCTGATTCTAGTGTAGAGTTGTAGAAATACTGCGCACCTAGTATTGAGTGCCTTTATGTCATTTTAAAATGGATTCAATTCAATTCAATTGTTTATTTGAGTTATACAAAAATGATTAATTTTACTTACGTCAATAGTACAATTAAAAATAGAATATTACAGCTCAAAACTTATATATGTTACAGATTAAAAATTAAAATGTTCAATAATAAAATGGAAGAAAAAAAACCTAAAATCTATCCACTTCCATGAATTCATCTATACTGTAGTAAGCCCTTGCAGTTAGTTGTTCTTTTAAGTAAGAGGTGAAGCGTTTTTCAGGCAGGCTCGTAGTTTCATTTGGTAACTTATTATAGAACAAGGGACTACAGTAATTAACGAAAATTCTAGTTCGTTGTATTCTATGAAAACATATTCTGATATTATTAGCCATCCCAGTGGGATAATAATTATGATATGAAGAATAGTGTAGCGATGCGTGTGACCCCATGCCATGATGACGTAGATAGCGGTTGACTGGAACACACCGTGAAAGGTTGCGTCGGTACTGCTAACGGAAGTATCCGGTCCAGATGTTTTAGGAGATAAATACTTCTGTTATTGTCTTCATTCGTTACCATGGAACAAGATTTTGTTGACATTTCTGTAATTTTATGGAAGTAGTCCATCTCACAGTGGAGTAATATTTTATTTATGGACTAAAACACAAAGTCTGCTTCACTAATTTAATAAAATAAATTTATATTATATGCCCATACATGTTTCGAAGGTATAAACCTTCATCCTCAGTGGGTTAATATTAAGATGTAAGTATATTATGAAGAGACCAATGACATTGTTAAATTATTAAACTGAAAGGGGAAGGAAAAATACAATTAGACAATGTGAAAGCAACACAGGCATCATCAATAAAAGTTTAATATAGGAAGAAAAGATATTTTTATGTAATTTCGAGATTAATATTAAACCGCGATTGCAGTGAAATAAAAGCTAGAGACTTACCTTATGTTGCAGAAATTTTTTTTAATTTTTATAAGAATACATATATGTAACTTGAATCAATTTAATAATACATTATAACTAATAGTAATAAAAGGTTTTGTTGATAGATATGAGTTTTAAATTTATTTTATTTTAAACTTATTATAAAACCCAACTTTAACTGGGAAATTAAAATCAAAAGCGAAATAGGGTACGACCATCATGGTGAAGTCGTACCAAATGGTAGGTAAAAATTATTCTATTTTATTTTTTATATTTTATTCAAAAAAACGGTCAAATCCGTCGCAATGCGACAATGTCAAAGGTTAACTCTATTCAGACAAATGGAGTAACAATTAAATAAAGAGGGAAGATAGACACTATATGTTAGAAAGGGTGTGAACTAATATAAAATCTAAAAACCTAAAAAATAGACCTCTGTTAAAGCATTATAATAAAATTATAATGGATGAGCAAGGCGAAGTTTGGACGCCAGTCACGAGAGCGAGTAAAGTGTTTATTTTGTAGTAAAAGAAAACTGTTTATAAAGGTAAATCATGTCAGGGAACTAAGATGTATGAAATACGAGGTACCAATAACGGATAAAGGATGGTGCGGTACGACAGGGTAGTTATGAAAACCGTAATGACATAGGATAAAAATGATAGTTTAAATAATAAGGTTATGTTATGTGTTAAAAATTCAAGAATTTAAGGGCATTGAAAAAAGATAAGCAAGTAAAGTTAATCTGATCATTAATGCAGTGTAAAGAGGGATTGTTGAGAGCCTTCTGGATTTCAAGGATCTCCAAAAGATTCATTGTAGTCCCCTTTTCACAAACATGGAGCACCTTAGCACTTTGTGTTTTATTCCATAAATAAATTTCTGTAATTCTTACAATTGTAGATTATAGAATAAATCTGTGGTTACAATTTAAAATGTCAATAAATTTTCCCGCCGAATATCTCTCAAGCATTGATAAATAACTCAAAATTTTATTACAAGTAACCAAAAGGAACATGCTTTCGGAATCTGTAATACAGTTATCTCGTAGTAACGTGTTTGGAATACCATGGATGAAAACTACATTATATCCATTGCATAACACAGAGTTAAAAAAATATATGCAACAAAGAACATAAAAATTATAAATTTAAACTAACGGAGAGACATATGTCCACCTTCTACTTCCAAAGATGTTCTCATTATTTTTTTCACAGAGTCGAAAACACTGGTGAACACTTGGAGGAAGTGGTAAATCTCCTGACATTTATTTGTAATTCTAGCCCCTGTGGGTCTTCTAAATTTTGCCAAAAATAAGCAGCAATACCAAAATATAATTGTTCTAATTTGGTTTCATAAAAAAGCTGTTTCGATATCGTTTTCAGTATCGTAATGAACTTTTTATGAAACAGTTTTCTTTATTTTTCTAAGGTTGGTAATGATGTTCACAAATGTTTTATTTTGCTGTCGTGTATGTTTGGCTGCATTAATTCTATGAAATGGAGATGAGTTAAAAAAAATATCAAATAATCTTACAAATTTACTATATTATAAAACAGAACTATAAAATTTACCGCAATTTCCCTTAACTATGGGGGAGTTAAACTAAACACATCTTGCTCCATATTTTAAAATTATGCAGGTACGTTAGAAAAATTAGACAACTTCGTGACAAAATGGCTGAGACGGAAATAAAATTATTTGTTCATTTCAAGGCTACTATACAGGGTGTTAATTAAGTACGTAGACAAACTTTAAGGGATAATTCCTTGTATAATTTTAAGATAAAAAGTTCATATAAACGTATATCCTAAAATGTTTGGTTTTCGATATACAGGGTGCTAAAGTTTTAATTTTTTTTTTGGTTTTCTTAATATTCCTTTGGAATTTTTAAGAATAATTAATTCAAATTTTGCACAAATAATAGATTTACCAGTATCTACGAACTAACATTATTAATATTTAAATTAATCTACAGGGTCCCCGTTTTTTTGTGGTCATGACCCCCTTTACGCCCGTCCAATTTACTTAATACGACGTCACTGACTAATTTTAAGGACAAAATCTAATTTGTCATTTTATTCTCTAACATTTACCTATCTTGAAGTTTTTTACTATCTCTTACGGCTTAGAAGATATTTTGAGAAACATAAAATAATGCATTGGTAATATTGGATTATTTAATAAGTATTGTTTCGTCCATGAGACGACGTTATTTGATACATTTTAAAACCAAAATTTTGGTAAACTGACTTATAATGCACTTAATAAAAAATAATTATAATTTTACCTAAAATCCACAAATATTCTAAGATATAGGATGGTCCATTAAAAAAAAGTAACTTTATTTCTCTACGGCTTTCTGACTCATCCTGTATACTTAATTTTTTTAAATTCTAATAGACTGTAAAAAACCCTAAAACTTTTATCTGAAATATTTTTTGCTAGCTGTTGTGCTTTAAGAAATAATAGACCGTTTCCAAACATACCAACGACCCTGTATATATAGTAAAAAAATTATTAATCAAAAAATAGACAAGAAAAGAAGAAAATCTAATACCAAAAAAAAAAAATTAATAAAAAAATAAAAATAAGAAAACAAAAGAGAGAAAAAAAACGCAAATTTTGAAAATTTAAGTTTTAAAAGCCTTTAGAAGTTTCATAATGAACAATTTTATCATACCGCAGTAAAAAAATTGACTTCTGACAGTGTCTAATAGACTCATGGATGACCCCCCCACCCTCAGCCAATTTCTTGTCGAGTGTTTAGCGATCAGATGATAAGGATTTAATAGAATACTGACTGAACTAATATAAAAGCACTCATTTTAAGTATTTTCTTTAAACAAGTAGTAACAAATACGTATCTGTTTTCAGTAACACATAGCCACAGATTATTTATTGGTGTAGATATAATGACGCGACTAATTTTTCTTCTTTTGCTGGCGACTCAAGGTTGGTGTAAATCTATAAACACTGACATCATCAAAGTCAAAGCTGAAAATCTTGATTGGTGGCAGAAAGCAGTATTTTACCAGATTTATCCTAGATCTTTTAAAGATAGTGACAATGATGGAGTTGGCGATATCCAAGGTAAGAAAACTAAGATTTTGTTGATTTAAGTCCAGCACAATATTATTAGGATTGTTGACTAAATCATATTATGGCATGTTTCCAAAAGTTATTAATAAAATTGGGTCTCTACTAGGTCTCTAGCTAATCGACATCCTCGTATCTTGAAATATCATCGACAGGCTCATTTTTAAAATGAAGACTTTAAAACAAAAAATGAAATGGTATAATTTGTTTTAAAAGTGTTTTTATCTAACAAGTAGGATAACGTATATTATTACCGCACGCATATGCTTTAATAATATAGTTTCTTACGTGTTACGTACAAAATTGTGTATACAACTATAACTATTATTATTATTATAATGATTAACTGAGTAAAAATAATTAGTTCAGAAATTGAATACAGAATACAGGTAATAAGAATTTGTATTACTTTAACAACAGGCATAGGTACAATCGTCACCAAATTACTTCTCTAAGTCATTGTGACTGTTGCGTCTGAAAATTGCACCCTTTAAAATGAGTTCAAGCGATGATCTGCCCTCTGATATTGACGTTTCTAACATACTAGTGCGGTAATAAAGGTTATTATGACTTTTAAAAGAGGGCCAAGTCATAGTCATTATATAAGAGTTGCATAAAAAATGTTTACCTATACTGGTTCTGGCCACGGTAATATTAGAAATGATAGTTATTTAATATGGAATGTCTTATCCTCTTGGTATTATCTTATCAAGTATCAGGCTTTTGTGCATATTTTAAGGTATTTACAGTACTTGACTATATTATTATCATATTATGACGTTGGTGCTCGCAAGTAGCATCTTTTCAAGTGCTCCTATTAATTTTGAAATTATTTCTTAGAAACACTTGTCTTATACACTGTGCTTAAAAAGTCACGGATCGATATTTCAAAAACGAATAAAAAATGTTTCAAATAAAGTTTATTATGTCTTTTTTATTCGATATTCAAAATATTGTACTATATGTAATAATGACCCATTTAATTTTGATAGGAAAAATACAAAATGTATAAATCTTCACTTATATTATTTATTCCACACTATAACAATTGTTTCGACACACAGTGTCTTCGTCAGATAGTAGAAACTGAATAACAAATTATCCTTTTACAATATAGAGCACACTACCAAGTTTAGGTACCCTAGGTCAATTGTTTCGAGACACAGTGTCTTCGTCAGATAGTAGAAACTGAATAACAAATTATCCTTTTACAATATAGAGCACACTCCCAAGTTTAGGTACCCTAGGTTTAGGGTGTGTGCTCTATATTGTAATAGGATAACTTGTTATTCAGTTTCTACTATCTGACGAAGACACTGTGTGTCGAAACAATTGTTATAGTGTGGAATAAATAATATAAGTGAAGATTTATACATTTTGTATTTTTCCTAGTTTCTATAATGGATCTTCATCAAGTAACGGCTACATCCATTGAATACCCATTTAATTATTTTAATGCGAATTATTAGTTATGTTGTTATTCGATTAGTTACTGTGTTTAAATATCTTACGTTAATATATTTGATTATTAAATAAATTTTGAAAATCAATGCATAAACGTATTATTCAAAAAATTTGTTTTATTTAAAAACGGCAGAGTATTTAAAAAATCAGTTTTCAGCTCTGGGAAATGACACCTATCAACATTTTGGCCCAACGAGTGTGATGGCAAGTCCGTTCCTGACTTCCCTGACGATGTAAAACCTTTACCGTAGTATGGTTTTGTGAGCCTTTATGGCATAGGTTCATAAAATATTAAAAAAAGTCGCTGGTTATCCCATTGAGGCTCTGTATCTCCCTTAAGGGGCACCTCAGGATTTTTTGTTCTATTACAAATTCGGGTTATTTTAACCTCCCCTATACGCTCCCGAGAGTACGACATATTTTATATGGTCCGTTTATCTATCACAAACTCATTATAAATGTTAATCCCTTACCGTCATAATAACCTATTTTGTGAAGTGTAAAATTCGGCCACCTGATCTGGGGACTCCAGGTACGGATCTATTTAAAGACTGTTATATTATTATATTTTCTCAGTAATCCTCTTAAAATAATTTGGGTAAAATAAAATAGGTTTATTTTAGTTATTTAAATATGCTGATTTTTGGTTATAAAATTCAGTTAGATGTTTATATTGGTTTAGACAAGAAGTTATTTTTTGCCAATTAAACGTGATATCTAAGAGTGTTTCGCCCGTGGAAGAAACCCGTACGCCAAGTAGATCTACGGGTCGTGACAGAAATCAATTAACGCGTGATATTTTATCAGTTGACACAAAAAAGTAATCTCCGACGTTTACACCACCCTTCTTAAACGTGGTTTTTCAAAATTTGGTGCAGTGTAGGAAGCGGCAGCTTTGACACGCAGTGTGTTTTGTTGTAAATGAACCTATAGGGGAAAAAAGAAAGAGGAAAGAGTCTTTTACTTTTAAGAAACTGGACGCGACGGATGTCGATATAATTCGTGGAAAAATATATGCCATGTACAGAGAACAAATTACTCCCACTTTAAAACCCCTATTGCAAAGATTAAAAAGAAGATACAGGAATAAAATGTTGTCGTGAGACTCTAAGAAAATGTATTTTAAGAAACGGTTTTAAAATGAAAAAAATTAACAAACGACAAGTAATTATGGAATCGGTCCGATTAAAAAGATGGAAGATTGAATACCTAATTGCAGTCCATGGATATAGACGTCCCGGAAGGGATATTATTTATTTGGACGAGAGGTGATATGACACACACGAAGTTCCAGATAAAGGTTGGGTAGATTTATCGGGTCACTGCAGAACCAAAGTTGCATCAAATAAAGGTAAGCATATAATAATAATTATTCATGCTGGGACAAAAAACGGATTTGTACCAACGCCTTATCAGCCAAAAATATAAAGGACTCCCTTGTTGATTATCACGATGATACTGCGGCAGAACTATTTTAAGACTGGTTTAAAAACAAATGTATACCAAATATACCACCAAATAGTGTGCTAGTGATGGATTATGCGAGCTACCACAGTTGTAGGTTAAATTAAGTTCCGTGTTCCAATGACACAAAAGTTGCCATCCAGGACTATATGATAGAAAATAACATGTATTTTGAGGAAAATTACACAAAAAAGCAATTGCTTCAAATTTTAAAATCATTTTCAATAAAAAAGCAATATTATTGTGACACTTTGGCGGCAGAACTGGGTCATACCGTGTTAAGACTTCCTCCTTATCATTGCATGTTCAACCCAATTGAACATATATGGCACCAGCTGAAAGCATCGGTAAGGAGGAATAATGTTTCGCCAACCGTAAATTCTACTGTGACAGCTTTAGAAAGTCAGAGATGCAAAGTATTGCAATCAAAAGATAGAAAAATCATACATAATATATAGATATATATATAGATCTGTTGCCCAGAGAAAGAATTAGTCTACCGAACAGATGGGCCAACCCCCCGCCAGGGGTGCACAACCCTCCTAGTACGTAAAGCAATAGCCCACGACATACTCACACCTCCCCGGACCAATAACTTCACATTGTCTAGCATCCTAGTCCACACTAGGCACAATGGCACAATAACTATTCACTCCTGCTACAAAGCCCCCTACTTCCAATCACCCAACTCGATATTTCAATCATCATCCTGCCCGGCAATAGCATGGTGTCGATTGGGGATCTAAATGCTAAACACCGCGCCTGGGGTTCCAGGAGTAGTCTGGTAGATGGCAATACTCTGCTAGCCGCGACTGAGGCTCTTGGAGCGCTGATAGCGATCCCCTAAATCCCAACGTTCTACCCTGGCAATCCCCAACATAGCCCAAGCACAATTGACTTAGCCCTACTCCAAAACATCAACATGCCCTATATCATTGCCTCCTTGCAGGAAGGCACCACCAATCACAACCCCATTATTCTAAGCCTAGGCAACAACCCCCCCCGACATCCCTCCACGCAACAAACTATACTGGTCCCAATTTACCAGACAAATCCAACACCACCTCTCCCCCATTACACCCATCACCTCCAAGAATAAACTGGATGTGGCGGTCTCCAGACTGGAGAACATGCTCACCCAGGCCATTCAAGCCAGCACCTCTAAAGTCCTCCCCTCACCGACCCACCCCCCAATACATTATCCTACCTGGACGTCTATTCTCGAAAGCAAGAGAAGGGAGTGGTCCCTGGGAGCTCTCGGGGAGTGTCCCTCATTTGATCTCCCCGGCAGCAAAACGCCGTATTTTTGAAACACTGAACGCGCCGGGGAATATCAGGGAGGGAGCAAAATTGGGGAACAGCGTTGCCAGGTTGGTTAGCCAGTGGCATTGCTGCAAATTTTGACATTCCACATAATCTCACTCTTTTGTTTTTTTTTTTTTATTTTAATTTGTATTTGGGAACGGATTTAGGGATTCATTAAAATGGAATTTAAATCAAGGCAATTGAGTTCTAAACAAAAAGAGGTTTTAGTGGATTTTGTGTACGCGCGGCCTGACTAATTGAAGACTGGCTAATGGCCACAAAACTGTTCGAGCCAGTAATTTCCTGATAGCTGCCTAAAGCATAAAACCTGAGGGCAGCAAGTACCTAAAAATTATTGCAAATTTTCAGTATAAGATCACAAATAGAAGTCTACATAAGCATGCCTCGACTAGCTACAACTTTTTTACTTATCTCGGTTTGTATGGATAGGGCAGAGGTTCTTGCATGTGGGTTGGACTAACAAGGGGGTAACCATGTCAATTATATCATGACAGAGGTCCTTATCCACCCTGAATAACCGAACAAATATTCTGTCAGATAGGTATTTAAAATGCATTTGTTTTGGGAAAAACATCCCTCCCAATAGCCAGTTCCGCCACCGCTGCTTCAACATCCTCGTTAGAAATCTCATTCCACAGCATTAAATTAAAATTTTCTATATCTATTTTACATATTTAACAATTAGCTCACTTTTCATAAAAAAATAATATAACAAATAGGTACAACCAAACACAACACAATTTTAGGTTAGGTTTCCTGCTTCTCTCGGTCACGAGTAGGAGAACTTCAAGTTCTCTTGGGAGTGACTCCCTCCCTTAATATTTTTTCAAGAATACAGTGTTTTACATCCTGATAACATCAAACAACTCTACCGTGACAAACGCAGAGCCCGCAGGTTATCTCAATACACACCTCACCCCCAAGACATTCACGCATACAACGTCGTATGTAGACAAATCAAAACCGCCCTTTTCAACTACAGACAAGACCAATGACCTGATAGACTTCGCGAACTTAACCCCCAAGACAAAAGCATTTGGAGAATGCAAAAACCCTCCACCTCACGACAACCCGCAAATTTCCCCTCATTCACTCTACCCAAAGCCTCAAGTATGAAGAAGCAGATAGGGCGGAAGCCTTAGCTGACACATACGAAACGCACAGCAGATTAAACGATAACCATGATATTGACCCTAATCATGAAGAACTGGTGGAGCTCACCGCCAGACTAGTCTGACGCTCCGACGAAATTGAGGAAATCCTCAGACCAGCTTCCTCCCGCGAAGTCGCAGAAATCATACTTTTGCGCAAATCCAAAAAAGCCCCATGCCCCGACAAGATCTCCAACAAGATTTTCAAATTCCTCCCCTGCAGAGGCATGGCCACTCTGGCCAACATCGCCAACGCCACTCTCAAGCTAGCCTACTTCCCCAAAAAGTGGAAGGGGCCACTGTTATCATGATCCTCAAGTCCGGAAAGGATCTGTCCTTTCCCCAAAATTATCGACCCATATCACTCCTCAACTCAATGGCCAAAATCAATGAAGTCATAATCCTCAACCGCCTCAAAGAAAAGGCCACCGAACTGGAAGTCCTTTCTAACGAACAGTTCGGCTTTCGGGAAAATCTCAATTGTGAACTCCAGGCCCTCCGAATCACTGAGGTCATAACTCAGAGCTTCTACTGGACATCGAAAAGGCGCGTGTGTGTGATATGGTGTGTGTGTGTGCGTGTGCGTGTGTGTGTGTGTGTGTGTGAAAGAATTGTTTAATTTAAATGTAATAATTATTTTTTTGACAGGGTACTTTTTTGTAGGTATATGTATATTTTGTTTTAATTAATAACCGTCCTATATGTTATAAATTTAATTGTATTTTATCTTATATACTGTTATATTATTTTATTATTATTATAACTTATTATTAAATTACGTTCAAAATATGTTTTGCGTTTTCTTTCTAACATAAAAAAAATATTTTTTTCCACGGCTTTATATATATTATTATCTTAAAGCAGCGCAACCTTTTATTCAATCAGCAACGAGTGCGTCCCTGCTTTCATTCGATCACCCGCTGGGTCTTATCGGCATTAGGGATTAGCGTTTATAATAAGTTTGTAAGACAGATCGACGGACTTTATTTAAGGGATAGCCTGTGTAATTGCGTATCATAATTATAACATGCAGCTAAGAGCACAGTTAAAACCGATATTATGGTAAGCCGATACACAGGAGCTCAGTGGTTTCATGTCGGACAAATTTGGTTTATGTAGTCTGTTTCCAAGGGTACAATAATACATTCACCAGTATTTCTAAATACACTGTATTTACAAAATCAAAATATTTTAAATATTCAATTTTTTGTAGGAATAATTCAAAAATTAGATCATGTCGTCAACCTTGGTGTCGACGCATTATGGCTATCCCCAATTTATAAATCTCCTATGGTGGACGGTGGTTATGATATTTCTGATTACCGCGATATCGCTCCAGAATATGGTACAATGGATGATTTTATGCAATTGTTAGATGAAGCTCACACGGCGAATTTAAAAGTAATTCTCGATTTTGTACCCAATCATAGTAGTGATCAACATGTATGGTTTAACAAATCAATTAACAGAGAGGCGGGCTATGAGGATTATTTCCTTTGGGCCGACGCAAAATATGATGAAAATGGAGGTCGAGTTCCACCAAATAACTGGGTAAGTTTTAGGGTAGAAGAATCAAATACACCTCTAATATTTTTATTAAAAAACATATTTATTTTTTGGTCAAATAAAATGAAGGGGTGAAGCGGTGTCAAAAATTAGTTTTTAGAGAGCAACATAACTAATAGGAGTTAAGATAATAATTTAATGTTTTGGTATTATTAATTATTATTACTATTATGCCTACTAAACAAATATCGTTAAGACACACTTTCTCGTCTTCGACTCGGGATAATTTTCAAAATATTCATGAGCTAGAAAAAATTTCCGGAAATAATTTGACCTCTAGTAGTATTACTAGTGAAAATTATTTTTGTATTATATTATCTGCACCTTCATTAACTTACGCTACGTACTAAATGTCACTGAAATATCTAAAGTAGTTTCGAAAATATTAATTAATTTCCATTTTTTCTTAATTTCGTGACAGAATATTTTTGGGCCATAGCCTATAAAGCTAACTATCAAACTAATTTTTTATGTAGATTAACACCCTTAAATATTCGCATATCATTAACCCTCCGTCGGTCGCCACCCTGAAACTAACGAGTTCGGTCGCAATGTGCCTGACAGTTCGAAAATACCCTGTACGTCAAGTTGAAAATATAATGGTCAACTCTGAGATTTTGCGTTCCAATAGTCGCCATATTGGATCCGCCATTTTGAATTTTGGAAACTTGACATCAGATTTCGAAAGATCTTATATTGATAAAGGCATACTAAGAAGGGTAAGCTCTTGTACGGTCTGTAATAGAAAAAATTAATAACAGCGTAAGCTGTGTAAGGCCGGTTGCGATCGACGGAGGGTTAAGGAACATCCTGTATACTAAACTTTCGTCAGTACATAGAAGGTGACCCATTTATGTGACAAATATTTTACAAAAGTTGTAGTGTATAAGCAAATATACCGGGTGTTGCATCGTCGAGCGGGACATAGGAAATCCAATGTAATTTTAAATGGGGTCAATTATTGGCTTCCCTAATTATTTTAGAGAAAAATTCTATTTAGGTTTATTAAAGAGCACTAAAACCCACATTCAAAAGAATAACTTTAGATATTTTTGATGAGCCCGTTTACGGGTTATCGCCGATTTCTTTTTAACTATTTCTCCTTTTTATGGCCCCGTATATGCGGGCACCAGTCAAGGTAAAAGATGACTGTCAAATAATGTTGTCATTTTGAAATGTGTCCTTTATTGTTATAAAAACTCGTACATCGAAAATATTAGCCATGAATTACACTTCTGAAGAAAAAATATTGATGATTAAATGGTATTATCAAGGAAATAGTTATCAAAATGTGTCAGACATGTTTGCTGCTCTGTATCCGAATAGACCGATACCTGCAAAATCTACAGTCGAAAGGACTATCAAGAAATTTGAGACAAAATGCACTGTAATAAATAACTGCAGATGTGAAGAAAGGCAGGAACAAAAAAGAGATGCAAGAAATGATAGGGACTTGCAAGTTTTATTGTGCGTGGAAGAAAATGATGGGAAGATCAGCACAAGGAAACTTGAGGATGACATAGGATTAGATCACACCACAGCGTTACGAGCTTTGAAACGACATAAATATTATTCATACAAATATGAAAAGCACCAAGAGCTAAGAGATAGGGACGAAATACGACGACAGGAGTTTTGTTTTGGTATGATGGAAAGAGCAAACATGGATAGGGAATTTTTAAAAAACATTTGTTTCACTGACGAATGCACATTTACCTTAAACAATGAACCCAATGTTCAAAATTATCGATATTGGAGCAAAGAAAACCAACACAGGTTTGTGGAAACAAGGACGCAATATCCACAAAAAGTTAATGTATGGGCTGGGATTTTCGGAGAAAATATTATCGGGCCATTATTTCTTACAAGAAATTTAAATGCAGAATATTTTTTGGAACTACTTGAAGATCATATTTTACCTACTTTACATGATTCCGCCAGGGAAAATCAGGAAGTTTGGTACCAAATGGATGGCTGCCCGGCACATAGTACCCTGGCTGTCCGGGAATATTTAAACCGTGCTTTTAATGGAAATGTTATTGGCTTAAATCATACAGTAAATTGGCCAGCCAGGTCTCCTGATTTATCGCCAAATGATTTCTTTCTCTGGGGCCATTTAAAAAACAGGATATACAAAGATAAAAAATACCCAAATCTAGACGAGTTAAAAAATGCTATTTCTGCCGAATGCAATAGAATTTCAGTTTACCAACTAGCGAATGTAAGAAGAGAATTTTATGATCGCCTCGGTTATTGTCTAGCAGTCAATGGAGGAATATTTAAACATCTTCTTAAATCCTAAAGTTCTAACAATTTAATAGTACCTACCTATTAATGAGTAAAATATTGAAACATGTAAAATGTTATAATTAACCTTGTAATTGGATACTTTATTTTAGTTTTATTCAGATTAATTTGTACTCATAAATACACCTTTAATATTTTCGATGTACGAGTTTTTATAACAATAAAGCACACATTTCAAAATGACAACTTTATTTGACAGTCATCTTTTACCTTGACTGGTGCCCGCAAATACGGGGCCATAAAAAGGAGAAATAGTTAAAAAGAAATCGCCACGCTCGGCTATGAACTATCAGCCGCGGCAGTCGATCTACTACTTTGCTGCCTAGTAATAACTATTTCCAGATAAGCGTTTTTAAAAATTCCGGATGGACATGGAATGAACAGAGACAGCAATACTACTTTCATCAGTTTACACTACAACAACCTGATTTAAACTATCGCAGCGAGAAACTTCGACAGGAAATGAAGGTAAGTATATAAACTTAGCCTAAATTATCTGACGTATTTTTGGTCCACTAAGCATCACACGAGAAACCTGAATCGTTTTAAGAAACTTGAAAGAAATTATTTCTTTTTATCGTGCCACAGCAAGCGTTTTGATCATTGCAGGCAATTTTTACTAATCAAATAGGTTAGTTATCCAATTACAGTTACTCAATAGAAATTTAATAAAAATTGTCGTATGAACCTAAGTTCCTTAACTTATCAGTGAAGGAGGAAAAGTTTCAGATATTTATCAAATATCAAGTTTTCAGAAACCATAAAAGTGCTTTATCAATTTTTAGGATATACTGAAATACTGGCTTGACCTCGGTGTAGACGGCTTCAGAGTTGATGCAGTGCCACATATTTATGAAAACATCGACCTTTTAGATGAACCTGTTGATCCTGATTCGGGTGTGACTGACCCTAATGATTACAGTTATTTAAAGCATATTTATACGAAAGACCAGGCGGAAACCTTTGAACTAGTTTATGACTGGAGGGCATTTATAGACAATTACACAAAGACTGAAGGAGGTGATACAAGGTAATTTCTTACGTAATTCATACTAGATTCAAGGGTGTGTATTTTTGACTCAACAAATTAAATAGTGAATATTAATATTATTTAATTGATATGTGGGCTACATGCTTGGTGAAATGGATAATCCATAGTAGAGAAAATTAAAGTCGTACTTGTTATATTTCACAATTTAATTCAGTTTCCTGACACGTGTTTCAACCCTTGCGGACCATTATCAAAGGCATATAAGACAATACTAAATTCTATATGTCATTAAAATAAAAATTGACAGATGATTGGTTATTTTGGTCCTTAATTTACAGGTATTGGCCAAATGAACAACTGAATTTCAGGTGTGATTATAGGGGTATTTACATCTAAGTAATAAAATTAAGAACATGATATTGTGTATATAATTATTATGGGTTTTCTCGTTCATAATTATTGACAGTGTTTATTGCATATCTATCTTATGTTATTAGGCTAATAAGTATTAGATTGGCACCTGAAGGTATTTTAATTTGATTGTTAACAACATTACATTTGTACCTTTGACCAATACCTTTAAATTAAGAACCAAAATAACCCATAATCTGTCAATTTTTATTTTAATGACATATAGAATTTATTATTGTCTTGTATGCCTTTAATAATGATCCACAAGGGTTGAAACACGTGTCAGGAAACTGAATTAAATTGTGAAATATAACAAGTACGACTTTAATTTCCTCTACTATTACTATTATTGCTACCTTTACAACCTGAACTAATAAACTAATCTCAAAGATTTGAAACAGTATTGTTGGTAACTTTGGTGGGCTTGTACAGAGTTATCCAACCAAGGCTAGACAAGGCGATTTTTTGACTTTTTCTGTACTTTTATAAAAAAACTGAAATAGCCATCTTAAGTCATTTTCTCCCGCGAATTCGAATATCTTCAGCAAAAAACAATTGAACATCAAACAAAAGTACTAGGGGTCACTTTGATATTTTTTTAAATGGGATGCCGTATTTTTAATGAGCTTATCCGATTTCTCATATAAATTTTAATCTAAAATTTAAAAATTAAAAAAAAAAAAAAAATTTCCGAATTTAAAACTGAAGAAAAAAGGCGTTTTTGAATTAAAAATCCAACATTTTAGATCAAAATGTATATGAGAAATCGGATAAGCTCATTAAAAATACGGCATCCCATTTAAAAAAATATCAAAGTGACCCCTAGTACTTTTGTTTGATGTTCAATTGTTTTTTGCTGAATATATTCGAATTCGCGGGAGAAAATGACTTAAGATGGCTATTTCAGTTTTTTTATAAAAGTACAGGAAAAGTCAAAAAATCGCCTTGTCTAGTCTTGGTTGGATAACCCTGTACAGTTACTTATGATAATATTACCAACATTTATGACTGAAGAAAACGTAGTGAGAGGTATATTAAATAAGTGCTCCAAGGTGCTATGAAATGCCACGAGTTTCTCCCCAACTTTTTAGTTGTACAAAGTTTTATTTATTTGCGTACCCACCACAGGGGTTAGTATAACTGACAGAAAAAAACTTTAAATAAAAAAGTTGCATAATTTTTCCCGTGTTATCTTTTAGACTTTTAAAAAAAAAAACATAGGCGCATCGCATAGTTAAAAAACAATTGTTTCTTTTTTTAAATGGGATACCGTATTTATATTGCATCAGCACGAAAGATCTCTTTTCCCTGATTTAAAAAATGTATAACATGTCAACATTTAGTTCAGCCGTTTTTGAAATATTTTAGTTTACAGTTTTGATAAATGGAATTGATGATAATCGAGTTATTGAGGCATTTTGAATACTTTCACGTGACGTATTTGTCACTTTACTTCAAATTGGATTTTATATTTTATAAGTTATGATATAAAGTGAACTAAATGACTATATGTTTTCTGTATATCCGCCACGACTTCTGACACATTTTCTAATATTTAATCTGTGTTGAGAATGCTTTGTCTCACAACTTGTATGTTTTGAGGAATGTCACAATAAATTCAATTTCTTAAAAATCACCACACAAAAATATTTAACCGACATGGGTCAGGGCTATTAGCCGGCCATCTCTTACTGATTGTGTCAATTTAACATAAAGCGACAAATATGATACGCTGATGTATGCGGAACGCCTCGACAACTCGATTATCATCACTTTAATTTATTAAAAGTGTAATCTCAAATATTTCGAAAACGGCAGAACTAAATGTTGACATGTTATATATTTTTTAAATCAGGGAAAAGACATCCTTCGTCCGGGTGAAAATATGTAGTGTCCTGTTTAGAAAAAGAAAACTTGAAATTGTTTTTCAACTTACAAGTCAAAAAGATAACACGGGAGATACTATGCAACTTTTGTACTAAAATTTTTTTCTCAGTTATATTAACTCCTGTAGGTGGGTACGCGAATATAAAAAAATAATCCTGTACAGAGGCAAGCGCAAATTTCGAAACACATCGATACATCAAATTTCTATCCGACGATGTAACAGAAACATCGATCTTAATTAATCGATGTTCAAAAAACGGCGACTGAAAGGAATCTATAATAATATATCGAAAGTTATGAGTCTATTTTTTATTGCAAAATATGTATTAATATTTTTGGCTGTGGAGCAAAAAAAATGTAATTTTGTGCTTGCTAAATGTTGGATTTTATGTCAATACTAGCAATAACAACCATAGATATAAAGGATTAGACAGCGCCATCCGTATATCTTATATGTTTAATAAAGTGGCCATCAAAAATAGAAAAAATACAGCTTTTTGCAGAAAAGGTTAGAATCTGGTTGTCTCGTCTTTTTAACACTTTACGATAATGTTGAAATACATCGTGGGCCTTCTAGTGCTCTATCTATTATATCGTATGATAATACCCAAGTAAAAATCAAAGCACTGCCTTATAAAAAAATTCAAACTGTTTTGAACTAAAAATCTAATTTGACTAGTTTATTAATTTTTAAAAAATTCCATGTATTTTCAAAACAATCGATATTTCTATACATTGATCGATGCGATAAAACATTGAGTCAGTAATTCTTCGATGTGAAAACATCGATATTTAATCCGATTATCGAAAAATATCGTGCATCTCTAGTTGAACACGGTGAGCAGAAGAAAGTAGACAAGTAGAACAAACGACAGCTTTGTTAATTTTGTGCAGTAATGCGTTATTACTAAGAAGACGTATAATTTGTTCTATCTTACTTTGACTTTAAAATATTCCTGCCTCGTGTCGCTCAAGATCGATAAATCCATGGCGTAAACAGATGACGCGGTGACCCCTTCTTACTTGATTCTAAGTTTATATTTTGAAATGCTCGGTTGACACGATGCTGCAACCTGCAACGCTTCAACTGGTAATTTATTAATTCTTTATTTAAACATAACTCACATCAGGTAAATATCTAATGTATTACGATCGAGTGATCTGGGGGGCCAATTCTGATAATAACATTGACACATGACACTGCATCGGACATTGACTAAAAACCGTATGGGAATAACTTCTATAAGGAGCCGTTTCAGATTCAAAAGCTTGAGTGGTTAAGTATAGGTTTGATATTTAAATTTTAGCAGCTTCTCAAATAGGTAAAATATACAGTTTCACTATTTGGAAAAATCTGCTTGTAGACATTTTAAAAGTAACCAAGGGCAAGGGCCTAGCGACACATAAAGTACCGGTTCCCGTCAGATCACCGAAGTTAAGCGGTGTCGAGCGCGGTTAGTACTTGCATGGGTGACCGCTTGGGAAACACCGCGTGCTCTTTCTTAGGGAAAAGTGTAAAATAAATCGACATCAAAACCATCCTATTCACGCCGGACAGGCCGGATGAGATCGGATATCTCGTAGGATGAAGGTGCCGTTTCACACTCCCCAGTCGGTAGACCGTACGATTAAAAACCGTACGGTCGATGACCGGTTCAGGATGGCCTCAGATACGCCGACGAACCGTAAAAATAATAAAATTAAAAAAAAAAAGTAAATAAAATAAAAATAAAAGTAACCAAAGTTTGATACTTGATAGCTGTCAGCTATAAACTGACAACTAATGACAACACATTTGAAGGACTGGTCTATACTTATTTAAATAATAAAACTCAAGGTGACTTTAAAAATACTATAATTCAATCGAAAATTTCTCGATAATCTTTCACTTTAGACCTAGGGTATGCTATACCAGATATGTTTAGAATGTTTACTAAAATTGAAAAATCGAAAAATATAATTCCATAAGAAAAAATAACAAGTTACGTCATATCTTTAACATGTGTCACCCTGTATACGAAACTTTCACGTCAAAAAATGCGCAAATGAAAATGAAAATTTACGTATTCAAGAATTTTTACGAAAAATGCATCACTAATTTTTTATCGAATTTATTTAGTTAAGTAGTACGAGATGCTGCATGAGACAAGATTACTTAAATGTTAGTTGATAGCTGTCAGCTATAAACTGACAACTAATGACAACACATTTGAAGGACTGGTCTATACTTATTTAAATAATAAAACTCAAGGTGACTTTAAAAATACTATAATTCAATCGAAAATTTCTCGATAATCTTTCACTTTAGACCTAGGGTATGCTATACCAGATATGTTTAGAATGTTTACTAAAATTGAAAAATCGAAAAATATAATTCCATAAGAAAAAATAACAAGTTACGTCATATCTTTAACATGTGTCACCCTGTATACGAAACTTTCACGTCAAAAAATGCGCAAATGAAAATGAAAATTTACGTATTCAAGAATTTTTACGAAAAATGCATCACTAATTTTTTATCGAATTTATTTAGTTAAGTAGTACGAGATGCTGCATGAGACAAGATTACTTAAATGTTAGTTGATAGCTGTCAGCTATAAACTGACAACTAATGACAACACATTTGAAGGACTGGTCTATACCTATTTAAATAATAAAACTCAAGGTGACTTTAAAAATACTATAATTCAATCGAAAATTTCTCGATAATCTTTCACTTTAGACCTAGGGTATGCTATACCAGATATGTTTAGAATATTTACTAAAATTGAAAAATATACGGGGTGTTCCATAAGAAAAAATAACAAATTATGTCATATCTTTAACATGTGTCACCCTGTATACTAAACTTTCACGTCAAAAAATGCGCAAATGAAAATAAAAATTTACGTATTCAATCATTTTTCCGAAAAATGCATTACTAATTTTTTACCGAATTTATGCAGGACTTCTGGTCCTCACTGTATATGAAAATAATAAAGGAAAAGTTTTTTATTATTGAAATGACAATTCGTAAACATGATGAATATTATTTTTGCAAAATACAACGCCTATTAATCGTTTAATCCGTTTTTAATGTTATTTACCAAAACTGTGTATGTTTCAAAGTGCACGTCGGTGGGTTAGACACGCTTAATAATTATTTATTGGGGAGTAAGATTACATTTTTAATTCCACAGAGAAATATAAATGACATTTTTATTGTTTTGACTACTGATTTACAATTTTGGACACTGTACAATTAGCAATTACCACTAAATTGTGAGGTTGACAGAGTAGCGATACAGAGGCTTATCATAAATAAATATTTTCAAATTCATTTGTCACCTTGTAATTTAACACCTTTTAGGTGTTGTTGAGGTACAATATGTTTTTTGTTATATTTTCCGGTGCTAAGGCGTGGACAGCCATCGAAACAATACTTAATACGCCTATAGCAGATTTGTCGGTGCAATAACTAGCACTGCTAAAAAGTGCATACCCAGGGGATATCGGAAAGAATACATTCCTGGCTGGTCACAGAACAGCGAAGAGCTCTACCAAAACTTCCTTGAATCTGGAGACCAAGAAATCGCAGATGAACTTCTACATAGCCTTGATGCAGCCAGGAAACAAAGGTGGTCAGAAACAGTGGAAAGTATGAACTTCCAGACCTCAAGCCGCCAAGCATGGACTTTGCTAAGAAAACTAGGAAGTAGTGCACCTGCTGAAAGACAAAAACCAGGCGTATCTCCAAACGCCGTAGCATCTCACATAGTTGCAACATCCAGAGCTCCAAAAGACAAAGCTCACACTATAAAGATAAAACGAGAACTTAGAAATCTAAAGCACCATGCAAGAAAAAGCGTACACGCTCGTCCAGTTACACCTGCAGAAATAGAAACAGCACTTAAGGATGTCACATCAGGAAAAGCACCAGGATTCGACAACATTAGTCCTGAATTTCTAATACACTGCGGTAAATATGCAAGACGATGGCTGGCTAATCTCTTTACTGATATTATACAGACTGGAAACATTCCAAAAGAATTTAAACAATCAAAAGTAATAGCCATTCCCAAACCAGGAAAACCAACGGACTCGCCTAAGAGCTATAGGCCGATTGCATTACTATCTGCTACATACAAACTATTGGAGCGGGTTATGTACAATAGAATCAGTCCAACGATTCTGGAAATAATCCCAATTGAACAGGCAGGTTTCAGACCAAATCGAAACTGTGTGGACCAAGTTCTCTCGCTTACCACACATATAGAAGCGGGTTTCCAAAGAAAGCTTAAGACATCTGCTGCATTCATTGACTTATCAGCGGCCTATGACACCGTCTGGAGAGAGGGCTTAGTGTACAAGTTCCTTCGAGTAATTCCATGTAAGCTTACAGCTCGTCTGCTAAACAACATGCTGAACGACAGGACAATCCGAGTTATTATGGGACCCGATACAAGCTCTCCAAGGAAACTTAAGAATGGCCTACCCCAAGGATCAGTACTTGCACCTCTACTATTCAGCCTTTACATTGCAGATATGCCAGACACGAAGTCTAAGAAGTACGGTTACGCCGATGACTGGGCCCTAACAACATCCTGTAAGGCATTTGAAGAGACAGAGCTGATCTTGTCAGATGATCTGAAAAAATTGGGAGAGTACTTTCGAAAATGGAGACTACAGCCAAACACAAGCAAGACCGAGGTAACATGCTTTCACTTAAATAATAAGTCTGCTAATAGGGAGCTTAGAATCCAATTTGAAAACACATGGCTGACTCATAATAAAACCCCAAAATACCTGGGCATTATACTCGATAGAACACTCTCGTTTAAGGAGCATTTATCCAAGACAGCAGAAAAACTAAAAACGAGAAATAATATAATACAAAAGCTATGCGGAACAACATGGGGAGCGTCAGCATCCACTCTGCGGTCATCAGCTCTGGGTCTCGTTTTCTCAGCTGCAGAATACTGTGCGCCTGTATGGATTAACAGCCCTCATGCCCATAAAATTGATACTCAGCTCAACAACACAATGAGAATGATCGCCGCTGTCCTCAAATCCACTCCCACTGAATGGCTCCCAGTTTTAAGCCACATTCAGCCTCCAAATCTGCGTCGTGTGAATGCTCTTACCAGAGAGTACAAAAAGATCTTGGCCAACCCAAACCTCCCAATACACGAAGACATTGAATACGCCAATCACAACCGCCTCCGTTCTAGAAAGCCACCCACCAAAACAGCAGTATCTGCCTTAGAGGAGGGCTTTGACCTTACCACCTCGTGGCACCAAGAATGGACCACCAAGTTTCAGAACAACCGAATGCCATGTATTACCCAAAAACCCCCAGGGTACGACCTACCACGAAAGACCTGGTCCACCCTAAACAGAATCCGTACTCAGCACGGCAGGTGCGCCTACTTCTTACATAAATGGGGCAAGATACCATCTCCTCTCTGCGAGTGTGGCGAATACCAAACAGTGAAGCACATTACAGAAGACTGCCCTGGATCGGCTTACGAGGGGACACCTGAAGACTTCCTGTTGGCGACTCCGGAATCAATAGCCTATATAGATTTATTGGAAATTTGTTTGTAATAGGAATTTATAACTGTATAATGTGTCTTATGCCATACGCTAAATAAATAAATAAATAAATTAATACGCCTTCAAACTATATCTGCTAAATAATTCCACGGCACATTACTAATAAAGTACTCTCTAGGTGAATGCTACTACTAAAAAAAAACACAAGTGAGGGTATCTACACTGTGTTCAAAAAGTCCCGGAACGGTCAATTATTTAGAAAATGGCGCACAATATAAAAAAACTTCCGGTATAAAAGTTGTAGGCCTTAAAAAAATCTATAAAACTAGGACACCTGTAATTATACAGGGTGCCTCAAACAGTCATGGTAAACAAAACTTTCATTTTTTTAAATGGAATGCCCTATATCTTATAATACTTTTGGATTCTACATAAAATACCAATTATTTTTTAATAAGCACACGATAAGTCTAAACTTAATAGTTTCTGAGATATCGACTTTGGGAAAATTACATTTTTGAACTTTGACAGCTTCTAGCTCTCTAACGGTATGTCTGAGAGCAAAACGACTTACATGTCCCTATCTTACTTTTTTATTATCTTCCCAGAAGTATAAAAAATATAGTACTTCCGGTTTAACCCAAAATTTATATTTTTAGGAAGATAATAAAAAAGTAAGATAGGGACATGTAAGCCGTTTTGCTCTCAGACATACCGTTAGAGAGCTAGAAGCTGTCAAAGTTCAAAAATGTAATTTTTCGAGAGTCGATATGTCAGAAACTATTCAGTTTAGACTTAAAGTGTGCTTATTAAAAAATAATTGATAATTTATGTAGAATCCAAAAGTATTATAAGGTATAGGGCATTATATTTAAAAAAAATGAAAGTTTTGTTTACCATGACTGTTTGAGGCACCCTGTATAATTACAGGTGTCCTAGTTTTATAGATTTTTTTAAGGCCTACAACTTTTATACCGAAAGTTTTTTTATATTGTGCGCCATTTTCTAAATGATTGACCGGTCCGGGACTTTTTGAACACAGTGTATATAGGGCTTTCATTTCAAAACGAACTATCCTAAATACCTCTAGATTTTGAAAGAAATAAGATTTGACAAAAAGACACGTCCATTTTCCATTTCCATCAGGTAATCGATTGCGAGGTGGTAAAGATGTGTGTTAAATAGATGAAAAATAAGTTGCCGTATTGGAATCATTTCGCATTTGTTTTTATTAGATTTTCTGAAAGATTGTGTAATTTTAGTGCGAACTGCAAAAAATTTAAATTTTCTCTAAAGCCGTTAATATTTATGTATGATATAAGTATTAAAGATACTTTTAACACAAATAATATCATACAATATTTTTTCTACAAATGGCAATAAAAAGCAATAGAACAGTTACAAGAGCTGGTAGACCATGAACATAAGAACTTGTTTCAAACGTTCGTGAAATAATGTAAAGTAAGCGCCAACAAAATGTGTAAAACGGCTGTCCCAAGAAGTGGAAATATCTTATGAAACATGCAGGACCATTCTTAGAAAACAGTTAAATTTGTTTCCACATAAAGTGGAAGTATTCCAAGACCTGCAGATTTTGAAAGACGCAGGAATTGCTGTCAGTGGGTTACCCAAAATCTATTGGAAAGAAATGATTTATTAGACCTGACATTTTTTTCTGGTGAAACCTGGTTCCACCTCACCGGTTATGTAAATTCTCAAAACACACCCATTTTTGGTAGAGTCCACATTGCACCCTCAAGGAATTGGTATCTGGTTGACTGTTTCTTAAAGAAGAATTGTTGGTCCAATTTTTTTCCATGACACAGTTGCGGCACAGCGGTATTGAAATAATAGTTTGACTACATTTATAGAACAATTACTGGACGTTGAACTGCATTTTGCTTATTTTCAACAGGATGGCGCAACCGCTCATACTTCTGCCGAAACTATTAACTTCTTACGTAATTTTTTCGACGACAGATTCATCGTTGTCGAACAGATATTGAATTCCCACCCAGATCACCTTGTTTAACGGTTATAGATTACTTCATTTTTCCTCATTTGAAGAACAATATTTCTAAAACACCAGTTAAAAATTTAGAACAATTGCAAGAAAGGATTGTCCAAGAATTCGATAACATTTTTCCAGAGATGCTGATCAGCGCTTTCTAAAATATGAAGAAGAGACATGTGAATTTATGCTTGAAGCATGGCCGTGGCCAATTCCTATAATTTTTTTTTAATCCTTTCTCTGTATTTTTACTTTGTTAATTTTGTAAACAACAAAAATACATTTGGATTTGTTTACTTATTTTTTTGCATTTTATACAGTAATGCACTAGAGTAATGACCTCAAAATCGTACAGTAATGGGTCACTTTACAGCATAGCAACCATTACTGCATAAAACGTCAATGTCATTCAAAACACAATTTTACAAGAAAGAAATTCGTTTATTTTAAATCTTATTACAATAAATATTAAAAGAACAATTATTTAAGTTAGAAAAGGATGCAACTGCTGACCTCGCCGTATTAAGTAGTTGTTGCTGAACATTTTTTTCGTTCACCACAATTCCTATGGGGACTTCTTGGGGTAGTCCCAGTTGGACATTTTTGAATACCCTTTGAGAATTTTTCAATTTATTTTCATTGCTTTCTTCCACGTATCCTTCAGCTACGCTTGTGGACCGCCATCCCCCATGCCGTTTGAGATCCTGAATATCAGCGCCATTATCAGCAAGAAAAGTTGCAGATGTTCTTCTCAATGACCGGTGTAGCTTGAAGCATCAGGAAGTTTTAGATATTTCGCAATTTCTTGTGGGATATTTGCGAAAGTGTTAATGCCAACTGGCTGTACTGTACATTTGCCATGACGATAAAACAGGAAAAATCGATTATGCCTTACTGTTGTAGGTCTTAACAGTAAGTACTTGTGGTAAATTTTATACCCATTGACATCTGATCCTACGGTAAATACACGTTTTTTCTTTGTTTTGGTATCATGTAACGTTACTATTAGCATTGTTCCTGAATCCACTATATCTTCAGATGTTAAACTGCATAGTTCTGCACGCCGACATGCGCCATTCAGCCCAAAAATTAATACCACTTTCATTAACAGGAACGTGTCATCTGGAGCTTCCTTCAAAAACTTCGTGACGTTTTCCATGGTCAAAACTTTTGATTTTTTAGGTTCATATTTGTCGTTTTGACGTTTCAAAAAAGCGATTAACTTTTTATATTGTGAAATATCCGTATTTTCACTGATAAGTATTGTGCTTTTGATCATAGAGTACGTAGACCATAAACTGGAAGCTTTGAGGACTTTTGCCTAAAACAAATAACAAAATTGGTACCTATATACTACACTTTAACCATATAAAATAGCTTAGCTTCTCGTAAAAGTATGCCAGCATCAAATTTTCGTCAATGCCTTTAAAACTCTTGGTGTTTCTCCACTCGCAGAACATATTATATGCTTTTTCGTATTTTTCCTTGGATTTTACTGGAAGCAAACTTGAAGAAGCTTTGCGGGCCGCATTCAGGATATCTTCCAAGTCGTTTTCATTAGCTATTTCCATAATTCTTGTGAAATTCACTCTTCAAATATGATTTTATTTGGATGCTGACAATAGTCGTCAAACACAAAAAAACATCTTGTTTATATTGCTAAGTTACCGAGAAGTCATACTACTAAGTTTTTGTAGATTTTCTGATTTTTTGCCGTGGAAATCGCTCGAGGGCTTGCCCGAGAGCGATTTCCTAATGGCAAAAAATCTGAGAATGATTTTCTGATTATTTCCCAATCCCGAAATGTATTTTGAAGATTATTTACCAAATAAAAAACTAACGATTTCTGACGGGTGAGATTTTCACTTTTGACAAGGGTGATTTTCACCGGAGAGCGGGAGATTATCGCTGGATTTCTGACGGGTGAGATTTTCACTTTTGACAAGGGTGATTTTCACCGGAGAGCGGGAGATTATCGCTGAATAATCAGGTGAAAATCAACCCGCTTTTATAATGGATAAGGTAAATAATCTTCAGTAACTATTCTTTTTAGATTTTATATGAAATGCAAAATAATTAATTACTTACAAAATGCGAAAAAATAGTATACGCGCACCTCGTCAGAAAACTGATTTTACTTGACTCGTATGGAAATTAAATCCTCGCTTCGCTCGGATTCAAACTAACCATACTGGTCAAGTAAAGTTCCACTTTTCTAAACTTGATACGTAATGTACTATTAATATCATGTCATAATATGAATTTGACACAATTTTACCATAGATTTTGTTAAATATATCATCCCCTTATAATTGTGATCTAAACCAAGCCCTACGTATTTCAGTTTAAGCCGTGATGGGTGTAAATGAAATCTATGGTCTTGACAATTTTACCCCCACGAAACAAATAAATATTTGAAATATTTACTGTAATGTATTAATTTCCGAATTGCATTCAGTTCATAATTTCGTTTTATTTTAGAATTTTTATGACAGAATGCTCTAGTGACTTAGAAAGAGTTGTTCAATACTACGGCAATGAGGATGGTTCCGTCCTAGGAGCAGATTTTTCTTTTAATTTTTATTTTTTGTCACTAAATGAGAACAGCAGAGCTGCGGATGTAAAAAACGTTATTCATTTATGGTTCAATAGTTTACCCTCTATTTATACACTAAACTGGCTGGTAAGTTAATATTTATACACTTTAAATTTAAGTGCAGTTCAATAACGTGAAAGTGAACTCGAAATGTAAAAATGTAGACAATTCATTAATTATTAGAGAAGAAAGCACGTTAGGGATGCTACCAAAGAAACTATAGCGACTAACTCTGTTTAGACAGTAGTTTCATTTGTATTGTTGTAAAAAAATGTATTGATTTTTATAAAAACTACACGGATTTGAAAAAAAATTTGTATTGGTCAGAAAAGTCGGTTATTTATTTAAGTCGAAAACTTGTATGTATTAAATAATTAAATTAAATAAGTACATTTTGTATACATTTACAATTTACAATTTTACAATATTAGATCAAGTCTGCTTAAGTTAAGTAGTGCAACTTGTATGCAGAAAATTCTAATTCTTAATTTCTAATCATCTCAAATTAATTTTATAGCATAATTGAATTTAAATTTTAAATTTTGCAGCAAAACCTTTTCACTATATCACATGATTACAGCTAAACAATTATTAATGAAGAGAATTTAAACCTAAATGCATACTATAACAGAACAGTAAGAAAACAAAAATATAATTCTATTATTGAGTAGTCGCAATAATTTTATTTATCAAAAGACAGAGTACAAACAGACCAAATCAGTATTGTGATGCAGAACTTTTCTTTTATTATTGAATTAGAGTATATAATCAAGTATAACATACTATACATACAATTACAATAATGTACACAAGAATATACAGAATAATTATATATGAACCTTTCTTATTTCATTCAGTTAACGTATCTGTATCTGGCGTAGTCACACGAAAGTATGGTCATATATTTTCAATCCCTGATTAAGTATCCACATTTTTTTATACCTTTTTATGTAATTTCTTTGGGTAATGTATTGTAGAGTTTTGGAGTAGTATATAAGAAGTGTCTTTGTCCTATCAATTAATTTTTAAAGCTAATTTTGAATAGTCCTATTTGCTTATTTCTAGTACTATAATTATGGTTGATTTTAGGACCTTCACCACGGAATTTTTGTTGATAAATTAGTTAATTTTGACAATATAGTTGTCTAATGGATAATATATTAGATTTTTTAAATAAACCAGTAGTAGGAAAAGTTTTTACTTTGTTTAAAATAATTTTTTAAATTCTTTTCTGAATATTTTCGAGTGGTTTTATGTACGATGTTCCTACTCCACCCCAACCACAGTATAACGGAACTATACAGTAGCGACACGAGCTGTCGGTCGCTTTGATCTCCAGGGGTCAGTTTCAGTGACAGAAGGATGACGCGGATGACGCGGATGACGGTATTGTCCTCTATTACATTGAGAAAACATAAGAAATTTTATGTTGAAATCGCTTTTACACTGAAAGAAAGTCAATTTAAAGCACATCTGCTCCTTATTTTTTCTTGGGAATCCATCGAAAATCAGCAAAAGTTCGGCACAAACACTTCAAAGCACCTTCAAACACTTAAACGCACGATAAAAACCAATAAATTTACAAAAACTAAACAAACTACAATCCACACAAGCTTTGTTTACCTTTCTGACTGACTTATTTGTCACTAAAAAGATGGCCGCTACGCGCATTGCGCAGAGAAATTTGGGTCTGTCTAAATCGCCTCGTGTCGCTACTATATAGTTCCGTTATACTGTGCCCCAACCCAAAATACCATAGTTTAAATTGACCCTAATAATTCGTTATACATCATCTTTAAGTGTTCTATTTTCAGAATCTATCTTAGCTGTTTAAATTTATAAACAAGCCCTTTTAATTTTTGAACAGTTAATTGATTATGATAATTCCATCGAACGTGTAAATCTGTATATATTACCAAATATATTTTTTTTTCATTTTTTTTGGTTAAGTGTATACCGGGTGTCCCACTAAGAATGACTGTCGGCCGTATCTCAGAAAGTGTTAGTCGTAGGGCTTGCGCAAAAAAAATATATTAGGTAAAGTGGTCCTGAGAAATTGCTGGAAATTATTTTCAAGTTTCTCAGACTGGCACTAGAGGGCGCAACAGTAACGGTAAATGTGAATCACGAAGTTTCCTCAAAACTCGCCTAGTTAAGGTATCCCGAAAATAACATTTTTGTATATTTCGAAGATTTATTAATAAAATTCACCTATAGAACGTGTTCGTCACTTTTCAAATAAAGTGGTGGGGGAAGGTTGAACTAAATGCTGATAACTCCTGTCTGGCTTAACATAATTTAGTAAACTTAGTTTTGTTAAAAAAGGCTTTTCTCACTCTATATATTATCATCTTATGAACTACGGCAATATGTGTTTTACACCAGGCGCTAGGGGGCGCTCTCTTACAACTTCACAAACATTGCGCGTTTTTTCCATAATTGTAAATATGATAGTATATTCAATTTTACCTGATTACAAGGATGATTAAAAGTCTAAGAAGTCAGCGAAATCCGCAAGTTAATATCTGTTTTCAATCCGGAGATATCAACAACAATAATCATATAATTACGGAACATTATGATTTTATTAATAAATAAAATTACCGCTTTCATTAACAGTATTACAATAATAATATATCCTATTTTTGTCTTGTTTATTGGGTTTTTAGGTCATTCATAAATAAATAAAGGTTTGGTTTAAGTTGACGTTTCGGTTTATATTACATTAAACCATCTTCATAACTACAATTGTACTACTAATTGTAGTTCTAAAGATGGTTTAATGTAATATAAACCGAAACAGCAGTGGCGTACATATTTTTTTTTCCTGTTCAAAATTGTAACACCCTGTATCTCAAAAATGAAGGGTTTACGGACCCATGCTTATATGAACTTTTCACCTTATAAATAACTGAGGAATCGTCCTGTTAAATATCGGACACTTATTAAATGACACCATGTTATAGTTATCGTAGCTTCTCATATTGAGCCTTTGATAGTTTGGAAAGTTATTTTTATAGGAAGTTATTGGTAAAAAATATGTTTTTTCATAGTTAATTGTCAATTTATTACTGTCGATGCACTGTTTAATTGTTTCCATATCTTTCTCTACTTTATTCTTGAAAATTGACCACGAAGGAGGTCTATAAAAAATACAGCGGATCGTCTGCACAACAAATCATATCTCTTTCTGGTTTCTGTCTAAGAATATTGTCAATATATATGGTAAATAATATTTATCCGAGTATTTACCCTGTGAAAGTCTATATTGCACAATTTCGCTATTACTGACACAATTTGATATTTCTACTAGTGTTAATTCAGATTTATCTATTGAATGATACATTATTGAAGTTAACAGCTTAATAGCGCCACTTGTTGATTTATGTTTTTAAAACCCAAATTATTTATTTGATATTATTTGAAATTTGTTTAAAAAGTTTGTAATCCTATTCTTTCCCAGGCAGCAGACTGATGTCATATTACGTCAATATAACGTCATATTGACGTGATTTACGTCGAGGGTCTAAAATATAACGTATCATAACGTCATTTTGTTACGTCGCATAACGTAATAAATAATGACGTCGCATAAGGGCGTTAATTGACGTACTGTGTCGTCGATTTCCAACCTATCAAGTTCGAAAAGTTCTATGTACCAAACCATGACGTAAAATAACGTTATATAACGAGATTAAAGTAACGTATGGGTACTGACGTTATCCAACGTATTGTATCGTCGATTTCAAAACAAAGTCGGACAACGTTGTGAACTTCTAAACTGCCAATTTAAATAAATTACACGTTCCGTTAAGCCGACAACACAAAATTATGGAAGCTTCCCTTATTAAAGTATGATCCTGCAAGGTTCAATAATTACGTCATAATTCGCAATTAGGACGTCAATGTTAGGTCCAGTATATTGTCAATGATGACGTAATTATACGTAATTATTAACGTCACTCGACGAGGCTTTCTCCCGTCAGTAGGACGTCATGCAACGTCATTATAGACGTTATTTTGGTTGGTCCTGACGTTACTAAGACGTCGATACGACGTCTTTCTGCTGCCTGGGTTATTATTTTTCTAATAGTTTATTAAAATTATTATGTGTTAAAACAGTTAATATAATTTTAAATTACAACAATTTCTATTTCTTCTTTTGCTTGGACGACTTGGTATGGAAAGCCTCATTATATTTTTCAACTAGATTTAAAATGATTTTAAAACAACACTCACTTTAATCTTCAGACCGGTAACCACGATAATCACAGAGTGGGAAGTAGAATCGGAACAAAGAATATTGATGGATACAACATGCTGTTATTTTTCCTTCCGGGAATTACTATAACTTACATGGGTGAAGAAATTGGACAAGAAGATGGAGAGGTAACATGCGAACAAGGACAAGACCCTAGCGCTATTGTAAATTGTACTACTTTTAATCAGACCAGTAGGGACTTTGAAAGAACACCATTTCAGGTGAGAATAGGGTTATATCAGAGCGCAGGGTCAATTTAAATAAACCCATTCGGTCGCGAATATGAGCTTTAAGTTCTTCCAGACCTTTGTTTTCAAACCGAATGGCCGCACGTGAAGATAGGAGACGGTTATAAGGCTGATTTAATTTGACCAATCGCTCAAACTGTTTTCAAGTGACATTCCGCCCTGCAGTGGAATACTTCTTATAGCTAGGTGGTGGCAAAAATGTGTAGGTATATGATTTGATTAGGATTTTATTTCTCGTTTTAAAAATTTGTTTTTACAAATCGCATACAAACTTTTGATATCCGACAACAACGGTTAACACATTCAGCCTTCATTTAAAATAATTATAATCGATACAAACCCAAGTCTACAAATTCTGTCAGGGACTCATTTAGTACCTACTAATTACAAAATTTAGGAAGAGGCAGCATAAAAATATTGTGCAAGTAAATGTTTTTTATGCATATAATGAACTTTGCCGCTACAATTACTGCGAACTTGAGAGGCGACGTTGTCATACAATCCGCAATCAGCTAAATGCATTTAAAATAGCACTGCGATTTCAATACTGGGATTCTGATCGCAGAGAAATTAAATGTGACAATACACAGAGACCAAATTCACAACTCCAAAGATTTGAAAATAAACGTGCCAGCGGGGTTTCCGCACTGCTTGATTAATTTGTATCTTTATTATTAATTTGCCAATAGTTTTTTTCAGTTTTCGTGTATATAAGTCGTTCACATAGATATTTTGTTTTTTGTAAATATATAGTTATTAAACTTCATTTAGTGTTGTTAACTGCTTTTAATTCAGTAAACTACGGATATTAACGAAACTATTTGTCCGCCTACAAAATACATCAACTAGCATTTTTACCAAAACGAATTCCTAGTAGTTAAAAATGTATACCATAAAATTCGAAAACGAAATCCTAAACTAACCACATTGGATGCTGCAGAAATATGTGACACTTTAAGACTGGTTTCACATGGACGCGCGTACAAGCCCATTAGTCTAGATACAAATACTTTCTATTTACCGTTAAGAAAGACGCGCGTGTCAGTAACAACGCAATATTTTATTTTCGCGTAGACGCGCGTCGAAACGCGAACTGAAATACTGTACATTGATATTTGACCGTTCAGTTGACACCCGTGTCTCACGGCGCCGGCGTTTGGTTTATAATTGGTAATAATTTAATATGAACTAACCTCAAAGTAACGATAAGTTTTTCTTGTGGTGAATTGCAATATCTTATTATGTGTTCATCAGCTTTTAAGTCGTCTTTAATTATATTTAACAGGATATGGATTTTTTTCCTAAATGAAACATTAACGATAAAAAAAGATAGCTAAAATTAAGTACGCACCTTTACCAAATACATCATTAAGAGTTTTCAAGCGAACTTTGAAAGAAATGAATTTGAGGTATATTAAACGAAGCCGAAAATGGAACTCGTATTACCAAACCATGACGTAAAATAATGTTATATAACGAGATTAACGTAACGTATGGGTGATGACGTTATCCAACGTATTGTATCGTCGATTTACAATTCAGTACTAAAAGGCTTCAAATTTCAAAACAAAGTTAGGCAACGTTGTGAACTCCTAAACTGCCAAATTAAATAAATTACACGTTCCGATAAGCCGACAACACAAAATTATGGAAGCTTCCCTTATTAAAGTATGATCCTGCAACGTCCAACTTACATCATAATTCGTTATTAGGACGTCAATGTTAGGTCCAGTGTATTGTCAATGATGACGTAATTACACGTAATTAATAACGTCACTCGACGAGACTTTCTCCCGTCAGTAGGACGTTATGCAACGTCATTATGGACGTCATTTTGGTTGGTCCTGACGTTACTAAGACGTCGGTACGAAGTCTTTTTGCTGCCTGGGTAGTTAAGAAGGTATGGCAAGATCTAAATATTAGAGTTAAAGGCAGGCATTTATAGATGGATTCTGGCAGGGCCGAGCCGTGCCGGGGGTGCAAGGGGTGCACAGCACGCGGGCGGCAACCCAGTAGGGACGGCAAAATTAAAAAAAAGTAAAAGCCAAAAGCATTTTTTAATTTTTTATAGGATAAATATACTACTGACTGAAAAAAATCTGATGTGGTCATCCACATGCTTTTCGGATTTAATTAAAATAGTTTTTATTTGACAAATATTTGATTTATATCATTTATAACTTCGACCACCCCTAAAAATTAATGTATTCTTTTTTATAAAATTTTAACTTGCAAGTGAACCTAGAACACTGCGATAGTTGAAATAGTATAGTTAATTTAATCCAAAATCCAATTCACCGGGACCATAGATAAAATATATTTTGCAGAGCGCGACGGCATTTGACGGGACCTTTGTCCTTTGTCGGTATTGAGAAGTTGTTTTATGAGTATTTTTGCTACCTATTAATATAATTTATAGCTGGCAGGTTCTTATATAGTGCGGCATCATGAAATACAAAACTATATAATAATATGTAATAATATATAAATAAAGTGGAAGGAAATTTTGTATATTTGTCATTAATTTGTGCAGTTGTGCTTTGACGCCTTGTGAGATCAGCGGGCATAATAATATGATACAAAATTGTATGTCATACAATGTTTTATCAAAAATAAATCCTGTAAGCAAAATCATGCAAAAATCTAATATTGTTTTACCAGAAGCTATCAAAATGTTAAAGGAAATTCAAATGTTTTTCATTGGAATACGCTCTGATAGTAGCTTTTCAGCAATGCTTAATGGAGCCAAAAAAATTGCCGAAGATATAGACTGTGAAATTGTTTTTCCCGCTATAGGCTTAGTTAGACAGAGGAAAAATATACTCTTTTCGATTATGAACATAGAGATGAATCAGTTGAATCACCAGAGTTGAATTTCAAAGTTAATTTTTATTTCTATATTCTTGATATAGTATCATCAAAATTAGATGACAGATTTGAACTATTAAACGAATACAACGACTATTTTGGCTTTTTGAATAATTTAGGTTCTTTATCCATAGATAAAGAAGATTTAATGAAATATTGTATGGATTTACAGATTAAATTAACAGATTTATCCACTAAACAAATGGATGTAAATGCAACTGATTTGTGCAATGAAATTGAAATGTTGTCTACCTATAAAAAATTTAAATCGGCCAAGGAGGTCATAGAATATCTTGTGGTTACAGATTTAATTAGTACTTTCCCAAATTTATCTGTAGCCCTACGAATTTTTCTAACGATGCCTGTCACTGTTGCTCATGACGAGAGATCGTTTTCAAAGCTGAAAATAATTAAAAACTACTAGAGATCTACTATGAGCCAGAACCGACTTACGAATTTGGCTGTGATAAGCATCGAGAAAGAAATCTGCGAAGCATTAGATATAACGGTTTTGATTAGAGAATTTGCGATTAAAAAAGCAAGGAAAGTCGCTTTTGAAATTTTGAATTTATATGTAGGTACAGGGTTATCCAACCAAGACTGGACAAGGCGATTTTTTGACTTTTCCTGTACTTTTATAAAAAAACTGAAATAGCCATCTTAAGTCATTTTCTCCCGCGAATTCGAATATCTTGAGCAAAAAACAAATGAACATTAAACAAAAGTACTAGGGGTCACTTTGATATTTTTTTAAATAGGATGCCGTATTTTTAATGAGCTTATCCGATTTCTCATATAAATTTTGATCTAAAATGTTGGATTTTTAATTCAAAAACGCCTTTTTTCTTCAGTTTTAAATTCGGAAAATGTTCGTCTACCGTAAGATTAATACCTGATAGATGGATACCCGTTTCACCTGTTCACCCTTTAACCTGCTTTAAAGCGTCCGTCAGTTAGACAAAATAATCAAGTTTCAAATTTCTATATATTTTTCACGAATTAATTACAAATTTAGTAGTTTTTGCAAATCTATTATTGCTTACGTATAAAAAAAGTATGACATATTAGAAAAAACTATAAACTAAAGTGAATAACTTTAATCTCAATAATATAATTGTCCTATGTGTCCTCCATTATTTTCAAAACATGACCGATGCCCCCTTTTCAATCTCTTCAAAGAATCTCTTACAATATTTTGGTCCTGGTTAAGTCTATTAATTTCATTTATAATTTTTTTCTGAATGTCCTCCAGACTTCTGTTGGGTCGTTGATAAACTACATTTTTTAAATGACCCCATAAAAATGTATCCATTGGCGTGATATCGGGGCTATTTGGTGGCCAATGAATTGTTCCGTTACGGCCAATCCACTGATTGTAACGCTCGTTTAGGTATGTTACCACTTCTCGAACTGCATGAGGCGGAGCACCATCCTGCTGCCAAATGATATTGTTGTAGGCTTGCAATGGCAACCTTTCCAAGAAATCCTCGATATCGTTATGAAGAAAATGGAGGTATCTTTGGCCTGTTAAAGAGCCACGATAAAATAGTGGTCCAATAATTCGATTTTCTAACATCCCACACCAAACATTAAGTGAGCTCCAACCTTGAAACTTTATCATTTCATATCTATGAGGGTTAACTGCTGCCCAGTATCTTGTATTTTTCCGATTGTATACCCCCGATGTTGTAAATGACGCTTCGTCACTCCATAGAATTTTATTATATAAATTATAATCTTCGTCTTGCTCTCTCATTAGCATTGAAGCAACAAATCGAAATCGCAGTTCTTTTTGAAGCTGTGTTAAGTATTGAACGGGAAGGATGCAATATGGTTTAAGACCACATTTTTTTAAAGTTCTGTGAACTGTTCCATAGCTTACTCTCCGGAGCCCTGGACCATACCTTACTTCTCGTACCGCTTGCGGAATAGAACTCTTCGGATTTATAGTAAAATATTGAACAATAGCTCGATCCCTTATATTCCGTCTTTTCATTTTTCTTGGCTTATCTTTCAATGTCTTACTTTCTTCAAATAGGGTCTTAATTCTGAGAATTGTATCCACTGAAATGTGTCTCTGGAAACTCTCAAAAAATGTTCTTTGTGTTTGTCGAGCATTCTCTCCACTTTTGTAATATAATTTTATTACATTTAGCCGTTCTTCTAAAGAATATTTCATTATTTGTAATTAATTCGTATATAGTATATAAGTAAATATATAGAAATTTGAAACTTGATTATTTTGTCTAACTGACGGACGCTTTAAAGCAGGTTAAAGGGTGAACAGGTAAAACGGGTATCTATCTATCAGGTATTAATCTTGCGCTAGACGAACATTTTCTGAATTTAAAACTGAAGAAAAAAGGCGTTTTTGAATTAAAATTCCAACATTTTAGATCAAAATTTATATCAGAAATCGGATAAGCTCATTAAAAATACGGCATCCCATTTAAAAAAATATCAAAGTGACCCCTAGACTTTTGTTTTGATGTTCAATTGTTTTTTGCTGAAGATATTCGAATTCGCGGGAGAAAATGACTTAAGATGGCTATTTCAGTTTTTTTATAAAAGTACAGGAAAAGTCAAAAAATCGCCTTGTCTAGTCTTGGTTGGATAACCCTGTACATAGTTTAATTCAAGTGTATAACTTCTAAGTTCTGTTCTATGTTAATAATAAGGTGAACTATTATTTCAAATTAGTTTCTTTTAGTTTATATTTTATATGAATAATAAAGTTTATAGTAACATTGTTTTGAGTTTGCAGTTACAGTTACCTATCAAGGAATTTTCGAATTTTGATTTTTACAATAAATACTATTTATGTCTATAGTCTATAGGGGCGGAGAATTATATCTTGCACCCGGGCGGCAAATACCCTAGGCTCGGCCCTGGATTCTGGGAAGAGCTAAGAAATCCTAGTGGAAAAGTCTTATAGGATAGGGTTGAAATAAATTTAATTTATAAAAAATTATATGACGATTCGACGAAATTTCATCGTTTATTATTTTTTGAAATGCACACGCTACTGGAATTTTTTCCCCTGGCGTCGCAAAACCCGGAGCTCTCCATATGCTGGTGATGAGTCACTGACAGAAATTTTGGACTTCGAGAATAAATTAGACACATAGTTACTTTTCTTATGGAATAAAATATAGTAACTTATTGCTACAGTCAAAAAAATAAAATAGTTGTTTACAATTAAATTATCAACAATTCTTTAACATTTTGTTTTAGTGGGATGATTCTGTAAATGCCGGATTTAATGACGGAGCACCAACATGGCTACCTGTGAGCCAAAAATACAGCGAAACAAACCTAGCCAAGCAATTAAATGACGGAAGAAGTCACTACCGGATATACATAGAATTAGTTGCTCTAAAGACAGTGTTTGTTGCTTGCGATGTCACTAGAATGGACGAATCTGATCCTGATGTTCTTCAAATTACAAGGATCGATGAAACCGAGAAAATGCAGTACTCTTTGGTGTTTAACATGGGAGTAGAAAATAAAAGCGTACCCGTTCAACAAAATGTTTCTGGCACCTATATTGTCTTGGTTAGTAGTGGCAACGCTGATTATTTACCAGGGTAAGTTTAATCAATAGGACCTATATAGAAAAAATAATATTATCAGTGACAATAGTTATATCAGGGAAAATAAATGGTTCTGCAGAATTGAGCGAAGTTACTAGTAATGTAAAATACTAATGGTATTAAACCAATTTAAATTTAAAGAACATAATCGGAAATTATCTTCGGGAGAAATAAAGTGGACCACGCCCATATTGAAGAAATGTACGTTTATACTACTCCCAATCGATCCGTTTTTGCAATTTTATCACATTTATATCCCCCACCCTCGCAAACTCGCCGTTGCTTTAACCTCATATTATTCATGGGATAAGTTTGCGCCTGATGATATATAGAATGTATTATATTTTTTTCATATCCTGATACATCCCGATGTTTAATTCCAAATTTTTAAATAATTATTTTATAAGTTTATACAGGGTCGTTGATATGAATGGAAACGGTCGATTATTTCTTAAAGTAAAACAGCTAGCAAAAAATAATTAAGACAAAAATTTTAGGGTTTTTACAGTCAATAAAAGTTTTAAAAGAATAAGTATACAGGATGAGTCAGAAAGCCGTAGGAAAACAGTGTTATCTTTTTTTTAATGGAACACCCTCTGTCTTAAAATATTTTAAGATTTAACATTAAATTGCAATTATTTTTTAAAAATTACATTATAAGTCGAAACCTAATAGTTTCCGAGATATCGACTATTGAAAAATTACATTTTTGAACTTTGACATCCTCTAGCTTTCTAACGGTACGTCTTAGAGTAAAACGGCTTACATGTCCCTATCTTAGTTTTTTATCATCTTCCTACTGGTGTCGACTTCCGGTTAAACCGGATGTAACTCAAAATCCGGAAATATAGTACTTCCGGTTTAACCGGAAGTTAAAATTTTTGGAAAGATAATTAAAGTAAGATAGGGACATGGAAGCCATTTGGCTCTATGGCATAACATTAGAAAGCTATAATCTGTCAAAGTTCAAAAATGTAATTTTCCAAAAGTCGATATTTCGGAAACTATTAGGTTCACACTTATAATTCGCTTATTAAAAAATTATTGTAATTTTATGTAAAATCCAAAAATATTCTAAGATATAGGTTATTCCATTAAAAAACAGTAACTTTGTTTCTCTACGGCTTTTCGACTCATCCTGTATACTTTTTTTTTTTTTAATTCTAATAGACTTCAAAAATTCCTAAAACTTTTGTCTTAAATATTTTTTGCTAGCTGTTTTACTTGAAGAAATAATTGACCGTTTCCACACATACCAACGACCCTGTATTTTTAATTGGCTGTTGTATATCTTTGTGGTTAAAAATATTAGTACTTGCCCTGAAACTTATGTGGTTCACTAAAAATCTTCTATGGCGGGATGCTATTTTGGGGGAGCTGAGTCCCCCCTTCAACCACCAAAGCACCAATAGAAACATCTGAGCCGTATATTTAAAAAAACAATACTTTAATCTAATTTTTAGGGTAGTCATCATTTGTAGTCAATAAATATACCTATAGGTAGACAGTTTTAAAATTTATGTCTTGTTGGCTAATTTGGTTTTAAAATTTTAGGCATCTTCTGGACACAGATGTCAATTTGAAGCCAGGAGACAGCATACTATTCTTGAGGATTGACGAGTAGGATTAACACCAACCAAAACTGTTAAAAGTTATTATGAACCATCTGTACCAGCTATTTATCTATGCCCAAAAAATGGTTAAAGGCAACGAAAACATTGATTTCTGTATAAAACATCCTTCGGGTATCAACTCTGTCAAAGTCAAGTTAATAAATATAACATTTAGACCAATCACTTTTTATTACAATTCTACACAGTAAAAAATATTCACCTGGTAAAAATCATTTCAGGAGTGGTAAAAATAAGTAGTGTTAATGTTAACACCCGGACCAACATAATTTACCACATTTTTACACTCATTGGGACCAAAGTTGTTGTAATTAATTTGCCTATGAATTTAACCCTCTAAAAAGTTAATTTTGTTGAATGGGTGTTATTTATTTCATTTTACACTCTATCAAGAAAATGAAATACAATGACAATTGTATAAATACATATTAGCGTGTAAATAAACCCCGCCAGAAGGTTATTTTAACACATTGAGTGTAAAACTTATTCTTTAACCGTTTTTTTACACGGCCCCGGGTAAAAATACCTAAACCCCTGTTATCAAAAAGACAGGCGGCAACAAGTGGTGTGAAATTCTAGGAATTGACAGATGACGCCGACGCTACATGCAAATTCAACTTTTAAGTCAGTCTGATTGTTCTCTTTGAACGTGATATAGAATAATGGTTTAGTTAAATCAAAATATAGAAACAAAGCAACCCTGCCAAAAAAGTCCTATAAAATCTCATAAAAAAAAAGTATGAGTTTCGAGGAGATTCTATATAGAAAATGTGTTGTGCTTTTATGAGCAACGATGAGATTCTATATAGGGAAGTGAAACACCTTTTCCTCCTAAACACTTATAAAACGTTTATAAGTTTTTAGGAGTTTTCAAGTGTCAGTGATGATAAAATCAGATAGATTCTTAAAAGTTTTTATCTACTTTCATTTAGTAATATGAATTTTACAGTTCTGTAAATCGTTTTGTAAGGGCATATATTACAGCACTAGTGCTGTAATAGATGCCATTACAGCACTAGTGCTGTAATAGATGCCCTTACAAAACGATTTTTAATAGCAGGTGCATTTTTATTTTTAAAAATGCCTTTTGCCAAATATTTTTATTCATAGATGAAAGTAGATAAAATTTTGTACAATATTCTTGTTGTAAATTCATATTACTACGCTCGATGTTTTATTAAACTCGGCTGACGCCTCGTCTAACAACTTTAACATCTCGTGTTGTAATATGAATCTTTACAACACTCATATCGTAAATAACTATTATATGACAATTCCTAAACAATTTATGAGGTTTTATGATGAATTAATAAGAATTTATATGTTACATTTGGTTCAGTTTATATGTCTAATATGAGTTTCTATGTGACATTGATATGTCAAATACGCATCAAAACTTGTGGATACTTTTGAAGATAACTTTTAAGGGTCTTTTTTGCCAGCTCTTCTATCTTCTTCTATCTTCTCCTCCAGGTTGGTTTTTTTTTATTCATCCACACCAAAAAACAGGATGTTGCCAGCACGGCGTTCTCTTTCCCTGATCTCAAAAAGTGTGAGCTCGACTTCAGGCTCGGCCACTTTCACCTCCGGATTTTCTTTTATAGTGTCTACTCTCTGTTCCAGCTTTTTAAGTGCATCTGCATAGCTGGTTTCAGGAATTTGGTCAACCACCTTTAACTCGTTTCTAAGGTCTTTTATTTCTGTTTTTATATTTTCATTCTCAGTTCTCCTATGATCCATGGAGCTTTTTAACGAGGCTACCTCACCCTTAAGCTTTTCCAACTTTTTAGCTGTTTCATCTCCTTGTTTTTGTGTTTTCTTAAGTTCTTCTTGTGCTGTCCTAACTATAGAGTGTATCTCTGGGAGTTTTTTGATTGCATCCTTACAAATCGGGCAGAAATAGCATGTTGTTCTAGAGGGACTTGGAATGACCCTGATCTCTCCTGCCAAGGCACCAGTACAGTCTCCACAAATAATTTTTTGACAGAAATCACACGGAAAACCGAACAGTTTGCCCTTTTCCTCCTTCAAAACGCAAGGTTTCCTACACTTATAACACTCTTGTGACATCTTAACCCCACTTTTTTCTGATTATATAGTTTTTATTTGATCTTTAACTGAAATAACTGTCTCAACGCGTAAATGTACCTGCACTCTATCGTTTCACACCGAAAACGACCGGAAAACTCCACTACTTTTCACGATGATTAAAGATTTCTCTCTCCGACTTTTCCGATGCTAATCTCGCCGACGCGCGCTTGTAACTCAATGTATATGTTAAGTTAAATAGTTTAAAATCATATAAACTTAAAAACACGTTTGCTTTGGAATGTCCTATAAAATCTTATAAACTTTTCATAGTGTTTTGCATTATTAAATTTTGTATAATTTTAAACCCATAAAAACTCACAAAATAATATATGTTACATAGTTTATAATTTATTACCTGATAAAAACTGATACGAAAATGTTTGACCTTTTTGATAATACAACATAATAAACACGTTTGCTTTGGAATGTCCTATAAAATCTTATAAACTTTTCATAGTGTTTTGCATTATTAAATTTTGTATAATTTTAAACCCATAAAAATTCACAAAATAATATATGTTACATACTTTATAATTTATTACCTGATAAAAACTGATACAAAAATGTTTGACCTTTTTGATAATACAACATATAAACTTATAAACACGTTTGCTTTGTAATGTCCTATAAAATCTTATAAACTTTTCATAGTGTTTTGCATTATTAAATTTTGTATAATTTTAAACCCATAAAAACTCACAAAATAATATATATATGTTACATACTTTATAATTTATTACCTGATAAAAACTGATACGAAAATGTTTGACCTTTTTGATAATACAACATATAAACTTATAAACACGTTTGCTTTGGAATATCCTATAAAATCTTATGAACAATTTATATGGTTTTACATTATCAAATGTTGCTTAAATTTATACCCATGAAGTCTTATAAACCAATGTGATTTTTATTTTCAAATATCCCTTAAATGCGCATAAAGAGATGGTGTTCTTTAAACACTCATAAAATCTTATATAAAAAATATTCTCTGTCCCATCAAATCTTTTCAATTCTATAAAGAATCATCAAATCTTATATATTTTTTATATGTTTTTATGCGATTTCTTTGGCAGGGAAAGCTCTGTAAAGTGCCAAATGAGAGTGCCTCTTATGATAATCTTGTTAAATTGGGTAAGCATATTAACGAGATTTAATAGCAACCTTACTAATATTCACCCGGTAATATATAAAAAGTACGCCATCTTTAAGAAACTAAGTAGGTATTTACATTGCTGCAGTTTTCCCGTTAGCTTTTAAGTTATTCTAATATAAGCTTATAATACATGTGTATATGTATATTATTATGTATTCCTTTTTTATATAAATACTTAGGTACCTATCGACATATTTTACTTCATAAATCTCTAAATAAATATACGATTAATATAATACTCGTCATTTTCATTCTTTTATATTGTTCCAAAGCATACATTTATTTAGTTGTTTAGTGTTCTAAGTATACATATTATATTTATTATGTAATTTGTTTTGTTAAGCTTAACAAGGAGGTACATTAAACGTATAAACTATATAATAGGTGTGCCACTTTGTTCAACTAGTTATAATAAGAAGTGTAAAAGAAATCGCAGGGTTTTCCACTTCTTTTGTAACCATCATTTTGTTTATAAAGAAACGATTAATAATACTCAATATTTTCTTTCGTTTAACAAACCCTTTCCAAGCGATCTGAAGATTTATATATATTAGGGGCTACTGCTTTCGGCTTTGATTAAGTCATTTGATCATGTATCGAACTAAGCAGAGGTTAATAATGTAAAACATCTTGAATGCATAATTTTTTACATTATAATTATAAAGGCCCGGTTAGTTTGATACGGGATTAAATGACTTAAGCAAAGTCGAAAGTATTCTAGCTCTGGGTAGATTATTTTATTACACTCACTATAGTAAAGTCACACCCAAATAAAATAAAATTTACACTACAATAATATGATATTTACACTAATTAATTACAAATTACCATTAACAATTGGTTTACTTACACCTCTCATTATTTCTTTTACAACCAAGGAAGATAGGTTTAGAATATGTGACTGACCCTAATAGAGGGTGTTTTTAGCTGAGTGCTCTCGGTCGTTTAACAGATGGGTCGGTAAAGAGGTGTATAAAAAAATGGGGCTTCCATTTTTAAATATAGGGAATTCATAACTGGTCATTTAACTCACTTTATAGAGGCGGTCGCAAACAGATGTTTTACTATGTATTACCTACTGACATATGGCGCCTTACCAATATAACCCATGTAGATATGGTGAAGCCGAGATGTCCTTGTCACATGAGGGGCATTTGGCCCAGTGAGTATTCGCGGAACAATAAAAAGACGCTATTTTTTAACACGCCAGGAGGATATTATCTTGTTTTGCATCACATTTGACAACAGCAGTTAGTAAATTAATATTAAAGTTATTAAGATTTTGTGTATTTCGATTAACAAAGTAAAAGCCTAATATTTGTAATGAAACGTTTATTAGATATGTTTAACAATTATTTTATCGATGAAGTCAAAGGTATTTATGTAGGATTTCCGGTTCAATGAAATACATGCAGGTTTCATATTGCTATTTCATTATTATTATCCAATGTTATGTTTAACACTAACATGGTTTTTGTTAATCAGATATATCCAAAATATTTGCTTATATACAGGGCTGCCCAGAAGTCCGGAATAAAATTAATATAGCCTTAACCTGTAACTTTTGGGGAAAATGCTCTGACACGTCAATTTAGTTTTATATATGCTCACATTTTGATGTTCTTTGTTTGTTTTTTTATAGACATTTGTCAAAGATATGACGACATCGATCTTTTTTTTATTGGAAACTTACAGCTTTCGATATTTTCGATTATTTTGTCAAAAAAAATAAAAATGTAACGAGGCAAAACAAAACACAACAAAAAGGTAGTTTAACATGGCAAATTCTGGAAGTGTCCTCCACCCTCTACTTGGCATGCTCCCAGATGATGGTAAAAACCATCGACGGAATTTAGAATGGCTTCACCCGGTATGTTATGTGTCTCCAATCTAATTTTGTTTTTCAAATCTTTAATATTATTTAGCCTGTTTTGGTAAACTTTTTCTTTTAAATATCCCCAAACAAAATAGTCTAGAGGCGTTAAGTCTGGGGACCTCGGTGGCCATTTAATTGTACCACGTCGTTCAATCCAGCGACCTGGAAATATCTGATGTAAATATCTTCTCACATTGACACCAAAATGCAGAGATAATGCAATATCCAATTTTTCATCTTCGCCTAAAACACGTGGCCGTCCATTCCTAGGCAAGTCCTTTACTGTGCCATGTTCATCAAATTTGTGGAATATTTTACTAACAGTGCCAAGTGAAATTTGATTTTCCGGATATTTAGCATTAAATAAATTGCACACTTCACTTTGACTTCTAATTTTATCTTCACATCCTAACAATATCAAGACATCGATACGCTGCTTTTCCGACAAAACCATTTTTGTTTAGAAAATTGTAAAATAATACTTGGGAAATACTTAAATTAATTTTAGAAGTTCACAATGTCACAAAATGTCAGAACGTGAAACAATGAAGATTTCTTACCTTGAAAGGTAAAAAAAAAACATCAATAATTTATCATTTCCGCTTATTTAAATACTGTACGAAATATTAGCTTTCAAATGATGTATCACAAGCTGTATGTTTCTATTTAAAAAAAAGATCGATGTTGTCATATCTTTGACAAATATCTATAAAAAAACAAACGAATAACATCAAAATGTGAGCATATATAAAACTAAATTGTCGTGTCCGAGCATTTTCCCCAAAAGTTACAGGTTAAGGCTATATTAATTTTATTCCGGACTTCTGGGCAGCCCTGTATAATATGAGAGCACAAAAAATACTCACAATATACAATCAAAGTAACCTTTAAGCAAACGAATAAAACGACAAGCTATTAAATTACAGAAGTCGACATTTAAGGCTATGTTGTGTCCTTCAGAAATAAAGTTGCTTGGTAACGCACTTATGAGGCATCCGCAGAAGTCTAAATGCCCCTGATGATCTCCATTGCTGCATTAAATCTGTTTAATATAGTAGCTATATAGTACCTATACTTATACAGGATGCTACAAATTCTAGTTTGTGCATGGGGATCTTGAAAATCGTAAGATATACAAAGTCAGTCAAATTAGTTTCTTCGCAGATATTCGAAGAAATTTCCTCATTATTTCACCACGCCTCGAATTTCTTATCCACCATTCTGGAAACTCTGCGTTAAAATACTGACAGACGTTTGTGGCGTTGTGCGCTGGTGCTCCATCCTGCTGACACCAGAGACGCGGTAAAGCAAGCCAATGGGATATCCATAGGATACTGTTCAAATTCAATATCTAAAAAGTTTAAATATCTTTCTGATGTTAAATTTTCATCATAGAGAAAAGTTCCTAAAATCTGATGTGACGAAAGTCATGTGAAGAAGCTATCTTTCGATTTTAGTCCTTTATCCATTATTTTTGTTCTTGGAAACCAGAAATGAATAACCTTTAAACTTCAAGAGCTTTAAAATAGGTGCGTTCTGTTTTTACTTATATTTAGTTGAAGTATTTGTACTTGTATTATTAGTATTTGTTTTCAAAATAACTGGTATGTTTATAAAATAGTTTATTTAATATAACAACCTATAATTGTTTTATTATTATTATTATTAGGTATTAGTATTAATAGTTAAGCTCTTCTTGTATCTGTAGCTTCTTAAGTTAGACAAAGCTCTTAGTCGAACAATTAGGTAAAAAAAAGCCTGTCGAGAGGCATAAGAAAGTTACACTTTGCCTTTGAATGGGATAATCCAAGGGTGGCCATAAACAAACAATAAATGAGTTAATAAATGCAGGTAAATTATGGTCCGTACTTAAAAATGTCTTAAAGTAAATTGCAAATCCGGAAGACGTAATTTCATTATTAAAGTAATAGTTTTGTGATTTTAAACCGATTTTTACCTGACTCAAAATGAGAGGGTTAATCCCATAAAACAAATTATATTCGAAAGACTGTATATATAGCCACTCTAGTTAGTTTTAAGCTTAGTAATTATTCTTACTTCGTGTGTAATACAGCGTTTGTTTAATCGTGTGTGAGTCATGGAAAATATGTGCGAGCCCAATGTATCTCAGGGATAACCCCGTCGAAAAGCAGAAAACACTTTTCTGTGGAAACTAAGGAAGTTATACACAATGCTTATTTAACTCTCATTGAACGTGCGGTCAGCAAGCAAGCAGCGTTTAAAGAAACGGCCACATTAACAAAAATTTCAACATCAAATGTATGGAAAATTGTGAATAATCCCATTTTAGCGAGGAAAAAGAGAACCGATACTGGCATTTTCTCGTAGGTAGATGAAATGACAAAAGACAAGTTTAAATGGAATCCAGTAGAATTCGGGAATGGCGATCCAAATATCTACAAAAAATTAGGATTTACAGAGATCAGCAAAGGCCGATTAATTACTTACGATGAAACCTGGTTCGACATATATGACACCCCGGAAAAGGGTTGGGTTGACTCAAGCGGCAAGTATAAAACAAGCGTGCCATGAAAAAGAGGTAAACGAATTACGATTTTGCATGCTGGATCTAAAGACGGATGGATTCCAAATAGACTTTCTCTGTCTGCAAAAACTATTAAAGATTCTTCTCTGGATTACCATGAGGACACACTGTTGATTTATTTGAAGATTGATTCAAAAACAAGCTAATTCCAAATATACCTTCGAATAGCGTAATTGTAATGGACAATGCAAGCTACCGTAGTAGGCAGTTGACCAAAACTCCCTCTTCAAATGACACAAAAGCAACAATCCAAAACTACATGTAGGATAATGACATTTATTTTAAGGAAGATTGTACCAAAAGGGAATTAATTGAGGTTTTACAAAGTTGAAAACTACAAAATGAATACTTCTGTGATAATTATACAAAAAATCTAGGGCGCACAGTTTTAAGGCTTCCACTATACCATTGTATATTTAATCCCATCGAACAGGTTTGGGCACCAAAACCAACTGAAATCTGCCATTCGTCGTAACAATATTTGCCCTATTATTAACTCCAGTGGACTTAAGCTTATAGAAACTGAAGTGAACTGAAGTTTTTAACATCCCTTTACAAAGTTGGGCAAATTCTGTTACACATGTTGAAAAAGTGGAAAATCCATATTTATCCATACAGGGTGTTTTGTAATTGAATGTCAATAATTAAGGGGGCGATTTTTGTGTTCATTTTAAAAAGAAAACTTCATATGAACGTATGTCCTAAACGTCTTTATTTTTGATATACAGGGTGGTAAAGTTTTCAAAAAGAAATAGTTTTTTAATAATATCTGTAATACCACTTTAGATATTTTAATGAAATTTGGCAGACATGTACTATGTATCAAGATGCATTATTTACCGTACAACAATTTTTTTTTATTTCCACCAGTGGCGTTCGTACGGAATTTCACCTGCCTATTTTGGCAGACATTAATGTAACGCTACTGATTTCTCGTAAAAATAAATTTATTCCTAAAATCCCCAATCATTTCTAAACAAATTTGATCTCTTGAATTTTTTCAATCCGATTCACGGTTTTCGCTTAAAAAAAATAAAAACCTTTTCTCTGCATGATCATAACAGTATCGTTAATATGACAATATCACCATGCACAGAAATAGATTTTATTTCTTAGATCAAGTTTGCTTAGAAATGAATAAGGATCGTCTGTTAATAAATCAACAACAACCTTTGTGAAAAAAAAAAAACATACATAGAAACTAAATAAGTTGTTGAAAATGCCCTCCACCTTGAAGGATACACCCTTCAGCTCTTTTCCTCATATTGTCGCGCACTCTTTGAAGTGTACCTTCAGTATTTCTTATTAAATCGAAGGAAGCTCTTATACGATCTTCCAGCTCTTCTAAAGTGTTTACTGGGGTGCGGTAAACCAGACTTTTAAGATGCCCCCATAAGAAAAAGTCCAAACTATTTAAATCTGGGGACCTAGGCGGCCATGGTTGAGGTCCGCCACGACCAACCCATCGGTTATTAAATGTTTGATTTAAATATTCTCTTGCTACAACACTAAAGTGCACACAAGCGTACCATCATGCATGAACCATATTCTGTTTCTTATTAAAATTGGTACTTCTTCTAGCAATATGGGCAAATCCTCCTCTAGAAACCGGCGATAATTATGGCCATTTAGCCTTTCTGGCAGGAAAAAAGGTCCAATTAAATAATTTCCAACAATTCCACCCCAGACATTTACCGAAAACTGTTCTTGCTGGTTATATTCTACAACTGCGTGGGGGTTTTCGTCGGCCCAAATTGGTTATTGTGAAAATTTCTGATTGCGTTTCTGGAAAAGTTAGCTTCATCTGTAAACATTATTTCATGGTCAAACAAGGGATTATGCGCAATTTTCTCCAAAAACCACTGACAAAAATTAACACGCAAGGGAAAGTCTCGGGGAAGTAACGCTTGGACCCGCTGAATATGATACGGGTACAATAAAAAATCGTGCAAAATTTTCCAAACCAGGACGTGCGAGATATTCAGATTATGTCCAATTTTTCTAGTACTTATTTCAATATAACTTAAAATTGCTTCTTCAATTTCTGTAGTTCTTACAGTCCGATGGGATCCTTTTAATTGATTATTTGCCATAAAAGTACCTGTTTCAGTCAACCTTCTATGTACATTTGAAAATGTTCGCCTATCTGGTATGACTCTATTAGGGAACCGCTCTTGATACAATCGCCTAGCTTCCGGCGAACTGCCATCAGCCAAACCATACATGTAATGCATATCTGCCAACTCCTCATTAGTAAACCCGACCATTATCTTTCAAAATAACAATACTCGGATATTTTAAACACCAAATTAATAAGACACGAAAAACCGAATTTAAATATTGATAAACTGTCAAACAAAATAATGACAACCGCCCTGACAACAGAATTAATAACTCTTACAGACACAGCCTACTACAATAATAATTTTTGAGATCCTTATTCATTTCTAAGCAAACTTGATCTAAGAAATAAAATCTATTTCTGTGCATGGTGATATTGTCATATTAACGATATTGCTATGATCATGCAGAGAAAAGGTTTTTACTTTTTTTAAGCGAAATCAGTAGCGTTACATTAATGTCTGCCAAAATAGACAGGTGAAATTCCGTACGAACGCCACTGGTGGAAATAAAAAAAATTGTTGTACGGTAAATAATGCATCCTGATACATAGTATATGTCTGCCAAATTTCATTAAAATATCTAAAGTGGTATTACAGATATTATTAAAAAACTATTTATTTTTGAAAACTTTACCACCCTGCATATCAAAAATAAAGACGTTTAGGACATACGTTCATATGAAGTTTTCTTTTTAAAATGAACACAAAAATCGCCCCCTTAATTATTGACATTCAATTACAAAACACCCTGTATAAACAATATAGCACAAATAATAATTAGAACAGAATATGATAGCGATAGTGATATTGATATGTTAAGTGAATAATTATTATAAGTAGGTACCGAATAATTTGTATATTTTTGTAACCATAAATATATTTTTTAACAACAAAATTACTTGTAATTTCACATTTAAACATAAACAAAATATTATTTAAAGCCTTACTTATTTTTATTACAAACCATGACTAATTTCTAAGCAAAATACGGACCTGTTCGGCCATATTTCAATTTTACAGCTGGCCCGGGTCTTTCGTAATAGGGATCAGTTAGTCACTTTTTTATATCTCTGAATAGACTTTACCTAAACATAGATCAGACTTATGGGTTATTAGATGGGTACCATTGAGTAAGTATAAGTGTATGCCAATAACTAGAAATATGGCTTTTCCCTCTTTTTTTTTATTCTCTTTAGGAATAAATTAAAATCTAAATTAGATAACGCAGGATGAATTTGAAAGAAGAAAGTTTAATGAATTCAAATTAACCAAAATTGGTCTTAAATTAAAATGGTATTGAACATATTTAAACTAATCGCAGATATTTTTTGTTCATTTTTTTTTACCAGGAGTGTATACAGTGTGTCCAAGATAAGAATGGGATAGCATTGGAATCTTGGAAACGGTAGGAATTACAATGTTGGTTAAATTGGGAAAAAGTTGCACAATTTAAATACCTTTTACATGGTGTTTGCAAAATTAAACTACCTTTAACCGATTTCGATATTTAAAAAAAAAATTATTTTTTGCTGTATTATTTTTTATTTATTTGTTGCATTATTTTAAAAGATATAAAAAAATTAAAAATACTTTTTCATTGTCACTTTTTAAGCTGAACAAGATAGCGTTTACAGATTTTCAGTACGACGTTTCCTTTTCGAATAAACATCCTCAACTTTCTTTTTTTAAATACGGTCCTGTGTTTTTGTTTTTTTAATCGATAACTGATGTACCACTTGCATTGGTTTAAACATATTTTTAGCTTTTTAGCTATCGTTTAAAAATATTCAAGAAAAATCTCCATAGTTCGGCACTGAATGCTCGAAAAACATTTATTAACATAATACCAAATTAGCACTTAATTACAAACAGTGTTCAAACAAATGGCCATTATTTTCTAAGCATCTATAGGTAACATCGTCTAACTGTGGAATTCAAAACATTGTTAAGTACATCTGGGGTAATCGTTTGAAATGCGTCTAAAACCATTTGACAATTCTTCCTCCGTTTGAAAATTACGTTGGTGCACATAGTTTTTGATGTACCCCCAGAGATAAAAGTCCAAAGGAGTTAGATCAGGCGATCGTGCAGGCCAAGAAACAGCTGAACGCGTACCTATTCATCTGTCAGGAAAACTATCTGTTAAATATTCTTGGACAATTCCCGAATTATGAGCGGGGGCCCCATCTTGTTGAAACCAAAAGTTACTGATTTCTGCTAGTGTTATCGAACCATTCTTCCAAATGATGCTGCAGTAAATTTCGATACCGCTCCGAATTTAGTGTTCGATGGTAAAAAATTGGCCCAATTATCTTTGTTCCCAAAATTCCTACCCACATGTTGAAACCAAAACGATGTTGGTGTCTAGCCATTTTGTACAACCGTGGATTTTCTGTGGACCAATAATGCGTATTTCTTCTGTTACAGATTCCGTTGTTGGTTATCATACATTCATCAGAAAATAAAATTTTATTGACGAAATTTTCGTCGTTTTGACATTGCCTAGTGTACCATTCGCAAAATACCCTTCGCCTTATGTCGTCTCCCGGTTTTAGTCCTTGGCAGATTCGATATTTGTGCGGGTGATATTTTGTTCTTACGTGAAATAAAATGTGCCGTAGATTTTGGCATTCCACTTACTTTCTCAATGTTTTTAACTGATGTTGTAGGGTCTTCCGTTACAGCTTATGCCACATTATTTTGAATTTCCTCATTACATGGTTTGTTTCTAGTAACAACTGCTTTATTAAATGACCCTTACTGCAATAAATTGGCAACAATTCTTCCAAACATCTTTTTATTTGGTTGTAATTTCTCTGGGTAATTATTTAAATACATTTGCTCAGCTTCTCGAGTATTTCTATGTCATAAACTGTAACACTCTAACATATCAAACTTTTCCTCAAAAGAGAAATGTACAACCATTTTTAAACGAAGTGAAAGACCTCGTACCTAATTAAATTTTGTATTTATGACAGAAGTAAGTGGTCAAGAAAGACGAGCGTTTCAAAGCCCGCTATGTTTATTGTACGGTCTTATGATATGAGGATTTTATTCGTTACATAATAAAAATCTATGATAGAGAAAAAGCTGAAAATTTGTTCAAGTGATAGATCAGTTATTTTAGAGTTCAAAATAGCCTTCGATTAAAAAAAAAAACACAGGACCGTATTTGAAAAAAGAAAGTTGAGGATGTTTTTTCGAAAACGAAACGTCGTACTGAAAATCTGTAAAGGCTATCTTGTTCAGCTTAAAAAGTGACAATAAAAAAGTGTTTTTCATTTTTTATATCTGTTAAAATAATGCAACAAATAAATAAAAAGTAATACAGCAAAAAATATTTTTTTTTTAAATATCGAAATTGGTTAAAGATAGTTTAATTTTGCAAACACCATGTAAAAGGTATTTAAATTGTGCAACTTTTTCATAATTTAACCAACATTCTAATTCCTACCGTTTCCAAGATTCCAATGCTATACCATTCTTATCTTGGACACCCTGTATATCCAAACGGGAATGATAACAAGAAGAATACCTAAAAATCACCTTGCTGGTCAATCCCAAAGTTAGCGTACAGGTTGAAGAAAAACAAAAAGTGCATTTGAAATTTGTATGATAGATATGATTTATTTAATTATAAGTACAGTGTTTACAACCATTATTAGCAATTGTCACATGAGATTTTCTTTCAATAGTTCTTGATACTTTACACTCCTAAATATTAACCCTTATGGGATGGATGTGCCCCTGGATCATTGGGATTGATACATCCACGGCCGGGAATGTATATACATTCAGAACAACATCGATCCCTTTCATGAGTAAATGCTAGTGCCAAGGAGTCCTAAAAGAAAAATATTCACAAATTCTGGCTCTATAAGCTTATCAACATAAACAACTATTTTATAAAATACAGGGTGTTCCCTAATGATATGCCAATATTTTAGGGTGTGAACATAAATGATAGTTTGTTTTATAAACTATGTATAAAAATATTCCGTTACGAAAATACGGGGTGTTAAAATTTTAGGAAAAAAATGGAAATTAATTAATTTTTTTTTAAAGTACTTGAGACAAGTTCATTGATATTTAGCAAATATGGATAGTTAATAACGGTGCATATTTTTCAAAACAAAAATAATTTTCAGTTTTAACAGTAGCGTGCCTGTGGGTGGAAGAAAATCCCTATGCCGTAACCGGAACCCATTTCCAAAACACCAATTTTTGGTTAATGAATGAGCAAGAATTATTGGTAAACACTTTATTGGCCCATTCTTCTTGTCGAGACGACTTGACAGACAATCTTACCTTAATTTCCTTGAACAACTACTTTTGCTGCTTAAGGATACTCCGATAGCAATAAGAAAACATATGTCGTAAACAGGGGAGGTCATACGGGGGGGGCCATGCCCCCCCTTGGCGTCGATTTATATTATAAAAGCACTGCCGCTTACTCAATTCAGCGATTGGCGCGTGTGACAAAACTGACCAATCGTGTCAAACCCTTATCTAATTATTTAAAAATATTTGAACGCAAAAAATATTAATAAAAATAATTACGTAAGTAGGTATAATATAATATAGGTTATCTATAATTTTCTTAAAATTTACTCAGCCGTTTTTTGCGTATTTTCCTACTTGAAAACCAAGAATCATCAACAAAAAAGGGCGTGGCACCCAAAAAATTTTTGCCTGCGGCGCTAAAACTTTTCCTGCCACCGCCTCTCTGAATTGGCACGAGCCGCCACTGCATGGCCCCTCCTTCAAAATGTTAATATGACCGCCCCTGGTCGTACATGCACGAGGGTGCACCAGCACATTTCAACGTAGTGGTTCACAACATCACAACCAAGACATATAACAAAAGAGAGACAAAACTGTTTACCTTTTAACCCGATCACACATTGTTTTCATCAGAAATCAATGTTGGCGAACTTCTGCGGATTGCCCTAGGTCTGCCGCCGGTGTTTGAAAACGAAGATTATTATTACTTATATTGAATGCCTCTTTTTTTGTGCGAGTAAGTAAGAATATTATACTAAATTATGTGCGTGTTTTTTTTTCTAATCTAAGATACGTAATTTCTGCTTTTAAAATTATTTATTGTTTCCTAATTACACTAAGCAATAAGTACAAAGGAAATACCTGTGGCAACGCTGTACGGATGTATTTAACACCTGCGACGGGAAATCTTATATGATTCATTAATTTTATTCCTTTTACGTGGAAAGTTAATATTACAGAGTGTTGTTGTGCTGTGTTTGTGACCTTTTGCGATTTTTGACTTTTGCCAGTGCGTAGTTTGTAAAAAAGTGACTATTCTAACCCCGGATTGATATTTCGGCGGTAAGTAAGGTTATGTTCTTCTTAGCTGAAGCAGCGGGGTGGTTAATTATTGTATATTATTTATTAAATTATTGCAAGCAACGGTAAAATTTTTATATCTGGACTTCTTTAAAAAAAAATACCTCGATGGTGTATCAAAAAAAAATAATAAAAAAAATATTGTAAAATTCCAAACTTTATTTGATTTGATTTGAAGTTAGATTTCGCATTTTTATGCTAAATGGGTAATTTTGTTGCACTTACTTGAAATGCAGGTCAATAAAATTAGATTTTTTTACAGGTTAACATTTAACTGCTACAACACATTTTAATACACTGAAGTAGTTACTTATTATATATTGTTGTAGCTTTCCTGTAAATCCTGAGCGCAAACAAAGATGGATTTCTCTTTTGGAGAACCAGCATAATATCATAAAGTATGCTTAAATTTGCTCAGTTTCAGGTCGAAGGCAAGTAAGACTAGATGCTGAGGCCGATTTCAATACCTACTACAGTTTTTACTGTGTATTTATCTTACAGGTAAAAAAAATTAAACGTATTTACAGTTGTATATTCTAATGTTTTTAATATTAAGTTTATACTTTTTTTTTTTAGTTCGGACTCTACCATTAATGACACATCCCCAAAAAAATCTGTTAGGTAAGCAAGTTGTAAGATATTTTTGTATTGTTGAAGACTTTTTTTACATAAACATATTTAATTTAAATATTTTCATTGCTGCCAAAGCAATAAAATATTATAGGGAGCATTTGGTATAATGTTAAAACTGAGTGGTGTGTTGAGGCATGCAATAATATGTAAGCATAATAATTTAGAACGTTTTTATATGTTGCATATCTTAACCACTCTGTATAGAAAAACGTTTTTTGACAAAATTCAAATTAGGTTTTATAATTTTGTTGTATGAATGTATTAATTTTTTAGTTAGATTGTTTAGTCTAGGATAAGGGGCAAGGAACGCACTTGATATTATAAAGAAGGTAATATGTCAAGTTGAGTGGAACGAAGCCGGTAAGTGAAAATAAGAAAAAGGTGAGGGTATTCACTGAAAAGTATTGAACAAAGTACGACCGGCTCCGGATCGCTAGATCTTTGCTTCTTTATTTCATTTTTTTTTTTTTATTTTACCTTGTGCTAAGTAGTTGGATAATTTTATTATGAATTGATATCATGTTGTTAAGCGTGATGTTTGTTGTTTGAACTTGAATAATTTACTTACATATAATTAATTAATTGCAGTGTTTAAGTGTTTGTTTCCCGCATTTAACAACAATAATGGCTGAACAACAAACCTCCTGTTTTCTATTTCCAGTATATACTTAAGAACGATCTAGGCTGTAAGAAAGGAAATAGAAGCAGCTTGGCTTGTATTAAAGTTTATTTTGTTGTTTTCCTTCCCGGCCCCTTGCTTAGGAATAAATCTAATATAAATTAAAAATACTTTATTTCTTATAATCCCTAAAAAAAACCGAACGTTCCAACTTTCGCTGGGGTCAGCAAGACAATACTAAATTGGCCAGCGATGGCAATGCTAACAAAACTCAAGGGGCAAAAGCAACACCAAACGCCATGGAGGCAGCTATGCAAGCCACAATGCAAAACTTTTTGGTCCAGTTCTCCAAAATTATGGAGACTCAGCTAAAATCTATGGTCAGTGCCTTTCAAAAAACCGCAGGTTAAATGGCGGCGCAACCGAAGACGGCATATATTAAACTCGCTACATTTAATGTCAATTCCATCAAGCAACGGAAACTCGAACTTATCGAGTTCGTCGAGAGAAATGAGATAGATGTGTTTCTTATCCAGGAGACGTGGTTAAAGGGAGATAGATTTACTTTCCCGAATTATACCGTATTTAGAAACGATCGCCTCGGTAGACGCGGAGACGGAACTATGATCCTGGTTAAGAAACACATTTCAGCTCAAGTTATGCCAGGTCCTGTCAATTGTGCCCATATTGAAGGGACTTTCATCTCGATACGATTTAAAAATAATCAACGCGTGCACTTGGGATCGGTTTACTGTAGTCCGTCGGTAGATTTCACAGGCAACTGCTTACAAAAAATTTTTGGTAATAACAACCGAACGATTATAGGGGGTGACCTAAACGCGGAAAACAGGATTTGGGGATGTAGAGCTACAAACCAAAGAGGTCGCACCCTATATGAATTCTCTGAAGCTTTAAACTACCACATTTTACGGCCGGAGGAGCCCACGCATTGCTTTACGCGGGGCCTTCCCGATATCTTGGACGTCTTTGTGGTAAAGAATACCGTTCAATTTTCACAACCATCGGTCATTTGTGATCTGAGCTCTGATCACATACCGGTCATTTTGGAAGTGGGTAATCCACTTGAAAAAGGTAGAGGTTTTGTTACCCACACCTCAACAAATTGGCACAGGTTCAGCAGCATAATGAAAAATGTAGAGGCGTTACAACCTCTACAGAGCTCATTAGACATTGACAATGCGGTTACACAGATCACAGATGACATCAACGCAGCGTTAGCTCAAGTTTCTGTTACAAAGACGTTCAGGTATTCAAAATACGGGACTTTGACACATGAAATTAAAAATCAAATCAGAATTAAAAACCGGTTAAAGAATAGGGCGTATCGCACTGGAGATCCTCGCATCAAGGCGGAGGCCAATCGGGCGGCCGGGGTAGTCAGGGAATTGTTGATCGAACGGCAGTCGAACCTCTGGGACAACAAGGTCCAAAGTCTATCTATAGAGGATAATTCCATCTATAGAATGACGAGGACTTTGACCAGGGGAGCACGAGCACCCATGTCTCACCTGATAATTCAGGAAACGGATGCTGTTTTAATCGATGCCAAAGATAAAGCTGAATTGCTCGCGGACAAACTCTGCGATCAATTCAGCGAAAACCCGACCAATGACGCGTTTAGAGATGAGAGGGTCTCAAGGACGATACAAATTTATAAATCAATGAATTTCCCGTTTCAGGCCTTTCCACAAGTCACCTTAGACGAGGTAAAGTCCCTATTAAGCGTATTGAATATTAGAAAAGCCCCGGGTTTTGACGGTTTAAAGAATGTGGCGTTGCGAAATCTACCTGACAAAGCTTTGAGAAATATAGTAAGCATATCCCAGGCAATAATCAAAGAGGGCCACTTTCCGTCCTCCTGGAAGCATGCAAAAGTCATCCTAATATATAAAAAAGGTGAGGATCCTACGGCGCCGGCTAGCTATAGGCCGATCAGCCTGCTGTCGAGTCTTGGGAAAATCACAGAAAAACTAATTTTGAATAGACTTAATGACTTTGTGTTTGTGCGTAACGTTCTGCCTGCCGAACAGTTCGGGTTTCGGCCTGAACATTGCACAGTCAGGCAGACGACGCGACTAGCTTCAAACATAATAAAAGGCTTTAACAGGAGACAGCACACGGGAGCGGTTTTCTTTGACGTAAGCAAAGCATTCGACAAGATCTGGCATGATGGCCTCTTGTTGAAATTGATAAGACTCGGAGCTCCGAACTACTTAATCAAGGTGGTAGCTTCTTTTTTGGAGAATAGAAGTTTTGCTGTCTCGTCAGAGAACGCACTTTCCTTAAATAAACACACACGGCAGTACCGCAAGGTTCACCTATCTCCCCGATGCTGTATAACATTTATACTCATGACATTCCCCGCGATAGATTTACGCAGCTCTATCTTTTCGCTGACGATACCGCAATCACTTCAACTACCAAACAGCCGCGACTTGTCGTCAGCCGGATGCAGCGCCACATAATCAAGCTAGAGAAATGGCTGTCTGATTGGAAGATTCGCTTGAATCCCTCTAAGACGAAGGCTATTTATTTTTCGAAAAGCAATGTTAGTAGGCCTGAGACAAGGCTTCGTGTCAACGGAGTCCAGGTGAACTGGTGCCAGGAGGTAAAATACCTGGGACTTATATTTGGTCAACGACTGAACTGGAGGCGCAATTCAATTAATAGAGTGAAGCTAGCATTGTATCAATTACGCTTTATCTATCCCCTGCTTCACAGGCGGAGTAGACTTGGTAATAGGACTAAGGTCAACCTCTACAAGGCGTTAGTCAGGCCGGTTCTCACTTATGGTGCACCTTCATGGTGCAACATAAGCAGAACGGAGCTTAGTAAGTTCCAGGTAATACAAAACAGGGCACTCAAAATTATTGCGGATGTACCCAGGTACACGATAAATCGCATACTTCATCAAGACTTTCGTATGCAGACAATAAATGAATTTTTCACAAAAATTATTACAGACTATTACAGACGTACGGACGTATCGACAAACCCATTAATCACGGACTCCCACACGAGATCTAGACCAAACAGTACGTACAAACTACCGAAAGACTGGCTCCCTGTTGGTCCAATCCCATAGTAGAGAGGCACTAATAGTAGTGAGGCACTATCAATCAACCACCAATCACCCAATCAATTCACAATCAATAGAATAGGCGCCAAAATTTTGCAGTATATAAACTTTTTAATTCAAACAAGCAGAAATACGAATAATCAAGGCAAAAGTCAATTTCAAAATTTTTACAAGTGATAAAACCTAAACAGTTTGCGAAGATCCAATTTAAGTCGCAGGAGAATTCCTAACTTAAAAAAAAAACAGAGATCCCAAACAAACTCTTTGTCTAGATAAAATAAATGCTTTTCAAATATTCCATTAGCAACACAATTCCTCAACGGCCAGAGAAATAGCGAAACAAAATGCACTTAATGTTTTCAGAATAAATAATATTGTCGCCCAGACAAGCTACCAAATTTGCAAATATTATTCTATCTATTATCTTCTGTTTTCAACACACAATTCAGTGGTAAAAAGTCTATTTTTACAGATTGTAAAAACGTATTTGTCCTTTGTCGCTGGGAGATTAAATCCACCGCGGTAGACAAAGACGGAGCAATTAACCATTGGTCCAGAGAAAACATGGCGGAATAGTAAATAGCCAATTAGAACACAACGCGCGAAATATGTGTCCTTCTGATTGGCCAGTCTGGCAGTTTCTAGCGGTAAGAGGACACTGACGGCTCTCGAGAAGCACTGCGAATTAAACCCTTAAAAGATCAATACGTATGTCAAAATTTAAAGTGGGTCATCGTCCGACGGACATGATAAAATAGCATAGGCTGAAATAAAAGCATGAAGTAATAAGTGTAGTAAGGTTATAAAAAGTTAGTAATGTTATAAGTTAGTATTTAATCATGTATTAAAGTTTATTGTGTAAACAATTGCTGATTTGGATAAATAAACGCCAAATTAAATGGGATCTAACTGTTTAATTCACCTAACCAATATATAAAACAAACGAATGAAATAACCTAACTCAAGGAATATTCAAAGCCTCACCGTTTAATGTTGGGAGTTAAAAGTGCGCAATTCCATGTCAAAGCTGAAAATTATTTTTGTATTGAAATATATGCACTTTTATTAACTGTCGCTACCTACTATACTATATCACTGAAATAATATATGAAGTAGTTTCGAAAATATTAATTAATTTTCATTTTTCTCCAAAAACTTATCACCCCGTATTTTCATAACTGAACATTCTTGGACCATAAAGCAAGCTATCAATAATTTTTCATGTAGGTTCACACCCTTAAATATTCGCATATCATTATATTTGGCTGTTGGAAAAGTTTTCTACGAGTGAGAGCTTCAATACTTACACTTGAGTTGAATTGTTGTTAAGTTTAATTGAAATGGTTCATAAATATTGATATCTTTCAACTCACAACAAAACTTTGCTAAACAATTTATCACCTTTTTTTGTCTGAGAGAAAAGTTGTGTACTAGCCAGAAAAAAATGTACAGGAATCCAAAGTATTATACTATTTCGCTCTAAAATTACCACCAATAGTATTTCTTCTTTAGACACATTCTTAGTTTCTTTGCTATCCTATCAAGGCGTGGATTTTAAATGGAACGGTATTTATAGCAGATCTGAAAATAGGATTTCTCTAAAATACAAAAATCCGTCCTCAAAGATTTTTTATGGGCTTCGCTTTTATCATGTAAAAAAAAATTGGGGCCCCAAAGAGGGGGCGCAGCCTTAACCAACTTTGTTTTACGATTGGATGACCTTGTTACAAAGATTATTGAAAAAGGCATTTGCCAATAATATTTTTGGGATATGTCATGGACTATTAATCAACAATTACATTAGAACTGTAATGTCACCTTTCTAGCATACCAATTTTTGAATATGTGCCCCAATAACCTGCTAGCATCGATCCAACCGTAATGTAATTGTTTTGTTTCCTTGGTAATACCGCCAGCTTTGTTGCGTTTGACATGTATTAATTTAAAAATTTTACGCTTTGATTGAAAAATTTTAAAAATGCATTTAATTGAAACGCTAAAAGTTTAAATACTGACGATGGTCGGATTTGGAGAAAGAAACGAAGTCAAGAAGAAGTTGCTGCGAAGTCATCCTGCTTTAACACCTCTGTCGTGAAGTACAGTCAGCAAAATTGAAAAGCAATTTAGAGAATCGGGATATGTTCCTCCAAGAAGACCCCCAAGAGTATCAGATGAAACTAAATTGGATATCCTATTTAGTTATAAAGAAAACCCAATTACACCAGCAAGGCAATTATCTCGTGACCACAATATTCATCACTAAATCTACTGGCATGAAACCATTTAAAATGCAGCCACCACAAGAGTTATTGGAGGATGACTTAGATAGAAAAAAAGAATTTTGCAAAGCTATGATAGCCGCATTGGACAGCCGACAAATTGATTTAGATTGCATAATATTTTCTGATGAAGCAACAATTACTTTCGAGGGTCAAGTAAGTAAAAATATATTTATGTTTTAAAGGGAATTAACCCTTGTCCTAGACAATTACTGGACAAAATCTGAATCTCTAATTCTATTTTAGGTTAATCGTCAAAATTGCCGATATTATGCCGACGAAAATCCTCATTGGATTGTTGAATGCCACTCTCAATGTTTGGGCTGGAATAATAAGCGACAGATTATTGGCCCGTTCTCTTTTTGAACACAGTTTAAATGGAGACCTGCATTTAAATTTTCCTTAACCATTTTAAATACCATTCCAAAGAATATTCCCCTAATTATGGAAATCTAGATCAAAGAATATTTTTTCAGCAGGATGAAATCCCTCATCACTTTGAAAGAACTGTAAAAGAATTGTTATATTTAACATTTCCAAATAGATGGATAGGACAGCGTGGATCTATAGAGTGGCCTTTCAGACCCCTGGATACTACACCCCTAGACTTTTATTTATGGGGTGATCAAAAACGAGGGGCCTATGTCACCAGACCTAGAAGTCTGGAAGAGTTGAAACTAAGGATTTGGGCAGAGATACGTTAAATTACGCCAGAAGTTTTGGAAAGAGTAAGGGAAACTCCTTTTCCAATAAGCTTCCCAAGAAGGTGCCACAAGTGATGTCTTTTAATCTTACAATAGAAGTTGGTTAGGGTTGCGTCCTCTCTTTAGGGCCTCAATTTTTTTTATATATGACAAAAGCGAAGCCTATAAAAAATCTTTGAGGACTTATTTTTGTATTTTAGAGAAATCTTATTCCATTCCATTTAAAATTCCCACCCTGTATATGCTACATCAGGTAAGTTTAAGGCATTTTATAATGAGAAAGTGTTTTGCAAAATAAATAAAAATCCGTCTATTATGTAAAGATAATTTTTCAGGAGGCTTATAGAAACCTAACTGTATAGTTAGGTTGCGACTAAACTAAAAAACACATCCTGATAAATTAAGGTAAACAAATATCATACCGTATCTACATGTGGAAATGCAATTGCTTGGTCTATGTCACGTTCATTTGTATTTACTACTCCTGAGTAAACCTCACTGAATAGAAGACACAAAACCACCATAAGTTTCACACATAAAATTTTTTGTTCCATTGATTAAAATATTTTTTAATTTATCGGTTAGCAATCAATGCAAACCGCTACTGAACTTGGTCCATTGTATTTTATACTGTTTATAATAAAACCAAGTAAATATAAATTCTTGGTACTACTAACATTTTACAGTTATCTGTAAAAGACGATCCTTTTATTTGGGTGGATTACGAGGGATTAAGTAATAATTATTAGGTTCGAAAAAAACAAAAAACTTTTATTGTTATTCCGTTCACAAATCATATGAGATTTTTATTGTTTAAATGCGTAGGCGACTCTTTTTTTATACTAAAAAGCTATTTGTATTAAACAAGTTTATTAAATTAAAACGACCAGACAGAATTAATTAAACAGAAGCTGATTTACTCTAAGAATTCTGAAGCTGAACAGAAAGTTCCCTCTCACGATCCCTAGTGGGGAGCAGTGGGAGGAAGAACTGGTAAAGTTCCCTGACGATGCTCTGCTATGCTACACCGATGGGTCGCGCATGTCTGAAACTGAATCATCAGGGGCAGGAGTATACTTGGAAAACATCAATATAAGAAGAAGCTACCAACTAGAAAGGTTCGCGACGATTTTTCAAGCAGAGGTATATGCCATCCTCCCTATGGCAAGTATGAGGCAGGCCATGGACCGTCAAGAGCGGCCTGTATATATCTACTCTGATAGCCAGTCCTCAAGGCAGTTTGTTAGCCCAGGAGCAGTTCGACCCTCGTGCAGGAGTGTGCGGACTGCGGATGCACTTGGGAGGCTCGCAGAACGGAAACAGGTATTCTAGGTCTGAGTCTCTGAACATTGTGGAGTGCATGGCAACGAGACGGCCGACGAGCTCGCCAAGGGACAAGCCCTGAGAAAATGTGCCGCCAGCCTCTTCAAGGAGGAATGGCGGCAGACACCAGACTGTAGACAGGCCAAATATTTCATAACTTGGCCTGATAGGGTCAAGTTAGAATGGATTCTTAACAGGAGTAGGCGTGCCCCTAATCCTCTGGTAGGACCTCTAGCAGGACATTGCAAGTTGAGGAAGCACCTGCATATGATGGGTGTGGAGGAGGACCCGATAAGTACGGGATGCTTGGAGGACTAGGAGACACCACTGCACTTCCTGTGCGCTTGCGAAGCCCTGTGAAGTCTCAGGCGGCAAGATTTAGATTTTATCAAATTGATAATACATTTTCATAGTAAAGGAGGGATTCGATCCTAACAATGCACTCAGAAATTTAACGGATGTTCTGTATGATGTTATTCGTCGCTAATAAGATTGAGAACATACAAATCTGAAGATTATTAAAATTTAATTAATTAATAAAATAATTCGTAGGTAAACCATAATGTGTAAATGACACATGAAAAAACACATTATCAAGTTACAAGTTTTGGGAACTAAAAGTTTGTCTTCAACTTAATTGGATTCGTGGATAAAATAATAAATCAAAAACAAGAATCAGATAAGAAGAATACATACAGAATGAGAAGTACTCTCGACAATTGAATCTAAAAAATTGGAACACCTTGACCAATGTTATGAGACGAGATAAGTACGAGATTCTTAATGCAGGGCAAACTTCTAGAAATAAGGACAAAAAAGCTTAATAAGGCGGAACTCAATAAAAATTTGATCATTCAGGGACTTCTCCAGGAGCAAAATGAGAATTTATTAAGCACAGTATAGGAGGTTGGAAGTAAGCTGGATGAGTTGGAGAGGACTCCTCAGTTTACAGAGTTGGTAGATAAGATTTACAAAAAACTCGCCTAATAAAAGAGGTCTTCCCAAATAATAAAACGAAATGAAGTCTGATGCAATCGATAAAAATACTGCAGCTTGGCACTACAGACTGAGGCTACTCCACCAATAACAAGGTGTTACGGTTCGCAAATTGCATTCTCATAGTTTGGTTATCTTTGTTAAGTTTTCGGTTTTAAATTTTTAAAGTACCTAGATAGACTCTCACCTTAGACATTAATTAATAATTTAATTACCTGTTAATAGTCAATAGTTCCACTTAAATCAGTTTGAAACCTTTGTTGATTATGTTTATATTCCAGGAATGTTTTGTATCTTGTAAGACATAGCCAAGTGTCTTGTTTTAAATCCTTGTTTTAATTGATTAGTAATTAGTGAACTTTCAAGTTATCAATAGAAATAACTTTTTAACCTTGTATGTAAGATGTAGGTCAAACGTTATGACTGCTGTGATTCAGTGTCAGACTGACGGTTCTGTGGATTTTCAACGCCAAGTCTGGTTAATTTTTGCCTTGGTTGCGTTGGTTGACTTCGGTCGCCGTTAGTTTCCTATGGTGTAAAAGGGGTTATAAATTTTTCAATTTCATGGATAGGTATGACTAATTTGTCGACGATTGTTTTGGTAACTATGTATGTTTGATCATTCAGGGACTTCTCCAGGAGCAAAATGAGAATTTAGTAAGCACAGTATAGGAGATTGGAAGTAAGCTGGATCAGTTGGAGAGGACTCCTCTGTTTACAGAGTTGGTAGATAAGATTTACGAAAAACTCGCCTAATGAAAGAGGTATTCCCAAATAATAAAACGAAATCAAGTCTGATGCAATTGATAAAAATACTGCAGCTTTGCACTACAGACTGAGGCTACTCCACCAATAACAAGGTGTTACGGTTCGAAAATTGCATTCTCATAGTTTGGTTATCTTTGTTAAGTTTTCGGTTTTAAATTTTTAAAGTACCTAGATAGACTCTCACCCTAGACATTAATTAATAATTTAATTACCTGTTAATAGTCAATAGTTCCACTTAAATCAATTTGAAACCTTTGTTGATTATGTTTATATTCCAGGAATGTTTTGTATCTTGTAAGACATAGCCAAGCGTCTTGTCTCAAATCCTTGTTTTAATTGATTAGTAATTAGTGCACTTTCAAGTTATCAATAGAAATAACTTTTTAACCTTGTATATAAGATGTAGGTCAAACGTTATGACTGCTCTGATTCAGTGTCAGACTGACAGTTCTGTGGATTTTCAACGCCAAGTCTGGTTAATTTTTGCCTTGGTTGCGTTGGTTGACTTCGTTCGCCGTTAGTTTCCTATGGTGTAAAAGGGGTTATAAATTTTTCAATTTCATGGATAGGTATGACTAATTTGTCGACGATTGTTTTGGTAACTATGTATGTTTGATCATTCAGGGACTTCTCCAGGAGCAAAATGAGAATTTAGTAAGCACAGTATAGGAGATTGGAAGTAAGCTGGATCAGTTGGAGAGGACTCCTCTGTTTACAGAGTTGGTAGATAAGAATTACAAAAAACTCGCCTAATGAAAGAGGTCTTCCCAAATAATAAAACGAAATCAAGTCTGATGCAATTGATAAAAATACTGCAGCTTTGCACTACAGACTGAGGCTACTCCACCAATAACAAGGTGTTACGGTTCGAAAATTGCATTCTCATAGTTTGGTTATCTTTGTTAAGTTTTCGGTTTTAAATTTTTAAAGTACCTAGATAGACTCTCACCCTAGACATTAATTAATAATTTAATTACCTGTTAATAGTCAATAGTTCCACTTAAATCAATTTGAAACCTTTGTTGATTATGTTTATATTCCAGGAATGTTTTGTATCTTGTAAGACATAGCCAAGTGTCTTGTTTTAAATCCTTGTTTTAATTGATTAGTAATTAGTGAACTTTCAAGTTATCAATAGAAATAACTTTTTAACCTTGTATGTAAGATGTAGGTCAAACGTTATGACTGCTGTGATTCAGTGTCAGACTGACGGTTCTGTGGATTTTCAACGCCAAGTCTGGTTAATTTTTGCCTTGGTTGCGTTGGTTGACTTCGGTCGCCGTTAGTTTCCTATGGTGTAAAAGGGGTTATAAATTTTTCAATTTCATGGATAGGTATGACTAATTTGTCGACGATTGTTTTGGTAACTATGTATGTTTGATCATTCAGGAACTTCTCCAGGAGCAAAATGAGAATTTAGTAAGCACAGTATAGGAGATTGGAAGTAAGCTGGATCAGTTGGAGAGGACTCCTCTGTTTACAGAGTTGGTAGATAAGATTTACAAAAAACTCGCCTAATTAAAGAGGTCTTCCCAAATAATAAAACGAAATCAAGTCTGATGCAATCGATAAAAATACTGCAGCTTTGCACTACAGACTGAGGCTACTCCACCAATAACAAGGTGTTACGGTTCGAAAATTGCATTCTCATAGTTTGATTATCTTTGTTAAGTTTTCGGTTTTAAATTTTTAAAGTACCTAGATAGACTCTCACCTTAGACATTAATTAATAATTTAATTACCTGTTAATAGTCAATAGTTCCACTTAAATCAGTTTGAAACCTTTGTTGATTATGTTTATATTCCAGGAATGTTTTGTATCTTGTAAGACATAGCCAAGTGTCTTGTTTTAAATCCTTGTTTTAATTGATTAGTAATTAGTGAACTTTCAAGTTATCAATAGAAATAACTTTTTAACCTTGTATGTAAGATGTAGGTCAAACGTTATGACTGCTGTGATTCAGTGTCAGACTGACAGTTCTGTGGATTTTCACGGCCAAGTCTGGTTAATTGTTGCCTTGGTTGCGTTGGTTGACTTCGGTCGCCGTTAGATTTCTATGGTGTAAAAGGGGTTATAGTTTTCAATTTCATGGATAGGTATGACTAATTTGTCGACGATTGTTTTGGTAACTATATATGTTAAAGAGGAAATGTTATCGGCCCTTTCGAAAATAGACACTTCAAGAAAAAGCACGTTTGGATGTAGCTCCCGAATTTTAGTTTTCTTGGGCAAGGAAGGCCATGTGGTGCCGATAAACATCCACAAATTTATTAAAAAGAATATGGCATAGTAGTTTGCCTATTCTTTGGGCGGAATGCCGATTAAAAATGCTTTGCCATCAACTTCAACAAGCGGTCCTAGACGTCATTTGGTAGATTGGAACCCTCGTTAGTTATTTGAGGTAGGTTTAAAGTTTAGTATCTAATTACCCTTGAGGGGTCTTATGAAAGTTTTCTCTTTCATGTTGTCCATCTAAAATTCGATTTTAGGGTTTTTTTTGGTAGGGGCTAAAAGCTCAAACTGGAGTACTAGTTTTCTTATTAGAGTTGCCTGGACGCGGGACGTGCCAGTTGCCATGTACCATTTGAATTCTTGGAAACTAGCTGTGTAGCAGTATTCACCCTAGCTGTTTCAGGGACCATGTATGTGTGCTGTATTGAAGATCGACTCTTCATGAACTTTGAGTAGCGCATAAAGTTTCAGCTAAGTATCATTTTTCTTGAGTATGTTGTAACATAGTAACAACTTAAAATCCTAATATTTTGTATTTGCGTATTGTTCTACATACAGTGTTTTGATAAAGTTTTGCGTACAGAACTTATGCATTGTAAACGTGTAGCATCAGTATGTCGCCATAGCGTTAAAACGTCACAAGAGTCTCTAGTAGTTTAAAACGTTAGGTGGTCTGTTACAGCTAATTTCGTTGTAAATATAACAATTTATTATTATAAAGTAAATATTTTTGTTTACCGGCTAAAGGCCATTTGTTTCTTCAAATTTTAACGCTTGTAGCTTTAATATTTTAACTCATCTATGCCCGAATGGCTAGTATGCTTATCGAGTAACCACAGATACTCGTAAGATATTGTATTGTTCTTTAACAGTGCTCTTATGGTAAATTTAGTTAGTTGTGAGAGGTTCTTGCACGGACCTTGCGGAAATTCCAAGTCTGAGGCAATGTCCTGGATGTAGGTCTATGTGGCTGCCAGATCAGACTAAACAGTCGTTTTTTACAGTGTATAGGTCTGACAGTTGCCATCTTGTGCAAGGCCCTGTCAAACAGGGTTTGAATTTTCCTTTTTCTTTTGATGATAGCTTTGTAATTTAAACCTTCAGAACTTTTATGTCAAACCTAATACTACCACTTTGTTATTACATTTCACTTATCTACCTATTGTCCACCGAAGTAAGAGGAGCTTGCATTTATAAATCCAAGTAGCCGATGGCCTAACACGTCATGTCATAAGAAATAAATATTTGTATTGGCCTCTGCTAAAATAATTTGACTTTTATTTGAAAGACAGCGACTTTGACGGACTTGAGTGAATGAGAGCTTATAAGAAGCTATTGTAAACCCATTGTAACATATTTGTTTTTTTTTCTAGTTTGTTTTTCTCTGAGGTCAAACACAAGAACATTTAAAGGCTTTTAAGTCAAATAAAACTAGGGTGGCGCCTTTAGGTTTTGACTTTAACTTACTTATATAAGAGTGCTAAACCACTCAATCTAGAATCAAAATAGGGAACCTACCCTGAGTGAAGCTAGCTAAGGGGTGAGTTTTCAGGCAGCACAACATAGGTCATTTTGAGAAACTGTTCTCTGAATATTATGTAAAACGACTAAAAATATATGATTATTTCAATAAAAATAAATGGAGACCGACCACCCGGCAGAAGTTGCACTTCATGGCCGAAGAACTTGAGAGAATATTTCTCGAATGGGAAATATTTACCTTTGAGAAAACGTCTTTCATTGACCACATGTGCATGACCCATGTGTCAAGGATACTGTATTATAAACCCAAAAAGATTAAATTGTATCGTAGGTTTCTATATTGACCAAAAAAAGTGACGCAAGAAGCGAAACATTTTGATAAAATTAACATATTTAAATTTCTCATAGGTATTCAATTCGAGAAAACGGTAATAAATCAAAACAAGTTATATAAATTTTGTTTGGCTGTGTGGGGGAGAAAGACGGCACCTTGAAAAGAAGAAGATCAGAGTTGTCGTGATTGAATAGAATGGTAATTGGAAAATATTGTGAAATTACTACGTCTTTTAATCGTTTAATCCTTATTTTAAGCTATTTGCCAATTTATTAAAAAATTTGCGTTTATCCAAATTGTACGTTATTCACGTTGTCAGTTAGTAATTTATTGGGGGAAGATTAATTTTAATTCCGCAAGAATAGAAATAAAATTTATATTTTTGTCTACAAACCTCTTGAACCTTTCAAAAGTCACTCAAAGTAAAATTTTCCGAGCTGTGATCAGTCACAGCACTGATAGGTTCTCAAATATTCTTTTATTTTATGCTTACGACTTAGAGTTTTCTGCAGTAATAAGTTTAGCAATGTTCTCTTGATGAGCATATTAGTCCAGGTATCTGATATTCTACCGCGTACGTAAAAGGAAAAATATTTTGGTAATTAAATGAACTCAAATCCAGAGACACCATTCTACTTATTTGCAGCTTTTTGTCCGACTTCGTTCGAAATTCTCATTATGTTTCGACCAGGATTATTTAGAATCCAGTGACTTAGGCTATACAGGGCTGCCCAGAAGTCCGGAATAAAATTAATATAGCCTTAACCTTTATCTTTTGGGGAAAATGCTCGGACACGTCAATTTTGTTTCATATATATGCTCACGTTTTGACGTTATTTGTTTGGTTTTTTATAGACATTTGTCAAAGATATGACGACATCGATTTTTTTTTAAATGGAAACATACAGCTTGTGATGCATTATCTCTGCAGGATAATCCGCATGTTTCAACAGTTTCATTGGTTCAAAATTATGATACATCTAAAGGTACTATTGGAAGATTTTTGAGAGCAGAAAAATACCACCCTTATAAAGTATGTATTGTCCAAGAGCTTTTAGAAGATGACTATGATAGGCGTTTGCAATTTTGCGAAGAAATGATGGGACGGTGTGACGAGAATAACAGGTTTCCACAGAACATATTATTTTCGGATGAAGCTACTTTCTATAACGGGGTGGTAAACAGACATAATTATCGTTTCTGGAGTCAAGAAAATCCACGATGTATATTTGAAGCGCATACTCAGCGGCCCCAGAAAGTAAATGTATGGGCAGGTATCATTAATAACCGAATTTAAGGGCCATTCTTTTTGGAAGGAAACCTCACAGCTGAACGGTAGCTGGATTTCTTAACCTTCAAGTTGAGGCCTGCTCTAGCTGTAATTTTTTCCAACGAAGTAGATCCAGATATACCTAATGAAACAATTTGGTTTCATCAAGATGGTGCTCCCCCGCATTTTGGTGTCAATGTGAGAAGATATTTAGATCAGATATTTCCAGGTCGCTGGATTGGACGACGTGGTACAATTGAATGGCCACCGAGGTCCCCAGACTTAACGCCTCTAGACTATTTTCTTTGGGGATATTTAAAAGAAACAGTTTACCAAAATAGGCCAAATAATATTGAAGATTTTAAAAACAAAATTAGATTGGAGACACATAACATACCGGCTGCGGGCTGAAGCCATTCGAAATTCCGTCGACGGGTTTTACCATCGTCTGAGAGCATGCCATGTAGAGGCTGGAGAACATTTTCAGCATTTGCCACGTTAAACCACCTTTTTGTTGTGTTTTGTTTTGCTTCGTTACATTTTTATTCTTTTTGACAAAATAAATAACAAATAAACCATAACTATTGTTAAGTCACAATGTCACAGAATGTCAGAAAGTGAAACAATGAAGATTTCTTACCTTGAAGGGTTAGAAAAACATAAATGATTTATCATTGCCGCTTATTTAAATAGGGATTTTTTTAAAACTTTTAACAGTCGCCATTTTGAAATAGCTTGACAGAATCGCGCCAAAAGTATGAGCATACTGTACGAGATATTAGCTTTCAAATGATGCATCACAAGGTGTATGTTTCCATTTAAAAAAAAGATCGAAGTCGTCATATCTTTGACAAATGTCCATAAAAGAAACAAACAAATAACGTCAAAATGTGAGCATAATATATAAAACTAAATTGATATGTCCGAGCATTTTCCCCAAAAGTTACAGGTTAAGGCTATATTAATTTCATTCTGGACTTCTGGGCAGCCCTGTATATATGACTTCAGAAAATAGATATCAAACAGCTACAATTGATAAGTCGTATAGCTTAACAAGCCGAGGTTATTAATCCATCTTACACTCAAACATCTAACATGCTGAAACATGCTTATCTAGATTGAAAACATAATAAAACAAATTTTAAGTTAGAAAATCAAACAATAAAATTTCGGTTAACAATATGACGTTATCTTCTTATCGGTAATATTTTGGAAACAGCTTTCTTACGGAGGAGCATGCATTTGAATACATAAGTACGTAATAATATATCAATACTTGTTTTCCGATGTATTAAGTCCACAGCTACGCAAGGAATTTAAGGAATGTGGAACATTGCATATCCCTGTATAGAGTATACACCCTGTAACATATACCGTTTATTTTCCCCTTACTTGTAAATTATAATCGCTCAGTATAGTTTAATATATTATTCTTAAAGCGTTGAAGATAATATTTAAGAAATATTAATCAATTAATTTGGTAAATTTAGCACATCTAATAAAGCGCGGATTCCTGAACCACAGATTACCACCTGTGCCTTGATACTGGTTTTGTCTCTTTCTATCGTATATATTAGGGGTGGCCAAGAGGTCGACGGCGGTCTACCGGTCGACCGCGATGGCGATTTAGGTAGACCGCGAGAATTAAATAAGAAAAATATAAAAAAAATAACAGTATTTTAAATTTTAAAATGTATTCGCGCCAAGTCGCAGCGCTTCTGTCGCAACGCAAAGGCGGCTCGCTATTCGCTGGCTCACCACCCGCATATAGCTGTCTCTTTTCTTCTCATTTCGCTATTGTTTGCATTGTTTTTTCGCTTTGGTAGCTAGCCAGTACTAGTTACAACTTGAGTGCGAACGGATTACAATTAATCTGTTGCGAGACAATAGTAAGAAGTAACGTAGAGACGTTGTCGCTTTGTAACTTTTATTTATTTTATCAAAATGAGTGGGCTATCCAGTTCCAGTGCAAAAAAAAGTAAGACTTACCATTATCACAGTGGGTGGAAAGAGGATTTTTTTTGTTATGATCAAGGACAAATGTGTGTGCCTAATATGCAACTCAAGTATAGGCATTACCGGAAAAAAGCAAACGTTGAAAGGAATTTTAAAACTACACATACCAAATATTCCGCCGATTTTCCATTTGGCAGTGAAAACCAAGAGATAAAAGTACGTGAATTAAAAAGCAACTTAAGTACACAACAATCTTTTTTTTCGAAACCAGACTCAAAATCAAAAACGGCAACACTGGCGTCATTTGCTGTTACAGAAATATTAATAAAATTAAAGAAATCTTTCGAAGATGAAGAAATGATCAAGGAAGCCATGCAGAGAGCTGGAGAAGCACTTTTTAATGACTTTTTAAAATAAAAAAGAAATTATTTCAGCAATAAATGACATTTCACTCTCACGAAACACTGTGATGCGACGCAGTGAAGCCTTAAGTGGAAATTTATAACACTTACTTAATGAAGACCTGCAGCAATGTAGTTTCTTGTCACTACAGTTTGATGAATCCACCGATATGACTGACATTGCTGAATTGTGTATTTTCGTGCGTCTGGTTTTTAAAGATATTGACGACAAAAGAAGAGTTATTGACGATGGTTCCATTGAAGGGGCAAACCAGAGGTGAAGATATCTACAGATCTTTTAAGAGTTTTGTAGAAAAAAACGAATTTCCGATTTACAATTGCTATCACGACAGATGGAGCACCCGCTATGCTGAGACAAAAAGTTGGTTTTATTTCATTGTGCAAAACTGATGACAATATTCCAAGTTTTACCAACTATCACTGCATCATACACCAGCAAGTTTTGTGCTATAAAATTCACGAATCAGATGTTATTATGAAAATTGCCTTTAAAAAAGTTAATTCTATTTTGGCCAGAAGTTTGCAAAGGCGTCAATTTCGAGCTCTCCTTGAAGAGACTAAAGCCGAACACTCAGATCTTTTGCTACATAGTGATGTTCGGTGGCTTAGCCGTGGTGCCTTTTTGAAGAGATTTCGCCAATTTCTGCCAGAAATCAAAACATTCCTACAATTGAAAGGAGAAAATGGACCTGAGCCTGAAGATAAAAAATGGCTTATGAAGCTGGCCTTTCTTTGTGACATAACGGAAAAACTTAATGATATGAACCTGAATCTTCAAGGTAAAGACAGAGCCGTCACTGATATGACTTTTTGATTAACGAATTTAAAAGTCAAATTCAGGTGCATGCATCTCAATTAAAACGAGGTGAACTAAAAAATTATAAAAACATGGAAGAAGAACACACGCGCAACTCATATCGTGGCTTTCAAACTTTTGCTGAACAGATGGAGAATTTGCACCTGGAGTTCGAAACAAGGTTTGCGAATTTTGCCGCTCTCGAAGAAGTGCTATGTTTCATGGTAATAAATTAAAATGAGATGAGACATATTTTTGAAAGGTAGAGCATTTGGTAGTACTGATTTTTGGAAACTGATTTGCAAAGAAAAGTTTCCATGCCTAAGAAAGGTAGCTTTATATTTGACTTCGTTTTTTGGTTCTACCTATCTTTGCGAATCAACATTTTCTACTATGAATGCAATAAAAACCAAGCATCGTTCCCGCTTAACAGACGCTCACTTAACTTCCTGTTTGCGCATCGCAGTTACTTCTTACACTCCCTAATATGATAAACTTGTGGAAGATATGCAGTGCCAAACATCTACCCAAAAACGTAAAGCGGAATGAAAAAATGCGAATTTTGTATTTAACGTTTAATAAATAAATACAAAACTTATCGCAAAAATGTTTTCTTTCTCTTTTGTAAACTCTACTTTGTCGACTACAAAAAATATTTTTGAACACAAGTAGACCTCACTGGTATATAATATTAATATTAAATTTGTGGAAAGGTGCTTGTCATCATGACATTTTCAGAAATTTTACAGGCTTTGGTGGAATTCAGAATTATATTATTTAATTTATAATTAATAATTATATTTCAACGTGTGTAGCTGTTCATAAAATAAATACATATATACAGGGTGTAAATTTAAAAACTTTCAATGCAAATATCTCGAATACTACAAAAGTTAGAACAACGCGATTTGGTATAAATGTTATTTGGGTAGGGGGAACTAAAGCCACCATACTTTAGTCAAGGGGTCAGTCACCCCCTAAGCGCACCACACCACCACTTTAAAATTTCAAATGTCACCACCTCCTTTGTTATACCTCAAATGAAAGGTCTCACTGAGTAGTATTTAGCGGCACAAGAAGAAATGATAAAAATGAAAATTTGTAATTTGGACTATTTTCGCAATTTTTCCAGAAAATCTGTCAGGCGGTAAATATGAATGAACAACTATAGGGAAAGTTACATGAATCTCTCTGACGGTTGAGTTAGTTAAATATAGTCACCGCATAAGCATACCAATCATAGTAATATTTTTCTTTTGCCCGTAGGACATCCATCGTAAAAAAGTTTAAAGCCTGTAACATTGTGAAGATTTAAAGAAGTCGGTTTTGCATATACCATTCATGAAGTCCCATTAGATTCTTACCATCTTATATTTTCTGTCCACATATAGCTGGTAATGGCACTCTTGATTTGATGTTTAGAAGTAGAATGCCCCTCGCAAATTGTAAAGTTGTATAGGTGTAACTGCCTTGAGTAATATTCTGGCTGGTCAGGAATACGAGAAAGTGTCATATTATTTTGGCAATCAAAACTTAATTTAATTACGCTTTCCTCTGGTAGTTTAGCATTTCATAAAATGCTTATGATTTTAGTTTATGCACTCATAATTTGCATATTAGCTCAGTCTTGGTCTCTGCCTTTAAATAGTTTGGGAGACAAAATGTTCTAAAGGATAAAACCAGTTTTAATAATGTACAAAATTCAGCGCATTACAACTACAACGGATATGAAGAGTTCTGATAACAAATTTTATAACTGGATGTTGATAGTTTTGGAATTGATGGATTAAAATAGTTTTGGAACTATAGACAAGGTTTATATGCAATTTTTATTGGGATCTTAGTGTACATCTACACGAGCGAGGAAATCGCGACGACAGACTCACGACGATAAACTTGCGACGATTTGAACGCCCGGCAAAAGCATGAAACAAGCGCGAGAGAATCGCAACGGTCCAAGTAGGTACATTCGCAACAATGATTTTGCTTTTAGTAAAAATGAATGTCGTTCAAATTGATTATGTTGCTGCAATATGCATTTACCGGTGCAGAAACCGCAGAAGTAATCGTCGTTTTTGGGTAGCAGATTAACTACTGGACAGTTTCATTTAAAATATCATGAGCACAGAGAGCACCCTGACAAATTTTTTTCATGTTACCGTATGTCCGTAAGTTTTGATGAGCTGTTGCGTCTTGTTTCTGAAAAGATTTCCAAGATATGAATATGCGTCTGCGTATATCACTTGTGAAAAGGTTGGTTATAAGTTTAAGGTAAGAAACAACCAAAATTTATTAAGTCCGACGAAGTAAAGCACAGCATTATATTCCAATAGTCTTTATTTAAGAAAATTACGATGATCGCTTTCATGACGTTCTTGTTTATTGGCACTAATAGATGCGGATAATTGTTTTACGGCAATCGATGTTGGGTCCTATGGAAGAGAAGGTGACAGTAACATTTTTAATAAGAGTGTTCTAGGGAAACAGTTATTAATGAAACAACTGAACAAACCAGAGAGTCGGGCAATTGCGGGCACCGATAATCCTATTCTCCCGCTTATAATAGTGGGTGACGAGGCATTGGGTTTGGCGGAAAATTTATTAGGCAAAATCTTACTTTAGGGTTTAGTGCCTTCGCAATATAAAAAAATATAAAGATGCCACATAATTTGACGTAATATATAATGTGATCAAACATTTATGTCCAGAAGGAGAGGCTAACTTAAATCTTATTATGGCTTTTAATTGATAAATTCGATAATAAAGTGGTCTCAATCTTACTTTTGTTTAATTTAAATCATCAGGGGATACAATTAAAGTTTTGTAACTTGCATAGAAATGCCTAGCCAATAACCGCCATACCGCCGATCGTACAGCATCAAAAAGTGTTGCAATAATCTTATTCACCTTAAATTATCATACAATATTATGGCTATTCCTTCCCATAATTTTAGTTTGATGTCTCAATTGCTATATTCTTTCAACTTTGTACTGCACAAAGCTGGTCGATTTTCCACAGCACTTATAAACTTCTCTGTATCGAACATGACTGTACACTACGGCGTTTCTTCTCCGCTCGTCTAGAAGGCACCATATGAACTAATGAATTGCATTTACCTACGGCGAGGCAATCGCCGCGAGAATCGCCTGCCAACGTCGGCAATTGCGAGTGACTCGCTCACGCTGACGATGGCTGGCGCTATCGAGACGAGTTCCACGCCCGTATAGGCTTGCTTACTAGAATGAATGCTTTAGATTTAAGCGTGTTAATCGTCGCGAGTCTATCGTCGCGATTTCCTCGCTTGTGTAGATGTACACTAAGAGGTTTTGATAAACCATATTTTAGACATAGATAAACGTCATTTAAAAAAAGCAGCGCCACCGCTATATAACTCATTTGGTTTCTTTTATGGATTAAAGCAGTTTTGGAATTGGGTGCCTTATTTGTTTTTTTAATTAGGTATATACACGTAACTAATGCAGAATATAGTTTTATCAAGTTTCATAGGACTACTTTATTTTTTAATTTTGTCAATGATTCCCTATAGTATAGTCATTCCACCCCGATCTCCCCTATGCTGCATTGTTTTATCGGGGAATGCTTATGCCATACGTACGACGTAATACTCTAAATAAACTTTAACCAAAACCTCGTTACAGCCACATGCTCAACTTATTTTACAAAGTTTTAACAACGGAAACTTTAATTCACATAACTCGCCGTGAGGTATCATGTTACAGACCTTATAAACCTGTTAAAATTTTGGTTACATTTAAATAGCAAATTCTGAAAATAGTTTGCGTGTTTTGGTTTTATTTGATGTGGACAGTTTATAATATGTTTTGGATTATCACATTTAAAGGAGCAGCTGTTACCTGGACACCTAGAGGAAAGGGATAACTGACAGAATATGTTATGCTTTATTTCTTAATGGTAGCCAGCACAGCGAAGGGTCATTAATCGCAAAACCGCAATAAACAGTAGGCGTGACAATAGCAGGTACCTAATCTTAAATTACCATATATGAGGCCATTATTTGCAAAACTCGCTAATCGACATTTTTGCTGAAAATTGTTTTTTATGTCAGAAATGTTCAGTTTCATAAGGCGAATCTTTGGTCAAGTCCGTTCCGCTCAAAACAAGCTCTTTGATACCTAAATGTAACATCAAAAAGCTAGTTATTTGCAAAACTAGCCCTATGCTTCACGTAATTAGTTGCAAAACTCGCTGAATGCGTTAGCACCAACAGCGTGCGTTAGTATGATCACGTGACTTTATTTATTGTGTCTTGACTGAATTTATTACATTTATTTTTGTTAGAAAAATTTATTTTTTTCGTTTTCTGTACCATTAAAATAAATAAACTTAATTAAAATTTATTGTTTGTGTTTTATTTCTGATTTTTATTTGCAAAACTGTCTCTATGCACTTTATTTATTTATTTTTTGCAAAACTGCTACATTATAAGGTTTTTAATTAGTGGTTCTGTTTTTCTGTTCGTACAAGGCTTCCAGTGAAAAAAAAAACAACTACGAAAATGCATTAGTCGTCCTGTGAGGCGTTTTTTTCATTTCCTGAACAATTTCCTTCAAAGCATAGTTTCCTTCAAAAAATAGTGCAAATAATGGCACATGGGCGCGAGAACACTTGTACACGGTGATGTTTGCTTAGTTAACACGTGAGCTTGTTTGTTAAAAAACCTTTTTAGTAGAAAAATTTTCTAGCCTATTTTTATAGAAAAGAAGTGTATGCGATTATGGCTAAAAGGTTTGGTGGAGTTCATCCCGTAGCCTATGCACTTCTCCCAAATAAACAAACGACAACTTATATCAAAATGATAGATCTCCTAAAAAGTGTACAGCCGAATCTACGCCCCAAGAAAATCTCTTGCGATTTTGACTTAGCTGCCATCAACGCCTTCAAAGGAGCGTTTCCGGAAGCGGAAATGATGGGATGTTTCTTTCATCTGACAAAAAATATGCGAAAATAATTGGTACAACTGAATCTTCTCAGGAGATACAACAATGACGCGGATTTTGCAGCTTACGCCCGCATGCTTACATCCTTGGCTTTCTTGCCGATGGACGATTTGGACGAATCTATCGACGAATTGTCAAATGTGTTGCCCCCAGAGCTAGAACCTCTTTTGCAATGGTTTGAGAATTCATATATAGGACGACCAAACAGACGGGGAAACGGACGCCGCCAAGCAATATCTCCTCCAGAACTATGGTCAGTACATTCGGGTATTGACAAACATTGATCGCATAAACAACCACGCAGAGGCAGCACACAAAAGGCTACAAACAGAGCTGTCGATGAACCAGAGACGTTGTTCATGAACATTTGCTTGCGGGAAATGAGCCTACTCAAAAAAAGAAAAAATACATCCATGCTGACAGAAGGATCAAAAACTTCGTCGACAGGAATATTATTGAGTGTTTAAGAGCTATCTCTTACAATAATTATGAAATGAATCCATAGAATCAAGAGCCTGAAAATTTTTCTTTTTCTTATAAATTTTGTGTATATTTAGAAAATAAAATGGCAACAACAACATTAAGATGTGTTTCATTTTGACTCGCGCCTAAGTGTCTTTGCGCTCAAGTGTTCCGCGCCCAAGTGCCCTCGCGACTAAGCGGCCGCGCTCAGACGGTCGCGCCCATGTGGCCGCGCCCAAATGTCCTAGACCGGGCTATTACACTGAATAAGTTGAAGCAGCAACAGATATAGAACATTCAGGGTTCAGGGTCTTTTCGACTTATGCTTATGCTCTGTAAGGGCATTGCCAAATGTACTTTTATTTCTTTAGAATAGGGCATAAGAGTAAGCCGTAGAAAATTAGAGCAATGGAAAAATCAGCAAAAATCTTGCTAGAAAATTGCAAAAAAAACATTCAGTCGGTAACTCTAAGTGTTTTCAAGTTATTTGTTTTCATTTGTAAACTAAAACGCGTCAAATAAAGATTTCATATAAGTGGAGGCTGACAACGTGACAACGTCCCATTTTTACTCGACATAACCTCGAAATCTGTAGCATATGTTGATTTGTTTGACAGTTAGTTTCTTCGCGTCGTGTTAACGGCTTTTGTGTACTGTTTATCTTTACTTATCTGCAAATATTGATTGTGTGTGCAAAATGTGATAATTTTATGCAGATAACGAGTAGTGATGCCGCGAGACGAGACGAGACGAGAATTGGCCCATTCTCGTCTCGTCTCGTGAGGCGAGAATTTTTTTTTATCTCGTCTCGACGAGAAACGCGTTTTTCTCGCTCGAGAGTGCCATTGTCTCGTCTCGTCTCGTCTCGTCTCGTCTCGTTTTTTCTCGTGAGTAGGGAATCATAAAAAATATTTTTTCATACGAATCCTAAAGGGGGTAAACATTTAAAAGTATCTGGTCGTCTCGCAGAAGGGTTTAATATAAGTCGGTTTGTTAGGCATGTGACTTAGAAACTATTTTTATAAGATCAACAAAATATTGCAAGCGGCCATAAGACATAATTCACGTAATGTAATAGGCTTGGCAGTTGGCACCGAGGTTTTTTCAGTCCAAAATATACGGGGTGGTAAAAGATACAGAATGGAGAACGATTTATAATAATATAATTGATTCATAATGGAACTACCCTTCTTTTATTATTTATTTTTTGGCATAATTCGGGGCATAATTAACTGCAATAGTTTGGAAAATATTTGACTAAATAAAGGGATCAGCCCAGAATGTCATCCGGGGAAAAAACTTAATTTTTTTATTACATTAATAGAAAGTGCAAGAGAAAGAACTTAAAGAAGTATTTCCGAAAATGCTCTATTTGACATATCAATCTCTCATAGTTTATGAAATATTCGGACTAAATCGCGGTAACATTAGATAATTATTATGTCCATCTTTTACATATGAGTTATACAATGCAAACTGTAATTGGTTTAAGATCATCGCCGCTACAACGTTTTCAATCGAAAATGCTTTCTTTCACATTTGGTTAATTATTTAAAAATGTCAACTACTAACCATAGACAGAAGAAAGAGGCTAGACAATTTGATTCTGTTCTCTTGAATATCTCTTTTAAGGTAAATGCCTTCACAATACGATAGAGTGAGAACGTTAAACACATTATTTTTATGTCTATATATTAGGAGATACCTAAAATTCAGTGTTCTAACAAACGAGAAAATTCGAGAAAAAACGAGAAATTTCTCGACGAGAAACGGTCTTCTCTCGTCTCGTCTCGTGACTTTTCTCGAGAAAAAAATTTCACTCTCGTCTCGTCGAGACGAGACGAGACGAGACACGAGAATGTCTCGTCTCGGCGGCATCACTAATAACGAGGTGAAACAGAATATTTTACATTATTTGCAGCAGTAGTAAAAACCCGAACAAAGATTTATCGTGCCACAGGTATGTACCCACACCCAGACGGAGTGTTTGTTTCTGTCTTTCATTTAACTTACTTACGTTAATTTTGTGAGGAAACTATAACAGAGTAGTCCATTTCCTGAAGATTATAATTTCCTCTGCTGCTGTTGATATAATTAGGTAGGTACCTATGTTTACCGAAAATTGCATGTAATCCAAAGAGACCTACAAAAACCTATATTTTACCTGTTGTACTCTAAAAATAATTGTTAATTATCTATTAAGGGTTTTATTAATATAGTTACCTGCGTTCTTTTCATTTTTCTATAATCGAAATATACAAAGTCTTAAACAAACCAAGAACTTTAATGTTTGTTTAGAAATTTCTGTCCTGTTGTCAAAGTCAAATGTGCCTAAAAAGCAGCATAACCTCTTTTTTCCCGTAAAGACAAATGTCAACTTACTTTTTCTCGCGCATGCGCACATTGCGAAATGACCCTATATGTTAATTGAATCATAGATATCTCCGGGGTGAAGATTACTCATGGTAAACAGAAAAGAAAAATCCAAAATTCTTCACAAATATTTAATATTTCGCTCTACGCGTTTCGGTTTCTTAAACCATTTTCAAGAGCTGTCTAAAAAGTTCATTTATATAATAATCTCAATTTTAATTCAAAATTATTTGGTGTTACTTACATAATATCAACACAAACTTTACATCAAGGACACAAACAAGCTCACAATGGCGAGCACAGGTTAACTAACTATATAAAATTGATCAACGGGATAAACCCAAAAAAACATTTGAAAATAAAACACTTAAAAACTAAAACAAAATATACCGAACCAGAGCTACATCTAGATTGCACAAAGAGAGGTTCTATTATTTAAACAAACATTCACTACTTAAACTCGTTCACAATTCTCGCTGCATCCCTATAGTGGGCGTTGACAGGATCGTTCAAACACTCAATTTGATTATTTATCTCTAATTTGGCTATTTCTATGTTTTCTAAAAAATTCAGCTTATGGCCTTTATTCGCATTATGTAGCATTTTAAAGTTGTCTTTAGTATTAAAACTATGTAAATTCTCTCTTAAATGTAGGCCAAAAGCTGATCTCCTGTCATTAGGCGATTTGGAAAATACGAAATTTTTAGCGATATTATAGGAAAGCTTCCTTAAATCATAGTGTTATAACACCACAGAGCTTGTAGTATTTCATTATAGCCAAGTGTTCATGCTTAAAGTTGTACATATTCTTTAGTATAGAATAACTTCAGTAAAAAAAAACTGTAATGTGATTATTTCCAATGACGTTGCTTTATCGTCTATGATAATTTCAAGCTGTATATTTTGAAAAATATTTAAATGACAATATTTTTTGTGTAAAGCACAAGTTTATATGTTACGCTTCAGCTGTTTTAAGTAATTCTCTTTGAACACCTACTTTATGTGATTAAAAAAAATTATCTCTTGAAAACTTAACTTTAATTTAGGTACTGTACAAAAAATGAAATTTACACTTATATTTGAAAACTATTTGACCTGGTAAATATTTGGCTAAACAGTGCTCCTCTAGATTTACATATTATGCTCTTAGTCACATACAGGGTGACTCACAATAATGTCCCACCCCTTTTTAATATTTATGCTAGGTGACGTTTTATATTAAATGACAACAGTTATACAGTAATCAATTAAAATATATTTAGGAAAAACTCAAAGTAAAACATCCCTGCAAAGAGTATTTTAAATAGCATACAGGTCGACACAACGCTGTGGCTACGGGGACTCGGTAAGGGGAAGGGAATCATGGGCATGCTATACCGATATGTTTTAAACGCAATAAAAATAGCAACAAAGTGCAAGTGATAATAATTCTTTAGTTTTGGTTGTATTAATGTCAAACACACAGTTTCTTAAATTGTTTATTATTATAATTATTTATTTTCAATGAATACATTTAAGTCCACGGCTTCCTTGCTAACGAAAGTCAAATTATAATTAAGCAACGGTATGTAGCAACATGGTAAACATATGAAGGTTTTTTTGCCTGCATTCTTTTGGTAGCTACAGTTAAGTGTGTCGAGCTATACATGCTAATATTTTCGAATTAAAATGTTAAGGGGATGGTACGTTATGGTGAAACACCCTGTACCTAGAGTTTGTTTATTTAAGTAGTACTTTGTGTTAAATTTGCGGTTCCCGTTGTCTTAGCAATATTACTTAAAATTTGTTATCATTATTTTTTTTGAATATTTCCAACTTACTTAGTTTAGTTTTCAACGTGTTATCGAAAGATTGTGGGTCTATTATAAAAGTGGCGAATAATTAACCCCAGTGTTTTGTAAGGGTGCTTGACGTAAAAGCAAGGACAATAGTTTTAAATGTACATGGCGCACTTGTACACCAAACATCCTTTAGTACTGCTCGATACCTAGTATCAGCAGTATGTGCCAATATACCTACGACTTCTTGGAAAAAAGGTATATTATAAATTGGCTGCCTCAGAGAAATAAGAATAAATAAGTGAAATGAAGACAACAGGTTTAAAAAGAGCTTTTAAAAATAGTGCGAGAAAATAAGTCAAGTTTTAAAAGTTTTAAAAAATTTGTTATCGACGAAATGGCTAAAACGCATGGTATTATTTTACTTCGATTGCTGCCCTACCAGTGTGAATTAATTCCAATTGAGTTTATATGGGCACAAATGAAATGCTACGTTTTGTACGTTTCGAAAAAAAAAATATTTTGGTTTCATCATCTGGGAAGCTTAGGATCCCCATCTTTACTGGCAGCTAATGATAAAAATATCCAGGTTTGCTTCACAAAAATGTTTAAATGCGTAAGTTTACAAAATAGCGAAAGTCCAAACCATCCTCCACAAGTGTAAGGTGGACCGCCGGCTCCTTAATCCAGATTTGGCTACCGCGCTTGAAGAAGCTATCTCAAGCTCTGATCTCCGTTACACCTAAAGGGGCTGGTGCCGGGGACGTTTGTGGCGCTGATAATTGGAGGCTTATCTGATGAGCGGGTTGGGGTGAGTGGTGGTGGCGGTGAGGATTCTGGGACCTCTTTGGTGGAGGTATTGGGCTAGGGGTTGTGTTTGATATCTCGGTGTAGATCTACGTTACGGATGAACCATAGGATATCCATGGCTGTTCGGAGATAACGGATTTAAAGGGATTGGAGATGGTTAAGGCTGGATGGGGCCGCGTAACCCCAGGGTGTCGATCTGTTTGTGAAGGTAGGACGGATGATTGGTTTGATGAGGAGGAGTTTATTTTTGTGGCTGAGGGTGCTGCGTCGGTTGAGCAGAGGGTATAGTTGGCTGTAGAAAAACCTGACTTTATTGGTGCTGTTTTGAATATGGGGGCGCCAGTGGAGGATGATACCGAGGTATTTCACTGTATCGCACCAGGGAACGTCGTGTCTATCCAGGTTGATCACGTCGAGGGGTGGTTGCCTTTTACGAGTGGGAGGAAGAGTGGCCTATACGGACGCGGATTTTCCAGATTTGGCTCTGTCTGACCTCTTTTTTTTAAGAAATTTGAAAAGGGAGAAGGAAAACGTCGTTTAATAGATTATATTGGATTAGGCTTATAAAAAGACAGTTTTACTTTGGGATGGTTGGGGTTGAATCTCGCCCAGTAAACTTATAATTGATCTGCCTTTATTTCTTAATTTAATGTTTAATAAAAGGCCTTTATTATTAATATTATTATTAGTATATTGGGGCATATTTTAAAGGCTAACGGGAATAATGATTTTATGAAGTTTTTGCTGCGCAAGAGCTTTAAAGTAAGTAAGAAAGGAGATTATGTTGAAAAGTTAAATGATCAACTCTTTTTGTAACTAATAGTTATTGCCATGGTATAAACCAATCTAATTATTGTTGTAATATTGCTCTAGTATTATTTACAATGCAGGACAATAAAAAAGTTGCTTTGTCGAATTCTGGTTTACTAAATTCTATAAAGTTTTAATCAAAATCCTGTTAAACACAAAAGCGGTAGTTGTTGAATTTAAAACTTTTAACAACCGCAGCTTTAATCCCTTTAACTTGTCGAAAACAACAGTTTAAAATAGACACAATGTGGTAAAATGCATGCCTGCCTCGGACTTTGTTAAATTTTATTCACATAGAGCGTACTCTGTTAATGCTTAGCGTGTTGTGGTTCAACCTATTCAACAGTTTAACATTATCATAAAATGTTTGTCACAGTTTTATAAGTTTTATACGATGCCATTCAAGGTTAGAGCAATATCTAGTATATTCTAAAAATTATTTAAATGCCAATAAATACTCAACAGCTAATATTTAGTAAAGAGCTTGCTAAATTAAGTAAAAAATAAAGTATGTAGGGAGACTGGGTAACAGTGGATCATTTTTTTTTCTAACTCATGCAGTTTCAAAGTTTATCGCTAAATCACTGTTCTCTCAAATTAAATTGTAGGAAGAGTATAAAACCTCTAAAGAAGAAGACATTTGTTGGCGACTAATACATAAGTTTGCAAGATATAGATTTTGAAAAAAAAAGTTGGAGAAAAATCCACTGTGACCCACTGACCCAAGAGTGGGTCACTTTGGATTGGGGTATGGGTAACAGTTAATCAAATGATGAATGCTTTCATACTATAACTCATTTATTTGTACTACAAGACAGTTTTTAATCAAATATTCTAAACAGTCTTACAAAAGTTAGCAATGATTACATTTATTGGAACTTAGATATCTGTCTCTCTCAGAACAAATACAACAACTTTAATCTATTTTTGACGTAACTAGCTACATAACTAATATTCAAACTCAGTCGTAAACTTTTCATTAGTACTATGGAATAACTTTATGACAAGAAATTGTCAAAAATATAACAAACTAAGAACAAAAATACCTAGTTCTTTAGTAATACCTATTAAAAAAATAATCACTTGCTTAAACTTAAAAAGTCAAGATCAAGTTTATATGTAATTAACGTAAATTAATATTAGAAAAGTGAAGATCGAAGTGGTAAATGCCTTGTTTTCTTTTTATATTTCCAAAAAGCTTGGGTTGCTGGAAAGTCATCTTTAGATCGTTCAGTGCAACCATTGCAACATCTGGCACATTTGGCATAAAAAAATTGTTTGTTGTTTTGTCAGATTTGCTAAGAAAACTAACTTCGGCGCCATTCCCCTTTTCTCCTGTAACTTTAGCCGAATAATAAATTTTTTCCCTTTTACCTCGAATTCAACAATAACAAAGCTACCTTCCTTTGGCAGAGTTTCCAGGACAGTAGAGTTATTGCAATCAACTGTCTCAAATTCATCTTCTTCCTCACACCAATATTCTTCTTCTGAATTAACACTTATTTTTTCATCGTCTTTGTTGGAACTTTCTGGGAAAATGTTTCTTTTCGTGGTTTTTGCGGCCACCTTCGTCTGCTTGCATTTCTTTGCTTCTCTCTCTTCTATATTATCTTGATTGTTCGGTGTGTCAGGTGCAATAATCGACTTCGTTTTAGGTTTTGGTGCTCTTCCTCCTTTTCGTGAACCTGCTTTAGGTAACCCTCGAAACTCAAATGGGTTCACGAAGCTTTTTCAAAATTTGTGGATGTAACTGTGCCAGCTAAAGCCATGGTCGTAGTTTGCGGCTTTGTTTTTTCAAGAGTATTCTTGCGTGCAATATCAGGATCTATTACTGCCGCATTAGCAGATGAATTATTAAAGCATGAAGTGCTAGTCGTATTACGTTGTTGAATAATTTGTTTAGTTGGAGCGCAAGAAGTCTCTAGTACTGAAGGCGATGAAGTTCTCGTTCTGTTACTATCATTAACAAAATTCGATGATGAGTGCCCGCGGTCGTTTAACAGATGGGTCGGTGAAGAAGAGTATAAAATAATGAGATTTCCATTTTTAAATATGGGGAACTGATAATCGGTCGTTTAACGCAAGTAGTCACTTCCTAGAGGCGGTCGCAAACAGAGGTTTTACCTCGGGTTTTAGTATATTATATATAATAAATTTCACATTTATTCCTAATTTATTGAATAATTCGCTGTTTTTGACAAACCTATGTTTCGAATAATTATAGCGTTAGAGTAAAAACCGAAAAACAGTTTCGACAGTATTAACCCATGTTTTAAAATCTGGCCCAAAATTTATCAAATTAGTTTTCTACGTACTCTGTATATTGCATCCGCACTGCAGGTATCTAAGAATTTTAAAAGGGATCCGATAAATAAGCTCTTGTCAATTAAATTAGAAAAAAGCGCAGGCGTCTATCTCTATTCATATAAAAAATATTTTACCTCGAAATGTATCTAAAAATTTGTAGTATCAGTTTAAATATCAAACAAAATTCACATCTAGACGTTTAGATTGAAGAGTCCTGACCACTGAGTCCTGACCTGACAGTCTCGGCCAACTATTCTTTCAACGGATTCTTGGAAAATTCTATTTCAAAACTAAAGCTGGATTTATAAACTCGAAAAGTTGTCGAGGCTGAAGTTATATTCAAGTTGGTGATATTCAGCAGTCAGTAGCGAAGTTCGAAAAGTTGTTGTTTGATTGGTTGAAGTTTGTGTCCAATAGAATGAAATAAAATATTTCATAATTTTGAATAAAGTCGAGTAACAACAAATTAGTGTCATCACTCTCCATACTCTCCATTTGTCCTTTTCTGGCCCAAACCACACAATTAACCTTACAGCAACAAAAAGAAAATACAAGTTTACAAATACAAATGGCAGAATGGCTACGTAAACAACGAACCGCATGACCTTAAAATTGCGTCTTCATTGGTCGAAACGAACTTTCCGAACTCTGAACATAAAAATTGATTATCTCGAACTACCCGGGAACTTTTCAAAACCATCGAACTTTGCACGAACTGAGTTTATAAATTGAACTCAGTGTTCCCTTTAGTTTAAATTGAACTCTTATTTACAACGCCAACTCAACCTCAGCTTTGCGAACTTTTTGAGTTTATAAATCCAGCTTAATAATGTACCTTATCTCGTAGATGTATTTTTAGATTTTGTACTTTTTGGGAATTTTGGGGGAATGTGTATTATATTGGATATTTTGTGACGTTACAAACACATTTTATTCAGTTTTCTTTTGCCCATTCTTTGCCAGTCATGCTCGGTAGAAAGGAGAAGAAAAAATTATAATGTATTAAGTCAATAACTTAAATTAAATATTAGTTTAAAAAATTTCGATGTTGAATTTATAACTTTTCTCTGTTCCGATAAATCTAGAAAATCTCAAGGAAAAAAAGATTATATTTTCATATTCTTGTAATAAAATTTATTGATTAATAAGCTGCGCGCTGGCTTTGACGTGGCGTAGCTGACGTTGCGTGAAATAAGAAGACGGGCTGCCAAAACCACCCTGTGCATGGACAAATGGAGGTCGTGACAGAAAGGATTTGCATGAAAATTGACCTTTGCCACCGCAATCTTTAAAGTTATCATATTTCACGCGTTTCATTTAAAAAGATCAAGGAAAAAGGATTACAATGGAACAGGCGCAGATTGCAACAATGTATTAGAGTTAGCAACCACAATATACGTTGAATTAAAATGCTTAAATAGACATTATAAATACGACGGAAAACACAATCAAAACATAGTTTTATTTTAACAACAATTAAATAATTACTCAACGTGGACATAGCGCACCCTCAATGCAATACTACAACAACTCAAAATTGATAGTGTTGAGAGAAACGTGTTCTAAGTTTTTGTAGTGGAACAATTCATTGCAACTTTGTCCTTATGAAACTATATTTTTTAGTTGTTAGGCATTAAGTTTTTTAAAATGTTTACTTTAGGATAAGAAGCATTAAAAATTGTATTAATTTATATTATAATCATATTGTCACAACTGGGGGTTGTTCTACTAGCCAATTATTCACCAGGTAGCCTGGAGGAAACCCAGCATGTCTCCGTGGGGGTGCGGCACTGTCGATGGGGGCTCTCAAGAGAGGCGCCTGAGGGGCTTCTGGGGGGTAACTGGAGAAAGATCAGGAGAGTGGCCTGGAGTCTTTAAGACGCATGGGCGCTCCTGATCTCAAGGAAGGTGACCAGTCGTTGAGACGAAGGTGCCGTGCCAACCCAATGTTCGGGTATTTATACCCCGAAAGTGCTGACTCTTGTTTGTTTGAACTTGAGATTGGGCGGCACAGTGGTCCGCGACCTCAACGCATAGTGGTCTAGAAGTGTGAAAGTTTATAATTATAATGCAGAGCCCGCCATTTTCTTGATAATATTCTTGATAAATTAACCAATCTCATGGCATATTTTGAGTTGTGGTAGTATTGCATTAAAGAAAGTTGTCCAACAAGGTACTTGAAAGTACGTCAACTGCAATTTTTCAATTTTCTTTTTGCTTAATTAGGACGTTTTTTGAAAATAACGACAAACAAAGATATAATCCATAAGCGTCAGATAGATTTTCAAAAAACTTGTGATTTTTTTGGAAGTGCGCTCTTAGGACACAAAAAAAGAATACCGTCTATTGGAGATTGACCCTGTAGACAATAATGTGACAATCGAGATTTTGTTATTGTCATTGTCAATAGTTTTTTCAATAAATATTTTTTAAACAGTAAATATGATTTGAGCTATCGAAGGATATATTAACAGTTAATAGAAAATGCAGCGTCCTTTTCCTTTTTTGAAATTTTTGTTGGTTCAGTGTTGGGGTTGCCACATGGCGGGATTTTTCGAAAGTCGAAACAATGTTAAATCTGGCGTTTCACTAAAACGATGTACGAGTGGAAACGCCGCGCAGTAAGATATTTTTTAATTTTATATAAGTTTAATTTTTTCATTACATTACTTACAGCCGCTTGCAGCGACTTTTTTTTAAAGGAGCTTTAGGGTAAAGGTCCTTTAAAGTGCCATTAGAGTATTTTGTATCTTGCACCGATTTTAATGGTCTTTTAAAGCGTTCTTTAAAGGACCATTAGTTAATTGGCCAAATTTGGTCACTTAAAGCTGTTTTAAGGTTAATTGTTTGATTTTTGACACAAAACTCAAAAACAGACAGAAAAAAAGATGGATTATGTAAACGTTATTGAAGATGGGTTGGTAGAGGATGGTGTTGCAGATGATTTGGAAATATTGGATTTTGTTGTATTTGGCTTCCCTCGAAGACTCAATGAGCGCCGTAATTATTACGAAGAAATGGACCAATTTGGTTTTTTTCGAAGGTTTAGGTTAACTAAAGCAACTGTACTGCATCTTTTAACACATATTGAGGATCAATTGGAATATCCAGATAGGTACTTTTTAAAAAACTCAACACAATAACACACAAACAAAAAGAAAACGAAAAATAATTTTGATTGAGATATTTGAATTTTAAGCACAAGTCAATTTAAAGTTTAAATCAAGGCCCTCCAACAGAAAAACGCAAAAATTACAGCGTCCTTGCGAGGTTGCCATATTGTAACAAAAATTAAAGCATAGTTAGTTAAAATTTTGAGGAAATGTTTCCGTGCAAATCATTTGCAACTTAAGTAACAATTAAAATTAAAGGCCCATTTGTTAAATAACAATTAATAAAAAGTCGCTGCAAGTAGCTGTTAGTACTGAGAGCTTTAAAAAATGTATTTGTTTTATTTAAAATTTATTGGTTTTTAGTAGGTATGTTGTATCTGTTTTTGTTTTGATTTCGTTTAAATTAATAAAGTTTAAAGTACATAAGTTAACAACTTGAGTGCTATTTTAACATCTTTATTTCTTAAGAGGGTGGTACACAAAATTGATGACTGGGGGGGGGGGGGTGTCCCGGAATTGCTTTCATCATCAAATGTGGCAACCCTATTCAGTGTAGACACGTTTTAATAATAAATAATAACGGTGCCCTTTCTAGCCTGGTACTATTACGACCCCTTACGTCTATTTTAAAAAAAATATCTTTCATTAATTATATTTTGAGAAAATTGAAGATTGGACAGTTTAATTTCTCGTTCTATGTATTATGGGTAAAATTTTTTTTCAATTTGACTGGTTAATTCGTTGAAATCTTTAAAATCGTTGATGCCCATTTCATTGACCTTATACGGCAGTCAAAAAAACTAAAACAGACAATTCCGAACAAGTCACCGCAAGTCTAATTTGCGCCCGAATATGGAATGAAACTCCATTCCACCCAGCACACTTCCTTTCAGAAATATCCCTGATATATTTTGAATGTCTGAAAAACATAACCTTTCATCTCAATATTTCGGAACTATTTCAGATTCATTACACACCCAAAATGATAGTTGACACACACTGCCTTTGACGGATCAGATGCAGAAAAACCAGCCTGTTCCCCTCACGGGTTCCCCTTAGTTTATGTTTTGTTTGTGTAATGTTTAATTAACAATAATTATTATTAGGTATTGTTGTTTGTGGGTGAACTGTGCAACTACCGAATAATTATATTATGGATAATACAACTGAGGTAAGTTTCTATTTTAATAACAGGTATGTTAATAATTTTAGGTTGGGTTCATTTTATGATTTTCCCCGCTTTAGTTTATTTATTAAGCTTGAGTTGTTACTGTTGTGGATCAGAATATTGCACAGTAAACGGAAAAAAAAGAATGAAACATTTTTAAATTACAAAAATATTAAGAGAGTAGCAAAAGATCCAGTAAGGTACCATCTTCCTCCGGGACAGAAATAGGGGTACAAAAATTGTTGCACTGTGGCTGTCGCAGTGAAAACTTCGCTTGTCTCGTGAATTGTAAGAACTTTGAATACCTATCCCACATAGCAAAAAGATATCCTGTGTATATATGAAATATATTCTTTTTCGGATATGGATATTGAGTGGCACATCCTCCGCAGATTCATAGAACATACATAATATATATACTACGTATATGCATACGACATGCGTTTGGCCACAAGTCGGACATGCTGAGAAAATGCGTTTCCGCGGACACTTAGCATATCCTCCGCACATTCACAGAAGATTCGTATGTGTATAATAATGACATGCACAGTATATTCGTTTTGCCCAAAATAGGGATGACCCGATTTTTAAATTTTACTTTTAAATTTCTGGTTTTTAGACCAAGAATTAATATGCAGATAAAATAAAAAAAAATAAATAAAAGTAGAAATTTTTGAGCCGGACTCGAACCGACGACACTCGGTTGTAGGGTTAATAGTAAATCTACTTTTCATTCTTCATCCGAATGCCTCAAATTTGCGTATCTAAAATTAAATGATTATTATACAGATTTCTGCTTGTAGGCAGGTATGATGCCGATTCTTGCTTGGAATATTCATCGAAAAGATTGTAAATGTAATATACCTACTATATTCCATTCCAATGGAAACATCTCTCAATAGAGCCTTTGGGAAGCTGGCAAATAATAATTTTTCGTGTCAAGGATTTTATTGTGGCTAACTACCCCTACTAAATTTATTTCTAATACCTAATATTGAAGTATCTTAGTATCAGTTTCATATTTGTTTAAATCAAATCAAGTAAAGGTATTAAAAAAGGCTTTATTAGAGCACAATCAAATCCTTAAAAAACAATTACAGACATAATTATTAGTTTTTTAAATTAAGGAGTTACTGCTTTATAACGTCAGTTTCGTTTTTCCTGAAAAGAAAAACAGAAATGAATACCTATAGGTTGAGAAAATATTATTAAAAAAATGTACAGTACCTTAAAAACAGCTTTCTAGTATATTATGTTCTTGCAGTTTTTAAAAAATGAGTAAGGAATTCTTACTTGTCAAGGTTGTTTTTCTCTTTATTGTTAAGCCTTTTCCTCGCTTTGACAAGCCATTTTTTAATGTGTACTATGACTTCGTCCTCACATGCGTCCATTGCCCTGTTATTTTTACGCACAGCATCTAAAGAATTACAGAACTTATTATTAGGAGGAATATCGAAAATTTCTGAACGATTTTAAATAGGTACCTCAAAACTCTTTTTTAATTGAATTGTTAGTAAACACCTTTAAACTAAGACATTTTCTGCTAATAAAATATCATCTGCTATCACACCTTCGGGTGAATGCTCCAATACTTCTAATGACAGCAAATCATTATGAGTTTTTCGGGATATAAATCTACGAGATGGCATCTTACTTTTGCTGTTTGAAGACATAATATTAAGGAAAGAGTGAAGTTTCGGCTGTTGCAAGCAATATTATTAGGTACGTTATAAAATTATACTTATATATGTTGTTCACTTATTGTTTACAAATTCACACACCAAAAACACTTTATTAAACAATAAACATACTTACTGAACTGTAAGAAAATGAAAAACAAGCCACCAAAAAAACTTACACGCCACGACCACGAGACGATCGAGGAGAGCAGAGAAAATGACAAAATCTGAGGTTATGTAATGCCATCTCAAGCGCGAAGTGCGGGCGCAGGGCTGCCTAAAGTTGGAGATTTAAATACCAACCTGAGCAATCGCATTGCCCTAAAGAAATTTAGATATTATTCTAAAATTACTAAAGTAGGAAAATCTTTTTCATACTATTTTAAATTTCACTTTTTTGACTTTTGATTTTTATACCAATTTCTAGATATGATTTGGATATGCTATGAATATACCTAAACGAACATGATTTTAATTAATTTCTAAATATGACATGGATATGCTATGATTGTACCTAAACGAATGTGATTTGTGGGCTGTCGATAGAATTTTCTCAGGAAGTGAATATACTTTTTTTGCTATGTGGGATATAAGTTGATAACAAATTTTGGCTAAACTTTCCTGTCTTTATAATACAATAAGTAGTTTTAATAGTGTTTATAAAATGAAACATTGATATACGCAGCGTCCTTGATATATAAGAGATTGGTATTTTTCTACCAGGCACCTATAATATAAATGTCAATTTGTAAAACTTCTCGCCACCTCACCGTTCCCGCTCGTCGCCACCGTTCTTAGGGTGTTTATAAAACACGAACTGCACTGTTGTAAGTTCGCGAGAGCAGTAACGCATTTTGAGGTTAGAATACTAATTTTCTATGAAAAGTTGATAATGTGATCAGTATTTAATGTTATTAAACAAAAAATCACCTTTCGATTTTGTCTACGATGTTACTGTTGTATAAAGAAATTTGATGTATAAGTAATAATTTGTACAGCATAACTTAAAATTGACATTTTTTGAGTTGTGCCAGTATTGCATTGTGGGTGCGAAGAACCAATCAACTTAGAAATTCTCAATTATTCCTGGCTGCGCCACTGGTGTGATAAAGATGAAGATAGGACAAACCAACGCCGCCGACTATTGGTTAGATTTACACAATGTACGTTAACTGGAACATTTCAGCCGCTTAAAAACTCTCTACTAACATTTTAACCCCTAAACCTTAAATATTTACTTTTATACATTAAAAATACATTCCATTATAGAAATGGTTGTTCCCATAATTTTTTGTAATATAGGCATTATAAAACAAAGGATCGAGAGATAAAGGCATTTCCTGACTAACTAAGTTTGTAGGGGTGAGCGTGAAGCGAAAAATCATATAAAGGGGTTTGTTATAAGTGTTCATAAATGTGTGAATACTGCTTTATGTGACGTCGCGTTTAGTTCACACTCTCAAACAATAAGTCTGTGTAATAAAAGCTTGGCAAGCCTTTTTATGTCTTTATCCTGTCGGCTTTAATTATATACCGACATGTACCTGCATATGCAACAAATGAGAAAAAAGGTATTAGGGGGGATTTAATAAAAATTATATAGTATAATGTTATGTATCTATTTTTTATAGTGAGTGATTACTGGAGGATTAATTTGTTCAAAGAAACATTTCGTCTTACTGTAAAAAATGCATTGATAACTAAAACTAATTTTTTCTTGTCGGCTATATTTCAGCATTTGCGAAAGTAATTTCTAGTTTTCAGAACCAGTTTTGGTTTTGATTTGTTTTTCTTAAATAATTTTGGTTAGTTCAGGTTCAGAATGAAATTTTATTTTTATTCTCTTCTTAGTTAAGAAAACTAAATTATCATTTGTTTCCACTATTGACCACCCACAATATTACACTATTTACTTCGTTGAACACGGATACATCATCATAACACCCCTATAGCACTGCACCGAGATACCGTTCTAGCACACATTGGCTTTTACCGTAGAGAATGAATCAGAACTTAACTGCGAAATTCACGGTACTTTTACCGTACGTTTAAAAGAATAGTAACCTGTGTTACCGGGCACGCGTCCCTAAAATATCGGTTACTTTAACATTAGAAAATCACATTGCCTGACACACATGTCATCAAAACACGTGCTATTCTTTCTTCAGCCACAGTCTAACAGGAGACTGGGTTGTTGGTCACGTGGACCCTATTGACCAACCAACGAGAAGCGACGGTTGAAGCACTCAAGTGATGTTTGCCCGTTGTCAGTCAAAACATCACAGAACCTATTCTCGAAGTCGCAAACCTATTGCAAGGCTACCGGTTAACGGCTTTCGTAGATGTGAATTTAATTTTATTTAGTTTAGAATATAGCACGTTTTCATGTTTACAGCAGACTTGATGTTTTCCGACACTTAGAATACTGCGGGATAAAACACTAATTTATTACTTTGATTATTAGGAAACGTGTCTCCCCAGTCTCACCAGTCTCCCCAGACAATCATGTTATTTTGTTTGCAAACTAAGTCATTGGACTATTTTGTTACATTATAGATATATTTTTGAAAAGGCAGTTTTAAGCTCTATTTAATGAAAAATAATATATAGGGGGTTCCATTTAAATAAAAATTACAATATGTCAAAATATTCACGTATTTCGTATAGTTTTTGTTTCAAAAGTTTTTTTCTATCTCTAATAGCAATGTTGCTAGAAGCTGTCAAAATATGAGAAAACACCCTGTACTTGCTTTCTTGTAAAATTTCATGTCTTAGGGACATTAGTTTCTGCTCCTATTTAACTCACAGAGGCGGCTGGGTTTTTACTAAATGCTTCCAGTACAATTGGATCCTCAATATTTTTATTATAATTACCCTGCGGTTCTTCAAAAGCACCAAAATAAATTAAATTTATTACTATCTTCCAGTAATAGCATTTAGGTGGTTTAAGACCAAAAATATTTTTTGGTATAAAAGTAGTTCACTTTCATGCAGCACATGCTATGTTCACAGGTGTCAAGAAGGAAATAAAAGTTTCGGTACGATAACGACGGAAGTTGAAGGGGGGAAATAATAGGTTTGATGGTCAGAAAACGGAAAATTCCAACCCCCAAATCATAACTGTTCATCTAGATAAACGATACACGATTCTTGAAATTTTTCCGATTTATACGGAAAATTCCGCCCTCTCTCTATATGTATATGCAGTAGATAAAGGGGAAGTTTCTGGATAATAACAAACAGGACTTTTTTTACGATTATCAATATTTTCTCAATACTTCTCAAGTTTTTACAATAAAGAAATCAAAATCTTCATGAACATCACACATGTTTCGAAGAAAAGGCAACGACGGCTTCCTGTGGCTTCATAGTGTAATTTGGATCTGACTGAACTGAACCTGAACTAACCTAAATTTCAATATCTCCACGGAAGACTGGATATAAGTTCTATCCGTAACACTATTTATGGAATGTACGAAACAAGTAAGTTGTGTTATTTAAAAATTATAATATTTTACATCGGTTATTCATAGGCTGTAACTTTTTTTAGACCATCATGTCATGTAACTTTGCACAGGTGTCAAGAAGGGAATAAAAGTTTCGGTACGATAACGACGGAAGTTGAAGGGGGGAAATGATAGGTTTGATGGTCAGAAAACGGAAAATTCCGACCCCCAAATCATAGCTGTTCATCTAGATAAACGATACACGATTCTTGAAATTTTTCCGATTTATACGGAAAATTCCGCCCTCTCTCTATATGTATATGCAACAGATAAAGGGGAAGTTTCTGGATAATAACAAACAGGACTTTTTCTACGATTTTCCATATTTTCTCAATACTTCTCAAGTTTTTACAATAAAGAAATCAAAATCTTCATGAACATCACACATGTTTCGAAGAAAAGGCAACGACGGCTTCCTGTAGCTTCATAGTGTAATTTGGATCTGACTGAACTGAACCTGAACTAACCTAAATTTCAATATCTCCACGGAAGACTGGATATAAGTTCTATCCGTAACACTATTTATGGAATGTACGAAACAAGTAAGTTGTGTTATTTAAAAATTATAATATTTTACATCGGTTATTCATACGCTGTAACTTTTTTTAGAACATCATGTCATGTAACTTTGATAACTTTAAGTTAAAAATTAAAAGACCGAAAACTGTTTGTTGGTTGTCTTAACTCTTTAAGAAGCCTCTTCAAGAAAATAGGCTTCGGATGGTTAAAAGATGAACTGAGGCGAGGGCTTATGCAACTTTACCATGTAGCTTTTAAACGACTGGTATTTTTGAAAGAATATATTAAAGAAAAAGAAGCATTCTTGTACCAGTTTGTTTTCTTGGATGGAACATGAATTTTTCAGAATGGTACAGGGTCTTCCAACGAGGACTGAACAGGGGCTCATTTTTGAGCTTCCTTGTATTTAAAGAAAAATCCAAAATAGCTAATCGATGTACTTTTTCCTGCAGAATTCAAAAATGAAACCAAAATTTTATTTGAACCAGAAACAAAAGAGTTACGCTATGGATAAGGTGTTTTTTAAATGGAACATAGCTTTTTTTATACGATTTTTGGAACGAGTGATTTTTTTTGTCCGTTCTGATTAAAATATTTAATATTGTGACAGCTATTTTTATTAAATTTTAATGTTTTATCCAGTATAATTTAACTTTAACCTGTTTGAAACATACACTAGGTTGACTAGGTAATAAAGGTATAATCACCTTTGAATCCTTCAAAGTCAAAAAATTTGACAAATTTACTATAATATTACCGAAATGAAATATTCATTAGATGAGAGATTGCAGATTGTTATATTGTTCTACAAATGCCAAGAAAATGCAAGAGAAGCAAGGAGGAGATTTATTGCAAATTTTCACAGAAATATATCCGTCAATACTATTCTAAGGATAAAGAACCTATTTGAGGAAAATAAAACATTACATGACAGAAAAAGAAATCCAGAAAGGAATAGAAATCGAGACCGTGCCATTGTGAATTATTTTCGACTGAATCCAACCAAATCAATTTCGGACGCAGTTCGGGACGTTCAATACGGCGGCGGAGTAAGACGCAGAAGAGTTACCCAAGGAACTGTTCACAGGACTTTAAGAAATCATAAATTTAAGTCTTATCATATCCTTCCACTTCAACATCTAACACCGGCACAAAAAGAACTTTGCTTCCAATTTGTTTCCCAAATTGTGATTCGGAAAGAAAACGAAGACCCTAATTTATTCAAAAACATCTTATGGACTGACGAAGCCACATTCACAACATCGGGGGTTTTCAATAGACATAATAATCATCACTGGGCCGTTGGAAATCCAAGAAAATTTCAGACAATTAAATATTAAGGAAGGACTTCAATCCATGTTTGGTGTGGCATAAAAAATAATAGAATTTTGGGACCAATATTTCTTAACGGGACTTTAAATGGACAGAGATACTACGAGTTCTTAGAAAACGAAATTGAGAACTTTTTGGAAGATTTACCATTGGAAGAATATCAAAATTTAATTTGGCAACATGATGGGGCCCCTCCGCATGCCGTGCGTGAGGTTACTCAATATTTAAACGGACGCCATGAAGAATGGATTGGTAGAAATGGAACCTATGCTTGGCCACCCAATAGTCCCGATTTGTCAATATTAGACACATTTCTTTGGGGTCATTTAAAGAACGTGGTAAACAAGCAGCGAAACCACGATATTGAAGAGATCATGCAGAAAATTGTGAATGAAATAAATCGCCTTAACCAGGAAAATCACAGTATAACAGCAAGTTTGGAAAGGCTACAAAGAGGTTATCGCACATGTTTCGAGAACAACGGAGGTCACATTGAACAATTAAATTATTATTGTTTTTTTTTTTAAATTAGTATAGAGTTGGATTTCTTTTTCTGTCATGTAATGTTTTATTTTCCTCAAATAGATTCTTTATCCTTAGAATAGTATTGACGGATATATTTCTGTGATAATTCACCTCACTTTTATTGAACCAATCAAAACGCTCATTTTCATAGCAACCACCTTGGTAACGGTCGTCTTACCCGATAAGACTACCGCTAGCTCGAAAAGGCGCTTTCGAAAAGACGCTTGTAGCTTTTTTACTTAAATAAAAAATTAGTAACACCTCTAACTTGTATATTTACCTTTATCAGACGGCCTTCATTTTTATGTTCAGTAAATTATCCAATAAAATACACCTCTAGAGGCAATTTCTTAGCTTCATACCTTCGTTTTTCACTCGAAACTCGATTTTCCAAGAAAATTTTCACTCAATGTAATTTTTACTTATAATCAAAGATAAGACCCTCGAGCTAAAGCTCTCGGGATCATATCAGATTATAAGTAAAAATTACATTTCGTAAAAATTTGTCAGAAAATCGATTTCTTGTTAAAAACATCGGTATTACCGATAAGACGCCTCCTCTATCGGTATATTACTGTTGAAAATTTGCAATAAATCTTCTCCTTGCTTCTCTTCTAATGAATATTTCATTTCGGCAATATTATAGTAAATTTGTCAAATTTTTTGACTTTGAAGGATTCAAAGGTGATTATACCTTTATTACCTAGTGTATGTATCAAACAGGTTAAAGTTAAATCACTCGTTCCCAAAATCGTATAAAAAAGCTATGTTCCATTTAAAAACACCTTATCCATAGCGTAACTCTTTTGTTTCTGGTTCAAATAAATTTTTGGTTTCATTTTTGAATTCTGCAGGAAAAAGTACATCGATTGGCTATTTTGGATTTTTCTTTAAATACAAGGAAGCTCAAAAATAAGCCCCTGTTCAGTCCTCGTTGGAAGACCCTGTACATTGGTCGATCTTGGCAAGATGAAAATAAAAGAAGTATTAGATCTACTAAAGTTGATGGTAAAAGGTATTATGCAGTAAACAAATATATAAACTATGAGAAATTTTTGTATACTTATCTTGTTTTTATGAAAAAAAAAACTGTAATTCCCTCACTCGGATATTTTGGTTACAAGCTGGCAACACTGTCGATAACTGACGTCCCTCGAAGGGTATGACATGCATCGGTTTTTGTTTTGAATCAACTATAGATACCTTTCTGCTTTCTCTCTCGCCCAGTGTTGCCAGTGTATTTCATTACAAAAGAAGGTAGCAAATATCGCTGCTTCTCTGCTTCCGAAATCGTGGAGAAATTCAAACTGAATAATCGCTATTGTTGCCCGCCATATATACATCAGATATATATTATGTATATACACATATATACACTAGTAAATATTGGGGACTGCAGCAAATGAAAGAGTACTCTTTAAAGTTATTCCAAGCTTTCGGAAATCGTAAATTTTATTTCCATCTTCAGGGAGACTACAAATTTACATAAAATGATATTAGGAGATTTGCTCTAATTAATAATTAAATGTTTTTACTTACAACTTTGGTGAGATTGTTCATACAGATGTTAATATAATAATTATTAATAAAAGACATTCGAGCAGAAAAACGTGTTGAAAATCCAAGTCAATCATAAATACAACTACAGTTCAAAGATAATATTAAAAACATTGTATATGGACGAAGAAACACACAATTTAAATTTGAAGATGGAAATAAAATTTACGATTTCCGAAAGCTTGGAATAACTTTAAAGAGTACTCTTTCATTTGCTGCAGTGCCCAATATTTACTAGTGTATTTCTCAACTAGTCAGCAACGACTACCCTCTCGATACACATATATATATATATATCGAGAGGGTAGTCGTTGCTGACTAGTTGAGAAATACACTAGTAAATATTGGGGACTGCAGCAAATGAAAGAGTACTCTTTAAAGTTATTCCAAGCTTTCGGAAATCGTAAATTTTATTTCCATCTTCAGGGAGACTACAAATTTACATAAAATAATATTAGGAGATTTGTTCAAATTAATAATTAAATGTTTTTACTTACAACTTTGGTGAGATTGTTCATATAGATGTTAATATAATAATTATTAATAAAAGACCTTCGAACAGAAAACGTGTTGAAAATACAAGTCAATCATAAATACAACTACAGTTCAGAAATAATATTAAAAACATTGTATATGGACGAAGAAACACACAATTTAAAATAAAATCAAACTTAGTTGTTCACATTTTTAAAAAATTCGTTAATTATTTGAAATTATGGAAATATTAAGCGGGAAAACATGACTTGCGTGTCACCATCTTAAGTGACTGAATAGGTTAGGAAATACTGTCGTTTTTTTATGTCATTGAAATTTGTCAGAATTATTTATAATGCGGTTTGTATCAAGATAATATTGAAATTGAGAAAATTCGGATTTAAGTGTTATCATGCAGCAAACTTGAAAAATCGTTGTACTGCATTATACGAGGTTCGAAATGTTATCATTGATATTGGTATTGATTGTTAGTAAATTTTTGTCTAAATGAAGCAGGTATGAGTAGATTACACTTAAATGTTGGATATCCGTTCTTTTATTCATACTATTAGGTTCCTGTGCAATAAATGTCATTTCCAAGAACAATCTTTTTTTATAGTTAGTTTGTGAGGTTAAAATCTCAGCTGAATTGAAATTAATGTTGTGGTCCAAATTATTTGCATGTTCTGCAAGGGCACATCTCTCTGGATGGTGTCTACAGTCACTCTTGTGATTCGTGATCCTACTAGACAAGGGTCTAGTAGTTTGACCTATGTATACTTTATTGCAGTCTGCACAAGGGATTTTGTAGACAACATCTGATAATTGATTAGACTGTGTTTTGTCTTTGATTTTTGAGTGAATAGAGTTTATTGTAAGTACAGGTTTGTATGCAATCTTTATATCATTAATTTCTCTGAATAGTCTAGATAATTTTGGGGTGACTTCCTTTATGTAAGGCAATGAAGTGAATTTAAAGTTTAAAGTTGCTTCAGTTATATTCCTGTTTGCATTTTGGATATCGTTCATGTTAGGTGCTTGTGTTATGGTGGAAGACGTGCTGAACAGTATCTTTTTTACCAGGGTGGCAGGGTATGAGTTATTGATGAATAGTTGGAGGAGGATTTTAAGGTTCTTATTTAGGAAAGATGGATGTGAAATTTTCGAAACTCTCGTTTTCATTTGTTATATATACAGGGTGTTATGGAAATGACTTATTATTTTTTAACCCGTAAATCTATAGGTCGAGCCGAATTGGGGAAAAATTGCGTTAAATGGCGCTCGAAGCTAGAAATTCGAGAAAAATGCCTTCAAAAATTTAGCTCAAAACACCTACGCGCCAATGATCAAACAGCTGATTCGTACTACTTGTCAAAAAAAAAATTGTTGACAAAAATCTGACAGTTACTGTCAGATAGTCTTTAGATATCGTCAGCCCAAAACATGTGTTTTGAGCAGTGTTGCCACATTTACTACATCAGTTTCATCAGATAACCTTTTTTGAATATTTAATTTTTTCTACTTAACTTTAATATGCTTTAGTTTCTACCCTATTACACGAAAACTTGTCTACGTATTGCTCTAGTTTTATTTGTACATACCTTGAAATAAAAAACATATCGGCAAGAAATCCACGTTATACCGTTACCATTTCAAATGATTCTAGCGGGACATTTATTCACTTTAACAACACATTAACTGTTCGGGACATTATCAAGTTATTAGCTCTTTAATTCTGTGTTATTAATACAAGAAATTACTAGTTATAGACTTAGAAATACTTTATAACAAAATCCGGAGTGAAAACAACGCGACACACGTTTCATACGGTTATGTTCTTTCTCTTCTTCTGTGACTTCTGTTCTTCTTGGTAATGATAATAGCTGGCTCATTGTCGTCAAGACAGGTGGCCATTGCAATTAAGAATAATAATTACGGTATCCAATCCAGTCCTCTTAACTGGACACACAACATTTAAACACGATAGTCCAGGGGGCGGGAAATGTGATTTGTTGCTGTTCTGTGATTGGGTACTGAGCAGTTCAAAGTCAACGAGCGCATTCGGGAGACGAAACTGCTCCGAAGCAGTTCCTAAATCGTCTTGTTGTGTCGACCGCTACTTTTACGACACTTTCCAACATGTTACGGAACGGTCGCCATTTTGGGTAGCATCTTTCACTTCCGCTGCTTGGAAAGAGCGGTTCGTTATGTCAATGGGGAAATGACGTATGCAACAAAAGTTTGGTTACGAAGAACGTAGTAAATAGAATGGAGGAACAAAACATATACATTAAACAGGAAAACGTACTTTTTAACTGCCACCAAAGAGTTTCAACCAAGGGATGAGTATATTGGTAAGCTTCACAAAACAAGAAAGGTTAATGTTTGTTACGCACAGCTGATATGGATTTGACATTTGAACCAAACGTGATGATCTTTTGGTCGAAATAGTCGAAATCCATGGAAGCCGACGAATCGGTAGCGGTTGGATCATAACCGGTAACCACTGCGGAGCAGTTTCGTCTCTCGAATGCGCCCAATGGCTTCATATGTGGCTTCATAAATTTGTTTTTAATATCATTTCTTATTATTCATTTACTTGCAACGGCATAAAATTTGTTTGCGTTTTGCTGCTGGAGTGTATAGTTGTTGAATAATGTGATACACATGTGATGGGAATGTTTTGTGATGTGATAGTTTATCTGTGTAAATTTCCAGACATAGGGCTTGTTGTTGGTATCTACGATTTTTACTCAGCGAAGTATTATGATAGCAATACAATTTCATGGGGTGAGTAAAAACTATACCTATTGAATAAGGCTTGTTTAATTGAAATCGCAGTATAGTTTTTGATTTAATCTTTTTTAAAAAACCTAAAAAAAAGATTTTCCCGAATACTTGGCAACGTCGCAAGGTAATCAGCTGTCTGTAGAAATTCCGCCAATTTGTCATGTCAAAAACACGTGTTTAGGGGTAATGAACTTTCATAGAGGCACAGATGGTCCGGTTTTAAGGTATTTTACAAAATTCAAAATACTTCCGATTTTAGAAAAAAAAACTATCAAGTGTAACTCTAGGCCACCCCAGGAGTGGCCCCTTAAAATATAATAAGTCATTTCCATAACACCCTGTATATATATAATATATGTCATATATATATATATAATATACATGGCGTCTCTTTGCAATACGCAACGAGAAAGCGAAGTTTTCCGTATACATCGGAAAAATTTTTCAAGAATCGTGTACCATTTGTCTAGATGAACAGCTATGATTTGGGGGCCGGAATTTTCCGTTTTCTGACCATCAAACCTATCATTTCCTTCCTTCAACTTTCGTCGTTATCGTACCGAAACTTTTATTCCCTTCCTGACACCTGTGTGTTAGATGCCTGCGCTGTTGCCAAGTCAAGGAAAATACTAGTTTTTTTAATAATATAAGGGTTATTTCTCCAAAATGTAGGTAAATGTTTAAAGTTACGGTAGGTAACTCACAAACAAAAGACAATTTAATTTTTTTTCTACCGAAAAGTTCTTCTTTAAAAAGTGTCTTAAGAATGTAAAACGTTGCAATGTCGATTTAACCGTTAAGTCGCTATCAAAAAAAGCGAAATGCGCCACTTTTAGTTTTTGTTTAATAACTGAAGAACTACAACACTTTTAATGATTTTAAAAACTAATTTGAGATCAGCATTAAATTCTCTAAAATATTCCACGTTTAACCAACTTCATATCTCCTACACGACTGAAGCCTATTAATCGCCTAAAATTGTAACAATACTTCTAATATTTCCATATGTCGGACAACTATCAATCCCGACAAGTACGTCTAGTCCATAGGCATCGTAACTATAGATCCGACACGCCATTCATAAATGCTATAAAATTGTGATGCCAAAATCGTTTGCGGGCGAGACGCTGTGAGGAGCTAGGTGGGGCCGAGAGTGGGGATTACGCTGACTTTACATATGCATGCGACAAAACTCCAGGAAAACACAATCCGCTATGCCAAGTATTGTCGTGTCGATGTGGGTGGCCACGAAAATGATGAAATCTGGGCGGATCCGTTATTGCTGGTTGCCATACTACAGATTTTTTACAAGGTTTTAGGCAATGTTATATATTTCCCACATCATGTTAATCTAGTTAATCATAGAAGTTAATACATTTTTAACAGAGTAAGTCCAGAAAACTGCGTTTTCTGTGGCGTAAGTCTGGCAAACCAAGTGGAGGGGAGCAGCTTGTATGTTGATTTACTTTACGCTGAAATACAATGATGACATCACGTTTATTTGTTATTGTTCGGTCTAATAGTTACGATGTCTATGGTCTAGTCCGATTCTATGGTCCGACCCGACAAGCTTAGGACATACGATAATATAAAGTTTTATTTTAGAACGCCCTGAAAAAATATTAGCTTATCATTGCAGAACACTCTGTATACCTTTTACGTAAGTATATGTGGAAAATTAGAGTACGTACACAGGGTGTACCAAATTAAGTGCGCACCATTGCTAACTTTTTTATTATTGGAGATACAAAGCCGGTTAAATTATCAAAGTAGTAGCATTATTTCTGTTAATTAAAATGGTGAAAGCAGAAAAACAATTGAACATAACGTTTCTGAATAAATGAGAAAAATGTACTTTTTTTAAATGGCACACCCTATATATTTCTTACTGAAACGTTTGCAAATCGTATACGGAATAAAAAAGTTCATATGGAATATTGGTCTAAAATTGAAAAAAACATCAACACATCCATGGAGATAAGAAATGGTTTGCCTTTGACGTTTTCATCGAGACTGACATGAAAACAAAAACGAATTTACTAAAGTGTCCTCGTTTTGGGTAGCCGTTATTGTTAACGAAGCCAACATTTTCGTAGTTTTGCGTTAAGTTATCTAGTTTTTGCTTTTAAATATTAAAAAATGGCGTTCACGAATTTAGAACATCTTGGTTGCAGAAAAAATAGTGTACTAGCACTCGAGCAATACGGTCAAATGTATCCTGAACGTGAGCAATCAGACAGAAGGTCTTTTCTAAGGCTGTATAGAAAATTGAGAAGTAACGAAAGAGTTTTTATAAAGAGAAGGACTAAAAAATAGTTTATAATAAGCGAACAAGTAGAAGTAAATGTATTGGCATATTTTGAAGCGTACAAAAATAATTCAACTAGAGATTTGGTAAGAGACTGTGGTTTCAGTTTATTTACAATTTAAATGATTTTAGAAAAATATAAGTTTGTACCTTATAAGTACCGACCAGCGCAAACATTATTTCCTGGTGACACTGAAAGAAGACTCATTTTTTGCCAATGGTTAGAAGATATGTGCAGGCAAAATCATAACTTTTAAAGAAAATTTTATGGACCGATGAAGCGAACTTTTGGTATGTTTAATCGTAAAAACATGCACTATTGGTCTAGAAGAAATTTGTTTATTGATGTTCCCAGAAATCCGCAAGTAAGATTTAGCATTAATGTTTGGTGTGGTCTCAAAGGCAGCCAAATTATTGGGCCAATTTTTTATGAAGGTACTCTGACCGGCAGGGGATACGTTAATATTTTGTCAGAATTACTAGAAGAATATTTAGATGATGTGAACTTAGAGGACCGTAACCAAATTTATTTTCAACAAAATGGAGCTCCTACTCATGTCCTCATCAGTTTCACGAAGTGAGAATATTGTTAGAAAGGATTTTCAGAGATAGGTGGATGACAAAAAATGGTCCGATACGTTGGCCCCCAAGGTCTCCTGGCGTAACTCCATTAGACTTTCACTTCTGGGGGTATGTCAAAGACGAAGTCTTTAAAACGAGATATGCGAATCTGGTCGAACTTCAAGACAACATTAGACGCATTATAGCATCCATCGATGGCAGAACAGTTTTAAAAGCCACAAAACATGTATTAAGGAATGCCCGCAAATATATTGAACAAAACGGTGATGAACATTTAATAAAGTTTTTTTTTAATTCTTCCTCTAAAAATAAAATCAAGTTTTAATTTCTGAAATAAATAAATAAATTCGTTTTTGTTTTCATGGCAGTCTAAAGTCAAAGGCAAACCATTTTTTATTTCCATGGCTGTGTTGATGTTGAAATATACAGGGGGTGCCATTTAAAAAGAATACATTTTCCTCATTTATTCAGAAACGTTATGTCCAATTGTTTTTCTGCTTTCACCATTTTAATAAGCAGAAAAAAGTGCTACTACTTTGCTAATTTAACCGACTTTGTATCTCCAATAATAAAAAAGTTAGCAATGGTGCACACTTAATTTGGTACACCCTGTATATACCTAGGTATCCTTACCACCACTAGGACCACTACCTACATTATCTACGAATGTTGGACACACCATATAATTATTTCATTGGCACCCAGTTACCCAGTATATGCAATACTGTATGCATTTGTACTTATCCAAAGAAAGAATTTTGGACTTTTACAACGGGATACAAGAAATTGTACCTTTTATATACTTAAAATAAATCCGTTTCAACAAAACAAGCAATCAGCCTACATTGGAAGATGGAGAACCAATAACTTAAAACAAAGAGCCACGTCGGTCGGTAACCTAAGCCCGTAAATCAGAAAATAATTGTTACTCGGGTTAGCTTAAGCAGAGATTGTTGTCATTGTCTTTCTGGATGCTCGAATTCCATATTATTCGGTATACGAAAACTTCAATAGAATTATGTGTATACACGTAATACGAGTAGGTGCGTACTCCTTTGTGATGTTAAACAACTGCAGATATAAAGTTTCTATACAATTGATATACAGTGTGTCCAAGATAAGACTGGGATAGCATTGGAATCTTGGAAACGGTAGGAATTACAATGTTGGTTAAATTAGGGAAAAGTTGCACAACTTAAATACCTTTTACATGGTGTTTGCAAAATTAAACTATCTTTAACCGATTTCGATATTTTTTAAAAAAATTATTTTTTGCTGCATTATTTTTTATTTATTTGTTGCATTATTTTAACAGATATAAAAAAATAAAAAATACTTTTTCATTGTCACTTTTTAAGCTGAACAAGATAGTGTTTACAGATTTTCAGTACGACGTTTCGTTTTCGAAAAAACATCCTCAACTTTCTTTTTTTAAATACGGTCCTGTGTTTTTTTTTTTAATCGAAGGCTATTTTGAACTCTTAAATAACTGATGTACCACTTGAATTGGTTTAAACATATTTTCAGCTTTTTAGCTATCGTTTAATAATATTCAAGAAAAATCTCCATAGTTCGGCACTGAATGCTCGAAAAACATTTATTAACATAATACCAAATTAGAACTTAATTACAAACAGTGTTCAAACAAATGGCCATTATTTTCTAAGCATAGGTAACATCGTCTAACTGTGGAATTCAAAACATTGTTAAGTAGGTACATCTGGGGTAATCGTTTGAAATGCTTCTAAAACCAGTTGACGCAATTCTTCCTCCGTTTGAAAATTACGTTGGTGCACATAGTTTTTGATGTACCCCCAGAGATAAAAGTCCAAAGGAGTTAGATCAGGCGATCGTGCAGGCCAAGAAACAGCTGAACGCGTACCTATCCATCTGTCAGGAAATCTATCTGTTAAATATTCTTGGACAATTCTCGAATTATGAGCGGGGGACCCATCTTGTTGAAACCAAAAGTTATTGATTTCTGCTAGTGATAAGTTGTTATCGAACCGTTCTTCCAAATTATGCTGCAGTAAATTTCGATACCGCTCCGAATTTAGTGTTTCGTGGTAAAAAATTATCTTTGTTCCCAAAATTCCTACCCACAAGTTGAAACCAAAACGATGTTGGTGTCTAGCCATTTTGTACAACCGCGGATTTTCTGTGGGCCAATAATGCGTATTTCTTCTGTCACAGATTCAGTTGTTGGTTATTATACTCTCATCAGAAAATAAAATTTTATTGACGAAATTTTCGTTGTTTTGACATTGCCTAGTGTACCATTCGCAAAATACCCTTCGCCTTATGTCGTCTCCCGGTTTTAGTCCTTGGCAGATTCGAAATTTGTACGGGTGATATTTGTTCTTACCCAAAATAAAATGTGCCGTAGATTTTGGCGTTCCACTTACTTTCTCAATGTTTCTAACTGATGTTGTAGGGTCTTCCGTTACAGCTAATGCCACGATATTTTGAATTTCCTCATTACATGGTTTGTTTCTAGTAAAAACTGCTTTATTAAATGACCCATACTGCAATAAATTGGCAAGAATTCTTTCAAACATCTTTTTATTTGGTTGTAATTTCTCTGGGTAATTATTTAATTACATTTGCTCAGCTTCTCGAGTATTTCTATGGCATAAAATGTAACACTCTAACATATCAAACTTTTCCTCAAAAGAGAAATGTACAACCATTTTTAAACGAAGTGAAAGACCTCGTACCTAATTAAATTTTGTATTTATGACAGAAGTAAGTTGTCAAGAAAGACAAACGTTTGTTTCAAAGCCCACTATGTTTATTGTACGGTCTTATGATATGAGGATTTTATTCGTTACATAATAAAAATCTATGATAGAGAAAAAGCTGAAAATTTGTTCAAGTGATAGATCAGTTATTTTAGAGTTCAAAATAGCCTTCGATTAAAAAAAAAAAAACACAGGACCGCATTTAAAAAAAGAAAGTTGAGGATGTTCTTCCGAAAACGAAACGTCGTACTGAAAATCTGTAAACGCTATCTTGTTCAACTTAAAAAGTGATAATGAAAAAGTATTTTTCATTTTTTTATATCTGTTAAAATAATGCAACAAATAAATAAAAAATAATACAGCAAAAAATAATTTTTTTTTTAAATATCGAAATCGGTTAAAGATAGTTTAATTTTGCAAACACCATGTAAAAGGTATTTAAATTGTGCAACTTTTTCCTAATTTAACCAACATTCTAATTCCTACCGTTTCCAAGATTCCAATGCTATACCATTCTTATCTTGGACACCCTGTATATCTGGAAAATAATAATTCTGAACTCATTTAAATCGAGTAATTGTAGTTAAAATTAAATACCAAATATAATTCTGAAGCATTTAATTACAAATTTTCTTAAGATGCTTCTAAACGGGCAACATTTTTCTGCATTATTATCAAACTATATCCCGACAATATGTACATCACCAATGTTGCAAAAATATATCTGGCAATGTTTATCCTCACAATATGTCTGCAATAGTATAGCCCATTATATACCTGTAAACGGGCCACATTGAAGGCAACAACGGGTGACGAAGTTGTTCGTGTTGCAGCGGCGTTTATTGTCCTAAACAAAAGCAAAAAAAGGACAAGAATGTGGATTCGACTTTACTTCAATAGACGTGGTACCTTAACTAGCTTATCTAAGCTTCATTGCTTGGTATTTTAAATTTTGCAGCGACAGTAGCCCATCCATTTTTTTTGCCTGTCTGTCTGTATACATTTTAAACATTCCACAGTACAGGATGTACAATATTGTACAATGTACATGTATTTCATTTATGAAGGCAATAATTTTCTCATGAAATCATGTATTCGTTTTTCTTTAAACGATATATAACCTCCCAATTCTGACAACAACACACGACAAAAGGAGATGCATACACGGTGCATAATAAAAAAAGAAGCAGATAAAAAGAGAGAATACTCGGCAATATTGCAAATATTATCGATGGCGGAGTGATCGACCATCAGGCAACACATTAAAAATAGTAAACACGTTTGACTATATTGCCGGGCAATCCAAATTATATTGCAATATATTTCTATATATGTTTGGCAATGTTTCTAGCAACTTCTAGATATACATTGCCGTACAGATGTGGCCGGTCCATCTAGTTTAAGGACAACCTCTACATCTATTGTGATAGCATGGTATCCATTCAACTAAGCGGCTAAACAAACGGTTATCTGAACATCACTACATCACACAAGATGACCTATCCACTTCCCTATTAACTTACTAATGGGTTGTGTAACATCTTCGACTTCAGATCTTTATTCGATCTCCTATTCCAAGTTTTTATGATATATCTAAAATGTTTCTAAACATTTTTTTATCAGATAATCGCCTTGTTAAGGCACTGTTTCAATAACGGAAATAAAAAGTTCGTTAATTTTTGCAGAAAATTGTTTCTAAAACTTTTTTTTGTATCTTCGAAAATGTGGACAGGAGAAGCTTATGGAAAAAGTACTTTTTAAATTACTGTATCTTCCATATGCTTTACTCAAATTTAATTACCTTAGGCTCGTTTAATAGATACTGTTACACTTATTAAAAAATCGACTTTAATCGTGGTTGCCAGCACATACCGCGTCTCCTAGGTGGCACTGTTTAGGAAATATTCAAATTTTTTTAATAAATATAAATAGCATGATACATTTTTTCATTACTCAGCTCAAAAAGCATAAAAATAGCTACTTTTAGGCGAAAACCGTAATTCGATATATTTATTTGTTTTCGAGTTATTTGCAAATTACTATTTGATTTTAAGAAATTAATTGATTAAAAAAATGAAAAAGTTAGAAAATAAATATTAATTATGCAAATATGTAGTTATATTTATTATATTAAATATAAATTTTAATACTTGATAATTATAATTATCAATCATTTAATCAATTGGTATTTTCTAGAAATATCAAGTATCGGAAGTTCGAGAAGCGACGGCATAGTTCTCGTATACAGGGGTCATTTATAAGTAGATTCGGCTACGGGGAAGAGTGAAATTTGGAATTGGGTTTAAATGGGTACTTCTGTTATTTTAAGCCCTAAAGTCCGTTTCGTTGCCGTTGATAGCTCGATACCCTCATTAAAGATTCAAAACAAGGCTCGGGTGGCTTAAAATATTTTACCTATAAAATGGTCTTTTTACGTACATCTAGCATAAGGATGAAGAAATTTTGACCTATTCCACCCGGTAACAGATAAAGTAACAATAGAGCCATAAAATGAAATGAAAGGATAATGATTAAAACGGCCCACCATGGTCGGAGAGTTGGGTTTTAATATAATCTAACCGCTTATTATTTTATTTAAATATAATAGATTTTATGATTTTATGAATTTTGGTAAATTATAACCATTGATTGATTTATTCTAAAATAAATACAATATTTTACAAGAAAACTAATTTATTTACAGATCAAAAAATATTGACAATTTTAATAATTATAACTCGATAAAATCGTCCTCAGAAAAATCTGAAGAGTCGTCATGTCCTACGCTTATTACTAAAGGCTCAATTTCCATAGTTGTGTCAATTACGTTGTCAAGTTCCCACATTTTTTGTTCCTCTACTATAACATGGCTTATGGCGTTTTGCCAATTTTCTGATGACACATTTGCTAAAGAATTAAGCAAGAGTTGTCGCACTTCTTGCATTTTAAAAGTTTTGTTATTTCTAGCAACATATCCTTTTACTTGAGCCCATATTAATTCTATAGGATTTAGCTCACAATGATAAGGTGGTAAACGGAGCACTATAATACCTCGATCTCTTGCCATCTCGTCAATAACATACTTTTTATACTGCGATTTATGTAGCCTAACAATACCCAAAAGTTCTCTTTTTACCATGGTATTATCGTAACTCAATTACTTCCATTGTAACCAGTTTACGATTTCCGCCTTTTTCCATGAAGTTGTGGGAAGAGTCTCTTTTAGCCTAGAGTGATAGCTGGCATTATCCATCACTATTACTGAATTAGCGGGAATGTATTCTATGATTTGCTTAAAATATTCCTCGAAAACATCAGCAGTCATTTCTTCATGGTAGTCTTTTGTAGAATTCGACTGAAATTCTAATAATCCTTGATCCAAAACGCCATTTGAACTTCCTATATGAGTTATAATAAGTCTGCATCCCTTTGCAGATGGTGGTCTAAGTCCTGTTGACCAGCCTTCCATGACAGCTTGTCGAGAACTTAGGACATTTTCATCTTGCCAGACTTTAGATACGGTGTGCCCTTCGTTCAGCCAAGTTTTATCCAAATAGAAAATGTTTTTGCCTTCGCTGCGGTATTTTCGGATGGACCTTAAGTATTGACGTCTCCAGCAAATAATATCTGCTCTATCAATAAGAAAAGATTTTATGTTTTGCTTCTCCCAACGAAAGTTCATATCATGAAGTATTTTCCATAGTTTCGTTCATGATAGCTGTGGTAAGTCCTCGTCATAGTTAATGGCTTGTAAAATTTTGTCTATAGTTGGTATTTCCTTGGCAAAATAAAAACTATGTACTTTTCTTCTAATACCATTTTTAATGAAGTCGTCAATTTCTAACGGTTTCTTTCCTGGGAGTGGTTTTGGCTTACTGAGGTTCTTAAATTTTCTTTCACACAAGAACCTATATATAGTAGCCTCTCCAACTCCTACCATATTGGCACACTCTGCAATGATGCTACGAACATCACTTGCAGGTTTCTGGTGCACTAGAGCATCACGCATTTAATATTAATGTCTTTTCTCGGAGAGAATATGCACTCTTGCTAATTTGACGAAGACACGTTGGCGAAAAACTTGAAGCCATTGTCACAAGTATAGGAAATAATTCAACTTTGGGATAATTCAGTAACTAAATACACTAAAAACATAGTTTGACAAACGCACATCAAATGGCGTAATAATATCCTAAAGCAGGCAAAAATAGGTAAATTTAATTACTAATTACTCCTGTTGTACCTACTTTAACCCTAATATTCCTAATGTATATTTAACAATGGACAGAGGCCAATTTTCTTATTAAATAAGGCATAGTAGGTAATTACTATTATAATAATAATATACTAATTACCAACGCCTATGGTTTACGGTTGTTTTATGGCTTCAACCCTCGATATGAGCTATCAACTGCAACGAAACGGACTTTAGAGGGTTGAGACTTCGTGGTTGAGGTGTCATCCCCAGACACCCCCATGCGGTGTTGCCAGATTCTGCAAAATTTTCCCTAACTTGGAGATAACGCAGATTTGGCAACGTCATGCTCCGGAATATTACAAATTACTTTTTAAAATAATGTGATTAATATACTCGTTAATATTTGCTGAAAAAAAAACTAACTCAAAAATTGTACGTGTTAGGAAGTTTTTACCATCATTTTCGCATTTAGAGACCAAAAATTAACAAAAATCTGCCTTTTACATTACAGTTGCAAATTGGCTGTAAACTAATGTTATATTTAATTAATATTTAAATAAATTAAATACATATAATTTTAATTAATAATTTATTATTTACTAACCAACACACCACCAACAACCCAACCGCCAAAATTTTATTTAACTGCTTATTTTAATTATATTAAAAATTTAATTTTCACCTAATATTTAATATTAAGTAAATAATATGTTAATTTTATTTAATAAATAGACAGCTTAAGTGTTTTTTCCGTAGCTATAAATAGTTTTTATTTTATTGTCGTTGTTCAAGTCGATTGGCCTCTCGAATTTTAGGAATTAAAGTAACTTCACGCTATCGCAGTTTCTTAGTTGTTAAATAAACTTTCAATTGTTGTTTTTACCTGTGAGTCAACTTGAATGTTTAGATTTTGGGCGAGAATAGGCACTAACTTCTAAGTGATCTTTTTAGAAGTTTTAAAGACATTCTGTATTAAAAAGGTATATGTTTGAGACGCATTGGCAGAGGAGGTGGGACATACTGTGCTACGGCTCCCACCTTATTATTTTATTCTTAATTCCATGCCATAGAGTACATGTGGATTCCAAATGGACTTTCTCTGTCTGCAAGAAACATTAAAGATTCTTCTCTGGATTACCATGAGGACACCACTGCTGATTCATTTAAGGCTTGGTTAAAAAACAAGCTAATTCCGAATATACCTCCGAATAGCGTAATTGTAATGGACAGTGCAAGCTATCGTAGTAGGCAGTTGACCAAGACTCCCTCCTCAAATCACACAAAAGCAACAATCCAAAGCTACATGTATGATAATGACATTTATTTTCAGGAAGATTACACCAAAAAGCAATTAATTGAGATTTTACAAACTTTAAAACTACAAAAGGAATACTTCTGTGATAATAATGCAAAAAATCTAGGGCATACAGTTGTAAGGCTTCTACCATACCATTGTATATTTAATTCCATCGAACGTGTTTGGCACCAACTCAAATTTGCCATTCATCGTAACAATATTTGCCCTACTGTTAACTCCAGTGTACTTGAGCTTATAGAAACTGAAGTTTTTAACACCCCTTTACAAAGTTGGGCAAATTCTGTTACACATGTTGAAAAAGTGGAAAAATCCTATATCCATATAAACAATATAGCACAAATAATAACTAGAACAGAATATGATGATAGCTATCGTGATATTGATATATTAAGTGAATAATTATTATAAGTACCGAATAATTTGTATATTTTTGTAATCATGAATATAATTTTTAATAATAAAATAACTTGTAATTTCACATTTAAACATAAATAAAATATTATTTAATGTCTTACTTATTTTTATTACCAACCATGATTAAATTCTAAGCAAAATACGGACCTGTTCGTCCATATTTCAATTTTACAGCTGCCCGGGTCTTTCCTAATAGTTATATCAGTTAGTCACCTTCTAATATCTCTGAACAGACTTTACTTACGTACATTTTAAAATAGGAAAATATACAAATTATGCCCAAATATCCTAATGTGCTATCAATGCTCCACTTTCAAGATATAATACGTAATATATAGGTACATGAAATATGCATTTGCATAAATTCCGGTCTCTGCTTATTAATCACTGTATAATAAAGCATGAAAATATGTGTGCTTCTCCTGATATATGATATATGTTTATAGGGTAAGCACAGCAAAAGCGACAAGCGAAAACTAATAAGGTCCTTACTTTAACTGTCTAATTACGCTTTAATTACATTATATTCAATTTATTATGTTATTACATAGAGCTTTATTTCACGAAGCAGGAAAAAGGAAGAGAAAATAATTACATTAGCTTCATAAGATCTTGTCAATTTAATTTTATTTACTCGTTGGTAATTACCGTCTTTCGTTGTTCAGTTTCATCTCTAATGCTTTTGACTATATTAGTAGGGAAGCCCCTCCAATATTATAAGTACCTAGTATGATAATATGTAAATACAGTGTGTCCGGTAAGTACCTCCTAATTTCTGGGAATCATACAGAGGAGGTCAAAATAATCCTAATTTGTCATAAAAATAATCCTAAAGTGCCCCTTAACGGAGATACAGAGCCCCAAATGGGTACCCAGCGATTTACTTTTTTGACTCTACCTTCTGAGCCAACTTGTAAATTTTAATATTTTATAGATGCCATAAAGAGTCATTAAACCATACTACAGTAGATGTTTTAAATCGTCAGGGAAGTCAGGAACGGACTTGAAACCACACTCGTGGGTCCAAAACTTTGACTGGTGTCATTTGACAGAGCTGAAAACAGAAGATTTTTTAAATACTCTGATCATTCCTCTCCAAAAAAGGTGATCATAACTTTTTCGATAAAACTGACGGTTTTTGAGATAAATCGGTTTTTATGCGAAGCACTCAAAAGTTACTAATGCTAAACACAAGCAGGCAAAAATTAGGTTGTTATTGTTATTACGTACATAATGAGGTACTAATTGACAGAACTTGTCAAAACCACCGTCAAGTAAAAATATTTTTAAAAAATGGAAGAATATTTTTACGCAGAATAATATACTGATATACTACAGTCAGGGGTCGGCAACCTACGGCACGCGGCCAGACTTGGCACGCCTGGCAGTTTAAAATGGCACGCATAACTTTGTGAAGTTTGGTGTATAATATTAAAGATTTAATTTTAAGGATACTTATTGTAAATTTAAAATAATCTACGGAACTGTACACAAGCTGGAACGTAGCTCGACCGAGCTATGTGATGGCAGGCCAGGCTACAAAAATAGAAGACGCGAGGAGGTAATTCTCGGCTTTTCAAACGCGCGGTGAGCGGCATTGCCACGGTTATACGGGAAACTTCTAGGAGGCGGATTAACCATTATATAAGCGTGTATTCAGTTAGAGTTAGTTTAGTTTAGTACGAGCTATTGTAATATAAATAAGTTCCGAAATAAAAGTTTAGTGGTAAAAGTTGTACCAGGTGTTGCTATTGGACGGACCGAGGATAGTTAATTGTAACATTATTTATCAGCCTGTAACGTACAAGTGCGCGATTAACGTTAGTGTTATGGCGGCTAAAAAGCAGAAAGTAGACGTTCGGCCCTTTCAAAGCTCTTGGATAAGTGATTATGGTTCTGTACAGCAAAGAGATCGAGCCATATGTGCATTATGTCGGGAAAGCGTAGTAATTCGGACATCTAGTGTTCAACGACATTTTCAAACAAGACATGAATCGGGGTTTAAAGATAATGCTGATAGAACGGAGACAATCCGAAGAGCAGTTGCTCAGTATACAAAGCAGGCAACATTCTTTACAAAGATTAGTCAAGGGAAAGATCAAGCAACCGAATGCAGTTTTAAAATTGCACAATCTCTGGCAGAAAAGGGAAGACCTTTCACTGACGGGGAATTTATGAAGCAAACGTTTCTGAGAAGTGCGGATGTATTGTTTGATGATTTTCCTAATAAACAAGCAATACTGGTCCGGATTAAAGATATATCAGCATCAGCGCGGACTATTGAGAGGCGAGTTACTGAAATGGCAGAAAATGTACGGAAACAACAGATCGACGCCATTAAACGGAATATCGTATTTAGTATTTCGTTGGATGAAAGTGTCGACGTTAACGACATTTCCCGGTTGGCAATCGTTGCACGGTACTTTGGCAATAACTATGTGTATGAAGAACTGATCTGTCTGCTACCATTGGAAGGAACGACAAGAGGCGAAGATATACTATCAGAATTCGTTAAACATTTTCAGAAACGGGGACTAGACTTAACTAAGATTTTTTGCGTAACTACAGATGGCGCACCTGTTATGATCGGGATCGGGACACATAAGGGATTTGTATCTCTTTTTACTGCACGCATTGGTCGACCACTTTTGAATTTTCATTGCATTATTCATCAAGAAAGTTTATGCGCGAAGATCTCGAGCGGAAACTTAAAATCTGTGATGGATACTGTTGTAAAAGTTGTCAACTACATTGCTGGTCGTTCTTCATTAACTCACAGACAGTTCAAGTCATTTTTACAAGAAATGGAAAGTGACTATTCAGATATTCCATTATACAGCAATATACGCGGTAAAGTGCTTACTAGATTTGTAGAATTTTTGGGAGAAATTAGGTAATTTTTGTTACAAAAAAAACAAGCTCAAGACTTTCCTGAACTAGATAATAAAGAATGGATTTGTAAGTTGATGTTCCTAACTGATGATATAACAAATCATCTCGGCGAACTAAACCTTAAGTTGCAAGGATCGGGTCAAACTGTTCTAGATTTGTATGATTCCTGAAAGTCTTTTAAAATGAAAATAGATGTATTTTTTGCGATATTACCTCCCATACATATAAATACTTTCCAAATCTAAAAACATACTTACCCAACTTTAATAATTGTGATAATGCTGCATTTAATGAGGAAACGTTAAACTACATGACTTTACTGAAAGAAGAATTTGCTGAAAGAGGCCAAGATTTTGATAAACATGGTCACATGTTCACCTTCTTGATAAAACCAGACTTAATGGATTTTACTAGCATTTCTTTTAATGATTCTCTTTTCGCATGGATGGAAATTCAAGTTGAGCTTCAGCATATTGAATTTAGAAACTCCGAGTTATGGAAGACAAAATTTGTGGAACTAAGAAGAGTTTTAGAAGGTGATCCTCAGGATAAATCAAACGAAATACTGAATTGTTGGGCTAGTTTGCCAGATAAACTTATTTGCTTAAAAAAAGTGGTATTTGCAATGCTTTCAGCATTCGGATCTTCCTATATGTGTGAGCAAGTTTTTTCCCATATGAAAATCATTTTGAATCCATATCGAAGTCGGCTAACAACAGAAAATTCAGAGGCGTGTGTAATAATAAAAGTAACTTGACATAAACCAGAAATAGAAAAGCTTTCGCGAGAAACACAAGAACAAGGATCGCACTGAAAACGTTTCAATTTTTAAACAAAATGTTGCCTTATATAAAAACATATATTTCGTTTAACAGTAAAGTCTGTGCTATGTTTCCTTTTTGATTAAAATTTTTAGAAATATTGTTGATCATTTTTTTATTTTATTAGTTACTTTCTTTATTACTTTTAACACTTTTATACATTATTTATTCGTATAAAAATTATACAGTTTTGTATAGTGGCACTTTGGCTTTGTTCAAAATTGCACATGGGCACCTCTTTGTTAAAAGGTTACCGACCCCTGTACTACAGGGGGTCCATTTAGTGTATCGGTGAACGATATCTCGTTAACGGTCGATATAAGGAAAAAAACTTTTTTACAAGCGTTGTACAGGTTAACACCGCGCACCTTTCAAAAATAATTTTAAATATATAGGTTGGCTCAAAAATCCAGGGTGGGCCAAACATATCTTTTATTAAACGGAACACCATATATTTTTTTTATTATGAGCCTTTAGTAGTCCTCTATTCTACTTTAAAAAATTTTGATCATCAAATGCGACGTTGTAAAGATATGAATTTTTCAATGGATTTTTGGCTAAAAACGATTTTACATAAAAATCGTTGGATTTTAACTATCTTTACAAATTTTTTACTAAAATTTAGGAAATAAAAACTCTGTATTTTACTTTTTTTTCAAAAAGATATTTTAATTCCCTTTAATTTAATACCAATATCTGATACCTTATTTCAAAAGGTTGTTGAAGGAAACATGATTTCAAAAAATTGTGTCTTAAAAAACCTTAATATTATGAACAATTTTGATGTTTGCTTATTCATTTTTAAATTGACTTGCAAAAAAATTGAGAACTTAATAAATTAGTGTGTAATTCATATCTAAGTAGTTATAAACAATTTTACAGAAGAAACTTAAATAATTATTACCTATCGAAAAGTGTGTAAATCTCCAATTTTGAAAATATCTTTCACCAATTTAAAACGAATACATATTAACGCATTAAGTGTTCAAAATGTCTACCATTTTGCAAAATGCAAGCGTTAATTCGTTTGAAGAACGAGTCCCTCACATTTCTCAACATTGATGTGGTAATTCTACCAAATGATTGTCGGAGTCGTTCCATCATGTCCTCCCTTGTTGTTGCTGGTGTGCTGTAAACATCGACCTTGACGGTGCCCCACAAAAAAAAATCCATGGCCGTTAGATCAGGTGACCGTGCTGGCCAACTGATCGGACCTTAAAATAATAAAAATATTAGGTAAAAGAGAAATTTCATATTATTGGGGTTTCAATAACCTTCCTCCCTATCCACCGCTCTGGAAACTGTGCATTTAGATGTTCCTGAACATATCTGCTGTAGTGAGGGGGTTTCCCATCAAGCTGAACCCACATCCTGTTCGTTATGAACTCCGGGAGATCATCAGTCAGCCTAACAAAGTTATGTTGCAAAAATTTTGAAAAACAAGCGACTATTCAAGTACTCTTCAAAGAAATAAGGTCCAATGACATAATCGTGGATAACACCACCCCAAACGTTTAAGCTCCACTGATGTTGAAAATTATTTACTAGCAGGGCATGTGGATTTTTGGTATCATAAAAGTAAAAATTACGTCTATTAACGGGCCCATTTTTATGAAATGTCGATTCGTCGGTGAACATGACATATTTAAAAAAATCTTCATATTCATCATTGGTATTTTGGGCCCATTGACAAAATAATGTTCTTCTTTCAAAATCATTGTCTCTTAATTCTTGATTTAATTGAACCTTATAGGGATAAAATTTGTTTGCCAATAAACAATTATTCACTGAAGATTTTTTTATTTCCAAATTAGAACTAATTTTTCTGACACTTATTTCTGGATTCTCTACCCCCGCTAATGCAATGCCTAGCTGGTTATCTTCATAAAGCACTGTTTTGGTCCTAGATGTTTTTTCATACTCTACGCTCCCCGTTCTCTCAAAACAATCTTTCGTCCGGACATCGAGCTTCTGGAAACTTCTGAGCATGTTGCTCTCCGATTGCGTAAATCATAGTTACTAAATGTACTCGAGTCTAATTAAAGTTCATTTTGAAAATTAACGTAGACAAGGCCACTGTAAAACGTCAAATAATTGATAATTATTATGTCTGCAATTTGCAGAAAAGTTGAATTTGATAGAAATGCATGGCAAACTAGTTATTAAATTTAAAGAATTACGAAATAACGCTTGCTTTTAAGAAACAATTTTTTGAAATCATGTTTTCTTCAACAAGTTTTTGAAATAAGGTATCAGATATTGGTATCAAATTAAAGGGAATTAAAATATCTTTTAAAAAAATGTAAAATACAGAGTGTTTCATTTAAAAAAACACGAAAACTTGGTATTAAATTCATTAAGTTTGGACCAAAATATTGAACACTCTGTAGTACTTACATCAATTCTAATAATAGTGAGATGATTTTACATTTTATTACTTTTCTTTCCTAAATTTTAGTAAAATAATTTGTAAAGCTAGTTAAAATCTAACGATTTTTACGTAAAATTATTTTTAGCCAAAAATCCATTGAAAAATTCATATTTTAACAAAACCGCATTTGATGATCAAAATTTTTTAAGGTAGAATAGAGGACTACTAAAGGCTTCAATATAATAAAAAAAAATATATGGTGTTCCATTTAAAAAAAGATATGTTTGGGCCACCCTGGATTTTTGAGCCAATCTGTATATTTAAAATTATTTTTAAAAGGCGCGCGGCATTAACCTGTACAACTTTTGTATGAAAGTATTTTTCCTTAAGTCAACCGTTAACGAGATATCGTCCACCGGCACACTAAATGGACACCCGGTATATTTAATTTATGGTGAAGCGCTGTCCAACTTATCGAAGGCAAGAAAGCCCTTATTATGAAAAATTTCCAGCCCAAACATTGTCAAGTCAATAAAACCTATCAAGGAGTTGATCGGAGCTTAAGGGAAACAGGTAAGAGATTATTAGAACGTAATTAATAGAGTTACCGAATTAGTTTTTGAAATTTTTTATTCAGGGTCAATTTTGCCGCGACAACGTGGCCCTTACGTAGAGGAACAAATTATGCAAGATATTGCTGACAACTCTTCAAACACCATAATAAAGATCGCGATACAAAACAATGTTACAAAATAAATGAGTTTTACATAAAACTCTAAAAGAACAGTTACTTCACCAATACCATGCTCAAAAGGTACACGCTACTTCTCCGGATGATTATCCAGCAAGACTCCAATACTACAACTGATTTATACAGCAACATAACGTAAATCTAAATTTTTCTAACCTTATTTTGTTTACCGATGAAGCCGGTTTTACAAGAGATGACATAATAAACTTGCGCAATTTACATTTGTGGGCTAATGAAAATCTGCACGCCATAATTTAAAACAAACACCAACAAAGGTTTATGGTAAATGTGCAGGCTGGCATTATCGGATATAACCTTATAGGTTCATTTGTTTTAGAAGAAAGACTCAATGGTGAGATTTATTCACAATTTTTTGCAGTCAAATTTGAATAATTTATGCCTCTGACAGAAGAGTGCAAATGTGGTACCCGCATGATGGTGCATTAACCGTACAGTACGTCAACACTTAACAAGCGTTTTTGGCCCTCGATGGATAGATCGAGGTGGGCCTGTTTTATGGCCACCAGTTGACTGGACCCTAATTGGCTTACCACCGACAACGTCGGGGATTCTCTCTTCACCTCTCGAGACGTAAAGTACGGATCTTCTGCCGTTTTGACTGAAAACTCATGTTGCAACACAAAATTGTGTTTTTCTCCAGTAAAATCATAACACTCTCTCATAATTTTTAACTACAAAAGTATACTTCTTTTCATGCCAGTTTATGGTAACCTTCGTTACAGATATGTATTGTTCATTAGGATGGCAAAACAGATAGCAAAAGTGCAGTAAATAGATTATATTTGTTTATAATACTTAATTTAATGGAAACTATTCAGAAATATTATAGATATGGCGTATAGTAAATCATAACGGCAAACTAGAAAATCCTTGTCAGTTCACTGTTGCTATTATTCTTAAACATCTTCCGTTCAAAAACGCGTTTTTATAACTACTGTATATCTTCATAGAGTCTCTTGTTAATGTTCGTTGATATCTTGCAACAATCAGGTATTTGTGATGCATAAATAATGACACTCTAATTTTTTTTCTCTTAGATGGGTTTAAAATATCCTAAATCAAATATTTTATTTAAAATATCCTATACAACGACATATGAACTAACTTTAGTGCAAATTTGGCATTTTTTATTTAACTGGAATTTGTTATAAAGTCAGGAAAATAATAAATATTTTAGTTTCCTTTTTTCCTGAAAATTCAATGGTGTGCGATATGGTGGTATTTAATTTCTTTTTTTCTGGCAAAAGTAACAGCAAAGAGAACCGAATATCGTCCGAATGTAGATTAATTGAAATTTCCAAATTCTTTACATTACTTATATCACCCTTAAAATAACTACTCTACATAATGCTTATTTGAAAAGGAGCGAAAAAACGTACTTAACCAGTATAGTTAAAATAAATATAATGAGGTCTTTGCTTTATTATAAAGGTATTTTTAAAGCACCTTTGCATCTTTCCTTTCCTTAAAATATACCACAAACGTTTTAATAAAGGCAAATAAACTAACTGAACCTTTGCCTCAAAAAGAAAACATAATAAGGTTAATTTTCTCCATCTCTTATTTACATTATATAGGGTGTATATTACAAAAATATCAGTGAATGTAAAAAAATCTAGTAAATTATAGGCATTTTAAGCAGCGCAAGAGACAATATAGTATACCATAATATGGTGTACCTAACTTTATTTGTTATACATTTCCGGAAAATCAATTAGGTTTCTCGTTTTTTTTTTGTAAATTTGGCAAATTTATGTGCTTTTTAAAATCAGTAGATTTAGATAAGCATATAAAATATGTTATTTTCTCATGGTAAAATTTGTCATCTTACGTTTTTTTTTTTTAAATAAATCTTAACTCGGTTAAATTTTATCACCGCGCTTATTATGAATACGTTTCTAAAAACTTCTAATATTCTGGTGAAGTGCCCGGAAAACACTACATCAAGTTTACAGGCGGATAAGATGACAAGACACGAGTCGAAGCACACTACACAGAGGCATGAACAAATATATTTATGTCGCCGATAGTGTATTCCAAGCTAAAATATACCTCTGCTATCCTTGTGTGTACATTAAAAATAAATTGAAGAATTGAAGACAATCTATCCGTGTTCCAACAATAGTGAGCAATAAAGAAGAGAAGCTTGATCTACACTCATTTTCAAAAGTCGTGCACCACCCTGTAAAACAAAAAATATTTGTTTGTATTGAATTTTAGCAGTGTAGATATTAATTTACTTGGTAATGTTTTTGTTACAAAGAATTAAAAAACATCCCAGAAAACGAAGCACACTAATCCTTATCACAATCGTAAAGCAAAACATGCAGTTTTGTACGTGTCGTTTAAGATAAACAGTATTGAAAAATCGACTTAACGATGCCTGGAAATCCGCTTAGTAATGAAATTCGTTTGCGAATGATCTTCCTTCATGAAGAAGGCCTATCACATCGACAAGAGTAGTGAGAAACGGACAGAGCTGGATCAGGTGGTGCTGGTGGTGCTGGTGGTGCAACTAACCCAGGTGGTGCAGGTGGTGCGTTTTACGATCTAACCCGGGTGGTTCGGTGGTGCGTTTTATGATCTAACCCGGGTGGTTCGGTGGTGCGTTTTATGACCTAACCCGGGTGGTTCGGTGGTGCTGTTTACAAAATAACCCGAAATTAAACCCGACTTTTTACGACCTAACCCGGATGCTTTCATGAGGCGGCTTCTTATCTAACCCTAACTTGATCCTTAATATTTATGAACTGACCCGAGATAAAACCCGACTTTTTACGACCTAACCCGGATGCTTTCGCGAGGCGGCTTCTCATCTAACCCTAATTTGAACCTGAATATTTATGATCTGACCCGAGATAAAACCCGACTTTTTATGATTTAACCTTAGTGAAACGCCGCTGCCCCAGAACTCTGTCCATATTCCTCTACTGTGTTAATTTATGCGGGTAATAAAACCGACAAGGGTCGGATCGGTCTGCATACTTATAGAGGTAAAAAACCGCTTTAGAATGTTTTTGGTATATCTTTTTTAGATAATTTTGGGGGAAATAATTTGCCTGAGATGCCAATTAAAAAAGCCTACATTTAATTGTATTTTAGATTCTTGAATTTTGTACATGGATTAAAAATCTACTATTTCTTGAAATTGTATACATTATGTTAGATAATTATTAATATAATGTTATTAAGACTTTGTAAATATCTGTAAAAACTGTTCTAAATCGTGTCATTTCTGAAAATTGTATACTGAGTGATTAGAATTTAGTAAAAAATTAAAAAAATGTTTTAATGTTATTAAGACCTGTGAAAATTTGTAAAACTGTACAGAATTGTATTATTTTCTGAAAATGATGTACTGAGTGTTTAGAATTTAGTAAAAATTAAAAAAATGTTTTAAATTTGTTAAATCATGTGAAATCTTGTATAAAATGACTAGAACCGTTCTTAATCATGTCATTTCTGAAAATTGTATACTGAGTGTTTAGAATTTAGTAAAAAATTAAAAAAAAATGTTTTAACGTTATTAAGACCTGTGAAAATTTGTAAAACTGTACAGAATTGTATTATTTTCTGAAAATGATATACTGAGTGTTTAGAATTTAGTAAAAATTAAAAAAATGTTTTAAATTTGTTAAATCATGTGAAATCTTGTATAAAATGACTAGAACCGTTCTTAATCATGTCATTTCTGAAAATTGTATACTGAGTGTTTAGAATTTAGTAAAAAATTAAAAAAAATGTTTTAACGTTATTAAGCCCTGTGAAACTTATTAAAAAATGACTAAAACAGTCGCAAATCGTTCTATTTTCTTAAAAAGTGTATACTGAGTGTTTAGAATTTAGTAAAAATTAAAAAAAATGTTTTAAATTTGTTAAATCATGCGAAATCTTGTATAAAATGACTAGAACCGTTCTTAATCATGGCATTTCTGAAAATTGTATACTGAGTGTTTAGAATTTAGTAAAAAATTTAAAAAAATGTTTTAACGTTATTAAGCCCTGTGAAACTTTGTAAAAAATGACTAAAACAGTCGCAAATCGTCCTATTTTCTTAAAAGTGTATACTGAGTGTTTAGAATTTAGTAAAAATTAAAAAAAATGTTTTAAATTTGTTAAATCATGTGAAATCTTGTATAAAATGACTAGAACCGTTCTTAATCATGACATTTCTGAAAATTGTATACTGAGTGTTAAGTATTTAGTGAAATGGTGGCTATTTAGTTAATTCGTGACTTGTTTTGTACAGATTCTTTAGCATTTCTTAAGAACCGAAAAAGAAAAAAGAAAAGAAAAAAATAAAAGAAAAACAACTCTATTTGTTAAAGTTGTATGAAACCTTGTAATTAAATATGCATAAATTACAAAAAAAAAAAAAAAAAAAAAGACTATCATGTGGGTCGTTCAAATTTGAAACGATTATGGATTACTATAAGAATAACAGAAAAATAGCTGAAAAGAACCAATTCCCTTAGTGTTTTTTTGTGGCTTCGGAGAACTTTTCTTTAAGTTTAAGTGTAGTACTTAAATGACTGGATAATATTTTCAAACTATTTAAATTATAAGTGTCTTTGTAAAAATAAAAACATATTTTTTTAATATGTACATAATTACTTATTTAAATACTTTTGAAAACTCTTACTGTTAAAGAAAAAAATAAAACCAAAATGGATATTTTAAATTGTTTATTACTTAATTTACATTTTTAAACTCCATAGCGGTTCTAGATATACAATATTTATAATATATTTTATATACAATACATACAAAATATACAATATATTTTATTTTCAATGGGTTTTTCTTTTTCTATATCCATATGGTTCGGAGCTTCCATCCGATAGAAATTTTCTCTTTGTTGAAATAGGTCTATAGAGTTTGACTTCAGTACAAGTTGTCACAATGTGCTCCTTGCTACGCCGTATGCTTCTGGATATGATGGGGATCGGTTCGGATTTTTGAAGAATCATGTGTTTGATTGCATCAAAATTTATTACTTGTGATGCGGCATAGTTGAGAGTTATACCTTTAACTTTACAGACCGTTTCTTCTAAATTACTTTTCGTCGAGTGAACCTTAAATGCATAATTCTTGGGGCCTCCAGAAACAAACTTAGTTATGTATGAGTTAGAGCCATGACTCTCCAACTCGTCTGTCATGTCTCCAATAAATTGCCCCGTTGATATATCGGGGTCATTATTTTTTGAAACATAAATCACGGAATCTGTATCATAGTATAAGACTCTTTTATCAAGAGCTTCAAGATAGGAGTATAATTTAAGGCGCGCTTGCGCTGTTACGTAAGCCGCTATAACAACATTAACAGTCGGCAACGGATCGCTGGCTTCTTCTATATATTCATAATTGACAAGTAATGTTTTATCGTTGACGGGTATAACCCCATTGATATAAATTGCAGGGTTAATAAACATTGCAAATAAAATCTGCTGGTTTATTTACAATTTTCGTCTTTGGTTGATTCTCTCTTTGACCGAATTTTCCCCAAAACGAGTTAAGTATTAATTTCGTCAGTGATCTTAGCCCTGGATTTTCAATAATTTTGGTATACTCTAGTTTAACATCTTCCTTTTCAAAGAACTGATCAATGTATTTAACTTTGTCTTCCTCTATTTCACAATCTTTAGGCCAGCCTGATGCTTCCTGTTTGATTTTAATGAATTTATTCATCATGGATGTGAATAATCCTTCCTCACCGTTTTCTTTATTAAACTTTTGTACGTTATATTTCCAGATTTCATGTATTTTTGTATTTTATATCCTTTTTCTATGGCTTTAAGTACCTCGTCCAGAACCCATGTTCCTTCAAGTACCCTTTCTTCGCTGGTATGCTTACATTCGTTGTAATTCATGTCTTGACCACATGTTCGACAAAGAATAAACATCAATTTATTGTTTATTTTTTGAGGGAGTACTGGATGGTACAACTCTTCTGGTGGGAGAATTGTGCATTTAATTAAACCATCTATATTATTTAGGTTTAATTTGTTACACGCATCTCGTACATACACTTCTGGATGTGATAGTGGAAATTTAGAACTCTTACAGATGTACGGATAGAGGGAACAAACATCGGCGTATTTAATTTTTTCCGTATCTTTTATTTCATAGTATTCGCATGTATTTCCTGTTCGTCCTCCATAAAAAGCATCTCTTGGATTTAGTTTTGTCAAAATTTTATTGTAATGGGTATTAGTATAGGATTTTATCTCTGGATTATTTTTTAATAAATTTCTAAAATCACACTCCCACATTTCATTAACTAAAAAACCGAAATCTTTTAGTCTCATAATTTTTGCCTTTGTGGTTTCATATCTTAAATTTAGCGTTTCTGAGGGGTCCTCGGAAAGAGGATCGTTCCTGCCGAACTTGTAGCATACAGTACATCCATGGAAATAACATCCTTGAAATTCAAATACCTCATTTGTTTCGGAGCAGTAACCATCAACTTTTACACCATTTAAAACAGCTTCTTTACCATTAGCAGCATGTAAGATGTTGATTTTTCTGTGATTCTCGGTCCAAAGTAACCAATCTATGGCAATTTTGCTCTGCCTGTTTCTCCATCGGTATCCATTTTTTGGTATGATTCCTATAGTATTAGGCTTCAAAAAATTTCTTCTAAAAATTGTATTGCATGCTGAAGCAATAGTTGTAGCTTCAGTAAATGGACATACATTGCTAGTTTGTATAAGTTGTTCTCTAAACTTTAAACATGATTGCGCAAGGATTTCGACATCCGATACGCAGTAGTCTACCAGATCTCTTTGCATATCGAAACCATCATTTTCATGTTCTACAAACCATTTAAGAAATTTGGCTCTGTCTTCTTCTTTCATACTATCTGAGGAGTAATATTCAATTGATGGTAGAGGTCCTATATAGTTTTCATTTGCCTTTGTATTAAATAGGTGCGGGAAGTAGCCTTTTTTTAAAAATATCCTCAAGTCCAAATGCCTTTGGTAGTTTGGCTTAAGGCATAGGGAAATAGTTAAGTGAGTCGATAAATTTTACATTTTCAAGTTGCATCGTAATTATTTTGGTACCTCTCATGATTAACTCAGGTGTAAAATCTGTCTGTGTCATAATGTAGTTTAATATAAACTGGTGATCAAAAGCCTGACCATTATGGGCTATTACAATAATTTCTTTAAAGTTTTTCCTCATTTGTAACAAATGGTTAGTAAATGTTCCCGCTGGGTCTATACCTCTGACTTTTTGTAACTTTAGACCACATTTTTTTACAAGTATCTGCTTCAGAATCCATGCACTCATCGCAGTATTGTTTGAAAACACAGAGATTGACTTGATGTAAAAACGTTGAATTTTCCAATAGTTTGTCTTGGCTCGTCTCTAAATCGTAGAATACAAAAAAGATCATCTTTAATCTTAGGTTTTCCCTTATCAGGCCGAATATAACATAGATGATCCTCGGATGCATGTTTATTACAAATTTTACAATAAATTTCACCACATGCATGTGCTCTTTTGGCTTTAATGGTTTTTAAACAAATAGAACATAGTTTAATTTGTTTGCATACTGTAAATTTGCCTGACGAATAATCCTTTTTATGATTTTCGTAACAGTTTTGACTTCTAAAAAATCATAGACAGTCCTGGCATTTAATTTTTATTGCTATTTCACAAGCAGAGGCTTGCTGACATGCCTGACAGCTTCCACCACATCGGTGCTCATTTTTGTGATCATATGGGACGTAACACTTTTCACAAAAATAGTTAGAACAAAAAGCTGCTGTCAGCGATGTAATTACATTAAAATGGCTTTTGTAATGTAATAAGTTCAGCCGTTTATTGCTTTCAGTTGAACCTTCAAATATAATATTTCGTCCTTTTGATCCATAGCTATAAACAACTAATTTATATTCTTTTAGATGATTTTGAAATTGTATTAACTCGGGAATTCCACCTCCTGCCTCAGGAATGCTAATTTTAGCTCTCTCCAACAATGATCTTGTTCTTTCGGTTTGAATTTTACTAATATCTCTTCTAACCTTACTGAATTCGGGATATCTTTAATTATGGGCAATGGTGACTACCAAAGCACGTGGTAAACACAGGTTATCGGTATTTTTAATACTTATAATACCTCGTCGCTTGTCGCATTCCTCGTGAAAGCTGTTATAATTTTTTCCTCTTCCCCCACCAACAGGTAATCTAACAGTTGTCACACTAAGACAAAATGATTCTGTATTAAGACCTGCTGAGTTTGACTGATAAATGCCACTTATAACACTCCAAACATCTTAAAAGGTTATGTCTTTAGCTGCTTTGAAGCGAATCCAACCTTCTCCTCGGTTGAAGTCTTTAGAGCAAAAACTAAAAGCCACACGATCTAAGGGTTGTAGGCCTTCTGTAGCGTTTTGAATAATTTGATTAATTCCTTTTTCCACCCAACCAACTGGTTCAACTCCCTGTGGAACAGGTTTTAACTTAAACTCTAGAGTGCGTCCTGTAAGGTTAAATTCTCGTAACTTTTTAACAACGTCTTTAACAATAATAAACTTCACCATCTTTCTTTTTTTTTTGTTGTTTTATAGTCTACTATCTACCTACATAAAAAAAAAAACAAGTATATTTTCATATTTTTATCGGTCTTAAGTTCGATTTCAAAAGCACACTCCCACTTTTTGATAATTTCACAGTCTAAGCACATAGATCTTATATTTTTTATTTACGATCAATTCATCTTTATTCGCCAATCGTCTCAAACGAGTCTGCTTTTGAAAGTAATATAGCCTTAGTATTCAGAAAATATTAATGACATCGGAGCCTAAAACATCCTTAACACTAAAAAATCATTGTGTTTCCTAACAAAACCCATCATCTTGTCTATTTAGCTTGCTTTCCTATTGTTTAGCAGGTTAAATAAAATTATTATTTCCCTCTTTTTGTCTGTACTGAATCGTTAGGGGAATACGATTCTAGTCCTATAAGAGAGACAGTTAAAATTTATGTAAGCAATCAGAAATCCTACACTATGAGCTACTTAGTTAAAATTTCATATTTCCTTCCTGGATCAGCTAAAATTTGTGTTGTGTCGGTCAAAATTTATAAAATACGAAAAAAATGCTAGATACATTTTTATCATGACTTTCTATCTAATACCATCTTATTTCAAGGTATAATTCGGTTGTCAAAATGAGAATCTAAAAAATCCTCGTGTTTCCTCACAAAACCCATCATCTTGCCTATTTAGCTTGCTTTTCTATTGTTTAGCAGGTTAAATAAAATTATTATTTCGCTCTTTTTGTCTGTACTGAATCGTTAGGGGGATACGTTTCTAGTTCTATAAGAGAGACAGTTAAAATTTATGTAAGCAATCAGAAATCCTACACTATGAGCTACTTAGTTAAAATTTCATATTTCCTTCCTGGGTCAGGCAAAATTTGTGATGTGTCGGTCAAAATTTATAAAAATACGAAAAAAATGCTGGATGCATTTTTAGCGTGACTTTCTATTTAATACCATCTTATTTCAAGGTATAATTCGGTTGTCAAAATGAGAATAAAATAATTTTCCCATGGTTTATGTCATCTTAAAAAAGTCAAAAGGTCATATTCTGTAGAGGGTCAGATACATTCAAATTTAAAAATTTTCTCCAAGAAGAATTTTAAGATAGTATTATAGTAAATAAAAATTCTATACCTCCAATATTTCTTGGAAACATATCGTGTTCTAGCGACATAACCCAAAAGTACCTCTATTCAGAAACGCATCGTACTTTTCTTGTCAAACTTGACTTTGTTGTAATGTTGTATGCAGAGCACTTTGAAAACAAAAATTAGATTAGAAACCGCCGCCTCTTAAGGTATACTTTTTTAGGTCTTACATAGGGTACACTGGTATACAGAACAAATGTCATCTTTAATTGTCTCATTGTCCCATCCATTACATTATTATAATCTTAAAGCACCTGTTATCAGCATTATCTGTTTTTATGGTTTTCATAAAACATAGCGATTACCGATGAAAATTAAACGAAAACTTAATAAATAACTTTTTTTTCAACTGAAATAGACTGATTTTCGATGGAAAAATGTTACTTATAACTAAAAATGAATATAAGACATATACGCAATGATATTTAGAATAAATCAATCTTTTCTAAAATTACTATGAAATATTCACAAAATCGTTTCGTTATAACCAAAGTAGCAAGGCTTGCAGATTTCGTATAGAGTTCAAACGCGATACTGAGATGATCTTTTTTTTTATATTTTTGTAGGATAATGCACCACTACGTTGTAAGTACTTGAGAGAGGACTTTCTTGGAAAATCCTCAAATTTCTCTGCAATTTTGTTCCTTCTAGAGTTAAATTCACACAGAAAACCCCGTATTCTTATCTTTCAGGTTGGTATATTAAAAAGGGCTTATTAGTATGGTTTAGAAAACAAGCAATATTAATTAACGGATGTTTTTTCGTCGTATGAAGAGTTGAAAAATTTTTTTTTCCACTCCAATGGTTGCGATGCAGAGAGTCGGGTTTCATCATAATCTTTCAGGGTAGCTCAGGTTTGATTGCATGTAGAGAGTCGGGTTTCATCATAATCTTTCAGGGTAGCTCAGGTTTGATTGCATGTACTAAGGTTAGTGCTCCTTGCAATCGGTTTCAGGTTTGACGCGCCCCCCTCAGGTTCGTTCAGGTTTCTCAAGTGTTTGAGAAACCTGAACAAACCTGAGGGGGGGCGCGTCAAACCTGAAACCGATTGCAAGGAGCACTAACCTTAGTACATGCAATCAAACCTGAGCTACCCTGAAAGATTATGATGAAACCCGACTCTCTACATGCAATCAAACCTGAGCTACCCTGAAAGATTATGATGAAACCCGACTCTCTGCATCGCAACCATTGGAGTGGAAAAAAAAATTTTTCAACTCTTCATACGACGAAAAAACATCCGTTAATTAATATTGCTTGTTTTCTAAACCATACTAATAAGCCCTTTTTAATATACCAACCTGAAAGATAAGAATACGGGGTTTTCTGTGTGAATTTAACTCTAGAAGGAACAAAATTGCAGAGAAATTTGAGGATTTTCCAAGAAAGTCCTCTCTCAAGTACTTACAACGTAGTGGTGCATTATCCTACAAAAATATAAAAAAAAAGATCATCTCAGTATCGCGTTTGAACTCTATACGAAATCTGCAAGCCTTGCTACTTTGGTTATAACGAAACGATTTTGTGAATATTTCATAGTAATTTTAGAAAAGATTGATTTATTCTAAATATCATTGCGTATATGTCTTATATTCATTTTTAGTTATAAGTAACATTTTTCCATCGAAAATCAGTCTATTTCAGTTGAAAAAAAAGTTATTTATTAAGTTTTCGTTTAATTTTCATCGGTAATCGCTATGTTTTATGAAAACCATAAAAACAGATAATGCTGATAACAGGTGCTTTAAGATTATAATAATGTAATGGATGGGACAATGAGACAATTAAAGATGACATTTGTTCTGTATACCAGTGTACCCTATGTAAGACCTAAAAAAGTATACCTTAAGAGGCGGCGGTTTCTAATCTAATTTTTGTTTTCAAAGTGCTCTGCATACAACATTACAACAAAGTCAAGTTTGACAAGAAAAGTACGATGCGTTTCTGAATAGAGGTACTTTTGGGTTATGTCGCTAGAACACGATATGTTTCCAAGAAATATTGGAGGTATAGAATTTTTATTTACTATAATACTATCTTAAAATTCTTCTTGGAGAAAATTTTTAAATTTGAATGTATCTGACCCTCTACAGAATATAACCTTTTGACTTTTTTAAGATGACATAAACCATGGGAAAATTATTTTATTCTCATTTTGACAACCGAATTATACCTTGAAATAAGATGGTATTAAATAGAAAGTCACGCTAAAAATGCATCCAGCATTTTTTTCGTATTTTTATAAATTTTGACCGACACATCACAAATTTTGCCTGACCCAGGAAGGAAATATGAAATTTTAACTAAGTAGCTCATAGGTAGGATTTCTGATTGCTTACATAAATTTTAACTGTCTCTCTTATAGAACTAGAAACGTATCCCCCTAACGATTCAGTACAGACAAAAAGAGCGAAATAATAATTTTATTTAACCTGCTAAACAATAGAAAAGCAAGCTAAATAGGCAAGATGATGGGTTTTGTGAGGAAACACGAGGATTTTTTAGATTCTCATTTTGACAACCGAATTATACCTTGAAATAAGATGGTATTAGATAGAAAGTCATGATAAAAATGTATCTAGCATTTTTTTCGTATTTTATAAATTTTGACCGACACAACACAAATTTTAGCTGATCCAGGAAGGAAATATGAAATTTTAACTAAGTAGCTCATAGTGTAGGATTTCTGATTGCTTACATAAATTTTAACTGTCTCTCTTATAGGACTAGAATCGTATTCCCCTAACGATTCAGTACAGACAAAAAGAGGGAAATAATAATTTTATTTAACCTGCTAAACAATAGGAAAGCAAGCTAAATAGACAAGATGATGGGTTTCGTTAGGAAACACAATGATTTTTTAGTGTTAAGGATGTTTTAGGCTCCGATGTCATTAATATTTTCTGAATACTAAGGCTATATTACTTCCAAAAGCAGACTCGTTTGAGACGATTGGCGAATAAAGATGAATTGATCGTAAATAAAAAATATAAGATCTATGTGCTTAGACTGTGAAATTATCAAAAAGTGGGAGTGTGCTTTTGAAATCGAACTTAAGACCGATAAAAATATGAAAATATACTTGTTTTTTTTTTTATGTAGGTAGATAGTAGACTATAAAACAACAAAAAAAAAAGAAAGATGGTGAAGTTTATTATTGTTAAAGACGTTGTTAAAAAGTTACGAGAATTTAACCTTACAGGACGCACTCTAGAGTTTAAGTTAAAACCTGTTCCACAGGGAGTTGAACCAGTTGGTTGGGTGGAAAAAGGAATTAATCAAATTATTCAAAACGCTACAGAAGGCCTACAACCCTTAGATCGTGTGGCTTTTAGTTTTTGCTCTAAAGACTTCAACCGAGGAGAAGGTTGGATTCGCTTCAAAGCAGCTAAAGACATAACCTTTTAAGATGTTTGGAGTGTTATAAGTGGCATTTATCAGTCAAACTCAGCAGGTCTTAATACAGAATCATTTTGTCTTAGTGTGACAACTGTTAGATTATCTGTTGGTGGGGGAAGAGGAAAAAATTATAACAGCTTTCACGAGGAATGCGACAAGCGACGAGGTATTATAAGTATTAAAAATACCGATAACCTGTGTTTACCACGTGCTTTGGTAGTCACCATTGCCCATAATTAAAGATATCCCGAATTCAGTAAGGTTAGAAGAGATATTAGTAAAATTCAAACCGAAAGAACAAGATCATTGTTGGAGAGAGCTAAAATTAGCATTCCTGAGGCAGGAGGTGGAATTCCCGAGTTAATACAATTTCAAAATCATCTAAAAGAATATAAATTAGTTGTTTATAGCTATGGATCAAAAGGACGAAATATTATATTTGAAGGTTCAACTGAAAGCAATAAACGGCTGAACTTATTACATTACAAAAGCCATTTTAATGTAATTACATCGCTGACAGCAGCTTTTTGTTCTAACTATTTTTGTGAAAAGTGTTACGTCCCATATGATCACAAAAATGAGCACCGATGTGGTGGAAGCTGTCAGGCATGTCAGCAAGCCTCTGCTTGTGAAATAGCAATAAAAATTAAATGCCAGGACTGTCTATGATTTTTTAGAAGTCAAAACTGTTACGAAAATCATAAAAAGGATTATTCGTCAGGCAAATTTACAGTATGCAAACAAATTAAACTATGTTCTATTTGTTTAAAAACCATTAAAGCCAAAAGAGCACATGCATGTGGTGAAATTTATTGTAAAATTTGTAATAAACATGCATCCGAGGATCATCTATGTTATATTCGGCCTGATAAGGGAAAACCTAAGATTAAAGATGATCTTTTTTGTATTCTACGATTTAGAGACGAGCCAAGACAAACTATTGGAAAATTCAACGTTTTTACATCAAGTCAATCTCTGTGTTTTCAAACAATACTGCGATGAGTGCATGGATTCTGAAGCAGATACTTGTAAAAAAATGTGGTCTAAAGTTACAAAAAGTCAGAGGTATAGACCCAGCGGGAACATTTACTAACCATTTGTTACAAATGAGGAAAAACTTTAAAGAAATTATTGTAATAGCCCATAATGGTCAGGCTTTTGATCACCAGTTTATATTAAACTACATTATGACACAGACAGATTTTACACCTGAGTTAATCATGAGAGGTACCAAAATAATTACGATGCAACTTGAAAATGTAAAATTTATCGACTCACTTAACTATTTCCCTATGCCTTAAGCCAAACTACCAAAGGCATTTGGACTTGAGGATATTTTTAAAAAAAGGCTACTTCCCGCACCTATTTAATACAAAGGCAAATGAAAACTATATAGGACCTCTACCATCAATTGAATATTACTCCTCAGATAGTATGAAAGAAGAAGACAGAGCCAAATTTCTTAAATGGTTTGTAGAACATGAAAATGATGGTTTCGATATGCAAAGAGATCTGGTAGACTACTGCGTATCGGATGTCGAAATCCTTGCGCAATCATGTTTAAAGTTTAGAGAACAACTTATACAAACTAGCAATGTATGTCCATTTACTGAAGCTACAACTATTGCTTCAGCATGCAATACAATTTTTAGAAGAAATTTTTTGAAGCCTAATACTATAGGAATCATACCAAAAAATGGATACCGATGGAGAAACAGGCAGAGCAAAATTGCCATAGATTGGTTACTTTGGACCGAGAATCACAGAAAAATCAACATCTTACATGCTGCTAATGGTAAAGAAGCTGTTTTAAATGGTGTAAAAGTTGATGGTTACTGCTCCGAAACAAATGAGGTATTTGAATTTCAAGGATGTTATTTCCATGGATGTACTGTATGCTACAAGTTCGGCAGGAACGATCCTCTTTCCGAGGACCCCTCAGAAACGCTAAATTTAAGATATGAAACCACAAAGGCAAAAATTATGAGACTAAAAGATTTCGGTTTTTTAGTTAATGAAATGTGGGAGTGTGATTTTAGAAATTTATTAAAAAATAATCCAGAGATAAAATCCTATACTAATACCCATTACAATAAAATTTTGACAAAACTAAATCCAAGAGATGCTTTTTATGGAGGACGAACAGGAAATACATGCGAATACTATGAAATAAAAGATACGGAAAAAATTAAATACGCCGATGTTTGTTCCCTCTATCCGTACATCTGTAAGAGTTCTAAATTTCCACTATCACATCCAGAAGTGTATGTAGGAGATGCGTGTAACAAATTAAACCTAAATAATATAGATGGTTTAATTAAATGCACAATTCTCCCACCAGAAGAGTTGTACCATCCAGTACTCCCTCAAAAAATAAACAATAAATTGATGTTTATTCTTTGTCGAACATGTGGTCAAGACATGAATTACAACGAATGTAAGCATACCAGCGAAGAAAGGGTACTTGAAGGAACATGGGTTCTGGACGAGGTACTTAAAGCCATAGAAAAAGGATATAAAATACAAAAATACATGAAATCTGGAAATATAACGTACAAAAGTTTAATAAAGAAAACGGTGAGGAAGGATTATTCACATCCATGATGAATAAATTCATTAAAATCAAACAGGAAGCATCAGGCTGGCCTAAAGATTGTGAAATAGAGGAAGACAAAGTTAAATACATTGATCAGTTCTTTGAAAAGGAAGATGTTAAACTAGAGTATACCAAAATTATTGAAAATCCAGGGCTAAGATCACTGACGAAATTAATACTTAACTCGTTTTGGGGAAAATTCGGTCAAAGAGAGAATCAACCAAAGACGAAAATTGTAAATAAACCAGCAGATTTTATTTGCAATGTTTATTAACCCTGCAATTTATATCAATGGGGTTATACCCGTCAACGATAAAACATTACTTGTCAATTATGAATATATAGAAGAAGCCAGCGATCCGTTGCCGACTGTTAATGTTGTTATAGCGGCTTACGTAACAGCGCAAGCGCGCCTTAAATTATACTCCTATCTTGAAGCTCTTGATAAAAGAGTCTTATACTATGATACAGATTCCGTGATTTATGTTTCAAAAAATAATGACCCCGATATATCAACGGGGCAATTTATTGGAGACATGACAGACGAGTTGGAGAGTCATGGCTCTAACTCATACATAACTAAGTTTGTTTCTGGAGGCCCCAAGAATTATGCATTTAAGGTTCACTCGACGAAAAGTAATTTAGAAGAAACGGTCTGTAAAGTTAAAGGTATAACTCTCAACTATGCCGCATCACAAGTAATAAATTTTGATGCAATCAAACACATGATTCTTCAAAAATCCGAACCGATCCCCATCATATCCAGAAGCATACGGCGTAGCAAGGAGCACATTGTGACAACTTGTACTGAAGTCAAACTCTATAGACCTATTTCAACAAAGAGAAAATTTCTATCGGATGGAAGCTCCGAACCATATGGATATAGAAAAAGAAAAACCCATTGAAAATAAAATATATTGTATATTTTGTATGTATTGTATATAAAATATATTATAAATATTGTATATCTAGAACCGCTATGGAGTTTAAAAATGTAAATTAAGTAATAAACAATTTAAAATATCCATTTTGGTTTTATTTTTTTCTTTAACAGTAAGAGTTTTCAAAAGTATTTAAATAAGTAATTATGTACATATTAAAAAAATATGTTTTTATTTTTACAAAGACACTTATAATTTAAATAGTTTGAAAATATTATCCAGTCATTTAAGTACTACACTTAAACTTAAAGAAAAGTTCTCCGAAGCCACAAAAAAACACTAAGGGAATTGGTTCTTTTCAGCTATTTTTCTGTTATTCTTATAGTAATCCATAATCGTTTCAAATTTGAACGACCCACATGATAGTCTTTTTTTTTTTTTTTTTTTTTTTGTAATTTATGCATATTTAATTACAAGGTTTCATACAACTTTAACAAATAGAGTTGTTTTTTCTTTTATTTTTTTCTTTTCTTTTTTCTTTTTCGGTTCTTAAGAAATGCTAAAGAATCTGTACAAAACAAGTAACGAATTAACTAAATAGCCACCATTTCACTAAATACTTAACACTCAGTATACAATTTTCAGAAATGTCATGATTAAGAACGGTTCTAGTCATTTTATACAAGATTTCACATGATTTAACAAATTTAAAACATTTTTTTTAATTTTTACTAAATTCTAAACACTCAGTATACACTTTTAAGAAAATAGGACGATTTGCGACTGTTTTAGTCATTTTTTACAAAGTTTCACAGGGCTTAATAACGTTAAAACATTTTTTTAAATTTTTTACTAAATTCTAAACACTCAGTATACAATTTTCAGAAATGCCATGATTAAGAACGGTTCTAGTCATTTTATACAAGATTTCGCATGATTTAACAAATTTAAAACATTTTTTTTAATTTTTACTAAATTCTAAACACTCAGTATACACTTTTTAAGAAAATAGGACGATTTGCGACTGTTTTAGTCATTTTTTACAAAGTTTCACAGGGCTTAATAACGTTAAAACATTTTTTTTAATTTTTTACTAAATTCTAAACACTCAGTATACAATTTTCAGAAATGACATGATTAAGAACGGTTCTAGTCATTTTATACAAGATTTCACATGATTTAACAAATTTAAAACATTTTTTTAATTTTTACTAAATTCTAAACACTCAGTATATCATTTTCAGAAAATAATACAATTCTGTACAGTTTTACAAATTTTCACAGGTCTTAATAACGTTAAAACATTTTTTTTTAATTTTTTACTAAATTCTAAACACTCAGTATACAATTTTCAGAAATGACATGATTAAGAACGGTTCTAGTCATTTTATACAAGATTTCACATGATTTAACAAATTTAAAACATTTTTTTAATTTTTACTAAATTCTAAACACTCAGTACATCATTTTCAGAAAATAATACAATTCTGTACAGTTTTACAAATTTTCACAGGTCTTAATAACATTAAAACATTTTTTTAATTTTTTACTAAATTCTAATCACTCAGTATACAATTTTCAGAAATGACACGATTTAGAACAGTTTTTACAGATATTTACAAAGTCTTAATAACATTATATTAATAATTATCTAACATAATGTATACAATTTCAAGAAATAGTAGATTTTTAATCCATGTACAAAATTCAAGAATCTAAAATACAATTAAATGTAGGCTTTTTTAATTGGCATCTCAGGCAAATTATTTCCCCCAAAATTATCTAAAAAAGATATACCAAAAACATTCTAAAGCGGTTTTTTACCTCTATAAGTATGCAGACCGATCCGACCCTTGTCGGTTTTATTACCCGCATAAATTAACACAGTAGAGGAATATGGACAGAGTTCTGGGGCAGCGGCGTTTCACTAAGGTTAAATCATAAAAAGTCGGGTTTTATCTCGGGTCAGATCATAAATATTCAGGTTCAAATTAGGGTTAGATGAGAAGCCGCCTCGCGAAAGCATCCGGGTTAGGTCGTAAAAAGTCGGGTTTTATCCCGGGTCAGTTCATAAATATTAAGGATCAAGTTAGGGTTAGATAAGAAGCCGCCTCATGAAAGCATCCGGGTTAGGTCGTAAAAAGTCGGGTTTAATTTCGGGTTATTTTGTAAACAGCACCACCGAACCACCCGGGTTAGGTCATAAAACGCACCACCGAACCACCCGGGTTAGATCATAAAACGCACCACCGAACCACCCGGGTTAGATCGTAAAACGCACCACCTGCACCACCTGGGTTAGTTGCACCACCAGCACCACCAGCACCACCTGATCCAGCTCTGTCCGTTTCTCACTACTGACAAGTAGCCCATAGATTAGGCTGTAACCACAGTACGGTTGCTCGGACCATTCAAAGGCGCATTGAGACGGGTTCTGTGGAAAGTAGACCTCGAAGTGGGCGTCCAAGAGTAACAAACGAAAGACAAACAAGACCGATGTGTAGCTCAAGTGACTCAGAAATAGTTTCTAATGCTACCATCAGAAGACGCGTCATTGCCTCGGGTTTGCTGTCTAGAAGACCTCTACGAGTTCCAAGGTTGTTACCTAGACATAGACGGTCGCGGTTAGAATGCCTCGATGGTCAAATGTTATGTTCTCAGATGAGACAAGGATTTGATTGATTAGGGACGATCGTCGATGTCTAGTCTGGAGAGAACGGGGAGCACAACACCGACTTGCTTTTGCCAGAGAAGTGGTACCATTTGAAGGCGGGAGTGTTATGTTTTGGGGTGGAATCATGTACGGAAGAAGAACCCCTTTGGTTCATGTTCCTGGTACTATAACCCGCCAAATTTATATGGATCTCATCCTTCGGCCTATTGTCGAGACGAAGCAGGTCCCAATTTCATTTTTATGGACGATAACGCTCGTCCACATCGAAGCCGAGCCGTTCAAGAGTTTCTTCGGAAGGGTGAAATTGACAGATTGGAGTGGCCACCTCTTTCTCCGGACTTGAATCCCATCGAGCCTGTCTGGGACTTCTTGTCTAGATCGATTCGTCATCGTTTGAACCCACCTATAAACGCTCATGAGCTCATTGTAGCCGTTTTGAGGAATAGAATAACGTTCCTGAAGAATACATAAATAACCACATACGAGGCATGCACAGACGTGTTTATGCCTTGCTACAATGTATGGGTGGCAATACAAGGTACTGAAAATAGTGACGTGTGATTAATCTAATTTTTTTCACAAATACAGTTAGTTGGCAATGAAATATTTGGGTATTTTTCCTTTTTGCCCTAATAACCTTTAATTAGGTAAGTGTCAACATACTCTAAAATGCTGCAAAAAAACAATTAAATACCTAATAGTAAGGATATATTTTTAGAATGAAAATTTTGTTTACTTCTAGATGTATTTCCAAACTGGTGCAAGATTTTTGAAATTGAATGGATTAAAGATATAAATACATTTGTTTAAAGTTGATATACAGTGTGAGATGGGAGGAACGGGCCTAACTCCAGGACTGAATTAAACACGTGAAACCCAGGTAAAAAAACACATATGTTCTTATCCGATTTTCACTTATCTTCAAGTTATAGCGTAATAACAAATAAACAGAATTCTTTACATTAACATTTCCCTAATATTAGCGTTATTTTAATAAATGTCCAAAAGTACCACCATTGACCTCTAAATATTTTCTGCTTCATCTACGAAGAGCACCTGTTGCTCTCCTAATGGCTTCATGTCTTTCCTCTTTAATATTGGTTGCAGTATTTCTATAAAGCATCCCGAGTGTCCACTTTTACTGAATACACTTCATTTCTAAACCAGCTCCATTAACAATATTCTAGTGGTGTGAGGTCTGGAGATCTTGGAGGCCAATTAATAGGACTATCGCGAACAATCCAACGTAGTGGTCTTTAGTGAGGCGATTCCTCAAAATGGAGAAGACGATTAAATAACTATCGAGTATACCACACCACACGGTTACCGAAAAGTTATGTTGAAAATTACCTTCGACTGTTGCATAGGGATTTTCGATTGACCATATATGAAAGTATTATTATCACCGTCAAGGGTGAATGTCGCTTCATTCGTAAAGAGTATACGCGATACAATACGATGAATATTATTTTTCCACCGATAAAATTCCATAATATTGTAAAGAGATAGTTAGAGCTTCTAACCCTGACTTGTCCCCTTCCAACATCAAGTCCAATTTTTCTAGACATGTATCTACAAGTAAGCATAATTTTAACCCAGATACAAACACAAAATTCTTACGTTTTTGCAACAAGTTTTTGAAATAATGGAAATAAATAAAATGATTAAAAATCCAAATGTAGATTGTGTTAACGACGAAATCATCCATAGCAGCACATATTTTTTTTATTGCTTTGAATCTGGGTAAATTATAATTATAATTCAGTCTCTTTTGCGCAATACTCACCTCTTCATATTTCTACTCAATATTTTCTAGCTCCCCTCGATATTTTCCATTGTATCACCACTGTTCGAAGTTTGAAAACGTTTTCATTATTTTACAATAATTTTGTAAAAATGTTTTTAAAATTTAAATTTCCTACATTTATTGTGCAATCTAGTATCAGTGTCGTCACCATTCCTTTCAAGTGTATTCTATAGTGCATTTTTTTTTCTCCCTTCGATAGACATTTATAACCCTCCTATTAACAAATCCATGTAATTTGGTCATTCGTTGACAGGTGTCTGTGTTCTGTCGGTCCTCAAGTACTTTAAACGTCCAGTGATGACAGCTAAAGATCAATTGATTCTGTGCGGATTTTATAAACTTGATATCAAGTTCCTTAAACCTTCCTATTTGATTTCATTTTCAACAATAGTTTTGATTTTTAATATTAATATTTGGTTATACGTCTTTAATGTCATTATTCTCTTTAAATTAACTTCATTTCAACAATCACGTTGCAGTAGTTAACAAGGTTGTGGTAGGCACAGGTTATATTCAATTTTTTATAACCACCTATCCCTTTTTTTTTTTTAAAAACCTTTCCTAAAAACAGATATTCTTTTTCAAGAAATGTTAGTTAACAACGCTGATATAAACAAAAAAAATTAAAAACAATTTTTTTTTCAACAATTAAATTAATATTTCCTAATCATCATATAAAAATTTAAAAAACTTTTATAAATAGAAAAAACCTTTCTCCCCCAATAATGTTATAGCTCAATTTATTATCTTTTATCCATAATGTTAACTAATTGAAATTTCACATTTATAATTAAAACTTCGCTTTTATTTGAATCGTAATACAATAGTTAGTCTTCAACTTTACATTCCTCATCCTATTAAGTTGTACTCATTAATTTGAGACAACTTACATTACAGTTCCGCTAAACTCGATGTTAGGTAAGTCCTACTTTAACTTTTATTTTATATTCGTTGGTAATTCCTAACTTTGTACTATCCTTTTTAGCATTCTCTGAAGATGAACGCTTAAGCGTTCGAAACATGTAGGGAACTATTTATTTGTTTTTACAATTATTAATTTGTGGAGGAAGACTTACATTACTTTGACTCCCCTGAAAATATTGACTATTGATAGTTCGGGATCCCATGTAAAAAGGCAGTTAAAAATGGGAACGTTAAGTATCGACCAGTGTATTTGTCGTGAATCGAACTTGACAATAAACGTTCAATTACTGTCACAGTATACTGACAGATTGTCAAAACAACAAAGTTATCAAATGATTTTGAGTCCCTGATTTTGCGAAAATTTGGATACAAGGGGAACACTAGATAAAAATTTTTAATTACGTTAAAACAAGTAAAAATCGGATAAGAACATATTAGTTTTTCACATTGTTTTTACGTGTATAATACACTCCTGGAGTTTGGTCCGTTTCTCCCGATTCACCCTGTATAGTCTAGAATTATCAGAATACAATTTGTGGAACTTTCTGTATTTATTTAGTTGTGAACCATTTCCAAGTGTTAACTCAGGTGAAACTAATGGGCAAAACTATCACAATTTAAATTTTACAAGGATTAAACGTAGGTAGGTAATTATTATTAAAACTTTGTATTAATAACTAACTAAAATCAGTTTAATATCTACGTTTATCATGAATCTAAATTCAAAATGTAAAATGCCTAAGTAGGTACTAGCTTAAAGGATAACAGTGATGGATAAAACTTAATTTAACTCGATGTGCCTATTTGTGGTTTGTGTCGAACTATGTACCTATATAAAATTATACCAAATTCCGATCCTTTATCAGGATCACACTGACTGAAAATTCGAGGAATGTCTCCTGTTCGGAAATAGTTCTCGCAAAATATCTGAAGTGAGTGGGCTTCGGGTAAAGTTTAGAATATGATCGATAAATGTTTAAACTACAGAGGCAGTCTGTCTAGTTGCTCATTTTGTTAGTAGATTTCAGTAAAAAAGATACTTTACCTTAATAAAAATATATGTGGTGATTGTGGTGTGTTCTTTAACAAACACAAAGAATCAAATGTTACAGTTCATAGACCATGTTGCTTCTCCTTACACTTTATCATTAAAAACCTATTTCTGCAAGTCGTAGCCAGCAATATGTGTACAACAAAGTCTTTTTTTCTAAACCTGTAAAATAAAACGACGAACGACATCCAATGTCGACCCAATTTATTTAATATCAAATCAATAATCTCTCGCATTACGGATTTGTCTGATAATAAATATGTATGGCACTGGGAGTCAATTTGCAAATGCAACAAATATAAATCTTGATGATCAAAGAAATTATAGTTTGTAGCTATAACTGTCTGTGGAATGATGATCTGCAAGAGCTGACCTAGACGGGTAGACCATTAATAGAACTGGCTAATAAAAAAAAAACTTTGTAATGCATCTTGGTCAATACTAAAGGCAGTTTTTTTTAAGAGTAAAAACCATGGATATAATAGTCATGACGAAGTACGGGGTTTCATTAATAAATTTATTGGGCGTCAATTTGCATGGCAATGTATAGTGGCAGTCACCATGGCTAACGCAGCCTCACTGAAACTCGGTGTGCTGTTCTAAACCAAAAACCTCTATACCTGGCCTGACCTAACCTCAATATCTTTTGATTCAGTACAAAGCCCAAACTCGGCCATCGCTAAAATACTACTTAAACATTTGGAGACCTGCTCTCAAACATCCTCTGAGACTACTGGATTCCATAAATTGCGACGACCACGGACTGACAAACAAACTTGAAAGCTTGGAACACCTTTTACTGATGTTAATGTGGCAATTGAAGCCTTTGCTGCAAGAAGGTGTTGTCTCACTTTTTATGAAATATTTCATTTCCATTGCGAAAAGGTGTTAACTCCGATCTAGTTATATTTTTTTAGGCGCTAGATGGCGCTGATATCATCGAGACAAGGAATCAGTAAAGCATTATCTCTTTTAAATTTTTATTTTGATCGTGTAAGAAAGTGTCAATGCATTAATTTTATGAATAGACATGTTAACTTTGAAGATAACGCCATTTTGCATTACAGTTTCTATTTTATTTGCGTTAATTTAAAACGGAACGGTCATTCGTCATTTTTATTGATTTTGGTGTTTTCCCATGAAAGTAAAACATAATCACATTTTTTTAAATTTTAACATAATATTTAGTTACGGCGCCAAAGTTACGGACTTCTGAAAAAGTTGGGAAACAGTGTCATGTAGATAAAAAAAAAGTGTTCTCGGTCGTAAATGAGCAGTATTATACGGGCAGAAAAAAGGCCGATTACGTAAAAAATTCGTCCCTGTAACACAATTAGGAGCATACCCATATCATATCCTTTCCGAGTGAAATGTTCCACGATTTGAGACATAAAAATCCTAATCGCCTCTCTATAGCTATCCATTAATAAAATGTATGACTTGTATAAAGACCAATGTATCAACGAGAATGTTACTCCTGTATCTAACCACTTATAGACAGATTTTTGTCACTGACTTTAATTTTTTTCTTGGCTCTCCGAAAACAGATGCTTGTAAAATATGTGATGTGGGAACCAATGATGAACATATTGCAAAATTTAAAAAAACCTTTGAGGAACAGAAAAACAATCGAACGCTGGTGTTTTTTCGAGAATTGACTATAAATTTTCGGAGAGGGCACACCTTAATAGACTCGGATAGAGATGTTACTGCTGTAGAAAAGTCGATCGGAAAACTACAAAATATTTACAAAGTAGATTTTCATATTACGGGAATGGCCTATTAATTTGTAGATATCAAAGAACTGCCTAGAAAATTAGGACTTATAGATAGAGAGAATAGAATCGAACAAAATTCAAAAGTTTTATTTAGGGAAGTTAGGTGGATATAAATTGAGGAGTTTGATAGAACCAAATACAGATACTATTTTGACGAGGCTGAAGAATGGAGCATTCTTGGTGTAAAATAAAGAGCAGAAAAATTAATAGAAAGGAAGAGAGTGATTCGACTTTGGTGACTATTGCAGCCAGAAAATTCGATAACATTCAGAGGCAAATTTCATTCATTCCCGAAAACTCCAGAGGGTTCTACCACAACCTTAAACGAGATGAAAACTAAATTTCAATGCTTATCTGTTTTTAAATGAAGTATTTAATAAAAATGTTTACTTGAAAAAGGTATAAACTCATAATAAGTTTTTCCTAATTTCTAAAAGCGAAAGCTACATATATTAAAAAAAAAAAATTTGTACTGCAAGACTTTTAGATGTATTGTAAGATTGCATGATTCACCAAAATAAAGAAAATACCTAATTCATTCATTGCAGTGTTTTTAATTTATGAGATAAATGTATGCAATTTGGCACACTATATTTTAAAAAAGTACCCTTGAAAGTAGCAAAAATAACAATTTTATTTATTGCCTTCAAATTTTTGTTGTTAATCAATTCCATAACAACAAAAATCACCTTAGCCTACTTTTATGTGTCAAATTTGTCATTCAAAAATATGTCAATTAAAATACAGGGTTTTCCAGTTTACATTGATACAATATAATTTTCTATTTTTTAATAATGTCTATCAAGTGTTGGATAAAATTTTGTATGCCACTTGTGTGTTAAGTCATATAAGTCACTTGGGAATTAGCCCTCACGGCCTCAAGGGCTAACCATTTCCCAGCGTGACTTATGTATAACATAACACACTTGTACCTTGTACCATAAATAACTATTAAACACAAACCAAGATTTGCATGTTTTTGAAATTACGAGATTTATAAAACGCCAATTCGTTGCAAAATGAAATCCTAGTTAGTAAAGTTACAGTAAATCACTGCTTAAAATCCTACCCAAAAACCCAGTAACTTCAGTTATAGCTAATTGTTATAATAAGTTGTTGTTAAAAAATCCAACGCGAAAGTTGAGCTACATTAACTTATTAACAAATCCCACTCAAGATTCTAGTAATTAAACATTATCTATTTTAGTTGTAAGTTTATACAGGGCCGCCCAGAAGTCCGGAATAAAATTAATATAGCCTTAACCTGTAGCTTTTGGGGAAAATGCAATTTAGTTTTATATATGCTCGCATTTTGTACAATTTTATTACATACACATATTCCCTGTTCATGGTAAAACAAAAAGTAAAAACAAATTAATAAATCAAGCAGATATGTATTGCATGTCCAGTTCTCAATTAATTTTAAATATACAAAAGCTTTATTAGCATGTACGATTTGTGTAATCTAATAATTCATTCCATTTATGACAATCCCTTTCATGCGCAAAGCTTGGTGAAAGATAAGCCGGGACAATTTTTGCATTTAAAATTTTTGAATTTATTTTAAATTGATTTGACAAACATGCCAGTATTGTATAATGTTATGCTGATTTGAAATTGGGATGGAAGAAACATTTAAAATTTTAATTTCCGCCAATATCAATAAAATATGAAATAATATACCTATATAATATTGTCAATTATACTAAGTACGTTTTTAGTGCACACGAATGTGCCTGATTCGGTTATTCAATGATGATATAGGTTATTTGTCAAGTTTATTGATTCTCCTTAGATATTTGACCATTTTTTAAAATTTGAAATGGAACATTTGTAAATTCCCCGTTAAATTCTACATTTCCCAAACCAATGTTCACTAGCGGCCAGTGCCGACCCACTGTCAAACAGACAACAGACAGTATATTATATTATTTATCTACATCAATTTGCATTTTTTAATGACTCGCTAACTGCTATCAGCGAATAGCCATTCCACTTTTTAAATCGCCCTTATAACCACGGTTGTCATAGCAACTCTGTGATCATAGTGGATTACTCTCATTTAAGATGCCTATAAATTAATTGTTTTACTTTTCAAGTCGCCTTGTAACCAGAACCAGATCCGGCAAGCCTATCCTGCCATTAGAGAGAACTCAAAAAATGCAGGCTTTAGGATAGGCAACCAAACATGCACAACTAATTAATTGACGACTTCAAACACGGCAAAATTGGATTTGCCGGTAAATTTAAGGTTTGTTCCATCCCGACTAAAAACCGTGCAAGTACAATCCCCGGACGATCGCATGACTAATTTATCAGTGCAATAGTCGATTGCCAAGTTCAAAATTGAATTGACAGGCTGGAAACGATCGTTCGGGCATAGAATAGTTTCGGGTTGGAACAAACCTTTAAAGTGAGGTTGGTTATCGGTTGTTTGTTATTATTCTTGAAAGAAAAAGACTGAATTAGTATAAAATAAGTAAAGCAAACTACCAATATTTACCGAAACCCTCGCAAGACGAACTGGAAGTGAGAAGAAGACAAGTAAGAAGAAACTTTAACATAGCGAAAATTTCAGGTAATTGGGATGCATACAAGGCATCCTTGACTGAATACAAAAGGGAGCTAAGGAGGACTAAAAGAACATCCTGGAGGAAGCGCTGTGAGGCTATCGAAAGCACTATAGAATGTGCCAGACTCAGGAAAATACGCTCTAGGGATCCGCAAAATTCCATCAATTCCCTAAAAGCATCCACATCAAACACTAAATCCGGGAAAAAAACAATGACCGAACTTTTTCAATTGCACTTTCCCATTTCGAGAATTTTAGACGAATCACCGCAGCCCTGGAAGCTAAGGAAGGAAAATAGGACTCCTAACAGAGCTCGCAGGGAAAACTGGTATGTTGCCAAAAAAGTGGCGACAAGGGTAAAGATCAGATGGGTAATCAACTAATTTAAACCATTCAAGTCATCGGGATCAGACGTAGTCTACCCAGGTATGCTTCAGCAAGGAACGGTTCTGCTAATCCATAAGATTTGCCTCTTAATAGCCAGTTTGGCTACAGGACACGTTTCGAAATCTTGGAGGGTGACAAAAGCGGTATTTTTACCTAAACTTAGATGACTAAACTATTCGGCGGTAAAGGCTTCAGTCTGATGTCGTTCGTACTTAAATCACTTGAAAGACTGGTTGATAGGCTTATAAGGGATGACGTCTTGAAACACACATCATTTCATGAAGACTAGCATGCCTATAAACATGAGAATCAACGGAATCTGCCCTTCACCGGGCAGTCAGCAGAGTGGAGACAGCTATAAAAAATAGTGAAGTTCTACTGCGAGCTTTCCTGGAAATATAAGGAGCATTTGACAACACATCCTTCGCATCAATCACTAGGGCAACCAGGGCCATCGAACTGGAGGAAACTTGCTGCAGGTGGATAGAAGGTATGTTTCAAGGCAGAATTTTATATATGGATCTGCTCGGTGAGACTTTGGCAGCGCGAAGGATAGGGGGAGCCCGCAGGGGGGTACTCTCTCCTCTATTCTGGAACCTTGTCATGGACGGGCTGCTACGCTCACTCAGCAGAGAAGGATATCATATCGTGAGTTATGCGGACGACCAGGCAATAATGACCCAAGGCAAATACAACACGACATTAAAAGAAAGAATGCAAGGGGCTCTCAATATTGTAAAAAGATGGGTAGGGCAGAAAGGACTTAACATTAGTCCTCAAAAGACTGTCATAATCCCCTTTACAAAACGCAGGAAAAATGAGGGATTGGGACTCCTAACCCTTCAAGGAGTAAACATTCCACTGTCGGAAGAGGTCAAATACCTGGGAGTAACTTTGGACTCTAAACTGACCTGGAACAAATCAAAAATAAAAAAATTAAAATTCGTGGCGCACCTGTACGACAATTTAAAATGCAACGCGCACTTCAGCTGTTTTTTTTTTAATTAAACCGATAAAAAATGTATTTACTTTAGTTTTTACCTGACACCACGTAAACAGAAGTTAAAAAAAAAGAGGGGAGTTGTATAAATAAAACAAGTATTCAAAAATATGCTGTCTTTATTAAAAAAAGGTGTAGGGTTAGCACTTATACCTAAACTTAGCTGTAACTAGTACTGTAAATATAAAGACTTCGTTCCGAAGAATAGATGTGAAGACAGAAAGTGACGAAAGAAAGATTAAAGACAGATGAGAGACCCTAGTTGGAGCCTCTGGGCGCTACTGTAACTTTGGGGGTTCAAAAGCAATGCTGGGGTTCTCCTTAGTATTTCGCCCCTGTCGGTCTTGGTAACCGGATGGCTTGACTTCAACAGGGAAAACACAACTTAAATCCCACCTAGGTGGTTTCTTTGTCGCCCACGGAAGACTTATGCCAAAAATACACCACGTCCTGTAAAATTACCGTAGAGGCGACGGAAAATATGGTCTTCAAATCATATATCCCGCACGGATGATTCAGAAAATATGTTGCCTGTTTCGCTGTCAAAATTCAAGTCATATTGCTGGCTTAGTTTCATACAGAAAGCAAAACATTGAACCTTTCACCAGTTTTAGAGCTGAAATTCAAATCAAATACCAGTTCTAATGACTTAATATTGACAAAATTGAATTGTCACAAAAATAACTTGATGTATTTGGTAAACAAAACATTTTTATATGACTTAACAATGAGAACCAAGTTATTTAGATAGAACAATCACTTTATTTTGCGCAGATATCGTAATTTTTAAGATTTCTACCAAAGAAGTTAATATGAAATCATTGACACAATAAAATTACAATGCAAATTAAAACATGCCTTGCTAATTTTGAAAAACGAATCTGTTTCGATATTTAATAAAATTAGGTTTAAAGGGTTATCCAAAGAGTTTCCTAAGTGACTTTTTATTGGAAAATCTGTTGCCAATGATATCAATCATTTTGTAACATAGAGAGCCAGTTAAAAATGCAATGCTCATCCGCAGATTTTCGTAAACTTGGAAAAACTTGTGGAAATGTGCTATTTTGTTTAGGTATAACGTAAAACCTCGCGTATCCCCGGTTATCGGGTCATAACCCCTCTTCTCCCCACAATTTAGAATGTGAAACTACATAATATTATCATGATTAAAGAATATGTCATTTATATTTTAATCAAATATGGCTCTTATACATACCTCAATGAAACCACCCGGTATATTACAACTTGTATTCAAATATTTACATTATTATCCACGTCCTAACCCGGATTCGAACCAGGTTGCCAGACAAGCTCTCTACCCACCAGACCACCAAGTCCGCACCCTGTATCTATTACCTACACCAAATATATTTTGTTAATATTTAAATTCCTAAACGTCCTTTAACTAGCCGACACAAGAGGAGAAAGCAATAATTTCATTATGCAATTTACAAATCTAATTCAGTGTTGCATGCATTCTAGGTAATTCCTTTGAATCAAATAGCAACGCATTTCAAATGAATCCAGTTCATGCTCAACTAGTTTGCTTTATTACCTACTGTTATTGCTGCTTTTCTCATCAAAGACAGACGTGGTTTGTTAAGCATACGTTGAAGTTGACAACCTAACCGTGAACCATGCAAAAGGACTGGTCTAACTTTATTAACTAGTAAAATCGGATATATTTAGGTATATTTTGATAAATTAACATTAAAAAAATCCAGGACTAACACACATAGATATATACAGCGTTATTTGTTAAACTATCTAATAATCACCATTAGAAACAAGTTTTTCGGTCGTTGGTACTTTCTCGGAAAAACTATTATTATTATGTCAATTGATTGCGTTTCTCCCAGCGATTCAAGAAATACATAATATGCAAGATGTTGGAAGTTTTACTACCCATATTTCATCACATCACATCATCGCCTTGTGTTAATTTGTCATTCTTGGCTTTAAAATCTTTTTATTGGGATGTGGTAGACATAATTTAATATTTTTTAGGATGTCCTAACTTTAGCAAAATATTAATTCGTTGTAAGCGTATAAATACATTCACGCTTGACAAGTTTTAATTACTTACTAACAAATTAACAGACATTAATTTTAACTACCCTAACATTGCAAAATATTCTGTAGATTCAAATTAAATCCTGTGTCCGTAAATTCAAATTATCCCTTGAACTTGAAATAATCAGTTGTAAATTAGATCTACATTTCAAGCTACGGCTATTGTTTAAACGGTCTGTGACAACAGGTAAACTACTAATTGAAAATTCCTACAAACATAACGTTAGGGGTTTTAATTGATTAAAAGTATAATATAAAATATGTCTTAATAAAGGAGTACAATATATGAAATAAGTTTTCTAATGGTAGGTCTGTTCCTATTTCATCCAAATCTAGTTGAGATTTTGGCAGTAGTGGCCTAAACCTAAGATGTTTTTTTTTATTAACGCCAAGAAGGGGAACCATTTTTCGACAAATGCATATTCCTGTAACTTAAAACTTCTACAATGTTAAAATTTTTTGTAAAATTACAATTGTTTTACAAAACAAAATATGGGCAAAATTACAAATCAACGTGTGCTAATACAAAATATAATATACAATTCGAGTAATATTCCAAGACATGTGAAGAAACCTACTCTAATGAGTTGTAATTTTGGAATTTTAATGTAGTGACCCTACGTGTATTGTAATTTTCCCAAACCGTTGGTGAATTTCCAATGAAAAGGTTGTAAATTTACAAAAACTTCTTGAAATTTGACTTACAATACTTTTTTTGTGAAATAGCAAAAAAATGTTGGAACTTAAATTACTATAAAATCATTAAAATTTTACAAATGTTTTTATTATTTTTATAACGCAAATATTAGAATTGCATCATGCATTGTAAGTCTACCAAAAATGTTTATTTCTCCTACACGTATTGTAATTTTTCCAAACCGTTGATTAATTTCCAACAAAGAGGTTTTAAAATTTACAAAAATGATTTGTAATTTGAATAATGGCAGGCGACATCTCGTGGCAATCAAATGCATCACCTGGCCCATCTAACAAAAATCAGTCAGAAACGGAGAAGCAAACTCCTGCAAAGCCCCGACGATACATATCGCGTGATGCATTTGATTGCCACGAGATGTCACTAGAAGGCTACATCTGCCATTATTCATCCATCTTTCAGGGTCAAGTAGACTCTATGGGGTTGCTTTCTTTCGTCGGATTCTATAACCTCACTGACGAGCTGTTATATAGCGAAACCCGTCTGAGGTTGAATTCGGCGACGGGAAGCAAACTAACCTTTAGATTTCTGGTTTGTAATTTGATTTACAATACTTTTATTGTGAAATTACGAAAAAATGTTGATACTCAAATTACTATGAAATTATTGATAGTTTACAAATGTTTATGATTTTTATTACGCAAATTTGAAAGTTGCATGATTTATTATTCTTACACGTATTGTAATTTTACTAGACAAATGTTTAGTGAAAATACTACAAATATGTTGCAATCTTTTTAAACTTAGTAGATATGAATTGTTTTGTAAATTTACAATATATCATACTGAAATTACCAAACATTTTCAACAGAATTTGTTTAATAGAATTACAATATTTGTATTGTAATTTTGATAAGCGAATTTCCGATAGTTGCTTAGTAAATTTCAACAATTGTTTTGTAATTTTTCTAAATTGAGTTGGAATAAATCATGCAGTAAATTTACAAAACTGAATTTTATTATTACTCTATTGTTGTGCGTAAAAACTTCCAACATTTCCTTTGTAAAGTTACTACAGAAATTCTTAACTGTGTATAGTTGGCCAGTTATTTGTTGCTTCTGTTGTCACTATGAATGACGACCCCAACTATATGGATAGTACGTTATTCTGCTGTTTATGAAAAATGTTTTGATATCTTTATCTCATGTTATACTATTAGGTAATTAATTAACTGCTCAGTGTAAGCATTGCCGCCTTTTCTATCAAACAAACACATAATAAAATTACGTACAAGCACTTTCATGTAACAACCGAGTGGGATATCATCAATATGAAACCACATAATAATAATATCCTTTTTAATGCTAGGTCACTCCCTCCAACGTTCATATTCCACTAAACTCTAAAAAATCATAAACAAAACAATTATACAGCTCATTTTAAAATATTTTTTTTAATAAATAGTCAGTTAAATACAAATAATATCTCTTGCTAAAAGTTACGATTAAGTTTTGAGGTCATTTCTCCTTCATTGAGGAATACAAGTAGGACAAAAAATCTGGCAAAGTATCTTTTTGAGGTAAGCGAAGTACCTGAGTAAAGCACGCTCGGACCCGTCGATTTTATTTTATTTTCTTGCATCTTTTAAGACTTCTGAAAATTATACAGGAACCCTTCAAGAAAACGGGGCGGCTTATTTATTTGTTAAAATGTAACATATAGGATGTAATTGCATTTCTGGATCCTACCGAATATTCTAAGTACGTCTCAAGTAGGATGTCCTATAACTTGATCGAATCAGCCAATACTTGGTGAAAATCCATAATTAATTACGGGTAAATAGGAAACAGGAGTTTTACTGGTAAATTTCCACTGCATTACATCAAATAAATTAACATGTTTCGCTACACAGTAGCTTCTTCAGAATATAGTGTATAAATGATACAAAATTGAGGTTTGTAATAAAAGGTTATTAAAGACAGGTAAATTGGTATAGTAGTAATAGATATGGGATTTTACCGTAAATAATTATTATAATTCTAAATTATTATTGAATACAAAATACAAGATATATTACAGAAATTGTTATAAAAAGGATGGTAGTTGGTTAATTTAATCAATTTAACAAAGGAGAGTTGTTAACATCTATTTGGTCATTAAGTAATAGGTTGAAATTTTTTAGTTTGTATATTTCCACAGATTCTAAGAAGTTGAGTTTTGTGCCTTTATTTGCAATATGTAAGATTATAAAATTTTATTCAAAATTGTGCTGGTTTTCTAGTAAATGATTGACGTAATTAGAGTATTTTTTGTTTTTGGTATAGCTATTATAGTGTTCTTCAATCTTATGTTGAAATTTCTACCGATTTGACCTATGTACGTTTTGGGACAATCGTAATAAGTTAATTTATAGACATCTGAATCTTTATTCTTGTCAGTTTTCCTTTTGTTATTTTTAATGAACTTGCTTAAAGAATTGTTAGTTTTATATGCAATGTTTATGTTAAGATTATTTAAGAATTTGCCAATGGTTAAACTAGGTTGGCCGATAAAGGTTTGCGGTTTGTATTGGTTAGTGAGGTTTTATATATTAGGAAAAACTAGATCAACGGCTTTTTTATATGATTTTTTATTTAAGATTTTTGTTATTAACTTTGTTGAGTATCCATTATTAATAGCAATTTGTTTAATTAGGTTCAATTCTTTCTGAAATTCAAATTTATTTGAAGGAAGGGCCACTAGTCTAAGGATCATACTATGGAAAGTAGCTAATTTATGTTATACTGGCTGGCAAGAAAAATCATGAATGATATTGTCTGTATGAGACCGTTTGTGAAAGACTGAGAAAGCATGTTTATTGTTCTCCCTCTTAATGGTAAGATCAAAAAAATTAATGGAAGAATTGTTTTCTTGTTCTATTGTAAATTTAATATTAGGGTGTAAGCTATAGATGTAACCAAGAAATACTATAAGTTGTCTATCGGTGCCGAGAAAAATGTTAAAACATCATCGACATGCCTATGCCAGTAGAGACATCGTGTAAAAACCTTCAACTTACTGAGATTCTAGACAAAACATAAGGAATGTACGTTTTTGATTAGAGTGGCGGTTATAAGATGACAATAAAGTTCCATGTTAGGCATCCCGACAAACCTAGTCCTAGTCCAGAACTTTTAAGACAAAATTTGGTAAAGTTGAAAGCTAGTGGAAGTATGCATTAAACAATAATATCTCATAAACCGCCACTCTAATCAAAAACTTGCATTCCTTATGTTTGTCTAGAATTTAAAGATGTATCAAATGCTGTGTTGCCATTTACGAAAATATTTTTTTTTTTAAATATCTCCCAACAATGCGTTTATTTTTTCCACATATTTTTCTTAGTTGGACAAATTCCTTAAGCTTTGCTTTAGGAACTATAGGTCTAGCTCTTTAAATAAAAAAAGTTAGCCTATGTCAAATTTTAAAAGAATAACCCTGTAAAATTAGGTTTTAAGGGTTAATAAAATAAATTAAATTTATAAAGGTAGCATTACAGTTGGCAAGTTTTTCTTTCTGAATTCATTTTTAATTGCGGCAATACAAATTGCCAATAGCCTTGCAGCGTGCAATTATTTGCCATTTTTCCTTTTGATTTTGTAGACCCTGCCAACTAAATAAAATAAAATGGCATATTATTTTAACCTAACTTTTTCACTTTGTTTTGAGTATGCACGGTTAATTAATTCTAGGAATTAAAATGGATTAATCTCACGTAAATGTAATAACAAAAACACACCACAACATAAATATCATAGAAATCTACACTGACAAAAAGGGATTTATCGATGTTGTGGGTTGCAGAATTAGAGCTACGTTAATGCACGTTTTTATGTTATTCAAACTGAGCCTACGAATTATCACAAATTATTTAAAAACGCTACAATAACTCAGCTTCTTTTGGCTCGCCTCAACACAGAAGTATATATCAACATTTTAAATACATTTGGAATTACCACAATCCTTCATTTTGTAACCATTTTATGAGTTACCTGAACTCAGTTTTTGGATTGGGAAAACTTACTAACTGGTTTTAAGGTGCCGTTTTTGCCCAGACGTGCACTATTTTAACTCATTACCATGTGTAAATGGTTCTGAGTTGAAATAAGTTATGAAGAGTGCTCTATAAACCCATGTCGAGGGTAAATGACCGATCGAAAGGTCACGGAAAGTTCCGAATTCGCGCTCGTGCCGATTTGGCGCGTTAACTTCATCCCGTTGTTATTAGAACCTCGTGCACGTCGTGGTCCACATAACTGGACTTGTTATGATGATCTCTTTTTATTTTTGTTCAGAGTTTGTTCTAATACAGGTGCGTGAAAATGAGGATACTCCAACTTTAGGACAGATTAAATCCATGGTCGTTAAGTAAGCTAGAACAAGTAAAAGGTCCAGTTTTGATAGCTCGAATCATGAGTTAATCTAGCCCGAGTAGTACCGCATCACAATTCCCATATTGGTCTCTGGCAGCTTGAACAATGAATTGCTGCAGCCCACGTCGCATGTGTTCGTCAAACCCAGTTACGATTAGCTAAGCTAGCTAGCTAAAACACCCCCAATTTCTTTGATTTAGTTGCCGTAATTCAGAGGTCTAAGCTGTCCCCTATTAGGAACACGCGTCGGTCTAGGATAACTCATATTTGAGTTATATCAACTCAATATTTCGCTCACTGTAGGTTTAAATGGTAGAACCAAAAATACTAACATTTTTTCAGGTTAGTGCCACTGAAATTACCAAATAATTCCCCAAACTTGCGCTTGCAACTGCAATAAATATAGGTCCGGAGCTATTTCTCGCAATTGCAATACAAGTTTCAACAGCTGAACACGTTCTGCGCATGCTCACAATAAAAATGCTGCGATTATTTGTTGCAACAATAAAAAATCCCCAACTATAATGCGGCCTAAAAAAATTATAATATGAAAATTTAATCATTTATTATATTTTGAAATGTCCACGCTACTGGAATTCATTCCCCTGACGTCGCACAACTCGAAGCTCTCTATATGCTAGTGATTAGTCACTGACTTGAAGTTTTGACTTGAAGTGTAAGTGCATGCCTTCGAATTACATTGTCCTTAACTCATATTTGAAAGGATGCAATAAAATTTATAGATTATTAACAAGAAATGGTCTGTATCCATTTAGGCCTCAGAAAGTTCAGGTTCTGCATGACAGCGATGGGAAGCTCGGGTAATTTTTTGTTGATGGTAGTTGCAGAGCGTAAACATTGATCCATATTTTAGTAACAAAGTTCTGTGGAGCAAAGAATCTACATTTACTAAAATAGGTATCGTAAACATTCATAACTTACATACTTAATAAGCAAAATATCGTATCAAAGGCGATGGTCAATAAAAACTTGGGCTGGATTATTCCATAATAATGTAATCGGTCCACGCATTCTACTTGACTGACTCAATTCAGCTTCATACCTTCAATTTTTAATTGAAAATTTTCCTCTGCAATTGCTCGATGAAGTTCCATGATGATGTCCGGCATATTATGGAATTCCAATAAGAAATTTCCTAAATCACAACTTCCCTGGGAGGTGGATTGGAAGAGATGGACTCATGCCATGGGGTCCTAGATCTTCAGATCTGACTGCGTTAGATCTTTTTGGGGGTCTTCTTGAAGAAAAATGTTTACCACGAACCTGGTGTAAGTCAAGAGGAGGTAGTAGAGTATTCACGCTGCTGTGCCGTTTAAAGATAAAAACGGGCTTCACTCCTGAGGGTTCGTACTTCCATGACAAATCGTCACCTACCCTAACTTAAGGTAGGAGGTGATTTGTTTGAACATCTTTTGTGACACCGGAGCAATATTTTGTTTATAATAATTATTCCTTTGTACTCATTTAAATATTAGATATTAAATTTTCATTTCTTTATTATCAATAACTCGATAACGAAGGACAATCGGTAAATTTTGTTTTAGTCCCCTGAACTAACTCCCAGAAGCTCGGGTATTAATTTTAAGACAACCTGTATATACATTATTAAACAAGAGATTGCCTGGATAGCTGCGAATATACGGATATAGGTACCCTCTAAAAGGCGCCCCTTAATTTTTGGCAAGGGATCACCCCTTAAACATATTTTAGCTATTTTAAGAGTAATCCTGTATGCCAATAATAAATCAAGTCTTTTTTAGATAAAACTCGAATAGCTATACAACGACGGTCTCTAGTTTTAACGTATATTCGTTTGTAATGTAATTAAAACAGGTAACAGTAAAAGAGAATCCAGATATTGTGACAGAACTAATTGCAATCGTATATCAAATTTTATTACAACTTGTTTAATATTTTCGTTTCCACCGGAATTTGAATGAAATCGAATGGTATCCAGTGATGAATTGGCAAACCTGTCGTACCAAAAAAATGCTGCAATTGATTTTATGCAAATGTGGATATCCTTGTTGAGTTTTTTAAATACTTTGATTCACCGCAAAACCGAGACCCAATAAGCCCGTACTTTCAGCAAAAACAGGTTCTTGGAAATTGGTTCAAAATTTGCGAAAACCCTGTTTCTGTACTTTCAGTCATCGATACTGTTCCATAAATTTAGTTTTGTTCGTCGAATAATATATCCTAGCCAAAATATGGTTAGTTTTACCTACTTTTAATCCATGCTTTCAACGTTTAAAAAAAGGATTTTGGAAATATTCCTTGCTGTTTTAATTTTTATCAAAAATACTATGTAAATGATAACTGAAAAGTTATAAAACGGTGGAAACTTTTTTACAACAACCATTTTAATTGAATTTATTAGGGTGAATTTAAACCTAAATCAATTAATTAATATAAAAAACTTGCTTAAAGGTAAGAACACATTACTAACACGTGTCGTGTTAACACGTGTTATAGATAGGGGTGGGCAAAATAATCGATTAAGCAATTGTGAAAATTTTAAAAATCGATGAATCGATCAATCGATTAATCGATTCTTTTTCGATTAATCGATTGTCTTTCGATTATACGATTATGAATATTCATAACCCTAGTCAGCAGCCTGCTAAGCGAATTCTCCTGTTGGAATAACCTATCTAATATATACCTACATATAAACAGAATATAATATTATGCTTTTGTTTCTTGAAGAAAGAACAGTAATATATAATAATAATATAATATATTTGTGCCCCGTATTATGTTTACTGTTTGCTGGAATTTTTGTAAGAAAACAGAGAAATAAAAGAACTAGGCTAACCAAGTGAGGCAAATATAAAAAATTTAACAAAAAATTAAATTATCATGGTATAGAGTGTGCAATTGTGATTGTTTCGATTAATTGATTATTTTTCGATTAATCGATTGTTTTTCGATAAATCGATTATTTTTCGATTAATCGACTAATCGATTATTTTACGATTATTCGATTAATCGAGTTAATCGAAATAATCGATTATTTTTAACAATCGACAATATATTGTGAAAATTCATAATCGCTCGGCCCTAGTTATAGAAATATCCGTCGCATTATTTTAAATAGACCCGAACAAATATTACGCTGATGTGTCAAACTGAGGTAAAAGGGATCCTACTGATCCTTTTTATTCCATTTCCATCTTCTCCGTCATTTGATGAACAAAGTAATATAATCAAATAAAACAACGGCAGTCTACCTCCACAATATGTATTTCAATGTTTATGTTTATATCCTACATGTTTCGGATTTTACTTCTTGAGAACGATAAAGGCAGCCACAGTTTCTATTTCCTCTTCCCAGTCCGAAGAACTGATTGAGCTGGCGCTTTCCATAATTTACGCAAAATAAACAAACAACACAGTGAAATCGAAGAAAGACTGCCCGAATTCATATATCAATTTATATACCACATCATAAAACGTGATGATAGTGTGTTTTTAGTATGCTCTCACGGTTACATTATGACAACATGATAGCACGTGACCTCCCATGACGTGAGCTCAGTGTGTTTGCGGCTTTAATGTCATGTCATAGTCAACATGCCTACCGGCGTGGACGGTCAACAGAGACAGCAGTCCACGCCGTGGCAGCAAAGGTAGAGAGTGCTCTTCACTATAGAGGTGGGAAGTTCGATTCTTTTTGGTGAATCAATTCTTTTGATTCATTCAGTTAAAAAGATTCGTTCTCAAATGATCCACTTACCTACTTTTAAATAATTTCACGTATACTGAATAGATAGGTTTGTTTAAATAACAGTCAGTCGTTTGGTATTAAGATTGTTGCCATAAGTAGTAACAAATTACCCAAATGTTGAGCCCAATGTTTACGCTCTAGAGTAAATAATGAATAGATTCTTATCCAAGAATAATATTCTTCTATTGTTTATTAAAATTTGTACAACCATTTGTACAGATATAATATAAAAAAGGAACCTAATAAATATCGATCACTACACTATCGTACTTCTTTGAAAATGACCTGAAAGGGTCGAAACACGCGTGTCAGGTAACTGAATAAATAGTGAAACATAACAAGCAATTTAATTTTTACCCATAATGGATAATATCGATCAAATCAAATCTTTCTTGCCATACATTTGTCTCTTTTCCTTGTACTGTACTTTGCGTACCTAATTAAACTGTTGTCTTCGTCTATAATATCGTGAAAGTCAAAGACGCCATCACGCGTCGCCGACGGCCGACAAGCCAACTAATAATAATCTAAGACGAACTCTCGAGCTCGAGCGTTCGAACTGCGAACTTGCGAACGAGTGAATTACTGAACTAGTGAATTGCCTTTTCGAGTTTCGGATAAGTGTACGAAATGCGACTTTAATTCATTTATTCTTTAAATTATTCCTGAATTGGTGAGTCAAAAAAGAATCGAATCTTTTAGGAACAATGAATTAATTCTTTCGATTCAATTAAGTGATTCGTTCATTTCAAATGAATCATTCTACTTCACTATAAGAACGTTGATCTGGCGATCTTCTTCGATGTAGAAGGTGCTTTCGATAAAGCTAAACCGTCGACCATTTGTGATTCTCTAAGAACCAGGAAAGCGCCGTTGGCGGTTATATGGATCGGATCTGCACTCAAGGGCCGGCAGGTGAGCACTACCATCGATCGGGGACGTTTGGCTGGAGATTGGGGCGAGGGGCGGCTGCCTATCGCCCCACCTATGGTGTCTGGTTATGGGCGGCCTAATGATGAGGCTCCCTGAAGCTGGCTTCAAATAAAAGAGAGAATAGGAATCTATCATTTTTTTGTAAGGTTTTTTTAAAATAACTTTCTCAGTCTGATTAGAAAGTTTATATTAAAAACGTAAATAAATAAATACAAACAAATGATTTAATAGAGCTTTTTTATCCAAGTTAACAATTATTATTTGTATTTAAAACTCCTAAAGTCTATTAATTTTTAAAATAGGAACTCGGTTGTTGTTGTCGTGTAAATAAGGTAGGAATAAACATCTGTATCTTTTACTAAAAAAATTTATATTATCTTCTTCCCGCAGAAAATTAAACCAAAAACTGCTAATTCCGGAAACATCATTTAACTTATTTAAAAACAAGCTGCAAATATTTAAAAATTATGAAACGACTAACAATAAAAAATTACATTTAACTTTCAGCATAAAATAATTAGTAAACACTCCGAAATCCCCGAAACCGTCTACATACAGTAAATTTCGTCTGGAAATCTGCAAATGGAGAAAGGTATTTAGACATATTTAAAAAAAATATTTAAAAACTTGTTTACCTTGGTTGTAAAGAAAATGGTAGAAGCTATGTAAAGAAGAATCAGTACGTCGACCCTAGCCCATTAAAAAAAAAGTGACAACGTATCACAACTATAAATAAAGTCACAATTAACTTTCTGCTGTATACAGTCCACAACCGTAGCTCTTGACAAGCCATTTTCAATTTTTAGCACTTGCGGTCACAGTATTGAAGCAATCAAAATATTACCAAATTTATACGGAACATTTCAAACAGTTTGGGAGTGAAGTAAGAAATACTTTTTTCTATCTTTTCTTATTAAAAACAACAGTGAAGTATGATTGCTTCTTTGTAAACTGTTATTGATTAATCTGATCAGTAAAATATTAAAGAAATAATATTATTAATATCTCCTGTTAATAACAAAAGTAGTAAAAAGCTTAATAACTTTGGGCAAATAAGACTTTAATAAGTACAATAATAAATTTTATTTCATCTTACAATTCTATCATTTTTTCTAGCTAGAGGACTGCTACTGGATTTAAGTTTGTGACATCTCCGGTTCAGAAATAATAATGCTCTTGAAATCGCCAGCGTAAAGTACCAAATATGTTATCGTTGAAACTGTTACAATCCATTCTGCTATTGTGCTAATTAAATGGTAGTTATAACCACCGTCATTTTTATTCCATAATGTAATATTGTTTCCTGGAACATAGAAATTTTAATGCAGGAATTTTACACTGTTGAAAGGATTTAAATGCTGAATTATGAGATTCGGTTTATTAATAAAATCCTCAACTAACCATTACAGGGCAATTAAGGATACATCAGTTTTCATCTGAAAAAGACTACAGATGTTCACCAGTTGGAACGTTGTGATGAAAATAAATAATAACCACGGAAATACGGGCAGCATGGAACTCCGCAGATACAGGTAATTAGTCTATCGTCATAAAATTATTGCTCTTAATCCGCCTATGAGATTCCGCAGAATCCTTGCGCAGGTATAAGGTTTTATAGACTTATATTGATTAAACAGCGCTAACACGGCATCTAATCCACCTTTTTGGTTCCAATTCGCCTTTTTCAAGTTCACCGGGGAATATTATTATTAATTGTTTGCCCCTTTTATAGACTTATACTATTGGTTAAACAGCGCTAACACGGCATCTAATCCACCTTTTTGGTTCAATTCGCCTTTTTTAAGTTCACCGGCCAATTATTTACCAGCCCTTTTTGAGTCGATCTACTTATAAAAAAAAATTTTAAATATCAATATGCGGAGTTTCAAGTATTACCAAGAGGGCAACATTTTATGAGCTGCGGAGACTCATACATTTTTAATCCTCTTACCTGTCGATCTGCGGAGTTCTGTATCGCCCGGAAATACAAAGCATCTCTATCACTCACGATACAACATTATCTTTAGCCTTCTAATAAACGTTAAAATGCGTATATACATGGCAAGACGCGTGATAGACACGTCTAGGTCACGCTTTCAACCCAACGAGCCTTCCGCGATCCGCGAGCCTCCGGCAAATTTCTTGGATCCGCACAGTAGCGTAGCCACAGAGGGGCGATCGCTCCCCCGCCTTCCTTGGCCTGGCGCCCTTTTACTACTTAAAGAATAATTCTTAAAAAACAAGATCGGTCTTATTTTATTTTTAGTAAAGGAGAGCGACGGGAATAAACTTAATAAAACCGGTTTTGGGAGCGTCCCATCACATTAAATTTATTTTTTTTATATAGCGGATTTTAACTTCATTTGAGGCCAGACCCCTGTTCCCTAGGGAGCATAAATAAGGTGAATTCCTACAAAATTTGGGCGTGATCCCAAAAATTTTAGCTCTGCGGTCTGCGCCCCTGGGATAAATCCCCCCCCCCCCCCGCCCCAAAATGCTGGCTACGCCACTGGATCCGCATAGTACTTAAACGCGCTACAAGGTTCCCCCGAACTTTTTAGTTGCACTACGGTGAGCAGTAGAAACCAGACAAGTAGACTTTACTTACTCATGTCTGAAGACGATGAACAAACGAGGAGATCTCGGCAACGGTGGCGTACTGTGCTCTATATAAAAAACGATTAGGATCTGAACTTTTTGCCGATTTAATGTTCCGGAATGTTAGCGGGCAAAATAAAGATTTCACCAAAATGGCTGCTTCAGATTTTGAGAAAACAAAATGGGACCTGCTATCTCCAAAAGAAAAACATGTTTTTAACAAGTTATTTAATAACTGTATATACTTTCTGTTATTTACATATTATAAATAAGTTTTCTTTATTTTACTACAACCTTATACATATCTTACATAAGTCTGCGCTTCTTACCCACAGCAGACTCATATACCAGCTTGCAGTATCTCCTTAGAATATCTAAACAGTCTGTTCGACGAATAATTCCAGAAGTTTGTGCATTACTTGTTGAAGAATTGCAGATTACCTCCTTTAAACCGTATTAATCTTAAATTTAATGGAAAAAATCAAAGTCTACACAGTTTTTTGGAAAGAGTAGAAGAATTTTGTTCGGCATATAAAATACCTCGAGAAGGGCTCTTAAATTTTTCACATGAACTCTTTGAAGGGGATGTTTTGATATGGTACAGGTCAATAAGAAGTTTAGTTAACACTTGGGATGAGCTAGTTTATCAATTGCGTTTAAATTTTTTACCTATAGACTAGGAGTTAGTATTGTGGGATGAAATCAGATCTCGAACTCAGGGTGTTACTAAAGGGCACTTATCTACATAGCAGTTATGGAAAATTTATTTAGAAGGTTTATAAATCCAGTTGACGAAAATGTCCAATTAAAATTAATAATTAGAAATCTCTTACCGTACTACCAGGGACAATTAGCTTCACCATACCTACTTTCTCCGAACTACTCCATATTTATCAAAATATAACCATCGCGTTACTAGATTCGTTGTAAACTAAATTTTTGCAAGCACCTGCCACACACCCGTTCCACTAGACGGACAAATCCCTTTGAAGTCGCGTTAAAAACCGTCAGAAAATTAATCCTGTAAACCTCCGTTGTGGAGTGCGTGATAAGCTCGCAATTCCCACATAAATATGACGAACTATAGAGTCGTTGATGGACCTCAATACCGAGCTCCAAGATCTTAGACTAACCGAATGCACAACCCAGGGATTTAACTGAAAGCAGTACACTGGTATGATCCTACTTGACATTGAAAAAGCGTTTGACACCGTATGGCACAATGAACTAGTTCACAAAATGATATCCCTGGGATATCCCTCCAACCTCGTACGTCCGATCCGAGGTCTGATCCAATCCTAACCCTTCCGACGCAAGATCCGTGTCCGCATAGGTCACTTCCTTCAACCCCCAGAACCCTACAGGCAGGTGTTCCTTAAGGCGCCGTACTCTCTCTACATCTTTTCAACATGTTCATCCATGACATTTCAGAATCTCCCGAAAACTCCCTAGCTCTCTTCGCAGATGATACCGCCTTCATTGTAAGGTCACTGGACCCTCACATAGTCACCAGAAAACTGCAAAATGCAGCAAACGAATCTTTCAGTCTCTGCATAAACTGAAAACTTCGTCTCAATACCGACAAAACATAAACCATCCAGTTTGCTCGTAGAAGGCAACCGCCTTTCGACGAGATCAACCTGGACGGTCGCGACATCCCCTGGTGAATGTCTCGGTATCACGCTCGATAAAACCCTTTACTGGCGATCCCATTTCCAAAACACCCTGAACAAACTCAGGCTACTTTACAGTCAACTATACCCCCTTCCAGGGGCGTGCGGTCCATGGAAGCGATGGAAGCACTGCTTCCCCTACCGCTTTCATAAGACAAAACAAATTTTATATTAATCTATACCTATCCATACAATTAAAATACCCAAGTATTTATTTCTATCCAATTTCCAAACCAAATCCGGCCCTGTATGCATCCCTGACCAACGCAATATTAAATGTATCGAAGAATCGAAGTGATCTCAATACGTGTATACTACACTCTATACGCGTATACGAGTAATAATTAATATGGTCTGCCGTGCCAAGTAAAGGGTAAATCGTTAGACTTCGGTATTTCCTTCGCCGCGATGCGACGCCGGTAACGAAGCCGCCAAAATATTTAGTTTCCACGTGTTTGTACTCGGCGGTTACGATTGTTTGTCGCGATTTTTCGCCAGGAATACGCGGTACACGGTAGAGGATCTGTCTGACTTGACTTTGTTTATCTTACTTCTTGATTTATTTTGTCATGGAGCAACCAATTGCCGGCCCATCGAGTTCGGGAAATGTAAAGTGTATCTGTTCTGTATGCAAGTTATTGGAAAAAGGATTTTCAACGCTTTTCTTTGATGAAAAAAGGAATATTATTGCAACAGGTAGGCCTACACCAGATTTTAATTTAAAGACAGAAGTGAAGGCGGCTAAAAAATCCGTTTAAAATTAAATCAAACTGTGAATTCAAAGTAAAAATGTATAGATAGTTTTCTGTATTAGTTTCTGTTATGAAATTTTGTTAACTTGTTTTTAACGACTCTTAGGCAGGGTTGGGTCACTAAAGAATTGGTTTTCGACGGGCAAATTACGTAAAAATTAATAAAAAAAACATAGTTACCTAGCCATTTAGAAAATAGAAGAAATATTAAAAAATCATAGGTACATAATCACACATTTTCGACAGTACCTACATGACAGTATTCTACCTGTATTTAAACGTCGAAAAATTGCCAATATTTGGGCGTGGTCCTCAAAAAATTTTTCGCCTCCGGCGGGCCTACCGGCGGTGCTTCCCCTTCTTCATAACTCACCGCACGCCCCTGCCCCCTTCTTAACCGCCACAACTCCTTTAGTCACAAAAACAAGCCCCTACTCATTCAAGCCATCATCCGCTCCACACTAATCTATGGTTCAGCAGCATGGGATTACGCAGTCCCATCCAACCTGAACCATCTCCAATCTCTTGAAAATCGTTACATCCGAACTTAATGGACATCCCATGGTTCATCCGTAACGTAGATCTCCATCGCGATATTAAACACACCCCCGTATCGCTATACCTTCATGAAAGAGGCAACAAAATTCTCACCTCCGCCTCCAATCACCCCAATCCCCTCATCAGACAAGCGTCCAACTACGACATATGCCCGACACCAACTCCTATAGGTGTGGCCACAACACACCACTCTCCTCCAAACTCCTTTCCCCTCCCCCCTAAAATGACTAACCTTACTTCTCTCCAATTCCAGAGGAACAGCTCAGCTGATTCCTAGTTTAAAAGCATTGTTCTTGTAAAAGGCCGCGAAGACGGTCTAAAAAATTCAACAGCACGTCTATTTATAGACTAACAGCCTTTATTGTAACCCGAAAGATACGTTTCGAAAATACAAATATGCAGATTAGGTTCCTTAGAAGAGATACAAGCCGCGGTAATAAAAAGTATATCTAATATTTCTATATATCTGATTGGTAAGTAAAAATAGTGGCCGCTATTGGCATAACAACGGATCTTGAGACTTAAAGGTAATTAATTATTTTCCCACCGCCGGCCGGGAGACTCGAGGTGGGAAGGTAATCCGACTTCTCATGATTTTTCAAGCGGCCAGTCTTCCTTTTTCAGCCAGCTTACTTAGATCCCAAAGATATGCTAACAAATTCAAGTACAGTAAAGTTTAAAATCATCCTCAGTTTTGTACAGTTTGCACAGTTTCAAAAGTGTCGTTGAAGATGTTTATTTTTGCTAAAAGGAGTTTTAATTGCTAATTGAATCTATGCATAAATAAATGAACTAGCCTCATATTATGGCGAATAGTAAATAATGACAGCAAGCAAACAACCCTTGTCCGTTTGTTAAATAATAAATTACTTTAGGAATACCATTACATATTTTGGAAGGGTGTGAAAGATACAACAATTTACAAAGAATCACAAGCCTCCCCCAACATTTTCCCTTATTATCGGAGTTTTTGAGAAATGAATAATTGCAACCGATTAAAATGTTTCTTCAATGACAGCAGTATTAATTAACCTTACCTTTAAAATTACTTATGGCCAAATATCCAAATATTTGAAATACCCAAAATGATATATTTGAAACTGCCGTCAAAAGTAGTCTTATATTGTTAATGTATTTCGAACCAATTTTCGGATATATTCTCCATGATATTATTGTCTAAAAATAAGAATAACACAGTATATGAGAGTATAGGTTTTATAAAGCGTCATTTTAGCGCACGCGTCCATGTTAGTCAGGAATCACACTGAGCGACCATGATCGACCGTCCGCGATCGAGTTAAAATTCACTGTGCTAAGTCACACTGATCGACCGACCACGGCCGACCGCTGTTATGAAAATGTCGTACCTGAGATTTTAGGTTACGTATATTTCACAGAAATGTTTACAAACTAACCTTTATTGTTCTGTGTATTTTACACACAATATACTAGTATTACTAGTAATTAAAATATCTTATCAATAATTATTAGCTAAAAACAAAACCAGCGTCACAAAGTTTAGTTAGGTTAGAGTTAGGACGCGCACGCCACTTCCACTAGTTTCACTTGGTGTAAAATAAAAAATAACTAAAACTTTGTCATGCGCATTAAATGGGATGGTCCGCGACCGACCAAAATTTCCAGCAGGTTGGAATTTCAAACACGGTCGTCGTAAAACGGTCGCGGACGGTCGAGGACGATGGTTCAGTGTGATCTTTGTGGTAAGAATGTACGTGTTGGAAATTTGGTCGTTAACGGTCGGTCGCGGACGGTCGATCATGGTCGCTCAGTGTGATTCTTGCCTTAGAAAACGAGCCGCTTGCACACTTGTCCCGTTAGGTCGGCGACATACCTGCGGCGAAGTCGCGCGTCATGGTCGCGGTGGCGACGCCGCATAATTTTTACAAGCTGTTTATATCAGGCGGCGAGTTTCCGGCGATGACGCTAGTTTGGCTCTGCAGATTTAAATACATTAGTCACATAAAACGAGACACCGCCGCCGCGAGCACACCGCGCGTTTTCGCCGCAAGTATGTCGCCGGCCTTAGAAGACTCCCCCACAAGGGGCTTGTCTTTTTACATGTACGCGTGCGCCAAAATGATGCGTTATAAAACTTGAACTTTAATATACTATTGTAGCAGTGGGTGCGTTTAGTAAATATCAGTAGCTTACTCATGTAATAATCAGATTCTCTAAATAAAGACGCTTACTTTTAATTCATGAGCAAAATTGCCAGCGAAGTGTTTTTTAACGTTGGACAGAATTTAAACCAAAAAGTTTTGTTTTCATACTCCGTCGAATATTTTTCAAGCTATATTTAAAAAAATCAGTCATGGATTATAATTTAGATTTAATGGTTCTACCATTAAGTAGTATGATTATTCATCGCTACTTTTAACAATCAAATCACAAATCGGAAATCGGTTGGTTTAGCGAATTGACAGCCGCTGCAACAAATCGAACGAAGTGCTTTTTTGACTGTATACATATAAGTAGGCTGCTATGACTTTCGCTAAACGCACCCAATGTTGTAATTTGTGTGAATATATATTTAGTCTAACAGTTAAAAGGATTAAATAAAATCTAAAGTATTCGCTGCTATTTGCATTTTTTGAAAATTATTAAAGAATTGGGATTAAAAAAAAAATGTTTATCAAATCTACTTAATCGGCAAGAAAAATACCCGACTTTCAAAACTATATTTGTTAACAATTTCTGGGCTAGGAAGTTATAATAACATATAAATGGAACCACCACTTTTGGTTATTACCTGCAACAACTGATAGAAACAACCGACACCAAAAGCAAGATTTGCACCAACTGCGTGAGGCCAAAAAGCATTAGTCTCTTGAAAACTTGCAACTATCACCAATCCAAAAGCGGCAACATGTCCACTGTAATGGGCTAATTTATTTATTTTTGGAATACTGCTATTTTCTTTTAACTCACACCCTTCGCATGTTAGTCTGACTTGTCTAAATCGCAGGTAGATTATAGACGACACTAAATTTAAATAAATTAAATTAGGTTTAATATACTAAAATAATTATTGTATAGGGTCGGCGGTTAACAAATGTACACAGAGTGGCAAAAGAGTCCCGCATAATGCCTGTAACTTTTGAATTACCTCGTATACGAAAACGTGACCTTTATGAAAGATGTTCAGTAAATTATTCCCCACATTTCTACCTGCATGAATTTTTTCTGTCATTTCTGGTTTGGCTGCCGTAGAGACTAACTTACTTTTTTTAAATGGAACACCCTGCATATGATTACATATTTGAATTCTACTGGGAAAACTCTGATTTTTTTGTATTTCAAATTTTTATTTATTTAAAATTGTAACAAAGTTTATAATAACAAAAAAATAACCTAAAAAGTTAAACCTTTTCAGTGGATCAGGTGTTTAAAATGAGCACCATTTTCTGCTAAGCAGAGCGCCAATCGATCCCTGAACCCGTCTACAACGTTTAAAAGGAAGTCCTCTGGAATGGCCCGAATTTCAGCACTAATTCTGACTTTTAAGGATTCTAAGTCATTTGGACGGTTAACGTAGACTTTGTTCTTTAAGTGTCCCCACAAAAAGAAGTCGAGCGGGGTTAAGTCCGGGGATCGCGCTGGCCAATCAATAGCACCTCTTTTGTCTATCCAACGTCCTGGAAATTGTTCGCTTATGTATTGTCTAACATTTGTCGCATAATGCGCAGGTGCTCCATCTTGCTAAAACCATGCCTGTTCGTATATGCCATTATTTACACCCGATAAAACCATTCTGCAACAAGGAATCATGTGATTCCTGATGAGGTCCACATATTTTTCTTCATTCAAATTACCATGTATGAAAAAAGGTCCCACAATATGTCTAAAAACTATAACCGCCCAAACATTAACTTTTTCGGGCCTCTGAGTATGACCTTCCTAGAACCAGTGAGTATTCTCAGCAGACCAATAACGATAATTGTGTCTATTAACAATGTCATTTAAATGGGAAGTAGCTTCATCCGAGAAAATGATATTTGTTGCGAAGTTATTATCGTTATTGCATCTTTTCATCATCAGCTCACAAAATTCAGCTCTTCTATCAAAATCGTCTTCGTTTAACTCGTGCACCAACTTTATCTTGTAGGGATGCAACTTCTTCTGCTTAAACAAATTTTTCACTGAGTGATGAGACACATTAAAATCCATTGCCATTGGCCTGGATGATTGTATTGGATTTTAGTGTATTGAGAGCATGATATCCAAAGCTTTGTCTCCCACGGTTGCTGTTTTAGGTCGACCTGATCTAGCGGCTTCCCAAACACTGCCTGTTTCTCGAAATTTCTTTGCCACTCGACACACCGTTGACTGATTTATTGGAGGCCTATTTGGATATAATTCATTGAAAAGTTGACAAATCTGATCTTGCGATCTCTTCATATTTCCGTAACCGCTCAATATTAAAATTTGAACTCGTTGTTTCTCATTCAGATGAACCATAGTGTAAACAAATTAGAAATCAGACAACAGAAAATTAAACAGGAACTCAAAATTGACACCTCTTAGGTCGCTGTCGTGAAAACACCTTGACTCAACTGGTGGGTATTTGGTAGGAATAATTTTATTAGGAAGTTTTTCATTTTTGAGCTGTCATTATCTCGGAAACGCTTGCAGATAGGTGAAAATTTGAAATACAAAAAGTTCAGAGTTTTTCCAGTAGAATCCAAATATGCAATCATATGCGGGATGTTCCATTTAAAAAAAGTAAGTCAGTCTTTATGGCAACCAAACCAGAAACGACAGCAAAAAATCATGCAGGTAGAAATGTGAGGAACAATTTACTGAACAACTTTCATGAAGGTCACATTTTCGTATACGAGGTAATTCAGAGTTACAGGCATTATGCGCGACTTTTTTGCCACTCTGTATAATGGAATTCATACAACTGCCCTCTTTAAGAACATAACAGCAAGGCCATCGATGCAAACAAAAACTCTTGCTTATGAATGTATATTTAAAAGCAAGCAAATATAGAAAGGAGTTAAATTAAAAACAATGTTTTAGTAATATGAGCTAATTCAAGAAGTTGTGAGAGAAGTATTGATTTCTAAATTAACTTCTCATATTTTTCAGAAAGTAATGAATACAAGTAAGCCTAATGTATATAACTCAACACTTCGATCTTTTTAAATACAAAATAAACCGATAATTTGTAAATTTAACCTTTAGTTGTTTGCTAAATTATATTAAGTTTATGGTGAGCTGGGTGTGAGGAATTATAATTTAAAATTCGATTCGAGCTGGTCGTTTTTTTTTAAAGATCCAGAATAAGCTTTGGGTTTTTCTTGTAAATTAGCATATCTAGCGCAGTTATATTCAACCTCGACTGGGAATTGCAGATTTTTACCAATACTAATAAATATTTGTAACAAATTGGATACGCTTTCAGGTAGTATCGCCATCGGGGAATCATCAACGTAGAGAAAGAAAAACAGGATTTCGAAATCCAAGCATTCTATCACCTTGACCACGACAAAAATCATGACTAAGTTTGGCAATATTGAACTAATGGGCGCACACATAGCAGGCATAACGGTCTCATACTGAAGATGATAAGACTCGGAGCGCCGAACTACCTCATCAAGGTAGTAGCTTCTTTTCTTGAGAATAGAAGTTTTGCAGTCTCGTCAGAGAACGCACTCTCCTTGACGAAAAATATCAGGGCGGGAGTGCCGCAAGGCTCACCTCTCTCCCCGATGTTGTATAATATATACACATGACATTCCGCGCGATAGGCAGAATCAGCTCTATCTGTTCGCTGACGATACTGCAATTACGACTACCTCTAAGCAACCGTGGCTGATCGTTACCCGGATGCAGCGCCATATTAATCAGTTGGAAAAATGGCTTTCCAATTGGAAGATTCGTCTGAATCCCGCCAAAACGAAGGTCATTTTCTTTTCAAAAAGTCGAGTACGAAGGCCTGAAACAAGGCTCAGGGTCAATCGAATCGAGTTGAACTGGTGCCAGGAGGTCAAATACCTGGGACTTATCTTTGACCAGAAACTGAACTGGAGGTTGAACTCGGTCAATAGAGTCAAGCTTGCATTGCGCCAATTGGGCTCCATGTACCCCCTGCTTCACAGGCGGAGTAGACTCAGTAATCGCACCAAAGTTAATCTCTACAAGGTACTGGTCAGGCCGGTTCTGGTGGGCCCTCGGGGTGCAACATAAGCAGGACTGAGCTGAATAAGTTCCAGGTTATTCAAAATAGGGCTCTGAAACTGATCGCAGATGTCGCCCGTTACACGATGAATCGGATACTGCATCAAGATTTTCGAATTCCAACTCTAGACGAATTTTTTCTCAAAATTATTATAGACTATTACAGACGCACAGACGTATCGACAAACCCTGAAATCACCAACTCACATACAAGAGCAAGACCAGACTCGACTTACAAACTCCCAAAAGACTATTTACCTTTACCTATTATCGGTCAAATTCAATAGTAGTGATGCACTAAAATACAGTTGAGAGGCACTAGAATACCTTACGTTATGATTTAACGTATTTGAGGCGCCATACTACTGCATAACTAATACTTCCAGACAGATAACAAGACACACTCATCAAGGCAAGAAATGCTAATTTTACATTCTTTGTAAATGATAAGGTGTAAAAGCTAAACGAAGAATCAATTGATGTTAAAGGTTTTAGACCTGACGTAAAAAAACATTCAAGAACCAAAGTAGTACCAAATAATTTTAAATATAATTGTTTTTGGAACAAAAATATCTGGTTTTGAACGTAAACTGAATAACTTCACAGAACGTGCCCCTGTCAATGTTGGTGAGCTCGGATATCTCATTCCAAGATAAATCTATGATCTTTAAAATTAGATCTTGAGGAATATTGGTAAAAGAGATTTAACATCAAAAGAGACTAGTATGTAGTTTCTCTGGGAGAGTTACGCCTTTCAATCGTTTTGCGACTTCAAATGAATTTTTAACATTATATAGGAAGGACGGTGTCAGATTGTTCAGTATACTGTTAAGGTAACTCGATAAATTGTATCTAGGATGCATGGATTGATACATAAGGCTTTGCTGTTTGTTCGTCAATGAAACGGTAATCTTTAACCCTGGTGACTAAGTTATTGTTTTCATTTTAATATTTATTAGTGGAGTCACGATTTAGTTTTTAATAGATTCTCTGATCCTCTTATATTCGCTATGTTGTTACCTTTATCTAAAGCAAGTACCACGTTTATTTCTTGATGCTCTTTAAAAACTTTTTGTGATTTTTTGAGGCTATTGATTCTGAAATAATCATAAACCAAAAAGCTAAAAATCTCCTCGTTTAACGAAGAAAAAGTTTAATCGGTATACTACTAAAATTTCATAATTTATATTGACTGACTAAGTTATAATTGAAATCATCTTTCTAGTCTCGACGGACAAGGTTAATTTAAGTTAGCTAACTCATCAAATGGTAATCTGGATCATATTATATGTACCCCACTGTTATGAACTAAAATTGCATTGCAGAATTCATATACAAAAAGATAGTCATAAAAAGTGAAATTGTGAAATATTTAGAACGTGCATGTCGTAAGCCACAGAATTATGAAATAAGTTTTTTAAACAATAACATTTCAATGTCTTACTGTAAAAATTCAACTACTAAGTTTACTCTCGCAAAATAAAATGTTTGATGATAAATTTAGCCCGCTAATCTTTGGTAATATAGATACCCTAAATATATTATACAGAGTGGCAAAAACGTCGCGCATAATGTCTGTAAATTTTGAATTACCACGTATACGAAAAAGTGACCTTTATAAAAGTTGTTCAGTAAATTATTCCCCACATTTCTACCTGCATGAATTTTTTCTGTCATTTCTGGTTTGGTTGCCATAGAGACTAACTTACTTTTTTTTTAATAGAGCATATTATTATTGCATATTTGGATTCTACTGGGAAAACTCTGAATTCTTTGTATTTCAAATTTTTATTTATATAAAATTGTAACAAACTTTATAATAACAAAATAAATAGCCTAGAAAATTGAACAACTTAACATCGGCATAATAAACAAGTGAAACCATTTCAGTGGATCAGGTGTTCAACATGACCACCATTTCCTTCTAAGCAGAGCGCCAGTCGATCCCTAAACCCGTCTACAACGTTTAAAAGGAAGTCCTCTGGAATTGCCCGAATTTCAGCGCTAATTCTGACTTTTAAAGATTCTAAGTCTTTTGGACGGTTAACGTAGACTTTGTTCTATAAGTGTCCCCACAAAAAGAAGTCGAGCGGGGCTAAGTCCGGGGATCGCGCTGGCCAGTCAATAGCACCTCTTCTACCTATCCAACGTCCTGGAAATTGTTCGCTTATGTATTGTCCAACATTTGCCGCATAATGCGGAGGTGCTTCATCTTGCTGGAACCATACCTGTTCGTTTATGCCATTACTTACACGCGGTAGCCATTCTGCAAGAAGGAATTATGTGGTTCCTGAGGAGGTCCAGATATTTTTCGCCATTCAAATTACCATCTATGAAAAAATGTCCCACAATTTGTCTACCAACTATGCCCGCCCAAACATTAACTTTTTTGGGCCTCTAAGTATGACCTTCCTGGAACCAGTGAGGATTCTTAGCAGACCAATAACGATAGTTGTGTCTATTAACAATGCCATTTAAATGGAAAGTAGCTTCATCCGAGAAAATTATATTTGTTTATTATCGTTATTGCATCTTTTCATCATCAGCTCACAAAATTCAGCTCTTCTATCAAAATCGTTAGTTTAACTCGTGCACCAACTTTATCTTATAGGGATGCAACTTTTTCTGTTCAAACAAATTTTTCACTGACTGATGGGACACACTAAAATCCATTGCCATTTACGTGGATGATTGTGTTGGATTTTCATGTATTGAGAGCATGATATCCAAAGCCTGGTCTACCCCGGTTGCTGTTTTAGGTCGACCTGATCTAGCGGCTTCCCTAACACTGCCTGTTTCTCGAAATTTCTTTACCACTCGACACACCCACAACTAATTTATTGAAGGCCTATTTAGATATAATTCATTGAAAAGTTGACAAACCTGATCTTGCGATCTCTTATATTTATATCTCATATTTCCGTAACCGCTCATTATTAAAATTTCAACTCATTGTTTCTCATTCAGATGAACCATGGTGTAAACAAATTAGAAATCAGACAACCGAAAATTAAACAGAAACTCAAAATTGACACCTCTTAGGACGCTGTCATAAAAACACCTTGCTCAACTGGTGGGTATTAGGTAGGAATAATAATAATTAGGAAGTTTTTCATTTTTGAGCTGTCATTATCTCGGAAACGCTTACAGATAGGTGAAAATTTGAAATACAAAAGATTTAGAGTTCTCCCAGTAGAATCCAAATATGCAATCATATGCAGTGTGTTCCATTTAAAAAAAGTAAGTTAGTCTCTATTGCAACCAAACCAGAAATGACAGAAAAAACATATGCAGGTAGAAATGTAGGGAATAATTTACTGAACAACTTTCATAAAGGTCACTTTTTCGTGTACGAGGTAATTCAAAAGTTACAGGCATTATGCGCGAATTTTTTGCCACTTTGTATACTGTTAATTAGGTTGTAGGTAAGCTACCTAAAGAAAATTTCTTGGATTTTAAATACTAAATTATTTCAAATTATATTGCACATTTCTACACATTTATATGTCTTACTTAAATTTATGTAGAGATAGCTTACACTAATATTTACCATATTTACGAGTTAAACTGATTAAAGCCGTAAATCATTTAAGTTTATTCGAATGCATATCAACTTAAAAATACACCTAATTAAGAGCTCTTCATATTGAATTCCTGAGTACCTACTAGATAATATTACTATCTCCATTCCAATGATAAATTTTGGCATGGCATGGAAATGTAAAAAAATACATACTCTAATAATAACTTACTTATCAAGGAGCTAGCAAACAGAAATAAAGAAAATATGCAGCTCTCTGGTGGCCAGGTTCCAGTATCACTAATGTAAGGAAATATTCGTTTTACATGTTGATTTGATATAGACCATAAATAGCTAAAAACACATTGCATTTTTTGTAATGTAACCTCTTACCAAAATGATTCTACGTACGTGATTGTCACCATCATTGCCATAAGAATTCCTAACAATGGTGGTAGCATAAACGAGTGTTTAAATACCATATTTACGACTTAAACCTAATCAAAGCAACTAGCATACAGTTGCTAGTAGAACCAATGAATGTCTTGTGTTACTTTGGTTATAAAATAAATCACTTATTTCACCTCAAACAATTATTGTAACTGGTGTCCTTATACGGTCAAGTTCACTGAAACAGAAGTCATTTTCGGTTTTTACTATAAAAGTAGATAAACGGAACTTAAGTCGTGGTATAATAACAACGTTAGTATACCTTCGGGTATTCACCGCGAATTGACCTGGTTATTTCAACAGATAAACGGAACTAGGGTTGGAATGTATTAATCACATTAATACACCTCCGCGAATTTTCCAACTATTTCATGGCTTGAATACCATAAAATCAACTAAAACCGCGCAAAATGCCGTGAGAAGCCCGTGTGCTTCTCACGCTCTACTGCTCCGCCCGAAAAACTAAAACACGTCAGCTCTTCCTTGCGATACATCCTCCGTCCGTCTCATACACACAGTATCATCATGTTATACTGTTTCAACCCCTGCGCTCAATCACGTAGCTTATTCCGCCTTCAGCGACGCTAGATGCTTGCTTTCTGGGAATTCTGTCTGGGCGTTGAAGACGCCGTATCTTCTTGGAAATAAGTCTAGACAGCAACGTTGCCGTACTTTCTATGCTTTGAATTTATACTTGCTTTGTTATTAAATTATGCAACTAGACAACTGAACCTTTCTCCAACACACCCCTTAAATTTTACCCATTTAGTTTATAAATATTTACAACCTTATTACCAAGAAGGTATCCCAATAATTTTATTTAATATAATGTATTTAAGTTCTGTGTAGTAATAAATATTTAAAAAATTACATCAATAGTAAGGAAGTACTTAAAGAAATGAAATATAAACGTGTATTTTTACAATATGAGATTTGTTAAAGACTGCAAGTCAATTTTATTTATTTAATGTAGCTATGAAATGAACATAGTAAGATAGTGAAATGGGTGTCATTTAGCATTATTTTAAATTACATTTTCCGAAAGATTTTGTAATTTTAGTACGAACTGCAAAGAATTTTAATTTTCTGACGCCTCTAAAGCCTTTAAAATAATTTTCGAACATCGACTAGCGGAAACCCTTGTGGGACGTCACTATCTCCTATAGCAAGTCGGGTCGCGCTTGCTGCCGCGGTTACTTGCTGTTTACGACTAAGAAGATAGGTGGCCATTTACATCGTTCTTTCTCCGTTGCTGGGTAACGGACTTGACATCGACAAGAGAGAAAAAAATAACTTTTTTATAATTTATTTTATTTCTGACCGGTATATTATTAGCTTATAACGTCTTAGTTACGCGGGAATTATAAGGGTCATAACTCCCTTGGGATATTAAGAAAAATTTGACATAAAATCAAACGATTGACATCTAATGTCAATTTGATTGTCATCTATTGAAACATTTAATTCCACTTTAAAAATGAACAAAATGTTACTAAAATCGGTCAGAAATAAAATTATCTATGTATCACTGGAATTATAAGGGTCTCAATTACCTCGGGCAATTGCTGTCCCTCGGGCCAACGGCCCTCGGGACGTAAACTTTGCCCTCGGAAATTAAGACCATTATAATTCCCTAGATACATAAATAACTATTTCTTTTTTCTAAAATAGCGTTAGAGGAAGTATAGTCTAGAGCTTGTATGGAATGGCATTCCCTACTTGTTACTATTAAAATTAGTAATAATAAGCTTCTGCTTTAACTGAACAAATAAACAGTAAGCGCATCTCACTTGAATATGCACAGAAAGACACTACCTTTATTATCATTATCATAATTATGATTATAATTATTAGCACTTTACAAAAAGTAAAACTTAAATCGAAATTTTGCTGTAAACGCAATTAACGTTTCAAAAATGAATAAAAAATATTTTTTTTAAACCCCCCTAATTTATTTTCAATTATTTCAGTTGATTTTGTTGATTAACAAACCTCGCCGCATTTTGATTATTATAAAAAAAATATTAAATCCGGTCCTAAATCAACATAAAAACGTACACCTAAAATAGAAGCAACTAGTATGTGACACATGCCATAAAGTCTAACCTGAACTAATTCTTCCTAAACTGAGTTCTGGTCTAATGATCTAATAACTATAGATGCAACAATAACAAATAAAGGTATTGCCATTAACGTATTGCAGTCTAAAGTAAATCAACATGCAAGTTGTTCCCCTCCACTTGATTTGCCAAACTTACGTTGTTAAGAATATTAACATGAATAACATGATGTGGGAAATTTATAACATTGTCTAAATCCTCGTAAAACATTTGCTGCATGGCAACGCAGCAGTAAGGGATCCGCCCAGATCCAGCATTTTCGTGGCCATCCGCATTGACTCGGCAATACTCGTAAGACGATGTTTCATTCATTTTTGACAGCGTCTTTCTGTTGGTCTTTCTGGAGTGTTCTTGTGAAATTATTGCTGTTTTTAGTGCTTTGTGATATTTTTATTTGGAGATTAATTAAAATGAGTCGCAAGTGCAGTTACTTTTCATAGGTGAGTAAACAAAAAGTTGGGTTATAGGTTAAGTTTAGCATTGTCACATTCTAAGATAAATGCAGCGTGAACGCCACTCCTGGCCCCATCTAACTTCCCACGTCGTCTCGCCTACAAGCGATTTTGTCAGCACATCTTTATAGCATTTATGAATGATATGCACTATCTATAGTTATTAGATCATTGATTCTGTTAGCAAAGTAAAGAAAAAATAGTTCTACTCTACTATTAAAGTACAAAATCAGTATGTCGCGATTTGGAAGAGGAATGTATAAGTAGTGAGATCAAAACGTATGTCCCCACAAATACCAGAAAAAATAAATCTTCAATATCGAATCAATTCAGCACTTCTTGTAACGAAAGAAATATCGATTTGAACATGCAGTAGCCTATTGAAGATGTAGCCAGAATATTATTGAACTGGTGCTTTAACATGAAGAAAATAAATTGAGAAGACTATAAAGAGGACGCAGTTAAAACCCTGTTAAATGACATTATGCTTGTTAAAATTTATTACATGTTTGTTAACTTTTGGAATAAAGTGGTACATTTATTTGGTTTAAACAGTATTTATTTATTTTATGGAAGTAGTCCATCTCAGTATTTATTTAGTTCGTGGATCGCCTTACCAAATACCATTCGTGCTCAGATATGCTCACCTGATTTTTTTAAAACGGATTTCGTGAATATTTCTAAAAGCAAGTATTCAATATCAAGCGTACAAAATATCCGGCTAAATCTGATCACTTATGGTATTACCAGTCGCTAAATTTTCCTAATAGGTAAGTATCTTACATTTCACTTTAAAACTGAAAAAGTGACACAGAATATGTTTAAGCAGAAACCCTATAATCTATAGATACCGATATTAATATGTCACATAAGCATGCATGTTTGTTCTAGAATAAATAGGTAGATGTAGGTACCTTACATGGAAAATGCCAACAACAAATCCGCCAGTAACACTTTAATATTTTTATTCTCGAATGTCCGACCTCGAGCGTAGAACGAGACTAAATTATCTGTTTACTTATCCTAGAAACGTCCTTAAGGACTGTCAACATAATTCGGTTGAACTTGTAGATTTACCGAAATTAGAGGTTCGATAAATCCACACAGGTCAATGACAGAAAACAACCAACGATCGACGTTCGACTCTGTTATTAGTAAGTATACCGGGTGTAAACTAAACCATTTTATAGAGCACAATAGCCATATGGATTTAGGAAATAATAAATCCGTGATCACAGCCTTATGTTAAAGGATATTTTATTCAAATTCAGGCTACTACTGTTTGAGCGGGATCTTAATTTTTAAACAAAAACCAAATGAACGTCACTTCCGGTTTCACCGGAAATTACGTCAAATTTTAATTTTCAACTGACCAAAAAAAACTTTTAAGATTGGGGGCCTCAATTATATCATTAAGGTTATCATCTCCTTTCTGGAAAATAGAAGTTTTGTAGTCTCGTCAGAAGGCGCGATTAAAGACATGATGCCTGGCTCAGTGGTCAAGTTTGATCACAAATATAGGAAAAAAGTACTGATAAAATATGTTAAACTTGGACCTTATATAATTCTTTAAGCACTGATATTTAAATTATTTTATTCACTATTTGAATACCTATAACGATTTTTTATTTTTTTTTAAATACTGACTTCAGTCCTAGTTTACAGAGTTTTTTTAAATGGTATGATATACTTTTCAATATTTAATGCCAAAATCTAAGGTGTCATTAATTGTCTAAATGAGGCTGGGAAAAGCGTTTGGAAATGGATTTGGCAAGGGGCAAAGAGGAACCTTAACTAAAGATGTAAAACGTTTACATTTCCTAATTAGTGAGTACAATATGTATATACCATTTTTTATCTTAGAAAGAAGTTAGTTCAAGTTAAAACTTTATAACATGTGTCACTTTCTGGTTACTAAAAAAGGCAATCCAAAAATCAAAAGAATCTGTTGTTAAAAACATCCGAGTCAGCTAGCATGACATGACTTTATGTCTTTATTTCTCTGCAGCATTAACCGTGCTATCTCTCGATTTTTATCCACATGTCGGTGCGTTGAATCCTTTACTGGTAAAATACAAACGAAGCAAAATCTTATTCGAGCGTAGTTTATTTATTTCGTTTGTTCTTATTTATTGTTTCCATTTTCAATTCCGCAGATTTTCAAGACTTTTTTTATTATTTTGGGTGTTTTTTTGACATAGTAAACTGGTGCGTAAGATGTGCCCGAAACCTCGTTAAAATTTCGAGTTACACTTTAGATAATCCTATACTCCATCATAAGAATGTCGAGGCAAGAAGTCGTCAATAACTTTGTGATTCTAATCCTGATCGTCCAATCCTGTTCAGAATAACAGAGTATGTACATTTAAATGGGGAGAATTAAAAATGAAAGCATATGCTTGGCCGTTGAAGATAATCCAACAACAGTTTTACTCATCGCCGGCTTGCTGAAGTTCAAGTTTCCAAAAAATCCATGCAGTTGCTACAAAACAATTAAAAAGAGAAAATGTTCAAGAACTTTTGCTTAAGCATTATTTCCTCAGAATGCAGTGGATTAAACAAACCATAACAAATAAAATATTATTCGCGGATGAAAGTATATCGTACTTACCCCCTTTACAAATGGCATAGTCAACAAATAAAATACAAGAATAATGGGCCCGCGAAAATCCTTACAGAGGTTTTAGGAAGCGCATATCTAAACAAGGCAGAGAGTAGGTAAACTTTGGGGCTGGAATTCTTGGAAACATATTTAGAACTGCTGCAGCATCATATGTAACAGCAGCAATGGAAGGATAACTTTTCAACATGATGGAGCTCATGCTCATATGCAGCAGCTGGCAAACAAAGGTATGAAGTGCTGGGGGCGAGGTTGCAAACTCTGAAGTCAACAAGTTGGTGACACAAAAGACCGCTGATGTGAAATTTTTATTGGTTTTAAAATAAATAAGCTTTAAGTTTGAAAAGTATAACTGTCATTTATCTTTATTAAAAGCTCAGGCCGCCACTTAAAACTTAACTATTATTCAATAAATGTTCTAGTACTCTTTGAAGAATTATTAAATTTACCTACCTGAATCTGACAATAAAATATATATCGTACTATTTTTTATGGTTAAAAGTCTCTGGGTTACCAACACAAACTAGAAAATTATCGTTCAAAGCTAACGGAAAAGTAACATCATTAAGGGATTAATAAATATTTAATAAAATGAAAGTCGGTTTTCAAATCGAATACAAATGGAAATAATATTGAATGGCCAATTGCCATTACCATCATCATTATGTGTACAAGGAAATCTTATCAAGCTTCCATAATCATTTTGGTATGAAACTATTTGGAATGTAAAAAGTAAAAATAGACAAAATCTAGTGTAGATAAACGTGGTCGTAAATGTTTGGTTTTTAATGTACAGAGTGTTAAATGTTAAACTGTAAAGATGGTTTCCAGTTTGGTTGAAAAATAATTTACTAGGTCTTACCTTTGCGCATTGTTGCTCGATAATTTAAACCTAAAAGTCTAAAATATTAAATTGGTAGGTTACAATATATGAATAATGCTAACGAAATTATTAAGCCACACTTGACACTAATACCATAATATCATCAGTACGCTGCGAATAGATCAGGGAAACTCCCGATGCCGGGCTAGACGAAAGGGGCTCAGACTCAGAGATAGCCGCGCCGACGTCCGAAAACGACCTCTACCTCATACCATAGACAAAGGAATACTACTCTCAATTAAATGTAGTGCCCTATAATTTTACAAGCTTAAAGCATTGTGTATCGAGATACTAAACCACTGGATTAGTAAATATCAAGTTTATACAAATAAACATTAGCACTTGCCTTGTATTAAAACTCCAGCAAATGCCGGAGACGACACCTTCAGCTGCATAAGCTATGTAAGCTCCATTCCACAATAATTCTTTTTTTTTCCCGACCGCAATAAAATTTAAACCCAGCCATAAATAAGTGCCGTTTGAAAGAGTACAGGTCCTGATTACCTACTAACTTCAATAGTTTAGGTTAGCTATTTTCAACAATACAAGAAATATAAAATAATAGGTAAGTATCTTTATTTTAATCATGTAATTAAATAGCTATTAATATTTATACAAAAATACTAATCTACAATATTATAATATCATCTATGCCTAAACTAATTATTAAGGGCGTTACGTTACTATTAATTATGTTATTATATTGGTATATTAGGTAGGTTAATGGCAAATTGCAGGTGTTCAATATAAAGCAGAGTCTTTTCATCTTAGTTCAACAGTCGTTTGGTGTTTGTCAAGCTGTGCGTTAAAGGTATTTTCGTGTGTGTTATCGAGCATCCAAAATATGTCAGATCTGTGTGAAACTTCAGATAATATTGCTTCCGGAAGTTATGGTGTAACGAAGAAAAAACATTTATTACTTTATGCCAAAAACATCATAAAGAACGTTTACTGTACCCTTTTAGAAAAAGGGTATGACCGGAGTGCAAGTTTTAGAGAAACGAGTATTTTGACCAAAGTTGCATTAACGACAGTAAAAGATATAGTGACCAAACCCATCCAGCCAAGGAAGAAACGGTGTGACAGCGGAAAATTGAGAAGCATCGAAGAAGCTGATAAAGACTTGATTAGGAGGAAAATTTATGACATGTAAAACAAATAGTGCCAACAATAGATACGCTAAAAAAAGGTACTTACAGCAGACGAAACCGACATTTCATGTGGCAGGACAAGCCTTTGGAGAATAGTAAAAGCAATGGGTTTTAAATATCGTACCATTGACAAACGACAAGTACTAATGGAATCGCAGCGTTTACAAGTATGGCGTAGAGATTATTTGAATCTTATCAGACAATATAGGGAAGAAAATCCTTCAACTATATACTTGGACGAAACTTGGTTTGATACCCACGACACTCCTAAAAAAGGTTGGAGCGATTCAACAATTAAATGTCAAACTAAAGCTCCCTCAAACAAAGGGCAAAGAATTACGATATTACATGCCGGTTCAGAAAATGGATTTATTCCGAACGCTCTATTATTATCTGCGAAGAAAATTGCCAATTCATCTTTGAATTACCATCAAGACACGGATGTTACATTGTTTGAAGATTGGTTTCAGAATCGTCTGCTTCCGAATGTGCCCAAAAATAGTGTTATTGTGATGGACAACGCTAGTTACCACAGTCGCCAACTAAGTAAAGTGCCGAATTCAAATAATACAAAACTATATGATGGAAAATAATATATATTTCGAGGAAACCTATACAAAAAAGGACCTTTTAAATGGTTTAAAAACATTCAATGTTGAAAAAGAATATATCTCTGACAATATCTCTGACAATCTGGTATTACTGTATTTTTAACCCAATAGAACATATGTGGAGCCAGTTAAAGACGATGATTAGAAGAGAAAACACATCCCCTACACTAAGTAGTTCTGTTATAGAATTAATTAAAAAATGTGTAAATAATATCCCAGTAGAAAGTTGGACAAATTCTGTGAGACACGTGATCCAAGTCGAAGATTCCTATAACATAATTAATAGTAACGTAAGGCCCTAAATAATTAGTTTAGGCATAGATGAAGACGATAGTGATAGTGAAACAGAGCTAAATATAGAGTAGGTTAAGTTAAATATTGTATTATTATATTATTGTAGATTAGTATTTTTGTACAAATAGAGTTAATAATTAAAAAGTTTCCCATTTGGTAAGAACTTTCAAAGACACGTACATATAGTTATATATATATATATATATGCTTTTTTATTTTTTTTGTTTTATTTTATTATTTTTTTCTTCCATATTTTTCAGTAATAATAAATCACTGCAAATCTTATCATATTTTGTAGATACAATTGGATTTATTCTGCCATCTGTTATGGTTAATATATCTTCATTAAAAATAGGACGAAATGTTTGCAAAGGAGTTAATTTATTTTGTTACTTTATATTATATTATACATATTTTTATATCTTACTTATGACTAAAATCCTATGCTGAAACTGGATTGGAAGGTGCATATTGTTGGCAAATTCGGGAAAGGTCTGTCTCTTTTTGCTTTAAATCTTTTATAAAAGGATGCTCTGGGTTGGCGTCCTTTAATTGTGATAAATACCGATTGGCAATCTAAAATAAAAGATGATAATGTCATATCGAGTGTCATATTATTCATTTTTTTGATATTTCCATTTAAATGCGGCAAAGAAAACAGAAAGTATCACAGGATAAATTTCTTTACAGATTAATAATTTTCCTATTGTGGGGAATATATAAGTGCTTCTAAAAACAGTAAAAAATGCTCCACACTAGTTTTCCATCTGTAGGCTCATTTTTACATTTTTACAAAATTTTATCAAAGTGTAACATTTTGTGAAGAATGACTCGTTGAGACAGGTTTTTATCAATGTTCAGGAGATGACCCAAATGCATATCTGGTAACTATTGAAAAAGGTGGAACACCGATTTTGTCGTTTTTCCATACATAGGATCAGTAACGAATCATATTTTTTTTTTTTACTTACAAGTAGGTTACAAGTAGGATATTTGAACTGAACTCTCCCGTATCCTAAAAATTTTGTCATTGCCACTAAAATATCACTTGTAGAACTCATAATATACATTCCTTGGTTAATTGGGAGGAAAACCAAACCTAACCTGTGATTTTCGATATTTCTAATACATTGCCAATAATTTTTGTAATTGCTTCACATTATTTGCATTGCTTTTTACGTTTTTAACGTGTGTACCTCACATTACTTCAGCGATGTACCACTCGTCGAAATCATAGTACAAAGCACCAGAGCGTCACGTTAAAATATATTTTATTTAAATTTGGGTTACTGCTATGATTCAGTCGGATCTTAATTTTTACTTAAAAGCCAAATAAACGTCACTCCCGGTTTTACAGGAAGTTATGTCAATTTTTTATTTTTTAATGAAAACCTAATATTTTAAATTGCACAATCGAATTCTTCTCCAAACTACCTTTTTAATCTTTGTATTGTCTATATTTTTATATTTGCCGCTAAAACCAAAACAATTGTTATGTAAGGTTGGCAACAATGAACCTCTCTCTCTCTCTCTCTCTGAAAAGTGGCATGGCTGCCCGTGTGTGCTTACAAAAGTTAGTGTAAATAAAATCCGTATTTTACAGTAATTAGTGCTCCATTAAAATAAATATACAGTCTACTAAAAGAAAATAATTAAATTACTCATTAGTTCACTACCTTTTCAATGACATACAACAGGTTGACATTTACTTTCAAGAGATGGGGTAAGAGACACTTTATCAAAATAATATCTATAAAACAACAACATGTCAGTGGTATGGGAAAAGTATAGATTAAATCTGTTAAATTGAGCCCTTTTATAATTCTTTAAGCACTATTATTTAGATTATTTTCTTCAGCTTTTGACGAGATTGATTTTTTAATTTTAAAACCCTAATATTTATAATTTTTTAATTTGGATAGTAGGGTCACCTTGGGTTAGTGTGACAATATTAAATACTAATTAATATTGTGCATTTATATTACATATAAGGTATGTCAGAGTAACCACACAGGTTTTCACATTATGGGGCTACTGTGACAGTGGAACATGGGTATAGTGTGACATGTCACACCACCCCCCCTTACCTTTAGTTTGATCCATAACCTGATCCCTGATCAAACTTTGATCAGGAATCAGGTTATGTTTAGCGGCAACTTGCAATCGTTATTGTTTATGTTATATGCTGTGTTTTTAGCGATTGAAATTTAAAAAAAAGGTATAAAGTGAATTTTCGAATGTTCTAGGACTGGCATGGAAAGTAATAGTCAGGTCATTTATGATCCAGATGTCTTAACACGAGTTAATAGATTAACCATTAAGAATAAAATTATGATCCTGATAAACTAAAAAGATTTAAAGAGTTTATCAAAAGCAAAGTCTAAGAACATCCAACAATGGTCAACGCCATAGCCGAGACGATAACAGAGAATGCTGTTGCTGGCCTATCCTTAAGTCCATTAAAAGAGCGTCAAAACGCTGGCGTAAAAAAAAACTGGTAAGCAAAGAGTTCTTCTTTAAAGACAACAAAGGCTAAGTCTATTAAAGGAAAATAGAGAAGCTGTCTAAAAACGGTTAAGAAAAAATCAAAGACAGATGAATTAGATAGTGATGAGGAGATAGGAGATATGTCTTTAAAAGAAAGTGACGAAACAGAAGAGGAATTGTTAGAGGAGACTCCGACATTGAAACCTGTAAACGAGGAAAATATTAAGCAAGGCTCTTTTAGAGTTGCAGCTTTTATGGGTGGAAAGCATGGTACAACTGTTTTTGAATATGCGTGTGTAATTGAAAACTTTGATGGCACTGAAGATGAAATAGAAGTGGTAGGATTAAGAAGTCTTGATAAGGATAAAAACAGTTTTGTTGTTAATGAGAAAGACAGGTCATTTATTAGAATATCTTAGAAATTGCACATTTTTTTCTTAAAATTGACGATTTTTCAAATTCCAAAAATGTTTATATTTTTTAAATGATTTTTTCTGTCACACCCGGACCTAGATGCTTTAAAATGGCAAAAATTGCTGTTTGTCGCACTATTCCCAACCTTAGTCACAGTAACCCCATAATGAAGGGATAGTGTGACACCTAACCACTAAAATAAAACATAATGTAAAATAAATTTTTAAAACGCGATATACCTAATCACTGTGTAATGGTTATGACAATTGACCAGAAATTATATATTTTCTTATTTTAAAGTCAAATTTGCATATTTTTACTCATACTAACCCTAGATGACCCTATGTATATACTTTTTATCAATCAAATGTCAAAATCAAAGGTATCTTTAGTCATCTAAATACGTTTTCATAATGAAATGAAATCATGATGCGTATCGCATTAGTTCTAAACAAAAAAAAATCAGTTGTTAATTCGACCGTTTGGTTCCAAATGTGGCTAACTACCAAAATTACGATTTTGAGCTATCTACGCAGTCTAACTAAGAATAAATGTTTTTATAAGTTCCGAAAGTAGCCATTTCGCTATTTTTAAATTTGGCGCCGATATTAATCATTCTTTTTGTGTCTATATGCATAACAAATATTTTTTTTAGTTCCAAATATGTTCAAGATCACATAGCTAGTTTTGGAATTGAATAAAAATAATTTTCTTAATTCTATATGTGTCCACGATCACTTAGCCAGTTGTGGAACTAAAAGTTTTTCATGTTATTTTTGCGCGTTTTGCAGATAACTACTTGTACAGACAAGTCGATTTAAGTCAGTTTTTGTTGGGTTGTCTTGGATAGAAACTGGAAAGGCAGTTAGTAGTAGTTTGAACAGCAAAGTGTGTGTTTGCCATTACTGTTTAAAAGTGAGAGTAGTACATACCTACAATAAATTAAAGTAATTTTTTCCAACATGACCTCCAGGGGCAAAAAAATATTAAGTATGGTGCCTAGCTCCTCAAATCAAACGCCTTTAGAAAGTAGAATAATCATAAATAATAATCCGCAGGAGATTGAAGGTAGGTTGGTTTGAATTGTATATTATTATGATATTTTATTTAGTGTGTATTTGTTGTTACTTTTTACAGTTTGACTAGGGTTCAGCAGCAAATTAACAGATTTTATGCTAGCTTCATTACAGAATTTTGGGTTACGTTTTAAGGAACATATTTTAGAGCTTAAGAGTATCAAAGCTAACAAAATATCTTAACAAATACCAAAGCATCAACAAAAAATGTGACCCTTTAAACTGCTTGTACTAGCTCTTTTTTCTCAATGCCTCTTTATAATGTTATAATTTGACCTGTTTTGTCTTAGATCCACCCATTCAGGAACCATTTGATTCAGAAGACTCTGTTAAAGATGCTGACTACATTCCTGATCCAAGCAGTCCAGGTTAGTTAATGAAAATAACAATACTTTCTCAATTACCAAGTTTACACGAGCACCTTAGTGCGCATTAACTAAAAGTGAATTTAGAAAATAAACCTTTTTAACGATATAAAACGCATGTGTAAAAACGGTTAAGCCGTTTAAATGATTTTAATTCACTATTTAGAAGTGTTTACACATGCGTTTTATCTCGTTAAATCAGTTTAATTGCTTTATTCGATTTGCGTTAATGCGCTTTTAGGTGCTCGTGTAAACTTGGTAAATAAAGGTGTCCTAATTATTGTTGTTTAGAAAGTAGCGAATCACACAACCAGTTAGACGTCGACACTAACATAATGCCAGAAGAAAAGAACACAAAAGGACTTTTCGTTCCTGGCAGGTCCTTAGGTGAACCATGCAATAATTCTTGTAGGTAAGAATAGAATTATCTTTTTGTAAATTTTGTCTTCATTTTCAGGATCAAGATGGCAATGTAGTTAACTGGCACCAAATAAAGTGGATAAGGTTTGAGAAGGCAGCCCCCTTTGTAATGAAAATCAAAACCGACTTTGATGAGGATTTTCGCAGTATTATGATTATTCCACGCAGAGGACGGCGAATTACAGTTCGTGCCATGGAGGTATGTCTCAAACCTTTACATGAAGAAAAGAAAAAAATTTCTGCACTGAAGCTCAAACATTTAAAAGAGATTTGCAATTCTGGTAGCGTACCAGACGACTGTCGACTTTTTTTTACAAATTTGCTAAGCGACGAAAGTATTGAAGATGAAACTGTGGTGCCAGACGTTAATGACCCTGACGAAGAAGACTTTTTTAACAATAATCATTAATGAACTAATGATTTGGCTTTGTTCTTAGTTTAGGATTTTTTTTAGGATGGCGGTTCTTTTATGTTACCACCATTTTGAGAAAATATATTAATTTCAAAAGTAGCTATCTGCGTTTTTTTATTTAATTTTTTCCTTACAAGTCACTGTCTTAGATTTTTAACACCAAATTAGTATAAAAAACAATTAAGAACTGTATAAGTTAAAGTATGTGTAATACCTCACAGGGCAATTTGTAGACCTCGATTTGATAGAGTGTATCAAACTTTCTTTTGTGTTTCCTGTAAAATCAACATTTTGTAGATAGCCACATATGGAAACAGACGGTCGAATTAATTAAATTTTTAATTATGTAAGTAAATCATATTTAAAATTAAAGCAAACGCATTATGATTTCGAAGATATTTTTATATAATTAAGGATAACTTAGATTTTGATATTAAATAATGAAAAGTATATCATACCATTTAAAAAAGTCCTATAAAACGGGGCTGAAGTTATAAAAAAAAATGATTTCTTCACAAACTGAAGAAAATAATTTAAGTGCAGTGTTTGAAGAATTATAAAAGGGCACAATTTAACAGATTGTATATTACTACTTTTCCAATGTAATTTGCATACATTGTTTTATAGACACCATTTTTTTTTAGTAAAACGACATTTTGAAAGTAAAAGTCAACTCGCTGCATGTCATTGAAAGTAATTTTGAGAAGAATTTAATTGTTCAATAAAAAATACAGGGTTATTTAAAAATGAAAACTTGGTGTAACTTCCGGTAAAACCGGAAGTGACGTTTACTTGGCTTTTAAGTACAAATTTAGATGCCACTGAAACAAACCAGTATGCCAAATTTGAATAAAATATATTTTAACATGACCGTCTGGTGTTGACACTACACTGTACCCTGGTCTAGCCATAATTAAAAGATTTTAGGATCAATAATATCAATAATAGAGATAGTGTCCATGATTCTCAAAGAGACATATTAATAACAGATAACATTAAAACACAAAGTCTAAGTCTATGTCTAAGTGCTATTTTTGAAATTTAAAGGTTGTGTTTTAATGTTTTCTTTTACTATAATAGGATGTGTAAAAAATCAGGACATATTATGAATTTACTTATTATAATTAGTTTACTAAACAGGTCATTTACCTCAGGTCCCTTTTCCAAATGCCTCTGTAACACAATCATATTTATTAATGCTTCAGCATTATTTGAATCTCTGTCCAAGGCTTCTTGTAGAGCCGATTCGGCTTCTTCATATTTCCCTTGACCAATAAACGTAACTGCTTGGCCATTAAGAAGCAGAGGTGTTGATCCATATTTATCAACTAATTCTTGATAAATATAGTAGGCATCTTGAAGTTTATCGCCACCCTAAATATAAATTAATTTATGTTGGGTAGTCATGTTTATTTAGTTCTTTAAATGTTGTGGTAGGGCTTGCTTAAGTATAGGTAAGTAAATTGCCTATAATCTTCTATATTTAAAAAAATAGATAATAATTAAGAGATTTTTAAAGAAAAAATAACTATTAGACATTAGTGGATACATTAAGTTAATAAGTTTCTACATATGGCCAAAAACAAAAAGTGGAAGAAAACTCAACAAAGACAAAATAAAATATAAAAAGACACATTGAAGCTATGGCAGAAGAAACTAGTTTCGAAAAAGAATGGTAAGCTTCTGAAAATAGCAATGATGATGTGGATTTCCTAGAAGGAACTGTACCAGACATTAAAATTGTAAAACCAGAAAATCTTAATCATCAAAGATTCATTTTAGTAAGTACAGTTTAAGGGACCAGGGAAAAAAATGGCAATGACTTTTAAATATCAGATTAAATGATTAAACAGTCTCGAGAAACAAAAAACAACTTTTGACTATTTAGAAACTGATGTGTCAACCGTCAGTGTAAAGAGAATATAATTTGTCAGCTTCCACCTCCAGTTCCAGAGCAGGATTATAATAATAATAATATATATTTCAATAATAGATACATCCTAATTTACAAAGAAAGAAACAAATCACTACCACATATTATAATGCAACACAATATATTTACAGAAAATACAAGCTAGTGATTGAGATTTGAAATCTCCAACACAATATACCTACCACTCTCCTAATACAGCAAACAAATTAGGTATAAAAGCGTGTAGTTTCCACTTTCTCTGACAACCCTGGGCAGACTATTAAAATCGTTGAAACACTTAAAGAATAGACAATTCATAGTTTATTTTTTAACTTAGTTTTTCTGATATACCTAGACATTATTAGTGCTTCTAGTGAAATGATTGTGTATATATCTCTAATTCACACAATATTTTGACTTAAGTAAGGAGGAAGAAGATTATGCAAAATTTTAAAAATAAAAATTCCTGTTTGGTATTTTAAGGAGACCGCAACTGATTTCCATTCAAGGCACTCCAACATTAGAGATATTGGGTATAACGATTGCACCGAAGTATGATCCTCATACCGCGATTCTGCAGTTTTTGTAATGTGACTTTGTTATTGACATCAAGGAGGTAGAGAAGACTAGCACAATAATTAAAATGCGGCTAAATTATTGCTTGATATAGGTACAAGCAGCCTAGAAATCATGGAGAGGTCAGTTGCGAATTTTGGGAAGAAAAATAACTTTGAACATATTTTTTTCTTAATGTACCTATTTAAAGTGCATTTTAAAAGATAATAGATTATCAATGTGAAACCCTAGATACTTGATATTTGTAACAATCTAGATTCTTGAATTATATATGATTAGATTAATCTGAGTTTAATTGAGCATACCTATTTATATTTACTAGTTAAAATCATAGCTTTGGTTTTAACATTAAGTTTTAATTTGTTTGTATTGAGGTATCCTTCAATTATCATTAATTCCATATTAGTTTTGTTGTATGATTGCAGAGTTTAAATCTTTATCACTACTAGACAAAAGCAAATCATCAGCAAATAAATTTAGGAAATTAGGGTTTACAAAGTGACTTATATAATTTAAGTATATTACAAAAAGTAAGGGCTTCAGAATGCTACCCTGAGGTACCCCATATCTATTTGCTATTTTGCTAAATTTAAAATCGCTGATGTTGGTAATCTGATGCATACCCTTAAAAAAGTCGTCAAGCCATTTTATTTTTGACAAAGGTAAGTGACAAAATTTCCAAGTTCTATTGATGTTTACAAAAAACAATAATTATTATGTACATTATCTACCTACTTATCTTATTTGTAAAATATTTCATTATATGTTGCATTCGCAAACTAATTTATTTTCCTGGCTATAAGTGGGCAAAACTTGTGGCGAAAAGTAGATAGCAACTGGCCAGAAGAGGTAACTGTTGCACTTTTTGGGTAAAAAAATTTTATTGTGGCGAAATTTTTAATTTACATATTTGTTAGCAACCTAACCAAATAGAATAGACTTAAGAGAACCTAAATATTATATATTACATTTTTTTCCTCAGTCTTAAGAATGCCCATAACTGACATACCTACTCAATTTTTTTCTTAATCTGGCCATAAAGTGGGGCCTCTGCCCTATTAAGCTTAAGCACAGGCAGTATCTAATGTTTTCCGAAAATTATTGAAAACTACCCAGTCATGGCAGTACTTAAAAAATGTAATGCCCCAAATAGATGACTGCCTCTTCTCCCGATTGCGCCTCCCTCCCCTGAGAACTAGAACACATTAGGTAGGTATGTGTATATGTGTTCAATAGGTCAGTCTCTAATAGGTAGTAACAAATAAATAAAAAAAAATAATTTTGACCTTATTAAAATGAATTTTTACAAGCATATTTCATACGTATTAAGTAGGTAAGGAATATTCCAGGTTATATTGTAATTTTTACCAAAATGAATTGATGTACCTAATATGCGCATGCATGTGTGAAAATATACTATACAACTTTTGTCATCTTACCATTGCTGTATGAACCCACGCTTGAGCTAATTGTGTTAAAGTAGCATCATCATCTTTTTCCTGCATTTCCTTTAGCTTCTTTAGGGCTAAATCAACTCTATCCAACTTTAATAAAATATCTATAATAAAGGCCATGGTTTCCAAGCTCTCTGAGGAATGCAGATATCTATAAGCTCCATCAAGATTTCCTTCGAGAATATAAATTGTTGCAGCTACAAGAACCAGAGTCTCATTATGAGCAGTTGTATCAACCTTCTGGTTAACTTGATCTAGTATGCTAGCTTGTTTTGCTTTAGAATGTAAAAATTCTGCTAGTAGCTTTAACGGCTGAACTTCTGGCGGAGAGGCCCCATGAATTTCATCAAGAACTACTAAATATTTGTTCTGGGCTATGTAGGAACGGTATGTAAAAACATCACGCTGAACAGCGATTTCAGGGCTTGATGGCTATAATAAATGCAATAAATTAGAACATGTAAAGGGTGAATAAAACCTTTTTAACTAACCTTACGAATTTTTGCAGCCTCGTTTATACATTGTTGGTAATTGCCAATGTAAAAATAGTTTTTGACATCAAACAACTCATCAATTTCTTGCTGAGGAGCCATCCTTTAGCTACTAATTTTTTATAATATTTTCTTTTACTAAAAACGAAACGTCAACACTTACAAATTAAGGTTAGGTCACGCAACGTCAACAATATCTGTCATTCTGTCATGTCATAACTCCCAGGCCGCCCTACTCGCGACACCTATCCGCAAGTAGCCATAATGAAAAGGTCGTTTTCACTGGGTCCACAGACTAAAATATAAATTGGTCAGTTTCAGCCCAGCATATTATGCTGTGACAACCGTTCCTGTTCCTTTTCACTGCTCCAATTCCAGAGTTCCAGTGTTCGAATTGTCCTATCCTCTTTGGTTCGAATACTAGCGTTTAGCTGTTGTTCCATTCGGGTGAAGCAATTTTGATGATTGGGTTCGGTGATTGTCATCTTTTTGTTCTCTTGGCATATTCTCAAAGTTGTGAAAACATCCACTTTCACTCCGAAAGATAGAGATTTCAGTTCTGTGATAGAGATAAGATGGAGCTACTTTGTGTAACTGCAACGTCTTCTCGGTCCCTGTTTTTGCTGGCATGAAAAAAATGCCACTTATACATTTGACAGGTAATTGATATTCATAACCTCTTTCTTATTTGTAATGGTATTGTCAAAAATAAAAATTTTCATTGATAAAAATAGTGCGAGTACTGACGGAATATTAATTTTTTTAAAATTAAATGAATGATAGTTTTCTGTGTGCAAGAGGTTTCTAAATTCAGATGTCGTGTAATGTAAGTTCTGCCTGTGTTCATTCCAAAGCTAAGGTAAGCAACATCGCAACATCTAGTAGGCTTACTTCATTTTTTTTGGGTTATAACCTCAATGTGCCACAAAACATTCAAATTTTGCAAAACCAACAGGGCATGTTACGAGACCACCTGAAAATTATTTTTAATGTGACCATAACTTTTTTCTCATTATACATATTTGTAACTTCTAGTATAACTTTTTGGTAAGTTTTGAAATCTACAATTTTGATATAGATTCTATTATCCGGGCTATTATCTTATAGGATATTCAAATTCAAATTCAAAATTCAAAACATGCTTTAATGTCCAAAATACATGGTATTCATTGACAAAGCTGAACTATAGCTATTTAAAAATGAAATACTTAATCTAAGATAAGACCAGACTAAACGATAACAAATAAAACAGTAAAATAGGTAAAATCTTAAAACACTTAAGCAACTAATAGATACTACGTAAAAAAAAACAACTCCAAAATGAAATGAATCACCGAAACAAAAATGTCATCACAATACATATCCTAGTCAATATAAAAAAACAAAAAAACAGGAAAAAAAATAAAAAATTTAAATAACATTTAGATGTAAAAAAATCCTAACTAACTTACTTAATGTCACAACTGATCCTCAAAATACTCAGTAACAGTATAATAGGCCTTCCGTACAAGCAATCTCTTGGTCTCCCTCCCAAATTCAGATATATTCTGAATACATCTTATATTCACCGGAAGATGATTGAACATTCTCTTGGCATTATAAATAAATGATCTTTTTACCTGGCTTGTTGCTGGAATCGGTAGAGGGATGTTGTAAATTTGTCGAGTATTATATGGACCCTCAGTAATGGTGTGTTTATACTTTTTAAAGATCAGGTATGCACTTTCTGCTATATATAGACATGGAAGGGTCATTATACCCTCTCTTATAAAAAAGGGCCTACAAGAATCTCTTCCTCGCATTCCAAACATAAAACGCATAGCTCTCTTTTGCAAGACAAATAGGATAATAGGCTCGATACTAGGTATTCGTTTGTCGCACTTTGTGATGTTGATTTTAAGCATATTTTATTCTATTTCGATTTGTGCCCGTAATTACAATACATTATCATTTTTCTGAAACATGCACACAATGATATCAATGCGCCACCAGGTCTATGCTAATCTCGAGGCTAAACTTCAAACCTCGCTTCAAACTATATCTTTTACAGGACATTTTATTAAAACTTTAAGATGTAAATACTGGGGTGAATACCTACTTTATACTAGTATTGTTTTCATAGTAATAAATAAGTGCATATTTAATTACATATTATTAAATATTTAATTCTACTTAATTACTTAATAACATAAAAGTTGTAGAGAAGCTGAAGAATTTCACAAATCAATAATCAGTCATAATTCGGTCCTAGGGGAGGAGGCTTTTCCTCCAGGACCGAGTCCAGGACCTTTTGTTAAACTGTTCCAACTTCAATACTTAATTCATTAATATAAAGGTCAGGCCTCAGATCGAAATGATCATTGCAGATGCAAAAATTAATCAATATCGATTAAAATGCCGTTACACAGACAAATTTTAGAATCATTAATTGCTCGGCGACTACCTCTACATTAAGTGGAGCAATTAATAGAGCAATGTCTTCTATATTGCTTGCACGATACCGCAAATAAATTGATAAATGTTGATTTGTATTGCTCCATTGCTTCATGTAATAAATCACAGTGTGTTGCTAGTTATTGGTTGTGACAAAAAATTGGTGAATATTGCTATGAATTGTTGTTAATTTAGTCACAGTTGATGTTGTTTCATAAATTATCTTGTGAGTCTAGCACACTAACAAGTAGCGCAAGTTATAGTTCTTTAATTTTATATTTAGAAGTTGGCAATCCTAGTGAAGCTATGACAACGTTGCAACAAGGTGGTCTAAAATTACAGGTATTTTGGTTACTGAAGCAAATGTATAAAAGTAGATTTTTTCAATTCAAACACCCTGTACTTACCTATATTTTTACTTATTTGAAAAGCTGCTAAAATTTGTTGTGTCGGTTTTTAGTCATTGTGCTATGCTGTATTTTTAGGCCACAAATATCGCAACTAATATTTGGGCATAGCCCTTTTATTTTAGAGTTGAAAGATATCAGCATTTATTGCAGGTCATGTTTTTCGAAAAAATTTTCGAAAAAAAAAGGAATTATCGAGGGAATTACCCAATGTACAGGGTGTTACTTAATGATCGGCCGTAATTCGAAGGGCGCTTTATTGAACCAAATTCTAGTAGAGACGTTCATATAAACATGTGTCCTAAAAAGTCTGGTTTTCAAGATACAAGGTGTCAAAAGTTAAAAAGACAAATAGTTTTTTTATTAATATCTCGAAGATCCTTTTGCTGATTTTGGTGAAATTAGGCAGTGTTGATCGTTATGATAAGACGCTAAGTTAGCACTGACTAGATTATAATTATGAGTTCCAGTGGCCTTCTGGGGGGCAGTCTCACAAATCATATTGATGCAATAAATATACGCCACTCACTTGTTTAAACATTTTATATTGTTTTCGGGTTAGGCAGCTAAGAATACAACTTTTCTATCTCTTGATATTTTTTCGTATCTTACTTCGTTTTCGAGCAAAAAAATAGAAGCCACTTCATTGTATGTCGAAAATTTTTTTTTCTCCCGAGAATTATGTGCTAAGTTAGCGTCTTATCACAGCGAACAATACTGCCAAATTTCACCAAAATCGGCAAAACGATCTTTAAGATATTAATAAAAGCCGATTTTTTTTTATCTTTGACACCCTATACCTTGAAAACCAGACTTTAGGACAAATGTTTATATGAACTTTTCTACTTGAATTTGGTTCAGGAATGCGCCCTTGGAATTATGGTCTATCGTTAAGTCCCACCCTGTACATATTATATGTTCGAGATACATATAATCGGTTATGAATAAGTAGGTATAGGAAGAAGTAGCACATTAAAATAACCTGGAATCTAAATGGTCATAGAAATTCTGGAAAAGCCAGGAATTCTAAAAAACAGGAAATTGCTCAGAGTTCTGTTGTACCTTTATTATGATGGTTTATTGCCAGCTAAAATAATTTCCCAATTTTTAATAAAAATTGCTCTAATGATACGTTTTATTTCAGTTATTGGTTAATCTATGGCAAAAAAATGACTGGACCAGTTGGAACAAGTTCCAAAAGAAAGCAACGAATTGAAAACAAAAAAAAGAAAATGGCGGCATTGTTAGATATAGTAAAATTGAACGAAAACGATAGACAAAAAAACAAAAACAGTACTAAGTCTATTCATCTGGTCAATTTGGAAGAAAATTGTACCAAATTAAATGTAGGAATGAGTGGCGATACTGATCCTAGCCCTAAGAAGAAGCTTAAAACAGAGGAGCAAGTATCTACTACTGCAATACACTTTAATATAAATAAATAGTCATTGTTATGAAATGTTAAAGGGTGCATATCTGACGCTCGAGACAAACAGACCTGCGTTATAATGATTAATTAATAAAAATAAATAATTTTTTTTAGAATTAAACAAAGTGAGTTGGGGCCTTCGGGCAAACCAAGATTAGAGGGCGCACAACTGGCCGAACTTAAAAAGATGCTTAGGGAAAAAACCAATAAAATCAAGCAGGTTAGTTTTATTATGCTCTATTGCCTTGCCTATTGCATATATTTATTAGATATTAAATTATAGCGTCTCGCATATTATGTAATAATACCAATGTGCTTTTGTAATAAGATCAATTATTTTTAAGGGTTCTGCACCAAGATAAATTTAGTAGACATTGAACAATCACTTTGACGGAAAGTCTATGTTGACTTGTTAAATATGAAAAATTTTCACTTACAATCGCCCAATAAGTGCTAGAGTTATTGGCGAAAATATCGCTTTTTGGTCTTTTAGGTTGTTACTCAATTACTCATTCTTTGCTTTAAAATGTTCAATTTCCAAGCTATGTTTATCGTTTATATCGCGTATGTAGTTATCTTTATCTTCAAGAACTCAAATTTATCAACATTTTTACTGTCTATGGATTCATTAAACTTCACTGCATTTTTTTGAACAAAGAATTTTGTGCCTTTCGGTTATAACAAATTCTGTTCTTTCAGTACAGCTTTTATAAAAAAATATGTGAACTTCGATACTGAAATAATTGAGTCATTTGGTCAAACCTCAAATTAGTCTCTTTACCGAATTTTTATGAAGCATTCATAAGGTATGGTAAAAAGTGGAATCTCTTTTCACTGATAAACTGATAAGTTAAATGTATGTTTAACAGTTTTTTTTATGGCAATGATTAGCGATTTATTTTTAAAGTACTGTTGTTTTACATTGTCCTTACAGAGATAAAAAGGTGTCGGTCGACACTAGAAAACAATGAATCTATACTACATATTTATGAAATATATAAAAGATGACGGTAAACTTATTAAGACTGACAAAATAGCGGAAGCAAATTTTGACGTACATTTGCACAAGAAGCTTATTTATCTTTGTATCGAGTACCTACATGAATTTATTGAAAATTATATATTATTATATAGTACTTTTTTTTTAATTTATATTTTTTAAATTAAACTTTTTACATTCTTTTGAGATCCTCTGTCGTGTGCTACTATGCATTATACTTTTTTTCAATGTAACCCTGTACTATATCAATGTCAATAATTTGACAGAAAATTTCCACTGACACACTTATAGCGAATTCCATTGGTAAAAAAAGTGCGGAACGAGTGCAAAATTTGAAAACCGTTGGACATTTCAGTGCAAGTATTTGTAAACCATTGGGAAACCGGTGCAACAAGTGTTGCACTGAGTGCAATCAGTTCCGCACGTGCTCTTGGAAACCGTGCTGCACCGAAACTGGATGAAAATGTCAAAAAATACAGTGTTTTGATTTTTTCGATCTTTAAAATACTATTTTGTCTCAAATTTTGTTCATTGGTAAGTAAAATCATTGAGGATTGAGGAGTATTATCATTGACTTTGTTGGTAAAATGCACTCAATGTCTAATCTGAAAACCATTGGTACTCAACGGTGCCGCACTTCTTTTACCAATGGAATTCGCCATTAGAGTGGTTGACTAAAAAAGTGAGGTGTTAAACTTTCTAAATTATTTTTCTTTGAATTTTCCACGCTTTGAATAAGCAAGCAATTACTGTTTCTAAAACGTTGTGTCAATTTAAATCAAAGCCAAACATAGAATCCTATTCTGTTATAACGTTAAATATTCTACTAACTTCAGGACAACCTTGACAGGATTTTATGTACAGTTGCAAGTCGACAAAACCAATCACCGTTTACAATTCTATTTTTAGAATATTCTTCACTTAAAACCCATCAAATACATGGCAACGGTTTCAGCAGATTGTTAAAATCGATATATTTCACAAAATAAAGCACCAATATTAAGTTCAGTTCCAGGAATTATTATTTCTCGAGTTAAAATAAAAATGTCCAATATTCTAAAGCGAATCTATTTACAACATAGAATTCTTTGTCGGATAGTATAATACGCACATTAGGTCTTTTGCTACAACGCTGACTTGCCACCGGGTTACTATTTTATCTCAATCTCTTCTTCTCTCTCAGCCATTATCTGTCCACTCCTGAACAAAGGCCTCTTTCATTCGTTTCCATGTTGTTCTGTCTTTCGCTGCATGGTACCATCTTCCTCCCGCTATTCTTTTAATGTCATCCAACCATCTCCTCTGTGGCCTGCCGACACTCCTCTTTGTTTGTTTATCTCAATATTTGTGCTAATTTCTTGTTGGCAAAGAAAAAGTATGGCCACCGTTGCCATAGGGACATAGCGTGTCACCGAACGCTATTTGGTTACCCGAGTCACCGGGTAGCGGAGGTACGTAGCCCGCTTCGTAACGTCAATACTGTATACATTAACAATGCATAGCAGATAAAAATAACGTCTGCTCCGTTCACATTATTACCTATATGTATTTTAATAATAATTGTTATTAATGAAATGGGCAATCTAGAAATCTTAATATACCTTAGATGTATTATTTATTTCAAATATTATGTAATTATTATTTTAGGCACCCAAGTTGCACTTAAGGGAAATGGGAGAAAATGCTACCTTAGAAGTCGATCTGGAGAGTAGATGCCCATTATTTTTGTCAGATATCCAACATTTGATAATGTATTCACAAATCGGAGTACATTCTCCTTATTCGCCAGCAAGGTAGGTTAATTCAAGACTTGTTACCTATCAGCAAACACTACATTTACGGCCGATATTGTAGGTTGGGTGTGTTGGTTTAAACTATGCGTTTAGTTAAACTGTGTTTCTTCTTTTTCTGGTTTTGTGCCGAGTTGAAACTAGGCAAACGCAGTTTCACTGTACTTTTAGTTTAAACCAGACCTGTAACACTATACATTAGTTGCACAAAGTTATATAACCATGGATCTAGCTAGTTATATAGTTAAAATACAGATATGCGCAACAACTTTCCAGAATACCAAATGTGGGGTAAATGGAACTTTCTTGTCTGCCTAAACAGGTTAGGTATACAGGTTAGGTATACAACAATGGTCTACAGAATAAATTTAACAAAGCACTATTTAAATCCATTTCATCATTAAGTAACTGGTTTAGGACAATCTTTGCATTTTAATTTATAGACGCCAGATTTTTTTGTTTTTATCGCTTTCGGTTTTATTGTTTTTGATAAATTTGCCGAAAGACTTATTTGTTTTGGAAGCTACATTTATTTCAAGAGTATTTAGAAATCTGCTTATTATTTTGCTGGGAGGTCCAAAGAAAGTGACCCGTTTAAATCTATCGCAAGAGGTATTGTAAAGCTTGGGTTATAATACGACTTTGTGTGTAAATCTGGGGAGTTTAGTTTCTATACTAGATAATCAATATAGTCTCAAGTACTATAATGTAATATCGGTGTCAAAAAATGTGCTGGTAAATTTGGTTGACTTGAATAAATTTTCAAAACAAATACTAAGTAATCAAATACCAATTTTTGAAGCAAAGTTAAAACACTTTTCTTTTACTTTTACCAAAAATCTCTTAGGAATTGCCAAGGCATCTTTAAAATTTTTCAAAATTTGAAAGCAACAAAAGGTATTAATAAAACAAACCAAAATACCTTAACTCGCCAGCTCACCACCAGCCACTACCCCACAACTTCATAAATGTATTTATTTATTATAATGATGTATATTATTCGTTTTTGTAATTCGTATATATGACGTTCCAGCCGTTCAACTACGGTTTAACAGTTCACTGCCGCTGCCCAATTTTAAGAATAGGACAGGCCGACAGGGGAAACCAAAAAAAAACGAGCAGGAGAAACGCCGTACAATTACGAATAAGAATACTGGCACTGACTGAACTTGTAACGCCATTTTTAGAATTGCCCTTTTTTTAAAGTTGCCTTTGGCTGTTCAGCCACTCAGTCAGCCGTTTTTATTCTATAATGTAATATAACTACAATAAAATATCTAAAAACGTTCCATGTCCAAGCCGAGATTCGAACCCGGGACCTCTCGATTGACGGGCGAAATCGCTCCCACCCGATCACCGAGGTCGACTATAATGACCTTCAGGCTTGATATTACACTATGTGTTTAAAATAAACATCGATATAATCAAGAAAAAAAAAAGGTCGAAGCTAAAACATCGATGTTAAAATTTCCCGCTTCATCCCTACCCGCAGGGTTTGCAACTGTTGCCAGAACACTGAGGCAACACCCCATACACCCTTTTAAACTTACATCAACAGAAACACTCGCGAGTCTAGGCAAATATTTGCTCGAAAACAGGGTGGCTTTTTAGGGGTGAACTCCCACTCGGATCGAACCGGAACCGCCCATCGTGTTCTGCGCGAAAAAATTACCCTTGCCTTGATCAAGTTTGGCCACCGACCTGCATAATTTGAGTGTAATATAATATCACATTATTATGGTAAAAATATACATTATGATATTCATTTATACATAAAATATAAATTTGAAAACTAACCATGGGATTTTATTGACCATACTAAAATATCCGCCCTAATTTATTTCTATTTACATTACACACTATAGTCTATTTCAAAAAGGTGTAGAGTAATAAAATGGGAAATCCGTCCAGTTCGGCTCAATTTCGGTGCCGGCCATAGGCGCAGGTAAACTTTGTGCATTAAATTATTTATGATAACTAACCAAAAGTTAGTGAAATATCAGTGAGTGAAAAAGTTATTATTTTAAATGTACATGATTGCATAAAATACGATTATCCGAATTTTACTGTACAAGAAACTGTCGACCGATGTTCCCGAATGACTGGAGTTGGAAAGTCCACCGTTTTTAAATTATTGCGGGAGAGAAAGACGGCAGGTCAAGTGGAACCTCCCAAGAAAAGTCCAGGCAGACCAGTAAAAATCCTTGATGAAGGCACCAAAAGTGTAGTTCGAAGAAAAGTTCACTCTTTTAATTTTAAAAAAGAAATACCCACCCTAGATAAGATTCTAATGGAGCTTTGCCCGGATGGCAGTATTCCGTTTATAACTAGAAAACTTTTATGAACCACTTAAAAAAATATGGATTTTGTCTGGGAAAAGCATAACCGTAAATCACTTTTACTGGAAAGCGATGAAATTGTTTGCTGGCGACGAAAGTACTTGAGAAGTATAAAGCAGTACAGAAGAAAATATTTTATCTTGATGAGACGTGGATTAATGAAGGTTATATAGTACCAAAATTGTGGCAAGACAAAAATATAACCAGTGCTCGCCGAGCTTTCATGGAAGGCCTGTCAACGGGTATTGGTGCTTTCAGGTAAAGGGAAGAGACTAATAATCGTCCATATTGGAAGCGAAGAGGGATTTTTAAAAGGAGGTTTGCTAACCTTTCAGTCGTTCAATACGGGAGATTGCCACGAGGACATGAATTCGAATGTGTTTGAGGACTATTTTGGTGAAATGATAAAATATCTTTCAGCTGATTCGGTAGTAGTTATGGATATCGCAAGCTATCATTCACGACGCACAGAGAAGACTCCAACTTCATCTTGGAGAAAACAAGAAATTATCGACTGGTTAACCACCAAAAGTATTGAATTTGAAGATATTTTGATAAAGAAGGAACTATGAGCTATAGCAAATTTACACAAACATCGTTTTATGAAATAAGCCGTGGAAGATATAGCAGAAAAACAGTGTAACTGTGCTGCGCGAACCGCCATATCATTGCGAACTAAATCCTATAAAACTTATATGGGGGCACAAGTGAAAGGATTTGTAGCAAGACACAACACGACATTCAAAATGAAAGATGTTAAGCTACTGTTTGATCAAGCCATTAAGGAAGTGACACCAAAGAACTGGCAAAAAGCAGTCCATCATGTAATTAAAGAAGAGGAGAAAATGTGGGATCTTGACCACCTGATCGTTCGTACCGTCGACCCGTTAATTATAACGTCAAGAGGAGATGACAGTTCCTCAGATGACGAAGAATATTATGATTTTTTATAATTTAATTTCTGTAGAATGTATTTTTTGTATTTTGTATTTTTTTATATTGTTTAATAAAAAATAAGTGTACCTAATACTATGTACATAATGCCTAAATTTTATTCTGTTAAAATAAAATTATTTCCTTTTTACAAGTATATAATTTAATTTATTATAAATTTTACGAGTGTAATTTAATTTCTGTATAATGTATTTTTTTTTAAAATGTTTATTAAAAAATAGGTGTAGCTAATACTATGTACATAATGCCTAATTTTTATTCTGTTAAAATAAAATTCTTTCCTTTTTACGAATATCCTGCCGGCACGCCTTTGTCACACCATTTTTAGTGTTTGTGAATGGATAACAATAGGCAAAACCCATAAATTAACCCAAACCCGGGTGGTACTACCTGCACTTGATGAAAAGAAAGAATTTTGCAATGAAATCAATGCCAAATTATGAAAGTGGCTTAAATATTCGTTTGGTCACTCTGTAGTCCCTTTGCATGCCAGACCTAATAGGCTTTTATTACTCTACACCTTTTTGAAATTGACTATAGGAATTAACATCCAAGCTGATAATCGAAATTTTGTTTAGAACATTACAGCAGTATCTTCGGGTACAAACTGGCTATTATAAGTGTGACAACGGCGAGATATGTGAACATACTTTTATCGTTTTTACTAAAAATGAACTGTTTTATAAAATTTGTATATTCTTCTAACAGAAAAGTAAACCAGAAACTGCAACATATAGGCACTGACCCTATGATACTGCTAATTCTGGAAACATCATTAAACTTATTATTAAACACGTTTTTAAGATGCAAGCACGACTAACAACCGAAAATTACATTTAAGTTTCAGCACAAAATATTTAATAAATGCTCACATCGGCGTACATTTATATTTACATATATGCCATTCCAAATTTGAAATCCATTGGATTATAAATAAACTCGCAATTCATTTTCTACTGTGTACCGTCCACAACCGTAGCCCTTGATAACTGTTTTAAAACTAATTAATTTTAGGTGGTGTAGTTTAGAAAAGTACAATAGATTATCAAATGTGACAGTATTAATAGTAGAGAATATGTCCCTCTACCATTATGAAAGTTTTGAAAGTCACTTTCCATTTATGAGGTCCACATTTGATCACAAAATTGAAATTATTTCCCCGTATGCCTATAATAGTGATTTTGTAAAGGAACTGTCTATGGTGCCTTTGTCTGGTAAGTATGGGAATTTGTTCTTTTAGATTTTTTATTTAGTGTCAAGCCAATAATTAATTTTTCATCAATGAATTGCAATAAAGAAGAACTCATTTTGAGAAAATTTCGGTAATTTATTTATTTATGAATAACAGCTGATAAATTACTTTACAAAAAACAACCAAAGTCAATTACTTAAGTAGATAGTATAGAAGACAATTTGCATTGAAAACGACTCGTACAAACCGCAATACAATATCACCAACGGTTTAGAAGTTATTTTGATTTTTCTTAAAGTTTTCATTTACCGGTATTCGGTATACCCGCAATAAGCAAGATAGCATTTAATTGTGTGTAGCTGTGTAATAAACTATAAATAAAAGGCCTAGGGGCCAAACAAACATCAATAACACTAAACAAGACATGAATATATTCTAATAATAGATAACTAATTATGAAATTAAAATTGTATATTAATATTTCTATTTTCTACAACTATATTTTTTGTCTTACATTTGTCTTATATAATAGGTAGTGTAGAGTTTCTTCTTTAATATTTGCATAATCGTTATACCAGGTGATGCATAGCTTAGTTAAACATAGGAAATCCCATGTAAATTTTGAGGTGGCTAAATATTGGCTTCCCTGTACATTTTAGAGAAAAATTGTATTGTAATTTTTTGAAGAGGCTGATATAATAAACCCAAGTGCCAAGTTTGAATAAATTTTGATAAGCCAATCCTAACTTATTCAATTAAATGTGATGGGAATATTACGAAATTTTCATAGTTTAGGTAATACAGCAAACACCAGCAAATTATTATTTGGTATTGACAAAACAAAAAGTAGCGTCAGTGACAACATTTTCATAATAGCTAAATATGAGCTATTCCATTAAGGAAAAAGTAACTATGATTAAGAAAATAAAATGATTAGCACGAGGATTCTTGGGCAAGCCGTAGGAAAACATCAAACCACAGCGTTGCGCACTTAAAAAAAAAACAGATACAGGGTCGTTGGTTTGTATGGAAACGGTCGATTATTTCTTAAAGTAAAACAGCTAGCAAAAAATATTAACGACAAAAGTTTTATGGTTTTGTAAAACCTATCAGAATTAAAAAAAGATAAGTATACAGGATGAGTCAGAAAGCAGTAGAACAATAAAGTTACCTTTTTTTTTAATAGAACACCCTATATCTTAGAATATTTTTGGATTTTGCATTATAAGTCTAAACCTAATAGCTTCCGAGATATCGACATTTGAAACATGACATTTTTGAGCTTTGACAGCTTTTAGCTTTCTAACGGTACGCTATAGAGCAAAACGAGTTACATGTCCATAACTTACTTTTTTATTATCTTCCCGAAAATACCAACTTCCGGTTAAACCGGAAGTACTTTATTTCCGGCTTTTACGCTACATCCGGTTTAACCGGAAGTTGACACTTTTAGAAAGATACTTAAAAACTAAGATAGGGACATGTAAGCCGTTTTACTCTAAGACGTACCGTTAGAAAGCTAGAAGCTGTCAAAATTCAAAAATGTCATTTTTCAAAACTCAATTTCTCGGAAACTATTAGGTTTAGACCTATAATGCACTTAATAATAAATAATTGTAATTTTATTCAAAATCCAAAAAATATTCTAAGACATAAGGTAATCCATTGAAAAAAAAGTAACTTTATTTCTTTACGGCTTTCTGACTCATCCTGTATACCTTACTTTTTAAAATTCTAATAGACTATAAAAAACCCTAAAACTTTTGTCTTAAATATTTTTTTTGCTAGCTGTTGTACTTTAAGAAATAATCGACCGTTTCCATACATACCAACGACCCTGTATATAAGTATGAAAAACATCAAGAGCTACGGCAAGGTGATGAAGAACGGAGAATGGTAGTCTGTTTTGAGGTAATAGAAAGAGCAAATAATAATAGGGATTTTTTGAGAAATATTTGTTTTACCGATGAATATTCACCCTCAACAACAAACCAAATGTTTGAAATTGCCAGTATTGGAGCCAAGAAAATTAACATCGTCTTGTTCATAGGCAGCGTAACTATAGATCCGACACGCCATTCATAAATGCTATAAAATTGTGATGCCAAAATCGTTTGTGGGCGAGACGCTGTGAGGAGCTAGGTGGGGCCGAGAGTGGGGATTACGCTGACTTTACATATGCATGCGACAAAACTCCAGGAAAACAACATCCGCTTTGCCGAGTATTGTCGAGTCGATGCGGATGGCCACGGAAATGATGAAATCTGGGCGTATCCGTTATTGCTGCGTTGCCATACTACAGATTTTTTACAAGGTTTTAGGTAATGTTATATATTTCCCACATCATGTTAATCTAGTTAATCATAGAAGTTAATACTTTTAACAGAGTAAGCCCAGAAAACTACGTTTTCTGTGGCGTAAGTCTGGCAAGCCAAGTGGAGGGGAGCAGCTTGAATGTTGATTTACTTTACACTGGAATACAATGATGACATCACGTTTATTTGTTATTGTTCGGTCTAATAGTTACGATGTCTATGGTCTTGTTCATACTCTGAAGCAATATTCACAAAAAATAAATGTTTGGGCGGGAATTGTATGACATCACATTATTGGACCATTCTTTATGGGAGGTAACCTTACAGCAGTAACCTATTTGGACTTTCCACAAAATCGAATTAAACCCGCACTAGAAGAAGTTGTACGCGAAAATCAGGAGATCTGGTATCAAATGGATGGTTGTCTTGCCCATAATTTTCTCATGGTTAGGGAATACTTGCAAAATATTTTTAACGGAAATATTATTGGCCCACGGCAATGTAAGATTTGAAAATCTAGACCAGCTAAAAAACTGAATTTCGTTAGAATGTGAGAGAATTTCTCAATATCAACTCAGTAATGTTAGAAATGAATTTTATGAGCGGTTAGGATTAGGATATTGTTTACCTGTTAATGAAGGGTTGTTTGAACATTTAAAAAATTAATGTTTTTGTGAAAATGTGTAGTCTTAGGTATGTTATGTTAAATTAAAGGCTTAGTAAGAAAAACATAATGGTGTCTTTTATTTTGGATGTGTGATTGCCGGATTGGTGAAACGAAAATATGGTTTTAATGTGAAATAATCTTTATTTGTTATGTCCCGCTTTACGTCAATTTTTGACAATAGCATCATAGAAATTATTTGCTGGTGTTTGCTGTATTACCTAAACTATAAATATTTCGTAATTTTGCCATCACATTTAATTGAATAAGTCAGGATTGGCTTATTAAAATTTATTCAAACTTGACACATGTGTTTATTATATCCGCCTCTTCAAAAAATTATAATACAATTTTTCTCCACAATGTACAGGGGAGCCAATATTTAGCCACCTCAAAATTTACATGGGATTTCCTATTTTCAACTAAGTCATGCATCACCCTGTATAATATTATAAATAGCTTTGTAAAATGTTTCCTTAATAATTGTGGTTGTATGAGCAGTTAAGCTAGATACCGCCACCACTTTTTCGAACTAATTGTTTTGTTTAATTATTATTATTATTATTATGACCACACCTTTGCCTAAAATAATTTTAGATATCTCGGTATCTTCACCATAGTCACAAGAATTTAACCATAGCCTATACTTTGAATAACAAAATGTGCTTTATTTTTAGCAACCCAGATGCGGAAATTAATAAACGAATATGGAAGTCTTGAAGAAGCTGCGAAACAATGCAGTGAAATTTTCGATACAGTGAACCACTTTTTCCCCATTGAATGTGATTTGACAAACGACAGCAATCTTAACGGGTTAAACAATAGTTTGCCTTCATCAGATAAATATTCTAGGTTAGCTATGAGGGCTCACATAATCTTTAACTCAACCAAATTTGAAGAGCATTTAAACTTTTTTGTCAAACGGTATTTTTTGGTAACAATAAAGTTTACTAGTTACAAATATTTTTGCGATCTTTAATTCTGTAGTTTTTAAAAGTGCTTTATTTAAACAGTTATCATTTTGCTAAGTAATATTTAGTTTATTTTTACCTAGGAAATAATGAAAAACACTTTTAATATTAAATTTAGTTTCTTATATTTAAGTTTATCCTGTTCCTTACTAACTATAACTTTTAGGACAAAACTGTTACTATCTGGCTGGCAGATGATTGAAGAGAATTTTCCATTGCCCATAAAAGGTCTGGTGGAAAGAAAATACTCTGATTATAAATTAACAAAAGATAAATATAAGCATGTTACCACTCACAGTCCGCTGATAGCCTTGGATTGTGAAATGTGTAAAACCGCTACTGGTAAGTTGCTTTTACAGTGAAGATTTTTAGAACTTTAATATTATTGGTCGATACTTGGTGGAAATCCATAATAATTTTGTTATATTATTTAAAGTAAAACACTTTTTTACTTCAATTTCCACTTTATTTGACAATACGACATGTTTCACTGCACTGCAGCTTCGTCAGGTAATGTACAATTAACTTTAAGGTTACGCTATTTAAGTGCATGGCTAATGACAGTGCCAGTTAGGTATTGTAAAAGATGGGGGTTTTTCCCTATAATTAGTATATTCTACAATCTAATTTAAATATCAAATAAAATTGGTCTTAAATATGGAAAAGGTTGGTGTTTTCCTAACTTAATTAATATTATAAAAGGGGATGGGTTATTTACAAATTTAATGTGTCTTGAAGTTTTATTGTCCTATTGTAAGAAGAGTGTTAAAATAAGTTTAGTAAAGGTGAGTTGTTTAGGTCCAGTTGATTATTTAATAACATATTTGTATTTTTAAGCTTGTTTATTTCTAATGATTCGAGGTGATTTAGTTTTGATCCTTTGTTTTCTAGATGTAGTATTTTAAAGTCTTCATTAAACGAGTGTTTTGTTTCTATAAGACGATTCGCGTAGTTTAATTCATTTTTGCCATTAATAAAACTATTAAAATGTTCTTTGATTCTTTTCGATAAACTTCTACCTGTTTGACCTATATAGGTTTTTGAACAATCTCCGCAATTTAATTTGTATACTCCCGATTTGTCATTTTTGTTGGTTTTAGTTTTACAGTTTTTTATTAGTTTTTCTATGATATTTTGAGTTTTGAAAGCTGTGTTTATATTAAGTTTTTTTAAGAATTTACTAATTTTTGTGCTTATGTTTCCTATATACCTATGTGATTATCCTGTATGAAGTTGTTTTTTCTTTTTCTGTTGGATATACCATTGCTATGGCTTTTTTGTACATTTTTTGTTTTAATATTTTATTTAGTTAAAGACATCATTAACAAAAAATATGTTCGAGAAAAAAGACAATTAAGAACACTAATTAAACAATCCAAAAATTCAATAAAAAATAACAAAACTAAATTTTCAGACCATAAGTTTTTTGACAGATTCATCAATTTAACATCAACGGCATTCTTAAAAGATGAAACTGACTTACTTAAAAAAGGTTTTAAATATAATATAGAAAACCACAACACCCAAAAATCTCTCGAAATCCTGGGGGTAGATACAGAAATTGCAATTAACTCTATGTATCCTAACAATTACGGTCTTAAGCACGAAACATCTAACTGTTTGAAAAAAGATTTTTTTTAAAATGAAACCCGTCGAAAACATGAAATCAAAGTTATAAAGAATATAATAGATAAAACTACTCAGAATCAAATTGTTTTCACTAAAGCAGACAAAGGTAATACTGTGGTAGCTATAAACAAAATAGATTACATTCAAAAAACATTACATTTTTTAGACCCAACAAAATACATAATTTTTAAGAAGGACCCTACCACTTCATTTCAAAAACAAATAAAAAATGTAATTAACAACTGTAGAAGCTTGTTTACAGATAGTGATTTGATTAGGGTAGCAAATATTAACCCCCAATCACCTAAATTATATTCATTAATAAAATTGCATAAACAAGGAAATGCAAATTAGACCAGTAGTACCTTTTTTCACCGCACCTTCTTACAAAATTTCGAAAAAGTTAATAAATATTATCCAAGAAAACACAAAATTTGCAATAAAAAACTCAGTCGACCTAGCAAACAAAATCGAAAATATTACGTTACCTAAGAATGCTAAATTAATTTCATTTGACGTTACCAACTTATTTCCTAGCATTCCCGTAAAAGATGCTTTGATTCTTATTGAAATACTTCTAGATCAAAAACATATAAATATAATTAAAAAAATTAGAAATAATGCAGACCCTCACCTTATGTTTAAATAAAAAAATTATTTTGAATTTGACAATAAATTTTACAGCAGCAAGTAAGGTTTAATTATAATTATGGGAAACCCGCTGAGTCCCCTCCTAGCTGAAATTTTTATGGATGCTTTAGAGTCAACAATTATGAATCATTCCCTCTTTAAGAAATTTCTGTATTGGTATAGGTATGTGGATGATGTTTTAACTTGTTTCATCGGTACGGATAGACAACTAAATCAATCTATAGAATTCATCAATACTCTTCACCCAAACATTAAATTTACCATAGAAAGAGAAATAGACAATTCCATCAATTTCTTAGATCTATCCATAAAGAAAGTAAATAACAAACATAATTTCTCAATCTTTCATAAACCAATACACACAGACACAACAATACACAACTCCTCTTGCCATCCTATCCAACATAAAATGGCTGCTTTTTACAGCATGGCCCATAGATTAATCTCAATTCCCCTTCAACCAACAGATTTTCAAAAAGAACTAGACCTAATTAAACAAATTGCAACAAACAAAAAACGTACAAAAAAGCCATAGCAATGGTATATCCACCAGAAAAAGAAAAACCAACTTCATACAGGATAATCACATATATAGGAAACATAAGCACATTAATATTGGAAACAGACGCTTTAAAAATATTTTTGGAAATGCTATAACTAATTAATGCTATTTAATATTATTGTGAATCAATTATTTAATTAATCTTTTTCAGAAATTTAATAATTTATCATCAAGAAAGTAGCGTTTATTGAATACTTGCAACTTTTTATAGAAATATTCTTAAATATTCATAGTTCTAAATACTTTTAAATAAGTAAGATTTTCCTTAATAAGCACGTCTTCTGTGGAATTTATTGATAAGTTCATTGAAAAAAAAAACATATTAACATGTTTATTAAATTGTAACTATTTGAAATACACTTATTATTATTATTATTATTATTATTATTATTAGTTACTTATATAAAGCCTAAAATATCAATATCCTGTTAACTCTGAACTATAAGATAGCTTCTAATGATACTCTATTATATGAATACTGATGATTTGTTTCATATATTTTTGCATAATATATTGATTTCGGATTTGTTTTCAGGTGATCTAGAATTAACAAGGGTGTCGTTAGTAAATGAAAAGCATGAAGTTCTCTATGATACATTAGTTAAGCCTGAAAACAAAATTGTAGATTATTTAACTAGGTATTCAGGAATCAATTCAAAAATGTTAAAAAACGTTACAAAAAAACTGAGAAACGTTCAGGAAGAACTACGGAATTTAATTCCAGATGATGCCATTTTGGTTGGACAGTCATTGTCGAATGATTTACATGCCCTGAAAATGATGCATCCCTACGTCATAGATACCAGGTAAATAAAAGCTGCTCGAGCCATTTTACTAATACAGTGCTTTTATTTTAAAACTAGCCACCCTCAATATCACGTGATTTAAACGAGTAGCTTTATCTAATTCTGACTACACCTAAGCAAATCTCCAATCTCTTGCTTACATACTTTCTTGGTTTTTTTTTAACTTATTGGAAATCGTTAACACACGTTTTGCCAGCTCCTCTAAAATTTGCTTTTTGTCTTATTCCATCCTAACGACCTATTTTTTACATTGGTAGCGAATCCTATTTTTTTGATATATTAACTGAAAACTGAAGTTATTAGGTACGTAGGTACCGGGTGTTCCACTAAGAATAAATTGCGGGATTTTTTTTTTAGGAAAAGTGTCAATGAGAAATTGCTGGAAATTTGTTTTAGGTTTCTCAGACTACCGCTAGAGCGCGCAACAGTAACTGTAAATCAGAAAAACGCAGTTTTCTCAAAAGTTGCCTAGTTAAGGTATACCGAAAATGTTCCACAAATGAGACATGTTCCACAATAAAATAAATAGGTTTTCCTTTCAAATTTGCCCCCTAACATTCTCTTACTAGGTGTAATTTAACGGCTTTTCAGCTACTATATATCTGCGGAAATACTTTCGGTTCCAGATTTTTAAGGTTTTTTTTAGTAGGTACATCGCCATATTTAAGGTAAGTTTTTTTTTAAATCTATTTATTTACAACTGCTGTTAAATAATTTTTGTTTTAAATGCATGATATTCTGGTTTTAAACTAAAATTTGTTACTTATTGGTCATGTTTTTATCAAACAGAGATGTGTCAAATTATCGATTTAGCGTAGAAAGCTGTATTTAAAAATTATTGACAAATTTCTACAATGAGACAACAGTTTTTGTTCCACAGTGAGACAGTATTTCATTGTAAAATTTCCTTTGGCAGTTGTGGGCTAAAAATGTAATTCATATTTATTTTATTTTCAAAATATATGTAAAATAAATATGGCCCGCGGAAGGAAAAGGAAATGTAGTAAAGGTCTTTTCACTGAAGAACAAATGAAGTATGCAGTTAATCTCGTCTTTACGCAGAAGTAAGTATTTTGATGTTCAGATATAAGTATAAGAAATTTACACTTCGCCTTTGAATCGGATTATCCAAGGGTGGCCATAAACAAACAATGAATGAATGAATAAATGCAGGTAAATTATGGTCCGTACTTAAAAACGTCTTAAAGTAAACTGCAAATCCGGAAGACGTAATTTCATTATTGAAGTAATAGTTTGGTGACTTTATACCGATTTTTACCTGATTTAAAACGAGAGGGTTAATCCCATAAAACAAATTATGTTCTAAATACCGTATATATAGCCACTCTAGTTAGTATTAAGCTTAGTAATTATTCTTACTTCATGTGTAATACAGCGTTTGTTTAATCGTGTGTGAGTCATGGAAAATATATGCGAGCCCAATGTATTTCAGGAGATAACCCCGTCGAAAAGCAGAAAACACTTTTCTGTGGAAACTAAGGAAGTTATAAACAATGTTTATTCAACTCTTATTGAACGTACGGTCAGCAAGCAAGAAGTGTTAGAAGAAACGGCCACATTAACAAAAATTCCAACATCAACTGTATGGAAAATTGTGAATAATCCCATTTTGGAGAGGAAAAAAGGAACCGATAGGTACTGGCATTTTCTCGAAGGTAGATGGAAGTGATCAAGATATAATACGGCCTAAAATTTACAAATTATACGAGGAACAAAGCTAGCCTACATTAGATAATTTAATTAAAAGGCTTGAAAAAGATTAAACCGGCGTTAAATGTGGCAGAACAACGCTATGGAAGTGTATCCAACACATGGGTTTTCGATTTAAACAAATTAACAAAAGACAAGTTTTAATGAAATCCAATAGAATTCGGGAATGGCGATCCGAATATCTACAAAAAAGTTAGGATTTACAGAGATCAGCAAAGGCCGATTATTTACTTGGATAAAACCTGGTTCGACACATATGATACCCCGGAAATGGGTTGGGTTGACTCAAGCGGCAAGTGTAAAACAAGCGCGCCATCAAAAAGAGGTAAACGAATTACGATTTTGCATGCTGGATCTAAAGACGGATGGATTCCAAATGGACTTTTTCTGTCTGCAAGAAACATTAAATATTCTTCTTTGGATTACCATGAGGACACCACTGCTGATATATTTGAAGATTGGTTTAAAAACAAGCTAATTCCAAATATACCTCCGAATAGCGTAACTGTAATGGACAATGCAAGCTACCTAAGTAGGCAGTTGACCAAGACTCCCTCCTCAAATGACACAAAAGCAACAATTCAAAACTACATGTATGATAATGACATTTATTTTTAGGAAGATTACATCAAAAGGCAATTAATTGATGTTTTACAAAGTTTAAAACTACAAAAGCCCTACTATTAACTCCAGTGTACTTGAGCTTATAGAAACTGAAGTTTTTAACATCCCTTTTCAAAGCTGGGCCAATTCTGTTACACATGTTGAAAAAGTTGAAAAATCCTATATCCATATAAACAATATAGCACAAATAATAATTAGAACAGATAATGATAGCGATAGTGATATTGATATATTAAGTGAATAAGTACCGAATAATTTGTATATTTTTGTAATCATAAATATAATTTTTAATAATAAATAAACTTGTAATTTTACATTTAAACATAAATAAAATATTATTTAATGTCTTACTTATTTTTATTACAAACCATGATTAAATTCTAAGCAAAATACGGACCTGTTCGGCCATATTTCAATTTTACAGCTGGCCCGGGTCTTTCCTAATAGGGATCAGTTAGTCACTTTCTTATATCTCTGAACAGACTTTACCACCACACTTAGAAACCCCGGTCGTCCAATCTCTATATGTGAAATAGCCAAAAAAGCAGGAGTTGCATTTAAAAAAGCAATGACGCTCCAGAGTATAACAACATGTTTTAAAAAAACATGGATTTTCCCCTTTTGACAAACATATTTTTACCTTATGAGTTTTGTTACCGATAGAGCACAAACAGAAAACAAAGCTGCTGGGCCGTCTTCCAGGCACGACGAATTTCCCTCTTTGGACGAAACAAATAACATTGACCAACATCAGCTCCATGAAGCAAAGGAGGAGCGAGAAACTGGCCTTAAATTAGTTGATAAAATAAAAACATCAAACAGATTTATATCACCAGAGATTTTAAAAGGTTATCCTAAAGCACCAGAGTTAAAACAGCATAAGAAGTCCAGGGAAAGAAAAAGTATAATAGCAACAGATTCCCCCGAAATAAAGGCTGTAGAAGAAAAACTAAAGGAAAGAGAAAGAGAAAAAGAGCTTTAAATGAGAAAGAAAGAAGGCCGCTTAAATGTAAAAACTAAGTTACTTAAATCATCAGATGACGAATCATTTGATGAAGCTTATGAATTATGAGGAGGTTCTTCAGAAAATGTGAGTGATATCGAGGATTTTATTATTATTGAAAATTTTTCGGAATTAGAACTAGTGATCGACCGATACCGATACCGATATATCGGCCGAGAGCCGATTATCGGTATCGGCCGATAGATGTAAATATATATCGGCTATATCGGCCGATGTATAAAAACAACCATAGCAGCTTAAAACAATTTTTTTATATTTAAATTTAAAGTAATATTTCAAATAAGTTAATCTTAAGAAATTATGGTAGATATAACATGAAATAGGCATTTAATATGAATAATGTAGTTTAGGCAAATTATCATGTAAAAATATTAGTTTCTCGGTTGTTTCTGGATTCAGCCGATTCCTTTTCGCCGAATTTACGGTTCCAGCTTCTGAAAACATTTGCTCACTTGCAACACTGCCAACTGGTGCAGATTAATATATAAGAGCTTGATTATATAATATTGGTAGAACTTCTCGTTTTTCTTGCCACCAAGAAATGGGATTCGCTTTTCTTTCAAGAAGAGGATGTTTCTTATATTCTGTAATTTCAGCATTCACTTCTTCACAAATGGATGCCCTAGAAGATGATTTTGTGTCACAAGAAGATGTTGTTGGAATGGTTTTTGTTTTTGTGGAGCTCATCCCTTCTCTGGCAAATTCTTCGTAGATTTCCCAAAACAGATTTTGGCCAGATGTTCGACTAGTCTCAGGTTCAGAAGTTCGAACATACTTAGCAAGTGGTTTGTTGTCATCACTATCAATTTCTATAGAATCTATAGTTTCATTTATTGTATGTTCTACAGATGTATTGTTTTCTTTTATTTGGGACTTTAGATTTGTAGTTATGTATTCGCATATAAAATCACGGTCTTTTGTAAAAAAATTGTCTTTGAAGCGAGGATCCAAGAAAGTCGCGATGGTATAATGTTTTTTTATAAATATATTCTGAAATCGTTTATTCAAGCTGTTTTTCAATTCTTCTTTCATTGTACCTACTCCTGCAAAATTAGCGTTTTCTTTGTTAAGATAGGCAGTGATAGTCGAAACAAATAGAATGACTTCAGATATGCAGCAGTCTGAAGAACTTGTAATTTTTGTTATGTCTTCAAATGGCTTTAACAAATTTAAAATGCTTCCAACTAATTCCCATTCGGAAAATGTCAAGTCTGTAAGAGTTCCATGATCCAAAATATATAAATTTACTGCTTGTTTTTGTTCAAGTAGGCGAGAGAGTAGATAAAATGAGGAATTCCAACGTGTTTGTACATCTTGGAAAAGTTTGTGTTTGGGAAGGTTTAGTTGTTCTTGTAGTTTACTTAGTTTATCGCAAGCAGTTTGAGAGTGATTAAAATGCGAAACGATTTTTCTTGATCTTGCTATTAAATCACTGACTGAACGTTGACTTTGTATAGCATCCTGTATTACAAGTTGTAAAGAATGAATGAAGCATGCTTCATAATTTACTTTTGCCTTAACAAAACCATTCCTCATATTGGCAGCATTGTCTGCTAATACTAAGTGAATATGTTCCCTTTTTATATTCCATTCTTGTAACAAAGAATTAAATGTTTCAGCTATGGCGTCTCCTGTATGAGATCCTGGGAACTTCTTGCAGGCAAGTGAAAAATGGGATCTCTGATTTAAACTTAAACATGTTTTTTCAAAAAAATGGATTGTGAGAGACAAAAAAGAACTGTTTGTATATTTGCACGTCCCAATATCTGTAGTAAAAGATGCTTTTCCCAACATATTTGAAATTTTTTGAGTCACTTGTGCTTTACATCTTGAGTAAATATCTGGTACAACTTTTTCTCTGAAGTATTTGACAGAAGGAATTTCATAATTTGGAATAGCTTTCTTTAGTAGCCGAGTAAAGCCATCATCTGATACAATGCTGAATGGCTGATTATCTAAACATATCATTTCACCTATAAGGTAGTGAAACTCCTTCGCTCTGGATGAATTAATGTCCCACTTTTGCATTTGCTTGAAAGAGTCGGCCAGTGAGACTTGCAATAGCTTAGAGTTAGAGTTAGAAGTACTACTAGAACTACTAGAAGGTCCAGCCGTTTCTAAAAAAAATAGACTCATGGTGATCAAAAGTCAAAACGTTGAAATAAACGGGGAAATTTGTTTTTAAATAAAATCATATCGTAGGTGTTAATTGTTAATGAAACGATTTAAAGTGATGAAAAAGAAAAATGTCCCCCCTCCTACACAAATTCCTTTAATTTCCCCAAATTCCCAACAAATTACTTAATTCTTCAGATTTTTTCAGTAATTTTTTTACACAAATTCCCTTAAAATTCCCTTAAAATTCCCTAAATTCCTAATAAAATAAATCCCTAGATTTTTAGCAAAAAATTCCTGGGTGGTTTGCCCCTCAATTCTATATAATAATATAATCCTGAATGAGCAGGTCCTATTGTTGGTAAATATTTTTATAACGTGAACTGGAAAATAAAAATTTAGTACTAACCTGAGCTTGAATCAGTCCCTTTCAATTTATAATATTCTTGAGGATGTTTTTTCTCTAAATGGTATTTCATGTTTGAGGTATTCGCCGATTTTCCCACTCCCCCTAATGAAATGGTTATGTCACACAATTTACATTTTGCGGTGGATTTCTTATCTGCTGGGGATAATTTATTCTTTATGAAATATTTCCAATAAATACTTTTTCCATCCATTTCGCTACTTTGCACTCCACCAAACTCCAATAGGATTATTATTAACTATTAATATTATGTCTTTGTTAAAGATTAACTAAATTACGCCAAGAAATAATCGAACTTAAAACGATCTGCTTTAAGAATGCAATACTGAATGCACGGCAATAAACGCACGGGTTTCACCGAGAAATTCAAATTAAGTGGATTTACCAATGACTTGGCGCTGAGCCACATAAATTACCGCCTATTGCTGTGTTGCCAAAGTGCAATTTTTGTTTTTAATTTTGTGATTTAAATTGAACGTTAAAGAATTATAAATTATATTACAGAATATTCAGATTTTAGACATTAATAATGTTATCAATTACAAAAGGCCGATATGCCGATATATATCGTTATCGGCCAAGACATTATCGGTATCGGCCGATTATCGGTATCGGCTAAAAAAGTCATATCGGTCGATCACTAATTAGAACGGGCACCCACTGTAAATGACTTGGTTTAAGTTCAGTTTAGTCAACTAAAAACTGTTGTCTATTATGTCGGAAAGATTTTGAAAAAAGTTGAAATTAAATATGAAGTTAGTTTCCTTTCCCTTAAACTCGACTAACTGTTTTATATGTCCAGTTGAAAAAGATATTAGCTTAGTTTTTGAAAATGATATTAAATTGATACTCGCGCAGCATTCGATTTAGGGCAAAACTAAAAGACAACAGTCCTTAAAACGTTTTAAAGTAAATATATCTTTGCTAAATATGCGATAACTAAAAAGTATCGATTAGCATTTCATTTTCATTAAGGGTTTTTTTTTCGTTATTTTCAAGGCCGAAACTAATTGTTTTATATCTGTATTCACACATATTTTTAGTTTGTTTAGTTTTCTTAAATAAATAATTGTTTGATATTTATGTAAAAATTTTATTTGAAAAAAACTTGATGTTTCTGTAGAACATAGTTGTTCCACTATGAGACAGAAAACCAACTTTCTTAAAAAAATAATTAAAACCCAAAATTTTCAAAATATTGATTTTATTACTACCAAAACTTTTGAGAGATATATAGAACTACGCGAAATTGCCAAAAAATTATGAATATTTTCATTAAACTTCCACTTATTCAACAGTATGTAATTTTTGTCTCACTGTGGAACACTTTCCCCTATACAAAATATGTTATTTTCGGTATAACTTAACTAGGCAACATTTGAGAAAACTGAGTTTTTCTGATTTACCGTTATTGTTGCGCCCTCTACCGCTACTCAATAGTTACAAAATCAAGCTAGAATTCAAATCTCTAGCCTTGATTTTTGATTTACTCTTATCTTTGCTACTAAAAGAGAAAGACGATTTTAAAGCATAGCATGTTCTTATTGAGACTTAAAGTCCAAATTTAACAACGAAAAAATAAGAAATGCAATTGAAGAAAAATGCAAATGAAAGTGTCAGTAGAGCACTAAAGGGGTTAATTCATCCTCTCAAATAATAAAAAAGCTGGTTGTTTAAAGTAAACCCTAAATCTGTTGCTTATTCACTTTAAATAGTGATTTTTAGCTTTAGGTAGCCTATGTTTTCATTAGTTTTGTGATACTAACTTTTTATTGTAGTGTAATTTTTAACATCTCTGGAGATCGCACCCGCAAAACCAAATTGCAAACATTAGCAAAGGAATTTTTAAATGAGAAAATTCAAGCTGGTGCACACGGACATTGCAGTTCCGAAGACAGTTTGGCCTGTATGAAATTAGCGCAATTAAAGCTAGGAAAGCATCCCTATTATGGGGATGCGGTAATGAGTTCTTTATATTCCGAACAAAGGGCATACCCAGACATGGGTACCGCAAATTATGCAACCAGTATGTTCACGCAATGTATAAAAGTCGGCAATACTGTTAATGTCATTGGCGTAGACGATGTTCCGGATAAGTACAGGTTCTATATTGATAAAAATGCCACTGAAGAAATTAAAAATATTAATTGCGTTAAACAAGACTCGAATAAAGGTGTTGTAAAACATCTATGTTCTAGCTTAAACAATCACGTCTTGAATATTGGACATTTACGAATAGCAAATGATCAACTTGGAGATACCGAAAGGAAACAAGTATTTAAAACTCTGGACAAATGGGTAGGCGAGGTGCACAGTGCGGTAACGCAGCCTGCACTACTCGTTGTGTTGTTTAGTGGACAGAAAGAGGGAGGCAACGGGGCGTGTTTTCTGCATCTAAAACGGGATCACGTATCATAATGTACCTGCACAATTTTTTTTCATGGTTATGTACATAATGACATTCAGTTTGATTAAACGAACCATTTTTACTGTTACTTGTCGTTTTATTTACCATGTTTGTTTTTCTATACCTTTATTATTTAATTATAATATGCCCTACTATCATGGGTGTAACCCGGAGGGGGATTTTTGGGTGGAACTAGTGGTGGAGAACTATCAATAGGTAGTCGAACCCTTTACTATCTGCAATTTCGATTCAAATTAGTTACTTTGATACAACGCCTACCCACCGCCGGGTTACTATTTTATCCTAATATTTGTACTAATTTCCTATTGCCAAAGAAAATCTATGGCCACCGTTGCCATAGCTACGAATTGGTTTACCAGGGACAACGGGTAGCGGAGGTAGGCGGCCTGCTTCGTAACATCGTCTTGACGAGGAAAATCTGCTCTCCACGAGAACGATCCTTTCTCAGAACACAAAATTGTGATGTTTTCTCCGCTCTGTAATACAAATTCCCTTTCAGCAAGTAGGCTGTTTCTCTCCTGCCAAAAAGATTCAAAGTTCTTGTGTAGGTATGTAACGCAAGGACGCGTTATGTTTGTATCTTTAGGACAGTCTTAAAAAGTTACAACACAAGATGTCTTTCTCTATCTTTCGTAGTAAAGTCTAATTAAATCCCACACCCACAGATACTTAATTAGATACAGAGTGCATGTGTGTAACGTCGAAATGTTCTTATTCATTAAGTTTAATACAACCGCAATTTAAGACGTTAAAAGGGATTCGAAACTCTTGTCTACAAGTGAGGTTTAAATGTGGACACTAGAAAACATTTTTATCAATATATATAAAGAAGTGTTTTATTGCATCTGGCAGCATATAAACAAGTCAGCCCTTTACTGTTGCGTTACAATGCAAAGCAGATAAGAAAAAACTTTGTATCGTTCATTTTGGTCATGATATATTTAAAATAAACTTACTAACATTGTGTTTTGAGGTAAGTATAATTACAAACCTTAAGTGATCCCAGCAAACATTGAGCGTCGATTAAACGTCGGCCGATTGGTTTCGGATTATCGGGCCAATGCCGGACGCCAACGTCGATCCGGACCGTATATGACCGCCTGGCCGATAGCAGAGCCAGCAATCGGCCAATTGGGGGTCCCGATATCTTGCCGATATTCCTTTACAACTCGATCCTCATTTAGATGCATATTCTTTACACAAAATTTGTTGGTACAATATCTAAATATTGCGTTTTATTTTATGTTACGTCATATATTCCTTTTCATTTAAATGAGGTATATTCAAAGTATGGATACATTTTATTTATCGGTTATCAGTTTTTCAAAAATTTTAAAAAAAATTTAGATTTTATATTTTTTACTTTTAAAAATCCCTACACTCGCAAATTACAGCTTGGCATAGGGATTTTTTTGAATGTAAAAAATATAAAATCCAAAAAATTTTTAAAAATTTTTTAAAAACTGATAATTGAAACTTATTGTTATTACTTGGTCCCTTTTATAAGTAACTAAAATAAAAAAAAAATTAAAGATATAGATAAAATAGGATGATGACTATATAATTTTAGAGTGATCATACATTAAATTAGATACATTCATTTTTAGTCTTTTCACTTTTGGTACAGATATAATAGGGATTAATATAACATATAACTCAAAGCCCTCTCAAATAGAATAATTAAAACAGTTGATATTTAAATATGAAACGTTTTTTTATTACACATCTTTCCCAGAACATAAAAATATTGGAAAACCTCTAACAGACAAAATATTTACAGTATAATATAACGTTATATGTTTAAGTTAAATAGGAACATAAATTATCATCAAAGCCTCTTGAGACATTATTTTAATTTTAGAAGGCACAATGATCACAATCGTACAACCTACAAACAAAAAATATATGTCAGTGAATTGCCAGTAAAATAAATGAAATTTAAAAACCGTAAACCACGAATTACCTAACAATAATTTACTGAACTTATACTTGGCAATAAAAATACCTAAATGAAAAGACAAAAAACTTACCTGAAATTTGGAAATATGAAAATGTAACGAAACAGCAAATCACTCTAATCGTATGCAACGCCGAAAAACACAAAAACACACCGACCGAAGCCAAAGAACTAAAGAACGCCATTTGCATTTGACGTCATCGTCACATGCAGTGGTCGGTAATGCAGGATACGATACTACCGTGAAATGGCGCTAAAATTTGAATTCCCAACTAATTTTTATTGCATTACCTATTCCGTTGGCTCTCGCCGTCTAAAATTAACATTTTCGATGACGAAAGAAAGAGCGTCGGTTAATATAAAATAATCGACATATAATAGATCGTGTTCAACCGACAATCGAAATATCAATGTTTTTTCGATTCAGATCCGATTACTATTCCCGATTGTCGGGAACGGGGCGTAAATTAAATGGTTTACCGTTCCAAGTAAACCGATCCCGATCAAAAATAGATCTGCGCACAGTCGGCCGACTTAAAACCAATCATAAATGTTTGCTGGGATAGGACTTAATGCTGACATTATACTGAAGTTTCTTCGCAAATTAATAAGTAATTCATGATCTCGCTTCGCAAAGAATGTCTCTCGTGTAAAACCTTTACCTCAAATTTGCAAAATTTTTAACGAAATTAGTGCATTTTTCTATTATTGGGTGACGTCAGGATGACAGCCTAATAAAAGTAATTGAGGTTATATTTTTTCCGGTTCGTTGTTTGTTTCTGTTAAATGACATTTTTAAGGTACTAAATTATTTTTATATGTTGGTACAATGGTTGGCATTTAAATTGCCAAAATCTTAACAAAGTAAATATAAATACTCAACGAAATAATTCCCCACAAAAGTAAAAAAAAAAATGTTAAATATCCAAGAACAAACTGGATCATAATCTTCAAAATATCTTAAATGGTAAATTCATATTCAGTTAGGATCGACTTTTGGACGTCTTGATTTTCCAACGTTTTATTTTCGTTTAATGAATCTTGATCGGACCCATCTGCAATAAAATGCAAGTCTTCATTTTGCATACGATCAGTCGCAGATCGTATGTTGTATTTTCTATACACATATTCTACCAAGAATAGCATAAGGCTGATAACAATCCCAGCTGCCATTACTAAAAAAGTAAATATGTAGTATTGTATTCGAAATTAGGGATCATTTTGCATGGAAATCGTTGTCTAGAAATCCTCATTAACCAATGCGGTTTGAAGAAATATTTTACGTTCATTTGTTAAATTGTCATAACTACAATAATTATTCAAACATATTTTTGTCCGTTTTCTATACCGGGTGGCACTAGCAGACTAGCCATAGGAGATCCTATGTCAATTTTGATACCCTCAAATATTGGCTTCCCTATTAATTTTACATCAAAGTTGTATTACACTTTTTTAACGGCCATTGTATGATTGACTCGCACACCAAATTTTAGTATTTTCTAATAAGCCGAATAAAAGTTGCTTACTTACTCCGTGGCTTACAACCCTGGGTGGGTTTTTGCCGACAAGACTACATGCCTCCATTGTGTCCGATTTAACATCAGACCCACTTTATTTATATTCATTGCTCTCAGATCTTTGGCAATATTCTCCTTCCACCACAGGCGTGGGCGGCCTAGCGGTCGTTTTTCTGCAGGAGCCTCCTCAAAAGCCAGTTTGACCCCATACGATCATTGATAAGACGCCTTACGTGCCCTGCCCACTGTAGTCTCCTTGCTTCTCTAACGATGTTGGCCGCTCCATATTGTTCTTCTAGTTCTCTATTGCTACGCAATCAGTACCGTCCCGATGTTCCATCCCAGATGACTCCATATACTTTCCTTAGTGCTCGGCGTTCAAAGATGCGCAGTCTCTTTTCGTTTGCCACGGTCAGTGTCCATGTTTCACATCCATACATCACCACTGGTCTTATTATGGTCTTGTAGATCGAGATTTTAGTTGTCTGTGTCAGTTGTTGTGATTTGAGGAGCTCATTCATTGCAAACAGTCATCTGTTTCCTGCTTGTATTCTGCAATTTATCTCTTTTGTTCCGTCTGCATTTTCTGATAATGTTGCCCCCAAGTACTTAAACTTCTTGACCCGTTCGAAGTTGTAGTCTGCCATTGTAATGTTTTGTCCTTTTCTATCTCTGTTCCTGCTGTCTCTGGTTGTGTACATATACTTAGTTTTTTTCTCGTTAATTCTTAACCCAATGGTGTGAGCTTTGTTTTCAAATCCGATAAAGGTCTCCTTGATGGTTAATTTGCTGCTGCCAACCATGTCCACATCGTCTGCAAACGCCAGTAGTAATTTTGATTCATTGTTTCCAAAAAGGTTTGCGTGGTTACGTATCTCGGCTTTTCTGATAACATATTCTAGTGCGATGTTAAACAGCAGTGGTGAAAGGGCGTCGCCCTGTTTTAGCACATTATTAATTTCAAAAACATCTGAGTACTCCTGCGTCCCACTCTAACTTTACTTCTGGATCCATCGACACAAACTTGTGTCATTTTTACCAGTTTCTTTGGGAATCCCAGCTCTTCCATAGCCACCCACAGTTGTGCTTTCGCAACACTATCGTAAGCCTGTTTAAAATCTACGAACAGTTGATGTAGTTCTCGGTTAAATTCCCAGCTCCTTTCCATTATTTGTTTAATCGTGAATATTTGGTCCCCAGTGAGCGCCCCTGTCTAAAGCCACACTGGTAGTATCCGATGATTTCCTCGGCATACAGTTTTAATTTCTTCAGCAGGGTATTGGCTAGCTCTTTGTAGGTAGTATTTAGGAGTGTTATACCCCTATAATTTTCCGGGTTCGTCTTCTCACCTTTTTTATGTATTGGTATAATTATTAATAGTGTATATTTGTTATATATGTATTGGTACAATTACACCCCCCTTCCATTCATTTGGGATCTTCTCCGTATGCCATATCTTTGCGACAAGCCTTTGTATCGCTCTGTGCAGGATCTCTCCCTCGTGTTTCAAGCATTCCCCAGGGGCTTTATTATTTTTTAGTTTCTGTATGGCTTGCTTGATCTCAGTGGTGCGTCTTGTACTTCTGCTGATTGCAAAGTTGCTTCTAATTTTCTTTCTGTGTGTTCAATGTTAAGAAGTTTGTGGAAGTATTGTGCCCAGGTGTTCATTACTTCGTTTTTATCTGTTATTAGAGCTGTCCTTGTTCTTTTAGAAAATTTTGTTCCCGGGGTTGGTATCCTCTTTTCACACCCGCTATTTCACTAAAGTAGGCTGTTGCGTTCCTGTTTTGTTGGAGTTCTTGGATTCTCTGGACTGTTATTTTTTGAAACTCTCTCTTTTTGTTTCTTATAAGTTTCCTTGTTGTTGTTCTTGTTCATGTGTATTCCGCTATGTTGTTCTCCGTTATTCGCTGTAGCATGTTTTTTCTGTCATTATTTCTCTCTCCTACTGCTCTCCTACATTCCTCATTAAACCACTGTTTTTTTTGCTGTTTCGGTCTAGGGCCTAGAACTCTTCCTGCTGAATTCGATTAAAAGTTGTTGGGAAAAAACTCTTCGTTAAATTTATAAAAATTAAATGCGGCCCTAATACATACCACAATGAAACCACCAGTAATAAGTATGATAATGTCAAATGTTACTATATTAAAACCAAACGGGCCTGACGCCTAGGGTAGATCGAGATTTTAGTTGTCTGTGTCAGTTGTTGTGATTTGAGGAGCTCATTCATTGCAAACAGTCATCTGTTTCCTGCTTGTATTCTGCAATTTATCTCTTTTGTTCCGTCTGCATTTTCTGATAATGTTGCCCCCAAGTACTTAAACTTCTTGACCCGTTCGAAGTTGTAGTCTGCCATTGTAATGTTTTGTCCTTTTCTATCTCTGTTCCTGCTGTCTGGTTGTGTACATATACTTAGTTTTTTTCTCGTTAATTCTTAACCCAATGGTGTGAGCTTTGTTTTCAAATCCGATAAAGGTCTCCTTGATGGTTAATTTGCTGCTGCCAACCATGTCCACATCGTCTGCAAACGCCAGTAGTAATTTTGATTCATTGTTTCCAAAAAGGTTTGCGTGGTTACGTATCTCGGCTTTTCTGATAACATATTCTAGTGCGATGTTAAACAGCAGTGGTGAAAGGGCGTCGCCCTGTTTTAGCCCATTATTAATTTCAAAAACATCTGAGTACTCCTGCGTCCCACTCTAACTTTACTTCTGGATCCATCGACACAAACTTGTGTCATTTTTACCAGTTTCTTTGGGAATCCCAGCTCTTCCATAGCCACCCACAGTTGTGCTTTCGCAACACTATCGTAAGCCTGTTTAAAATCTACGAACAGTTGATGTAGTTCTCGGTTAAATTCCCAGCTCCTTTCCATTATTTGTTTAATCGTGAATATTTGGTCCCCAGTGAGCGCCCCTGTCTAAAGCCACACTGGTAGTATCCGATGATTTCCTCGGCATACAGTTTTAATTTCTTCAGCAGGGTATTGGCTAGCTCTTTGTAGGTAGTATTTAGGAGTGTTATACCCCTATAATTTTCCGGGTTCGTCTTCTCACCTTTTTTATGTATTGGTATAATTATTAATAGTGTATATTTGTTATACATGTATTGGTACAATTACACCCCCCTTCCATTCATTTGGGATCTTCTCCGTATGCCATATCTTTGCGACAAGCCTTTGTATCGCTCTGTGCAGGATCTCTCCCTCGTGTTTCAAGCATTCCCCAGGGGCTTTATTATTTTTTAGTTTCTGTATGGCTTGCTTGATCTCAGTGGTGCGTCTTGTACTTCTGCTGATTGCAAAGTTGCTTCTAATTTTCTTTCTGTGTGTTCAATGTTAAGAAGTTTGTGGAAGTATTGTGCCCAGGTGTTCATTACTTCGTTTTTATCTGTTATCAGAGCTGTCCTTGTTCTTTTAGAAAATTTTGTTCCCGGGGTTGGTATCCTCTTTTCACACCCGCTATTTCACTAAAGTAGGCTGTTGCGTTCCTGTTTTGTTGGAGTTCTTGGATTCTCTGGACTGTTATTTTTTGAAACTCTCTCTTTTTGTTTCTTATAAGTTTCCTTGTTGTTGTTCTTGTTCATGTGTATTCCGCTATGTTGTTCTCCGTTATTCGCTGTAGCATATTTTTTCTGTCATTATTTCTCTCTCCTACTGCTCTCCTACATTCCTCATTAAACCACTGTTTTTTTTGCTGTTTCGGTCTAGGGCCTAGAACTCTTCCTGCTGAATTCGATTAAAAGTTGTTGGGAAAAAACTCTTCGTTAAATTTATAAAAATTAAATGCGGCCCTGATACATACCACAATGAAACCACCAGTAATAAGTATGATAATGTCAAATGTTACTATATTAAAACCAAACGGGCCTGACGCCTAGGGTAGATCGAGATTTTAGTTGTCTGTGTCAGTTGTTGTGATTTGAGGAGCTCATTCATTGCAAACAGTCATCTGTTTCCTGCTTGTATTCTGCAATTTATCTCTTTTGTTCCGTCTGCATTTTCTGATAATGTTGCCCCCAAGTACTTAAACTTCTTGACCCGTTCGAAGTTGTAGTCTGCCATTGTAATGTTTTGTCCTTTTCTATCTCTGTTCCTGCTGTCTGGTTGTGTACATATACTTAGTTTTTTTCTCGTTAATTCTTAACCCAATGGTGTGAGCTTTGTTTTCAAATCCGATAAAGGTCTCCTTGATGGTTAATTTGCTGCTGCCAACCATGTCCACATCGTCTGCAAACGCCAGTAGTAATTTTGATTCATTGTTTCCAAAAAGGTTTGCGTGGTTACGTATCTCGGCTTTTCTGATAACATATTCTAGTGCGATGTTAAACAGCAGTGGTGAAAGGGCGTCGCCCTGTTTTAGCCCATTATTAATTTCAAAAACATCTGAGTACTCCTGCGTCCCACTCTAACTTTACTTCTGGATCCATCGACACAAACTTGTGTCATTTTTACCAGTTTCTTTGGGAATCCCAGCTCTTCCATAGCCACCCACAGTTGTGCTTTCGCAACACTATCGTAAGCCTGTTTAAAATCTACGAACAGTTGATGTAGTTCTCGGTTAAATTCCCAGCTCCTTTCCATTATTTGTTTAATCGTGAATATTTGGTCCCCAGTGAGCGCCCCTGTCTAAAGCCACACTGGTAGTATCCGATGATTTCCTCGGCATACAGTTTTAATTTCTTCAGCAGGGTATTGGCTAGCTCTTTGTAGGTAGTATTAAGGAGTGTTATACCCCTATAATTTTCCGGGTTCGTCTTCTCACCTTTTTTATGTATTGGTATAATTATTAATAGTGTATATTTGTTATACATGTATTGGTACAATTACACCCCCCTTCCATTCATTTGGGATCTTCTCCGTATGCCATATCTTTGCGACAAGCCTTTGTATCGCTCTGTGCAGGATCTCTCCCTCGTGTTTCAAGCATTCCCCAGGGGCTTTATTATTTTTTAGTTTCTGTATGGCTTGCTTGATCTCAGTGGTGCGTCTTGTACTTCTGCTGATTGCAAAGTTGCTTCTAATTTTCTTTCTGTGTGTTCAATGTTAAGAAGTTTGTGGAAGTATTGTGCCCAGGTGTTCATTACTTCGTTTTTATCTGTTATCAGAGCTGTCCTTGTTCTTTTAGAAAATTTTGTTCCCGGGGATGGTATCCTCTTTTCACACCCGCTATTTCACTAAAGTAGGCTGTTGCGTTCCTGTTTTGTTGGAGTTCTTGGATTCTCTGGACTGTTATTTTTTGAAACTCTCTCTTTTTGTTTCTTATAAGTTTCCTTGTTGTTGTTCTTGTTCATGTGTATTCCGCTATGTTGTTCTCCGTTATTCGCTGTAGCATATTTTTTCTGTCATTATTTCTCTCTCCTACTGCTCTCCTACATTCCTCATTAAACCACTGTTTTTTTTGCTGTTTCGGTCTAGGGCCTAGAACTCTTCCTGCTGAATTCGATTAAAAGTTGTTGGGAAAAAACTCTTCGTTAAATTTATAAAAATTAAATGCGGCCCTGATACATACCACAATGAAACAACCAGTAATAAGTATGATAATGTCAAATGCTACTATATTAAAACCAAACGGGCCTGACGCCTAGGGTAAACAAAAACACCTGGCCAAGAACTAATTGTGAAGTAATGCGATTGGTCGATCAGGGACGCACTCGGCCACAGGTGTATTTTGGACGGGTTTTGATGTGTGTCAAATGGTTGGTCTATGGTCAAAGTCAAGTTGATGACAATTCTGGAAAATATCGAGGATTTTTACTTTTGCCTATTATAAGTGGTTCTTCCTTCTTAATTTCCATATTTGCACAGAACAGAATTGTAAATCGTTGTTTTGCTGTTTTTTTTTTTCCAGTACACTTGTCATCTTTCGATGCATATGTTTTTGTTGACAATGTACGACAGTAAGGACCTGTCTCATATGCATTAATTACGTCCCTTGAAGCATAATCCTTTAAAATGGTCAATAGCCTTTTTTTCAAGCAATTACGTCTTCGATATTGATATCGGCCCATTCGCCACATATTTTCTTGAAGGTAATTTCGTGCCGACGACGGAATATTCCTAGCCATCCATTTGATGCCTTGAAGTTATCTAGTTCTAGACATTGAGCAGATTCGAGGACTTTTGCTTGAATTATGGGCCCGGATATTGGTAAGTGCTTGTTTCGTGCCTTAAAAACCCAGTTAAAACAACTTGATCCACTGCCAGTCATCCGGTTTTGGGAAATTTTCTTTTTTGCTCACCGTTGCCACCTCCTTAAAACAAATTTCTTACTTCTGCTTTATTTTGAAGCAACATAGTCACTTTGGAGTCTTACCCACTTTCAATTTTTCAATCAATTTCCTTGTACTTAAAACAGTTTTTCACTTTTCTCAATTATTTCGCTTAAAGGAAGACATTTCCTTTTCCCGCCATCTTCAAATATTCTAGTCCCAAAACACACAGAACCTGTTCAGAACAAAAACAAAACTGATCTTAACAACCGATTTATCAGCCTTTTAAAGCAAATTGAATGGACCCGCCTGCAATAAAGTAATTAGTGTACTATGTACCTATATTTCTTAAGAATTGTCGGGTCGGGTTTTACTGCTGCTAATGAAGGGTGTTATTAGCATTAGTGTTTACTAAAAATTCCGATGATGAGTGCCCGCGGTCGTTTAACAGATGGGTCGGTAAAGGGTAGTATAAAATAACGGTCGTTTAACGCAGGTGGTCAGTTTATAGAGGCAGTCACAAACACAGGTTTTACTGTAGTTAGTTACAAAACATTGTGCCTGAATGTGGCCGTGAAGAATATTTTAGCCCACGGGACTTTGTGTGCACGGGGCATCAGGCTGAAACTTTACTTTAGACGTTCTATTTTTTATTAGTTTCAATATGTTTTACAGTATTCAAGAAAAAATAATGATTATACTAATTTTAATTGGCTTATTAGAAAATCATAAAATTTGGTGTGCGAGTCCATCATACCAGGACCTTCAAACGAATATATTACAATTTTGATGTAAAATTAATAGGAGCGGGAGCCAATATTTGAAGGTAGCAAAATTTACGAGGGATCTCCTATATGGTCAGTCTGGTGGTGCACCACACCCGGTATGGGTACTTTTAGGGTACCATCGGTGCCATCCAGTTTGGATATTTATTTATTTTAAACATATAGAGGTATAGGTACCTACCTAAAAATGCTCCATAACTGTCCGCCAATCCCACACTTTCAAAGTTGCCGCCGGCATTGTCGCAATCGGGTTTGGTTGTAAAAAATCGCTTGTGTTCACGACTACGAAGCCCTAATTCATGAATTCTAAACATTCTGGAATTAAAAAAAAAATGCAGAAGTTATTTATTGTTTAAGGGTACTTTAATCGCAATCATAGAATATCCGTGTGGATATAAGGATGTACTTTTTCTTTTCAATCGACCGGAAAGCAAGTACTTTCTAGACACTTTTAATATTTTAACCGTAATACATCATTTTACCTGTCTAGACCGGAAAGCAAAAAATAGGTACCATTTAATTTTTTCTTTAGTCTAAATCTTTCAGCTTATTAAATGTTTTCCTGATATGCTTACCAATAGTAAGGCCTTATCAAAATTTTCTTGGACGCCACTGGCCTTGTGTCGATTGAAAAAAAAAATGCTGTACGTTACACATCCGGAAAGTACGTTAACAGGACTCGCAGGATTCCGCCCTGGAATTTGCCTGCATTGTCCTGTGCAATATACTTAGTACTTTCCGGTCTTGTAACGTATATGTACAGAGTGGCAAAAAAGTCGCGCATAATGCCTGTAACTTTTGAATGACCTCGTATACGAAAAATTGACCTTTATGAAAGTTGTTCAGTAAATTATTCCCCACATTTCTACCTGCATGAATTTTTTCTGTCATTTCGGGTTTGGTTGCTATAGAGACTAACTTACTTTCTTTAAATGGAACACCCTGCGTATGGTCGCATATTTGGATTTTAGTGGGAAAACTCTGAATTTTTTTATATTTCAAATTTTCACCTATCTGCAAGCGTTTCCAAGATAATGACAGCTCAAAAATAAAAAACTTCTTAATTATAATTATTCCTACTTAATACCCACCAGTTGAGTCAAGGTGTTTTCATGACAGCGACCTAAGAGGTGTCAATTTTGAGGTCCTGTTTAATTTTCTGTTGTCTGATTTCTAATTTGTTTACACTATGGTTCATTTAAATGAGAAACGAGTTAAAATTTTAATAATGAGCGGTTACGAAAATATGAAGAGATCGCAAGATCAGGTTTGTCAACTTTTCAATGAATTATATCCAAATAGGCCTCCAATAAATCAGTCAACAGTGTGTCAAGTGGTAAAGAAATTTCGAGAAACAGGCAGTGTAGGGAAGCCGCTAGATCAGGTCGACCTAAAGCAGCAACCCAGGGTGACAAAGCTTCGGATATCATGCTCTCAATACATGAAAATCTAACAATCATCCAGGCCAATGGCAATGTATTTTAATGTGTCTCATTAGTCAGTGAAAATTTGTTTAATTAGGAGAAGTTGCATCCCTGCAAGATAAAGTTGGTGCACGAGTTAAACGAGGACGATTTTAAGAATAGCTAAAATTTGTGAGTTGATGATGGAAAGATGCAATAACGATAATAACTTCGCAACAAATATCATTTTGTCGGATGAAGCTACTTTCAATTTAAATGGCATTGTTAATAGACACATTTATCATTATTGGTCTGCTGAGAATACTCACTGGTTCCAGGAAGGTCATACTCAGAGGCCCGAAAAGTTAATGTTTGGACAGGCATAGTTGGTATATTGTGGGACCTTTTTTCATAGGTGGCAATTTGAATGGCGAAAAATATTTGGACCTCCTCAGGAATCACATAATTCCTTCTTGCAGAATGGTTTTACCAGGTGTAAATGATGGCATAAACGAACAGGTATGGTTCCAGCAAGATGGAGCACCTGCGCATTATGCGGCAAATGTTAGACAATACACAAGCGAACAATTTCCAAGACGTTGGATAGGCAGAAGAGGTGTTATTTACTGGCCAGCACGATCCCCGGACTTAACCCCGCTCGACTTCTTTTTGTGGGGATATTTAAAGAACGAAGTCTACGTTAACTTAAATTCGGACCATTCCAGAGGACTTTCTTTTAACCGTTGTAGACGGGTTCAGGGATCGACTGGCGCTCTGCTTAGCAGAAAATGGTGGTCATTTTGAACACCTGAGCCACTATAAAGGTTTCACTTGTTTATTATTCCGATGTTAAGTTGTTCAATTTTCTAGGCTATTTATTGTATTATTATAAAGTTTTTTTAAAATACAAAAAATTCAGAGTTTTCCCAGTGGAATCCAAATATGCAATCATATTTAGGGTGTTACATTTAAAGAAAGTAAGTTAGTCTCTATGGCAACCAAACCAGAAATGGTGGGGAATAATTTACTGAACAACTTTCACAAAGGTCACATTTTCGTATACGAGGTAATTCAAAAGTTACAGGCATTATGCGCGACTCTTTTACCACTCTGTATAATATACTTTGATAATATACTATTACCTTGCACGGAAAATATCCTTGTAGGTAGAATTTTTCTTGATAACCAGCCAGTAATCGAGGTGGGTGTTTTTAAAAGGTATTTCTCTTAACCGGCATTTTTCACTCTCCAAAAACCAATCTTTTACGTGTTTGTAAATCATAGAAGTGTCAGCGTAAAAAGCAAAAAACTCGTTTTGCACCATTTTTACTCCTTCCTTGACCGACAAAAATTGAGGTTTTTGAATTTTGTTGTAAAAGTCGCGGCTCTTTTTTTCATAGTTTAATTCCTAAAGCAAAATACAGCCCTGATATTCAAAATTTTGCAAATAGTAACTTTACACATAGCTTTACCTCAAAATACCTCATAGAAATATTTTCCTCAAAGCCAACAGGAATTCTAGAATCCAGTAAACTTTCCAATGAGTTTATACTTTCAGTGGTTGATTGCAGCAAAGCTACAATATTTGCCGAAAAAGAAGTGTACAGAAACATGAGCGAAATTAGAGTGAAAATAAAGACGATTCTTCCAGAGTTGCTTCTCGGTTCGGATTCAAAACCTTGCTGGGCTGCTGAACCTACTTCCATAAGAAAAATGTCTACTGGATCAGGCCTAAAAATATATTTTTTTTTTAATTGGAACGTGCATTTAATGTCATTGATTACAGGAATTATAACACTGCCGTTGATAGACCTTTGCAACATTGCAACCTACTCTGATTCTTGAATGTTTTTCTGGCGTCAGGTCTAAAGCCTTTAATATCAATTGTATCTTCATTTAGTTTTTACACCTTATCATTTAAGCAAAATTTAAAATTGCCATTTTTTGCCCTGATGAGTGTGTGTGGCTTGTTATCTGGCTGGAAGTATTAGTGATGCACTAGCATGGCGCATTATATCTTAACATAGGTATAGTGCCTCTGCTTTTACTGTACTTTAGTGCATCTCTACTATTAAGTTTGACTGATAATAGGTAAAGGTAAACAATCTTTCGGGAATTTGTAAGTCGAATCTGGTCTTGCTCTTATATGTGAGTTGGTGATTTCGGGGTTTGTCGTTACTGTGCGCCTGTAATAATTTTGGGGAAAAATTCATCTACAGTCGGAATTGGAAAATCTTGATGAAGTATCCGATCGTAAAACGGGGGACATCTGCGATCAGTTGCACCACAAGGGCGCACCATAGGTCAGAGTCCGCCTGACCAGTACTTTGTAGAGATTAACTTTGGTACGATTACTAAGTCTACTCCATCTGTGAAGCAGGGAATAGATGAAGCCCAATTGGTGCAGTGCAAGCGTGACTCTATTGACTCTATTGACTGAGTTTAACCTCCAATTCGGGCTCTGGTCAAAGATAAGTCCTAGGTATTTTACCTCCAAGCACCAGTTCAACTCGATGAATTCACACTGACCCTAGTTTCAGGCCTTGAAGCAAAAGCAAAAGTATATAGCCTAATTTCTGTTGTTGGATTAATATACAGGGTGTTAATGTGATCATGTTACAAACTTCTAGGATAGATAGAACACAGGAAAAAAAAATAGAGTTCATATGAACATGGGCCCGGAAACGCTGCTCCCTCAGGGAGCTAGAACCCTTTGAAGGTGGCCTTCATAAACTAGTTTTCGTTTTGTAGCTCCGGAACTACTTCAGCTACCGCAACCAATTTTGAGACATAAGTAACTGTTAGTAAATTCATCTGTTTAAGCAGGGGCGTGCGAACCAGGGGGTATTAGGATAAATTTGACCCCATTCCTCTAAGGCTTCAATTTCTTGCCGTTTCGACATCAGATTATGATTTTCCTATGCCTTTTCCATGAGGGTACTCTCTGTAAAAGTTGCTCAATGTCACCGTTTCTGAGAAAATTAACTAACAAAAAGTTAAGATACAGAAATCAATTATTGAAGTCTTAAAGAAATTAGGTCTAAAGAACAATGAGGTTTAGTACAGATATCAACAGATAAATTAATTAGCGTTATTATCATGGTGGGTAGTATACAAAAAGAAACTTAAACTAGTAGTAGCTGAAAATACATGCCACCACCACTATGCAGCTAAAAACTTCAGTTATTGTTTGAATTACTTCAGCCGCAGCGGAAATTCTAGCCACCACATCTTCTAACTCGACTGAAGTTTCATAAACGAAATTTTTCATATACCCCTAAAGAAAAAAAATGTAAAGGTGTTAGATCTGGGGAGCGCGCTAGTCAGGTGACAGGGCCTCCACGGCCAATCCAATGTCTTCTAAAATTTTCATTTAGGTTAGTTTAAGTATATATACATATAAATAAAATATCTAAATCAGAAAAAAGTCAGTGCCGTCGTTAAGGTGCTCCCGGGACGGACTGGACCTAATAAATTTAATCTTGTTAGGGCTAATTAAGACCCTTATCATTATGAATAACGCTAAGAAGTTTCAATAAAATCGGGAAAAGAATATTTAAAAAAGAAATGAAGAAACAATTTTTTTAAAAAAACTTTAACACCTTGTATATCAAAAACGGGGCAACTCCGGACACATGTTCATATAAACTTTTTCTCATAGAATATCATAAGGAATCATCTTCTTAGGTTACGTACCGTACTTCTGAAACACCCTGTATACACTTATTTATACAGGGTGTACAAATTAAGTGCGTACCATTCCTAACTTTTTTATTATTGGAGATACAAAGTCGGTTAAATTAGCAAAGTAGTAGCATTTTTCTGTTAATTAAAATGGTGAAAGCAGAAAAACAATTGGACATAATGTATTTTTTTTTAAATGGCGCACCCTGTGTATTTTTTACCCAAACGTTTGCATATTGTATACGAAATAAAAAAGTTCATATGCAATATTGGCCTTAAATTGAAAAAACATCAACACAGCCATGGAAATAAAAAATGGTTTGCCTTTGGCGTTTTCATCGAGACTACCATGAAAACAAAAACGAATTAACTAAAGTGTCCTCGTTTTGGAAAGCCATTATTGTTAACGAAGCCAAAATTTTCGTAGTTTTGCGTTAAGCTATCTAGTTTTTGCTTTTAAATATTACAAAATGGCGTTCACGCATTTAGAACATTGCGATATGTTAGAAGCGTATCTTGGTTGCAGAAAAAATAGTGTACTAGCACTCGAGTAATACGGTCAAATGTATCCTGAACGTGAGCAACCAGACAGAAGGTATTTTCTAAAGCTGTATAGAAAATTTAGAAGTAAGGAAAGAGTTTTTATAAAGACAAGGACTAAAAAACAGTTTATAATAAGTGAACAAGTAGAAGTAAATGTATAGGCATATTTTGAAGCGCACAAAAATAATTCAACTAGAGATTTGGTAAGAGACAGTGGTTTTAGTTTATTTACAATTTGGAGGATTTTAAAAAAATATAAGTTTACCCTTTAAGTACCGACCAGTGCAAACATTATTACCTGGTGACACTGAAAGAAGACTCATTTTTTGCCAATGGTTACAAGATATGTGTAGGCAAAATCCTAACTTCTTAAAGAAAATTCTATGGAGCGATGAAGCGAATTTTTCAAATAGGGGTACTTATGTTTAATTGTAAAAACATGCACTATTAGTCTAGAACAAATTTGTTTATTGCTGTTCCCAGAAATCCGCAAGTAAGATTTAGCATTAATGTTTGGTGTGGTCTTATAGGCAGCCAAATTATTGGGCCAATTTTTTTATGAAGGCACTCTGACCGGCATGGGATACGTTAATATGTTGTCAGAATTACTAGAAGAATATTTAGATGATGTGAACTTTGAGGACCGTAACCAAATTTATTTTCAACAAGATGGAGCTCCTCCTCATCAGTTTCACGAAGTGAAAATATTGTTAGAAAGGCTTTTCAGAGATAGGTGGATGGCAACAAATGGTTCGATACGTTTGCCCCAAGGCCTCCTGACGTAACTCCATTAGACTTTTACTTTTGCGGGTTGGTCAAGGACGAAGTCTTTAAAACGAGATATGCGAATCTGGTCGAACTTCAAGACAACACTAGACGCATTATAGCATCCCAGTGGCGGCTCGTGTAGACAAAAAAAGAAAAAAAAATAGCGCCGCGGTCAAAAATTTTTTGGGTGCCACGCCCTTTTTTAAATTATGGTGCTTGGTTTTCTATTAACTATTCTATTAATTCGTTTTCAATTGTCTTTGAGTTTGCAGAAAAAATAGAAGATATCTTTTTGTAGTGCTCTTGAATGTCTATATTGCTTATCGATATATCGTGGGCTTACTGCGAAAAGTGACCAAGTCAAATTTTGTTTGTTTTGAATTAATATGACCAAGTCACAGGTAAAGGTCATATGTACTACAAGACAAAGTGACCAAGTCATATATACGCCTTAAAGCTGCTCAAGTAAACCCACCTAAAGTGACCAAGTTAAGAACGCACTTCTAACATCAGTTAAAAGTGACTTAATCGACTTGGGCATTTTATCATGTCAGCGAAAATGCGAATTTCATATGAGTAAAAATGATCAAGTCGACTTGGTCATTTCTTGCTGTAGCGATAATCGCGTTCTGACAAGTCGTTCTCGTGGTTGGAATAGAAACAATATCGGTATTTTGTTAATAAAAACACCAAATATTGTACAAAAATGAGTGGCAGAGGAAAGCTATGTGTTTCGCTATGTCTTAAAAATGAAGGCAACGAAGAAAAATCAGGCAGTAAGTATTAAATCTAGTTAGTAGAAAGAGAGGTTATGTTTGAGACAATCCGGCCATTGATATTTTTTGGGCTCGCATAAGACAGTATCATATCAACTATCATAAAAAATGTTTAGTACCCTGTATGATCGTTGGTTTAGTTGTTAGTAAAACTATGATTTAATTTACTTTTAGATTCAGTGGACGTTGAGCTACACCATGAAGAAAAGAAAATATACTCGGGTGCAACAAGTTTCTCGTGTTCCAAAAATGATAATAGTGACAATCTTCAAACCTTGAATATAGTTTCAAGACATGTAACCGCAGAAAGTAAGTACTACTTGGCATTATGCAGGGTGTTCCTAAATGTCATTTATATACATACATACGAAAGGGGGCAATTCATCAGGTCGTTTTGCATATTCTTTAAACTATTTTTTTTTATTTCAGCTACCCTTCCTGACATTCACGAAAAATACGTTATTCAGCAAGACACAGACATAAATGTAAATCATTTGGAAGCTGAAAATATGACCGACAGTGATGACGAGTATATTCCAGAAAACGAAGAAACTAGAAGTGAAGATGAAGATAATGATGAGCCGTTAGCTAAGAAAAGAACACGTTGGAGGAAATCAGCATCAGACAAGTGGAAAAAAAATATCACTAAAGAAAATAGAAAGATGTGCAAGCCGTACATTAATAAAAGTAAAGCACATCCAGCCAAAGCACCACAACAAGTCGACTGTGCCAACTGTAGATTTAAATGTACTTTGAACTTCAGTGAAGAGGACAGAAAGATTATTTGCGTGAATTACTGGAAGCTAGACTACTGCCGGCAAAAAGACCTAATTTTGTCATGCGTTAGTAACTTTGAACCAAAAGTCCATAGGGTCCGTACCGGCTCAGGTGTTAGAAAAGAGTCCAGCCGTAAGTACCATTTCAAAAAAGACAATGGATCTGTCCAAGTCTGCAAAAGTTTTTTTTTAAAGACTCTATGTATTAGCCACGGACCTGTTGATCATGCATTAAAAGGGGTAAACCAAACAGGCATTTTTGAGTTGCCTGATAGGAGGGGTAAAAGAATTCCCAAAAATAAAACACCTGACGACCTAATAAAAAATGTAAAAGCCCACATTGAAAGCTTTCCGACTATGGAATCGCATTATTGTCGAAAAAATAGTGAAAGGTTGTACCTAGATCCGAGTTTATCTATTAGCAAAATGTATGACCTCTACGTGCAGTGGTGCAGAGAAAAAAATGAGGAACATTTTGTATCGGAAATAACATACCGGAGAACATTTTGCAACAACTACAATATGGCATTTTTCCACCCCAAAAAAGACCAGTGTGAAATCTGTGCGCAACATAAAAACAAGACAATCACAGAAGAGGACTACAACGAACATTTACGGCGAAAAGATGAGGCCAGCAATGTGAAAAATTTGGACAAAATTCGAGCCATCCAGGATAGTACTTTTCTTAGCGCTACTTTTGACTTGCAAAGTATACTTCAGATACCTGCATCTGGAGTATCTCAAATGTATTACTCGTTAAAGTTATGTGCATACAACTTCACAATTTATGAAGCGGCACCCCCCAATAAAGCGTTCTGTTTTGCGTGGACCGAAATTAACGGTCAAAGAGGTAGCGCAGAAATTGGAACAGCATTGCTAAGATGGATTAAAAAAATTCCACAAGGGATAAAAGAGATTAGTTTATACTCTGATACATGTAGTGGACAAAATCGTAATCAGTTTATTGCTGCATTACTGTTATTTGTCGTACAATATACCGATATCGAGTTTATACAACACAATTTTTTAGAAAAAGGCCATTCCTACATGGAAGTGGATTCTATGCATAGTGCCATAGAAAAGGCAAAAGAAAATTGTGAAATCTACACAATGAATGACTTACTCAATGTGTTTAGGCTGGCGCGCTCAAGAAGAGTAAAAAATAAGACAAGCGACCCATACTACGTCGAGGAGTTACGATTCAGTGATTTTTTGGACTTAAAATCTTTGGCGTCAGTCTTTTTGAAAAATCGCAATAAAGACGATTTAGGAAATCAAGTCTCGTGGCTAAAGCTAAAAGTGATGAGATACGAAAAGACAAAACCCGGTTGCGTTCTTTTCAAGTATAACTACAGCGATCCTGAATTTCGTGCCTTAGGGGTTTTTGGCAAAGGAAGACCGGCTGAAATTCCAAAAGATATTTTGCCATTATATAAGTCACTTTTAGCGATTCCCGAGAAGAAAAAAAATAGTCTGCTTAAGTTATGCTCAAATAACATTATACCACCGGAATATCATGCCTGGTATAAGTCTATCCCAGTCGATAAGAAAAAGACTGTCACCATACCCGTACCCATAAGTGATTTTGAAGATTCCGAATAGAGTTAGAAACTAAAAACAGTATTTTTTCTCATAAAAATATATATTGTTTTTTTTTATTTTGGTTTTTTATTTATGACCAACTTAATTTTGGATTATTTTTTTACATCATAAAATGCCCAAGTCATATTTTTTCAAAAACTTATAAGAAAACTTATATTTTTTTAGGTTTACGAAAAATTACAGTATCTCATACATCTATATTCAAAAATTCGTTCACATGCCAAAATATCTTGATTTTACAAAGACCCTTAAACTTTAAACGCAATTTCCTAAGAACTTACTATTTTGACTTGGTCACTTTTCGCAGTAAGCCCACGATATATGAGTCTAAAGCTGGATTTATAAACTCGAAAAGTTGGCGAGGTTGAGGCTCAGTTGGTGTTGGAAATAGGAGTTCAATTTAAAGTAAAGGGAACACTCAGTTCTATTTATACACTCGTTCATGTTGTTCATGTAAAGCTCATGTAAGGTTCGAAAACTCCCCGGGTAGTTCAAGATAATCAATTTTTATGCTCGGAATTCGGAATATCTAACCTTACAACTTGACCATAACTTCAACCTCACCAACTTTTCGAGTTTATAAATCCAGCTTAAAAGTTCTTTGAAATTCCCACGATTGTCCGAAGAATCAGATTCATTATGCCCCCGAAACGCTAACTCTTGTTTGCCTAAATAAACAGTCGCACGAATATAGGTAACTGCATAAACCTTCTATTTAGAAGGACATGCTAAGCATCCATCGATGGCCGAACAGTTTTAAAAGCTACAAAACGTGTATTAAAGAATGCCCGCAAATGTATTGAACTAGACGGTGATGTGTTTGAACATTTAATATAGTTTTTTTTTATTTCTTGCGCTAAAAATAAAATCGAGTTTCAATTTCGGAAATAAATTCGTTCTTGTTTTCATGGCAGGCTCGATAAGAACGCCAACGGCAAACCATTTTTTATTTCCATGGCTGTGTTGATGTTTTTCAATTTTAGGCCAATATTCCATATGAAATTTTTTATTCCGTATACGATTTGCAAACGTTTCCGTAAAAAATATACAGGGTGTGCCATTAAAAAAAAACATTTTACTCATTTATTCAGAAACGCCATGTCCAATTGTTTTTCTGCTTTTAACTAACAAAAAAAAATGCTACTACTTTGCTAATTTAACCGACTTTGTATCTCCAATAATAAACAAGTTAGCAATGGTGCGCACTTAATTTGGTACACCCTGTATAGTATTTCTTTTATCTATTGCTTGTTGTGTGTTTTTTACTAATTTATGCAAAAGTTTCCCTGGTACTTAATTTCTCACTTTCTCTGATAGGGTGCAAAGCCTTTTTATTTAATTCTTTTTCAATTTGCTTTATTGTCTAGTACCTATGACCTTGTATCTCACCTGTGTAAATTTAGTTTAGCTTTAGCATCTCGACTTAATTTGTGACTGTAGGCTTAGTTTAGTTTTAGTCAGATTTGTCAACAAGAGCAGATTCTTTGGACCATAAAGCACTTTATAAAAATAATAATAAAAGTTTAAAAGGTCCTTATATCTATTTGTAACACTAGTGTTAAAAGTAATCCACTTGTAATACTATAGTGTCATATAATGACCTGACCACAAGAGTTAAAATGTATTTGTAGATAAAAGTGATTTTAACTAAAATGTTTAGATACAATAAAAATCATCAAGATTTTTGTTTAACTCGCCTTAAACACAGTCGAGGCATCAAGTATGTTCTAAAAATCGGATCGTTCCATTCCCAATATACTACCAAATAAGCAACTAAAAAGATAGCAGCGATAAGACCAAAACAGCTATACCATACGTACGAATCAAATGGAAGGGTGAAGACGTTACTTATGTACGAATGTGGAGTAGCCCTAAATACGAACTTCTTTTCCATTTTTGCTGTTTTGGCTAAAAGGTCAAACTGGTCCACTTGATGGCTTAGAACTTTTATTGGAGTACCTAAAATTGGTATCATATCCAAATTAAGTGCGTCCCATTATTATTATTTTTACAGCTTAAACAAATAACAAAAGTTAGTTAGGAATAAAATTAATTTGATAATAATATATGCATCGTCGAGCGGGACATAGGAAATCCCATGTAATTTTAAATGGGGTCAATTATTGGCTTCCCTAATTATTTGAGAGAAAAATTCTATTTAGGTTTATTAAAGAGCACTAAAACCCACATTCAAAAGAATAACTTTAGATATTTTTGATGAGCCCGTTTACGGGTTATCGCCGATTTCTTTTTAACTATTTCTCCTTTTTATGGCCCCGTATTTGCGGGCACCAGTCAAGGTAAAAGATGACTGTCAAATAAAGTTGTCATTTTGAAATTTGTGCTTTATTGTTATAAAAACTCGTACATCGAAAATATTAGCCATGAATTACACTTCTGAAGAAAAAATATTGATGATTAAATGGTATTATCAAGGAAATAGTTATCAAAATGTGTCAGACATGTTTGCTGCTCTGTATCCGAATAGACCGATGGCTGCAAAATCTACAGTCGAAAGGACTATCAAGAAATTTGAGACAAAAGGCACTGTAATAAATAACTGCAGATGTGAAGAAAGGCAGGAACAAAGAAGAGATGCAAGAAATGATAGGGACTTGCAAGTTTTATTGTGCGTGGAAGAAAATGATGGGAAGATCAGCACAAGGAAACTTGAGGATGACATAGGATTAGATCACACCACAGCGTTACGAGCTTTGAAACGACATAAATATTATTCATACAAATATGAAAAGCACCAAGAGCTAAGAGATAGGGACGAAATACGACGACAGGAGTTTTGTTTTGGTATGATGGAAAGAGCAAACATGAATAGGGAATTTTTAAAAAACATTTGTTTCACTGACGAATGCACATTTACCTTAAACAATGAACCCAATGTTCAAAATTATCGATAGTGGAGCAAAGAAAACCAACACAGGTTTGTGGAAACAAGGACGCAATATCCACAAAAAGTTAATGTATGGGCTGGGATTTTCGGAGAAAATATTATCGGGCCATTATTTCTTACACGAAATTTAAATGCAGAATATCTTTTGGAACTACATGAAGATCATATTTTACCTACTTTACATGATGCCGCCAGGGAAAATCAGGAAGTTTGGTACCAAATGGATGGCTGCCCGGCACATAGTACCCTGGCTGTCCGGGAATATTTAAACCGTGCTTTTAATGGAAATGTTATTGGCTTAAATCATACAGTAAATTGGCCAGCCAGGTCTCCTGATTTATCGCCAAATGATTTCTTTCTCTGGGGCCATTTAAAAAACAGGATATACAAAGATAAAAAATACCCAAATCTAGACGAGTTAAAAAATGCTATTTCTGCCGAATGCAATAGAATTTCAGTTTACCAACTAGCGAATGTAAGAAGAGAATTTTATGATCGCCTCGGTTATTGTCTAGCAGTCAATGGAGGAATATTTGAACATCTTCTTAAATCCTAAAGTTCTAACAATTTAATAGTACCTACCTATTAATTAGTAAAATATTGAAACATGTAAAATGTCATAATTAACCTTGTAATTGGATACTTTATTTTAGTTTTATTCAGATTAATTTGTACTCATAAATACACCTTTAATATTTTCGATGTACGAGTTTTTATAACAATAAAGCACACATTTCAAAATGAAAACTTTATTTGACAGTCATATTTTACCTTGACTGGTGCCCGCAAATACGGGGCCATAAAAAGGAGAAATAGTTAAATAGAAATCGGCGATAACCCGTAAACGGGCTCATCAAAAATATATAAAGTTATTCTTTTGAATGTGGGTTTTAGTGCTCTTTAATAAACCTAAATAGAATTTTTCTCTAAAATAATTAGGGAAGCCAATAATTGACCCCATTTAAAATTACATGGGATTTCCTATGTCCCGCTCGACGATGCAACACCCGGTATACAAATAGAAATACAAATAAAGATGGTTTGTTTCCATAACTGACATGAATAAAACATGTTTTGGAATAGCCATATGCCTACAGTACAGTATTTTCTGAAATCAACACAACAGAATACACTTATAAGTACACTAATTAAAATTAGTGAGAAAGTACACAGTACATAATATGATATGATATTATCATGTTATAAAATAACAAAACACAATTAAAAGGTACATCCAAAAAATTCACCTACGCTATAAAAGCGATTTTGTACTAAAATTACCTTTACCTTTGCCTTAAATTTATGCTGTACAGTTAACAATTATACATTAGCAGGCAAATTATCGTAAATCTTAAGGGAAACCTGCGGCCCATTTCATTGCTGCATGCCTTCATTGTCAAAGGTCATAGAATCACTGGTTAAGTTAAGAATGATAACTTTTGTGAAGAAACACAAAACATTAAGCAAATATCAGTTCGGCTTCCAGGAGGGCGTTGGTACACGTAAGGCTATGTTTAGCCTTCTGGAGGATTTATATCTGCGTCTGAATGGAGGAGATGTAACCGCGGCAGTCTTTTGTGATTTTTCTACGACCTTTGACTGTGTCAGTCACGGGATACTATTGGAGGAACTTTATCGTTGCGGCTTTAGGGGTGTTGCGCTTCAATGATTTGAGAATAACTATTGGACCCATTAAATATGTTATGTTCTGTCTTTTTTATTATTGTGTGTATTACTACATTATTGTCTCTGTGGGTGTTATTAATTTGCTTTATTTTGTTTTTTGTTTTATGTTCTATGATTTATATTTCTTTATACTCCGAAAAAAGCTTTGCCTATGAATACCTTTTATTTTTATGATAATAAAGCATGTTTTGTTTATTTTGTTTTTTTTTTGTTATTTTAGGCACATCCTGTACTTGACCTAACCTGCAACCAGGAACATAGAGTAAATCCGAATTGCTGGTTGTGTAGTGATTTATGTCGCCAAATCTTTGCGGCGCTTGAAGACATGGCAAGCACACTGTAGTATAATATACAAGTTTACCACCGTTAGTATTTTTTGTGATTTAAAAGTGTCGCGACAAGGTTGTATGAAACTTAGTCTAAACATGTTTCGAATTATGCGCTTCTGGCCAAGAAGAATTCTACCAATGTGGATGGAATGCCCCAAGCCAGAACCCCATACATCAGAATAGACTGTATTGTGCCATAGTAAAGCACCCTCAAGGTTCCAACATCAACCAAATCCCTCAATTGCAAGACTGTATTGATTTTTGACGACAATTTGGTGCACAATGTATTGATGTGGTCACCCCATGAAAGATGGTGATCAATAGTAATACCAAGAAAAGTAGTGGTCTGTTGTGAAAGTCTTGTTCTTGATTAGAAGGCTTCTATCGTGCACAACCCGAACTGGAGTAAATACCACGAAGTTTATCTTACTGCATTTCAGGAATAAGCAGTTTACTCTACACCGCTCAGCAATCTCCGACACACCCTGGTTTGCTCTTTCACAAAGGTCCTCCCAATCGCACCCATAGAAGCCATGCACTGCAGATGTTTCGTCGGCAAGCAGAGTCACGTCACCACCCCTAACAGCCAAAGGAAGATCTCATTAATAAAGAGTAGAAAGAGAATCGGTCCCAGGACACTACCCTGCAGAACGCCAACCCTTACAACCATCCAATCCGAGAACACGCCCCCCTCAGAGCCAGTCTCTCTAACAGCCTGTGTTCTGTTGGATAAATACATTTCAATCCCCTCCAGTGCATGGCCTCTTATTCCATAATGTGACAACTTAATTGCTCATAAACTAGAACCCGAAATGAGGTAAGAAATGAAGTCAACCTCTTCCTAAGAGCCTTTTTAAAAACCTTAGAGAAGACCAATAAAAGACGGACAGGTCTATAGTTCTTAACAGATGATATATTTCCCTTCTTATGAATGGGGACAACAATAGCTTTATTTAGTTCCTGTGGAAAATAATCATGCTCGAAGAAGATGTTATATATCTTTGGGTAGCTAAAATTGCAATATTGTACAGGGGTTCCATTAGCAAAAGAACACTTTATTATGAAACGAGATGTTTATTGTAACATAAGCTGAATAGCATATTGTAGTAAAATAAACCTATCTGAATACTAAAATGGCCAAAATAGTTGTCATACGTAAGGTTTTCTTTTTACATTAGAATAAAGAAAAACCCACATGTAGAACGGTACCATTTAATTAAAAAAAAAAGATTTTACAAGTTTTTTAACCCTGTATATTGACTATATTATTTATAATTTATATTATGTTAACATCTAGGAAAAAAGCAAACATCAAACCATCATGGCTAGATCCCATTGTCCTGATATCTTGATGAAACCTTTCACCCTGCTTGTCGCTGACAGCGCCCAAATTATCCGGCAAAGATTATAAATGAGGATAGAGAAAGTGAATTCTTAATGATATTCTTCAACCAAGTGATTTGAAGGAGTCTAAAAGTTTATTAACTAGATGTTAGTAGTTTACATCCATATTGTTGCCTAAAAATCTCCTCACTATACTTACAAACGAGTACCAAGCTCTGAGTTCTGGAGTGGTGAGCCATCAATTTTCTAATTTGTCGCCTAATAAAAATGCCTTCTTTTAATTTGGCGTCACTTAACTGGGGAAAGACTCGTCTTAGATAGTTAAATATTTCACCCTCTCTATTCATAGGCTTCACAAAGTTTTTCGTCAGTCCAAGTTTTGGGTCTACAAGGGGCACATGCTATAATGTTCATTTACTGCACGACTGATGTCCCACAAACAAGGAAAACAGCAATATTTTGTAAATCCTCTCTGAAGTCCTCCCCCCCCCCCCCCCCTATAAATTTTAAATCCCCACATATCTGTCATTTGTACCGGTTGTAGTTTATTTTATCTAAAAGGATGCGCATATTTTCATGGGTTTCTCTCATTGTCACTGAATGGGCAACTGGTATAGATGGTTTTAAATTTTCATTAAACTGTATTTCGATGGGTGTGTATGAACAAGCGCCACTCACAAAGAGAATGCTCGATATTAAGCTCCTGCATTAAACCATCGATATCAGTACACGCACATAACGAATTTTACAAATTATAAAATGCAGAAAAAGTAGCATTTATTTTCCTAAAAGTCATAATTTTTGTTTCTCTGGCTAGTAAGTTCCACTCCTTAAGACGGGCACCAATAAGTTCCGACTATTGCTTTGACAACCCCAAATCACATACTAAATCATTTAACTCACTTTGGACAATGAAATATGGCTCTTCGGAACTGGGACCTGGAGCAAAAGGGGGGTCGGTACACTGTTCTTCGGAACTGTCTGATGATACGTTATTATCTCCATTACCTCCCAAAACAATATTTTGCCAATCTAACGCAGTCGGTACCGGTAAGTCTGCATTGTGAGGAACAGGTCTTATAGCAGAAGACGTTCGGAAATTCGATCTTGCGCTTTTCTGTTTTGGAATAACCTTCAGTCTTTGTCATACAAAAATAACAATCGTCAAAATGATGGGTGGGTTCTCGCCATACCATTGGAACTGCAAAAAGCATACTTTTTCTCTTCCCTTTCGTCCACTGCCCCAATGACACGCTACAGCTGACACAGCACACATGAGGAGCCCGCTGCTTATCTTGATCTCCGATTAAAACACCAAAATACACAAAATAGGCGTTTCACATTCTCAAAAAACTCCTCAGGAGAAATTTTGCGACTGCGGCGCGTTTTACTTGACATTTTCGTCGTTAAACAAACTTCTTAACTACACAAGACCACTCAATTCGAAACCCAAAAGAAGACTGAATACGAGAAGTTTAATGTTATATACAACCCATTTTAAGTTATCTTTCTGTTAATATAAAAGGGTCTATGAGCCGATTGAAAAGCGGTACGTATTTGTTCCTTATGAATATTTTTTTATTATTAGAAATGTATTAGCATTGTAAGAATAATGGGCTGAACTGTGTTACAAAAATCGTGTCGGTTAGTGTAATTAACTGAATCTTTTGACACTGGAAATACAAAATGATATAGAGGCTTAAAGAACATCTCGCACACATACCGTTACACATTTTGTATTGAAATGCACTGTGAGGTCCGTTTCCTTTTTGTCAGGCTCTATAGCCTTGCCTATGAGCCGTAGTACGGCGAAACGCCTCCAAGGATTGGATCTGATGGAAAAAAAATGGCCAAACTTGTTTAAACCCCTTTAAAATCGCGTTTACTGTTCGCACAAACCGATAAATTGGCTTTCAGCGCCACCTGACGTAGATATATACCTGCTTATGCGGGTTCCATTCCAGCGTTTGGTCTTTTCTAAGTCCTCGCTGGTCTGGTTGGGTGGATCGCACACGTACCGTTACAAAATCATTTTCGCCTATGAAGGCAGTTTTTCGATTGAAACGGTCACTGAAAGTCTTATTTAAGTGCTTCAAATTATTTGCTTTTATTACGGTTTTGGTTTAAACTAAAGTTTAGGTTTTCTATTTTCGTCTAGTTTAGACTCATCGGCATCGCAAAAGGATTTTGTGGTGAAATGCCATATTATTATCATTTTAAGCAGCTTTAGGTTTTGTAATTAATGGGGGACAAATTAATCGATACAAAAGGAAATAAAACTTACCTCCGATGTCAAATTCTTGATTTAGATCATCGATCATACCGACAAACGTTGCGTTTTCAGTTTGCTTGGTAACAAAATATTTCCTAAATATTTCTGCTTTGCTGGCATTTATTGAGTAAATCAGATTTTCAATTAATGCATAGTTAAACTTGGTCAATGTGTCAGTCAAAATTTTGTATCTAAAAGAAATTGTACATACAGTGTGTCCACGGATTGACTATCGAAGAGGAAAAACTTTTTTATTTGTGGGCAGGCGCGTAACTACAGGGGGGCCTAGGGGGGCCGCCCCCCCCAGACGTCGCTAGCCCCCCCCCAGAAAAGGCTGACTTTGTAAGCTCGCTACTCGCCTCGCAAATATAGCATCAATTTATAATTATAATCTATATAGATTATAATAAATAATCTTGCCAAATATCACTCGACCGTCATTTTTTTATTGGTTAAATTTTCAATTTTTCACTCAAACTTTTTTGGCAATACTCGTTGAACTTTGGGCTTGTTTATTCAAAAATTATAATAATCTAATCAGAATAAACATGTCCAAATTCAACTCGAAAAATTTCCAAAAAAAGTTTTCGTGACAGCTGAAAAATCTAACCGATAAAAAAACGAGATCTTGTGATATTACTGTTGATTATTGACCAAATTTGTTAAAATTTGGACGTGGTCCAAAACAAATTTCGCCTGCGGCGCATTTCGCCTGCGACGGGCTCTCCGCCGGCCCGCATCTACACGAGCCGCCACTACAAGTCACAATAACAGGCCCACCCTAGGCTACCCCCAGGTCAGAGGGCTAGTTACGCCACTGTTTGTGGGTTTATGAAAAAAAGTTATTTTTCATAAAAACTCCTGCTTGTTCTCAAACGACCAAAAAGCATATTATTTTTTTAATTTTATATACGGGGTATTCAGAATTAAAAAAAAAAATTTGAAGAAAGCTAAGAACAAAGTACCCTTATGTGTAAAGATAGGATAAGAAGTAATTAGTAAAAGTTGTTGTGGTTGAAAACCTACGTCTCATTACCAAGTTTTGACTTATTAGCTAAATGTACAGGGACCGGCAAAAAATTCCAACTCATAAAATATGATTTGATTTAAATTAACGCATTTTGCAAATTAGTTAGTCTTTGGAAGGTATTATTCTGTAAAATCTTTCTCTTTATACGAGGAATTGTCGAAAACGGCTAAGTAACTACCCATATTATTAAAAAATCAATACGTTTTAAAATAAAACCGTGCACTATTCATAATTAAACGAATTCATTAGAGAACAAATGAAGAGTAAAAAATTTTCTTAAACAAATGTAAGTGAAAAAAGGCAGGTTATCAGCAAAAAAAACTATTCAAAGGTTTCTCCACCAACCTCCTCGCATCGTTGGACTTTCTTAATAAATGCTTTATATGCGTTTCGTATCTCTTGCAATGGGATAGCTTGAATCGCTTCTCTAGTTCTAATTTTTAAATTGTCAAGATCAGGTTCCAATTGAGATGCATACACTTTCTGGGTAAGGTAGCCCCACAAGTAAAAATCCATTATTGTAAGGTCGGGACTTCTTGGCGGCCAAGAGATTGGTCCATATGTCCCAATCCAGCGCTCCGGAAACTGTCGATTCAACCATTCCCGCACAATAACAGTGGAATGCGCAGGATGACCATCTTGTTGAAAATATGCAGTTCGCCTGTCAATAAGTGGCATATTATTTAAATAATGAAAAAAAATTGTATTTAGCATTTCTAAATAAATATGCTGATTCATATTTGCTTCCAAGAAGTACGGTCCAATTACTCCAATTATTCCGTTGTACGTAACTGCATACCAAACGTTAACTTTCTTGGAGTACTGTATTTTGCAATGAATTCGAAAATTGGGATTCTCAGTTGACCAGTAACGTAGATTTTGGGAACTAACCACTCCATTAGTTGAGAAAGTAGCTTCCTCGGAAAAAATAATATTATGAAAAAAGTTTCTATTTTGTAAGTATTTCTGACCAACCCATAAACAAAAATCAAGTCTTTTTGCATCATCATTTGCTTCTAGAGTATGAACAAATTTAGGTTTATATGGCCTGACTTTATTAGCTTTAAAAATTATTTGCAAATATGATTTACTAATGTTTCCAATTTGGGATGCTCTGATCCTTAGCGATGTTTTGGGAAAACGCTGAACGGAATCCAGCGCAATAGTTGCCCCAACATTTTCTTCTTCATTAATAGGAGTTTTCTTTTTAATATTTAAAACGCTTCCTGTTCTTCTAAATTTTTAAACAATAGATTTAACTGATATTCGGTTAATGGTAAGATTTGGCCATTTCTCATTAAACATTCTTGTTACATACGAGTATGAGATATTTTTTCCTAAACCATAACATTGGACAATAAATACTTTTTGTTCCAACGTTAGCATTTTTTTTCACTGTCATAAATTGAGCAATATGACTTGATAACATTTTTAATTTGTTAAATACGTCGCTCCGCGATGACAATCGTCCGTTGTCATCGAAACGTATAAGTACTATAAAGATTTTACAAAATAATACCTTCTAAAGACTAACTAATTTGCAAAATGCGTTAATTTAAATCAAATCATATTTTATGAGTTGGAACTTTTTGCCGGTCTCTGTACATTTAGCTAATAAGTCAAAACTTGGTAATGAGACGTAGGTTTTCAACACAACAACTTTTACAAATTACTTTTTATTCTATCTTTACACATAAGGGTACTTTGTTCTTAGCTTTTTACATATTTTTCTAAATTCTGAACACCCGGTATATAAATTTGAAAAAATTATATTTTTGGTCGTTTGGGAACAAGCAGGAGTTTTTATGAAAAATAACTTTTTTTCGTAAACCCATAAATAAAAAAGTTTTTCTTTTTCGATAGTCAATCCGTGGACACACTGTATATACCGGGTGTAAACGAAATCATTATGCAGTAGATATTTTATGGAAATTTTGCTTACTGTTACGTTTCAACGGAAGCTTAATTTGAAAATAACCTAATAAACGTCACTTTAGCAGAACTTAATGCCAACCTGTATTTTTTATTGCATCATCGAATTCTTCTCAAAAAGTTTACATTTACTTTTAAAATGGCGGCGTTAGAGCCTTTTTTCAAAAAACAAAATGGTGTCTATCAAACAACTTATGCAAGTGACAAGCGATAAGTGGTGATCAAATATGGTACATTGCGCCATTATACAATTCCTTAAAGACTGACACATTTAATTTTGTTTATTCAGTTTTTGAATTGTTTTTGCAGTTAAGAAAAATCCTAACCTAAGTTTACAAAATTTTTGAAAATTATACTTTTTATTATTTAGGATCATAAGATCACAGTCCAAGGTATCCCTAATTATCTGAAAACATGTTTTCATAACAATTTAATTTTAAAATATTTTACTATAATTTTAAATTTAATTTCCTTTCTTATTTCAAACTGAAGCAAAACGCATTTAGATTTACGCTGTGGTTCTCTGTACAGTGATTTCGTAACTCGTTTACACATGTATATTATACATGGTGCCCGGTAAGTATACAGCATAATTTCGGTACCCAGCGAGTTACTTTTTCGGCTCTAACTTTTGAACTGATAACTTAATAAAACTTTAACATTTTATGTACGTCATAAAAACTCATGAAACCATACTACAGTACCTAAATCTTTTATATCTTCAGACAAGTCCGGAACGGACTTGCCACCACACTTGTTGGGCCAAAATTTTGACAGGTGTCATTTTACAGAGGTGAAACCCGATTTTTTTTTTCCAAGATTGTCTCGAATTTCGTTTAAATGGTGTGTTTTCTTTCTATCAGATCTTCCTTGGTGTGAAATGACGTCGAATAAATAAGCCTCTTTTAATTTCTCCAAAAAAAGAAATCCGATGGAGTCATGTCGGGCGACCTCGGTGACCATCAAATGGGCCCACCTCGACCTATCCATCGATTACCAAGATTGTACTTGTTATTGGTATTTCTGGTGCATGCCGATGTGAAGAAATTGTAAAAAATGACCGTTGATGACACACAAGTACAATCTTAAAATACCATAATATGTTTCATAAAAAAACTTGTATTCTTTGACGTAATATCTAAATTTACCTTAATTCCCAAATACTTCTGGTTAGGAGCTTCAGATAGAAAACTTTCACATAAGAATTCCTGATAGTAAAACTAGAAAACCGCGATCGTTTACAATTGTTGGGGCACAATATTTAAACATATACAAATATGTATAAATAATAATAATATGAATCATTACGCCCAGAAGGCATGAATGAAAAAGGATTATTTTTAAAATTTGTAAATGGTCGCTGTTGTCGCATGGTAATGGGAATTCATAAGATAAGTACTGTTCCTAGGGAAGCTGCAGTTTTCTTAAAAATACACAGAATATACCGGCCACTGTTTAAGGAGAACTTCAGCTATACTACTTGTAGATGCAGGTGCAGACATTACGTGTTTAATCTGAACCAATCCCTATTAACATTGACATAAATTCAACAGCAAGTGGTTCCACGGAGGGTTGAACGCTAGAAAATACAAAAACAAGTCAGGATCGCAACATGGCAACACCTTGTGTTAATTTTTCTGGGGCCACAATAAATAACTGTACTTTTAATTTGATGTTTAATAAATAGTTCATTGTTGTATTTTTTAAAAATAAATAAAGTATACAAATATCCAATATTTCTGGTATTTTTCAACATTATTTATTTATGACACACACACTTTTTCTTCCGCTTTCAGCGGAAGAAAAAGTACTTTTACTTTCGCTGCCTATAGCAACCGTCTACTGTAAAAAAAGCAAAACTTTAACGTCAAAAAATTAGTAGAAAAATGTCAAGTTTATTGACGTTTGAAGAAAAAAGATATTTTCTTCGAAAACGGCTAATTTTATCAAAACAGAATAAATGTATAGAGTCCCTTTTTTGAATGACCAGAATATTAGATTAAATAGGTTATTTTGTTGAGAAGGAGCGTTTGTAGAGAATCAAATCAACAAGGTGTCTGAGGCTCAACTTTTAGGATTGGTTCGTGTGGTAGTATAGAAGATAGATTGAAGCCACAACGAAGATCCATAAGAATCCTCCTCTCAGTAGTTTCCTTGTTTTCAGCTGTGTCGAATGAGACCTGCCAACATTTTATCCCAACGAGTATGGTGGCAAGTCCGTTCCTGACTTCCCCGACAATGTAAAACATCTACTGTAGTATGGTTTAATGAGTCTTCATGGCCTCTACATAAAATTTCATTCAATTTTACATGTCGGTTCAAAGATTAGAGTCGAAAAGGTAAGTCGCTGAGTACCCCATTGGGGCTCTGTATCTCCGTTAAGGGGCACTGTAGGAGTTTTTTTTTCAATGGCAATGTAAAAGACAAATGCCATATACTTACCAGGCACCCTGTATACAAAAAAGGAAAGTAGGTATACAATACATCTCTTAAAGACATATCTAGACCAAATTATATAGTCATCATTTATGAAATATTTTATATCGTGAACGAACACGGTGTACCCATTTTATTTTAATAACAAAATCTTACTGATAGTCGTCTAAATGTAATGCAGTATCCATATCCTTTACCACATAAGAAATTTTAATTTCTTCCCCCAATAGTTGTCTTTTTTGTCGTTCCTCTTGAATGTTGTACGCCGAGAAATATCCTTTATTTCTTGCCCAATATCCAATAAAAGTTTCCACTGATTTTGGTGAATGTAGGGATGGTTGGTAAATTGTTTTAATGGAGAAACCATGGTAATTTGGTTCAAAGATAAAAATATTGCTGTTAATGGGAAAGAAAGTTCCAAAGGTGTCTGTACTAGAATTTACAAGTAAAAGCCAATAGTGGGAGGCCGTAAAAAGTTGCAAATCTTGTGCCTAAAATAATAAAATTGTACATATTTCCACAAAATATAGTCTTATCGATAACACCGTAATTATAATCCATCAAACATTAAATTTCCTTTTACAGTCGCCCATGCAAGGTGGTCCATAATCCGTAATCCGAGTAATCCGCTAAGCCACATTGATGAAGTTGACAAATGAGGGGCATAAAAGCAAAACGGATAACTTACGTTAATTTCAAGAAAAAGTCGAGAAATTGTTGCGGCCTCAGATTAGTCTTTTTATTTTCAAATTATTTGAATAATGTTTGGAAAGTTAAATAAATTGTTAATTCAATATATCCTAAAAGCCCTTATTAAACCTTGAAAATGGATTTTATTGATTTTGCTTTTAAAAACTGGACTTTATACGTTTTGCATATCATTAATATGGATTTTGTTCCTTTTGCTTTCTTTTATGAGTAAACACTTTTATTAAAGAACAAAATTTATTTTATATTATAAAGCTATTATACTAGAATATAAAACAAATTTAACACACATAATTTTGGAGCTTCTTCTGTCGGATCATACATATCTTCCACCGTTTCTTGAAGTTCTGTATCATCCATACGACGACCTTCACAAGAAGTGAAAAGATCTACGTACAATTTTAAGGAAGGATTCGTTTGCAAATCGGTTCCAAAATGCAACTGAAGGAGCATTCTGACGTCTGACACTTTTTTGAAAAGAAATTACTTCGTACCGGGAAAATAATCTAAATTTCTATTACATTATTAGGAGCTTGCAGCAGTTAAAGCATGGTTTTGTTTTTATTTTGTTCGCCACATCCGTCAGCTTATAGTTTTATACTCGTAATCTCAGTTTAATCTAAGTTCTGCAGAAAATGGAAAACACATGAAGCTACCTCGTTCGAACCTTTTGGGTAGGTTCCTTCAGTCCATACATAGCTGAAGCAATTGTCTACCAACAACAATAGACAAATTAAACAGGTAAAGTTGACGCCGGTAGTAAGCTTCTTCATCTAGAACTTTCGAATTGGGTAAATTTTTCTGGTAATCAAACAAAAGCGTTAGATAATCTGGTTCTTCTTCCCTCAGTAATAAGAAAATAACTTAAGTTCTTTTTTTGTGATCTGCTTGGGTTGCTTGTATAGGGACGACAATTTTAAAGCATCGGCTCCTTGTTGTATTTTCTCTGTAAGTTCAAGGCACAAGGTGAGCCAAAAGTCAAATTAAACTTTGTGATTAAAAACGTAGCGAGAATATGAATTTTTCACTAGCAAATTGTCATCGGCCTGAAGATCGTACATACTAGCTTTTCTGTATTCAAATCATAGCTAAAGTAACTTCAACGAGTATTGCTGCGACAATAATGAGATTCTAAATACTTTAAAGAACTGATGTGCCTCTTAATAGCTTCTTTCGTTTCACTGAATTTAGCAGAAGTATGGTTGCCCCCTATTCTTTCTTACACGACATTATCAACTGTTACAAGGGCGCGGAGAATATTCTGAACCCTAAAATTACTGATCCCTAAGTTTCGACGAAAAACCAGTTCACAAGCTTGAACATCCTTCCCATCCTGACAATTTCTAACAAAAAAAACGGTCAGTAAATTGTTTGTCGTGGCGACTTAGCTCTTCTAGTGGCGTTGGGATGGACCTTTTTCTTCCTCGCCTCTGACGCAGATTAATTTTTCGAATAATTTGTGGTCCTGTTGCTGGCCTCCATGAAAGAAGTCCGGCTTCTGCCAATCTTTGGCGTAGCGTATTTTACTTACATTAGTTCGACCGTAAAAGTGTATTCACAAATATAAGAAACTGACCAAATGACTCTTATTAATTATTATTATATAATATAAATAGGGGTATTGACACAATGCCGAGTGAGCTAGGACCGTCTTAGAAAATACATAGTATTGAAATATTTAATTTAGCGGCAAATAAATATGAAACTGATGATAATTTAAGTTTATGAAATTCAAAATATAAAAATAGAATTATGGTCTTACACTTACACTAAACTTATAATGCTAAATTAATATATTAATTAATAAATTACCCAACTAAATCTACTTCACTATCGCTATCATCATCTAAAGTAATAATAAACCTTTCTGTTGCATTCCTAATACAAATGTAAATTTCTTCTACTTCTTTTACATGTTGTACGCAGTTTTTCCAGTTCACCTCAGAAATTTTTTTAGTTTCATCACGAATTCGAGTTAATACGCTAGAATTAAGTGTGGGTGAAATATTAATCAGACGAATTCCAGCTTTAAGTTGGTGCCCTATTTGTTCAATAAGGTTAAATATACAGTGGTAAGGTGGTAGCCGCAATACTATGTGCCCCATGCTGTTCGCAAGTTCATCGCAGTAATATTCTTTTTGAATAGACATACTTCTAAGCACTTCTAATAGGTCTTTCTATCTAAAGTTTTCATGAAAATATATATTATCATTATCAAATATATTATATCCTTGAATTTTGGCTTTAGTGTCTTTTGAAGAAGGAGCTTTGTTTAATTGTCTACTATGATAACTAGCGTATACATAACAATGACACTATTTGATGGAATGTTCTGCAATAATTTAGTTTCAAACCAATTTTCAAATAACTCCGCTGTTGTGTCTTCATGATAGTCAACACATGATTCACTAATATTTTTTGCCGAGAGAGATAGACCATTCGGCACCCACCCATCTTCAGAACTAGCATGTAAGATTGTTAATCTTTTTCCACGGTTTGACGGGGCACGTGTCACACGTTTGCCGCTAGAATCGACCCAACCACTTGACGGGGTGTCGTGGGTGTCAAACCACGTTTTATCTAAATAAATGATCGACCTACCTTCAGTTCTGTACTCATTTACTTTTGTCAGATATTCCCACCGCCATTCTTAAAGACGCTTGGACTCCATCAAAACCTGCTTTTTAATAATCCTTTTGAATTTTAAGCCCATGCGTTGAAGGCGCTTCCACAATGTCGTTCTTCAGCATTTAATTTCTGTTTCATCTGTTGTCAGCCTTTTCATTAAATTGTCCAACGTTAGTACACTTTGCTCTTCATACATTTTATAAATTTTTCGTCGTATAAGTTCCTCGTCCCCTTAGTCCAACGTTCTTGATTTTCCAATATCACTTTTTTTCTGCGTTCCAATATTGGCCCTTATGTAACTTTCCAAACTGTGGAAAAGGATTTTTTTGTAAGTAAAGCCGTTTCCTTTACAACTTCTTTAGGACACTAATTTCCGCGCGACATTAATGTCAAAAACACATTCTTTATTATCTGTTTGTCATCTGTTATTTACTTCAGTTTCATTACTTTCACAAATCTCACTAGAACACCAAGGACGAAACATTTTCAAAAAACAAACTAAACTCAACAGTGTACGTAGACAGACTAAAATTAGGAAGGACCCTGGTTTATCCACATTTTTATTTACCTGAGAACGGTACTTAAAATTTATTACGCCCATATCATTTCACAGAACTGGTTTATTGTTGTTTATTATATTTTGAATACCCTAATAATAGCAGTCATTTCGGTCGGTTTCTTATATTTGTGAACACACTTTACAACTCTTTATTTAAACTAAATAACGAACTTAAACGTTTACAAGTTAGAATGCGTTCACTAAATGAAGATTTTGGCACACACGCCACTGCCAAGTTGACACGTGGTTAAAGCAAGCTTGTGATTCGTCGCAGCGAAATTTACCTATTTCGGTTATTATAAGCGCGAGGGACTTTATCTGTTTTGCTTCCAATCTATGATTTCAATGACTAAAATGTAGTGGATTTTTTTCGTTTTGGTAGTTATAGTTTTATTGCGCTAATAGAACGCAGTTTTAACAAATCATTTTACTGACTAACTTTCTTTTCGCCAATAGTGGACTTTATTCGTTTTATTTTTAAGCCCTTCAATTATTATTACTTTTCTTAAATACTATAGCGTAGGTAGGTAGGTACCTGTTTTAAAATATTTTTAGAACTTTGGCAGGACATATCCAATAATATAAAATTAAAATCTTTATGCACCCCCGTGTTGTTCAGATTTATTTCGTTAAAATTTGATTGAAAGCCAATATCCTGTAGGTTCCTTTGAAATTGTATTTGAAAATCTAAAACATTAATAATATCAGTCGTTAACTAAGTGGGATAAAAAAAAAAACAGCGTGTGAACGTTATAATATGTATTTAAGTTTTATTGAATTACTGAACTTGTACCCTGTATAACTACTGATTTGTTATTTTTTTTTATTTGGAAACAAACAAAAATATTGCAAATTTAAGACATAAAGATTTGGTAAGGATACATCAAATTATCCATCAAGGTTTTCCAAACTTGTACAGATGAAATGTTTAAAGTTGCCGCAATTTTTCTTGTATTTATACCGGGTTCGTTTTCTACGGCATTTAGGACTGCTTCCTCACTTTCGACCGTTCTTACAGTGCGGTCTGCCCCTGCCCAATGAGTGGATTTCTTAAAAGTTCTATTTTCGCACAGTCGACTGTGTACCTCTGCAAAAGTTCGTGATTTAGGCTGTCTTCGATTTGGATAATGCTGCCGGTAGAGTCGTTTAGCTTCAAAGGAATTATCATTGGCAAGACCATAAATAAAATGCATATCGGCATACTCTTGGTTTGTGAACTTAACCATCAGTAAATAGCTCTAAATAACTTTGGAAACATCAACTAACAAAATTATTTGACACTAAACGTCAAAAAAGTTAACAAACGAAAAATAAAATATGAGCTGTCCCAGCCAACTACTTTTTTTTTTAATTTTGTTATTCGGAAAACACTTGATTTGCATCGACTGCGATTTACGCCAAAAACTAGAAAACGATGACGCAGATACGATAAAAATATAGGTTATTAAAAAGGATGAGAATAGAACGGGGAGTGAAAATATGATATCAGTGTTTATTACAGGGTATCCCAAAACAAAGTTCAGAAGGGTGAAAATGTTGGTAGCTCAAAAAATGTAACGCTCTGTATATTGCCTCTAATAATTCTATTTTACATTTTATTGTAGAGATTCCAAAAACTGATAAGTCTGCCAAATTAAAAATACTTATCTCGGAGGTTTGAGACTCTGTATATCAAGAATAAAACCTTTCTGACCGCATCTTTTTTTTCCTATTTTGACTAGTACTATCACTCCCTTAAATATCTACGTGACATTCATTAACTATGGCATTTTGGAATTTTTTGATCAATTCTAAGAAAATTAAATATAACATATCTTATATCTAAATTTAATCGCTTTTGAGTTATTAAGGATTTTTTAAAAATTTAGTGTTTTGCGTCACTAGTTTTCTAAATGTAACAAATTTAAAAACTTAAGCCTTAGAAGTCTCGTATTTTAAATACAACCCTTATTATTTTTTATAAGTACGTAATCCAAAGGCATTCATATACAGTGTGTGTATAAAGTCTGGAAACGGCTTAATAACATCACAATTTATTGGCCGATTTAAACCAAATTTGGTACAATTGTGTAAGAGGATCTGACGCACCGAATGACGATATTGGCGTTGTTGCTAGCTTTTTAGTTTGTCTGAAATTCGAACGAATTTTATATTTTTAAACGTAACACCCTGTACATTTTTTCATTTATAGTTTTTACTTTAAATTTGTTATAACATACTTTGTTCCTAATATCAGTAGTTTTCGAAATAACTAGCACAATTTAGAAAAAATATATTTTTTATATTAAATGTTGAAACTGTTTTCCTTGTACAGCTTGACAGTGTGCTAATTGAAAATAAATTTTTTCAATTATATTGTAAATCATTTCTGGCGTTATTAATTCAAATTCGTCCAAAATTCGACGCTTCAAATCGGCCAAATCTTGAGGTTTTGTGGTATAAACTCTGTTCTTCAAGTGTCCCCATAAAAAGTAGTCGTTAGGGGACAAATCAGGGGAGCTAAGTGGCCACTCGATTGTACCCCCTCTACCGATCCACCTATTCGGAAAAGTGTTGTTCAAAAATGCGCGCTCATTTCGACTCGACCAAAATGGGGAAGAGCTCCGTCCTGTTGGAAGAATATACTTGGATAATTTGGACCCATCACATTTCGTATAGTAGGCACTATTTGCGTTTCCAAGAGCTCAAGGTAAAGTTGTGATGTCAAATTTCCATCAATAAAAAATGTACCGATCTTGTGGTCACCCAGAAACCCAGCCCACACATTCAATTTTCAAAGGCGTTGTGCATGACCTTCTCTCATCCAATGGGGATTTTCATTGGCCTAAAAGCTACAGTTGTGTCTATTGACTTTACCATTTAACATAAATGTTGCTTCATCCGAAAATAATATAAATTTGAAAAACTGGTTATTTTGGTCAAACTTTGATATCATAATATCACAAAATTCAATTCTTCGCTCATAATCATCTTCTGATAACTCTTGAACTATATGTATTTTGAAAGGGTGGTATTTATGTTTTATTAAAACGTTATGGACGGATTTGAAGCAGACGTCACTTGAGAAATATTTCTTAATGAAGAAACAGGGGTTTCAACAACATGTTGTCAAATTTCTAAACTTTTCTCTTCATCTACTACTACTGGTCGTCCTGATCGTCGCCTATCCCTACAATTTCCAGTTTCTTCGAACCGTCGGACAGTTTTTAGAACAGTTGCTTTTGAAATTGGATTTCGGTTTGGAAATAATAATAATAATAATAATAATAAATCGCCTTTATTTAGCTTTTTTGGTATACCTAGTGTAGAAAGAAAATTAAATTACTAGAAATATATGCATGTTATAGCTGAAAAGGCGAAGTGTCGTCCATAATGGGCGTTTTTCTACTTATGCGTCATTAAATAGATTTTTAACCTCTTCGTAAGACCTGACCCTATCGCCATATCCTCTCATCATAAGAATTGGAATTTTTCCACTTTTAGTTAAATACATTTGCATGTAAAAATTACAGCTTTTATGACTTTACATCAAAACTGAACTGGTGTTTTATTTATTAATAGATGAAACACCGGTTCTTGATATTTTTAAAACACGTCGTTATATCGAAAACTACTGATATTAGGAATAAAGTATGTTATACCAAAAGTGTAACAAATTTAAAACAAAAACTATAAATGAAAAAATATACAGGGTGTTACCTTTAAAAGTTTAAAATTCGTACGAATTTCAGACAAACTAAAAAGCTGGCAACAACGCCAATATCGTCATTCGGTGCGTCAGATCATCTTACACAATTTTACCAAATTTGGTTTAAATCGGCCAATAAATTGTGATGTTATTAGGCCGTTTCCAGACTTTATACACACACTGTATATACCATTACTGCCGCTTGGATTGACGTAAGATTGATTAACGAACAGTTGCACATGGTACTCGAGAAAAAAGTTCCATAAGGCTCTCTATTGAGAAAATGGGCAGTGGCGCAACCAGAAAACAAGTTCGTAGCAAGACAAAATAGCGCCGCAGGCGAAAATTTCTTGGTTGCCACGCCCTTTTTCCAATGATGCTGCTTGGTTTTTAAGTAGGAAAAATGAAAAACACAACACAAATTCTCAAGAAAATTACAAACACAATCAGGTTCGGTTAGTTAACAATTCTTGTAAACAGCTACGTTCGCTCGGGGGAGGCTGCAGTCCCCCCCCCCCTTGGTTGCGCCACTGCTCTAGAGAATCCTAGTATAATAAAAATAATAAGAATTACATCAAAAATAATATGGGTTGTATTTAAAATAAGAGACGTTTAGGATCTTTAAGATTTTTAAAATTATGACATTTAGAAAGTCATTTTAAATAATTATATGTATTTCTTAAAATATGCTTTAGTCACTACTAAAGAATCACGTTTCATAGCTCAAATTTAATTTATTTCTGTCGGTCTCAACTAGGCAATCCAACGATGTGTGAAATTCTGATTTGCCCCCCACGGTCATTTTGAATTCGTTCCACAGAACTCAAAAACATTCAACGAACAATTCAATATGGCCGTGGAAGGCAAATATACACGGATTCAATGCTGAGTTTACAGTCGAGTCCTGTGCGCTTCAAAGTCCTAAAAATCGCTCCAACAGGGCTCTTCATAAGTTTTATTGTGTGCCTACCATCTTAAATTATAACTTTTAACACGCATGAATGATTTATCCAGAAAGACACCATGAAAAATTAGAGTTTGCAGCAAGCATTTCATAACAGGTAAAAGCATTTAGCACCAATAATTTTAATTTATAATAATGCAATGTTTGTAACTTTAGGAAATCCTGCTAGCTTAGAGGAAGAAAATCAACCTGATTACGTTCCTTCACAAATTATGAGATACACATGTACACATATTAAATAACAATAACTTAATAAAATACACAAAGACAAAATCGCGGTTTACACATCAAACTGACATACACACAAAAATAAAGGTTAGTTTTTCTGACGTTTACCGTCGACGACCATATTGGAAGCACGTTGTGATACCAATATGATGGTGGTTGGCAAATATCAGCTGGTTTGGATTGCCTATTTTTGAAGTTCTGCAAAGCACCAAAACACCAATCAAGTTTATTGAAAAATCAGTAACTCAAAATCTAAAAAGAACCCCCTTTTTCTAAGGGTACTTATATTATATTATATTGTTTTATTTAATTATTGAAACATACCTTTTTGAAAACATCCATAAGTAAAGATTTTATTTGGATACTCATAAAATTCCATAAAATCATTTACAAGTAAAAATAATTCCGATGCGTTTTGGGCAAAAGTGGGCAGGAAAAACATTGCCAAAACCAAAATGACTATGTTTCTCGACATTTTTAAGTTTACTTGTACCTTTTAGCTCTGAAAATGGAACTGCCAAAAGATTAAAAAATTGATGGAATAATAAATGAAGGGTAGTAATAGATAGGTAGAGGAAATTAATTGCTGGTCTTTGTTGAGTAAACTTTGCTTTATTGATACGTGCATGTATTAGTAAATTGTGTGCTTATATACAGATTGAAAATTACGATTAAGTAAATGATTCTGTTTTTACATTAAAGTATAATAATATGCAATAAGAACATCAAATAAATTTGATTTTTTTAAAGGAAGTGGTAATTTTAACTCTACAGGGTGATATTAAAATATATTACTATTATTACTATATTAAACTTGCAGGAAAAAATACTTTAGGTACGATTGCTTATACTCTGTTGCTTAATGCGAGAGAGTAATATGTAAATTTGCAATGACAGGACCCATTAAGCAGGGTGAAAAACTTGAAGGTTGCATTGTAAATTTGAGGTAAATTGCATGATAGCTTTTAAAAATTCCGTAGTTTAGATATTTAAGACCTACTCACCCTGAATCGGTCCTAAATTAAGGCCACCCTAACTTGCATAGAATAGAAAGACTAGTTTGGTTAATGAAAGTACAGGTGACAGCGGCGGTACTACAGGTAGTTTGTTAGAATAATAATTATACTTGATTTTAATTACAAAGGTAGGCAGATAATTGAGATATTAATTATTCTAATATTAAGTAGATACAAACTTATATGGAAGTAAGAATAATATGAAAACAGATAAATTGGAATAAATATTACTATTTATAAAAAAATCTATGTGCAACACTTAATTTTTAAATTTTAGTCATCATGTTACGAGTAGTCCGATGAACTATCGTCGTTGGGGTCCAGAGAAATAATAAGGGCTTTACAGTATTTTCTAGCATGTTACCAACTTTCCACATTCTGTCTTCTATTTCAATCACATGTTCGACGCACTTATTCAATTTTTCACACTGTATTTATTCCCTCTTGCCAGAGGTTTCCAACCTCTCTCATTTTAAAAGTGGTGTTATGTCTTGCTACAAACCCTTTTACTTGCGCCCACACCAATTCTATGGGGTTTAATTCACAGTGATACGGCGGAAGGCGCAGCACCGTTATATTTCATTTTGAAGCGATTTCGTCGACAACAAATTTCGTACAAAGAGGTTTATTCAACTTTACAATTTCAGCATATCTTTATGAAATGGCTTCTTATTTACAGTAAGCCAATGAATGATGTCATTTTTTTTCCAAGAAGACGATGGTATTTTTTCGGATTTTCTTGAGTGGTAGCTGGCATTATCTATGACTATAACAGACCCAGGATGAATAAGATCTTGCATTTGCTGGAAGTATTCTTCAAAGACATCAGCTTTGATATCTTCATGATAGTCTCCAGTCCGTTTTGATTCAAATGCCAGTAATTCATTTTTGCTACCAATGCGAGTAATTATTAATCTTTTACCTTTTTCCGAGGGTGCTTTCATTCCAGTGGACTATGCTTCCATGAAAGCTTGCCTCGTGCTTTTTATATGTTTATCCTGCCATATTCTCCCAACGGTATGTCCTTCATTTAACCAAGTTTCGTCCTAATAATAGATATTCCTGTTTTCCCCTCGAAACTGTCTAACTGTCCTCAAATATCGTCGTCTCCAGCACATGATTTCGTCTTTCTCTATTGAAAGTGATTTTCTGTTTTGAATTTCTTCACAACAAAAATTCATTTCCTTCAAAGTTTTCCATAGTTTCTTCTTACTATTGGTGGAATGAAATCGTTCTTTTTCATTTCAGACATTATTTTGTCCAAGGTAGATATTTTTTTTTTTAAGTAAAACGAGTGTTAGATTCATCTGATGGCAGTCTTTTCATTCTCATTTATTACAGTTTTTTTTTCCTGCACTTCTCTTTGGTGACCTGATGGGGCCGCGTTTATCCTAGTTCACAAAGTCGGTATATTGTTGACTGTCCGACTTCAGTCATATTCGAACACATTTCAACTATTTTTGCAACTCTGAATGTTGAATTATGGTGGAGAAGAGCGTTAAACATATTGAAAATAATAATTTTCTCATTTTTAGGAAGCGAAGTTTTATTAATCCGTTTCTCAGCAACAAATTCAGGACCACTATATAGCCATTTTCAAGAACGAAGTTTTCCCACAACTGCCGGAAAGTAACTAAACATGTCAAATTTTTATTTTTGAAACAGTGAGGCACAGGTAGCTGTGTTGTTGCTGGATTGTAAAAAATTGAATAAGTGCGTTGAACATGTGATTGAAATTGAAGAAAGAATGTGGAAAGTTGGTAACAAGCTAGAAAATACTGTAGAGCCTTTATTATTTCTCTGGACCCCAACGACGATGGTTCATCGGACTACTCGTAACATGATGACTAAAACTTAAAAATTAAGTGTTGAACATAGTAGATTTTTTTTATGAATAGTAATATTTATTCCAATTTATCTGTTTTCATATTATTCTTACTTCCATATAAGTTTTTATCAACTTAATAATAGAATAATTAATATCTCAATTATCTTCCTACCTTTGTAATTAAAATCAAGTAATTATTATTCTAACAAACTACCTGTAGTACCGCCGCTGTCACCTGTACTTTCATTAACCAAACTAGTCTTTCTATTCTATGCAAGTTAGAGTGGCCTTAATTTAGGACCGATTCGGGGTGTGTAGGTCTTAAATATCTAAACTACGGAATTTTTAAAAACTGTGCCTTAACCTTCCCGGGACCCTTGGTAATAGACATAATTAAATAATAATATTTGGACTACACCTATAGAATACGGCGATACCACTGGATTTTATAGTTCAATAATGATTTATTATTCTCTTGCATTAAGCAACAGACTACAGACTATAGTAACGGACAGCTTATTATACAGTTTAGCCAACTTAAGGTGGTACTTTACTGTACTAGTACAGTACAATTGCACTAGTACAATAAAGTAGTTTTTTTTTTATTGATATTGAAATTAGAAATATTAAACCAACTTTTAATTCAAGAGAGCCCTTGGCAAGTGAGGCTATATTTTGAACCTCTTCCATTTTTACGGGCACTCTTTTTTAACAACTTTATTTCATATATTTAGAACAAGAACAAGTGTTCACTGTGTTCCACGGAACATGGGCCCCGCGGCTCTAAAGGGACCCCTTGAAGAACACAAATGCGATTTTTTTCTTTTTATGTAAATTATGAAAATTTCAGACTTTTTCCATAGATTATGTATAAGAATGATAGTTTAATTATCATGGTCTCTTCTCTGATTGAGTTTTATTCATTGTCAGATTGAACACAAATCAATGCTGAAAACTTATCCTTCATAAATTCCCTAGTTCGCGCTCATCGTGAATTAGAATTGCTGCCATCTATGACAGATACGAATAAGTTCGTGGAACCGGTGGAAGTAATTGCGCCGATCGCGCGTACGCAGGATTGGTAGAGGAGACGTTTCAGACCAATTGCCTCACCAATTGTTATCGTTCAGAAGTTACTTCAGAGATGATTTAATTAATATGAAAACGACTCAGCAAAATGTTTGAATACCTGTTGATCCAAAATTTTTCATCGTGCGGTAGTTTCACAGAAATAATACCTGCTTGTTATTTATTTTTAGCTATTCCTGTCACAGTAGCAAGCGCAGAAAAATCTTTTTCGAAATTGAAACTGATTTAAAAATTATCTGAGAAGTACTATGGGACAAGAAAGGTTGAGCTCTTTGGCCATTATTTCTATTGAAAACGAAGAAGCAAAAAATCTAGACGTTTCCAATCTTATCAATGTTTTTGCGAATATGAAAGTTCACAAGAAGGATTTTAGTAAACTATAACGCCTTTTCAATGTACAAAAATCGGAAAAATATGCATTGTATGAATAAATAAGTTTCAGCGCAAAAGAATATTAGTTTTTTTCCTTGTTGTAAAATTAATAGAGGAGGGTCCAGTAGAGGAGAGGAACCCATTTTTCTCGGTGAAACACATCTAAATTGACAGTAGTTATGCCACTGGTCATGGATCAACGATCAAGAGACAACGTAATTTCTCTGTTATCTAAAGAACCAAAAAATAGCAACTGATTGTTACCCGACATTTCAATTATAAAAGAAAAATTAAATAAACTATACTTTTGGGATACCGTCTATACTTTTACGTAAATTAAGTCACGACATATACAGTAAGACACTCTGTATGTCCCAGCAGAAGTCGATATACTGCTGCCAGTGTACCGGTCAAGCAGGGTGAGAGGAAAGGCGTTTTGATAATTCGACGAAGTGATATGCCATCTTTATTTATTATAACCTTAAACTTAAAAGTGAATAAAAACATAATTAAGCATCTCCGATGTTGCGCAATATGTCTCGAATTCAAAGTAACATGCGAGACAGAGACAAAAGATACTTGGAGAGTTGTCCATTGATGTCAAAGTCATCGTTTCGATCTGTCGACTTGAATTTGTTTTCTAAAAGCCTTTTAACCCATTATGGACTGATTTAATAATTTTTTAAAATTAACTAAAACTCTTATATTTTGGACATAAATATGATGTAAATAAATAAGTTTTACGGTATTTTTGAATATTTCTTAATGGGTTTTGGAGTTTGAGTGTGTAACCATATGGTCACGCTAGTCTTATAAGGTACGTCAATAAAATAAATATTTTATTATTACCGTACACACTTTATTAGGATTTATTAGAAAAATAATACACAAGCCCAATTTATAATATTTTTATTGGCTGTGAAAAGGTACAAAGCAAGGTACACAAAGTCCAACCTGACATTTCTTGCACTGAGTTCGACCCACACTACTGCAATTATGGCCTGCTCAGCGTCGCCTTTTTTGGTTTGGAACCAATTCAACTAGGTGACCAATTTGATCATAACGAAGATCGGGGGCTACACGGGAACTGTCTGAATGGGAGGAGGGGCGTCCAGGACCTTTAGGAGGGGCACCATATGTTTTTAAATATATTTGTGCAATTTCTCGACGGAAGTTCAATTGTGAAATATTATTACCAGTATTTCTTGCAATTATCCAAGCATTTTGGATGCAAACATCGACAAGATAAGTGAAAATAGACCAGTACCATTTCTTGCTACGAATGCCAATCCTGTATGTTCCTATATTTGCATCCATTTGATCGGTGCCTCCCATAAATTGGTTATATTGTGTGATAGCATTCGGACGTGTTATGCCAATTCTTTTTTTTTCTGCCATAGAATATCTGCTTGCCGTGCCAACTGGGGTTACACCATAAACTGTCGAAGCCACCCTAACAACAGCGTTGTCCATCCACCTTACTATTAAAACTGATTCTTTCTTGTCCAAAGCAAAATCATATTGCCCGCGGTTTCTTTTCTTCATTTGTTTTACTGGGGTAATAGGGCAGTCTTTTGGTACCCGGTTATCGCGAATTGTACCTGTAGCTTGATAACCACATTTTTTTAAAAAAATCAATAATTTTGGGGAAGTAAAAAGGTTATCGAAAAAAAATGAAATGGGAGAGCTGTAACGTTTCGTGGCAAATCATTTATTAGCTGAAGTAATGGTGCTGCGGCTTTGCCGAACTTTTTCTGATGTTCCGTGTTTGAATTTGGAATAGAGCCTTGGTACACTTCAAAGTTTATGAGATATCCATTTTTGGTATTCATGGCCCATACTTTGTATCCGAACCTAATGGGCTTGCCGCGGATGAATTGTTTACACCCATGGCGCCCATAATATTCAATCATGCTTTCATCGTATGAAATTTCTTGGTCTGGAACAAAATGTCGAAGAAAACGCGCTTTTAGAAGATTCATAAAAGGTCTTAGTTTTGTCATTTTGTCACTGGGATCTAACTTGGTGTTATCGTTGAAATGCAAAAATCGCATAATTTGAATAAGGCGGTCCCTACGCATTGATTTATAAATAAGTCCATTGCGCACATCTTCCCCATTATCCCAATATAATTTTTTGCCTGGAAGAGCACAATAACCTGTTACTACAAGAATTCCAATAAAACATCTTATTTCATTGGGTGTAATTTTTGGGTCTGCACAATTCAAAAATCCTGCATATTTGGTGGATTCTTCTACCAAAAAATTAACAATTGCGTCATCAAAAAATAACTCAAACAGCTGTACTGGGGATAAATTTCTGTACATGGAGTAGTCCTTTTCAGGAAAAATTTCAGCTGTAATGTGTAAATCGCCATCTTTTACCCAATTCCACTGAACAGGTTTTTCTACGAAGAAACTCAGAGGGAGATCATCTTCTTCGTCAAAGTCATCATCTCCCAGCCTTCTTCCACTAGCAAATACTGCTTCGGCTCTGGTTCGCAGCTGCCTACCAGACAAATTATCCAAAAGACCTCCACTGTCTTACTCACCGGAATCTTCGTCAGATAGTTCATTATTTGTTGGTGGTTCAATGTAAACACCCGTAAGTTCGTCATCATCCCAAAAATTTTCTGACTCTAATATGTCAGCCAATTTCTTGACAGATAATCTAAAACAAATACCGCTGGTCTTTATATAGTAATATATGTAATAGATGATGTATGATTTTTTCCATAATAAAAAAAATAGGAGTCTAAAAGACTAGCGTGACCATATGGTCACAGCAGTCTAAAGCCGGTCCTGCAAGACCAAGTCGAGAGTTAGAGGGGCGCTAGAGTTTATAACCTTTATTTTACTATTTTTTTATATTATGAATCAATAAAGCTTATATCAACTACCTAAATATTACATTCAAATGTATGAGTTTTCGCAGATTTCAAATCTCACAATAGTCACAAGCGTTGCACTCAGCTTCGGCATTTTCAATGTCCTCCCCGGTTGCATCTTTGTAAAGGACTGTAAATTTTTGTACCTTGTAAAAATATCTGCCACCATTAGGTTTGTGATAATTAGGGTTTGGAGTTTAATTTTTTTTAAATTAAAAAATACTGGAAAATATTTGTATCCAAACTCGCCTTGTGATTGATTGAGAGCCATCAATAAAAATGGCGTTCTGATGTAATGCTTTTACAATCAATTTCGAGTCGTAAATGTAAAATCAATAATGTATTAATTACTAAGGTACACCTGCATGACTTTTTAAAAAATACCAAAGGATATTTATTCAGGTCTGTTTCATTATTCATTTCAAAAAATTCCAGGGGATCTAATTTAATAAATTATGGCCTTTAATTTCTTTATGAAGTATTTGAGTAGAAGTCAATTAAAATTACGATTTTATTCTAATAAGTGGATTAGCATAACTTTTTACTCTTATGAAATATCTGTCTGTCAAGTCATCCGTATTACTTTTTGCATCAAATAGGAACTTAAATACGTCGAGTATATCTACAATGTGTATCAGCCAAATGGAATAAATTCTATAATAAATACATGGGGGCGTGTCCGAAAAAACGCTCGGACACGTCGATTGGTATAGTTGGGGTCAAGCAAATATTTGACGCGTGACACTTCCACATTGTCATGGGTGCCAAATACGGCAGGCAACTCATAATATAAAAGTTACTAATGGCTAATTTATATTATCATAATTACCACCCACTCGAAGTATTTGTATCTTTATCCTTTTATATGACTAAAAAGAGACATACATAAACCGAGTTACCTTAAGAAAAAAGAAGAGAAGAAGAAAGGAAAACACATGAATCGAACATCGAACGTAATTTTGTTTGTTTCTCCCTCTTGTACATTTTCAATGTCATATCACTTGTCGACCGTACGTGAATTCTCGTCGATTTGGTAAAATGCAGATCCGCATTTTATTTGTTCCAAAACGAGTGATGTCGTTGTCTTGTTGACATTCTGTATTTGGTTTTGGATTTTGAGTATTTAAATCATTTTATTGCCTTTTTATAGTGTTCTATTGTCTTTATTTGTGTAGTGAGTGTTAAACATTATTTATAGTTTATAAGACTTTTATTTAGTATTATTTTTTTAGACGTGTGTTTATCTTAAGAAAAGTAAGTAACTCTACTGGCATTATATCAATAAACATCATTTACGTTGATAGAATTAGTCGGAAGTGGACAATAAAAAAGGCTAGTGATTGCTTGCCAACGTTTCGCTTTATTTATGTAAAGCTTCATCAGGGCGGAAATATAATAATTTTCTTAAAAATTTTGGAGCCTGCATATAAAATACATGACAAATAAAGAACATATTATATTATTCGAGTGATCATCGAAATCATAATCCGATTATTAATATTCGAATACGAAACATCTGATCATTTAAAAAGCTGATTTTGTCCATCAGTAACATCAGTTTTCTCAGTGCATAATTTCTTGCATGGTAGGCACTACTTAAGAGTGCAAAAAAATACAATGTCGATTATGTAACTTGTGAATTGTTAATGCAATTCCTCTGAAATGCCAGAGATTAGAAGAAAAACGTTCAAATTGGGTTTCAATAATTATGCTCTTTTGTTTACAAACGTTTTAACAAAAATAATACAAAAAACATATTGTCAAGGCTAAAATATCCAAGGAATATAAGAAAATTTAGGACCTTTTTAGGACACGTTATCCGTAGTATTCTTGAGATCTTATAATATTCGCTCTTAGAATTTTCCTGCAAGGTAATAATTATTTGAAAACTTACAATGGCTCTATTTTCCACTTTCTATGCGAGCCATAAAAAAAATACCGTTTCTATAAAAACGCAGGTAAAAATTAAAAAAAAAATAAAATGGCACTACCCCACTTAATATATACCAATCTTATTATGGTGTCGCTGAAAAACATTTCCGAAGAGATGTCGCAAGTGGGGTAGTGACATTTCAGATTTTAAAGTGGACGAGGGTAGTGCTTAGAAGTGGTGGGTGGCAAAATGCCCACGCGTATTTAGAGAAACTATTTTTTAGTTTTTTCTTGATTTGCGTAGACAATATAGCCATTGTAGGTAAGTTTTAAAAGTTTTCACCCGCTATACGAAGGATTACTTATGTTATATATTTTGTAGTTTAACATAAATAAAAATTTAAAATTAAACAGTTGTTTTCATAAAACCGTTTTCCAGGTACAAGTATTTCCTGTTTTGATGGTAAGTCATGATTTTTAGGTAATTACCCAAATTCATTAATTAATATAAATAATATTACATAATCCAACCTAAACAAACAAATAGTTTTTAAGTGTAAACTAATATGTACTTAATTGACTTAGGCTGAAGGACTTTGGGCAATGGCCTTTTGGTGTAAACCAATGAGGTACCTAATAAATAAATAAAAATAATATTAATCGTTATACACTACTAAGATTGCTTTTGTTACGGCCTGTGATATTAATGGTCAATCCTAAATGCCACCATTACAATGCACAAGATTTATCAAAACAAATTTATTTATATTAAAATTCATATTCTTAGACCAATTTCCCAGCAATCATTATCTGCAAAGGTTTATAAATAACAATATTTGTCAGTCCGGCCCTGACTAAGTATCAGCTGTTATAAAGTTGGTGAAATCGAAATAACTAGTATTGGACAAATATGACAAGATGGAAGTGTCACGCGTCAAATATTTGCTTGACCCCAACTATATTTCTAGTTTTTTTTTCAATAAAAACTTTTTATAATGGGTGTGTCATGTAACAGTGGCCAATACTAACTTTCTTATTCTAAATGCAACATCCTGTATATTATTCAATTTTTGGATTCTTCAGAAAACTTTAGACATATTTCATGTACAACATCCTATACCTATCTTCAACTGTTTCGGAAATATTAAGTGTTTTCAGATTTATTGCAAAAATTAACAACACACTAAAAAACTAATAAGTAATACTGTTTATTTCTTGATAATGTAAAAAACAAAAAAAAAAACATTAATGTAGGAGATGTTAAAAATTGATGTTAAAATGTTTTTACTGATATGAAATAAAAAAAAGGTATAAATAGTATTGTTTACTTTTGTTTAAAACGCCTGACCTTAGCAAATTGTTGTCTGTCTGCATGACAGTAGTTGTCAGTGTTATAGTCGTTTGAATTTCGTCAACTGCATATCAGAAAAATGGTTTATTTAACAGAAATGCACAATATAACAATTCTACAGATGATTGGTTATGGAGATAAAACACGGACACAAATGGAAGTTGCTCGCTTATTTCATGAAAAATTTCCAAATTTGCCGCCTATAACTCAAGGGACAATTAGTAAAATAGAAAAGCAGTTTCGCAAGCTTGGACATGTAAAACAGTTACAAAAAAAGTAGCTGCCAACGCAAAAAGTGATGATACCAAATAAGATATCATGCTTGAGTTTCAGGAAAACCCACATACTTCTAGTCGAAAAACAGCCCCAATGTTCGATGTTTGCCATTCATCGATTATTCGAACATTACTAGAAAATAAAATGTATCCCTATGAAATGATACCTACTCATGAGCTCATAAAAGACGATTTTGATAGGAGAACGTATTCTTGTGAACAAATGATGGCAATGTTAGATAACAATGTGATCCAATTAGAACATGTTTTGTTTTCTGATGAGTGCACCTTTACACTTCACGGTCATGCTAATCGTCAGAATTGCCGCTATTGGTCTACGGAAAATCCTCACTGGATGAGAGAAGAACATACGCAATATCCTGAAAAGGTTTATGTTTGGGCAGGAATTGTTGGAGATCATATCATAGGTACCTTTTTCATTAATGGCAATTTAAATGGCGATAACTATTTAGCACTGCTCCAAAACAATGTCTTGCCAACTTTGACAAACTTATATCCTGATCCAGCAAACCCACAACTTCCAGCGAATATGATATGGTTTTAGCAAGATGGAGCACCACCCCATTACCAAATCAATGTCCGGCAGTACCTCAACCGAGTATTTCCAAATAGGTGGATAGGGAGGCGTGTATGATGGAATGGCCAGCACGATCCCATGATCTGACGCCATTGGACTTCTTCTTATGGGGTTATGTCAAAAATATTGTATACAAAACTAAACCCCTCGACTTAGCTGACTTAAAAAGACGAATAACGCTTGCGATTAGATTGGTCGCGCCTGAGATGTTCAGTAATGTTAGAAGAAATTTCTATTTAAGATTAGGATGTTGCCACATTTTAACATCAATTTTCAACATCTCCTACATTAATGTTTTTTTTTGTTTTTTACATTATCAAGAAATAAACAGTATTACTTATTAGTTTTTTAGTGTGTTGTTAATTTTTGCAATAAATCTGAAAACAGTTAATATTTCCGAAACAGTTGAAGATAGGTATAGGAGATTGTACATGAAATATGTCTAGAATTTTCTGAAGAATCCAAAAATTGAATAATATACTGTTACATGACACACCCTGTATAAAAAGTTTTTATTGAAATAAATGCGCAACTAGAAATACCAACCGACGTGGCCGAGCGTTTTTTCAGACACGCCCCCATGTATTTATTATCGAATTTATTCCATTTGGCTGATACACACTGTATAGTCTGCCGCACGAGGCTAGCTCTACGACGTATGAAGAGAAAGGGGAAATAAACCCCATAAATATGAAGTCTTAAGCCGTGTGTCATAGACGTGCGTACAACTTTCCTGAATATGATATTTTGATTATAAATTTAGGTTTTATTAAAAGAAAATACAGAATTATATGAAAATAAAATAAATTGAACACTACAGCTCGCTTGAGACGTCTCTAAATTTATAAACATGAAACGATTACAACGCGTAAGGCGTGTACATATTCATCTTAAAAATCGGATTTAGGATGCTACGCTACTACTACGAACAATCAGCACGCGCCTAAAGAAGTCAGACGCTTGTCAGATGCACAGCACATCAAGCATTTTTTGATTATGTGAAACCTTTGTCAATTAATTTCATTTACATGTTGCCAGACTTGGATAACTAGATTAAATTATAAGATATTCCAAGGCTGTAATCATAATTATTTCTTTATTAAATAATATATTGATCTGAATAAGTTTGTAATATATCTATATTCTAATACTCTTACATAGTCTAATAATAATTATATAGGTATCTAGTTTAATTTAAATGAATATTTAGATGTTCTTTATTGAAATGTGTGCTTGTTAAATCGGCAATATAATTGCACTTTTTCTATTCGCATTCTTTCCATAGGATAAGCCTCGTGCTTCGGACTATATTATATATTGTTGCATATAACTTCGTCGAATTATTAAAACGTCTTGTCTCTTACACCCCTGACCGTCTAACCAACAACAACATTTGGCAATTCTACTACAATATAGAAACAAAAACAAATTTCTTATAAAATTAAATTGTTCTCATGGATATACATTTTCTGTCGCCAACTACATAATAAGATATATTTAAGACAACTAATTTAAGTCAATGTTAGGCTAGGCTAGAGTAAAGATTTTTTGTCAGTTGTGGGTCCTAAACTAAACATAAGCATTAATAATGTCGAATATGAAACAATGGAAAAAAATTAAGAAAAGTGGTGCTTTTCGAATAAGATTAAAGATGTGTAATGACAATATGATGTGTAGTAAGAACATTGGTGTTAATATTAACGGTAGAGTTAAATAAAACAATGAAATCCATTAACTGCCTTAGTGCTTCGGATGAATCTTCAAATACCACTAATAGTTCTCTTAATGCAAGTAGCAGGGTATCTGCGTATTTGTTGATATGTTTTATGTATTAATACTACTGAAAGATTAGTGTGCAATAAGTTACAATAAAAGAAAATTAGCGGTGTAGCGTACAATAGTGCCCAATCCTTTTATAAAAGAACACGATTAGTCAAAACTTACTTACTCATAAATTAATATTCCACTCGATGATGATACCATTGATAATGGTGAACACAGAGTAAGCAGAAGCGGCGGCGACGCATCATACGCTGGGATCTCCACGGTTCACGAAGTCATCTCGACACCGAAATAATCACTAAACCTCTACTATTTTTCTGTTTATTAATCAATGAACTGATATTTCGTTGTGTCTATATATAATTAACACATTCGCTGCCATGGCGGACACCGGTGTCTGATCAGCTATGATTTTACCACGCCAGAGCAGACACCCATGTCCGCTACATTTATTTAATGGCTCTGCCCAGCGGACACACTTTTCTATGAAAGTTTCCATATGAGGTGTCTGTATTGGCGCTGCGGAATAGTCCACTTATCTTGGTTTTTTGATTAGACAATGTACATAGATTTTATAACCTGTGTCTGCTATTGTGTCCGCTATGGCGTGCATAATTATTTTATTAAATTATTTTCTATACACGCCAAGGCGGACACCCAATGTATAGTACACTTATTTTAATAAAAATTTAACCCACTTTTTGTATTTATTTATTTTTTTTATAAATGTAATCAAAATGTTAACACATGTGGGTGTAGGTGTAATATAATAAACAGATAAAAACAAACTAATTTTTATGTTTGGCATTAAAACAGTCTAAACAATATCTCGGCTGGAATTCACAGTCATTACAAAAAGTTGTTACCTTTCTCACTTTGCTCTTTGGAATTTCGTTTCTAATTTTTTTTTCATAACAGCCCTTGCAATATTTTCTTCCCTCTCTCGCACTTCCTGGAAGTTTTTGAAAGACATGTTTTTGCAGAACGCTTTTATTTTGAGGTGTCTGTATGTCATCGGTTTCATTTTTCTCCAAGAGTTTATCAACAACAGCTTCGCGAAATTGAAGTAACGTTATTTTTTTCCCAGTAATTTCTTGGTAAAGAAAGTGAGCGTTCACAATAGCAGTACCAAGTATAATTTCAAAGGAAACTTTATGGTACCATTTCACTGTTTTTCGTAGACAGGAAGCATAACTAGCAAACTGGTCGGAAAGGTCAACAGATGCTTTGCCCTTATTATAGTCAAGAACTACCAGTGGCTTAACAATTTCTTTGTCTCTTATGGTGATTGTTACAGTTTCATCTGTATGGTAGGTGGATAACATCAGCACGTCCCTTTTATCTTTCCACTTCAAAACTGAAATTCCATTCTCAATTACTTTAGCTTTCAATTCTCCCTTTTTCAACTTAGCTCCTATCACTTCTGGAGGGTTGCCTTTCCTATTTGCCCTCAACGTGCCTACTAAATGAGTTTTTCTTTCTATAAGCCGCTTTGCAAGATCTACACTGGTGTAATAGTTATCTGTAACAGCGGCACGCCCAGCATCTAAAAGTTTATCGCTGAGTTCTAAAACAATATTTGTTGGCACTGATTTATTTTTATCTGCTTCTTTACCAGTATAGATTCTCATATTCCAGGTATACCCATGCCCGGCACATAACTTAAACACTTTAATGCCGTACTTATGAGCTTTATTGGGGATATACTGCTTCATAATTAATCTACCGCGGAAGGGAATTAAACTCTCGTCAATGCAAAAAACTCTACCTGGAGTGTAAGCCATTTGACAGTTAGCTACAAATTTATCAATTAAAATTTGTATTTTATGTGCCCTGCTATTTGTTGGGTTGACTAGGTTATCCGAGAAATGAACCATAGACAGCAAAAGTTCGAATCGATTTCTTGACATAATATTTCCACACACTGCATTTTTATACTTGCGGTCAGTACTCCAGTATTTGTGTAATGTAGGCATTTTTACTAAACCCATGTAGCCGATGATTCCAAAAAAATTCTTTATTTCGGATACATTTGTTGGAGACCAAGCATGAAATCGGGACGATGGCGTATAATCGGTGGTTTTTTCTACTAAGCGTTGTGTGGCAAACAAATTGGTTTGTTCCACAATCATCTCAAACATTTCATTATCAACTAACAAGTTAAAAAAATCATAGGGTTCACCATTTGCCAGTAAAGACATTAATGCTTCGTTGATACAGCTAAATGGAGTATATTCGAAGTTATTATGGTGAATAGGTTGATTTTGATCGACATCCATATTTTCTTCTGAAGGATTTGTAGGTTTTGGAGGTGGATGATTTATTAGGGATTCATTTTCAGATCTGCCAGAAGAGCTATTACTATCAGTATCTGATAAAGTAGGTACGTTTGGGATTGGAGAAAATCCCCTATATCCAGGTCCACTGCTATCAGTCAACTCGTCATCACTGTCTGGAGAATAGTTTCGATCACGAGAGTCATCGGAATCATGATATGGATCTGCAAAAAAGCAAAATATTAAAAAAAAAACTGACACGCAAAATAAATTATAAAAAGTTATTTGATCCGGGCCAGATGACACACGACAACAACACTTATACAATTTAATGCTCTCTTTGTATTATGAGCATCTGTCTTACTAGACCCAACAGTTCCCTAATTTCTAATTTTTCACACACACTGATAATAAATTTTTGTCCTAACAACATAATTTTACGAAAAGAAGTAGCGATCTCATTGATTGAATAAACAAAAAACACATAATATAATAACCTCAATGAAAGTACTTACCATCCATTTCACAATCACTCCCTGGTTCTTCATTAGTCACAAGAGACATAATTCTTTGCGTTCTGCTATTCATTTTTGCCTAAAATTGCAACGGAGAACTAGCAGTAGACACCACGTTATGTTACTTCCAACTGAAGTATCTTTACAGTAAGGAATGTAGCTCCATACGGTGGGCGGGTCTTTACAGGATTTGACGTGTCTGCTATCTACGTCGTGTCCGCTAAGGTGTCCGCTGTGGCGTACCCATATAAAAAAAATGTCTTCTTAGAGTGTCTTCTGTGGCGCGTTTTGAGAAAAAGGTTAACACCTAATCACCACGCCATATCAGACACCGGTGTCTGTTTATGTTTTATTAAAAAAAAAACAGACAAACAATACAACAAAAAAAAACTGCCATAGCTAATAGTCTTAGAATTGTCGTATCTTATAGGATTCAGCCTTGGCCTGGTAGGCAATTTTCACAAATTTGGCTTGGCAGCGAATGTGTTAAGATAGACCACACTCCCTTAGTTTATATTTAATTTTAAAGCAGTTCGGTCCTGTCGCAGTACCTTTTAAATGTTTTATAGAGATCGCGTAGTAGCTTAATTATCTTAAAATGCTTGCTATTGATACAAAATTATTTAATAGGAAGACGCCATTATTAAATGGGGACGTTCGGGAACATAAAAATGGAGACTTGAAAATACCAAATATCTCATTTATGTTAATATTTACAGCTGGTAAATACCTATTAAATTATATTAATTATTAATTAAAACAAGTTGGCTTAAGCTTTTCTGAAGAAAATCGACAAGGCTAAGTTTTGACGTTCTAGAAATTTCCCCTAAACATTAATAAATACGGAGCCTGCTTATATTTTGTTACAAATATGCTATGTATAATATATAATATATTAATAGTCAATAAAATTTAATTCACAGTAAAAATTTGGTCTCTGCATCGCAATCAACGAAAGTCTCCAACTAATATGAAGAATGGAATTAAAATAAATAAAATGGCCTCTTACTTCTTGCAAATAGTTGGCGACATTAATTATATTTTTCCTTTGTCTAATACAAAATTGCTTCTTGCAGTATTTAAAATAAATTTTAAAAGCTTTTTTGATTTTATTATTGTTATTTCATGTCGCATTTTTATTCTATAACGTTTACCTGAGACTACTAAAAACCTTTTTTTCTTCAAAGGTCAATAAACTTGACATTTTTCTACTAATTTTTTGACGTTAAGGTTTTGCTATTTTTACAGTAGACAGTTGCTATAGGCAGCGGAAGTAAAAGTACTTTTTCTTCCCCTGAGAGCGGAAGAAAAAGTGTGTGTGTGTCATAAATAAATAATGTTGAAAAATACAAGAAATATTGGATATTTGTAAGTATACTTTATTTATTTTTAAAAGGTACAACAATGAACTATTTATTAAACATCAGATTAAAAGTACAGTTATTTATTGTGGCCCCAGAAAACTAACACAAGGTGTTGCGATGTTGCGATCCTGACTTGTTTTTGTATTTTCTAGAGTTAAACCCTTGGTGGAACCACTTGCCGATGAATTTATGTACATGTTAATAGGGGTTGATTCAGTAAAATGAGGTTAAGTAGAGTGGTCGATTAAAAAAAATGGTACTTTTAAAACAGGAAATTAAAGCTGGATTTATAAACTCGAGAAGTTGGCGAGGTTGAGGTTCAGTTGGTGTTGGAAATAGGAGTTCAATTTAAACTGAAGGGAATACTCAGTTCCATTTATAAACTTGTTCATGTAAAGTTCGGGAGGTTCGAAAAGTTCCTGGGTAGTTTGAGATAACCAATTTTTATGTTCGGAGTTCGGAATATCTAACCTCACTAACTTTTCGAGTTTATAAATCCAGCTTAAAGGCCGATTCATAAAACTTTTCGTCGCTGTTCCCGCTCGTCGCCGCCGTTCCCGTCGCTATTTAACCTAAGGGGAAACAGCGTATACGCTCAGAAAAGCCGCCACCGCTCCCGTTGGTAGTTCTGAATTGGCCAATTTTTAAATCGCGTCGTTCCCACTGACCTTGGTCGTTCGTCGTTCCCACTTCTGGCCAATGAGAAGAAAGAAATTTTCGACCATATGGTTTGAAGTTTTAAAGGAAGTATTTTTAGGGTTAGAGTACTTGGAGTGTTTTGCTGTTTTGTGGATTTTACTACAAAAAAACATTAATATCATATAATAAGGTACTTACATCACGCTTTTTAAAAGAAAATACAATTATTTACTTTGTTTTTCTAACCTTAAACCTTCTTTTGTTATTGCGGCGCAGTTCGTAGTTCGACTTTTTTATAAATACCTATCCAACGGCGGCGACGAGCGGGAGCAGTGACAACGAACGGGAACAGCGACGAAAAGTTTTATAAATCGACCTTAAAGCTTGGAAATTGCTTGTAATAAGATTCACAGATACTTGTCAAATCGAATTATGCGTCGTTATCAAACAATACAATAATAAAATAAATCCATAACCACGCTAGCAGGTAAAATTCGAAATTTCACATTTTTAAATGAAAAAAATTTTAAATTTGTATTTTTATCTTTCTATATTTTAATGACGCGACGTTTGAAGAAAAAATAATATGTTTTATTGGTGGTAAAAGCAACTTGTTATGACTCGTCTGTAATTGCCGGACGAACAAAGTGAGTCCGGCAAGCTTTCAGACTCGTCATAAAAAAGTATTGCTTTTACTCATAATAAAACAATATACTATTATAAAACTGTTTTATAATGCTGGTGTTGAAATTTTTTAAGAGTTGCAGAAATGTTTATAAAATTGTTATGTAATGTTTAGCTTGCAAAAGGCTTTACAAAATACAGGGTGTTTCATTAAGGTCGAAGAGCGGCCATATCTCGGAAACTATTGGGCATAGAAATTCAGGAAAAAAAAATTTATAACTAAAGTGGCCATGGGAAAATACTGGAAACAATTTTTAAGTTCCGCATTTTGCCGCAAGGGGGCGCAATTGAAAAGTAAATTTTTAAATTTTAGATATCTCCGAAAATTGCACGTTAAGGTATATTTTTGATAACACCATTAAAAAGCTTGGACAATTTTGCATAATTTTGGTCCCATGCTTATTGGCGTACCGACTTTAGTAAGAGTGGGGGAAGCTGTTGAATGTGTAATCATTTAAATCGCTGTAACTTATCAACGACTTATCCGATTTTAGCAAACTAAAACTTGTTTGGAAGAGAAATGTAAGTACTTTTAACTATCGTCTTGAGTGGTCCATGATACTTCTCAATAAAAATACAAGAGGGCGCAATTTGCAATAATAACACATTTCTTAACTTTATTCATTTATTTCAAATCATACGGTTAAATTATGATACCATAATCGAAAAGTAGATGAAATTTGCTACAAAAAATGTCAAAACCGCAGTTCGATATCTCCATCCGTTTCAGAGTTATTGCCAATAGAATAATTTTTAAAACTTTAAATGAAGAAGCGGTTGTTTTCATAGTTTTGTGATCAAGCATTCCATGACAAAAAATATTTTTAAACTTTATGGTTAGGTAGGTTTGTTTCTCATTATTCCAATGTCAAACTCCGTGCCTTCCTTCACACTTTATCTAGGCTTAGGACTAGTCCAAATCATGTAAAATACAAAATTTGGAGCGTGTTTCAAGGCCAACGGGCCATAAAACAGTATTGAAAAAATTATCGGAAACTATTGAAGGAAACAATATTCATGGAAAGCTTCTTAGGAAAACAATTGAGAGACTTTATAAATGTTCAAAATGACCTCCGTTGTGCAAAATACAACGATTAATTCGTTTTCTAGAACTAGAGACAGCTGTTTCAATTTCAGCTCGTGAATTCGAATTTAGTGCATTTTCAATTCGCTCAATCATGTTGTCTCGTGTGGTTGGTCGCGTTTTATATACAATGTCTTTTATTCGCCCCCACAAGTAAAAATCTAACACAGTTAAATCCGGGGATCTAGGTGGCCAAGCAAACAAACTACCCCTTCCAATCCAGCGATTTGGGTATCCAATATCTAAAAAATCACGGACCATATGCGAAAAGTGTGCCGGGCATCCATCATGTTGATACCACATGGATGTTCTTAGGCAAATAGGAACATCTTCTAAAAGGATAGGCAAGTCATTTTGTAAAAAGTTTAAATAAGATTCACCATTTAGATAATCATTAAAAAAAAAACGGTCCGATAATTCTGTGTCCTAATACTCCGCACCACACGTTAACACTCCATCTGTTTTGGTGATCCACTTCGCGCATCCAGTGAGGATTTGTCTATGACCAATAGTGCATATTGTGTAAATTAACTTTGCCACAGCTACTGAAAGTGGCTTCATCAGTCCATAACCCGTGGGAGAGGAATTGAGGATTCTCGTTACACATCTCTCTTAGCCAATAGCAATAGTCGAGCCGTCTGTCATAATCACTTTCTGATAGCGCCTGATGTAAAACTATATGATAGGGATGCAGCTTAAAATCCCTTAGAATTTGGAACACTGCAGTACAACTTATACCTAGGTCTAAAGAAATTGCTCTTATGCTTAAATGCGGATCGGCCTCTACGTACGCAAGAACGTTTGTAATTTTGACTTCATTTCTTACTGGACGTCTTCTAAAAGCAACTGAAATGCGTCGTACACTTCCCGTTTGCCTTACGCATATTGCCAGTCGCTGAAATACTGCTCTGCCATAGTGCCTTCGTTCAGGATATCTGAGAGCATATTCGCGTTCCGCTATAGGCGCATTTTGAAAACATTCAAAATATACGGCCAGCATATCGTAAGCTTCGGCATTGGTATAAGCCATTTTTGAAAGGTACGTATCACAATTTTCTATCAAGAAGTTTAAGATGAATTACGGATAAACTTTTGTCAACACCTTTCAAAATGAAACTAGTTGACAACTATTTGCATTATTTGTCTTATCTCCATGGAAACTTTCAGATTTTATTTCACAGCTATCTAGATTTATTTTTTAAAACACATCATATTGTTAGAGTTACGCCTAAATGACACGTTTTCCATGATTGCCATTAATTCTAGAGTGGTTTCTGGGTCATTGGAATAATGAGAAACAAACCTACCTAACCATAAAGTTTAAAAATATTTTTTGTCATGGAATGCTTGATCACAAAACTATGAAAACAACCGCTTCTTCATTTAAAGTTTTAAAAATTATTCTATTGGCAATAACTCTGAAACGGATGGAGATATCGAACTGCGGTTTTGACATTTTTTGTAGCAAATTTCATCTACTTTTCGATTATGGTATCATAATTATACCGTATGATTTGAAATAAATGAATAAAGTTAAGAAATGTGTTATTATTGCAAATTGCGCCCTCTTGTATTTTTATTGAGAAGTATCATGGACCACTCAAGACGATAGTTAAAAGTACTTACATTTCTCTTCCAAACAAGTTTTAGTTTGCTAAAATCGGATAAGTCGTTGATAAGTTACAGCGATTTAAATGATTACACATTCAACAGCTTCCCCCACTCTTACTAAAGTCGGTACGCCAATAAGCATGGGACCAAAATTATGCAAAATTGTCCAAGCTTTTTAATGGTGTTATCAAAAATATACCTTAACGTGCAATTTTCGGAGATATCTAAAATTTAAAAATTTACTTTTCAATTGCGCCCCCTTGCGGCAAAATGCGGAACTTAAAAATTATTTCCAGGATTTTCTCTTGACCACTTTAGTCATTAATTTTTTTTTCCTGAATTTCTATGCCCAATAGTTTCCGAGATATGGCCGCTCTTCGACCTTAATGAAACACCCTGTAATAATGGTTACTGAAGTATTTTATAAAATGGTGCTAACTTTGTATTCCTGAGAGTACAGTTATTTTATAATTCCTTTGTCAAAAACAATTTCGCGACCATAATAAAATATCAAATTACTGGTTGGGCGGTATACTGACAGAAGTATATCGACGTCTGCTGAGCGATACAAAGTGTCTTACTGTATGTCGTGGATTAATTCACGTAGAAGTATAGACGGTATCCCAAAAATGTAGTTGATTTAATATTTCTTATAAATGAAAATGTCGGGTAAGAATCAGTTGCAATTTTTTAGGTTTTTACGTAACAGGAAAGGAAAATAAAAATAGAAATCCTTTTCTCCTAATGTGTATGTTTTTATTAAAGTTAAAATATATATATATATAAATAAGTGCTTTTGGTTAACCATATTGTTAATTGTATTTTCTTAGGTTTTATTTTAATCCTGAGTGCATAATCAGATACAAATAGAACAATTTCCTCTTGATCCCTACCATTATTAGACTGATTATATGAAAACCTCTTTAATTACATGATTATAAAGTGTATTCACAAATATAAGAAACTTACCAAATGACTCTTATTTTTTATTTCTACCTTAATAGGGGTATTGACACAATGCCGATTGAGCTAGAACCGTCTTAGAAAATACATAGTATTGAAATATTTAATTTAGCACAAATAAATATAAAAGTGATGTTTATTTAAGTTTATTAAATTCAAATTCAATACAAATGTAACTTTCTTCTACTTTCTTTACATGTTGTACGCTATTTTTCAACAGTTCACCTCAGCATTTTTTTTAGTTTCATCATGAATTAGAGTTAATACACCAGAATTAAGTGTGGGTAACATATTATTGCGACGAATTCCAGCTTTAAGTTGGTGCCGTATATGTTCAATAAGGTTAAATATACAGAGTGGTAAGGCGGTAGCCGAAATACTATGTGCCCCATGCTTAAACAATATTCTTTTTGAATAGACATACTTCTAAGCACTTCCAATAAGTCTTTCTTCCTATAGTTTTCATAAAAATATATATCATTATCAAACATATTCTTGAATTTTGGCTTTAGTGTTTTTTGAAGAAGGAGCTTTGTTAAATTGTCTACTATGATAACATAACTAGCGTTATTATCCATAGCAATGACACTATTTGGTGGAATGTTCTGCAATAATTTAGTTTCAAACCAATTTTCAAATAGCTCCGCTGTTGTGTCTTCATGATAGTTAACACATGATTCACTCATATTTTTTGCCTAGAGAGATAGACCACATTTGCCGCTAGAATCGACCCAACCACATGACGGGGTGTCGTGGGTGTCAAACCACGTTTCATCTAAATAAATGATCGACCTACCATCAGTTCTGTATTCATTTACTTTTGTCAGATATTCCCACCGCCATTCTTGAAGACGCTTGGACTCCATCAAAACCTGCTTTTTATTAATCCTTTTGAATTTAAAAAAATGTGTTGAAGGCGCTTCCACAATGTCGTTCTTGAGCATTGAATTTCGGTTTTATCTGTTGTCAGCCTTTTCATTAAATTGTCCAACGTTGGTACACCTTGCTCTTCATACATTTTATAAATTTTTCGTCGTATAAATTCCTCGTCCCCTTGATCCAACGTTCTTGATTTTCCAATATCACTTCTTTTTCTGCGTTGCAAAATTGGCCCTTGTGTAATCTTCCAAACTGTAGAAAAGGATTTTTTTGTAAGTAAAGTCGTTTTCTTTACAACTTCTTTAGGGCACAAATTTCAGCGCGACATTAATGTCAAAAACACATTCTTTATAATCTGTTTTGTATCTGTTGATAAATGCACTCTGTTATTTACTTCAGTTTCATTGCTTTCACAAATCTCACTAGAACACCAAGGACGAAACATTTTCGAAAAACAAACTAAACTCAGCAGTGTACGTTGACAGACTAAAATCAAAAAGGACCCTGGTTTATCCGCATTTTTATTTACCTGAGTACGGTGCTTAAAATTTATTACGCCCATATCATTTCACAGGACTGGTTTATTGTTGTTTATTATATTTTGAATACCCTAATAATAGCAGTCATTTAGGTCGGTTTCCTTATATTTGTGAACACACTTTACACTTACAGTTAAATAGTTTTTGTTTGTATGATAACTATCCGTATATCGCACTGTTGGACAACCTCAGGTAGAAAAATATTCTCCTGGCGGAATTAAACTACGTTTGTAAAGCTGATTATCGTTATATTTTGTGATTATTAGAAAACATGTCAAGCTGTTATGCCTCAATGGAAATCTTTTAAAAATAAAGCTAGTTGTGCAGTTGCTTAGTTATAAAATGGTGGAGACAGTGCTAAGACGCCTTTAGCGCACATCTTACGAATTCCTTTTCACTTTGCTTACGGTTTGAAAAGCTTGATAAATCAAATCTTCTTTAAAATATTCGGTATCGTAAGTGGGACGGTCAAAATGTTGATGCCATTGTCGCTTGTAAAACTTTATCCTGAAAAAGATGTGTTTAGTTTTTCAGAAACGTTTGAGTCTTAATTTGCTTCTTCTCTAAAATTACCTTTTTGCTTTACTCTAGTTAAACTGTATAAAATTTCGTAATGGCATTCATAGCATAATAATAATTATTTTGTTTTACATTGTTCAGTCTCCTGAGTTGGCATCATCCAAAAATTCATGCTAAAGCCTTTATATTATATTCACATTTATTTTTTATATCTTTTGAAAAATCAATAAAATACTGAAACTTTGGGCTGAAGATTGTGTAAATTTTACAAGACGGCGGTAATACCTGACCTAACCTCAAACTTAATTCTGGACTGCGTAAGATAGACCGTTTGTGGGGCAATTAAAGTTCAGGGACCCTAGGCATATGCCCATTTATTTTAGTCATTTAATGTTGTTACACACTCTGAGAGCGCAGTGTTTAATAAATACAATAAAACTTACCTGTTATGTAAATAAATTTCGAAAATAAACACAGCCATGGATGCTGCTATGCCACCGGCCAAAATGGCCGCCGCTGGGTAACAGTCGACTATTCCCACGCTGAAAAACGTTGAACTTTTTGACGTACAAAAGGGTTTTCTGGTGTATATTAGATTGTTTTCTCTCTGTTGGATACCAGTTTCTCGCAAAAGATGTAGCCTATAATATATCGTGTGAAAAAAAAATATTTACATTTTTGTTTTTACTGTTAATATAAACAATAAAACTGTATCGACACATCGACTTATTGTCTAACAAAAATATTATACAGTGCGTCCATAAAGTCTTGCACAAATTCATTTAAAATTCAGGTATTTACTTTTTAAAAACGCTCGGACACGTCAATTAGTACTTTTGTTAGCGCATTTTTTAACGTAAAATGTTTTTATACAGGGTGTCGCACGTATGAGGTATGAGGTCATCAATAAATGTGTTTAAAATAAATTTTCAAACGTCAATATTTCGGAAACCGTGATTTCCAGAGGTGTTAAGTGTTCATCATAGAATTCAAAATTGATATAATATACAGGGTGTTCCATTAAAAAAATCCTTGATGACCTCATACCTCATACGTGCGACACCCTGTATAAAAACATTTTATGTTAAAAAATGCGCAAACAAAAGTACTAATTGACGTGTCAGAGCGTTTTTAAAAAAAGTAAGCCCCTGAATTTTAAATGAATTTGTGCAAGACTTTATGGAGGCAGTGTATAATGCTTGTATAATGCAGTCTGATATAGCAATTTAAAGATATATTTTATTTTTTGATGCATAATTATAGGACCATTATCAGAGTATTGTAAAAGGAGATTATAAATATATCATGAAAAATGATTGATATTTGACCTTTATCATTTTAACAAGCTCGGATTGACGTAACCAACGTAAACTTTATTGCTCTAAAAATGTTATTGATAAACTATGTATATTCTTGTCACAAGATACAGATTCGCTTTGGTTTTGGCCACGTTTGCATTAAAGTTAAATTTTTTTTTTAATATTTCGATAATTTTACTTATACTACAAGTTATTATTTTATTTAAGAATAACGTTATAGAATAGTCTTTCAAAACTAATAGAATAACGTTAAGATTACATTTTTACGTCTCTTACTTAATTTTAACAAAACGATTTTATAAATATGCGCATATCAACGCTAAAAAATAATTGTATTATGTCCCTTATGTAACCTTAATAAAATACGTATGTATATACAACTATTTTATAAGGCTCTACTTAGAAACCATTTGTGCAAGTATGCTTACTACTCTTTCAGAACATGATTGCAATACCTACTTATAGATATATTTATCGTTCTAAAGGTTTTATATCATATTATAATACTTTTATAAAACTCGTAAACAAGCAAGAATATTTTATTCTATAATACAAGTTGTAAAAGCCGTCATGAAACAGATTTATAGAAGCTTACGAACAAAATTATCGCAGTACCCATATTGTCAACAAAATGGTGGGCTCCAACACCTTCGTCTCAACGACTGGTCAACTACCCTGCGACAGGAGTGCCCATGTGTCTTATAGACTCAAGGCCCCTCTCCTGATCGATCTAAAAGTACCCCCCAAGAGTCCCCTAGGCTCCAGGCCTCTCCGACCCCCGTCCTCTGGAGGCGGAGCCACGTAAAGCCCCTCAGGCACATCCCGTGAGAGCCCCCATCGACAGTGCCGGTCTGGTCCACACTCCCCGGAGACATGCTGGGTTTCCACCAGGCTACCTGATAAATAATTGGCGAATATAAATAAAAGTCTGTATTGTTTTTTAGCCAATGAATTTTCATTCACGCCCCGTTAGGGAAACTACCCCCAGGTTGTGACATGGGCTGTAACATGGACATATGTCTATACACTAATAAAGATTATTACGATAAAGATGTGATACTGCATAATTTTTCCTCTTGTTTCATGTACCAGCTCGAAGCCCACCAGCCACAGACGACAACTAGCAACCCCGGACCCAATCTAACGCACAACTAATACCAACTCAGCCGATGGTTACGGCAACAAAAAAGCAGTATAGTAACGACAAGAACAGGGCCGAATCCAGAAAAAGTCAAGCTGGTGGACAGGGGAGGAACCGAAACAAGAAAAATGGAAATAGAAATAACATAATTTAAGAAAATATTGTAACATACAAATAGTAACAGAAAACCTACCATGTTTTGAAGCATTGGGGACCAACGCTTATCGAAGGGGGGGCATGTCAACAAAATGGTGGGCTCCACATTTTAATTATAATTTTCACACTTCTAGACCACTATGCGTTGAGGTCACGGACCACTGTGCCATCCAATGTCAAGTTCAATTAAACAAGATTCAGCACTTTCGGTGTATAAATACCCGAACATTGGATGGGCACGGTACCTTCGTCTCAACGACTGGTCAAATACCCTGCGACAGGAGTGCCCATGTGTCTTATAGACCTGAGGCCCCTCTCCTGATCGATCTAAAAGTACCCCTCAAGAGTCCCCTAGGCTCCAGGCCTCTCCGACCCCTGTCCTCTGGAGGCGGAGCAACGTAAAGCCCCTCAGGCACATCCCGTAAGAGCCCCCATCGACAGTGCCGGTCTGGTCCACACCCCTCGTAGACATGCTGGGTTTCCTCCAGGCTACCTGATAAATAATTGGCGAATATAAATAAAAGTCTGTATTGTTTTTTAGCCAAAGTATTTTCATTCACGCCCCGTTAGGGAAACAACCCCCAGTTGTGACAATATTGCCACCATATGCACCTCCCTAACTATTAGGTACTAGCTGTTTGCAGCTCAATGTCAAGATCAATTAAACAATAGTCAGCACTTTCGGTGTATAAATACCCGAACATTGAGTGGACACGAAACCTTCGTCTTTCCGACTGGCCAGGAACGCTTCTACGTCTTACAGACTCAAAGCCTCCCTTCTGGGTCCTTTAACCATCCACCTTCCCCGAAGACGTAGCCCAAGTAAAGCCCTTCAGGCCGCATCCTCTTAAGAGCCTCCCAAGCCCACAGTGCCCGCTAGTCCGACTGCCCCTAAGGAGACTTGCTGGGTTTCCTCCGGGCTACATACTAAAGTTATTATTACCGGGCGCTTAAATATAAGGGCAGTTTGTTTTCTAGCTCTGCGAGTTTTGTGTACATTTAACCCCCAGGGGCCCTCTAGGACAATACGTCAGCAAAACATTGACTCCCTCTCATTTAAATCAGCAACAGTGAAAATAAGCCTTATAGTTCTAGAAACTTACCCAATTTTGAGCATTTCCTTGTACGATGAATTCTTTTGTATTGCAAGCCATGGATCTACCACTTGCAAAAATGGTATTTCTTGAAGTCCACATTTTTCGTCTTCCCTAAACGTTTCACCTCAAAAATGGGGAATCTGGTTATAATATGAAATAAGGATTTCATGCAGGCCGTAAGAGTAAGCCCAAGAAGAAACCAATAAAGACTAAATGTCTAAAAACCTTTTTAGTATATCGTTAGAGTGAGTTTAGAGCAGTGGTCACCAACCTGTCGATGAAATACAAAGGTGTAAAAATCATAGAAGCTTCCATAAATTGTAAATTTCGCAAATTCTCATAATAAATACAAGCAGCGGCAACACTGCGGTGAGTGATCTGCCGCCGATGTCTCGATGCTAGAACCGAGCAGCGCGCTAGTATTGGAAAACGATCTATCTGGGTTGCCTTGAATGGGATAAATTAAATACGCATTACGCACTGCGCAGCGACATTGCGCTCAGTTTAAAGCTGAACCCCAGGGGCGCGTTCATAGTTTTCACCAAATTGGTAAATATTACCCAGGTAAAATTTAACCGACGTCCATCCAGTTGCTATCTACGAAACAAAAAGATCTACTCACTGTGAACGGCTAGGGCATGCGCCGAGAGCAACCCGAACAAACGTCAAATTATATTTTGCAATTTTGGAATGCGACAGCAACAAAACTCTTTTGAGCAAATTGTGGGTATCTTTTGAAATCGACATTCTCAAAAAGTTTTGGCGCGCCCAAAAAACTTTTATTTTAAAAACAATCTAACTTTTAACTTTCACCATAAACAATAAACAATACATTTGCGCATGCCGGACAAACTTTATCCGTCTCCCAACTTGGTTAAAAAGTTGTTTCGTACGGTAAAAGTTATCCACAACCGTGAACGAGTATAAATGTTACCCGGTACAACCGTGAACGAATTTTCCCATCGCCGGGCGCCGTGTGCAATCGGTGCGCACCCGACGAACGTCCGACGTCAATCGTGAATGCGCCCCAGAAACCAAACCTGCTGAACGGCATAATCAACGTCCAGTGGTTGGGTTAGTCGTAGAGAGCATTACACAATAGCATGGCAAGCAGTAGTAAGAAGGTGAAGACATATCATTTGAAAGAACAATTCTTTTTTATACAAGTTAAAAATTTATGTTTGTTATGTAACACTTCTTTCTCCATTGCTAAAAAAGGAAATATTGAGGGGCATCATAAAACTGTACATTCGCATTTTGAAAAATCATTCTCATTACATTCTGCCACCAGGAAGAAAGAACTGAAATAATTAAAAAAACAGTGAATGGACAACAGTCAATATTTTTAAAAACAGTCGACAAAAATAAGGCTGCAAGTGAAGCATCATACCATGTGTCCCAGATAATTGCAGAAGAGAAGAAAACCTTATGAAGACGGAGAAATGATAAAACGAGCGCTGTTAGAAGCTATTTGCCAACTATAGAAATAAAACGAGATAGTTTCGTCCATAAAATCTATGCAACTTTCTGCTAATACAATGAATAGACGAGTAGAAATAATGAGCAATAATATTGTTTTACAGTTAAGAACTGACTTAGATAACTGTGTTTATTTTTCACTGCAACTGGATGAATCAGCAGATGTGGTTGACACCTCCCAGATGGCCGTGTTAGTCAGGATAGTTTTTAGTGATTTTACGATTAAAGAAGACCTTTTGAAGTTTATTCTACTGCAAGGACATACTACTGGGCAGGAGTTGTTTTCTCATTTCAAGAATATTCTTTCTTTTGAGAAAATTCCAATATCGAAAACGGTAGGTTTGACAACCCATGGCGCTCCAGTCATGGTGGGTTGTGATAAGGGTCTGGTGCCGTTGTGTCGTAAAAATGAAAGTTTTCCGCAATTTCTCTGTTACTGTCATTGTGTGGACATTTTCTAAATTCAAACAACGGTATGAAATTGGTAGTAAAAATTGTGAACAAGATTAGAGCTTAAGCGCTACAAAGAAGATTATTCAAAACCTTGGCCGATGAAATTGACTGTCAATACGGGAAGCTACTTCTTCACTCTGAAATCCGATGATTAAGTAGAGAACGAGTGCTAAAACGTTGTAATTAACAACGCGATGAACCGATTCGGGAACTTTAAAACTCAATCTGGCTTAGAGATTTTGGTTTTCATGTGGACATTACAGAAAAATTAAATGAACTTAATTGATAGCTTCAGGGGAGAGACAAAGGACTAGCGGAAATGATTTCTGATTTAAAAGCACTTATCAAAAAACAAACCTAAACAACCTCGATGCCAAGCATTTACAAAGAAGATATCTCAAAATTCATTGGAACCCTATGACAGTAAATATCAGGTAGAAATAGTTTATAACTTGAAGGATAACATCAGAAATCGTTTTAAGGATTTCAACGAAATGGTTTTAGTGGCGGAATTTGTTGTTTCACCCGTCATGGAAATTGATATCCAACAGTTTGCAACTTGTGTTATGCAGAACTTTGGCGAATGCATCGCTGCAACAAAAAGGGAAGAGACTGCGTTTAAAAATAATTTACCCTTAAAATCGTTAGTCTCAAGTACAAAATGTATCTGGCCTATAATAAGTAAAGACAAATATTCAGTTCTATATCGTATTGCCTTGAAAGTCAAAGCGTTATTTAGTTCAACCTATTTGTGTGAATCTGCCTTTTTCAATATGAAGTTGTGTTGTATTAAGAACAAATCCTGCAACAACTATACTGCAAACATTAAAAAAAATTATCGATGAGTCTGAGCATTAGCCTTTTCTTTGAAAATGCATCTGCACATGTTTTTGTTTAAAATAGTGCATTACTTTTATGCTATTTTTATTTACTCTTATTATATCGTATGTGCCATTGCGGCTGCATAAAAATTTTGTTTATTTTCCAAATACCTACGAATGGTAAGTATGGAAATAGTTATGTAGTATATTACTAATAGGTATTAATATTAGCTATTCCGTTATTAGTTTATTATTCGTATGTATTAGTTAATTGTTAATTAGTAAAATAAATACATGAATGTTGAATACAGCTGTGCATTTAGTTTGACTTACGTCGCTTACGACTAGGTAGCTCACTTTTTATTCCAAAATTATCAAAGAAGCTTAACAAACTAAAAAGGTTGGCGACCACTGGAGAGCATAAGTATATAATAAAATTACTAACTCACATTTTTAAAAAACTGTTTTTGTTATAATGTCGAAAAGTGGTGACTAAAACGTGCAAAATTGTTGAAATAAAGAGTTTATTTTGTCTGCTCAATATGTAGTTTCAATTTAACTTGACCCTAATAGCATTTGGAATTAGTGTCTAGCTCAACAATTTTACTTCACAAATGTCAGAACCCCACTTCATTACCGTTCAATATAGAAATTTGAAATTTCAGTAGTAAATATGGTATTGATCATTTTCATATGACGTTACACGGTCGGCGGTCATTTTGATTGGAGGACAAACAAATTAATGAACACAAGCGTTTGGGTTATAAATTTAAGTTTTCTTTGCAGTTTGCTTTGAAATTTAAGATCTGTGTTTGGTGTGTAAATAATTAAAGTGCCCTAAATAAAATGCCGTTCTTTTGTTCAGTGGTTGAGGGGAAATAGGGACAATATACGATCCTTTGGAATTCCCGCAGTTCTTCAAAATGCTACAGAAAATCTTAATCGACTGTCACAAGAACGACGTGAAATGTGGCTAAGAGTTTTGAAAAGGGGCCCTGTAAGTGACAGCTGATGAAAGTATGGAAGAATTTGCTTCAGACATTTTCTAAGTGGTAATATTTTATTTTTGGTATAACGACGTAATAAAATGATCTCATGTTAATATTTCTAGTAGCGCCAGCAGAATTAGCAAACAAAGACAACCCTGACTGGATCACTAATTAAAATATGAGGCCCTTTTTTCCAAAGGAAGCAACTCAGGCCCAACATAACAGAAATGAGAGCATGCAGATATGCCAACGAGCAAAGTATCAGATAGGTGTATTATTGTAAATAGTAGGTATAGTTGTAGGATTAATTGTATTATGAAGTAGACATAGTATTGATTTAGGTTAAAGTTTTTGTTTTATTAAGTAATGTATTTTTGTAAATAGATCAGCAGATTGAAGCACTTGACGAAGATCAGGGGCGGCTCGTCAATAAGTGCGCCCGTGCGCGCGCACTGCCTAAGAAAGCCAAGCACCAAGCAAAAATAAAATTTATATAAAAAAAATATATTTAACTGAAATCAAGAAAACTTGTATATATATACAGGGTGTTATGGAAATGACTTATTATATTTTAAGGGGCCACTCCTGAGGTGGTCTAGAGTTACACTTGATAGTTTTTTTTTCTAAAATCGGAAGTATTTTGAATTTTGTAAAATACCTTAAAACCGGACTATGTGCGCCTTCCATGATAGTTCAATGCCCCTGAACACATGTGTTTTTGACAAGACAAACTGCTGGAATGGTAATTGTTTAGTTTAGTGCAATTAATGTTGAATTTTGTGCTAAAATTTCGTATATAGACTAATTGAGGGTAGCTGATCACAATTTTCCTTTTGCGTTTTTACGGCAAATGCACTGGTTTTGAGAAAAAAAAATGTTAAAGTTTTTCACTTACAGGTTAGGGTATTCTTTGGGTGTCGCGTTTCACTTTCCTTTCAATTTCCTAGATTTTATGGTTTTCCCTTCAAAATATGTGATAAAACTTTCACCAAACTATCTGTTCATAAAATAAGAACAACATTTTAGCAAAAAAACAATGGAAAAGGCACAAATTTAATTAAATTCGTTGTTAATACGCCGACAAAATAGAAACGTCTCTTTTCAGATTCATTGCACTCACGTTGCCAGATTGTTCTTCTTTTTCTTGTAATTATTAATGGCTTCCATCCAGGAGAATGATATGCTAGCTCGAGCCAATAGGATTCATTAAATTAATAAAAATGAATTGAAAGTATAGGCAATTTATAATACACTAACAATCTGACAACATGGGTCGTGCAGTTTGCTTCTGCTTTTTGGCCAGCTGTCAGTGAGCTGTCTCCCATCTTTTTCCAGATAACGTAGAGTTTTCTGTTCGCTTACAAGTTATCCCGTTTTTCAGAGTTTCCTTGTGGCATATTTCGTTTATTTCAACTCAGAAGTGTATACTATGACTCCGACAAGTAATATTTTATTGAAAATAGCAACATTTTAGGATTACATGCAAAATAACATACCGGTGAGTTAGAAAAACTTTAACATTTTTTTTCTCAAAACCAGTGCATTTGCCGCCTAAACGCAAAAGGAAAATTGTGATCAGCTACCCTTAATTAGCCTATATACGAAATTTTAGCGAAAAATTCAACATTTGTACTAAAGTAAACAATTACCCAAATCAGCTGTTTGGGTCATTGGCGCGTAGGTGTTTTGGACCTAAATTTTTGAAGGCATTTTTCTCGAATTTCTAGCTTCAAGCGCCATTTATAGCAATTTTTCCCCAATTCGTCTCGACCTATATATTTACGGGTTAAAAAATAATAAGTCATTTCCATAACACCCTGTATAAGAATAGCGAATGCGAAAGACTTTAAGCGCGATCGCAGCGTACACTCACTTCGACTGATTGAAATGATCTGCCGTGTGTATTCGTTCGGCGCTCTTTGCCGCACTCGTTAAATGGATTTTCCCTGTGTGGATTGATCGGGAATATTCGGTTAATCGCCCGATGAGAGGGCGTCGCCGTGCGCTATCTGAATACACACTTCAATAATTTAATATGATTGTTTTAGAGTTTTTTTACGCGATTAGAGAAGTTTGAAGTTTATTGACGGTGTCGTGGGTGTTTTTTGTTGTTTCCACTCCACTAGTACCCTACAATTCATTTTAAAAAATGAATTGGAAAGCACTTTTTCAGAGCTTGTAAAATTATTGAAAACAATTATGACAACACCAATTAACACCGCTGAACCTGAACGGTGTTTTTCCACTCTTAAAAGGCTTAAAACTTTTCTTCGAAATTCTATGACAAACGATAGACTAAATGCTTTGGCAATGATGTCCATAAATAAGGATTTTGTGCACGAGATACCGAATTTCGACGAAAAAGTGTTGGAAACATTTGTTGCGTTTAAAAACCGACGAATGGACTTTTTATTTAAAGACTAAAAACTTTTAGTGATTAGTTATGTATAAAGAAATGTAAAAAAAAATATAAATCCACATTTAAAAACTGCGTTTTTTTTTTAATATTCTTCTGAGATAAAAAGCACAAAGAAAATCGATACAAAGGTAAAAAGGGGCGTGGCACCTCGAAAATTTTTCGCCTGCGCCGCACACCCCAAGACAAATGTCACGAGCCGCCACTGACGAAGATACTCCGGGAAGTAGTAGAGAGTAAGCAGGTGTTAAAATTAATGAAAATTGTTGCTACACAGAGTAAGTTAAATATGAATGATTTATGCAAACTTTTCGAAGACTGTACTAACAGTAGAATATATTATAGTTTGGAGAAGCGGTTAAAATGACGTAAAATAAATAAAATTGATATCTACTTATTGTGATTTTTTTATTTATTCATGGATATATCTCTCTCTAAGACAGTACAGGATCTACAGATGAGGTAGTACAAGGAAAGGGTGAAACATTTTCTGGCATCAAAAGCTTGCTACTCGTCTAACAATTTTTTTTGCCCTATGATTAACTTCATTCTATATAACATTTTAATTTGTTTAATTCTTACTGTGGGTTTAGGCCCCAATGAAATAGTAGCAATTATCCAAAACCTAAACCTTATAAGCCCCAATAAAATGGTGACAGAGTGATCCAAAACCCAAAGCTTATTAAAACTTGACATTTCCTTGCCAACTACAACATAAGCATTGGGATTTACTTCCATCATAAAATTTGATTGCTTGCAAGCCTTTGTACGCCTTCAGCTGCTGGCCAGTGTAAGAACTATGTGTCAATATAAGGTAGTTTAGCAACTCCATCCTTGCTACTTCTGGCAGACATATCCAAAATCAGTCCCTCCAAGCAGATAAGGATCAATATCACCAATAATTTTAAGTTTTGCATTGTATCTACATTTAACATCGTCACTAAGAGTCTTTAAATATTCACTTCTTTCCATGTTTTGAAATTTTAAATTGGACACTACAGAATGTAAACAGAAGATTGAAGCACACACTAGGAAGTTCAAATAAGTATTACTATAACAATACAGTTGGAACACGAAAAATTATTTAAGTCCAGGTAGCACAGGTATAGATACATCTCAGAAGTAGGTAATCACAAATAAATACTAAAATTACTTTGAAGCTTATTAAACTAAACCGAAAGAGTCTAATAAGCCATTAGCATAAACGGTCATGAACCTTTGTTTGTCCTCCAGGCAAAATGGCCGACCTGTCAAAGTCACGTGTTTGAAAATGGTCAATAAGGAAGTGAGGTTAGGTCGCGAATTTTAAATGAAACCTTGTATATTCTTTTCGATTTTCGAAAAAAGTTCCACATTCCGTTTTCAATGACATATCGCAAGTTGTCAATTGTTTTAAAATGACACTTACTCACAAGTTTATATCCCGACCCAGTTTCCATGTGAAAAGCAAACAATCCATCTCTCATTTTTTTTACCCCTTCCTCAATAGGCATATAATTGGCGGGTTTTCCAGGTGGTGCCACTTTTTTATTGAAAATAGCCTTCCTGATTGGATCATCGACTGTCTGAAAATTTGAAACGTCAAAAGAGTAAAATTTGAAAATAGTAAAACGTTCTAATGACTCCTTTGTAGTTTTATTTTAATGCGTTTCAAAAATTTAACAATTTTACAAAATTGGTACATACGCCTAAGGGCGACTTTTTGAATGTGCAGTTAGTTTGCAGATTATCTTGTGGTTTAAACAAGAGTTTAGTCTTGGATTTACTAGTCTTTTCAAAAATGTCTATTTTACAATATTCTGTCACCCCCATAGGTATTGTCATTGTGATTGTCACAGATTTAGTCCTAATATGTAGCATTGCTCGTGTTTGGAAAACGCGCTTTCTAGTAATCATCTGTCAACGTCGCGACCACGTTTGCAAATCGGCACGCTGCAATATAGGAAAAACGCTGCCTTCCTTCAGTTTTCTAGCGTACTGACAAGATATTTTTATTCTATTTTACTTGCAAAACCGCCAAATGTCTAGCCTATGGTTAAAAATCATTAGTGTTTTATCCCGCAGTATTCTAGTTCTCGGAAAACATCAAGTCTTCTGTAAACATAAAAACGTGCTATATTCTAAACTAAATAATATTAAATTCACGTCTACGACGTTAATCGGTAGGTTTACAATAGATTTGCGGCTTCGAGAATATACATAATATATAGTTTCTGTAATGTTTTAACCGATAAAGGGCAATACCGTTTAATGTTCAACGGGTTCTTCAATTTTCTTACTGGCAGTAAACAAGTATGGCCGCTAAGCTGGGCCGACACGACCTCCGTTAGTTGGTCAAGAGTATCCACGTAACCACATGTGATTGGTGGACCTTCCAGGCTAGAGCGCTATAGCGCCATAAACAAACCAATGTCCTGTTGGACTATAAAGCAAGCAAATGCTCCATGTGGCTAACACAATAATAGCAGTTTTGATCTGACATGTGTGTCAGGCAAAGTAACTCTCTAACGTTAAAGTAATTGATATTGTGGGAACGTATGCCCGGTAACAGAGGTTACCATTCTTTTAAACCTAGAGTAAAACTAACATGAATTTCGCAGTTAAATAGACTACATTCTTTGTGTTTGGTTAAGACGTGCACGAAGTTGCACCTCAGTGTTTTGCAGTTCGCGTAAATACGTTAAATATTCCGTTGAACATGTATTTCATATAACCCTCGTGATATTCAGACGGCAATAAAGCTGTAACTAATTCAAGTTCTGATTCATTTTCTACGTCAAAAATCAATGAAATCCTAACGGTATCTCGGTGCAGTGCTTTAGGGTTGTTAAGATGATGTATTAGTGTTTATCGATATAAAAATTGTAATATTGTAGGGGTGATGAAAAGTGGAAGAATAAAAAACATAGCAAAATAAGTTGTGTTTAATTGGTCTAGCAAAAATATAAGGAATCAACCTTATACTGTTGGAGCGCCCACCTTCTATCCTCAAATAGATAATTACTCTTTTAGGACCTCATTCCTTGAAGGCGGCTACAAACATCCTCAACGGGGTTCGCAGTACCAGTGTGTTATACCAAATACATGCAAATTGTAGTTGAATCGAAGTAGTTTATATTTTTCTTTTAAAGGAAGCAATACATTGTTGAAAGGGAGCAATAGTTAATCGTAAAGTAAATGAGCTCACTCCTAATTTCTAGCAGTAAAACCACAAAGTCACTATCAGTTTCACTTATTTATTATAATATCAAATTTCTATCGGAGCCACCAACATTAAAATTTAAATTCACTAACAGATCTCGTCACTTACTTTGTAAATTACATATAATTCTAACGTCGACACTGACTTTTAAGAATGCGCTCACTTTACGCTTTATTGAATAAAACTTTTCTCGTTACCGTGCTAAGTCAAGAAGTAAAGGTTTTCTACCGCCCCGACGATACTTTACTACCTCCGTGTGACTTCGGGTCAACACACTTTCAACTTCCGAACTAAACTTTTCACCACTTCACTTGACTATAACGGCACGGCAACTTTCGACGGACGACGGTACTAACTTTGTAGGTATTTGAACATTACGACGGTTAAAAATGAACTAACTTTTCCTCTAGCAATCCCACCTATTTATAGGGGGAAATTGATTAAAACAACGCCTGCAAATGCTCGCAGATGTTTACACAAGTGTTCCAGTTTCTGAACTCCCCTTGTCGGTATCAGAAAAACAAAATATTTGGGCTTTTTACAAAAGCAATTATCTTAATTTATTTGACAGTTATTAGAAAACAGTTGCAGCTGGGCGGCAGATGTTCTGCAGGTGTTACTTGTTGCCACCAACGCGATCCGTCCCCATTCCACGATCTATCCAAATAAAACTAGTTTATCAAATAAATAGTCGGAAATAAAAAGTGAAGTAAAAAATAAATTAAAATTTTACTTAATTTTAAGGAAAATAGTAAATATTCATATAAATTATACACGAGTAGGATACTTACAGAAAAGTAAAAGCGGTTGTAAACCGTATCATCCACGCCAATATCCACACGCGACTTTAAGAGATCTTCAAGGCCTTTTATACTATTCGATGATGTTTGCAGCAAAGCCACTATGTTTGCAGAATATGATACATAGATAAACATTAGGGATATCAATAGAAAAATTGTGGCTATTCTTCCTGGCGTACTACAATAAAAGAAATTGTTATTATGGTGCTCAACAGATAGCTATATAGACAGGAAATTTGCACCCATTGTTTTTTTTCGAAAAGTCTAACCAATCTAACCACTTTTATATGACTACCCTATAATATGTTAATAATATAAATATATAAAGTATATGTTAATAATATTGTTATTATTTATAAGTATTTGAAAAATCTATTACACAACCGGCATTTTTGGAAGTTATTAAACAACTAAGGATAGAGCTCGTCAAAATAGAAAAAAGTACTCGTAAAGATGCGGTCAAAAAGATTTCATTTATGATATACAGGGTGTCAAAACTTTTATTTTTTTTTGCGTTTTTTCGTTTTTCTCTCATATTTTCCGAGATAATTCTTTCAAATTTGGTACATTTAGTAGTTTTTGGAATCTTTACAATAAAATATCTAAATTGTCAGAGCAGTATATAAAGTGTTACATTTTTTTCGCTACCAGCTCTTTTACTCTTCTAAACTTTTTGATCATATGTGTCATTGTTCTCTAGTTTATTATTTTTAATTTAGTAAGAAACAACAATATGGTAAATTTAAGACGTGGGGACACGCGTAAATAAAAAAAAAAATTAACACATGTTCACTTTTTTTTATCTAAATTTTTAAAAGGTCTGCATTTTACGGTGTTTGTTTATTAATGAATATCTACATGTATGTAAATGATTTTAAATATTTTTGTTTAAATTTATCAGAACTAAAATTAAATGAGGTGAAGCCAATTTACCAATATGTATTTACTCTACGTGAATAATAACATATATATTATGCAAGGCACTGTATGTTTGCTTTAAAATTGTTATTTCCTAAATAATCAGAAATTAATGATTGCTTCATATTTTTAATTTTATTTTTATGAAATTCAGATTCACATTTTAATAGCAATTGAGAAATATTTGTAGACTTCTCAAAATTGTTAACATTTTTAAAAACGTTTTCTAAGTCTCTCAAACTTGCGCAGGCAGGGCCGCGCCAGGTGTTTCTGCCGCCGTGTGCAAACGATAAGTGGTCGCCCCCTATTACCCCTATAGGGACGTTTATACTTTTAAGTTTTAATAAAAAACTATAAAATTGTGTATTACATTTTTACAGCACAAATAAAATAACGCATAAAAAAAAAACCTTAAACAAAATAATTCAATCGAAATGAATGCCAAATTATTAAGTCTCTCCTGGTTCATCGAGGATCTTAAGTAATTTTTAATCAGCTTTAGCTTTGAAAATGATCTTTCTCCGCTTGCAACTGATATTGGAAGGGTTAATAGGATTCTTAAAGCAATCGAAATATTAGGGAAAGGTATCAAATAAGTAATTTTTAAAAATATATTGCAAAACTTTTAAAGGGCATTTTTCATTCTCTCAAAAAGGAAAAATTGACAATAATTCATCACACAGTTCAAGAGCATCAATATCATTTTCACCTCTAGATTCATCACGTAATTTTAGACTTAAATCAGCACAATATTTTATAAGATTTTCTTTATCAACACATTTTAATTTTGTGAAGTCATACAAAAAGCCAAATACAGTGGTATGTTCTTTTATTAATGTAAATCTTTCACTTATTGATGCTATGGTGGTATCAAGAATGGCATAGTAAAAATTTACTTTAAAATTCATTTTTTGATCAACTATGGGCTCATCTTCGCCTTCAAACTGCCTCTTTTTTGTTCTTTTCCTTAAGGGTCTATTTTCATTAAATACCGGATCCAAATCTAAATCTTTAGCGATTTTTGTAGCATTATCTAAATAAATTTCAAATTCAGCATCAGATCTTTTTTCCATAAAATATGAATGTAAATTTTTAAGCTCATTTAAACAGTCTTTCATATGGATATCGGTTTTCTGTAATAATTTACTTACAACATTGATTTTCGTTAGTATGTCATACCATATAGAAATAGATAAAGCTGTCTGCAGAAATTTTTCTTACTTCGTTTTTAATTAATTCTACTACAGATGCATTTAGTGTAGGAGAAATATTATTTCTCCTAATATTGGATTTTAATTGGTGCCATATTAGCTCAATAGGATTGAATATACAATAGTATGGAGGAAGACGCAACACTGTGTGTCCATTTTCTGCTGCAAGTTTGTCACACTCGTATTCCTTATTTATTTTAAAGGCTTTTAATACTTCTAGCTGTTCTCGTTTTTTGTAAATTTCTTCAAAATATAAATCATTTTCAATCATAAAATTTTGAATTTCTGCTTTTGTATTATTAGGATTGGGAATGATTTTTGCTTGCCGACTATGATAACTAGCATTGTCCATTACAATGACGCTATTTTCAGGTATATTTTTAAGGAGTTTATGTTTAAACCAATCTTCAAAAAGTTGTGCGTCGGTATCTTAATGGTAATCTAAAGAAGAATCTGCTATGTTTTTAGCTAAAAGCAACAGACAATTTGGAACAAACCCTACCAAACCATACCTACTATATTATGTATTCCTAGAAAAGTAATAAAAACGATGAGAGGGAATCGCGGCGCGGCCTTTATAAAATAAGTAGTTACTTGATTTTCCGGTGTTATTCTTATTTTTATTGACGCCGGGATATTGCTATATTATATAGACAAAACATTTTATCGGGTGGCGGCCGTCGCGCGCCGCCCTTTTAGACTTGCCGCCCGTGTGCGGTGCACCCATTGCACACGTGGTTGGCGCGGCCCTGTGCGCAGGCTTCACATTGGGCACATGCTTGATATTTTCGACACTGGAGCAAGTTAAGGTTCCTCTTCCTCTGTCTCAGAGTTAGGAGTAGTTTCATCCGTTATTTGGATCTCTTCAATACACTCGATGATAGTCAATTCTGCACTTTCTGTTGGCAAATCGTTATCAATAGAGGCAAATTGTTTCTAGTTCACAAATGTGTCTTTAATGTTATTACACATAAATCCAGCTTTCATAAAGCATTTTTTTATTGTTACTGGGGACAAATTTGGTTATGGTAATATTATTTTCAATTTCTTGAAGAGGACAACCACTGTCTATACATGTTAAAACCCTCTTAATAAGGTAGCTTCTCTAGGCATTTCAAAATTCTGAATAACGCCTAAGTCCAAGGGTTAGCAATGTGAGGTAGTGTTGGGTGGAAGAAAAATAAATTTGACATTATCCAGTGTAACTTTGGGATGAGACGTTGCATTATCTAGAAATAATACCACTCTTCTATTCTGCTTCTTAATCTTGGTATCAAATTTCTGAAGCCATGTTGTCATGATGTCTGCTGTCATCCACGGTTTTTTATTCGAGACCTGTGGGAGAGGTAACTTATCGATATGTGCGCCTTTAAAACATCGAGGATTTTTGCTTTTGCCTATTATAGTGGTTCTTCCGTCTCACCTTCCATATTTGCACAGAACAGAATTGTAAATCGTCTTTATTCCAGTACACTTATCATCTTTTAATGCATAAATTTTTTTAAGAGACCTGTCCCATTTCTATTAAATACATCCCTGGGGCATAATCCTTTAAAATGGTCAATAACCTTTCTTTCTAAGCAGTTGGGTTCTCGATATTGATATCGGCTGATTCGCCACATATTTTCTTGAAGGTAATACCACAAGAATAAATAACAACCAGAAGGATTACAGAAAGAGAGATCCGATATTCAGGTAGATTTTGCCGCTCGGGATTTGGAAGAAATTGGAAGAACTTATCGGCCAGTGCCACGACGACTAGTGTAGCGATAAGTTGTTCTGGCAGTGCCGTAGTATTTTATTAAAACTTTTCAAAATATGGAGAATAAATCCAAATCCCACAATGTTTGTTGTGTAAAGAATTGTGATAATAAAAGTTACAATTCTCCCAATCTAAGTTTTTTTAGATTACCAAGTGATCCCAAAAGGTAAGGATAATTTTATATTTGTAGGTATAGTGCGGAAATTAAATTCCGGACAGAATTTCGTTATATTGAACCTATTACTTTTCTGCCTATTAATTATCTACTTTATAAGTGTATTAAGTGTGTTCAATTTTCAAAGGTATACGTTCCTACTGAACCTTTCATACCTTTGTGTTGTCTTAATTATAAATATACAGAAAATATACCAAAAAGTGGCAATTTCACTCTGTCACTCATATTTTTAACAATTATACCACATATATTAAATGGTAAAAGCTTAACTTACTAAATTACACTCTTGTGTTTAAATTTATTTCATTCGGGGACAGAGAATTGTGCGGGGGATGGTGACAATTTACTTTTAAAAATTACAGATATCACCCTCTCGGGAAACCACATTGACAATAAATTCATTGAATCTGAAAATTCAGAGGTAAAAATTGTTTTTCAAAAAGACTATCAAACAGATAATCATTTAGAAAAAAATTTAAAACGATACATTAGCGGATATCTAATTAGAAAATCTCTAGTAAAGCATAATTGTGAAATTTGCGAAAGTTACGCAAATGCGCACAATGATATTGACAGTACTTCAATTTTTTGTCATTTAAAAGCCCATAAAAATGGAAACTCGGACTTGTTCGGAAACCTCATGATGCCCAACGACAATTTTGTTTATTTTGTTTCCAATTTGGATACAATATTTATTGCCAATTTTGAAGAATTTTCGACCAACCCAAATATTGTAAAACGTCTTGTTGAAATAGGTTAAAACATAAATTACATTCACCCTTGTCCACATTTCCCCAAAGAATATATTATTACCTTATTTATGCGAGTTAAATTGTTTTACACTTTAAAATATATAAATAGAAATTTTAAAAATATTAATAAAAATAAATTAATAGTTTGGGGACATTTATAAACATTTATATGTAGGTAGTGTATATATTTTAGTATGTACTATTGTGTATAAATAGTAGGAATATGTATAATAATGCGCCATTGTTCATATTTTAAAATTAACCATTTATAACCAAATCTGTGAATAAATAATATTTAATCATCTAATATTATGTATTATTTGACCATAATTATAACCCAAAGACGGTCCTGTCGGGCAACGTTGAAATATTTTGTAATATACCTGAGACCGGCCCCGGTTTTTCATAAATCACGCGCTGCCAAGGTCATAGAAGATCGCATCGGATCTCTCTTTCTGTTATCCTTCTGGTTGTTATTTATTCTTGTGGTAATACCGTGTCGACGACGGAATTGAATGAACCACTGGCAAAAACTTAATCGGGGTGGAAAACGGCGTGAAAGAAGAGCTTGGACTGTCTGGATTTGGTAAGGATTCATCAATTTATCCATCAACATTTTCAAACTAGTACAGATGAAATGTTTAAATTGCCGCAATTTTTCTTGTACTTCTACCTGGTTCGTTTTTAACTCTTTCCTTAATTTCGACAGTTCTTCAAAGTTCCTTACTTTTGCACAGTCAAATGTGTACCTATACAAAAGTTCGTGAGTCAGGGTGCCTTTGATTTAAATAATGCTGCCGATAGAATTGTTTAGCTTCAAAGAAATTACCATTAGCAAGACCATAAATGAAACGTACCTATGTCGGCATATTCTTGGTTTCTGAACTTAACCATCATTAAACTAATACTACCTTTGACAATTTAGACATTTTATTGTAGAGATTGCAAAAGCATTACAAGAAGTGTACCAAATTTAAAATAATTATCTCGAAAAATATGGGAAAAAGACGAAAAAAGCGAAAAAAAAATTAAAGTTTGACACTCTGTATATCAAAAGTGAAGCCTTTTTTATTGCATGTTTATGAATGACAATTTTTTTTTCTATTTTTACTAGCACTTAAATATCTACACATTCATTAACACCGTGTATACAGCGTGGCCCAAATTGGGCCTACATGTATGGGGATCTTGGAAACTATAGAAGATAGAGAAACGGTTAAATAGGGAAAGTTTTTGACAATTATATTTCTAACTGAAAACCGTTTAGTACGCGGCCCTATCTTTTTTGGTTTTTGAAATATGTTGAAAAAACCAAAAAGATGTATTTTCGAAAATATGCTGTAGATTTCTTATTATTCACTATTTTGGCAATCTGTAAAAACATTTTTAAAGCAACTTTTTAAGTAGATTTCAGTTCTGCAATTTAATTTTGAACACGACGTTTCAGTTATTTTATACCATCATCAGGTTCATTTTTTCTTATGGGCGCCATATTGTATTTTATACTTAAAAGGTAGCTTATGACGTCAGCTTTTCAACGATGTATTATTTGTTGGAAAATAAATGAAATTGACTTGAAAAATAAAGAAAATTAATTTTCGCAACACGTCCAATTTGACAACTGCACTATAACTCCCTAAATTGAATACCAATTAAAAGGTTTACATTTTGTAGTATTCACAAAACACTGCTTGCATTGTTTCAATCAACATTATTACAATAACCTATGAATCAAAAATAAAATCCAGTAGCCTACGACCAACCACTACCGTTTGAAAATGAAACAAAAATATTACTTGTCAGAACGAGTAAAAGTATAATAGTTTTTATTATTATTATCTAATAATAACGATTTATTTGTGTATTCTGAATTTAAAAGAAAATGGCATTGCGTTTTTCTCACGAAGAAAAATTTGATTTGCTAGAATGTTACATTCATTGCAACAGAAATGCAAACCTTGCATTAGAAAGGTATTTTGAAAATTTTCCTGAAAGACCGCAGCCAAGTGTCAGACTTTTTCCAAAAATTGTTATGAACCTGAGAAACCATGGAAGTTTTGAAAAACCGCGGCCCAAGAGTTACGAAAAAGCAGGTAATAACGAGCGTGACGAAAATGTCAGAGCCTATTTTAATGCCGCTCCGACATCATCTACAAGAGCGTCGGCAAGAGACTTACCAACCCGCGAAGTACCATACAAAGAGTCCTTAAGGAAAATAAATATCGACCATACAAGCCAACTATAGTTCAGGGTTTACGAGAAACGGATTATCCAAGAAGAATGCAGTTTTCAAATTGGTATGTGAATCAATGCGAACAAAATCATGATTTCAGTCGTCTTGTAATTTTAACCGATGAATCACATTTTACCAACTGCGGGGTATTTAATAGACATAACCATCATTTTTGGGCAACAGAAAACCCTCACCAATTGGCTCAACGAAGACTGCAAACCCGATTTGGTTTTAATGTATTAAATGTATGGTGTGGTATGTATGGTAAGTAATGTCACCTAGCTTGCTAAATACATAGCAGGTATTAAGTAACCCAGCTTTACTTTTCTCCTTACATTTTAGACAACAGACTTATAGGACCATTCTTTTATAATCATACGTTGAATGGCCAAAGATACTTGGAGCTGTTAGAAGATCAAATATTACCGGCAATTAGAGCAAGAGTTCCTCAAGATCAATTGAATAATATTTGGTTTCAACAAGACGGTTGTCCCGCACATAATGTTCGGGAAGTTCAAACTCTCTTAAGACAGATATTTGATGACAAATTAATTTCAAACGGCGGACCAGTTAATTGGCCTGCTAGATCCCCTGATATAACTCCTCTCGATTTTTATTTATGGGGTTATGTAAAAAATGAAGTATATGAGTTTGAACCCCCGGAATCTGTACAAGAATTAGAAGAGAGAGTGAGGAATGTGTTTACGAGCATAAATGGCAACACGCTTCGCAGGGTCATCAATAATGTGTTAAAAAAGTGTCAAAAATGTATTAATAAAAACGGCCAACATTTCGAATAAGTATAGTAAGTTAGATATTTTTTCTTATTTTCTTTTCAAAACAATAATTATTATTCATTGCGTTTTTAGTTTTCTTTATTTGAAATGTTAATATGAGATTTTTAACCATAAGGAAAAAATAAAATAATGTATTACAATATTATGATATTTTAAACAAATTTAACCCTGCCTAATGTGTTCTTCTCAAATTTGACGTGTTGCGAAAATTAATTTTCTTTATTTTTCAAGTCAATTTCATTTATTTTCCAACAAATAATACATCGTTGAAAAGCTGACGTCATAAGCTACCTTTTAAGTATAAAATACAATATGGCGCCCATAAGAAAAAATGAACCTGATGATGGTATAAAATAACTGAAACGTCGTGTTCAAAATTAAATTGCAGAACTGAAATCTACTTAAAAAGTTGCTTTAAAAATGTTTTTACAGATTGCCAAAATAGTGAATAATAAGAAATCTACAGCATATTTTCGAAAATACATCTTTTTGGTTTTCTCAACATATTTCAAAAACCAAAAAAGACAGGGCCGCGTACTAAACGGTTTTCAGTTAGAAATATAATTGTCAAAAACTTTCCCCATTTAACCGTTTCTCTATCTTCTATAGTTTCCAAGATCCCCATACATGTAGGCCCATTTGGGCCACACTGTATAGGGACAAAGCTCGGTAGTCCAAGCACCTGCACTTATATAAATTATTTTTACCTATAAGGTAATGCTACGACCCCTTGTTGGCATATTGCACCAAATGTCATAAAAGCGACCTCTGGGAGCGAATCTTTGAGTTCCAGACTATTTGCGAGATCCTAAAAGTAAAAGTAAGCAAGCACTAGTGGGTAGTTTTAGCAGAAAAATTTTAGGCAATAAAAAAATGTCTGCTAAGTATGCTGGTTGTTTCAGAAATACGGTACGTAACTTAAGGGGGCGATTCCTTATGATATTCTAAGAGAAAGGGTTCATATGAATATGTCTCCGGAGCTGCCCCGTTTTTGATATTAAGGGTCCTAAAGATTTTTGAAAAAAATTGTTTTTTATAATTTTTTTTAATATCCTTTTCCCGATATTATTGAAATTTCGTACCGTTATTCATAATGATAAGGGGCTATTTAGGGGTTCACCTTAACGATCGTATCTTACTTTGTTTTCGAGAAATAAAATAAAAACCACCTAATTACATATGCAGAAAAAAATTCCTATGTATTTCAAAGTTAATTAAAACATTTAAATTAAAAATAAACTTATTATTTTTTAAATAATGTTACATAAAAAAATGCAACAGTTAATCAAAGCAAATGTTGAAAATGGCCACGTTTTTATCTAGTACAGGCGTCTTGTATACAAGAGACTCTAGGTGACCCCATAAATAACAGTCTAGAGTCTAGACTGTCTAGAGGATTCAAGTTGGGACTGCGAAGTGGCCAACCTTGGGGACCTGCGCCTCCAATTCAGCAGTTAGAAAACGTGACGAGCAACTAGGCTAAAATGAGCTGGGGCCCACATATTAGTTTTTATTTGTAGAGATACGTCTTCTAACAGAACGTCAAGTTCTTTATCAAGAATCTGCGTATAGGAGTTTCCATTCAATTGAGGTGGTAAAAAGTAGGATCCAATAAGATAGTTTCCAATGATCCCTGCCCATACATTCACCGAAAATTGTTGCTGAAAACGACCTTCTCTTATTTGATGAGGATTATCGTGTGCCCAAAAATGTTCATTATAAAGATTCATAATGGCTTCTCTTAAAAAAGGGGCATCATCAGTAAATAAAATGTTCGGTAAAAAATTGTTGTTATGTGCTACTGTATTCACCAACCACCTACTAAAATCAAACCTTGGCTGAAAATCACGGGGAAGCAGAGCTTGCACATGTTGAATAATGGTATAGGTATAGTTGATAAAGATGCAAAACCCTTCAAACAGTTAATGCACTTGTTTGAATTTTCACTGCTAGCTTCCTGGCTCTCGTTGAGGGATTATCTTCTATCTCTCGACGCATAGCCTCTTCTAACTTAAGCGTGGTTACTGTTGTAGGTCTGCCAGGAAGTTCTGTACTACGTTTATAACTCCCAGTCTCACTTAATCTAGTATGGAGATGTCTAGATGTTTTGGCACATGGTAGTAGTCTGTTTGGATAACGTCACGAGATCGGAAATTAGAAATGTACATAACGAACATGTGTATAGCAATGGAATCCCCATGTCAATAAGCAGAAACATTTCCAGCATGAATTTAGAATTAATGTTTGGGCAGGTATGATTGACAATTTTATTATTGGACCAGTTGTAATGCCAAATCGTTTAAATGTGGATAACTATCTTTCATTACAACTTTGTATCGAAATGTGGTTTATGCACGACGAGGCGCCACCTCACTGTAGTATCAATGTTCGAAGATATTTAAATGAAACATATCCTAACAGATGGATCGGAAAAGGCAACGATGCACCCGTTAATTGGCCAGCAAGACCTCCCAATTTAACGCCTCTAGACTTTTTCCTCTGAGTGCGCGCTTAAATCAAAAGTGTGTGCTCAGGGCCGTAGCTAGGCGTTACCCATGGGGGGGGTTTAGGTAAGAAAACTCTGGCAATTTATTAGAATTATTATTAAAATTTACGGTGGTTAACAAGGTAGAACTGAACATTCGTTGTTATGGGGGGGGTTTGAACCCCCTAAACCCCCCCCTTATCTACGGCCCTGTGTGTGCTTCCCCCAACGCTACGGAAGCTGAGTTATAATAATAATAATAATCTTTATTTAAAACAGCATAAATTACAATTTACAATACATATAAAGTAAAGAAGTTACTGTTCTAAACGGGCGAAGTTCATCCCTTACCGCTAGGGGTAGAGGTTGGTTTTACACTTAACCGTAAATAACCTTGCGAAGAGTTATCAGTGCCGCAGATTATTTTAAAAACAAGCCCGACACGATGCCCAAAGCACAGTTCAATTTTTTGAAAAAAATTATTTCATGTATGCAGGAACACGGTGAACATTTCTAACATTTGTAATAAGAATTAAACTAGTTGGTAGTTATTAGAATTAACAATTTTTTCGTGTTATTTCGTTCTCAACAAACAACAAAGATGAATTACAAGGTATCGTAAATAATTTTTTGGAAGAGAGACTGTATGTCTGGTGAAAATTTTACAAGAAACAAAAAGTTTCAAAATGGAGCCAGCTAGTATCAGAGAAACAATTAAAGTCCTTTGTAAAGGGGGCAACAAAAATACAAACTTTTATTTACGAATCACGAACCTGAAATATCGCGTTTGCGTCAAAGTATGCCAATAATAGTAGTTATTCTTAGTCCCAAAATTAGTGAAAATCGATAAAGGCGTTTAGAAGTTATTCCGAAAAAATTATTATAATTTCAGAATTTCAGCCCCTGTAGCGGCAAAACGAACCAACATTGCATATAGGTAAGTTTGCCTAAGTCGCCTTATTCTTGGTTAAGAAATTTGTGGTTAAGCGTTATACAGTCATTTCCAGGACACCCTGAATAAGTGAGCCTATCCACTCTTGTTAATTATTTTGTTTACTTAACTTAACCTGAGCTTCGAACTACAGGAAAACTTTTTTGCATATATACTTTTACGGTTTCATCTACTCTCTTAGCAACTTATTTGAAAACCTATATGTGCCTAAAATAAAAATCTTACATCTGAGTTATAAAGCTTCTTTACTGCCCATTCCCATTTCATTAGTCCGAATAACGCAAAAGTCATGACCACCACCATAAATATGGTAGAGTACCATACTTTCTTATCGAATGGTAACGTGTAAACATTTGTTATATACGATAGTTTTGGTTGTCGAAAGACAAATTTGGATCTTGTAGGAGTGATCATAGCGATGTAGTCTATCAGATCGATTCGTTCTTTTATTAAAAATAGAGAAGTTCCTGAAAAATTATTTAGAAATTATTATATAGGTAATAACAAAATATGCAAGACCTAAAATTTCATCTTTCATTACGCTACCAGCATCAGTCTTTAGAAAAAGGCTTGTATTACTTTTAAAAAAATGATAATGCATGTTTCTATTGGTACATAGTAAGAGCTATTTATCCTTCCAGTTCTCATAAAAGTAGTACTTATTCATATCCAGTTTTTAGTGATATTCTAAGTACAGTAGACTTACAATCACAATTACAGCTAAATTATAACTCAAAATTTGAGAAAATGAATAAAAACAAAAATATTTCTGTTAACGTACATGTTTTAGAATTAAATGACTCGAATTACATTGTAGTTCCGGTTAGATTAACCGAAAATAAGCTAAAAAACCATGTCAATTTACTATTAGTACAAAATGGATATTTTCCAAAATTAAATGATTATGAAGCACCTCCAATTGATAATGAAAATATTGAAATTAAGTAGGTACTGTACAAAGCCTGGGTTTTAAAATCCTAGTCTCAGCAACAAAAAGTACTATTTTTTCACTCTTTCACTCCCAAGAAAACACTTTTCTTCACAAAAGCATTTCTATATTCTACCAAACTATGCCTTTTGAACAGATAATGTCAGGTGTTTACATAATTTGTGACATCATACTACTACTTCACAGGACTTGGTATCGATTAACTAATCAATGGCCACATTGACTAATCACACTTAAGGGGGTTCATGTAACCCGCAACAAACTATTATACTTTTACTTCAACAGTTTTTGCAAAAGGTTGAAAACTCACGACTAGAGGTAAATCCGCGGGGAGAAGACGTTCTACCACGAATAGAATCTGTAACTCGACTCACTGTTTAGAAACACTCAGCGCTGCTGGCCCGAAGAATTCGTGCAGAGGAGACGTTCCGCCACGGAGAGAAGTATAAAACCTACTGACTAACTAAAGTGGAATGCGACGTAAATTTGCAGTTAAGTTTTTATGATATTTTAAAAGATGAGTTTTATTTATTTCTTTAGAACAACAGAACATGGCCCAAATGCGGCGTTGCCGATCATTATTAACTTTCACTGAAATGCGATTATGGTTTTTATTAGTCTTCAAAATACATGCATGTTTCCTCAACAAGTACCATTATTGTTGGATTAAAAATCTTTCTCGTCTTATATCAAAATGTATGTGGGATTGATGCTTGAATTATTTTTCATCTGAAACTAAATTATCTAATTATGAAAGTCTGTGCACAAAGTTAAATAATTATAAAATAGCATTTCCTCATGTTTATTTCAAAAATCACACTTATAAGCAAATCACCCCATTTGTAATGTATGCTGATTTAAAGAATCAACTCATTCCAGTTCAAGATGAAATGTCTATCCTAACAAGAAAGTACCAAAAACATTTAGTTTTTAGTGCTGGATATTATCTAAAATGTTCCTACGATGATTCCATTTCGTCTTTTAATTGTTACCAGGGGGAAGATTCTATGAAATGGTTTATATCTGAAATAATAAAATTATCGCAACTAATTAGTTCAAAAATAAAAACTAACACTTAAAGAGCATCCTAATTTATGTGACGCGACACACTGTCAGATATGTGCCTATTACCGCCAATGATATAATTGTACGAGATCATGATCATTTTACTGTGGAGGTAAGAGGGTTTGCACAACAAGTTTGTAATTTAAATTTTCGGAAATTATTTGTGGTTCCAATTGTCTTCAATAATCTTTCTGGATATGACTCACATTTTATTATCAGGGACCTTGTAAAAAGAGGTAATGTTAGCGTTCCTCCCACTTATAAAGAAAGGTATATATCGTTTACTCATTTTGTTGATGGCATCGCCATAAAATTTAGATACATACAAGATATTAAAAAGAGAGTTTTCTAATATAAATGACAAACAGTTTAAACTGTTAACTCGAACAGGAGTTTTTACCAATCTCCAGTGGCGTAAAAACCGCCCCCGCAGGCCCCGCATTGTTTAATACATTCCAACTTTCAACTAATTCTAATTCCCCTTTCATACATATTTTAAGACTTTGTTTTCTTATCTCAGTAAGTACACAACTTTTATGTCTGTTTTAATTATCACATTGTTTTTTTCAATTGCAGTACATTATTTTAAAATTTTATTATTTTTACAACAAGAAATTGTTCTTTGTTCTCTACAATACTTTATATCCGTATATATTAAACAACGCTTACAAATGACAATCTTTTTTACTATAGTGTAAGTGTGAAGGATTCAGACAGGTGCAAAATAGCAGGACGCTTTCAAAATTTTGCGGCGGGCGCACATGCCCTTAGTTACGCCACTGCCAATCTCTCTGTACAGTTACATCAATTTGCATTAGGAATATAATATAATATACTTTGAAGAAATAGTCCATAATTCAGTCAACAATCCAGTCTTCCTCCACAGTTTATTAAACTGTAGAAGAGCACTGGATTGTTTAATTTACATATAATATACATTGTTTTAGAGTTTTGTATATAAGTTTGTAGGTATTAAACTCAGTACAAAACGTGATGATATAAATAGGATATAAGTATTAACTACCTACCTCCTATGTCTGCTTCTTGTCTTGTAAGTTCTCCCATCATACCAGACCACTCGGATTGGTTATTTTTATAACCCCAAGTGTCCATTATGGAAAAATTAAGAGATATGTTGTAAATTGATGCAAGGATTATCACCAGAACATAGTCTACCTTGGTAATGCTGTCTATATGCTTATCTCTAAAAAATAGTAACATATTGTATACAGTGTGTTCGGCAATGTGGTAGACAAGAGGGCAAACGGACCAAAAATTTCATTATCCATAAAATTCTTGTTTGCTGAGAAAATACGATTGTCGATAAAAAAAAATATATTGTATAAAAGGTGTCCAAAAAGTTAAAAATTCAAATTCTTCACAAGAGTTAAAAGTATTCTAAAGTTTTTAGCAAACTGGTTTTTGGAGAGAATTGTTTCAAATCATCACATCTTCTAAGATATTGGTTTTCATTAAGTTTGGATAGCAATAATATTTTTGCTTTAAATTTGTATTTCACTGATAATTCACCTCACTTTTATTGAACCAATCAAAACGCTCATTTTCATAGCAACCACCTTGGTAACGGTCGTCTTACCCGATAAGACTACCGCTAGCTCGAAAAGACGCTTTCGAAAAGACGCTTGTAGCTTTTTTACTTAAATAAAAAATTAGTAACACCTCTAACTTGTATATTTACCTTTATCAGACGGCCTTCATCTTTATGTTCAGTAAATTATCCAATAAAATACACCTCTAGAGGCGGTTTTTTATCTTCATACCTTCGTTTTTCACTCGAAACTCGATTTTCCAAGAAAATTTTCACTCAATGTAATTTTTACTTATAATCAAAGACAAGACCCTCGAGCTAAAGCTCTCGGGATCATATCAGATTATAAGTAAAAATTACATTTCGTAAAAATTTGTCAGAAAATCGATTTCTTGTTAAAAACATCGGTATTACCGATAAGACGCCTCCTCTATCGGTATATTACTGTTGATAATTCACCTCACTTTTATTGAACCAATCAAAACGCTCATTTTCATAGCAACCACCTTGGTAACGGTCGTCTTACCCGATAAGACTACCGCTAGCTCGAAAAGATGCTTTCGAAAAGACGCTTGTAGCTTTTTTACTTAAATAAAAAATTAGTAACACCTCTAACTTGTATATTTACCTTTATCAGACGGCCTTCATTTTTATGTTCAGTAAATTATCCAATAAAATACACCTCTAGAGGCGGTTTCTTATCTTCATACCTTCGTTTTTCACTCGAAACTCGATTTTCCAAGAAAATTTTCACTCAATGTAATTTTTACTTATAATCAAAGATAAGACCCTCGAGCTAAAGCTCTCGGGATCATATCAGATTATAAGTAAAAATTACATTTCGTAAAAATTTGTCAGAGAATCGATTTCTTGTTAAAAACATCGGTATTACCGATAAGACGCCTCCTCTATCGGTATATTACTGTTGAAAAGTTTGGTAGGTGTACCTCTGATTTTTTGTACCTTTAAGTATCACCTTTGATTAGGTACCTCAGAAATAGAGGGTCGTAATACGTCATTTTCAGTACCTTTTAAAGATTTTATTAGTTTATAATGTTTACAACGAAGCAAAGAATATATTATTTAATCCAATGTTATGGTAACGGAGATTTTTCATACAGATACGTTGTTGACAAATTTCATAAAAGGTTTCCCAATGTACCTGTAACTGTGGGCGGTCTGCAAGCTGGTCAAGAAATTTCGTGAAACGGGAACCGCATTAGACTTAAAAAAAGTAAAACAAATACTACAGCGAAGATGATGCAGCGACTCTATTCGTACTGCAGTCTGTTAGAGAAAACCCCACACTGTCCTTGAGGAAACGCACTACGCAACTACAGATGGTCCAGAAAAGTACTATTCAAGAAATTTTAAACCAAAATAAAATATGTCAATGCAAACCCCATTATAACCACAAATTAGAACAGGGCGATGATGGTAATAGGTTGGATATTTGTTTGTGGGTAGGAAATACGATCTTAGGTGGTACCTGATAGGGGATTCCATAAACCCATAATGTTCTCGGATGAGTCCATAATTTCGACGAATGGAACTGTGGCATCACAATAATAATTAATAGAAATCCTTATTTAAATATGTTAAATACTTCTTTTTTGTGATGATTTGAAACAATTACCACATTGCCTATATACTTCCAGCAAGACGGACGCCCCGTCAATTTTGCTAAAGAATTAAAGGAATGGCTTGATTTGGAATTTGGACAAAAATGGATCGGGCGAGAAGGTCCAGTTTTATGGCCCCAAGAAGTCCCGACCTTACGTTGGCAGATATGTATTTGTGTGCACGCCTAAAACAGTTTACTTATGCCAATCCTCTTCAATATGATGAGAACATTTTAAAACAAAGAATTATACCTATATATAGCCCAACTGGAAAAATGCGTCCTTCATGGTGGAACGGTGCTTGAATAATTATTGTTATGCTATCTGATGTTGGTCTATTTCTATGAATTATGTCTTGAATTATAATCATGTATTGGTTTATGTTTATCGTATTTTGCTAAATGTTTTATTTTATATGTCGAAGTAATTTAAAATAAATAATTATGTATTCGTTATTTACATTACTAGATGCGAAAGTTAATTTTTTGGTGTGAGGAGGTTTTTGAATAACCGAGGCGAAGCCGAGGTGATTCAATACCTCCAAACATCAAAAAGGCTTTCGCATCATGTTATGTATTAAATTTTTTCTACTACTGTTCTCTGATCAATATATTATTAAGTAATGAACTTTGATTTTATTCAAATTATAATGATAAAATAAGGTTTTTCCACCTGTAAAATAATCCATGAGAACTAGTTATTTGGGTACTGCCAGAGTCTGTCAGTTCGAATTTTTAAATTCCGCTAATCTAAAATGTTCTCCAAAGACCAAAACGTTGGTATTCAGAAGGCGGCCGAGTTGGCATCTGCCTCACTGTTACCTGAGAAGTCGAAAGATAGATACTATCAAACGTACAACCTGTTTCTGAAATTCGCTTGAATAAATACAATAAAAATTTCCTATGAGTATTCGTGTTTTTTGTCCTGGCACCGAAAGTAGTACTTTCGTAGCTAGCAACGTATAATATTCAGGTAACTCTAATGTTTACCTTCGTGATCTTTCGTGTTACTAGGGCCCGAAGGTTAATTTATTTATACAGTAGTAGAAAAAGTAATAAAATCTTTAAAAGTTACTGACAATGACATTTTGCTTGACACTGTAATAATTTATTTCTGAGGTAGCTAATCAAATGTGATACTTAAAGATATACAAAATCAAAAGTATGCCTATCACACTTTCCAGTCAAATGGAAATTTAAAGCAAAAATATTATTGCTATCCAAACTTAATGAAAACCAATATCTTAGAAGATGTGATGATTTGAAACCATTCTCCTAAATAGCATTTTGCTAAAAACTTTAGAATATGGGTACTTTTCTGCTGTAAAAAAGTGGAATTTTTAACTTATTGGACACCTTGTGTACAATATTCTATTTTTCATGGACAATCGTATTTTTTCAGCAAGCAAAAATTTTTATGGATAATGAAGATTTTGACCCGTTTGCCGTCTTGCCAACACATCGCCGGACATACTCTATATTGTACATATTTGATTTGAAAATGTAATTGTAGCGGCAATGTTCATTATATGCACAAAGGAACATTTACGTGTATAATATTTTTATTCTACTGCTTCCTAAATTTGGTGATTGGTATTAAATGAACCAGAAATTGTGGACTTTGGGATAGTAGGTATCTTTTTAAAAGGAACTGTATCTTTTACCCAAAAAAGTATCTTATATACTTAAGAAGGATCTTATCCTATAAAGAGCGCTACGCAGGCGGGAGAAAGTTGTTTTAAACCGATATGTAACTACCTACATATTTTGCATTTTATTATACAGGGTGTTTCGTGATAACATGCTAATGTTTAAGAAGGTTATTCTTGGGTCCATTTTGAGAAATAAACTTCATGTAAATATATGTCCTAAAAGTCTTAACTGTTGAACTACAGGGTGCTAAATTTTAAGAAAAAAACCTTTCCTTTATGATATTTTTGGTATGACCCTATATATTTTTGTGAAACGTGGTACGCATCTTCTATGCATTAAAAGGCATTTTCTGCTGTACAACATGATTTTTTATTCTTGCCAGTAGCGTTCGTGCGGGATTTGCACCGAATAATTTTAAAGAGGAAAGTGATATGCCACTGCTTTTCTTAAAGTAAAAAGTATTTTTAAAACTCTAATTTTTTTCTGAGCAAATCTCGTCTCTTCATTCTGTTTCGTTTGATGTATGGTTTCCGCATAAAAAAAATAAAATTCATTCATTTGCACGTTGTTATGAAATTGGGTATTATCAAGGATTAAAAACGTATCTAGTTGGTAAGAAGCAGTTTTTGTTTTGTAAACATAAACAGTTTTAACAGTTGTCTACCTAGTCTAGTTGTTACATATTAAAGTCATTAAAATTAATTATATTATTTAAAAAACATGGTCTATTTAACAAATTCTGGGTTTGCAGATATGCATTACATGTATGGGCTTGCTGATGGTAACGCACTGGAAGCCAGGCGGTTGTACGAAAGCCGCTTTCCAAATAGAAATATTCCGGATGCACGAACATCTTTAAACATTCATAGAAGGTTGTGCGAAAGGGGAAGTTTTAAACCAGAAAATCATTTAAAAGGAGTACAACGTACTGTAAGAACACCAAAAATTTAGGTAGCGGTTTTGATTTCAGTCGAGGAAGATCCCGAATTAAGTACAGGAATACTTGGAAAAAACAAACTTGTTTGGAAAATTCTCAATAACTTTTAATTATATCCCTACCATATCCAAGGTGTTCAGGCTCTTCTCTCACGCGACTTTCCATTACGAATGAACTTTTTCTTTCTTCAAAATTTGATATTGAAATTTTATTTGCCGATGAAGCCAATTTTTCTAGAAACACCATCCAAAACTTTCACAATAATCATTTTTGGGCTAAAGAAAGCCCACATGCAATCTTGGACCCTATTTTCTTCATAAAAGGTTAAATGGGCATAATTACCGGCAGTTTCTCGAAGAAGAATTGCCAGCTTTGATGGAAGATGTTCCCATTTTAGTAAGAAACGGTCTGTGGTTTATGCTAGCCAGCGCCAGCGCCAACTTACAATAATCGCTAGATAGTTCGCGGAGGACCATAGGCATCGCCACCTAAGTCCCTGGACCTCAATAGTTTCGATTACTTCCTGTGGGGTGATCTTAAAACATTGGTTTACAGCACACCAATTCATACTGAATAGCATTTGAGAAATCGCATCATAGTTTCTTGCGAAACTAATAGAAACAGTCCCGGCATTTTAGAAAAAGTACGTGAGTTCATGAGAAAAAGAGCAGAGGCATGCATATTTGCAAGAGATGGATATTTTCAACATCTGATTTAATTTATATCTTTGTGCGTTCAGGGTAATTTTGTGCTAGCATTCCAAAATGTATTTAAATTACTACAAATTAATAATTTTACTGTTTAGAAATGATTGTATTAAAAAAATTGTTTAAAGTTACATAAATTGTTTTTTCTCGTAAGTGGTCTAGCGAGATGCAAATGAATGAACTTTATTTTTTTATGCGAGAACCATACGTCAAACGAGACAAAATGAGGAGACCAGATTTGCTTAGAAAGGAATGAGGATTTCAAAAGTACTTTCTACTTTAGGAAAAAGCAGTGGCGTATCACTTTCCTCGTTAAAATTATTCGGTGCAAATCCCGCACGAACGCCACTGGCAAGAATAAAAAATCATGTTGTACAGCAGAAAATACCTTTTGATGCATAGAAGATGCGTATCACGTTTCACAAAAATATATAGGGTCATACCAAATTTTCATATAAAAAGAGTTTTTTTTTTAAACCTTTAGCACCCTGTAGTTCAACAGTTAAGACTTTTAGGACATATGCTCATATGGAGTTTTTTTTTATTAAAATGGACCCAAGGATAACCTCCTTAAATATTAGCATGTTATTAAGAAACACCCTGTATTTGTGACAAAGATTTAGGTCAACTTTATATAAGGTAAAACGTCAAACATTGACACCACTTTAAGAAATTGATTATTTTTGAATACAAGAAAAGTGTATATTCGCTCGTTCTCCAAAGGATAAATTGTGTCTGTGATATATCTTTTGTTTAAAGTTAAATTCGTCTGTTCTAAAACTTTATTTTGCAAACGATACAATTTTTTAAAAAAATTGTAAGGTGTCAATGTTACCCTTGGACAAGGCAAACATTGACACTGAACGCAAAAAGGGTTTGGAGGCAAATTTAGCCATTCATATACTAACATTGACATCCTTATAAACATTATAGGTAAAATTAGTCAAGAATACAGTCTCCAAAAATGTCTTTAATACGTAAAAATTAACTGAAACAAGAGTTTTTCTTAAACAACGTTCTAAAACGAAATGAGTTAAAGATTAATAACCTAGCACAGCTTTAGAGAGGGCTGAAGATTGGTTAACTGAAAATAATGTTTTCCACGATGTACAACCGGATCACCTAATTTTTGTACGATATTATCTAGAGGAATAGTCATGATGTCCTCCACGTTAGGATATACGAAGTATAATGATTTTTTTCTTAGGAACTGCACCTTAATTTCTTGAGTTTCATTGTTTAAACTGATTACTTTCCCCGCGTAGCATGAATAGTTTCCATATTTGGCTATAATCCAATCGCCTTCATCATATTTTTTATTATTGATATTTTCCGGTATTTCCATATTTCCCATGGTATTAGTTTCGGTTAATTCCTGTGTATCTAACATATTTCCCGTGTTCTGGTTTTCTTGCCAATTGATTATCTCCCTCAAGTCGTTTCTATTTTTTCCTAGGTTAAAGGCGCTTGTGACATTATCTAGATCCAAAAAATCGTCCTCAAACTCGTGTTCACTTTCTAAAACAATGCTAATGCTCTTATCTGTTTCTGATTCAGAGGAAGATAGATCCCTTCTTGCTTTTTGTGCTTATTTTTAGATTTTATTTTCTTTTTTGCAACGAGTTGCTCTTTCTTTTGGTTTGCAATAGTTGTAAGTCGCTGTTGAACATGAACAAGGAGTTCTTTCTCTTCTAAAGACAACACAGTTAGCCTCCCTACCTTCTGGCACTTAAATCCTCTCACATGATTGATTAAAGTAGTGCGATTGATATTAAATCTCTCGGCAACTTTTTTACACGCTGCTCCATTTCTAACTTCCTCTATCGCCTTTATCATATCTTCTTCTTTGTAAGCTTTGTAACGCCTTGTGTTGCGATCTCTTAGCCGCTTTTTACCAGGCATCTGAAATGAAGAAACACTTGGCTTATTTTTGTCAATATTACCTACAAGTGTAACATTGACATGTCAATCTTAACCTAATTCTTAAAAAAGCAACAAATAATTAATTGTATATTTAGCAACAAGCTATGACAAATTGTAACTATATAAAACGTTTTCTCTATCAATAAGTACCTTTAGTATGCAGCGAGTCGTAAAAAAAGGAATCAAATGTAGAAGTTTCTGAGTACGATGCACGCGCACCAACAAAAACGAAACACCTGAAAGAAGGATGAAAAATGAACGGTTGCGTGGGGCAGTATATCGCGGCCGCCGTAAGATGGCGCCACCCGTGCGTTATTTGATAATTTATGGGCGGAATTCTGTAACTAGCATAAACGAAAATACTTAGCTGTTCTCAAGTTGTGGCAATGTTACCCCGATGTCAATGTTGGGCAGCGTTACCTTATATAAAATATATAAAAAAATGTATCCTTTCGGGCTACCAACTTATGTATCGAACATTTTTATTATTAATACTCTATGAAACGATCTTACCTTTTGTCGGTAAGATGATTTAACGAATCATTATGAGTTACAACTATGCTCGTGTTCAAAACAGCACTCAAATTTTTTCTTCTCCTCGCAACGCTTGATATAAAATTTTCAATTTTCACGAAGCCTATTTTCTTGTTCCAATTTCCAAAATCTTCAGTGCAAAATTTGTTATCTCTGGGATGTTTCTTAAAAATTTTACGAACAATAACCGCTCCAGTATGATCTAGCTTAGCGATATTAAAATCGCTGTCGACTAGAATTGATAAATTTGATAGAAATAGACTTTCCGAAAGTGTTTGAAGGTCGTTTTCTTTATGATATGCCAACCAACGAAAAGGAGATGAGAACAGCCTTTCTTGATTTGCCTAAAATATTTGAAGGGTCTTACTTTCTATGGCAATTCATGTAAAGTCTTTTACCAGTATCTATTATCCTTAACATACTACTATAATAGTTATTGACTTATTGAGGAATGGAAAATGTCCAAATAAAATACGGAAATGAGCATGCATATACAGGGCTTCCGGTAAAAAATTTCTAAAGTATCCCCTAACGGAGATACAGAGCCCCAATGGGGTACCTAGCGACTTACGTTTTCTGCTCCATAACTTTTAAACCGACAAGTATAATTTAATGAAGTTTTAATATTTTATGAAGGCCATAAAGACTCAAAAAGCCATATTACAGTAGATGTTTTACAACCTCAGGGAAGTCAGGAACGAACCTGCCACCACACTCGTTGGGCCCAAATTTTGACAGGTGTCATTTTACAGAGCTGAAATCTGATCTTTTAAATTTTCTGGTCTCTCCTCTTTAAATAGGGTTTAAAGATTTGCTTCTTCTTGTTTACTTCAACAGATTTCTGAAATATGCGCCTTGTATACTGTACAATTAAAATGCCAAATTACCTTGTTGCCCAGGATTTTCGTGGTACGTTTACATTGATCCACCTAAATTTCCAAATTTTTAATTAATAATACATAAAGTTATTTAACAAATATTACATGAAAGCATGTAACAAATTCCATATTTTTTTGGTAAATTACAAATAACCTGCTGATATTTTATATTTATGTTATTTTACATTTAAGTATGTATATATGCACTATTGGACAAAAGTAGAGCAACAAAGTGCTTTTATTTCTTTGAGTTTAAAAAATTAATTATATGATTGTGATCCGCAGCTAATTGTAATGAAATATTATCCCCACAATATTAGTAATATTTTACAATATTTTGGTACACTTTAAACGAAATTAAGGTAGAGAAATATTTATAATTATAAAAATCGACAAAGTGAAGTGCGATAAATGTAAAGCAACAAATTGTGTCCACAGTATTTTATTTTACATATTGCGATAAAAAAACCATTAAGCACATTTAATAATTACAATAGCTAGAAGTATTATGTTAATAGTTAATAGAATATCCATTATTTTTTATTACTTGCCGACAACGTCGCGGCATTGAAGCAATCAATTTTTAAACAGTATTTTCGGGAAGGTTTGTCCAAACCTTATTGATTTTATTTACCAATGATTGTTTATTTGGAAATAATTGTGTACGAATTCTATGTTCAACTTCTTCCCATACATTTTCAATGGGGTTAAGGTCTGGGGATTGTGCCGGCCACTGCAAAACCCGAACGTTATTTTCTTGAAACCACTCTTGAACAATTCGTGAAGAGTGTTTTGGATCATTATCCTGTTGGAAAATAAAACGCTTCATTCCATCAGAATTAAAATTTTTACAACGTGTTTCATCGCTAAACAAAACTTTTTTCCACTCGTCTACTGTCCAATTTAAATGTCGGCGTGCAGATTCAAGCCGAGCTACTCTATTTCTTGCCGAAATAAGGGGCTTTTTAGCCGGGCGTCTACTGAATAACTTTGCGTCTATCAACCTTCTTTGAACTGTCCGTGGACTAACCATAATTTCGGGAATTTCAGCAAAAATCTAGGTGCAGACATCCAAGGATCGTTTTGAGAAATTCTTTTAATATGTCTGGCTGTCCAAATTGTGGTTTTTTTCGGCCTTCCCGATTTCGGTAGATTCTCTAAATGTCCCCTTTGAATGTAACTTGAAATTATTTTGGATACGCTGTATCTTGGTAAAACAAGCCGTCTTGAAATTGTGGCTTGTATTGTACCTTCCAAGTGTGCATTCACTACTCTCTGCTTTAATTCTTTAGAAATTGGAATACCTTTTGGCATGATTGATACAGCACAGAAATATTAATTAAACATAAAATAAACTCTGCAAAAATACTTTAACCTTTACTTTTACTAAAACCTTTCTTTTTTAGGAAAATATTAAAATGTTGCTTTACTTTTGACGCATTACAATACTGTATTTGAAAGTTTACGTCAATATCAGTTCATTTGTTTTGATTGTTGGAAAAAGCTGTTGTCGCCGATAACAGAACCCTACTTTGATATTTAAGACACGATGTATTTAAATACGATATCATGCATTTAATATTATAAAATCGAGATTTCTTTCATTTTTCGAAAGTGTTGCTCTAATTTTGTCCGATAGTGTACATATGTGAAAATACATATAATTATGTAATATTTTCCATATATATTTGGAGAATCATATTGGTAAAATTTTACACAGCTTCTTGGTAATTTTTAAAAATAAAGCATCTAATGTTGCTTATAAATAGTGTTGTATTAAAGTAAAATGAAAGTTAATAGATAGGCTTGAAATACCCTGTTCATGTAGAAGACCATATCTCGTTTCCGAGAAAATGAAGGTATTTTGTAAATACCTGCTATGTAATCAGACCGTTAAGTGAAAACTGCATTCAATATCTTTTAAACGCCAAAATTTGTTAAGACTCTCATGCAGAATCGGAAACTTTAGTTGAAGTTATAAGCAGTTTGATTTGATTAAAGGATGTTCTATCTACGCATACCCTTTTTAAATGTCAAAAATGTAGATACATACAGCGTGACAATTTAAAAACAAACAGCAGCTAATGTTGAGTACCCCAGATCATTTAAAGAAAATCCCTCGGACACGTCCATTTTGTTCTTGAGGAGGAGGCTTTTTAGTCATATACGCTAACCTCCATCTGCAACTACTTGAGCAAGGTGACATTTACCCCCACGCAGAGGCTTAAATGGAAAAGGGGGTCCAGTGATACCCTATTCGGAAGATCTCTTTGATCTTATTACATCCTGAAAGTTTAAAGTTTAAGGTGGCTGCCACCTTCCCTAACAAAATGGCGTCATGTTAAAATTTCGTAAATTCCTAAAAATTTGTGATTTATTGATTTTTGCCCCAATAAAACCGAAAAAATAAGAATTTCCAGAACTTTGACATGACGCCATTTGGCTTGGGAAAGCGTCGGGGACTTCAGGACGTAGGTAATAGGGGTATAAAGACGTTTCAAATAAAGTGTCACTCGACCACCCTATTTAAGTTTTTGGGGGTTAGTTCAGGGGTTGCACGCATAGGGGCTTGTGTATCTGTCTAAAAGGCCTTTCCCTCAAGAGCAAAATCGACGTGTTCGAGCATTTTTCCTTAAATGACTTAAGGTCCCAAAATTGTCTGCTGCTCGTTATTTGATTGTGACCCTGTATATTGGCGGATTGCAATTTATTTATTTTTAGAGTTGACTGCCACAAAAGTTAATCCGAACACCCTTCATATGTTTGTCTTTTAAAAATATAACGTAATTTTTCGAAATCTGGTTTAAAAGTCGAATGAATTTTGTTCTTACTTCACAACCTCACTCCCTCTGTACATATTTTTATCTTAATACAAAAAATATAAACATTTACAAAAATAAAAAAGATTAATTAACAACTTTAACTTAACTAAAACATATTTTGGTATGATAAGTTTCGTATCCGGTTCAAAGGTAACTATTTTAAGGTAACAAAATATGATATCATATTATTCTATAAACGCAAGATATATTGTTATAAAAAAAGTCATAGAGGGTAGTAACAGTCTTAAAAATATACCCTGCATGAAACATGTAAAAGATTGCATGCACGAGTTACATGAAAACATTATGTTACGCGCAGCCTGTCGTGAACGTGTAGATACGTACCTGAGTAAAACACAAACTTAAATATCAACACACCCTTTGTGAAAACCTGTCACCTGAATAAAACAAAACCAGAAGCCATGCAGGTTCACAAACTCTTTGCCCGTTATAACACGTCTTGATGGCTGATGCTGTAATTTCGTCCTCTAATTGAGGGTTCCTTGCTCTTCTTGGGGGCTCCTCTCCACCACGATGCGGCAAAAAACTTCCTAAAATGGATTAGCAAAGGATTACCTAATTTTTGGCAGTTTTTTTTTTTAATTTCACTTGACTTTTTATCTGCTTCTCCTAACCTACGATTAACCCTTCCGAAAGTTCTTCGGTGCGGTAAACGTCGATTCGGTAATGTTTCAGAATAAATTTTTCTCGTCTCCACAGAATTGTCGAGTGCCTGTCCATAAATTAGATGAATGTCAGCATATTCACTATAGGAATAATCCTTCATTACTTAACTTTTATGCACTCAATCAGTGAAACAATTTAGAAAAGTGTTGTCAATAACACGCGTTGTGAACGGAATAACAACTGCTGTTTTATTGCATTATTCTGATTTATTATTTCAATATAATATATGACGATGTAAAACATCTACTGTAGTATGGTATTATGAGTCTTTATGGCCTACAAAAAAATCATATTAAAATTTCATTAAATTATACATGTCGGTTCAAAAGTTATAGCTGAAAAAGTAAGTCGCTGTGTACCCATTTGGGGGTTTGTACCTCCGTTAAGGGTCACTTTAAATTTATTTTTTTTTTCTATGACTAATTAGGGTTAGCTTGACCTCCCCTATACGCTACCGAGAGTATGCCATATACTAACTGAACACCCTCTATATACAGGGTGACATTAAAAAAAGTACAATCCATAGTACCACACGATAGAAGATCTCGAAGGAATGTAAAAAGTTGCTAAACACTTATGTACAAATTTCTTTTGTTTTCGAGATATATGTGATATTGTATTTTTTTTTTAATATTAATTTTTTAACTCTGTTCCGACTAAGTAGAGATAATTAAACTGAAATTGGGTATATGTAATATCCTGTTACAGGCTGCCATATTGTGTAAAAATAATATGATTTTTAAGCAACCAATGCCGGAGTTAGAGGATTCATATGCTTAAATTACGACCCTCTAAAAGTGAATAGAATTTTTATACATTTTTTTGAGATCCTAGTGGTGAAATAAAATTATTTTAGAAATAAATGAAATGTCTAGAGTCTGTTGCTTAATGCGGGTGAGTAATAAATCATTATTGAGTTATAAAACCCAGTGGTCTTCGCTGTATTCCATAGGTGTAGCCCAATTATTATTATTGTACCTTTGATTATTGTCAGGGGTCCCGAGATCGGGTAGATAGAGGCACAGATAGTTTACCTACCTGTGCCTCACTGTTTCAAAAATCTGAAATGTTTAGTTACTTTCCAGCAGTTGTTGGAAAATTTCTCGTTCTTGAAAATGGCCAGTCTTTCTGAATTTGTTGCTGAGAAACGGAGTAGTGAAACTGCACTATCTAAAAATGAGAAAATTATTATTCTCAATGTGTTCAACGCTCTTCGCCACCAAAATGCAACATTCGGAGTTGCAAAAATAGTTGAAATGTGTTCGAATATGATTGGAGTCAACAATATACCGACTTGTGCACGAGGATAAACGCGGCCCCATCAGGTCAGCAAAGATAAGTACAGGAAGAAAAGAAACTGTAATAAATGAGGATGAAAAGACTACCATCAGAAGAATCATACACTCGTTTTACTTAAAAAAAGAAATAACGAGTGATTATTAATTATTTTGCTCAAGGGCGGCTGTGACCCAGTATACATAGTGTAGCAGTAGCGCGTAGATTAAATCATAGGGCGAATTTGCAAGAAAGCAGCGTTGTCACGTTGAAAACCTAAAATAATGTTTTTTGACGGTAATATAAAATCCTGAGCTATCTTACTTTGAAAGCCTACTTTATATGGCCGCCTCCTACTTCTAGACACCTTCTGATGTTTCTTCTTACCCTCAGAGACACATTAACCAATACGTTTGGAGAATTATTAATTTCGGCAATTTTTTCTGAAATCCTTCGTTTAAGATCATTTATATCCTCAATTGGTGTTCGATAAATGGAGTTTTTTATAAAAGGCCACAAGAAGAAATCGCAGGGTGTTAAATCGCAGGAACGAGGTGGCCATATTTGTTGCGTATTTCGGCTTATAACTCTGTTTTCAAAAAATTCACTTAAAAAATTTAAATTTTCTCTGGTTACATGAGGTGTAGCGCCATCTTGTTGGAAGTAACCTTCCCGCAATTCATCATCGTGAAGCTCATTAATAAATGTTGTCAGAATTTCGATCCGATATCTCTCAGCTGTAATTGTGCCATCAAAGTAAATTGGGCCTACTATTTTTCTAGAACTAATTGCTGCCCACACACCAACTTTTTGAGGATGAAGAGGTCTTTCTACAAAAACACGCGGATTTTGCGTATTCCACATTCGCATATTTTGTGAATTATTAACATAGCCTGATAAAAGAAAATAAGCCTCATCGGTAAAAAATGTTTTTTCAAAAGCACCACTATTTTCTTCTTGAAAATTGTTTAAAAACCATTCACAAAAATTAAGTCTTTGGGGAACGTCATTGGGAAGGAGTTCATGAATAGCCGTAACACGATAAGGGTATAGATGCAGATCCTTTTTCAAAAGTGTTTGACATGTACTGTAGCATAAATCCGTTTGCTGAATTTGTTGAGATAAATGCCTAATAGAAGTTGAAGGATTATTTTCCATAATTTGTCGCGCTTCTTCAATAACCTCATTCGATCGTTTCGTTGGTCTTCCAGCCCCTTTTTTATGTTGAACAGAACCAGTCTGACGAAATTTATCAATTAGGTATTGTGACCCAGTACGAAAATTATGAAAGGTCACCGCAACATCAGGAAACTCGGTTCGAAATTCATCAAAGCAGTCATGCATAGAGTAATTCCACACACCGCCTATTTTGTTTCCATTTCTAAAAAAACTTTCAACAATAAAAATTTTTTGTGTTTCACTAAACATTTTTACTGTAGAACTTTCAATCCGGCAACAAAGCTTCACCAAAACTTGATACGCTGAAAAATAAAAAAAAAATAAAAAATTAAATCATATCCTGAAAATAGCACTTTATAATAGTCAAAAGACGACTCCCCGGAGAAATATTAGTTAAAGCAATAGTAACCTACCTTCAAATAACTGCAAAAATTACAAAATTTCTCCAATTTTTAAACTTTACAAATACACAAATTCAAATAAGACGTAAATGTCATAAAACAATCATGTGATCTTATCTACGCAGTACGGCCATGATGCTTTTAAAATGCATGGCCTCCCTTGAGCAAAATAATTAAAAATCACTCGTTACCTACCTTGACCAAAATAATATCTGCAATGAAAAAGGATGATTTCATTCCATCCATGGGTAAGAAGAAACTATGGAGAACTTTGAAGAAAATTAATTTTTGTTCAAAACAGAAAATCACTTTTAATAAAGAAAGACGAAATCATCTGCTGGCGACGACGATATTTGAGTGCAGTTAGACAGTTTTGAAGGGAAAACAGGAATATCAATAATATGGACGAAACTTGGTTAAATGAAGGTTATACCGTTGGTAAAATATGGCGGGATAAACATGTAAAAAGCGCGAGAGAAGCTTTTATGGAAGGATGGTCCACTGGAATAAAAGCACCCTCGGGAAAAGGTAAAAAACTAATAATTACTCACATTGGTAGCAAAAATATATTTGTCAATGGCGGCTTACTAGCATTAAAATCAAAACGGACTGGAGACTATCATAAAGACATAAACGCTGATGTCTTTAAAGACTACTTCTAGCAAATGCTAGATCTTATTCCTCCTGGTTCTCTTACAGTCATGGAGCCAGCTACCACTCAAGAAAATCCGAGAAAATACCAAGGTCTTCTTGGAAAAAAAAATACTCATTGGCTTACTGCAAACAAGAAGCAATTTCAAAAAATATGCTGAAAAAGGAGCTACTGGAGATTGCAAAGTTGAATAAACCTATACGAAATTTGTTGCCGACGAAATCGCTTTAAAAAGAAATGTAACGGTACTTCGCCTTCCGCCATATCACTGTGAATTAATCCCCATAGAATTGGTGTGGGCCCAAGTAAAAGAGTTTGTAGCAAGGCATAACACCACTTATAAAACGAAAGACGTTGGAAACCTCTTGCAAGAGGGAATAAAGACAGTGGATTGTGAAAATGGAGTAAGTGCGTTGTGTGAGTGTGACATGTGACTGAAATAGAAGAAAGAATGTGGGAAGCTGATAACTTGGTAGAAAACACTGTAAAGCCCTTTATTATTTCTCGGGAACCCAACGACGATAGTTCATTGGACTGCTGGGAACATGATGACCAAAAATTAAAATTCGTCGTATTGTACATAGTAGATTTTTTTTATAAATATTAATATTTATTTCAATTTATCTATTTTCATATTATTCTTACTTCTATATAAGTTTTTATCTACTTAATGTTAGAATAATTAATATTTCAATTATCTGCCTCTCTAATAAACTACCTGTAGTAACGCCGCTGTCCCTTAACTATTATTCACCAAAGTAGTATTTCTATTATATGCAAATTAGGGTGACCCTAATTTAGGACCGATTCGGGGTGTGTAGGTTTTAAATATCTGAAATACGGAATTTTTAGAAACTATCATTACAATTTACCTGAAATTTACAATGCAACCTTTAAGTTGTCCACCCTGCTTAATGGGTCCTGTCATTGCAAATTTACATTTTATTACTTTCTCGCATTAAGCAACAGACTATAAATAAGTGCACCTCATACGAAAAATAAAAATATGAAAATAGACGTAGGTATTACCTAATTCATATTTTTACCTTACTTACAACTTACCTTACTTAAAAGTTTTGAAGAATTCTCACATTCCAAGTTAATAATAAAAAACTGACGATATGGTGGTATTGGATAGGTTAAATGTTCATTATTTATAGAAATTATTTTATTTATATAACCATTCGATATTAAATTCTTTGATAGTAGTACAGACTCTAAACAAAAAAGAGATTAAATAAAACCAGATAAATTGTATTCAGCGTATAATTTGTACTTTCAGTCTAGCGATTTCGACCTTATGCTAGGTCATCATCAGGGTAAAGATAAGTCAATAATAAAGACTCTAAAAGAAATTAAGTAGGTACCTATACGTCGGAAGAAACATTTTAAAATTTTTAAAAAGTAGATTAAACCGTTTTATTTTGTTATACTCGTGTCATTTTCTAGATCATTACTTAAAAATATTAATTTTCTTGCCGAGAATGGGGGCGCCTAGGTTATACCTGTTCCCGGGCGCCATAGCTCGACACATTTATCTGCAGCTGCCGAAAGAATGCGGCAATGCGGACAAAAAACGTTCAGTTGTTTACAATGTTACCGCATACGGCTATTTTTAGGTAATTTTAAATTTAATATTTATTTCCCTGGAAATAAATGTATTGATTAAAACCCTTAACTACATACCTTGCGATTTCATTCCATTTACCCAGAAGTGCGGTCTATAAGACCGTTATTTGATTATGTGTTATTATTTACTTATTGCCGCTTTTTACGAAATATTTTTATTGTAATATAGAGGTTCATATAAGATATCACACATGTTCAACTTCCAAAGTTAAAATCAAACTACGTGAGTATAATTTATTTATATATGTGAGGAGTTGTCACAATGTTGAAAATGTCACATGCCCAGATATGTATATAAAAAATATTAACAAAATTAACCTTTATTCTAACTTTTTTATAAAAATGTTATTATTTAGGATAGATAAAACCATAAAACACCAAAAAATATAATATTGGTTAAAAACAAAAAAAAAAACAGCTGGTAAATATCGTGAAACTTTTTATTTAGGTCGAACATATTTTACATACTTTCTTTGTGCATTCTAGGCATACGGGCCTTTTACAAGCATAACAAAAATATGACGTTTTTCTTTTTTTGGCAGGCGCACATGTAGAACATGTTTTTCTTTTTCTCAGCTTACCCTCTTCTTCTTTCCCCTCTTTTACTTCAAACTCTTCGTCTTTTCTTAGAACCCGTCTTATGCATGCCCTTACTTTTTTAGAAATCCGTCGATTGATTTCCCGTCTTTGCATCTCTGGGGTCACAAGCTCAAATGCCAGACTTTTAATAAAATCATAGCGGGTAAGTTCTGAATTATCCCTGAACGACTGATGTAAAATAAAGGAGTTAACAGAAGATATATCCAAGATTTGAAAGAAAATAGCCATAGGCCATCTTCTTGCTCGTCGTGCTGTGGAATATTTTGCACATTTTTCATCCAAACTATCGACGCCTTCTTTATTATTATTATAATATTCGATGATCTCGGGTTTACCATTTTCCGGATTTTCATAAATGGTTTATGGTGCTGAGAAGATATTAGAATAACAGCTTTGTTTATTTTAGTTAGATGGGATATTAAAGTCATGATTTTGGTATAGCCGTATGTAAAACTGCCAACTGCTTTAGACCGAGAAGGTAGAAACTCTAGAGGTATATGCCTTTCATTTTTTTTTACAGTTCCAACGTCTGTTTAATTTACATCCTTTAGAGCTTCGATGAGTTCTACTGAGGAAACCCAATTATCAGCTGTTATATTTTGATTGGTGTTGAATATGGGACTTGATAATCGAATAACTGCTTGCGAAGGTTTACTGGATTTTTTTCTATCTTCTTCAGATAGGGTAAAACCATAATTTTAAGACCGTATTTGGCCGGTTTATTTGGCATATACGTTTTAAACTTTGACTTTCTTCTAAATGACATCAACATTTCATCAATACAAGTCCCTGTTCCCAATGTATACGCATTTTGGCAGTTTTTTACAAAGTCATTGAAAATTTTGGATACAAGAGCTACAGAATCAGTTTTTCTTCTTTCATTTCTGTCTGTAGGTTTATCAAATCTTAAATATATCAATAAAAATGCAAACCAACCGATTTGCATTAATGACGCAGCGAAATATATCTCGGCCTGAGCCATCTGTAGCGAAAATCGATCTAAGATTCTCAGTATTTGACTTGAAGATTAATGTGAAAAACAGAAGACCAAAAAAACTTTTTAACTCTGTTATGTCGACATTTCGCAGATTGCTGTGGTTTCGATTTTTATATTTTAGCCTTTCTCTTTCTATACGTAGGTTAGTCCAGTTTAAAATCACACTAACATCACTAACCTGAATAATCTCATTAGTTATTAGGGCACTCCATATTGTTACAGGACTCAGTTCGGTTTGCTGTTGGAAAGGACCTTTAATTCCTGGTAATTTCTGAACAGTATTGTGTTTCATTGTGGGTGTATATTTACTTATAGCCGGCACTTTTGACCATTTGAATCAATTCTTTCCATATCAATATCTGCTTCTTACTTCACCCTCATCACCTGATTCTTCCGATTCTTCCAATGGCATGTCAGCCTCCCTATCATCAGTATCGTCCAGTTCCTGTTCGCTTTCGGAATCATGATTACTCTTTCCTTCAGAAGCATCTGATTCTTTGTCACTATCATCTTGATCATCCTCTTTCTCCATCCATTTTATTAATTGATTTTCATAATTCTTGTCGCCATATCGAACGGACTTGGATGTTCCTGCTTGAGAATTCATAGTTTTTAAAGACTAAAAACATAAATTATACCATTATTTTCTCAAAAATAACTAATAAAAATTGTCACACCTACACAGAAGTGAGGTCTTATTGACCGCAGCAAGACGTAAATTATGTACTACTAAATTTACAATAATTCACATAGAACTCTACCACACCGATTGTCGAAACAGCACTAAAAGATGAAGGGGTAGCTCTGGCTCCGCATTGCCTGGGGACGCCGTAGGTGGGATATATTAGGAACTTCGGACCCGCTAGAGATAGCAAATTATAATACTATATTTCAAATACTAAGAGTATTTTAATATAATCTCAACATTATTCAAAATTTCTTCTTATCCCATTTTTGATATTTAAATTGCTGGAAATATGGAAACATATTACACTATTAAGAAGAATAGGTAGTAATTGTTAATTTAATTGATTCGCACGGGTCGCGTGCCACTCGCAAAATACGGTGGCCGATATTTGCGTGTCAGTGGAGTAATGTTACAACGTGCGAAATGTATTCAGTTTTTATAAATACGCAGGCGCCGTGTGGCAAAACTTTAATTCATGAGTCTTTGACATCAACACGACCAACAATAAAAATTATTATTACGAATTCATGCCAGAATGTAATTCCCTATTTTTACTACATTTAAAACAATTCGGTATAGTACGCCCAAGACGGCGCCATATTGTAAAATATTGTGCATCCTCTTACCGATGCATCGCAGCCACTGACTAGCGTGTACACTTTTGCACAATATGTGATAGCAATATCTGGGATAAGGATACCTAAAACATCTGAAAATTCCATCGTAAGTTTTAGAGATCGTGATCTTCAGTAAACGCTATAATAAAAACCATCCACATGAATCGCTTTACTATGTAGGTACCATACTAAAATTTGGTGAAATCGTACGCTGTGTGCGCTTTTAAAGACATTAATACAACATCCACAGGTCTATCTGGAACAGAACGGGATATGTTCATACGTCCTACCCAAATCCGAGATATTGCTAATCTGTTGTGGCACATCATTATACAGGGTGTAACTAAATAAGTGTAAAACATTTAAGGGGGTGATTCCTCATCGAAAAAAAGATAGGATCTTTCATATAAACAAACTTTATTGGAGCATCCCTTATTTAGATACAGCCCCTTAAAGGGGGTACATAAAATTTGTTTAACAATTTTTTTCACAAGCACTAAAAAAGTTACAATATTGAAATTAACCTGACATTTTCTACTACCAAAAAGACACTTAGCCAGTAATTTATTTGGTTTACCCCATGGTTGTAAGGGGTGGAAAACGCAACCCCTAAAATTTATTTCCAATGCAACTTTTTGCCTTATTATTTGTTTACCATTTAAAAATTAATTTCCGATAGCCTGTTTCATTCTAAACAAAAAATGTCTCTTGAATTTTTTGCCCAAAATAAACCAGTTCACAGCAAAAAATTATTTTACGACCAAGATACATATCGCCATAAAACGAAAATACGAAACTAATTTATCTAGTAGGCCGCTATTAGCGATAGTGACAATTAAATTGGTATCAAGCTGTCAGTTTGTAAATTTTTGAGATTGAAGTAATACTAATTGTGTATTGTTGTTCTGTTCTTAATTTGTTACTTTAATAATTCACTTGTTATTAAAATGGCATACACAAATGAGGAAATGGCTGATATGCATTACGTTTACGGTCTGTCGCAGGTGAATGGGTTAGAAGCTTCTAGAAGATATGCTGAAATGTATCCTCAACGGCAGCATCCTTCACATAGAATATTTGCCCGACTTCATCAACGATTACGAGAATATGGTTCATTCGACAAAAGAACGCAGGATTGTAGTCGCCATCGAGAAGTAAGAACACTACAGCTTGAGGAGGCAGTACTTAATTTGATTGAAGAACAACCTACTACCAGTACTAGAAAGATTGCTTTCCAGCTAAATGTTGATCATATGACGGTATTTCGAATTTTAAAGGAACAGTTCTTATACCCTTACCATCTGCAACGAGTACAGGCACTGTTACCGCGAGACTTTCCGAACCGTCTTGAATTTTGCAATTGGATGCTGGAAATGATTAGAAGAAATCGTGACTTTCTGAAGACGATCGAATTCACAGACGAATGTAGTTTTTCTCGGGCCAAGATTATTAATTTTCATAATTACCACATATGGGCTGATGAAAACCCTCACGCTATTGTCGAAAGTAACCATCAAGAACAGTTTTCTCTTAACGTGTGGGTCGGAGTTATTGGGGATTATTTAATTGGGCCTCATTTTCTACCTCCTCGATTAAATGGTGATTCATACGTTCAATTTTTAAGAGAAGTGCATCCCGTACTGCTGGAGGAAGTTCCTTTGGGCGTTAGAAGAGAAATGTTTTTTATGCATGATGGGGCTCCCGCCCATTTTAGTCAAGTAGCACGTCAGCATTTAACTGAAACATATGCAAATCAGTGAATAGGTCGAGGAGGACCACAGAATTGGCCCGCTCGATCCCCGGATCTCAATCCTCTCGATTTCTCTACTTGGGGCCATTTACAGCATTTGGTTTATCGTACTCCTGTTCGCGATGTAGAGGACTTAAGAAACCGCATCATCGATGCATGCAGGGTAATAAGAGAGACTCCAGGAATATTTGAGCGAATACGTGGCTCAATGCGCCGACGTCTAGACGCATGCGTAATGTCTGAAGGTAGACATATTGAACATTTACTATGATTTCTACATGTTGTATGTTTCATTATTAATAAATTAGTTTTGTTTGTTCCCCTTTCATCATTTAATGCAGGTAGTAACTACAAAATAACAATAAACCCAGTTCGCATTTATGACGATGTATCTCTGTAGTTGCTCGTAAAATAATTTTTTGCTGCGAACTGGTTTATTTTGCGCAAAAAATTCAAGAGACATTTTTTGTTTAGAATGAAACAGGCTATCGGAAATTAATTTTTAAATGGTAAACAAATAATAAGGCAAAAAGTTGCATTGGAAATAAATTTTAGGGGTTGCGTTTTCCGCCCCTTACAACCATGGGGTAAACCAAATAAATTACTGGCTAAGTGTCTTTTTGGTAGTAGAAAATGTCAGGTTAATTTCAATATTGTAACTTTTTTAGTGCTTGTGAAAAAAATTGTTAAACAAATTTTATGTACCCCCTTTAAGGGGCTGTATCTTAATAAGGGATGCTCCAATAAAGTTTGTTTATATGAAAGATCCTATCTTTTTTTCGATGAGGAATCACCCCCTTAAATGTTTTACACTTATTTAGTTACACCCTGTATAGATTTTCTATTATTCTCTATACCTATGCTAAAAATGATTGATGGCTTTGTCTCCTGCAGCGAATTAAATTTTCGGAGTAAGAAGATAATTTAAATACCTTTTCTGTTACACTCCAAATTGGTAATTTTAAAATTCTCTCCATAATAACGAATAAAATCCAAGAAAAATTCTGAAAAAGCACTAATTTCAATCGTTGCAATTGCTGCGAAAATAATCAAGTTTCTACCGAGCATTTTAACTCACAGAAAAATTATGAATCCGTGGATTTTATAGCCCCAATTTTGTGGTTGCGCTTAATGGAAAATCATATACATATATGGGGTTTCATGAATTATTTTCTGTATGATTTACCCGAGGCAAAATATTATTTACCTAAGAAATTGCTGAGAATAAGACAAACAAAATTATAGGGAAAATTTGAAGAAATCTGATATATTTATACCCCATTTTGTCATTATCATAAGCTCTTTAGGAAATCCAACCGAGATTATATAATATTAGTCAGTGTTAAATATTTTATGATATACTTATACCTAATTAGAGGGCGGAGTTTGTTGTATGCCTTTCTGTATTTGCAGGGACGGCTTTTAGGTATATTCTCTCAGGGAGTTTTGAGACTTACTGACTTACTCCTACAGATTTTTAATGCAAAACAAAAACCGATGCACGTCATACCCTTCAAGTGACGTCAGATATCAACAGTGTTGCAAGCTTGTAACCAAAATATCCGAGTGAGGGAGTTACGTTTTTCTTTCATAAAAACAAGATAAATCTACAAAAACTTCCCATAGTTTATATATTTGTTTACTACATAATACCATTTACTATTTTTTACTAAAAATATTAATTTTCTTGCCGCGAATGGGGGCGCCTAGGTTATACCTATTCCCGGGCGCCATAGCTCGACACATTTATCTGTAGCTGTTGAAAGAATGCGGACAAAAAACGTTCAGTTGTTTACAATGTTACCGCATACGGCTATTTTTAGGTAATTTTAAATTTAATATTTATTTCCTTGGAAATAAATGTATTGATAAAAACCCTTAACTACATACCTTGCGATTTTATTCCATTTATGCAGAAGTGCGGTCTATAAGACCGTTATTTGATTACGTGTTATTATTTACTTTTTGCCTCTTTTTACGAAATATTTTTATTGTAATATAGAGGTTCATATAAGATATCACACATGTTCAACTTCCAAAATTAAAATCAAACTACGTGAGTATAATTTATTTATATATGTGAGGAGTTGTCACAATGTTGAAAATGTTACATGCCCAGATATGTATATAAAAAATATTAACAAAATTAACCTTTATTCTAACTTTTTTATAAAAATGTTATTATTTAGGATATATAAAACCATAAAACAGCAATAAATATAATATTGGTTAAATACAAAAAAAAAATGACAGCTGGTAAATATCGTGAAACTTTTTATTTATGCCGAACATATTTTACATACTTTCCTTGTGCATTCTAGGCATACGGGCCTTTTACAAGCATAACAAACATATGACGTTTTTCTTTTTTTGGCAGGCGCACATGTAGAACATGTTTTTCTTTTTCTCAGCTTACCCTCTTCTTCTTCCCCCTCTTTTACTTCAAACTCTTCGTCTTTTCTTAGAACCCGTCTTATGCATGCCCTCACTGTTCTAGAAATCCGTGGATTGATTTCCCGTCTTTGCGTCTCTGGGGTCACAAGCTCAAATGCCAGACTTTTAATAAAATCATAGCGGATAAGTTCTGGATTATCCCTAAACGACTGATGTAAAATAAAGGAGTTAACAGAAGATATATCCAAGATTCGAAAGAAAATAGCCATAGGCCATCTTCTTGCTCGTCAAGCTGTGTAATATTTTGCACATTTTTCATCCAAACTATCGACGCCTTCTTTATTATTATTATAATATCCTATTTGGTAGTAGATCTAACACTTCTTTTATTTTCATCTTGCCAAGATCGACCAATGGTACCATTCTGAAAAATCCATGTTTCATCCAAGAAAACGAATTGGTACAAGGATGCTTCTTTTTCTTTAATATATTCTTTCAAAAATACCATTCGTTTGAAAGTTACATGGGAAAGTTCCATAAGCCCTCGCCTCGGTTCATATTTTTTTCATCCGAAGCATATTTCCTTTAAGAGGCTTCTTAAAGAGTTAAGACAACCATCAAACAGTTGTCTGTCATTTAATTTCTTACTTAAAGTTATCAAAGTTACATGATGTTCTAAAAAAAGTCACAGCTTAAGCATAACCAATGTAAAATATTAGTTTTTGAATAACACAATCAATTATTTTATGTAAAATAAAACCAAATTATACTTTGTTATATGTCACGTATAATGATAAAATATATGGCGTTACGGCCGTTTCGTAGTACAACTACATCTTCAGGACGCTGACAAGTGAGACTAAACTAAAACCTAAATTATAAATATATATATAAATGTGCAAATGTGACATATAACAAAGTATAATTTGGTTTTATTTTACGTAACTTAAAATGTACTGTCACAAAGTAACGGACGAATCTATTAATTATTTATACAACTAATTTGTTTCATACATTCCATAAATAGTGTCACGGATAGAACTTATATCCAATCTTGACACATTTACAACTCTCTTTAAATAAGAACTTTTTCTTTTAGGTCACTCCAATAATTTATTTTGCTTAACTGTTGTTGAAACTGCGCTAACAACAGACATTTTCAAATTCAGGGTAGCTGCTACACGCTAAAAATTAGTAAAGTAGATATAAAATAGATAGACCTTAACACACTCTTTAAATTTACTTCTCTAACTGCTGTCACGGTAACAATGGGCCATTGTTGTTAAGTTCTTTCTGAAAATAACTTATTAAAGAAGCTATAAGCTCTTTGCACCGGCTATTTAAATGCTTCGGCATTTTTCACAAATAGTTAACGACGTAATCAACAGAGATATGTATGTGCACTTTTGTTTCTCTTAATAGAACAGTTTCTTAACGCTATTTATAAAAAGATCTGGAGTTTTTGTTAACAAATAGACCGCACAGCAATACAAAGCCACACAACAATTAAGGTTAGTTTTCCATGAAACGTCAAACAAAGCCAACGAACGAGCTAGCGCCACCGCACTGTTTACAGTTGTGTTGCCGACTATCGGCCAACAAAATTCAAATTATATTAATTTTTACAAGCTTAAATACACAAAATATTTGCTATAAGTGGGTTCGTCTCAAAGAAGAATACTTTAAGATTTGTAGTAAATTTAACATCGCATTAAGTTTTAATACTTTTTGCCCAAATTTAATTTCTTCGTGTTTTCTCACGGACTTACAATTATCAGCTGATTTATAACGTGCATCGGTTTTTGTTTTGCATCAACTATATATATATCTGTTCCACTATACCCAGTGGCGTATTTAGGATTGTGACACGGGAGGGGTCAATTTTCGCTTGGATATAAATAAATGCGCCACAGGCAAAAATTGTTTAGGTGTCACGCCCTTTTCTGGATTATCGATACTCAGAAATTCTGCGTTTCAATAGCCCAATCCGAAAAAACGTAGAGATATAGAAATTTTTAAATATAAGCGCCAATATTTGTATTTCAATGTTAGTTTTTTGAAGGCATGATTGTATAATCTGAAAACTTTGAAATAATGTTTCATGGTGTTTATTGCAAATTGTAGTGAAGTATAATTATATACCTATATAATTAACTAAGCTAGGATCAGTGGCGCAACCAGGGGGGGGGGGCTGCCGAGCTACAGCTTCCCCCCAAGCCAGCGTAGCTCGGGTCATCTAACTATCTGTTTACAAGAAATGTTAGCTCATCACCACCTTAGATAGGTAAAATTACACAAAAATTGAAAGGAGCCTGGCTGCTTTTGCGATTTTATGTTGTGTTTTTTATTTTTCTTACTTGAAAACAAAGCACCATCATTGAAAAAAGAGCGTGGCACTCAAAAATGTTTCGCCTGCGGTGCTTTTTTTTCCCGCCCACCGAACTTATTTTCTGGTTGCGCCACTGACTGGCTAGGACTATGAATAGGAATAATGGGACGTGACAGATGTTAAGCGAAAATTGTAAATAAAAGAATAAGTATTTTGTTATAAATACACCAAGCAGAAGCATCAAGTCTATGCTCAAGTATTATTGTTAGCTGTAATAATTAAAAGGAAAGTTCAAAATTCGATCCGCTCTGTAATTTTTTAGTGAAAATACGGAAAATTACGCCCTCCAGAGTCCGGATCCGTTTACGGTGCCAAGTTATTTTGGGCTTTTTAATTTCTTAACTAATATCAACTAATTTCTTGATTGAACTTAATAGCACATAAAAATGTATTATTCAATGAGCATTTTTTGAATGATGGTATTCACGCACACATGGTAAATTTTAGGACTGAATTCGTAATTAATTATGACAGGGAATAAAACATTAGGGGAAAGGCGTCGAAGATGGTGCACTTAAGCGAAATACTCTATCACATGCAATACATACTCCAAAGCTAAAATTATATTGCGGCAAATTGTAGCTTTAAATGTATACTAACGATATGATCAAACAAATTTAATGGATCTTTACAAAAAAAAAATTCGTACGTTACTTGTTTGATTTATGTGCCTTTTCCGAATGCGCGGGAAAGATGGCGCATAGGGTAGGCAAAGATAACGCATTAAAAGTTTAAAGTAGTCGTACGTTTTAAGATTCTTAAATATTATTATATAGTTTCTAAGTCTCTTGTAAAAGAGTAAAATAAATTTTATAGTATACAGACTAGACATTAACCTTTAAGATAGAAAACTTTAACTGGGATTAACTATGTTTATATAGATATTGTCATACCTAACACAAAAAATAATAAAACAAGTGTATGAACCAAATGGAAAATGTTTAGAGAATCTCTGTAATGCATTAAATTCTTCTATTAAAGTAATATTACATTCCTAACTTCAATTAAGTTGTTAAATGAGAAACAACTATAACATTAAACTTTTGATTGTAACTAAAATACGTGTAATGTCTACAAGAATCATAGATATAGTCTTCTGGAGTGGACTGACTACTACACGCTTAAAGAAACCAATAATTACGACATGACACACATCGATACCAGATTTGCCGAATTCTCCACAAACATTGCAATAGCTTTGACCTCGATCATTCACATCGTCCAGCTCATTATCATCGCACAAAGAAGACATATTTTTCTTAACTTTTCTTTTAGCTTTGAAGGTAACTTTTTGATTTCATGAATTTTTTAAATTCTTTTTAGTAATAATAATCATAATAACTCTTTATTTCAAAATTACATTCTATAACATAAAATGAAATAGTGTCAGATATTCTAGGCAAAATTCACGCTGCAAATTTGAGATTTTTACAAAATACTCTTCGATATTATACGGTTCAATGTCTGTCAGTAATTTAATTACGTTTATTTTTACTTTTTTGTAGTTGTCACAAGTTTTGATACATTTGTAATAAGCACCACTTTCGTACAATGTCAGCTTATGTTTAGGAAAAATATAGTTCATCGTTCTTGTTATATATATTTACTTTGTGATTCACTGTATATAAGGTGCCTTTGGGTAATACCGCCCACCTAAGACATTATGCTTCACAGAAATTTGATTTTTAGATAAAAGGTAGAAAAAATGCGTCAGCTACAAAAGAAAACTTTATTTCTTAATAACCAGAGTAACAAAAAAACAAAAAATATATTCTTAACGAAAAAATTTAAATTTTTAAAAAACATTAGAAATGGGCGATATTTCAACCCGTCACGTAAATATCGCCCACGTGGTTTAAAATATCGCCCATAATATACATTTCACTACGGTGAACAATCAGGGCACTCAAAATCTTCTAAATCCTCGATTGTAAGACCAACGCAATCCTCGTGCACCCAATCCTTGCATTTTGTGCATTGCCTCATGTCACTCTCATAATTTTCATTACACACCGAGCAAAACCAGTTCTCTTCTTGTTTTTCATTTTGAATTGCCGCCGGTTTGGAACGAGCAGTTTTCTGGTCTTTAACTGGGTTAATAGAAGTAAATACGTCTCTTTTAAGTATCTGTGCCTTGTAGTTGATTGCTTTTTTTCTTGGCTTACTCTGCTTCTTTGACTTAAAATCAGGTGTTGGAATTAACGTAGAAAAAGTCAAAGGATTTGTAGAATCTTTTTCTTTAACAGATTCCTTTGCCTTAATAACGGTAACGCTTATAATGTTTATTTTATTATTAGAACTTTTATTTTGGGTATTATTTTGTTGTTCGGAAGGCCCGTTATCCATCGAGGGACCAACCTGGCGACCATCATCCTGATGCAGAACTGGATCGTCCCACTTAGAGCAACCTGGTTTTGAAGCTATTGGAGTAAGCTCCTGAACGTCTTTTAATTTACCTTTAAAATGTATTAATGGAATGTCGTCATCATCAGACCACTCAATTTCTCGATTTGTTAGCAAAGATGGTAAATATGCACACTCTGGAATAATGGTTGGGTCGAATGGGTATATGCCAGTAGACCTGAAACCGCTCTGAATATTGGCCATGGATAAAGCTTGTTGCCAAACAGGGTTAAAAACTAACCCAAAATGGCTTTTCTTAAGCCTTCTTCTAGCAGAAGGATTTTGCTCCCAATATTTTAGTAGTTCGCTATCCCAATAATGCTCGAAAGATCTAAATACTGCTTTGTCTAATGGTTGCAGCTCGTGCGTCGTATTCGAAGGTAAACATAAAATAGACGTTTCATAGGTTTCTCCCAAATCAGCAACAGCAACATCCATATGGCAAGACGCGCCATCTAAAATTAACAAAACACGTCCAGGCGGTTTGAATTTTCCAAAATGATGGATCCAGTTGAGAAATAGCTCCTTAGTCATACTCCCTTTGGTAGCCATTTCTATAACACTACCTGGTGGCAAATTGTCACCAAATGTGTCTTGTTTTCTTATACCTTTGTAAATTACCATTGGCGGTAGTAGGTATTGCCTTACTTGAGACGCTATCTCCTAAAACACATGTATTTTCTTATGGAGAAATTTCCATTATTCAGCCATGCGCATTCCGTTATGATGGCATCCATTTCAACACAAACATTATAATGTACCTTTTCCTTTTTGTGACATGCGTAATTGATATAGTAATTGTAGATATACTTTAAAGTTCCTGTACAAACCTGTTTAGGACTCTGTTGACTGATGCAGTGTGGATTAAAAATATTATTATTTTAAAAATATTTATTAAATTTAAGGCACAAAACTTTGTTTATAAGTAATTGGTATAATTAATCGGTGTTATAATCATAAGCCTTTTGATTAAGAACGACCATTTTAATTTAATTGTATATTATGTTGTTAATGTTACATGGTATATTTTACGTAGAATAATATTTTTAGATTTAGGATTAGACAATCTCCTTGTATTTACATTAAATCATTAAACAAGTTACATAAAAAGGGGGTTTTACGTTTTAATATTAAAGTTAAACATACGTGTATGTCAAGGATAAAGCTAGATCAAAAGGATGGAATGAAATCGAGAAAAGTATTCAAGTAGTTGGGATAATTTTAGGGTTTTTCACAGGGAACCGACCTAGATGTCTAGGTAGATTAAATAGCAGTTGCTTGTACCTGATCGCAAAATGTGTTTACCAATCAAGTTGTAGTTAGTTAAAAAAAAAGGCATTGGTTTTATCTGGATTTAACCGTTCTGATTTTAAAAAATAATTATTATATCAATGAAATATTCTTATGAAATTTATAGTGTAACATACACATACACATACACCTTTATATTATATTCATCGAATTGAATGATTTTCACACTTACCTAGAGTGGACCTTCTATTGGATGGCCGAAGGCAACATAGATTTTTTTTTCTCTTCAATAAATAAAAAAAGACCCACATGCGGACGCTGAACTCTAATCAGCATATTTTACTAGTAAATGGACCTATTATTGTTGTGTACAATGATTCGATGATTTATCATAGTTTTGTATGCGATCTACGAGGGTTCCACCCATATGCTATTAACGACTCACTTTTTTCAAATATCACTCGATGTCAGTGTTGTAGTTCTGGTTGCGATAACACAGAGTAATTGGCTGTTGACAGTGTTTATAAAATAAAAATAGACTAACCTTTTCTGCAAACGTTCTTAGGAACCGTTGTCTTCTTTTTTTTTTATAACGGATATTGACACAAAAAACGGCAGTATAGTGGTATTTTGTTAATTTCGGATTTATTTGATGCGTTGATTGACGAGGCAAATATCATTGATGATCAGTGGTGATGATTGATATTTACGTTTTACCTGTTAGCCTGACTTTGTAATCGTTTTCAAAATTTCTTCACATTACGACCCTGATGATGAGCTCGCAAACGCATAGACAAAAAGTTTTTTAAATATAAAAGGTTTAAGGAGAAGGTTTGCCCTTAAACATTATACGCTTATTTAAGACAATATTAATTTAAACTACAAAAAAGTATATTGTTTTTATTAAAATTGTACTATTTATACTTTAAGTACGTATAGATATTTTTATTATTTTGTAACTATGGTGAGTTCTTTGTATTCCAAAAAGTGGATTTTCTGAATTATTTTATTTTACTATTATTATACAGTATTAGTATTTGTCTATCATTAGTTTGCTATAGCGTTAAATAAGGCCACTGCATTTTATGCATTTTTAATTATGAATTCAAGACATATTTCAATTCAACTAACAATTTGCATGTTTAAACATGTAACTGTTTAAAATAACCACCTGAAAAGTAATAACATGTAAGAACTATGTCCAGTAAAAAATACTACAAAAACTAAGATTAGGGTAAAATCACCTTCTAACCAAGTATGGCTGATTCCAAGAAGATATCACTTCAATGACCCTACACTCCCAGTATAATTTACTTTTAGTTCATTACCTCATTAATTCAATCTCGCGAATTAATTACCCCCTCCCGCTTCATTTTTGAGTAACCCAATAAGTTCTTTTCCCCCACGCCTACAATTCACTACCCCAACTCCAATCTCGACAGTTCCTACATTATAACTAGGCGACTGCAGAAAGACCTTGTCATATCTACTTTTAGACAGGCAACCGGACAGACGCATCTTGTAGAAATTTACAGAAAGATGGAGAAGTTTATTATTGTTAAAGACGTTGTTAAAAAGTTACGAGAATTTAACCTTACAGGACGCACTCTAGAGTTTAAGTTAAAACCTGTTCCACAGGGAGTTGAACCAGTTGGTTGGGTGGAAAAAGGAATTAATCAAATTATTCAAAACGCTACAGAAGGCCTACAACCCTTAGATCGTGTGGGTTTTAGTTTTTGCTCTAAAGACTTCAACCGAGGAGAAGGTTGGATTCGCTTCAAAGCAGCTAAAGACATCACCTTTCAAGATGTTTGGAGTGTTATACTTTTTATTTTTGTTTATCAGTCAAACTCAGCAGGTCTTAATACAGAATCATTTTGTCTTAGTGTGACAACTGTTAGATTACCTGTTGGTGGGGTCAGAGGAAAAAATTATAACAGCTTTCACGAGGAATGCGACAAGCGACGAGGTATTATAAGTATTAAAAATACCGATAATCTGTGTTTACCACGTGCTTTGGTAGTCGCCATTGCCCATAATAAAAGAGATCCCGAATTCAATAAGGTTAGAAGAGATATTAGTAAAATTCAAACCGAAAGAACAAGATCATTGTTGGAGAGAGCTAAAATTAGCATTCCTGAGGCAGGAGGTGGAATTCCCGAGTTAATACAATTTCAAAATCATCTAAAAGAATATAAATTAGTTGTTTATAGCTATGGATCAAAAGGACGAAATATTATATTTAAAGGTTCAACTGAAAGCAATAAACGGCTGAACTTATTACATTACAAAAGCCATTTTAATGTAATTACATCGCTGACAGCAGCTTTTTGTTCTAACTATTTTTGTAAAAAGTGTTACGTCCCATATGATCACAAAAATGAGCACCGATGTGGTGGAACCTGTCAGGCATGTCAGCAAGCCCCTGCTTGTGAAATAGCAATAAAAATTAAATGCCAGGACTGTCTACGATTTTTTAGAAGTCAAAACTGTTACGAAAATCATAAAAAGGATTATTCGTCAGGCAAATTTACAGTATGCGAACAAATTAAACTATGTTATATTTGTTTAAAAACCATTAAAGCCAAAAGAGCACATGTATGTGGTGAAATTTATTGTAAAATTTGTAATAAACATGCACCCGAGGATCATCTATGTTATATTCGGCCTGATAAGGGAAAACCTAAGATTAAAGATGTTCTTTTTGTATTCTACGATTTAGAGACGAGCCAAGACAAACTATTGGAAAATTCAACGTTTTTACATCAAGTCAATCTCTGTGTTTTCAAACAATACTGCGATGAGTGCATGGATTCTGAAGCAGATACTTGTAAAAAATGCGGCCTAAAGTTACAAAAACTCAGAGGTATAGACCCAGCGGGAACATTTACTAACCATTTGTTACAAATGAGGAAAAACTTTAAAGAAATTATTGTAATAGCCCATAATGGTCAGGCTTTTGATCACCAGTTTATATTAAACTACATTATGACAAAGACAGATTTTACACCTGAGTTAATCATGAGAGGTACCAAAATAATTACGATGCAACTTGAAAATGTAAAATTTATCGACTCACTTAACTATTTCCCTATGCCTTTAGCCAAACTACCAAAGGCATTTGGACTTGATGATATTTTTAAAAAAGGCTACTTCCCGCACCTATTTAATACAAAGGCAAATGAAAACTATATAGGACCTCTACCATCAATTGAATATTACTCCCCAGATAGTATGAAAGAAGAAGACAGAGCCAAATTTCTTAAATGGTTTGTAGAGCATGAAAATGATGGTTTCGATATGCAAAGAGATCTGGTAGACTACTGCGTATCGGATGTCGAAATCCTTGCGCAATCATGTTTAAAGTTTAGAGAACAACTTATACAAACTACCAATGTATGTCCATTTACTGAAGCTACAACTATTGCTTCAGCATGCAATACAATTTTTAGAAGAAATTTTTTGAAGCCTAATACTATAGGAATCATACCAAAAAATGGATACCGATGGAGAAACAGGCAGAGCAAAATTGCCATAGATTGGTTACTTTGGACCGAGAATCACAGAAAAATCAACATCTTACATGCTGCTAATGGTAAAGAAGCTGTTTTAAATGGTGTAAAAGTTGATGGTTACTGCTCCGAAACAAATGAGGTATTTGAATTTCAAGGATGTTATTTCCATGGATGTACTGTATGCTACAAGTTCGGCAGGAACGATCCTCTTTCCGAGGACCCCTCAGAAACGCTAAATTTAAGATATGAAACCACAAAGGCAAAAATTATGAGACTAAAAGATTTCGGTTTTTTAGTTAATGAAATGTGGGAGTGTGATTTTAGAAATTTATTAAAAAATAATCCAGAGATAAAATCCTATACTAATAACCATTACAATAAAATTTTGACAAAACTAAATCCAAGAGATGCTTTTTATGGAGGACGAACAGGAAATACATGCGAATACTATGAAATAAAAGATACGGAAAAAATTAAATACGCCGATGTTTGTTCCCTCTATCCGTACATCTGTAAGAGTTCTAAATTTCCACTGTAACATCCAGAAGTGTATGTAGGAGATGCGTGTAACAAATTAAACCTAAATAATATAGATGGTTTAATTAAATGCACAATTCTCCCACCAGAAGAGTTGTACCATCCAGTGCTCCCTCAAAAAATAAACAATAAATTGATGTTTATTCTTTGTCGAACATGCGGTCAAGACATGAATTACAACGAATGTAGGCATACCAGCGAAGAAAGGGTACTTGAAGGAACATGGGTTCTGGACGAGGTACTTAAAGCTCTAGAAAAAGGATATAAAATACAAAAAATACATGAAATCTGGAAATATAACGTACGAAAGTTTAATAAAGAAAACGGTGAGGAAGGATTATTCACATCCATGATGAATAAATTCATTAAAATCAAACAGGAAGCATCAGGCTGGCCTAAAGATTGTGAAATAGAGGAAGACAAAGTTAAATACATTGACCAGTTCTTTTGAAAAGGAAGATGTTAAACTAGAGTATACCAAAATTATTGAAAATCCAGGGCTAAGATCACTGGCGAAATTAATACTTAACTCGTTTTGGGGAAAATTCGGTCAAAGAGAGAATCAACCAAAGACGAAAATTGTAAATAAACCAGCAGATTTATTTGCAATGTTTATTAACCCTGCAATTTATATCAATGGGGTTATTCCCGTCAACGATAAAACATTACTTGTCAATTATGAATATATAGAAGAAGCCAGCGATCCGTTGCCGACTGTTAATGTTGTTATAGCGGCTTACGTAACAGCGCAAGCGCGCCTTAAATTATACTCCTATCTTGAAACTCTCGGTAAAAGAGTCTTATACTATGATACAGATTCCGTGATTTATGTTTCAAAAAATAACGACCCCGATATTCCAACGGGGCAATTTATTGGAGACATGACAGACGAGTTGGAGAGTTATGGCTCTAACTCATACATAACTAAGTTTGTTTCCGGAGGCCCCAAGAATTATGCATTTAAGGTTCACTCGACGAAAAGTAATTTAGAAGAAACGGTCTGTAAAGTTAAAGGTATAACTCTCAACTATGCCGCATCACAAGTAATAAATTTTGATGCAATCAAACACATGGTTCTTCAAAAATCCGAACCGATCCCCATCATATCCAAAAGCATACGGCGTAGCAATGAGCACATTGTGACAACTTGTACTGAAGTCAAACTCTATAGACCTATTTCAACAAAGAGAAAATTTCTATCGGATGGAAGCTCCGAACCATATGGATATAGAAAAAGAAAAACCCATTGAAAATAAAATATATTGTATATTTTGTATGTATTGTATATAAAATATATTATAAATATTGTATATCTAGAACCGCTATGGAGTTTAAAAATGTAAATTAAGTAATAAACAATTTAAAATATCCATTTTGGTTTTATTTTTTTTCTTTAGCAGTAAGAGTTTTCAAAAGTATTTAAATAAGTAATTATGTACATATTAAAAAAATATGTTTTTATTTTTACAAAGACACTTATAATTTAAATAGTTTGAAAATATTATCCAGTCATTTAACTACTACACTTAAACTTAAAGAAAAGTTCTCCGAAGCCACAAAAAAAAAACACTAAGGGAATTGGTTCTTTTCAGCTATTTTTCTGTTATTCTTATAGTAATCCATAATCGTCTCAAATTTGAACGACCCACATGATAGTCTTTTTTTGTAATTTATGCATATTTAATTACAAGGTTTCATACAACTTTAACAAATAAAAGTTGTTTTTTCTTTTTATTTTTTTTCTTTTCTGTTTTCTTTTTCGGTTCTTAAGAAATGCTAAAGAATCTGTACAAAACAAGTCACGAATTAACTAAATAGCCACCATTTCACTAAATACTTAACACTCATTATACAATTTTCAGAAATGTCATGATTAAGAACGGTTCTAGTCATTTTATACAAGATTTTACATGATTTAACAAATTTAAAACATTTTTTTTAATTTTTACTAAATTCTAAACACTCAGTATATCATTTTCAGAAAATAATACAATTCAGTACAGTTTTACAAATTTTCGCAGGTCTTAATAACATTAAAACATTTTTTTAAATTTTTTACTAAATTCTAAACACTCAGTATACAATTTTTTAAGAAAATAATTTAATTCAGTACAGTTTTACAAATTTTTTCAAATGCTTTTAATAACATTAAAACATTTTTTTAATTTTTTACTAAATTCTAAACACTCAGTATACAATTTTCAGAAATGACAGGATTTAGAACTTTTTTAGTCGTTTTATACAAGATTTCGCATGATTTAACATTTTTTAAAATATTAGATCACTTTTTCGAAATATTAAAGCAGTTTTTCAATTTTTACTAAATTTTAAACACTCAGTATACACTTTTTAAGAAAATAACACAATTCAATACAGTTTACAGATATTTACAGGTCTTAATAACATAAAAACATTTTTTTTATTCTTACTAAATTCTAAACACTCAGTATACACTTTTTTAAATAATAATTTAATTTAGTACAGTTTTACAAATTTTTCACATGCTTTTAATAACATTAAAACATTTTTTTAATTTTACTAAATTTTAAACACTCAGTATACACTTTTTTAAGAAAATAACACAACTCAGTACAGTTTTTACAGATATTTACAGGTCTTAATAACATTAAAATATTTTTTTCTAATTATAAATGCTATTTTCATCTTTTTATTCCTTAATTATCTAACATACTGTATACAATTTTCAATAAATAGTAGATTTTTTTAATCCATGTACAAAATTCAAGAATCCAAAATACAACTAAATGTAGGCTTTTTAATTGGCATCTCAGGCCAATTATTTCCCCCAAAATTATCTAAAAAAGATATACCAAAAACATTCTAAAGCGGTTTTTTACCTCTATAAACAGGTAGGCCGACCCGACCCTTGTCGGTTTTATTACCCCATAAATTAACACAGTAGCTGAATATGGAGAGAGCTGACTCAGTGGTGCTAGTGGTGCGTTTTATGACCTAACCCAGGTGGTGCAGGTGGTGCGTTTTATAACCTAACCCGGGTGGTTCGGTGATGCTGTTTACAACCTACCCCGAAATTAAACCCGACTTTTTACGACCTAACCCAAGTGCTTTCGTGAGGCGGCTTCTTATCTAACCCTAATTTGAACCTGAATATTTATGATCTGACCCGAGATAAAACCCGACTTTTTACGACCTAACCCGGGTGCTTTCGTGAGGCGGCTTCTTATCTAACCCTAATTTGAACCTGAATATTTATGATCTGACCCGAGATAAAACCCGACTTTTTATGATTTAACCTTAGTGGAAACGCCGCTGCTAAAGCGGGATAATTAAATCCCAATTTTTATAAGCCATCCTTAAACCCCACTTTTTACGATCCAACCTGAGCCATCCTTAAACCAGACTTTTTATGATTTATATTAGTGAAACGCCGCTGTTAAAGCGATATAGTAAAAAACTCGATTAAAATTTTATCTTGTTCGCTAGACCAATTAATTTCCAAATATTATAATTAAAACATACAATCACTACACTGGCGCACCGTCAAAAATCGTGCTTGCACACTCCGATTTGCAAGTACATACACGCTTTGTCGCGGCGAAGCTCGCCCTCAAATTACGGCCACTCTTTTGCGGTACCGCTTTGTAGGAAACCAAAGCTTTAGTGAAACGCCGCTGCCCCAGAACTCTCTCCATATTCCTCTACTGTGTTAATTTATGGGGTAATAAAACCGACAAGGGTCGGGTCGGCCTACCTGTTTATAGAGGTAAAAAACCGCTTTAGAATGTTTTTGGTATATCTTTTTTAGATAATTTTGGGGGAAATAATTGGCCTGAGATGCCAATTAAAAAGCCTACATTTAGTTGTATTTTGAATTCTTGAATTTTGTACATGGATTAAAAAAATCTACTATTTCTTGAAAATTGTATACAGTATGTTAGATAATTAAGGAATAAAAAGATGAAAATCGCATTTATAATAGAAAAAAATATTTTAATGTTATTAAGACCTGTAAATATCTGTAAAAACTGTACTGAGTTGTGTTATTTTCTTAAAAAAGTGTATACTGAGTGTTTAAAATTTAGTAAAATTAAAAAAATGTTTTAATGTTATTAAAAGCATGTGAAAAATTTGTAAAACTGTACTGAATTAAATTATTATTTAAAAAAGTGTATACTGAGTGTTTAGAATTTAGTAAAAATAAAAAAAAATGTTTTTATGTTATTAAGACCTGTAAATATCTGTAAACTGTATTGAATTGTGTTATTTTCTTAAAAAGTGTATACTGAGTGTTTAAAATTTAGTAAAAATTGAAAAACTGCTTTAATATTTCGAAAAAGTGATCTAATATTTTAAAAAATGTTAAATCATGCGAAATCTTGTATAAAACGACTAAAAAAGTTCTAAATCCTGTCATTTCTGAAAATTGTATACTGAGTGTTTAGAATTTAGTAAAAAATTAAAAAAATGTTTTAATGTTATTAAAAGCATTTGAAAAAATTTGTAAAACTGTACTGAATTAAATTATTTTCTTAAAAAATTGTATACTGAGTGTTTAGAATTTAGTAAAAAATTTAAAAAAATGTTTTAATGTTATTAAGACCTGCGAAAATTTGTAAAACTGTACTGAATTGTATTATTTTCTGAAAATGATATACTGAGTGTTTAGAATTTAGTAAAAATTAAAAAAAATGTTTTAAATTTGTTAAATCATGTAAAATCTTGTATAAAATGACTAGAACCGTTCTTAGTCATGACATTTCTGAAAATTGTATAATGAGTGTTAAGTATTTAGTGAAATGGTGGCTATTTAGTTAATTCGTGACTTGTTTTGTACAGATTCTTTAGCATTTCTTAAGAACCGAAAAAGAAAACAGAAAAGAAAAAAAATAAAAAGAAAAAACAACTTTTATTTGTTAAAGTTGTATGAAACCTTGTAATTAAATATGCATAAATTACAAAAAAAGACTATCATGTGGGTCGTTCAAATTTGAGACGATTATGGATTACTATAAGAATAACAGAAAAATAGCTGAAAAGAACCAATTCCCTTAGTGTTTTTTTTTTGTGGCTTCGGAGAACTTTTCTTTAAGTTTAAGTGTGGTAGTTAAATGACTGGATAATATTTTCAAACTATTTAAATTATAAGTGTCTTTGTAAAAATAAAAACATATTTTTTTAATATGTACATAATTACTTATTTAAATACTTTTGAAAACTCTTACTGCTAAAGAAAAAAAATAAAACCAAAATGGATATTTTAAATTGTTTATTAATTAATTTACATTTTTAAACTCCATAGCGGTTCTAGATATACAATATTTATAATATATTTTATATACAATACATACAAAATATACAATATATTTTATTTTCAATGGGTTTTTCTTTTTCTATATCCATATGGTTCGGAGCTTCCATCCGATAGAAATTTTCTCTTTGTTGAAATAGGTCTATAGAGTTTGACTTCAGTACAAGTTGTCACAATGTGCTCCTTGCTACGCCGTATGCTTTTGGATATGATGGGGATCGGTTCGGATTTTTGAAGAACCATGTGTTTGATTGCATGAAAATTTATTACTTGTGATGCGGCATAGTTGAGAGTTATACCTTTAACTTTACAGACCGTTTCTTCTAAATTACTTTTCGTCGAGTGAACCTTAAATGCATAATTCTTGGGGCCTCCGGAAACAAACTTAGTTATGTATGAGTTAGAGCCATAACTCTCCAACTCGTCTGTCATGTCTCCAATAAATTGCCCCGTTGGAATATCGGGGTCGTTATTTTTTGAAACATAAATCACGGAATCTGTATCATAGTATAAGACTCTTTTACCGAGAGTTTCAAGATAGGAGTATAATTTAAGGCGCGCTTGCGCTGTTACGTAAGCCGCTATAACAACATTAACAGTCGGCAACGGATCGCTGGCTTCTTCTATATATTCATAATTGACAAGTAATGTTTTATCGTTGACGGGAATAACCCCATTGATATAAATTGCAGGGTTAATAAACATTGCAAATAAATCTGCTGGTTTATTTACAATTTTCGTCTTTGGTTGATTCTCTCTTTGACCGAATTTTCCCCAAAACGAGTTAAGTATTAATTTCGCCAGTGATCTTAGCCCTGGATTTTCAATAATTTTGGTATACTCTAGTTTAACATCTTCCTTTTCAAAAGAACTGGTCAATGTATTTAACTTTGTCTTCCTCTATTTCACAATCTTTAGGCCAGCCTGATGCTTCCTGTTTGATTTTAATGAATTTATTCATCATGGATGTGAATAATCCTTCCTCACCGTTTTCTTTATTAAACTTTCGTACGTTATATTTCCAGATTTCATGTATTTTTTGTATTTTATATCCTTTTTCTAGAGCTTTAAGTACCTCGTCCAGAACCCATGTTCCTTCAAGTACCCTTTCTTCGCTGGTATGCCTACATTCGTTGTAATTCATGTCTTGACCGCATGTTCGACAAAGAATAAACATCAATTTATTGTTTATTTTTTGAGGGAGCACTGGATGGTACAACTCTTCTGGTGGGAGAATTGTGCATTTAATTAAACCATCTATATTATTTAGGTTTAATTTGTTACACGCATCTCCTACATACACTTCTGGATGTTACAGTGGAAATTTAGAACTCTTACAGATGTACGGATAGAGGGAACAAACATCGGCGTATTTAATTTTTTCCGTATCTTTTATTTCATAGTATTCGCATGTATTTCCTGTTCGTCCTCCATAAAAAGCATCTCTTGGATTTAGTTTTGTCAAAATTTTATTGTAATGGTTATTAGTATAGGATTTTATCTCTGGATTATTTTTTAATAAATTTCTAAAATCACACTCCCACATTTCATTAACTAAAAAACCGAAATCTTTTAGTCTCATAATTTTTGCCTTTGTGGTTTCATATCTTAAATTTAGCGTTTCTGAGGGGTCCTCGGAAAGAGGATCGTTCCTGCCGAACTTGTAGCATACAGTACATCCATGGAAATAACATCCTTGAAATTCAAATACCTCATTTGTTTCGGAGCAGTAACCATCAACTTTTACACCATTTAAAACAGCTTCTTTACCATTAGCAGCATGTAAGATGTTGATTTTTCTGTGATTCTCGGTCCAAAGTAACCAATCTATGGCAATTTTGCTCTGCCTGTTTCTCCATCGGTATCCATTTTTTGGTATGATTCCTATAGTATTAGGCTTCAAAAAATTTCTTCTAAAAATTGTATTGCATGCTGAAGCAATAGTTGTAGCTTCAGTAAATGGACATACATTGGTAGTTTGTATAAGTTGTTCTCTAAACTTTAAACATGATTGCGCAAGGATTTCGACATCCGATACGCAGTAGTCTACCAGATCTCTTTGCATATCGAAACCATCATTTTCATGCTCTACAAACCATTTAAGAAATTTGGCTCTGTCTTCTTCTTTCATACTATCTGGGGAGTAATATTCAATTGATGGTAGAGGTCCTATATAGTTTTCATTTGCCTTTGTATTAAATAGGTGCGGGAAGTAGCCTTTTTTAAAAATATCATCAAGTCCAAATGCCTTTGGTAGTTTGGCTAAAGGCATAGGGAAATAGTTAAGTGAGTCGATAAATTTTACATTTTCAAGTTGCATCGTAATTATTTTGGTACCTCTCATGATTAACTCAGGTGTAAAATCTGTCTTTGTCATAATGTAGTTTAATATAAACTGGTGATCAAAAGCCTGACCATTATGGGCTATTACAATAATTTCTTTAAAGTTTTTCCTCATTTGTAACAAATGGTAAGTAAATGTTCCCGCTGGGTCTATACCTCTGAGTTTTTGTAACTTTAGGCCGCATTTTTTACAAGTATCTGCTTCAGAATCCATGCACTCATCGCAGTATTGTTTGAAAACACAGAGATTGACTTGATGTAAAAACGTTGAATTTTCCAATAGTTTGTCTTGGCTCGTCTCTAAATCGTAGAATACAAAAAGAACATCTTTAATCTTAGGTTTTCCCTTATCAGGCCGAATATAACATAGATGATCCTCGGGTGCATGTTTATTACAAATTTTACAATAAATTTCACCACATACATGTGCTCTTTTGGCTTTAATGGTTTTTAAACAAATATAACATAGTTTAATTTGTTCGCATACTGTAAATTTGCCTGACGAATAATCCTTTTTATGATTTTCGTAACAGTTTTGACTTCTAAAAAATCGTAGACAGTCCTGGCATTTAATTTTTATTGCTATTTCACAAGCAGGGGCTTGCTGACATGCCTGACAGGTTCCACCACATCGGTGCTCATTTTTGTGATCATATGGGACGTAACACTTTTCACAAAAATAGTTAGAACAAAAAGCTGCTGTCAGCGATGTAATTACATTAAAATGGCTTTTGTAATGTAATAAGTTCAGCCGTTTATTGCTTTCAGTTGAACCTTCAAATATAATATTTCGTCCTTTTGATCCATAGCTATAAACAACTAATTTATATTCTTTTAGATGATTTTGAAATTGTATTAACTCGGGAATTCCACCTCCTGCCTCAGGAATGCTAATTTTAGCTCTCTCCAACAATGATCTTGTTCTTTCGGTTTGAATTTTACTAATATCTCTTCTAACCTTATTGAATTCGGGATCTCTTTTATTATGGGCAATGGCGACTACCAAAGCACGTGGTAAACACAGATTATCGGTATTTTTAATACTTATAATACCTCGTCGCTTGTCGCATTCCTCGTGAAAGCTGTTATAATTTTTTCCTCTGCCCCCACCAACAGGTAATCTAACAGTTGTCACACTAAGACAAAATGATTCTGTATTAAGACCTGCTGAGTTTGACTGATAAATGCCACTTATAACACTCCAAACATCTTGAAAGGTTATGTCTTTAGCTGCTTTGAAGCGAATCCAACCTTCTCCTCGGTTGAAGTCTTTAGGTTGTAGGCCTTCTGTAGCGTTTTGAATAATTTGATTAATTCCTTTTTCCACCCAACCAACTGGTTCAACTCCCTGTGGAACAGGTTTTAACTTAAACTCTAGAGTGCGTCCTGTAAGGTTAAATTCTCGTAACTTTTTAACAACGTCTTTAACAATAATAAACTTCTCCATCTTTCTGTAAATTTCTACAAGATGCGTCTGTCCGGTTGCCTGTCTAAAAGTAGATAAGACAAGGTCTTTCTGCAGTCGCCTAGTTATAATGTAGGAACTGTCGAGATTGGAGTTAGGGTAGTGAATTGTAGGCGTGGGGGAAAAGAACTTATTGGGTTACTCAAAAATGAAGCGGGAGGGGGTAATTAATTCGCGAGATTGAATTAATGAGGTAATGAACTAAAAGTAAATTATACTGGGAGTGTAGGGTCATTGAAGTGATATCTTCTTGGAATCAGCCATACTTGGTTAGAAGGTGATTTTACCCTAATCTTAGTTTTTGTAGTATTTTTTACTGGACATAGTTCTTACATGTTATTACTTTTCAGGTGGTTATTTTAAACAGTTACATGTTTAAACATGCAAATTGTTAGTTGAATTGAAATATGTCTTGAATTCATAATTAAAAATGCATAAAATGCAGTGGCCTTATTTAACGCTATAGCAAACTAATGATAGACAAATACTAATACTGTATAATAATAGTAAAATAAAATAATTCAGAAAATCCACTTTTTGGAATACAAAGAACTCACCATAGTTACAAAATAATAAAAATATCTATACGTACTTAAAGTATAAATAGTACAATTTTAATAAAAACAATATACTTTTTTGTAGTTTAAATTAATATTGTCTTAAATAAGCGTATAATGTTTAAGGGCAAACCTTCTCCTTAAACCTTTTATATTTAAAAAACTTTTTGTCTATGCGTTTGCGAGCTCATCATCAGGGTCGTAATGTGAAGAAATTTTGAAAACGATTACAAAGTCAGGCTAACAGGTAAAACGTAAATATCAATCATCACCACTGATCATCAATGATATTTGCCTCGTCAATCAACGCATCAAATAAATCCGAAATTAACAAAAATACCACTATACTGCCGTTTTTTGTGTCAATATCCGTTATAAAAAAAAAAGAAGACAACGGTTCCTAAGAACGTTTGCAGAAAAGGTTAGTCTATTTTTATTTTATAAACACTGTCAACAGCCAATTACTCTGTGTTATCGCAACCAGAACTACAACACTGACATCGAGTGATATTTGAAAAAAGTGAGTCGTTAATAGCATATGGGTGGAACCCTCGTAGATCGCATACAAAACTATGATAAATCATCGAATCATTGTACACAACAATAATAGGTCCATTTACTAGTAAAATATGCTGATTAGAGTTCAGCGTCCGCATGTGGGTCTTTTTTTATTTATTGAAGAGAAAAAAAAATCTATGTTGCCTTCGGCCATCCAATAGAAGGTCCACTCTAGGTAAGTGTGAAAATCATTCAATTCGATGAATATAATATAAAGGTGTATGTGTATGTGTATGTTACACTATAAATTTCATAAGAATATTTCATTGATATAATAATTATTTTTTAAAATCAGAACGGTTAAATCCAGATAAAACCAATGCCTTTTTTTTTAACTAACTACAACTTGATTGGTAAACACATTTTGCGATCAGGTACAAGCAACTGCTATTTAATCTACCTAGACATCTAGGTCGGTTCCCTGTGAAAAACCCTAAAATTATCCCAACTACTTGAATACTTTTCTCGATTTCATTCCATCCTTTTGATCTAGCTTTATCCTTGACATACACGTATGTTTAACTTTAATATTAAAACGTAAAACCCCCTTTTTATGTAACTTGTTTAATGATTTAATGTAAATACAAGGAGATTGTCTAATCCTAAATCTAAAAATATTATTCTACGTAAAATATACCATGTAACATTAACAACATAATATACAATTAAATTAAAATGGTCGTTCTTAATCAAAAGGCTTATGATTATAACACCGATTAATTATACCAATTACTTATAAACAAAGTTTTGTGCCTTAAATTTAATAAATATTTTTAAAATAATAATATTTTTAATCCACACTGCATCAGTCAACAGAGTCCTAAACAGGTTTGTACAGGAACTTTAAAGTATATCTACAATTACTATATCAATTACGCATGTCACAAAAAGGAAAAGGTACATTATAATGTTTGTGTTGAAATGGATGCCATCATAACGGAATGCGCATGGCTGAATAATGGAAATTTCTCCATAAGAAAATACATGTGTTTTAGGAGATAGCGTCTCAAGTAAGGCAATACCTACTGGCGGTATAGTCTGTCCTGAGGCGTTAACACAAGCAACGACCGTAACATTCTCTGCATGTTCATTTGATATAAGATGAACACGTTTTGATCCCTTTGCAGCCAAAACGGATTGAGAATGGTGGAGGGTTAAGCGACAGCCCTTTTCGTCTAAATTAAAAATTCTGTGTGGCGAATACTTCAAATTAAGTTGATCCAGAGAATGCTGGAAAGCTTCGTAAAATAGTCTTTTACAATAAATGGATTGAGCTTTTGCGCCCGTGCACAATTCATTGACTGAGCCTTTCTTTTTGACAGTTCGGGATGTCTTCGCATAAATGCTTTATACCAGCTATAACCCGCCATTTTAGTTTCTTCGTTAAATTTAGTCTCGATTTCATTTTCCTTGCAATAGCTGAAAACACTTCTTCTTACCGACTTTGGCGTAAGCGGGACCCCCATATTAGAAAGCCTTATTATACGATTGGACAGATCTTGCTCTTGTTGCAATGATAAGACAGATTTTCTACCCAACCGCCTTTCAACTTTTCCAGTTTTATTGTGATCCCGTAAAGTCGATCTTGGAATTCCACATTCTTTCTCCACGGATCTACTACTACACCCTTCTCTGATCAACCTAAGACCTTCCTCCATCATCTCTTGTGTCCAGTTGCCTCGAATACCTCTGCATTTCTTTCCCATTTTGCTAGAAACCAAAAAAAATATAAGGTTTTGAGCAATTTATGTACGACTGAAATATCGCCCACAAGGTTTTTTACTGGGCGATATTTCTAACCATGTTGATTTTTTATTTTAAGGTTATGTTTTTCTTTCAAAAAACCGGATACTACAAACAGACCCTGTTAGGAGCAAGACCGAACGTTGATGAACACATTAAGCTATATTTCTTACCTTAAAAACAATGTCACTCGAAGTTAATCCTTATTTAAACCAACCATAATATTATAAAAACGAATTATTTTATTAGTTTTGCCGTTAGCGGTCGACTGTACTGGTTCGTTATGCATATTTCATCAGGCAATTTCGATTGGTTACTAAGTTGGCGACACTGCTACCGGCCCTTGCTATTGGCCGATCAAAATATATGGATTTGGCGGGTATTTCGAAAACGGGCGATATTTCAGACTGGGCGGTATTACCCGAAGACACCTTAAACAAAGATCTGTTTCTAAAAAAGAATAAAACACATTTCTGTATGCTCCATTCCACAATAATTTGTTGATTTCTCGACCGCAATAAAATTTAAATGACAACCCTCAGTCGTAATCCCAACCATAAATAAGTTGCCTGACAAATATCTATTGTATAGGCACCAGACCTTTTGAAAGGGTACAGGTCCTGATTACCTACTAATTTCAATAGTTTAGGTTAGCTATTTTCAACAAAGCAACAAATATAAAATAATAGGTAAGTATCTTTATTTTAATCATGTTATTAAATAGCTATTAATATTTATACAAAAATACTAATCTACAATATTATAATAACACAATATTTAACTTAACCTACTCTATATTTAGCTCTGTATCACTATCACTATCGTCTTCATCTATGCCTAAACTAATTATTAAGGGCCTTACGTAACTATTAATTATGTTATAGGAATCTTCGACTTGGATCACGTGTCTTACAGAATTTTTCCAACTTTCTACTGGGATATTATTTACACGTTTTTTAATTAATTCTATAACAGAGCTACTTAGTGTAGGGGATGTGTCTTCCCTTTTAATCATCGTCTTTAACTGGCTCCATATATGTTCTATTGGGTTAAAAATACAGTAATACGGAGGGAGGCGTAAAACTGTGTGACCATTAGTACTTGCGAGATTGTCAGAGATATATTCTTTTTGAATATTGAATGTTTTTAAAACATTTAAAAGGTCCTTTTTTATGTAGGTTTCCTCGAAATATATATTATTTTCCATCATATAGTTTTGAATTTCGACTTTTGTATTATTTGAATTCGGCACTTTACTTAGTTGGCGACTGTGGTAACTAGCGTTGTCCATCACAATAACACTATTTTTGGGCACATTCCGAAGCAGACGATTCTGAAACCAATCTTCAAACAATGTAGCATACGTGTCTTGATGGTAATCCAAAGATGAATTGGCAATTTTCTGCGTAGATAATAATAGTGCGTTCGGAATAAATCCATTTTCTGAACCTCTGCATGTAATATCGTAATTCTTTGTCCTTTGTTTGAGGGAGCTTCAGTTTGAAGTATTGAAATTAATAGGTAATCAGGACCTGTACCCTTTCAAAAGGCACTTATTTATGGCTGGGTTTAAATTTTATTGCGGGCGGGAAATCAACGAATTATTGTGAAATGAAGTATATGTAAACTGCAGGCACAGTAAGAAGATGGTTCTCTTTAAATTTACCTCTACAACTTTCTGTGAAATTGAGACCCAATATTGTTCTTACTGCTTTTTTTTAACATATGAACAATCGTTCAACGTCTCTACATTTCCCATACAAAATAATTCCGTATCTAACGTGTGATTCGAAATTTGCATAGTAGACCATTTTACATGTTTGCCTATCCAGATATCTAACTAAAATGCGTAAAGTGTAACATACCCTATTCAGTTTACCAAGAACATATTCTACATGATGGTACCATGATAGAGTACTATCACAGCGGTCGGTAGTTAAGACCGCTGTGGTACTATCCAAGACCATTCCCAAATATTTTGTCTTCTTTCACAATTTAGTTGACCATTATTTACAACGATACGTTACATTTCTTCGAATGTAGACCTCGTGGTTTTAAATAGTAATATAGCATTTGTTTTTGGTGTATTTACCACAAGCGTATTTTTGGCAAACCACTCATCTTCTCCCATAATTATTATTCATTCAGTTCTTATCGAGGGGTAAACCGCTAAAGCAATGTGTTGTACACGCGTCAAAAAATGTAAAAAGCAATGCAAGCAATGTAAAGCAATGATAAAAATTAACGAAAATATTCCAGAAATGTAAGAAAATGTGAAGCAATGCAAAAGCAATGTAAGAAAATGCGAAGCAATGCAAAAGCAATGTAACAAAATACGAAGCAATGTAGAAAATGTTAAGCAATGTAAAAAGAAATCCCGTAATTTTAGCGATACCGTTCGTTGGCATCGCTGCATTTGACGTGGCAACATCGGAAATTGTATTGCCTGCGCCGACTCGGCTCTTCGGCTGGCTCGCTATTTGCCGAATCCCATTCCGTTAGTAAATCAGCCGCAGGTGCGTCGTCAGTATTCGTTGCTGCGTGGTCTGTTTTCTGTTGATTTTAAACAATTTATGTGTAAATGCGTAATATAGAGGTACGTAGAAAATCTTTTACTTATCTTGTGGCCGTTTGAATTGATATGTTGACGTTAGGAATTATTTAATTTATTTATTGCAGATATAGGCGCTGTTGTTGCTGTGTTAAAGGAAAGGTAGCTTCGCCCAGCTTTATAAAAAAAAATGTTTCGAGGAATTCTGTAGTGGTCGAGGTAGTGATTTTTAATTATAAAGGTTTTTTTTTGAAAAAAAAATGTATTTGGGTCATTCTCCAAAAATTGATAAAAAAATCTGTCTTCTTAACGGGTAATTCTTCACAAAATGTCAAAATCTCGGTAAAAATAAACCATCGGATGGAAAAAACCGCCATATGACGCATTGTTCACTGTTTTTAAGCACTTGATGCGTATTTAGGTGATATTCGCCACAAAAAGATAATTAGTAATCTCACATTATTAATTTATCCTGTGATATTTCATGTTTGTTTTGTCTCATTCAAATAAAAGTTTTGAAAGATTTCCTAATTCTATGTTTAATTTTTGGTTTAACCCCTGGCAAAAAGAACCTAAGCTTAGTCTTAATGACAGCTTGTGCAAAAAAGTCGTGCAGGGTGGGTATATTGCGAGGCATATTATTTTATAGCCCCTAGCTCGTCTAATCAAGCTGTATTTTCAGATGTATGCTGCCAGAGGAAATCTTTAAAATTTTAAAATGCTTAAATTTTTATTTATGTTGGGTTTTTATGTTATATTACTTACATTATATTATAACACTTATTGTTTTATAATCCTAACCATAATGGACTTAGGTACTGTGTATCAAAAAATCATTCATTGTTTTAGAAGTCGGTTTCTATCCGATTTTCTGTGACATGATGTACCAAAAAGACATGACTTTAGACTCGATTTTAGATGTTTTTAAACTTAAACTAACAGAATCTTAATTTTAGAAAGTTATTTTTAAGTATATATGCCTTTAATCTATGTACAATGTAGTACATCCTCGGCACAGTCTAAGGGTCTAAGGCACTTGCCTATAGGAAAATCATTGTAAATGCCCTCAGACTGTGAGATAGAAGTACGAGTATTTTGTCCGCATCCGTACAATCGTCGACTGTACCCTGATAGTCGTCGGTACTTTAGAACTAAGCGAGGAACGAACCAATTATCAATGGATATCCAAACATCCTCAATATACGTACCTATATTTCAAAAGAATTCAGTTTTCGTTTCATAGTATAATTAAAGGTGAAAAAATGAGACCTGTGCGTAGGTACTTATCGTATCTTTGGTGAAATTGAACTAAGAAAACAAGACGAGGAAATGAGAGGTTGCAATAATTGATACAATCTTAGTAAAAAAATTGCATATCTACTTACAGAATTGAAAATTATGGCCGTCATAAGCGAAGTCAGATCAATTACAGAATAGTTTTTACCTCAACCATAGGAAAATGGGTTTAAAGAAATGCAAGCAATGTACAAAAATGTAAGCAATGACATGCAATGTAAAAAAAAATGCGACCAATGTAAAGTAATGCAAAGAAAATGCGAGCAATGTTAAGCAATGCCCAGCAATGTTCCGAAAATTTAGCAATGTGCAATGTTTTTAAAGCAATGTGCAATATTTTGGGGCAAAATTAAGCAATGAAGCAATTGGTGTACAAAGTTGACCTCAGCGGTTTACCCCTCGGTTCTTATATTAATACTTGGCAGACTAGGAGCAACTATATAAGGGCATTGGAATCATCCGCATAATTTCTTAATGTACAGTTGTTTTCGATAGAAAGTAGTTCTGTACTATCATTTACATAGATAATGAATAGTAGAGGTCCCAATACACTTATCTGTGGTATTCCTAGTTTTATTTCCGCTCTATTAGATGTTACGCGGTCCTTTCCCTTACCTATTGTTACGTTTTGGTACCTTTCCGATAGACATGATCTGATCCATCTCAAGGCGATTTCTCGAATCCCATACAGTACCAACTTGTCAAGCAAGATTTCATAGTCCAATGTATCATATGCCTTCGAGAGGTCAAGAAATACTCCCAATGTGATCATAATTCCGTCATCCAATGACCCTAAAATACACTGAACAAACTGCAGCACTGCTGTCTGAGTCGACCTGCCCTTTAAATGTCCGTGTTAAACCCCGTTAAATAGAGCATGCGTTAACATGAACTTCACAATACGGTTACCCATTATCTGCTGAAAAATTTTTCTTTCACAATTAATTTTTCCTTTACAAATAATTGTTTTTAAAGGAGTAGCCGTCAATATTTCTGAATGTTGCTTCGCATGACTATTCTTTTGCTGAAATCTAATATAATGAAATAATTTGCACAATAAAAAGTTTTTCCTCAGTGTTGAAATGAAAGTAGCTTAGGAATTTCATGTGTTGTAGCAGTGGCACGTTCACTTTTAGTATTATGGCCATTATGGCTTTCTAGGTCATTATGTTTTCGGTTTAATAAATCGCGCACTGCCCCATTTTAAACGCATTTTACTTTAATTTGATAACCTGAATGTATATTTTTATTAACATTTTTTTTTATATAATAACGTTACAAGATACGTAATAGACCTACAACTATACATTAAGAGTCCATCACGGTAACCCCTGACCGGCACGCAACCGACCATACAGCAGTGTACATTAAATGGGGTTTCTTGCGCTCAGCTGTTAACGAATTTCGAGAAAACTTCACTAAAAAAATGTTTGACAGCGTCAAATTAATTTGTAACAATATGTTAGGTTGCCGAGCTATGAAAAAGAAACGCTACTCGATTGAGCTGGAGAGGTTTTTACCATTTATTTAATTTTTAGCTGGAGAGGGTTTTATGGCGATAAAAAAGGATGCACCTTTTTAATCGATGTCAAAGTGATAAAAATGCAAATGTCAAATGGACATTCTATTGTAGGAGTAAATTTATTAAAGAATTATATCTAATAATAATACCTAAAAAAATTGATGAGTTTTTCAAGAAATAAGTTAGACCATATTATAGTACATAGATTGAACGTTCTCTATCCCACTGAATTGTTTCGACCAATAATCTACTGTTATGTCATCACGTTTCAACTGTTAAATATCTTTAGTCTTCTTCAGGTGAATATTGAACAAGCTACGAAGCAATAAGAGTATTTATACTTTTTTGGAATCCATTTCAATTTTTTTTTCTTTATTAAGTTTATTTTTCCCAAGTACCTACATACATTGCTTCTTTATTATTCAACAAACGTAATAACTCGAATTAAAATAAGAATTTCATGTAAACTAGAATAATTATTGTTTATTTGATCATTTGGGTTTTACTATTATAAACTACTTTGTTTATGTATTTATAAAGTTCACAAATTATGCTCGAAATTGCTTTCAAAAAGTGTGCTTCTCGGCCGGTTCTTTGGGATTTGGACCCACTGTACGTCAGTTTAGTTTAGAAGTCCCCACAATGGCAGATGACAGTATGTGACGTCACGGCTGCACCTTATATTAAACTGAACCAAGCAGTGGCGCAACCAAGGGGGGGGCTACCGGGCTGCAGCCCCCCCCCCCCCCGAGCGAGCTTAGCTCGGGTCGTCTAACTACGTTTTACAAGAAAAACTGGCTGTTTTCGTGATTTTCTGTTGTGTTTTTTATTTTTCTTACTTAAAAACCAAGCATCATCATTGAAAAAAGGGCGTGGCACCCAAAAATTTTTCGTCTGCGGCGCTATTTTTTTTTAGCCCCCCCTGAGCGTATTTTCTGGTTGCGCCACTGGAACCAAGCCATGGTACTTTATTTGTACCAAGGAACCAAGCTAGATCTTTGACCGCTTCTCCATTTTGAAAGCTCAGTCCATATACTACATGGTCTAAGGGTTTAAGACCCTCAAATTAGCATGCAATCATGAAACAAGAACCTGCGCCTATAGTAATGAACTAATTCCTGGTTTTCCTTTATAGATAACGATTTATTTGGAGAAATTTGGTCCCATTAGTTAGTTTCTTAAGTATGAAATAAATAGTGGTGCAAGCGGGAGTTCGATAATAGCTCTTTAAGCATAGCTTAAAGGATTACGGCGCAAATGGGTGGAAATTTATTATCTGGTATCAACCAGATGTCATTTCTAAATTCGCCTGTATTGAAATGTCAATCAATATTGAATTCCAACCTAACCTAGAAAAATTTAAAAATTTGGAAAACAGTTATAACTTATAATGATTGTTTAGTTATTATTGTTTTGTGTTTTTATTATACCATTCGCGTTTGAAACTCTCTTTCAAGGTAAGAACTGATAATTTTGCAGTTTTTTGTTCAGCTATTGAATGCACCTTGGCTGGATCGACTGGAAGATTATTAAATTTTGAAAGACAACAAATAAATACTAAAATTGGGAACTAGGTTGTTGCTTGTGTCTTCGGGAATACCTTAGTATGTTTTTAGTATTAATCTAAGTATCTAGAAACAAGGCGTCCTAGCCTCCTAGGAATGATTTAATTTCCTGCTGATTACTCATAGGTTAGCTATATTAATATTAGGTGCTATTGAATTTCTGCTAGATTACCAGAGGAAACTGCATTTACTATAATTTTATGTTTAATACTGGCTTATTTTTGCCTACTTATTTTACTGTAATTAGGTATTAGGACATCTACCTACTTACATAGTAATAGGTACAGACTATAACAAGGTAACGACTTGTACTTGCTACCCTTTAGTCAAAGACATTACCTAATTACAATTTTAAAAAAGGTTTAATATTAGAAATAATGCCCCTGCTTTGTTCTTCAAAGGCTTCTTCTTATCCCAATCTCTGGTTTTCATTCTTAAATACATGCAACCGAGCATGCGACTGTATAAATCAGTGTGTACCTAATTAAAACTCAGGTCCACTATATCATCTATATTTTGCTTCTGGTGTATGTATTATGCACACCTTTAATATTGAATAAAAATACCAAAAAAGTAAGTACTTACTTATAACTATATATATACTACTTAATATCTTGTAATCATGCACACACTATATTCCTTTAAAAACTTGAACATAAGATGCTTGTATATGTATATATTGACTGCTTGCAAATATATGAAAAATATAATGAAAAAAGATGAAGATAACAATTTAATAAGCCACAATTTTAGTACCAGATGCAGGATATGGGACGATCTGCCCCTTTGTCAAAACAACAAGACGCTCAACTTAAGGTCAATTGTATATCTGGGGCTTAAATTGTATGACATGATACCCCCAAATATCCGTAACGCAATAAATGATAAAAACTTCACTAAGAAATGTTTGGTGTCTATGATTGGTTTGATCAAAAATTTTCAAACCTTTTTTAGATCTTTGGTGTTGTCTATCGACTATAATATGAAATCTGCAAATTATGTATAGTTCAACACGTTTAATTAAAATTGAATTGTTATAAGTTTTATCCTTGTGCGAATGTCTTAGTGTATTATTAAATTAAATTTTTAACACATACGGATTATAGGTTATCTAGGTGTTATGATTTGAGAAGCTTATATGATAAAAGTGTACATTTTATGGAAAAAAGTCGCTCTTTGTAAAAACTCGAATACCTATTGTGTGCAATGATAATAATGATATATAGTAATAATGTTACTTTTTATTAGATGGTGAAACTTGATTAGGAATGGATTTTATGTATGTATACTCTCTATTAAATAAATAAAATAAATTGAAATACTTAAATAAGGTTTTTTTTTGTTCCAAGAATTGTCTTTTATTTAAATGATCATCAAACCTATACCAACTCTGTTTTATATTAGGTACAGTCTATTTACACAAAATTCATAACAAAAGAACAATTTACACATATACCTCAACCCTAAGGTCTGTGGAATCTCTTTCTCATTTACACTGCTCAAAAAGTACAACTATCCCCCACCTCCTTGATTTTTTATTTTTTTTATGACTTAAATTTTACCTTGATAATTTGATTTTTGGTCTTGTTTTCTTGTTGTAAAGAAGTGTTGAAACGAGTATGTCTTACAATAACTTGAAGATTATATTGAAATGCGCTATCAAAAAAGGCAGAACTCAACTGTAGGTCTCTTGACATTTTCGACGACACTCGCAAACTGATAATTTTACTTTGGCATACTGGTACTGCATCTCTAAACTTCTAGGTACTTAAAATGTGATTTTTTTCCTTTTTGCTGATCAATATACATATTATGGTTAGAATGAACCTGCTTTTCTTTTTTAAAACATGGCTTAATGTAAGGAATGACTCGAGGAGTCACCCCTTAAATCCTCAACTATTTTACCTTACATTCTAAATATTTAATATAATTAATTAGACTCCTATTTGTTTTTCAGAAAATGGATTTTTTAAAGCTGCACAGGGAAACAGAGAACAAAGTCCATGAAAATCTATACAATAATTTATCTCTCCTATCAGCGTTCTACCCGACAACAAAAGAATTTGATGCTGTCTTCCGTTTAGATATGTTTGTTAAAAATAATAAGACGGCATTTTTTGAAGTTATATATTACCTCCTAAATATATTAAATCCTGAGCTTACCAAACAAAAACTAACGTCCTGGCCTCTCTACGAAGTTAAAAGGGAAGCTAAATTCAGGAGTGAAGTCATTAGCTACATAAACGAATTAAACTTGACTTATGAAAATGCGGATATTCCCACATGCCAAGCATCTAGTTTAATATCGCCAGGTGGTATACGTTTTGCAAAATTTATGCTAAAGATATCACAACTTGTGCTCTATGATCACCTTAAAAAATCAGATCAGTTGTTTCAGCTGTATCGTTTAAAACCACATAAAAATTTGTCGGTAGTAAACAAGGCACAGTTAAGTCATTTAAACAAAGAAACACAGTTAATTGAAAGCGAAACTAATGAACTATTAGAGTGTTTTAAGAAGCGTTATAAAGAAATGAGTGATGAAGCTGAAAAAATAACTCAAAAATTAACAGAGGTGAATGAAGCCATTCAAAATGCAAAGAAAGAACTTAGTAAAACCCAGCAAGAATTTGTTGCAAAATATCCATCTTATCCACCAGAATCAAGCTTGGAAGAAAAATTGGTTATTTTAAAATGCCAAGTTCATAAAATTATTGAGTTAAAGGAATTATTTAGTTCTAGTGAAAAATTGCTGCTACAGATTAGTGGTTCAAATTTAACTTTGGATCACGACAAGGATAACTTTTCCGTTCCAGGCAATATTGCTCATATAATTTCGAATAAGAAAGAACTATGTTTGACGGAATTTTTTAATGGTTTAATAGTGTTACTTGAAAGAAAAGCATTAGAGTTACGAAGTCCTTCCAGTTCCATTATAGAACAAACCATTCAAGCAATAAACATCCAGTCTTCAAGATATCAAATGATTTTAAAGCAAGTTGAATTTTATCAGGACCAGTTGACAAGTTTATTAGATGAGTTAGGAACTTTTTTCAATGAGGTGGTATTAAAAAATGATGATACTGCCTTGGCCGTTCCGTTACCATTGTAAGTTCCACTTAGTTACTAAATATATTTTCTTTTATTGTTTTTTTAATTATCGTCCTTTAATTTGGTTGTTATAAGTGTACTTAGAAGGTCGCCTATAACTGCTTATAGAACCTCCTAGTAAAGTCCATCCGAACATATTTTGTTTGACCTAATAACTGCAATAATAGTTTTATTATATTGTAAACACCCAAAGAAACCCTGTTCGATTGCCAAACCTACGTTTTTAAAGAATTTCTTGGTAAAATTACCCATATAAAACTGTCGATGAGCGTGCCAACCAGCGAAATCTACCTGGCCCCAGCTGGCATCACTGCATGTTTATATTACTGAAATGAAATGAAATACCTGCTAAGGGGTACTGCTTTGCACAGGAACGGATTTTGTAGTTAAATAAAAAGCCATAGTAATACCTTATAGTAGCAATGTTTATTATGTTTATTTTTACCATTACTTGTATTATGTGTATATTAATTTATTATAAGTACAAAACAAGTGTGAAAAGTTTGCGTGCGGAAAAGGGCGCACGCATTTAGGTAAAAGTAATAATAACAATTAATATAGGTACCTACTTAGAAAAATATATTTACATATACACACAGAAGGTTTAATTGTAATTATAAAGCGTTTGAATCTATTCCTAATTCAGTCTCGCTATCACTATCATCCACATTTATAATAATAGGATGTATTTCGTTTTGTTGTGTAGTTATATAAGAGTCTTCAATTTTTAAGATATGGTTAACCGAATCTTTCGAACTTTCATCTGGAATTTCACCGAAAACTTCCTTTATTAGCTCTATTACACTGCCACTAAGAGTAGGTGTGCTATTTTTAGTTCTCATTTTCGATTTAATTTGATGCCACATGTCATTGTGTTCAATAGGGTTAAAAATGCAATAATAGGGTGGCAGTCGCAACACAGTATGTGACCCATTTCTTTCGCCATTTTATCACACACATACTCTTTTTTTAATACTAAATGCCTTTTACACTTCTATCAGCTGTTTTTTACTATACGTTTCCTCGAAGTACAAGTCATATTTTAACATGAACTCTTTTATTTCGGATTTTGTGCTCGATGCATTCGGTACTTTTTCCGGTTGGCGGCTGGTAGCTTGCATTGTCCATCACAATAACAGTGTGTTCTGGTACATTTGAAAGCAAAGTGTCTTTAAACCAGCTTTCAAAAAGAGCGGCGTTGGTATCTTCATGATAGTCCAAACTTAAATCTTTTATATTTGTTGCCGACAGTAATAAACAATTAGGATTCCATCCATTCTCCCAACCTGCATGAATTATTGTTATTCGTTCTCCTTTATTTGAAGGAGTTTTATTTTGGCATTTTTCAGTTAAATCAGCCCATCCCTTTTTGACAGTCTATTGAGTGTCAAGTCACGTTTCATCCAGATAAACTATTGAACGTTTTTCGGATCTAAACTTTTTTATTTCCCTATGGTACAGTAAGAAGTCTCATTTTTCTTAATCTTTTCGAGTCTATAATAATTTGTCTCTTGTTTATTGTCTTATACTTAAATCCCATCTCTTGCAAAGCGCGGTGATGACTTGTCCTGCTACATATATCGTTGTATCGTCAGCTGTTAACCGTGTTTTTAAAGAATCTAACGTGGGCACAACATTTTCTCGATACATATTTGGTATATTTTCCTGCGAATAACATCTTTGTCACAATCATCTACGCACTTCATTTTTCCGGTATCTTTGCGAACTTTTCTTTTAAAATGTTGTTTTAGCATAATATCTCGTACCGTCGATAATGGAATTTTCGTCATTTCATTGGTATTTTTAATGGCAATTACTTTAGGGTGGCCGCTCTTTAATAACGATTCACATAAATTTTTCACGATCACTTTGGCGTCAGGAGATAAATGCTTCCTGGAATGTTTAAGGTAGCGAGATAACGCATTATAGCTGAAGGTTCCCAAGGTCTCCACACACTTTTCATATTAACTTGTTGCACACTGTTTCAAAGTAAAATAGATAGGTACTAATCTATTTCGAATATTATGTTTACTATTTATATAAGCTATATAAACAGGTACCTGTAACTAAAAGGATTTGAGAAATATCCTAATAATTAAGTAGTTTCTAGAAAACCTTAATTAGACAGTTTATTAATTTTAATAACAAATCAAGTAATGTACCTATCTATTGCTATTATAAACTGGCATTAAAAATAAATGTGGGTTAATACGTCTCTACGAGAGCCGAGTTTATGCGAGGGGTTTTATTGCAGTAATTAAGCCAAACGAAATATGTTGAGAAGTACTTTACAGTAAAAGTACTTTGGTTGGTAAGAATCAGTTACTGGTGTTTACTATATGGAAAAACACGCCGCCGCTGAAATTCATCAACTCTATTAATATTCCAAATAGAACCATTTGGTAAAAGGATTTAGAAACTTAAACGATAACTAAACCTTTCTCTGGTTTTAGTTTCTTTAAACCCTACTTTGTAGGAAATCCTATATCGTGATGTAAAAGTTTTGACATGGCCGTACATTACCATTTTACTACAGCGCTCAGCGTATGGTTTTATTGTGCGCCAGGGAATCGTAATGCACGATTGGTTTTATTATAGCTTTTAAAATTATATATTTATTACTTTTATAAACTGGTACCTTTTAAATTGCGGCACTTTGTGCCTACCGTAGTATTCCTAGCAGAGTTATAAGCATTTGATTGCACGTCGTCATGTGCTGTTCTATTTTGGGCTTTTAGAGAGAGACCAGCTTTCCTGTGCCAGATTTTGCTGGGATGTACTTAAGCTGGGTGTTCTTATTCCATTTCATAATTATTATCAATATTTATATTATTTATTTATTTATTTACGTTACAACATTTTCAAGATATAAAACATTATAAATTTCAGAATTAAATAAAGTACCCTAACCTAGGATAGCCCTTTTGGCAAGAATTTTAAATTTATCATCAGACTGATTAAAGAAATGTAAGGAACCATAAAATCTATCGACATTTGTCCTGTTTATAGGCTATGTGCCAGATAATTCGTTCTGCGAAATGGAACATGCAGGAGGAAAGGATTACGAATCTGGTAATTAAGAATATGAATATAAAAAGTTTCCAAACATTCAGGGTTCCTAATAATACTGTTCAATACTTTAAAGGCAAAGCAAACCTCGTAGTACTCTCTTCGGCGGGAAAGCGTGGTCAGATTTAGATAAGCCATAGCCTGGTCGTCGGTTGAGTTGATAATACGGCGACCAAACTAGGCTTGAGCACTCCAAAATGGATATGACAAAGGAAATATATAATGTTTTTACAGCTGTTACATTTTCGAAGTCCCTGTTCGCCTAGGACGTTATTTTTTCAAAAAGTTCAGAAAATGTTAACTGTGTGTACAAGTACACGCCAAGATCTTTAACCACAGTCGCCTCTTTTAGAGCAACATTATTGATGACATACTGATGAAGGAATAATTTTCTCGATCTGCTGAACCTCATAAAGCAACATTTGTCGATATTCAGTGACATGCCATTGAGTTGACACCAGGAAAACACAGTGCTGATATCGTCTTGCAACGAGATGATATGTTGAAGAGATGTTACTTGGGTGAAAATTTTCAAATCGTCTGCAAATAGTAAGTGGTAAGAGGACAACATACTTCCCAAGTCATTATAAGACGTGATGAATATTTTGAGCGATTTTAGAGCTGGCGAAGGACAATAAATGGGCCGATTACAAAATTTACGAAGTCTCCGACCTTTGGACCCTTTATTTGTCTTTCTCATAAGGCTATTCATAGATCCGGAGTATTGTCTCCATGTTTCTCTATTCACTAAACTGTGTTTCCTATTGCATGACAGTAAGTATAACCCTCATTATAAACGCAAAATACAAATTTTGGGTTACAGTGTAAACATATTATTTTTAAACTGAAACTATATTTTATCTACTTTCATTTAGTAATATGAATTTTACAGTTCTGTAAAAGAAAGTTAGTGTACTTGTATTTGCATACAAACTTATTTTTGTATAAATACGGGGTGTTGCAATGATAACCTGATTTTTTCATACAATTTGTAACACACTGTGGAGTTCAACAGTTACAATATCAACTTAAAATTCAAATCAAACTGTAGTTTTATCTTTTTGTAACATTTTGTTTTCTGATTTACTCTATTATCTTGGTCACAACAAGACAAACAATTTGATAGCATAACATGTTTTTATTAATTTTAATTTGCATTATATGCACTAAAGTGAATAGCAGGCTATGAAAAAACATAAGTTACAGTAAATTGTTATTAGTTAAATACAGGTGTCGAAAAGCATTTCATAGAAGTGTATTTTCAGTGTTAGTCCTTACGTTTTTTTTTGCAAAAACCCTTATTTTGATTAATATGCAACGTGAAACACGAAATCTTACTCGCGAAGAATGTGCTCAAGCATTAATATTGTCCGAGGAAGGCTGGAATTACGGAAGAATTGGTAGACGATTTAATGTATGTCATACAACCGTTTCACGAGTTATACAAAGATTTAGAGACACAGTCATGGTCGCAGACCGGGACAAGGAAGGAATCGAATAACAACCCCTATTCAGGAGCGGTTTTTAAGACTATCAGCATTAAGATAACGTTTTGTAACAGCCCGGACCCTTCAAATCCAGCTTCGAGATGCTAATGGTTTACAAATTTGTGGTGAAACAGTTCGTCAGCGACCAAGAGAACACAATTTGAGACCTAGAATTGCTGCTCGGGGGCCAGCTCTAACTAGAGATCATCGAAAAGCGAAGCTGAATTTTGCCAGAGAACATCGTAACTGGTTAGAAGCTGAATGGCAACAGGTATTATTTACGGATGAGTCAAGATTTTCTTTGTACAATAATGACAGGCGCATGTGTGTATATCGACGCCCTAACGAACGATATGATCAGTGTAATTTCTCAAATACCACATTATTTGGAGGATCTGTGGTGGTCTGGGGAGGTATTTCTTTGACTGGTCGCACAGAACTTGTGGTCATAAATAATGGAAGCCTTACAGCTGAAGGAAGGAATTGGAGGTTTTAGACCAACATGTAATGCCATTTGCGCCATATATAGGGCAAGGATTTTTGTTGATGCGAGGCCACATGTTGCTGGAGTTGTGAGGAATTATCTAGAGAAAGTTGGCATCGATACCATGGTATGGCCAGCTCGAAGCCCGGATTTAAATCCCATAGAGAATCTCTGGGACACTCTTGGGAGGAGGTTACAAGAGGAACGAAACTTGAACACTTTGGAAGACGTGGGGAGGCGACTGATTGAAGTATGAAAAGAACTTGACCAAAATGATATACGGTCGCTTATTCTAAGTATGGGCCGTCGTTGCCAAGCAGTTATTTGTGCCAGAGACGGAAATATTTGCTACTGAAATTTTTTTTACATTTTGTTTCTTTGTTTTTCGTTGTTAAATTTGAATAATAAATTTTAATAAATAGAGTAAATCAAAACACAAAATGTTACAAAAAGATAAAGCTACAGTTTGATTTGAATTTTAAGTTGATATTGTAACTGTTGAACTCCACAGGGTGTTACAAATTTTATGAAAACATCAGGTTATCATTGCAACACCCCGTATTTATACAAAAATAAGTTTGTATGCAAATACAGTAGTACACTAACTTTCTGGAAGAGTCAACCTGTCATTTAAAAAAAAAATCATTCAAATCGGACAAGTAGTTTGACAAAAATTTACTTTAAACTTTTGGTTATTTTTTGTTGGTGCGTTAATTTCTTGGAGAAGTGTATATTTCATTTATTTTATTTTTAAATAGATTTGTTGTTCCAAGAAAACTATAACTATAACTATAAATAAGTATGACAATAAATTATGTAATGGAAACAGAAATAATGGTAATTTTATCAGTTTTAGACATTAAACTAGATGATGGTAATGGTCATAAAAAAAGAGGATTTACAGCTAAATAAAATCATCAAAAATATAATAATAAACTATCCTTTAAAAATTAATTTTGATCGACAGTTTATACAAGAAAATATCCATGGAAACGCCAAAATATATTCATCACTACTTGTTGAAATTATTAGCGTTCTAATTTGCTACTGGAAGGGTTTTGTAGCGTTTTTGTAGCGGGTGAAGGCCAATAAATAAAAGGGTTCCAAAATCTATAAAATTGACGACGTTTCCACCCTTTATTTAGTCTTATGCTGGCCAATTGGTTCAACCAGAGCCATAAAACAAACAAAAAAAATAGAAAAAGATTTCTTAACATTGGTTTGCTTGAATCTGAGTGAAGTCAATTAAAGATTATCATGAGGAAATGACCGCTGACGTCTTCGAAGAGTATTTTGAGCAACTGATAAAATTAATTTCCGAAAATTCTGTCATAGTCATAGATAACGCCAGCTACCATTCAAGGCTTTTAGAGAAACTACCTACGACTCCTTGGAAAAAAAAGGGGATATTATAAATTGGCTGCCTGAGATTGAGGACGACATGTTAAAAAAAGAGGTTTTAAAAATAGAGCGAGAAAATAAGTACAGTTTTAAAAATGGGTAATCGATGAAATGGATAAAAAGCATGGTATTGACTGCCGCCCTACCATTGTGAATTAAATCCAATTAAGTTTATATGGGCATAAATAAAAGGCTATGTAGCAAGAAATAACACTAAGATGTATGTGAATTACTAAAATATTTATTAATAATTATCACGAGAAAATGGGCAATTTTTTCCTACAGGCCCTCCCTATGGAGATATGTGCCTCTAAAGGACGCCGCTGGAAATCGGTTTTTCTTGAATAACTTGCAAAGTACTTAATATAATTTAATAAAAATTTAATGTGATGGACACTAGTAAGGACCTTTTAACATAGTCCTCTTGAAACATCTTTAGTTTTTTAGTTTACCAGCGGCGAACTAAACTTTATAGCTTAATGCTTAAATTTTTAAAACTCCGCATGATAAAGACTTAAAAAAATAAATCTGGGTATATAGCTTGCACATTAGACTAAAAAAAAGGTACTTTTGTTAATTGTCGATAAAATGAACCGTTTTCGAGAAAATGAATAATAAACGAATGGTTGTAGAAGACCTACTTAATTATGTTCACAAAAAATGTGCGATTTATTTATCGGCACCAAAAAAACGTATTATTGTTGCAAACGTTACTATGGTACGAAATAAATGAAATATCCTGCATTTTAGAACTTGTCATCTTTCATATGGCTGACACTTTTATCCTTTACTACGATATTATTTTACTGATTTTTGGATTTTGTGGTGAATTTAATTTGTAATTAATTCGAACTGAAACACGTTTATTGAGTATTCAGATGTGCATCTGATGTATGGTCTTGCATCTTGCAATGCTTTAGAAGCCAGGAGGATATATCACGAAAGATTTTTTTTTTTTATTTACTATTTTTTACGGTCGTCGGCGTATCAGAGGCCATCTTGAACCGGTCATCAACCGTACGGTTTTTAATCGTGCGGTCTACCGACTGGGGAGTGTGAAACGGCACCTTCATCCTACGAGATATCCGATCTCATCCGGCCTGTCCGGCGTGAATAGGATGGTTTTGATGTCGATTCATTTTACACTCTTCCCTAAGACAAGAGTACGCGGTGTTTCCCAAGCGGTCACCCATCCAAGTACTAGCCGCGCTCGACACCGCTTAACTTCGGTGATCTGACGGGAACCGGTGCTTTAAGTGTCGCTAGGCCCTTGCCTCACGAAAGATTATTATTGACTTTCTTCATAATTTTAGGAAACTTTGGAAAAAATAGTAGTGATGCTGGTCTGAGAAGAACCATACGTACGCCGCAATTAGAGGAAAATATTTTAAATTCTGTAGATGGCACTCCATCAACGAGCATTCGAAAATTATCAGCACAGTTTAATACATCGAAAACAATAGTGCATAAAATTCTTCAAGAACAGCAGTTACATTTATATCATTTGCAAAAAGTACATGAACTGATTCTTGAAGATTTTCCTCAAAGAATGTAGTTTGCAAACTGGCTATTAGATCAGCAACGAAATAATGTAAACTTCATTATTCTTTTCACGGATGAAGCAAGGTTTACCAAAGATAGTATCACCAATTTACACTACACACATGTATAGGCTGGTGAAAATCCTCATGCCACTATTGTTCAGCATCATCAACATCAGTTCCAATCAATTAATATCTGGACAGGAACCATTGGCAATTTTTTGATCGGACCATTCGAATCGCCGCTTGAATGGACAACTTTATTTGGATTTAATAGAGCACTTACTACTTAAAACCTGCCGAAACATGTACTTCATGTACGATGGGGGACCACCTCATTTCAGCGTTGGTGTGCTGGAGCACCTGAATAACGTCTATCCAACCCGTTGGAAGGTAGAGGCGGACCTATTGCCTGGCCTCCTTGATCTCTCGACCTAAAGCCGTTGGATTTTTATCTGTGGGGACATCTAAAAAACTAACCTGAATTAATCTGAAAAACTTGGTGTATCCATTACGATCGGCACTAGGGAGGAACTTCTACAGAGAATCACGGTTCATTGTGATGTGATAAGGACCAAGGCTGGGTTATTGTGGCGGGTTCAGCAGTCCTCAATTCTTTGGTTATTCGGTATTATGAAGTTTTTCAATAATATCGTTAAGGTGCCCACTATTACATCACTGTGTTTTTTAAATTTTTGTATTTTTTCGGATTAAACAACTTAAAATGAAAATGTTTTTGTGTTGTTTGAATGACTTTCGTATCACACTTTGTTGTTGAGAAACAAAATAGAAATCACGGTCCTTTTTATTAAAAATAAATCACGAATTCGCTTGTTATTGTTTCTCGAAAACGGTTCATTTCATCGACAATAAACAGGAGTACCTTTTTAGTCTAAGGTACGATTTATTTTTGGTGTGTGTCGATCATCAATGTTAAAACTACCTGTATAGTAACTAAAATAGTTATTTACGATATAAGTGTTGTAAAGATTCATATTACAACACGAGATGTTAAAGTTGTTAAACGAGGCGTCAGCCGAGTTTAATCAAACATCGAGTGTAGTTATATGAATTTACAACAAGAATATTGTACAAAATTTTATCTACTTTCATCTATGAATAAAAATATTTGGCAAAAGGCATTTTTAAAAATAAAAATGCACCTGCTATTAAAAATCGTTTTGTAAGGGCATCTATTACAGCACTAGTGCTGTAATAGATGCCCTTACAAAACGATTTTTAATAGCAGGTGCATTTTTATTTTTAAAAATGCCTTTTGCCAAATATTTTTATTCATAGATGAAAGTAGATAAAATTTTGTACAATATTCTTGTTGTAAATTCATATAACTACACTCGATGTTTGATTAAACTCGGCTGACGCCTCGTTTAACAACTTTAACATCTCGTGTTGTAATATGAATCTTTACAACACTTATATCGTAAATAACTATTTTAGTTACTATACAGGTAGTTTTAACATTGATGATCGACACACACCAAAAATAAATCGTACCTTAGACTAAAAAGGTACTCCTGTTTATTGTCGATGAAATGAACCGTTTTCGAGAAACAATAACAAGCGAATTCGTGATTTATTTTTAATAAAAAGGACCGTGATTTCTATTTTGTTTCTCAACAACAAAGTGTGATACGAAAGTCATTCAAACAACACAAAAACATTTTCATTTTAAGTTGTTTAATCCGAAAAAATACAAAAATTTAAAAAACACAGTGATGTAATAGTGGGCACCTTAACGATATTATTGAAAAACTTCATAATACCGAATAACCAAAGAATTGAGGACTGCTGAACCCGCCACAATAACCCAGCCTTGGTCCTTATCACATCACAATGAACCGTGATTCTCTGTAGAAGTTCCTCCCTAGTGCCGATCGTAATGGATACACCAAGTTTTTCAGATTAATTCAGGTTAGTTTTTTAGATGTCCCCACAGATAAAAATCCAACGGCTTTAGGTCGAGAGATCAAGGAGGCCAGGCAATAGGTCCGCCTCTACCTTCCAACGGGTTGGATAGACGTTATTCAGGTGCTCCAGCACACCAACGCTGAAATGAGGTGGTCCCCCATCGTACATGAAGTACATGTTTCGGCAGGTTTTAAGTAGTAAGTGCTCTATTAAATCCAAATAAAGTTGTCCATTCAAGCGGCGATTCGAATGGTCCGATCAAAAAATTGCCAATGGTTCCTGTCCAGATATTAATTGATTGGAACTGATGTTGATGATGCTGAACAATAGTGGCATGAGGATTTTCACCAGCCTATACATGTGTGTAGTGTAAATTGGTGATACTATCTTTGGTAAACCTTGCTTCATCCGTGAAAAGAATAATGAAGTTTACATTATTTCGTTGCTGATCTAATAGCCAGTTTGCAAACTACATTCTTTGAGGAAAATCTTCAAGAATCAGTTCATGTACTTTTTGCAAATGATATAAATGTAACTGCTGTTCTTGAAGAATTTTATGCACTATTGTTTTCGATGTATTAAACTGTGCTGATAATTTTCGAATGCTCGTTGATGGAGTGCCATCTACAGAATTTAAAATATTTTCCTCTAATTGCGGCGTACGTATGGTTCTTCTCAGACCAGCATCACTACTATTTTTTCCAAAGTTTCCTAAAATTATGAAGAAAGTCAATAATAATCTTTCGTGAGGCAAGGGCCTAGCGACACTTAAAGCACCGGTTCCCGTCAGATCACCGAAGTTAAGCGGTGTCGAGCGCGGCTAGTACTTGGATGGGTGACCGCTTGGGAAACACCGCGTACTCTTGTCTTAGGGAAGAGTGTAAAATGAATCGACATCAAAACCATCCTATTCACGCCGGACAGGCCGGATGAGATCGGATATCTCGTAGGATGAAGGTGCCGTTTCACACTCCCCAGTCGGTAGACCGCACGATTAAAAACCGTACGGTTGATGACCGGTTCAAGATGGCCTCTGATACGCCGACGACCGTAAAAAATAGTAAATAAAAAAAAAAAATCTTTCGTGATATATCCTCCTGGCTTCTAAAGCATTGCAAGATGCAAGACCATACATCAGATGCACATCTGAATACTCAATAAACGTGTTTCAGTTCGAATTAATTACAAATTAAATTCACCACAAAATCCAAAAATCAGTAAAATAATATCGTAGTAAAGGATAAAAGTGTCAGCCATATGAAAGATGACAAGTTCTAAAATGCAGGATATTTCATTTATTTCGTACCATAGTAACGTTTGCAACAATAATACGTTTTTTTGGTGCCGATAAATAAATCGCACATTTTTTGTGAACATAATTAAGTAGGTCTTCTACAACCATTCGTTTATTATTCATTTTCTCGAAAACGGTTCATTTTATCGACAATTAACAAAAGTACCTTTTTTTTAGTCTAATGTGCAAGCTATATACCCAGATTTATTTTTTTAAGTCTTTATCATGCGGAGTTTTAAAAATTTAAGCATTAAGCTATAAAGTTTAGTTCGCCGCTGGTAAACTAAAAAACTAAAGATGTTTCAAGAGGACTATGTTAAAAGGTCCTTACTAGTGTCCATCACATTAAATTTTTATTAAATTATATTAAGTACTTTGCAAGTTATTCAAGAAAAACCGATTTCCAGCGGCGTCCTTTAGAGGCACATATCTCCATAGGGAGGGCCTGTAGGAAAAAATTGCCCATTTTCTCGTGATAATTATTAATAAATATTTTAGTAATTCACATACATCTTAGTGTTATTTCTTGCTACATAGCCTTTTATTTATGCCCATATAAACTTAATTGGATTTAATTCACAATGGTAGGGCGGCAGTCAATACCATGCTTTTTATCCATTTCATCGATTACCCATTTTTAAAACTGTACTTATTTTCTCGCTCTATTTTTAAAACCTCTTTTTTTAACATGTCGTCCTCAATCTCAGGCAGCCAATTTATAATATCCCCTTTTTTTTCCAAGGAGTCGTAGGTAGTTTCTCTAAAAGCCTTGAATGGTAGCTGGCGTTATCTATGACTATGACAGAATTTTCGGGAATTAATTTTATCAGTTGCTCAAAATACTCTTCGAAGACGTCAGCGGTCATTTCCTCATGATAATCTTTAATTGACTTCACTCAGATTCAAGCAAACCAATGTTAAGAAATCTTTTTCTATTTTTTTTGTTTGTTTTATGGCTCTGGTTGAACCAATTGGCCAGCATAAGACTAAATAAAGGGTGGAAACGTCGTCAATTTTATAGATTTTGGAACCCTTTTATTTATTGGCCTTCACCCGCTACAAAAACGCTACAAAACCCTTCCAGTAGCAAATTAGAACGCTAATAATTTCAACAAGTAGTGATGAATATATTTTGGCGTTTCCATGGATATTTTCTTGTATAAACTGTCGATCAAAATTAATTTTTAAAGGATAGTTTATTATTATATTTTTGATGATTTTATTTAGCTGTAAATCCTCTTTTTTTATGACCATTACCATCATCTAGTTTAATGTCTAAAACTGATAAAATTACCATTATTTCTGTTTCCATTACATAATTTATTGTCATACTTATTTATAGTTATAGTTATAGTTTTCTTGGAACAACAAATCTATTTAAAAATAAAATAAATGAAATATACACTTCTCCAAGAAATTAACGCACCAACAAAAAATAACCAAAAGTTTAAAGTAAATTTTTGTCAAACTACTTGTCCGATTTGAATGATTTTTTTTTTAAATGACAGGTTGACTCTTCCAGAAAGTTAGTGTACTACTGTATTTGCATACAAACTTATTTTTGTATAAATACGGGGTGTTGCAATGATAACCTGATGTTTTCATAAAATTTGTAACACCCTGTGGAGTTCAACAGTTACAATATCAACTTAAAATTCAAATCAAACTGTAGCTTTATCTTTTTGTAACATTTTGTGTTTTGATTTACTCTATTTATTAAAATTTATTATTCAAATTTAACAACGAAAAACAAAGAAACAAAATGTAAAAAAAATTTCAGTAGCAAATATTTCCGTCTCTGGCACAAATAACTGCTTGGCAACGACGGCCCATACTTAGAATAAGCGACCGTATATCATTTTGGTCAAGTTCTTTTCATACTTCAATCAGTCGCCTCCCCACGTCTTCCAAAGTGTTCAAGTTTCGTTCCTCTTGTAACCTCCTCCCAAGAGTGTCCCAGAGATTCTCTATGGGATTTAAATCCGGGCTTCGAGCTGGCCATACCATGGTATCGATGCCAACTTTCTCTAGATAATTCCTCACAACTCCAGCAACATGTGGCCTCGCATCAACAAAAATCCTTGCCCTATATATGGCGCAAATGGCATTACATGTTGGTCTAAAACCTCCAATTCCTTCCTTCAGCTGTAAGGCTTCCATTATTTATGACCACAAGTTCTGTGCGACCAGTCAAAGAAATACCTCCCCAGACCACCACAGATCCTCCAAATAATGTGGTATTTGAGAAATTACACTGATCATATCGTTCGTTAGGGCGTCGATATACACACATGCGCCTGTCATTATTGTACAAAGAAAATCTTGACTCATCCGTAAATAATACCTGTTGCCATTCAGCTTCTAACCAGTTACGATGTTCTCTGGCAAAATTCAGCTTCGCTTTTCGATGATCTCTAGTTAGAGCTGGCCCCCGAGCAGCAATTCTAGGTCTCAAATTGTGTTCTCTTGGTCGCTGACGAACTGTTTCACCACAAATTTGTAAACCATTAGCATCTCGAAGCTGGATTTGAAGGGTCCGGGCTGTTACAAAACGTTATCTTAATGCTGATAGTCTTAAAAACCGCTCCTGAATAGGGGTTGTTATTCGATTCCTTCCTTGTCCCGGTCTGCGACCATGACTGTGTCTCTAAATCTTTGTATAACTCGTGAAACGGTTGTATGACATACATTAAATCGTCTACCAATTCTTCCGTAATTCCAGCCTTCCTCGGACAATATTAATGCTTGAGCACATTCTTCGCGAGTAAGATTTCGTGTTTCACGTTGCATATTAATCAAAATAAGGGTTTTTGCAAAAAAAAACGTAAGGACTAACACTGAAAATACACTTCTATGAAATGCTTTTCGACACCTGTATTTAACTAATAACAATTTACTGTAACTTATGTTTTTTCATAGCCTGCTATTCACTTTAGTGCATATAATGCAAATTAAAATTAATAAAAACATGTTATGCTATCAAATTGTTTGTCTTGTTGTGACCAAGATAATAGAGTAAATCAGAAAACAAAATGTTACAAAAAGATAAAACTACAGTTTGATTTGAATTTTAAGTTGATATTGTAACTGTTGAACTCCACAGTGTGTTACAAATTGTATGAAAAAATCAGGTTATCATTGCAACACCCCGTATTTATACAAAAATAAGTTTGTATGCAAATACAAGTACACTAACTTTCTGGAAGAGTCAACCTGGCATTAAAAAAAATTCATTTAAATCGGACAAGTAGTTTTGACAAAAATTTACTTTAAACTTTTGGTTATTTTTCGGTTTTGTGTTAATTTCTTGGAGAAGTTTATATAAAATATATATTTTTTTATTTATAAGTGCTGATCCACGTGTCCTTCATTTTCAATGCACTTAAATATAGAATTTTTCTGTATGCCCCTTAATCTTTAACAGAATGTCTCTATTGTTTTTTAATAAACTACACAAAGCTAGGAACAACAAATTAAAATAAAAAACAATAGAGCCGTGCTGTTAAAAAATTTAAATTGTTTGTTATTTGTAGCAAACATTTTTATAAAGAATGACTTTTCCTCGAAGTATAAAATTTTTGGTCCGTTTGCCCTTTTGTCTACCGCATCGCCAGACATACTGTACACAAAAACATAACTGAAAATTCTGAAAATGCCACGAATTGCTACAGTAACTAAACATATAAAAAAATAAATAAACTATAAACAAATAAACATAATTAAAACAGCTTACCAGCTTAACCTATAATTTAATTAATTTTCTTAAATTACAGTGGAATGAGTTGGTCCTTATTTACTGCAAATTTCATTCAATATTTCTTCATGACAGACTTTTAGTTTGCAGTCTAAGATGCCATTTTGTATAGTTTTAGAACGACCTTGGAATACCGATGCACTTTCTAGATGTTGATAAACGTACGAATACGGAGAACTAACCGGAACTGAAATAATTTGCAGCATTAAACCTAACATAATCAGCCTTTTATAACAAACCCGGCCGTATATTATGTTCGTCCCACCTCGCCGTTGGTTATTTCAAGGAGAAAATCGCTGTCAACCTCTTTTAAGTTTTGTGGCGCCGTCAGTACTCGGCGGACGCATATAATAGCAATGGGCGTTTGGTGTAGAATTAGTATAGTTCAGGTATCGATATCGCAATTATAATTACAATAGGATTTAAAATGTTTTAACTCATGGTTTTGGTTTAAAAGTCTGGTGGTTCTGCAGGCCTTATACATAAGCCGTCACTAGGACGCACTACTTAGTTGGACACCCTGCATAACCCAGAAATATGGCGCAACTAGTAAAATAGTAATATGAAAGAATTAATATATTATTACTCAGTCATAACTTACAATAATGAAAAATAAGCATTTTGCACATACTGATGTGTTTATTTCTTTTCTTCGTGTTTTTTTATAATCTCAAGTATTTCTTCAACGTCGTCTTTTGACCCCAAGAAAATTGGACATCTCTCATGCAGTCCTTGGGGTTGTACATCTAAAATCGGAATTTTTCCGTTGGATGCCAGACCGCCAGCCGTTTGAACAATGTGAGCCATAGGTATACATTCGTATAATAGGCGGAGCTGAAAAATAAACGTGTACACATTTATATAAAAAATTAAGGATATTTTTTGGGCACATAGCGATTCGTACCGCTCAGGTAAAATGAACCCATATGGAAATTTCGACATTTTGCCAAATGATCTACTAACATTATTTTGCATGTAGAATTACCCCTTAAAATTTCCTAACGCATTTTCCGAACACCCTGTATAGCTTCGCTGATGACAGCACACTTGTTTCATTTTTTACTTTGGATGCTCGGATATCGGCTGACATCCCTATAGGCAGCAAGAGGTCTCACATCTCAACAAAGACCTGGAAGAAATTCTGTCTTGGGGTGACAGTAACGAAGTAAAATTTAATGCTAACAAATCTCAGGCTGCAGTTTTCTCTAAAAAAGTTAATGTTGAAGAACCAGATATAGTCATGGCAGGGCACTCGATTCCCTTGGCTTCATCAATTTAACTTTTTTAGCAGCTTTTGAACACATATTAAAAATATACAGGGTATTTAATTGAAAATATCGACTTCTAGACATTTTTGCAAGTAAATAAAATAACTATATTTTAAGACCACCCAGTATATTGCAACGAAGCGTTGACTACGGCGTAAAAAGCCTTCGAGTATTGTCTGACTCCAAACCAAATTGCAGTGTCTTTGTAACCGCAATGGCATGTTCTCTGATTGTAGTACTAAAACTTCCACAACTTTAGTAGGTATATAATTCACTTTTTCTAATTTTGTCTCGAAAAATAGATATTTCGAACGCGCTAGCGAGTTCGAAATATATCCATTTCGAACTCCGAATTTTATTTTTTAAAAGTTGGCATTGGTTATATTTAAATGTTTTATTCTGTTGACGTCTGACGTTTCCTGTTATTGTTATCCATGAGAAAAGAAAGTTTTCGGGATTTCTCTGGTAAAAGTTGATTTATCGTTTTATTAGCAATATCCCTTAACTCAGGGGGAGTTAAACTTAGATTATCATGCTCCATATTTTTTTAATTATAATTATGAACAACTCTATGAAATATTAAATCACAAATTTCGTGACAATGACACAAAGAAAATATTATTTATTGTCAAGGCTACTATGATAAAAAGAAATTTAGAGTATTACCAACATAGAATTTAGACACACAAATTTACAAAATTTGAAGGGTTGATTTTCTTTTTAAATATGTATTTTCTTATTGAAAAAAATACAAAATAGAAAAAATAGTATAAAGTACGTGTTTTATAAAGCAGTTAGAGCACTTGTCCCGTTAAAAAACTCGCCGCAAGCGGCTCGTTTTTTAACATGGACGCGTGCTATAAGATGATGCTTTATAAAACATGTACTTTAATATACTAATATTTAACGGTAAAAAATACAAAGTTATACGGAGAAAATATTAAACATGACATCTAAACAAAATGTCTTTTTTGGTACTCGTCGTCGGTGGTGGCGGCTCGCTTTACTGCATAGGGTTGGCGCGCGGTGTTGCCGACTCGCTTCAGTCTTAGTATCAGCATTTTTTTAAAGTAATGTTTTTCGAAAAAAAAATGGAAATAATTAATATCTCGAAAACGGTAACATATACAATAGGGAAATAACAAGGGAAGTTGTTAAGAAACTACTGAAGATTGTTAAAACAATTTTATATTCAATTACATTTAAAATATCAAAACACCGCATTATACAGGGTGTTTCAGAATAAGATGCTGATCCTTAACGGTGTGAATCCTTAGGTGATTTTAAGAAGAAAAGTTCAAATTAACATATATCCTTAACCTATCAACTTTCGAACTACAGGGCGTTAAAGTTTTAAGACAAAAATCGTTTTTCTATCATAACTTTAACAACTTTCTAGCTATTTTTATGAATTTTTCACACATGCCCTCTAAGCATCAATAGCCATTTTTGGTGTAGAAAAATTTTAAAATTTTTTAACCAGTGGCGTCCTGAAAGTGTTTGGACTAGACATTTTGGAAAAATATTATGTACGCCACTGCTTTTTCTCAAGATAAACATTATTTTTAAAATACTCATTCATTTTAGGCCAAATTTAATATCTTGCCTTTTTATCGTCCGACAGACAGTTTCGGGCAAAAAAAATAAAAAGCATTAAATGCCCATTCGCTATGTGCCTATGGTTTATTTCTATATATAATGTTGATTTAAAAACTCTCGTGCTAAGAGACTGAAATGGGCAGGTGCACCATCGTGCATAAACCACATACGATGTCGGGTTAAAATTGGGACGTCGTCTAGCAAATTTGGTAAAGTGTGTTCAAGAAATTGGCGATAATTGATTCCGTTCAATCTGGCTGGTAAAAAATAAGGCCCAATTAAATAATCACCAATAATTCCAGCCGAAACATTTACAGAAAATTGCTCTTGGTGGTGGGATTCCATAATGGCATGTGGGTTTTCTTCTGCCCAGAAGTGATTGTTATGAAAATTTTGTATGGCGTTCCTGGAAAAATTAGCTTCGTCCGTGAACAAAATTCTGGCATCAAATTGGGGATTTTCGGTAACCATTTGAATTTGGTTGTATTGGCAGAAATTGATGCGTAATGGAAAATCCCTAGGAAGTAGGGCCTGGACCCGTTGAATATGGTACGGATATACCAAATAACTTTAAAGAATTCTCCAGACTAGGACATGAGTAATATTTAAAATATTTGCAATTTTTCTGGTGCTTATATTAGGGTTTTGTTCCACTAAATTTAAAACAGCTTCTTCGGTTTCCGGTGTTTGTGTAGTTTGGTGTGCCCCATTTAAGTAGTTTTTTGTTTCAAAAGATCCCGTTTCACATAACTTTCTGTGAGTTCCTGAAATCGTTCGTGCATCCGGACCTATTCTATTTGGATAACGCTCTTGGTATAATCGTCTGGCTTCGAATGCATTGCCGCCAGCAAGCCCGTACAGGTAATGCATATCCGCAAACTCGACATTTGTAAAATTTACCATGATACTTATACGTTTAAAAAGTATTACGTTTTTAAAATTTAAGTTAAGTGGAAAGCCGTGTACATAAATAAATAGCTGTCAAAACTATTTGGCATTCAATTCAATATTTCGTTATTGTCATTGTTTCCTTAACAAAGTTCATAGCCTACTTGTCAGAAACCATAGGCACATAGCGAATGCGCATTAAATGCTTTTTATTTTTTTGTCGGAAACTGTTTGTCGGACGATAAAAAGGCAAAATATTAAATTTGGCCTAAAATGAATGAGTATTTTAAAAATAATTTTTATCTTGAGAAAAAGCAGTGGCGTAGGGGAGACTGTCCTAAAACGGCATACTACTTTTTGTAGACGTTATATATACTTTTTAGATAATTTCTAACGAACGGTGAAGCGAGTTTTAGAATTAAGGATTATATTATTTTGTAGCAGAGGCAGCAAAATTACAAATTAAACATTAATTTTTTAATAGCAGCAAAAAAAGTAAAAGTTTGCATAAACCATTTTACCCTTACTACTGTGGGTAAAATGGAATACCAATAATAAAACATATATAAATTCAACTAATCTTATATAAAAAAAGAAACTGTACTGACATGGCAAAGAAAACATCTTTAACTAAGTAATTAATCGGAAACTAACTTAAAGAAGCGTCCTTAACAAGAAATAAATCATTTTAAATATGATAAGGGCAAAATGGCATAGTTATACAAAATAATTAAAAGTAACATTTTTAAACACAAGCATCACAAATGTAGTTTTTATCTTGCAGCTAACACCAGCACAAAAAACATGCGTCCATTGCTTGCATTGGCAGCATCGGATCCAATGCTCTCCACCCTTTGATTCAGAAAATTTCTCGCAGCAAAATAAACAAAATGCATCATCGTCGTGATCCTCTTCTTGAACTTCATTACTAAATATAGGGTCCTCTTCAAATACCTCAGTTGGATTTATATTTACTCTTCTTTTAGCCTTCCTAGCCGATTGTCGTCGCACTTTTTTCAGTTTAGCCATTTCTTTCTCTTGCATTTCTAACATGAAAGGGCTACTGGTAAGCCGCATACATATGCCGTTTTACCCAAGGCGTGTGTATGCCATTTTACACCACGAGACATGCCTAAATATCCCTAATCTTTTTGCCTTTCAGTTAATGTATTTAATTATTCTACATATCAAAACAGTGTTGCTGGTATTTTAGAGTTAATCTATCAGATTTAATAAAAAAAACTCTAAATAAAAAATATTTGCAATTTACCTGCTGAATAACAAGAACTTTTGGCGGTGTCTGACCATACACATTAAATTTATCACATTACTGACTGATCTTCGGCGTTGACAATTTTGTGGGTATTCGTAAACAGTGTATTACAATGTTTGGACCATGTTGCCGGTTTTTAATTTAAGCGGTAGATTCAAAATTGCTTGTATGCCGTTTTAGCCAGGTATGCCGTTTTAGGAAAGTTTCCCCTACATATTATTTTTCCAAAATGTCTAGTCCAAACCCTTTCAGGACGCCACTGGTTAAAGAATTTTAAAATTTTTCTACACCAAAAAATGGCTATTGATGCTTAGAGGGCATGTGTGAAAAATTCATAAAAATAGCTAGAAAGTTGTTAAAGTTATGATAGGAAAACGATTTTTTTCTTAAAACTTTAACGCCCTGTAGTTCGAAAGTTGATAGGTTAAGGATATATGCTAATTTGAACTTTTCTTCTTAAAATCACATAAGGATTCACACCGTAAAGGATCAGCATCTTATTCTGAAACACCCTGTATACCCACTTACCTACATTTACAATTTATAGCATATCACTAACCTTTCCCTTAGGAGCGGAGTCCGTAGCAGGATAAATGAATATTCCACCATACTTTATTGTCCTGTGCACATCAGCTACCATAGATCCAACATATCTGGCATTGTACGGCTTGCCCTTTGCAGGGTCTTTTTTATTGTCAATGTATTCCTTTATTGCTGGCTCCCATGAGTGCGTATAACCTTCATTAATGGCGTAGATCTTTCCCCTATAAGAATATATTTAATAATAGGTAGTAGTACTGTGCTCGTCTCAATAGGGTGTTTCGTAGTAGTAGAAACGGTCATATAAACATGTGTTCTAATAAGTCTGGTTTTCAAAATACATACATGATAAGTATGAGTTACTGTCCAGTGGCGTCCCTGGAGGCAGTCTCACAAATAATATTGACAATAAAAATGTACGTCACTGACTTGTTTAAAAAATTTATATCGTTTTCGGGTTAAGCAGCTAAAAATACAACGTTTTTGTCTCTTGATATGTTTTCGTATCTTATTTCGTCTTCGAGATAAGAAATTTTTCGACATGCAATGAATTGGCTTCTATTTTTTTTTTCTCGAAAACAAAATAAGATACGAAAAAATATCAAGAGACAGAAAAGTTGTATTTTTAGCTGCTTAACCCGAAAACAATATAAAATTTTTAAACAAGTCAGTGGCGTACATTTTTTAGTCAATATTATTCGTGAGACTACCCCCGGCACGCCACTGAAACTCATAATTATCATCTAGTTAGTGCTACCTTAGCGTCTTATCACAGCGAACAAGACTGCTAAGTTTCACCAAAATCGGCAAAAGATGTTTAAGATATTAATAAAAACCCGTTTTTTTTTTAATCTTGAAAACCAGACTTTTTAGGACACATGTTTATATAAACTTTTCTACTTGAATTTGGTTCAGGAATACGCTCTTGGAATTACGGCCTATCATTAAGTAACACCCTGTATTGAACGGGATTAATCTTGCATGATTTTAAGATAAACAGTTCATATATATATGTAAACATAGGACCGTTTTCGCTTCTTTTTTTTTGTGATACATTGTGATAGGTTTTTTTTCGATTTTTTTTTTATTATCTCCGAAACTGCATTTTATAATATGGTAGGTGTAAACTAGGCGCAGAAACACATCTTTTGTTTAAGATATATAATTTTTAGTTTTAGCTAGTGGCGTTTCAATTAATTGTTAATTTAAATTAAGGATTATTTTGAGTGAAAAAAATTATACGCCGCTGCTTTTTTTTATAAACAAAAATTATTTTATTATGATGCCTTAATTTTTTTCGTATCTTGAACAATCTTTCAGTAGGAAAAGAACAACATTTATTTGTCAGTGAAAATAAAATATTTTTACACCCTTTCACACTTTTTATTAAAATAATTATTTAACAATTAGGTAACTATATCTAATACCCATTTGTGATTAAATTTTAAAGTAATATTAATAACTTTCTTGTAAAACGGAAAAATAAATAAATAAGTTGAAAATGCCCACCAACTCCAAGGATAGATGGTTCGGCTCTTTTTCTCATATTAGTGCGCACTCTTTGAAGAATGCCTCCAGTATTCCATATTAAATCACTGGAAGCTCTTAAACAGAGTGCTACAAACCAGAGTTTTAAGATGCCCCCATAAGAAAGAACCCAAGCTATTTGAAACTGGGGACCTCGGGGGCTATGGTTAAGGTCCACCACGATCTACCCATTGGTTATGAAATGTACGATTTAAATATTGTCTTGCTTCTAAACTGAAATGTGCTGGTGCACCATCATGCATAAACCAGATTCTATTTCTAATTAAAATGGGCACTTCTTCATGCAATATGGGCAAATCCTCTTAGAAACCAGCGGCACTTATGGTTATTCAGCCTTTATGGTAGAAGAAAGTTATTTTCAACAATTTCAACCCAGAGATTTACCGAGAATTACTCTTCATGGTTAAGTTCTATAATTGTATGCGTTTTCTTCTGTCCAAGCATGATTATTGTGAAAATTTCTGATAGCGTTTCTTGAAAAGTTAGCTTCGTCTATAAACATAATTTCACAGTCAAACAAGTGATTTTCCGCAGTATTCTACAAAAGCCATTGGTAAAAGTTGATGTGAAAAGGAAAATCTCGGGGAAGTATGACTTGGACCCGTTAAATGTGATACGGGTATAACAAAGAATCCACGAAGAATTCTTTAAACTAGAATGTGCAAGATGTTGAAGATGTTTTCAATTTTTCTTGTGCTGAATTTTCATCAACTGAATTTAAAACCGCTTCCTCAATTTCTGGAGTTCTTGTAGTCCTATGGGCACCTTTCAATTCATGTTCAAGTACCTGTTCCAGTTGACCTTCTATGTATGTTTGAAATTGTTCCTCTATATGGTGTGACTTCCTCCAGAAAGCGTTCTTGATAGAATCGCCTAGCTCTAGCTAACGATACGCTACCATCAACTAAGAACTAAGCCATACATGTAATGAATGTCTGTTAACTCCTGATTAGTAAAATGAACCAATCTTTTTCAACATAACTCTGTAGAGATACTTTAACTATCAAATTAAGTGGATTTAATTTGAGTTCAAAGAACTAAGCTTTCAAAATTAATTAAACAAAATAGTATAATTCAACAACAGCCTACTAAAGAATTTTAATATCTTGCGACAAAGTAATATCCTGCTTTTAGTTTAAAGGCATACAGATAATTGACGTTCTTTACTTTTTTGTTACTGGAAACAGTAAAGGTATCTTTTCTTTACAAAATATGAGGCGTAATTAGTAAAATTATTTTTGTTTTTAAAAGAAGAGTGGCGTATCGTTTTTTTCACTCAAAATAATCCATTACTTTAAATAAAAAAATCAGGTTTTTACACAAAAGATGTGTCTCTACATCTAGTTTGGTAGTTATTAAAAAAAATAATTTTTTAAGAACAAACCTTTATCACTATGCATCATAAAAAGAATGCGAAAACGAACCTATGTTTTTTAGGATTAGATGATTTAGAACTTGAATTACAGCCTCATTGCCGTCTAAATATCAAGAGGGTCATTTGAAAAACATGTTCTGTATAGAGCGGAATATTTCACGTATTTACGCGAACTGCAAAACAATGAGGTGCAACTTCGTGCACGTCTTAACCAAACACAAAGAATGTAGTCTATTTAACTGCGAAATACCCGGTACTTTTACTGTACGTTTAAAATAATGGTAGCCTCTGTTACCGGGCACGCGTCCCCAAAATATCATTTACTTTAACATTAGAAAATGACTTTGCCTGACACACATGTCAGATCAAAACACGTGCTATTATTGTTTTAGCCACGTGGAGCAATTGCTTACGTTAAAGTAAACAGGACACTCAGTTGTATATGGTGCTACAGTGCTGTGGTCTGGGACGTCCACCAAACACATGTGGTCACGTAGACCCTATTGACCAACCAACGAGAAGCGACCGTGGAAGCATCCAAGTGATGTTTGCCCCTTGTCGATTAAAACATCACAGAAATTTATTTACATATTCTTGAAGTCGTAAACCTATTGCAAAGCTACCGATAAGGGGTTTTCGTAGACATGAATTTAATATTTTTTAGTTTAGAATATAGCACGTTCTTATGTTTACAGAAGACTTGACGGTTTCCGAGAATTAGAATACTACGGGTTAATTTATGTTTATTACTTTAATTATTAGAATTCGTGTTTTCCAAAAAGCGGTTCTTCCGTAATATTTTTGAAACCGGTTTCGATATCATTAGATATTAGCAGCTACTAACTGTATATATGTATTATACAATGTATTAAATGTGCCTTACTTAGTTGGCGGTTTTTGATTTAACTAACTTCAACATACGTACCTATTCGGAATCCTCATATTTCTATCAGTTAAAATGAATTCACCAAAACTGGGATCAAGCATGAATCCATTAACACTACTTCCTAATGAAAGAACCATCATGGTTGCGCTACCATAAAGTGCGTAACCGGCCGCTACCACTTTGGTTCCTGGTTGCAGGGCATCTTTAATGCTAGGAATGGTGTTATCCTCTTTTTTCATGATGGCAAAGATAGACCCAATCGAAACCAGACAATCAATATTTGAAGAGCCATCTAACGGGTCAAACGCTACAATATACTTTCCTCTTCTTTCAGTTTCAACCTAAAAATGATCAATAACTGTTATAAGTTTTGCTGATTCAATCGATGGTTGTGAGACAGATAAAGCCGCCTAGCTATAAAGGTAGCAACGTTACTGTAATAAAAATGCATTTTAGTCGATTTTTTTAAGAATTACATAGATTCAGATTTCTTTTTTGGTTCTTGCCCTTGGTATTGTCGTTTGTAGCAATACTTTTGTTATTGAGCATCTGGTTTAGATTGTTGAATAAGATAAAGATCCTGGCCGAAGCAACAGATAAGTGGAGAAGGCATTGGTTGAGTTTACCAGGCCTGAGGCACTCAAAGGCATTCATAAACAGCCATAGAAATCAACAGCTAACTGACAAACTACTAGAGCTTAATAGGACGCATCTTAAAGCCCTAGTGGGACTTTATACCGGCCACTGCAGACTGCGACACCATATGCATAAAATTGGACTGACGCAAGATGAGGAGTGCCGACTCTGCATGGAAGATGCGGAAACAGCGGAGCACGTACTGTGCGCCTGCCCTGCAGCAGCAAGAACCAGATCCGCCCTATTTGGCGAGGTGACACTACTGCCGGAAGACATGAAGAATGTCTCCCCCAATACAATTATTAGCTTCATTAAGAAGATAGATCTATTGGGAGAAATAAGGTGTGAGCCACAATAGATCATTCGGTCGCAGTGGAGGGTTAATTGTAACCCACTCACTTTCAACCTAACCTAACCTAACCTAGATTGTTGAATCGTAATATTAAAGAACGTGGTTGAGACGACCAAAAACGTTTCCTGCACGAGAAGCAATCAACATTTTTCTTCAACAGTGTACGGAAAGCATATACTTATACAGTGCGTCCATAAAGTCTTGCACAAATTCATTTAAAATTCAGGTATTTACTTTTTAAAAACGCTCGGACACGTCAATTAGTACTTTTGTTTGCGCATTTTTTAACGTAAAATGTTTTTATACAGGGTGTCGCACGTATGAGGTATGAGGTCATCAATAAATGTGTTTAAAATAAATTTTCAAACGTCAATATTTCGGAAACCGTGATTTCCAGAGGTGTTAAGTGTTCATCATAGAATTCAAAATTGATATAATATACAGGGTGTTCCATTAAAAAAAAATCCTTGATGACCTCATACCTCATACGTGCGACACCCTGTATAAAAACATTTTACGTTAAAAAATGCGCAAACAAAAGTACTAATTGACGTGTCCGAGCGTTTTTAAAAAAAGTAAGCCCCTGAATTTTAAATGAATTTGTGCAAGACTTTATGGACGCAGTGTATATTATTATTAATATTTAATGTTTTATTTAAAAATGCATAGTATTCACCTAACCCTACAGTTGTTACTATGGAAACAACACACGCTTGTTTAATAACACTGGCCGACACAATTTTTGTAACACATTTTATTAGACTCTAGCCACATTTCATTGTCCAAAGTGAGTTAAATGAGTTAGTACGTGTTTTGGGTTTGTCAAAGCAACAGACAGAACTTCTTGGTTCCCGTCTTAAGAAGTGAAACTTACTAGCCAAAGAAACAAAAGCAATGGCTTTTAGGAAAAGAAATGCTACGTTTTCTGCATTTTACAATATGGAAAATTCTTTATGTGTACGTATACTGATATCGATGGTTTAATGCAGGAACTCAATGTAATATAATGAATGGCTCTTGTTCATCATTCACTCATCGAAATATAGTTTAAAAGCTAAGTTATCACATAAAGAAAATTTAAAACCATCTATACGTTGTCCATTCAGTGACAATGAAATGGGAGTTCAGGGAGGATTCACAAATTATTTAAAATTACCAATTTCAAAGAAACCGACAAAGCTCTCGCCTCTTATTAGTTGGGTTACTCTTTGGTTGTACCATTAAGTATGGAAGATGCAACCAATTCGGTAATTTTAAATCTGCAATAATATAAAGAATATGTTCTAAGGGAAACATTATTTTTAGAAAATTTTCAAAATTTTAAAAATGCCAGAAGTTTAATGATTCATTAATGTCCTGTTTATTGACAGTTTTTCGAAAAATATAATATGTTTACCTATACCACTTACTTCTATTACAGTTTCATTTTCTTCTGAGATGAGCAATGCTACAGTATAGGAAGACTTAAGCATATTAATAAATAAATCGTTTGCCAAGACATCTAGCTTTTTGACTTCTTCTCCTTGGACATTTGTTTCACCAGCAACACCAAATCTACAAATAACAGTAGTTGACTTCAATAATGGTTATTATAGAGAATGGTTTAACGTATTTATGGTTATGGACGATTATGGCGTCTTAGGTAAGATGTCTTAGTTAGTTACGGATCTTAGTGCGAAACTAGTCAAAAATGCATACAGAACCTTCTAAAAATATATATTTCTATAAAAATTTCAACTTGGAAACTCCGACCTAATAAGAACTTGTTGGAGGGTTGCTTTGACAATTTTTGAATTAATTTTAAAACGAATTCATTACAATGACTTTTGCATGTTAAAATTTATTAAGTAAATGGGGCTATTTGTAGAAAAAATTTTGTGCCCACTAAAAGAAGAAGAAAGAACTAAATCGCCCTTGTAACCCCGAACGTCATATGGATACTCGCAAACTACGCCGATATTAAATAAATGATTCGAGATACTTTTCAAATTGCCTTGTAACCCATGGACGCCTGGCTGTCCCTGCCGTAAGAATTGCAGGCTTTAAAACACGCAATCAAACATATACCACTCAGTATTTTGTATCCAAGTTATAAAACTACAGCGTCGGTAAATTCGTATTTGCCGCTAAATTTAGAGTTAGGTTATGGTTATGTCTAATATTAGGCAATTCAACGACCTGCCAAATTTTTTGCCAATATGGCGCCGAGGGCAAACAAAATAAGCTTTTTTGATTGTTTACATTGAGGTAGTGCCAATTTTTTTTTAAGTTTTAAAGACGTTTAGTCAAAATTTTTTTTTTCATTTATCTTATAATCTTATTAGATTAATTTGTGATAATATTATCGGTTAAAATTGGAAAAAATGCCTGTAACGTGCATCGTAGTGGGTTAATAAAGCGATATTTAATTTTGACATTAAATTAGAGCTAGGTAGGACTTGTGACTTAAAAAGGGCTTCAAGTCGTCATTGCAAGGGCTTTGTTCAGTTCTGCTTTAAATTTCAAAGACCAATTAATTATTATAAATTTAGGTAGGTATTACCAGAAAGATTCATATTTGTTTTTATGATTGAATAAATTTAGTCATATCCCGTATTCAATATATTTTAAGTTTAAAATGTGGATTTTCGTCTCTTTCATTCGATAAATACGTTAAAATAAAAAGATGGTAAGATTGAATTTAATTAACACAGGAGGCAAAGCGCGTAGCGCGGATATAAATAAATTGACTTACAGCTGCGTTATTCCTGCTCGTCTCACAGCACTGCTTATAACTTTAACTGCTGTTGATATTGCATTTAAGAGTTGGGTAAGTTCGCCGGTCGCGTGAGGAACTTTAGCTTGTTCAGAAAGAACAAATCGGGTTAAAGTGACACAATCCGAATTATGAAAATCAGACATTTTCCTTCGATTTTAATGTATTATTTAAAAAACAACTAATAATGGTAACCGCACACAGGTGTCGACTAAACCATATCTTTATTTATTCTACTGTTTAACGAAAAACAAAAATAGTTTTGACCTTTGATATTAGAATCGTTGTAGTGCAGCGGATTTAAACCTGAGGTGATAAAATTCGTCACTTGTTTACGACTGTACGAGTATTAATTTAATGTTTGTAGATTCCACCTTTTCTACAGTGCCGCACTCCCAGAACAGGCGCATAAAAATAATTTAAATATTTTTTTTCTGTCGTGGTCTGGTGGATTTATAGAGACAAATAACAAAAAATAAAAATAAGAAATGACCTTCAAGTTGGCTATCTTTTAACTTTTATCTGATTTGATTTTCAGTTTTTTCGGTTTTTGTGGTTAGAGTTGTAGAATATTATTAACCTTTGTTTTCCTTGGTATTATTGGATTTTAAAGCGTTTATTTACTTGAATTTCAACTTCTAAAATTTGCAAAAATGCCTACAAGCAGATGTGCCGACAGTCCTTATTTTATTCTTATTTTATTTGTTGTACCTACTCCGTTATTTAATTCCTTAACTCTTATATATTATGTTATTTCTTATTTTTATGTTATGGTATTTGTCTGTATAAATCCACCATTAATTAGGTAACCTATTTAATTTGTACCGCACCCTTATGATTGCCCCGGGGACCGAAACACGTGGGAGAATATAGAAAAATTAAAGAAATGAAAAAAGTAGATAGGACTTTTCTTTTTCTCCTATTGATATCTTGCTTAAAAAATTAAATCTGTATGGCCTAAGAGGTATAGCGTTATAAGGCGGATTACATCATATCTCTTTAACAGATATCAGAAAGTAACTTTAGGTCAAGGTTCAAAGCGAGTCTTCTCAAATCAGACTGAAATAAAATTAGGCATACCACAGGGAAGTGTCATTGGACCTCTCTTGTTTATTTTCTATATAAATGATATAATTGTACTATACGCTGTCAACAAGGACTCTACTATAACCAACTATGCCGATGACACTAAATCTTTTAATAACAGTATCAAGTTTACCTGTTCTAATTGAACGATCAAAATTATTGATGGCTGAAGCATCTAAATGGCTTACCAAAAATAAGCTAATATTTAATAATGACAAAACAAACATCATTATTTTCAAGACAAAAAAAGATCAAGGCTTCAAGAACCGGTCACCATAAGTGTAAATGGTAACAATGTAAAACTAGACTCAACTACTAAGTTTTTGAGAATGGTATTAGATTGTTGTCTCTCGTGGGATCAGCACATTGAATACACTGTAATTAAGTTGAATAGAATATGTTATGCTTTCCGAGTACTGTCGAAATATGTCGACACTGAAGTAAAAAAGATGATTTATCATGCAAATTTCGAGTCGCATCTTAGATATGGAATCGTTCTTTTTGGAGACAGTGGTGAGGGCGTTAAGGACACTGTTTAATATTGGCCCAAGACAAACCTGCAGAGGAAAATTTAAAGAAAACAAACTTCTCACGTTCGCTGCTGTTTACATACAAGAATGTATTCTATTTTTTTGTAACAACAGAATATTATTTGGAGGAAATGAGTCTTAGGTTGCTTATCCCACAAGAACCATAAATTATTCGGTTCCTAGACGTAGGTTAGCGTTATACGAGAAGGGGGCATATTACAATAATTGTATTCGGGCGATTATGAAAATAATTTTTAAAACTCTTCTTGATGTTGAACCATATTCAATAGAAGAATACTGTAGAAAAATTGTGAATTACTAATAATTTTGCTGTTATCCTGACACTATTTCATTTTATGTACATGTATATAATTGTGAAATAAAGATTATTATTATTATAATAGCAAGCATGAAACTTGTTGTTACGAATCCGTAAAAAGGGCGAATTTCTTGCAGATTGATTTTAAATTAATACAATTATACGATTAGGTATCAAATAAGTAAAATTGCCAAATTGTTTGATTGGGGAAAGCGCGTATGAACTGGAAAATTATTCGACTTCAGAACCGCCATCCTATTCACACCAGTAATCTGACTGGATGAAAGATTGGGTATTAAAAAACTGCTTGTCATGCATAACATAATACAGGATGCTTGCTAAGTAAGTACAAAAAATTCAAGAGCATATTCTGAAGCCAATTTTAAGAAAAAGAGTATATAAATATGTGGTCTAAAATGCTTCGTTTCCAATAATATACAGAATGTCAAAGTTTACAAAAAATTTCCTTTTATCGAAAATCTACGAAACGCAAAAATAAATTATTTAAATTTAGAATGCATAGGTGCATAGGACCTTAATAGCCATCAATTACAGGACACTCAGCATCTCTCGATTCACCAGTTGGTGCATAGAGTATACAGGAGCGGATCCAGAACCTCGTTTTGGGGGGGGGGTCACTCACAAAAAAGTAATATATTTTACTTTTGTGTATTAATGCTATTATATAATAAATCTACAAAATAATAAAAGAAGTTTTCATAAATCACTTTACGGATCAATATAATTAAATTTTATCATGCATTGGAAAATAATATGAGCAAAGTAAATATAATATATATTATTTTTTTGTGTTCCTCTGTTTGTTTGGGGGGGTCATGACCCCCATGACCCTCCCCCTGGATCCGCGCTTGAGAGTATACCAGATAAGTTGTTTATCTCAACAAAGTGGTAGGTACTCCACTGCAATATTTCCAGCATTTATTTTTTTTAATCAAAGCCTCATGCCTTATTTCTATACTAAAACTACCTCTTGTGTTTTTTGCTGCACATCCTTTTCTAATTCCTTTATTTTTTATTAACAGTTACAATAGTTTTATGAAACAACCTTCGTTTATAAAATTGACTCAAGAATATGCTATTAAATCTTTTGTACTCACTTAGGAAGCACCCAGTAAAGTAAAAATAAAACTTACAATTGTGTTATTCCCGCTCGTCTAACTGCACTGCTAATAACTTTTACAGCTGTTGATATTGAATTAAGTAGTTGTGTAAGTTCGCCAGTAGCTCCAGCTACTTTAGCTTGTTCTGCAAGAACGAACCTCGTTAAAGTCACACAATCTGAATTAATACCATGTTTGCTCATTTTGTATTGTTTTAAGTACACAACATGTACAGAAAACCGGTCTACTACTACTATTGTCAAGAATGTAGATCGAACTAAATCGAATGTTTATTATCGGTATTACAATATGTAAGAACTTTCAACCTTTGATACGATTTTGGAATCGCCTTAATGATATGTTGTTGTTCATTTCACGCATTTTACTATCTCCTCTGTTTTGTTTATTCAATATTTTAATCTATATCTGGAATATTCAGTTGATATCTATAATAAATGCAGGACCGAATTTACCCTTACCGTTATCCATGGGGGGGTATCCGCAAAACAGTTTCCAGGGGGGGGGGGTGAGGAGTGCCGCAGGGGTAAAAATAGCGCCGAAGGCGAACATTTTAAGAAACTACGCCCACATTTCGTTTTTGTCTAGGGAAGAGTTGCCTAAGATGGGGTATTTAGGGTTAAAAGGTCTATTATTATATGTCCTGATTTAAAAATTGTATCCTTATGTGTCAGTATAAATACTAAATGCTATCTATGAATCCTAAGCTACCCTAAGTGAAAAGAAAGTGGAAATGCATTTTTTTAAACAGTGTCTATTACCCTATCCCCGAATGAGCGTATAATATGAAATTTTCCGTCGGGTAAAATGGGGTATTCTAATTGGAATAGATATTTTTAATAATAACAACCAACGAAAGATATATAATACAACAATGCATTCAAAAAATAAATATATTATTGACTTAAGTTGCACGTAAATGCGTCGTAGTCGTTTGGCTCAACCCCTAAACATACCTCATGTGCCCAGTTTTTGCACTTTTGACACTGGATATATTCTGCCATACTTCTGGAGTTGGAAAATATGTCGTTGCATTATAGGCAGAAGACATTATCTTCTGTTTCACTCTCTGAAGAACTTTCTCTTTTTGTTTTTCTTTTACTTTTGATCCCGATATTATTTTTTACCGCACTTAATGCCTTATTTTTATCATTATCAACTCCTTCTTTCTCCTCCAATTCATTTTTATACTGCCGTTTTGCCGGAAAAAAAATACGGAGAGCATCCCAAAACGGTTAATTTTTAAATAAAAAGCCCGTCGCCAAAGGTCGAAACTCTTAAGCTACACACCTTCTTAGAATGCATATCAATACACTGCTCACGAAAGGAGATCTCACCTACCTATAGGTACCTTTTTGTAAACTATACTCGAGAACTCTTTAATTTTTGAAAGTACTAAACTCTATACCTAATCATATATACTGCCGTCCATACTAACAAAGCAGTATCTCCACAATTGTTAATTTCGAGAAAACGAGCATTTAAGTTCTTAGAGCTGGGCCACCACGAAGAAATTTATCAATTTAGATTAATTTCTGGAAATTTGATCATTTTGATTTATATTTTAATAATTTCATGTTATCATTAAGTACTTTTTTTGTTAAAGAAGAAAGTGAATTGGCGGTTACTGCATTTTATGGAAGCATCTCTTGAAAACACTCGCATCAAACACAAAATATAACAGTAAAAGCGTCAACCAACAAAGGCATTTAAGTAAAAAATTTTGTATTTACATTAATTAGGTTAACGACTTAAGAACTACGAAGGTAAAGTTTAACTTTACACAGAACATGTACATTTTTTAAACCAAACTAAATAATAATGCAAAATTTCGTTGCACTTTCTACTACAGCTTTTGCAACCCGGTCGGACCGAAGTGTTTCTTCTGTTGCTCGTTTACACTATCCTCCTTCCTCTCCTTCACACTCGTTGTTGCAAACCTTTTACTTTTTCTGACTTCCCCTTTTTTAGTGTACCCGGCAAATTGTCATTGTCAGAGATACAAATTCGAATGATTGGAAACGTTCAGCATCTCTTGAATCCGGCGTCATCAGAATTAATTGAATAAATTTTAGATGTAGACGCAGGAAATGATACTGATATGTCGTCATTGATGATTCACAGTCTACAACGTTCTTAACATAGTAAAGTTTTACTGGCACTAAAGTTGTATAATACTGCGTGGTGTCTTTCCTTTCAGTCTCTTCAACATCCCTAAGAGGAAATGGGTCATCAGCTTTAATTTCCTGTACCATTTGTAGAATCTTCATACACCGAGACGACATCGAAATCTGTAAATAGAAAGGTTGCTCGATATTATTACTGTCTCAAATAGTAGCAAAGATAAACTGATGGAATGCAAAAAAAAACATTTTAAGTGAAGACCGAGGTGAAGATATTGTGAGGAAATAAATTGAATTAAAAATTTTATTTCGTTTCATAGGATTTATGTTTTAAAAAGCTTTTTTAATAAAATAGGTTACTTTCACGTTTTGTTAAATATTTCGTTTATTTTAATGATTTAAATATTTCTAATCTAATTTAGGTAAACTCTATTAATATACGAAGCCCGTTGAAAGCACGTAAACGCTGGGGTAAGCATTAAAACAAATAGCAGAATTCTTCTTGACATGTCCCCACCTTTAAACATTTTTATCGCGCCGTCCATGCTTCACAAAAAATCGCAGACTCTTAGCCGAGATTTAGTTTCTATGTTTTTAAACTCGAGAAATAATTAAATTCATATAATAGAAGAATTATGTACACACCTGATGTTTAGCTTATCACAACTAGGTGGCAACCACAGTGATAAATTATCACTTAAGAACAAAATAAGAACAACACGCAAGTCGAGTGGATGACCGTCGATAACAGAATAAGAGCAATCCGACAAGATAGAGCTTGTCAACACTTTGCTTTCTACAAGACTGAAAAGCAGTAACTCCTATATCAGCGGGAGATACTGCTTTTAAAGCTTGTAGATGGTGATTACTGCTCTTTAGCGTATGACCACAATATACGGAACTATACTGTGGTATGACTAGATATTACTAGGTGGATATGCTGCAATGTGTATATTGTTTTTCTGTATATTTTAGTACTCTTACTGCTCTCTAGCGTTGTAGGATAAGAGATATTACCATAATTATCCTAAAAAGGGAGTTAACTACATATTGGTAAAAAATGAAGATACTGCTTTTTAGGTTAGGACGGCAGTATACCTGTAGCATACAGACTGATACTGGACACTAAGACAATTAAAAGATCCATAAAAAAGCTACTTAGTAATAGACCATACTATTCCCTTCTGGAGTTTTATGAGGACAGGTTCTAGTCCCTGGATTCTTAAGCAAATAATATTAATAAAAATAAAAATTAAAAATATTTCATAATCAGCTTAGCTCTTCAATGTTATTTTTATTCTTCTCACTGATCCATTACTTTATACCTTATGTGTAGATATGTGCTCTAAATCATTTTATGTTTAGTGTGACACTGTGATTTCTAATTTGATCTTTCTTGAGTCTTCCCAAAATATGTTCTGATATGTAATTAAGTTCCAACCTGTGACACCTTGTTGATTTCTTTTGTGTGTTAGTATTATGTGTTTAAATTGTGGAAATTGTTTTTATATATGACTATTATTTTACATTGTATGTAGTAGTAGGTACATATTAAAAAATAGGACGATAATTCTAGAGGTGGTAGAGTATGCTAAGTAACCTCTATAGGGTTTTTCAGATTGATGTACCAGGTTTTTGTTCCAACAGAAACGCGTTCTGTACATTTTGTAGTAGGTTACAGATATGTTTAAATTTACGTGTTTCCCTACTGTAGCCTCATGCAAATTCTAAACCTGCCTTTCAGTAGTTTCTGCAGGTTTGAAGATCCAGTCTTCAAACACATCTGCATTTAATGGATATATTCCAATTTTTCGAAATTTGTCAACGGCAGAGTATCCACCGGCTACAAATATTTCTTTTTCCATACAACCAGAAGGGTGAAATTCGGCCATACTACTGGGTGGTTCATTCACATTGTACCTTGTTGGCATAAATATAGCATTATTAAATTTTTGTAAAAATTGCATCATGTTTAAGTTCTGCGTTCTCTTTTTCTCGAAAGCCAAAAACACTAAATTTGCCAACCTTTGATGTACCATTGAAACCCGTTGGGGTCGATTGATTCTAGTTAAGACCGAAAAATTCGATTCGCAAACTGCTGTGCTACATGCAAATGTTCTATTAAAAAAACTAACGGGATATTTGATTGATAATCATCATCATCATCATCACCGGCCTGTAACTGTCCACTGTTGGATAAAGGCCTCTCCTTCTGTTTTCCATGCACTCCTGTCTTTCGCCAGCTGAAACCAGTGTCGTCCCACGTGCTGTTTAATGTCATCAAGCCATCGCTTTTGGGGTCTTCCCCTGCTCCGTTTAGTTTCTCTGGGTCTCCAATGAACGAGTCTTGCAGTCCATCGATCATAGTTCTGTCTTGCCACATGTCCGACCCACTGCCATTTCATGTGTGCGATGCGCTCGATAATATCTGTTATCCTGGTGCTGGCTCGGATGTCCTCATTTCTTATCCTTTGTCGAAGAGTTACTCCCAGCATTCTTCTCTCCATAGCTCTTTGCGATTTTCTTAATCTATCGGCGCTTTTTTCTGTCATAGTCGCAGTCTCCAGTCCATAGGTAGCCACGGGCAAAACACAGGCGTCGTATACTTTTCTTTTTAGACACATAGGGATGGTTTAGTTTTTGAAGATGTAATTTAGACGACCGAAAGCGCACCAAGATAGTCCAATTCTTCTTGTTATTTCTGTGGTCTGGTTTTCTTTTCCAAGCTTCAATGAGTGTCCAAGGTAGACATAGTGGTCAACATTTTCGATTATCTGATTGTCTATTACTATTTGTGTGTTAGTTTGAGTCATAATTTTTGTTTTGTTCAAGTTCATTTTTAGACCCACTCGACTAGATGCTTGGTTCAATTGATGCAACATACTTGCCAGTTCGTCAGCATCGGTGCCTATCAGGACAATATCATCGGCAAACCTTAGGTGATTTAAGTATGAGCCATCGATTTTAATTCCTTTATTCTCCCACTCTAAGTTTTTAAAAACATCTTCCAATGCCGCTGTAAATAACTTTGGCGATATGGTATCACCCTGACGTACCCCTCTGCCAATTGGAATTTCCTCGGTCTTGGTGTCCGGGTCGATCTGGACCTGTAGCGTTGCGTTTTTATAAATATTGTCTATTAAGTTGGAATATCTGGAGTCAATTCTAGCTGCATCTAATGATTTTAGGAATGCCCACGTTTCAATAGTGTCAAACGCTTTCTGGAAGTCTACAAACGCTAAGTGTATTTGAATATTATACTCATTTGCTTTTTCAATCAGAAGTTTCATGGATTGTAAATGATCTATAGTGCTGAAACCTCTTCGAAATCCGGCCTGTTCAACTGGCTGGTATGAATCTAATTTGGTTGTTAGTCTGTTTGTTATTATTCTTGTGAGTAGTTTGTATATGTGTGAGAGAAGGCTTATTGGGCGATAATTTTCAATATTTGTGCTGTCTCCCTTTTTAAACAACAGGATCACTTCAGAATTTTGCCATGTTTTTGGTATTTTGCCTTCTTCCAAACATTTGTTAAATAATATTTTTAGCGATTTAAGTACTGTGTCGCCGCCCATTTTCAACATCTCACTCGTTACCCTGTCCTCGCCTGGAGCCTTGTTATTTTTCATTTGCTGTAGTGCGGCGCGGATCTCGTTTGTCGTAATCTCCGGTATTTCTTCTGAACCCACATTTAGCACCTTTGGTCTTGGAGTGTCTGGCTTTGGAACGTTTGACGAATATCGATTTTTATAAAACTCCTCTACAATCCCAACAATCTGTCGTCTATCCGAGATAACTACGCCTCTTTCGTTTTTCATTTTTGTTATTTTCTGTCTGCCTGTAGAGATTCTTGTTCTAAGTACTCGCATATTGGCATTTTTTTCGATTGTTTGTTTTATTATTCTTGTATTATATGCCCTAATATCTTTTCGAATTTCCCTTCGAACGGTTTTATTCAGGTTGGCATATTCAACTGAGTCTTTTTTGGTTTGCCGTCTTTGTTTAATTAAATCTTGGGTTTGTTGACTAAGTTTACTCTCCTTGTTTTTTCTGATATTAGTACATAATTTTTTCGTTGTTGTTTGGATGTCTTGTGTGATCTTTATTGAAAGGTCATTTATGTCTAGGGTGGTCATATTTTCGATTGGCTCTAGTTTTCTTTCTATCTCTTGTTGAAATCGACCTCTTTGTCTCAGCAAAACGTCCGTAGTTGGAAAGACTGAGTTGCACATAAGTTTTTTTCGCTCTAGCTTATGATCAAATCGAAGAGCGGCCCTGACTAGTCTGTGATCACTGCCAGTGTCGAAATTATTTAGAACTGAGACATCCATAGCTATGTTTTTATTGTTGCTAAGTATATAGTCAATTTCGTTCTTAACTTTCTTGCAAGGACTAATCCATGTCCATCTACGTTTTAGTGGTTTTTTGAAGAAGCTATTCAAACAATAAAGTTTTTCTCCGCTCATAAAATGACAGAGCATGTCTCCCCTGCTATTTCTTTCGCCCAAGCCGAATTTTCCAATATAATCGCTCTCTTGATGTCTTTGGTCCACTCTGCCGATCTTCGCGTTGAAGTCTCCGATGACCATGACATAATGACAGGTTTCTTGATGTTTTGCCCTAGTTATGTCTTCATACAACTGTTCTACTTCGTCATCATTGGCGTTGGTTGTTGGTGCATATATTAGAATAATTTGCATAGAGTATCTCTCGGTCAGCTCCATGATCACGTATATAACTCTTTCCGAAATGACACAATATTTCGTTATTCGACTTTGGACCGCTTTGTTGATGATAAAAGCTATTCCGCCATATCCATGTTCGTTTTCAGAATTAGCTTGAAATAGTACATTTCCAGACTTTAGGATTGTTGTTTTTTCTCCTGGCATTCGGGTTTCGCATAGACCCACTATATCCCATTTAATATGGCTCAATTCGTTTTCTAGTTCTTCCGAATATTCTGTCGTACGCATGGTTCGTATGTTGTATGTTCCAACATACAATTTGTTTGATTTGTTCTTCTTGGACTTAATCGAACTTTTGCCCCCCCCCCAGAATCCATGGGGCAGGCTGTCGTATTGACAGCATGAGATTCTGAGACATTTTCTCTACTCATCTGGGGTAGTCTAGTTTTTAGGTTCGACTGCATAGTTTGAAGGAGGTTTCGGCATTTTAGGACACCACGCTTGCCAAACGGGTTGGTGCCTTACGACTTCAGCCGCCCATTCTGGGACAGACGCTGATTGATAATAGTAAGTTAAAAATAATACAATAGTAAATTAAGGTATTAATTTTTGAGACAAAAAATAATTCATAAAATAAATGAAATTTTTAATGAATGACAATATTTCAGTGGGTGGACAAGAAAGGCCAGGGGGGGGGCTAAGCCCCCCCTGCCCCCTTCTGGCTACGGGCCTGAAATACAAGTCCTCCAACTTGCCGTTCACCCCGTTTAGAATGTTTTTTGGGGACCGTTGTAACACCAGCTTCGTCGACCTTCCATACTGTATCTGGTGTAAATTTAAACTTGTTAAATAACTCTGTCAACAGTTCAACAAACTTGCTAACCGACACCCGATTAAAACCTATTGCTCTAGCTAAAGAAGTTGCTTCAGGTGTTCTTAACCTTAACTATATGGATGTTTGGTGAGGTTAGTTCAGGTTCAAGAAATTTGCACAAAACCCGAGAAGTTATGTTTTAAATAATTTACCTACATACCTTAAAGTTACCTACACATGATAATAATAACACATATGTATAGTACCTATTACATTTGAGGGGGGTGTTTGAACCCTCTAAACAACTCCCCCCCCCTCACCTACGGCCCTGCTTTTAGAATCAAAAGCTCCGCGCCAATATACAAAACAATAAATCGTTCGCAAAATATAATATGCGTTATAAAAAGTTATCGGTAAAAAAATCAAAAAATTCGTGCGATGGCCGGGAATCGAACCCGGATCAACTGCTTGGAAGGCAACTATGCTGACCATTACACCACCATCGCAACTTATTCCGAATTTTTCATTAAATAATGAGAGACTGCTGATAATTAGATTAGATAAATACATAAGCACAGATAAATATTTATCTTATTACTGGCAAAAATATCGTATAATATACTAAACTTAGGAGTACAGAACCTTAAGTGATGCGTGATGCGTGATGCGTCTTTAATTTTATTATAGAAAATTTATTTATTGACGTAACAACATTTTCAAGATATAAAACATTTACAAATTACAAAATTAAATAAACTAACCTAACCTAGGACAATTTTATATTTATCATCAGACTGATTAAAGAAATGTAAGGAACCATAAAATGTATTGACATCTGTCGACATCCTGTTTATAGGACCATGTGCCAAATAATTGGTTTTGCGAAATGGAACATGCAGAAGGGAAGGATTACGAGTCTGGCAACTAGGAACATGAATGCAAAAAGTTTCAAAACATTCAGGGCTCCTAATAATATTGTTCAATACTTTGAAGGCAAAGCAGTTGTCGTAGTACTCCCTTCGCCAGGAAAGCGTTGTCAAATTTATACAAGCCAATCAAGCCATAACCTGGTCGTCGGTTAAATTGGTTCCGGAGAAAGAATATGTCTTGAATAAACTTGAAGAACTTTTTCTGAATATTTTCCAGTCTATTGATATGAATATCATAGTACGGCGACCAAACGATGCTTGAACACTCCAAAATGAATCTGACAAAGGAAATATATGAACGAAAAGACCCGAAGGAGTTGCTAGAATCGTACAAATTAGGAGTTCGAATAGAGTTAAGGAGATTGTTGACAAAGTGGAAAATACAGAACGTGAATATCAGGGTGTCCGGAAAATACGGGTATAACGTTTGGCGACAGACTCCTGACGTCAAAATAGGTCGATCTAAGCCGACTTAGTTATATCCAAAATTGTCTCGTTTAGCCCGGTAAAGGGCGTCAAAAAGTTGTAAAAATATTGGTTTTTCCTAAATTAAGTACGTGAAAACCTGCTAATCGATTTTAATGATTTTTATAATGTAGATATGTAGACTAATACTATAAAATGATGTTTTGTCGAGTGACTGGATGTATTTGGAAGCTATTTTACCTCTTCAATATTTTTCGTTGGATGAGCTGTTTTGCCAGAAAAAAAATATTTACAATTACCTGCATACATCAATTATTATATAACAGTACCTAATAATAAAACAAAGTACAACAAAGTTGGAAGTATGTATTAAAAATATTGTAAGAAACTAAGTAAAACGAAAACATTACTTAAGCAAATGTGTAAAATGACCGCCATCTTGCTGAATACACTTATTAACACTCCTTAAAAAATGATATTGGGCCCTATATTTAATGTCTCGGGGTTATTAAAATGGTTGCCTGCATTTAAAATTCGCGTCAATAAATCATGGCGTGTGTTTACCGAAGTCTTGTAAACTTTTGTTTTAATAGCGCCCCACAAAAAGAAGTCACACATATTTAACTCCGGAGAACGTGGTGGCCATTTTACTGGTGCATCACTGCCCCTTCCAATCCATCGGTTGGGATATTGAAGGTGTAAGTATTGCCGAACGGCCACGGAAAAATGGGACGGGGCACCATCATGCATATACCACATTTCCCTCCGAAGTAAAAGAGGTAAATTTTCCAGAAGAATTGGTAATGTGTCTTGCCAAAAATTTAAATAAATATTTCCATCTAACCTGTCTGGAATAACAATAGGACCAATAACGTAGCGATGAATAATACCTGCCCAAATATTTAATTTAAATTGATGCTGATGATGTGCAACTTTAATGGCATGTGGATTTTCATCGGAATAAATATGTTCGTTGTGCAGATTGGTTACTCCAGATCTAGTAAAGCACGCCTCGTCAGTACACAATATTTTTCTACAAAAATTTGGATCACGGATTCTTTTGTTTCTAATAAATTGACAAAATGTAAGCCGCATGGGGGATCAGTCGGTAAAAATTCCGGAACTTTTTGCACGTGATATGGATGTAACAACTGTTCTTTTAAAACCTCATTGACAATCGTTTTAGGAACATGTAACTCACGTTCTAAGCGACGGGTACTGGTACTTCGTTCTTTTTCAACTCTTTCCAGAATGTTCTCTTCTGTTTCCACAGTTCAAGTTGTTCGCATACGACCCCTGCCTTCAAATTTTTTCTCAAAGCTGCCCGTTTCCCGAAGATGACGCTCGATATTGGCAAATGTTTGGTGGTTTGGTATTCGACGGTTAGGAAATCTCTCCATGTAAACCCTAACACTCTGACGCCCATTTTCTTGACAAAACCCGTATACCAAGAGCATGTCAACCTTCTCAGAGTTCGTATAATTCTCCATGTTTAATGGTAAAATGAACTTCTACCGGGTGTTGCATCGTCGAGCGGGACATAGGAAATCCCATGTAATTTAAAATGGGGTCAATTATTGGCTTCCCTAATTATTTTAGAGAAAAATTCTATTTAGGTTTATTAAAGAGCACTAAAACCCACATTCAAAAAAATAACTTTAGATATTTTTGATGAGCCCGTTTACGGGTTATCGCCGATTTCTTTTTAACTATTTCTCCTTTTTATGGCCCCGTATTTGCGGGCACCAGTCAAGGTAAAAGATGACTGTCAAATAAAGTTGTCATTTTGAGGAATATTTGAACATCTTCTTAAATGCTAAAGTTCTAACAATTTAATAGTAGGGTAGACCGGGGTCGAAAGTAACAGGGGCCGAAAGTAACAATCCCAATATCTCAGAAGTTATTCTAGATACGGACCTGCTTGTCTGTTATACGATGCTTTTAGACACCGGCTCAACATTGTTTAGTATGCCTACGCCCTTGAGTACCGAATGTCATCGCAAGTTGTAATAGTTTGTTTTTGGTTATGTAAAGTAATTTTTCTACTAGCGTGCGGAAAAACGCATTTTCCGCACATGTTTTAGTGCGGAAAATCCACTTTTCCGCACCGTGCGGCAAAGATTTTTCCGCACTGTTATATTTTGAAATTAAATGTTTTAGTGCGGAAAATCCACTTTTCCGCACCGTGCGGCAAAGATTTTTCCGCACTGTTATATTTTGAAATTAAATTAAATGCTGTACGATTTGAAGTCACTGTTCATCATATTACCTTTGAAATATCTTAGTTGCTATGGTGTATATAACCAGTTGTTGATTCCTCACGCTAGTAGAAAAACTATTGTTCCTAACACGTGCAGAAACCTATTTTTCCGCACTTAAATGCTTAACACCACTCCACTACGCGTCGTGCTGTCAACGGCATTTGCGTGCGGAAAAATCGATTTTCTGCACTTGTTAGGAAAATAGCTATTTTACGTTGTGGATTAAAACTGAAATAATTAGCAGTTTTATTGCAAGTAAGTAATTTTTGTTGAATATAATTGAAAGTTTAGTTATTTTTGTTAGGTAAAACGATGATTTTAAATCGAATTTAATCTTTTTTCAATTAAAAATAATCAAATATAATTTAAGATGGTGGTCGGGGACGTTTGTAACACTGTGGCCTAGGGTCGAAAGTAACGTTACTACCGACCCCGTCCAGCGGGTAGTAGAATTATTTCGGGTTATAATTAAATTATTTTTCTTTACAGAATGCCTCGTACGAAAATTAGAAAGACTGATAGGGGTACAAAGAATATCGAACTGTATGAACAGGCGTACGAAGATGTTAAGAACGAAGTTTGTAAAATGCGAGCAGCGGCCAAAAAATTTGATTTGTGTCACGTATCATTATCCAGATATATTAAGAAAAAAGACAACGCTTTAAGGGAAGGCGAGAATATTCCAATAACAATGGGATATACAGCTTGGAATAAAGTTTTTACTGATGATAAGGAAAAAATTATGGCAGACTATATTATTAGGGCCGCCGAAATATATTATGGTTTTTGTCCCAAAGAAATTAGACGATTTGCATATGAGTTGGCTAAAAAATTTAATCTGCCAATGCCGCCTTAGTGGCAAGAGAACAAAATGGCGAGTGCAGATTGGTTCACGAACTTCATGAAGAGACAACCACAGCTCTCTCTAAGATGTGCACAGCCTACCAGTTTATCTCGTGCAACTAGTTTTAATGAAGCTAATGTAAATGTATTTTTCGACAATTTACAAAATGTTTTAGATAAATATAAGTTCGAGGCAAAAGATATCTACAATGTTGATGAGACAGGCATAACAACTGTTCAAAAACCAGACAGAATTGTTACAAAAAGAGGAACTAGACAAGTTGGTGCATTAACATCTGCCGAACGAGGAACCTTAGTGACCGTAACCTGTGCTGTAAATGCTATTGGTAATTTTGTGCCGCCAATGTTTATATTCCCTAGACTTCGGTACCATGAGCATTTTGTCAGAGATGCTCCAACAGGAAGCATTGGGGCGGGAAATGCAAGCGGTTGGATGCAAGAAAATGAATTTATCATATTTTTAAAGCATTTTCAAAAATTTACGTCTGCCACGGTAGAAAAAAAAATTCTTTTACTATTGGACAATCATTCCTCGCACATAACAATCCAAGCTCTTGATTATTGCAAAGAAAATGGTATAGTAGTTCTCTCGTTCCCGCCCCATTGCTCCCACAAACTCCAGCCCCTAGACCGATCGGTATATGAACCTCTTAAAAAAGCCGTCAATACCAGTTGCGATGCCTGGATGCGTAATAACCCAGGAAAAACAATGACCATATACAATATTCCCTCCGTTATAGCAACGGCTCTTCCGATGGCGGTAACTTCAAACAATATTCAGGCAGGATTTAGGTGTACCGGTATATTTCCATTTAACAGAAATATATTCACTGACCTAGATTTTGCCCCATCCCATGTAACCGACAGACCAGAACCGGAATGTACCAGTGAAAACATTAATCCGATAATACCAAAAGACTTAAGTAATAAACCTTCAACATCTCGCGTTACCGCATGTGAAGTTGACGATCAATCCTATGTACAACACGACTGTCCGGAACTTCCCATTAAATACATCAATCCGATAAAAACAAATGACCATTTAGCGTCAACATCTCGCGTTACTTCATGTAAAGTTAATGATTCATTACAAAGAACATCAAAGATCAAACATGATCTATATTTTACACCAGAGGTTGTTCGGCCTTTACCTAAGGCTCCACCCAGGAAGGAATCAAATAAAGGTAAAAAGAAAAGGAAATCCGCTATATATACTGATACACCTGAAAAGGATCAAATTAAAGCCGAGTTTGAAGAAAAAGAAAAAAAGAAAGTTAAGAAAAACTTTTCTGAACCAACAAAATCAAATAATTTATTAAAAAAAGCAAAATTGAAGAATAAAAACGATAGCGACGAAGAGGCAGACGATTGCTTCTGCCTTGTTTGCTTGGAACTATATAGTTCAAGTAGACCAGGTGAAAAGTGGGTGCAATGTGTAGAATGCAAGAGCTGGTCACATGAAGAGTGCACCAAACAAAATGAGTTATACGTTTGTCATAACTGTGACTCAGATTAATCTGGTTTATTTTATTTTATTCTTGTTTTTGATTTACATTATTCCTATTTGTGTTTAATATTGTTATTCTTTAAATCTAGTTATAGCAAAAACGTTTTTGTAATAAATGATTAAACTAAATAAAATGGTGTTACTTTCGAACCCATATAGTGTTACAACCGCCCCAGACACAGGGGCGGTTGTAACAATATGCATAGCTACTATTATATATTTATAGTTCAATCATTTAAAGAAATAAAATCCACTTTTTAAAATTTAAAGGTTAATAATTAGATACTCTAACTTAACATATCAAGCATTTTGCTGTAAAAGTAATAATGTTAGTAGAATCGAATTTTAAAAGTAAAGTGTTACTTTCGACCCCGGTCTACCCTACCTACCTATTAATTAGTAAAATATTGAAACATGTAAAATGTCATAATTAACCTTGTAATTGGATACTTGGTTTTAGTTTTATTCAGATTAATTTGTACTCATAAATACACCTTTAATATTTTCGATGTACGAGTTTTTATAACAATAAAGCACACATTTCAAAATGACAACTTTATTTGACAGTCATCTTTTACCTTGACTGGTGCCCGCAAATACGGGGCCATAAAAAGGAGAAATAGTTAAAAAGAAATCGGCGATAACCCGTAAACGGGCTCATCAAAAATATCTAAAGTTATTCTTTTGAATGTGGGTTTTAGTGCTCTTTAATAAACCTAAATAGAATTTTTCTCTAAAATAATTAGGGAAGCCAATAATTGACCCCATTTAAAATTACATGGGATTTCCTATGTCCCGCTCGACGATGCAACACCCGGTATAATATATATAACTAATTCAAGAATGTCGATCGTATACTTTAGTCAATTTCATAGACTGGTGACAATTTGTCAATAATTGTCAAATTAATAAATGCCATAGTAACAAGGTCACTAAAAAAATTATTGTTACAGGTAATTTGATTTTAATTTTATTACTAATGTTAATAATTGATGTATGCAGGTAATTGTACTGTCACTCGACAAAAATATTTGGGTTTCATAACGCCGCCGCCGTTGATATAAAAAATCAGGAGTAATGTTGACGTATTATATCACTTTTATAACACTTCCAGTTATTTACAGCCGGTGACTATACTACTAGAGAACGTCATTTTATAAAATTAGTCTACATACTAAAAATCATTAAAATGGATTAGCAGATTTTCACGTAATTTAGGAAAAACCAATATTTTTACAAATTTTTGAAGCCCTTTACCGGCTAAACGAGACAATTTTGGATACACCTAAGTCGGCTTAAATCGACCTGTTTTGACGTCAGGAGTCTGTCGTCAAACGTTGTACACGTATTTTCCGGACACCCTGTATACTACCTGGTTCATATGCAATGTTTTTACAGCTGTTACATTTTGGAGTCCCTACACGATCTCTTAACAAACCCCAGCATCCTATTCGCTTTGGACGTTATTTGTGTTATAGTGTTCAGAAAATGTTAGCTGTGTATCCAAGTAAGTAACACGCCATGATCTTTAACCTCAGTCACCTCTTTTAGAGCAACATTATTGATGACATACAGATAAGGGAACAATCGATCCGCTAAACCTCATAAAGCAACATTTCTCGATACTCAGTGACATGCTATTGAGTTGACACCAGGAAAATGTCAGTAAATGCCTTCCTGGATTCAAACTAGGTATTATTTTAAAAATTTGTAGGCTGCTTAGGCATAGCTATTCTTATTATATTTGTTTTATTGGTAATAATAAAGACTTTGAATCAATTAAAAAAAAATGTTATCGAGTACTTACCAATTAATAATAAATAAATAAATAAATAAATAAATAAAATCTTTATTGTAATTTTGAAACATTAATTACAAAAGGCGAAGTTGAAGCAAGCTTCCTCACTTAACCTAAGGAAAATATATACATTTTTTATTCATCCATTATTTAGCAAAAAAAAAGTAAAAACATTCTGTAGTGTAGGTTGAACCCTATTAGGGTATATTATATAAATCAATCACAATAACAAGTATAAACTAGATAATAAGTTTTATGATTTCTTTAACTCCTATTTTAAATCTTATGCCCGTAAGTTGCCTTATGTGGAGGGGTATTTTATTATACAATTTTGCCACATTATGACTAAATGATTTCTCAAAATTACTAGACGTGTGTGCCGGAGTAGTTATAGTATATTTATGGCGAAGTTCCAAATTGTGCATGTCACTGCGAAATTTAATGTTCTCGTATAAGTAATCCGGACACCTTCTAGAGATTATACTGTTGTATAGAACTACAGAGTGTAGGACTCTTCTTTCGTTCATTCGTAACCATTTTATTTCGTTTAGTTTCGCAGACACTCCTCTTTCACGCTTCCTAATACCCCCTATCAGACGCACGCAAGAATTCTGAATTAATTGAATACGCCGAGCATCAACACTTAGCAGACAAGGACCATATACTACGTCCGCGTAATTAAAGTGCGATAAAACTATGGAGTCACATAGAATTTTTTTAAGTTTATCAGATAGAATTCTTCTGTAATTGAATATTAATTTCAGATTTGTAAAAGCCCTTTTTATGCACATACCGACATGTTCAGAAAATCTAAGACCATTATCGAGTACTAGGCCCAGATTCCTTGCAGAATTTACCAACTTAAGCGTATCGTTATTTACAATTATTTTGACATGTTTTTGATATAACAATTGATCTTTCTTCCTACCAAAGAGAAGTCCCTGCGATTTACTGGGGTTGATACTTAAACAGTGTGCTTGAGATACCTGTAAAATGACACCCAGATCCTCATTGATCTTGTTATTGGCATTAACAATTTCACTAGGTTTAAAGGAAATGTAGATCTGTGTATCATCCGCGTAAAAGTGGGTTCTACAGTGCTTGATTCGCGTTATAAGTTCTGCTGTATACAGAGTAAAAAACAATGGTCCCAGTATCGATCCCTGCGGAACACCAAACCTCAAGTCCCTCGACCCCGATGTATTTCCGTTTAGAACAACCATTTGTCTCCTGCTTTCTAAGTAGCTTCTAACAAGGTTACATGCATTGTTCTGGAAACTGAGATATTTAAGAATTGCTACAAAGAGGGTGTGATTGAGCTTGTCAAATGCTTTGGTATAATCTAATAGGATCAACAACGTGAGCTCGCCCCTTTCCGTTGCCTCAAATATATCGTTTGTAACTTTTAGCAGAGCGGTAGTGCAACTATAATTTTTTCTAAATCCGGACTGCACGCTTGGCAGAATACTGCACTGACCCACATAGTCTCTAATTTGATTGTTAAGTACCTTTTCGATTATTTTAGATAGGGTTGGTAAGATGCTCACCGGACGCAAATCGTTTAGCTCACTAGGGTCCTTAACCTTAGGCAACGGAATTACGCAAGAAATTTATATTATATTACTAGGTGCTGCAAAACATAATCGAGAGAATGACAAACAAAATGGGCCATTTAATATCTCATTCACCATTTGGACAGGAAGTATATGTGGTTTATATTTAAACTATAACATAGGTACTGATTTATTATTTTACTAGTTATTAATATATTTATTATTGTCGCAATTTTTCGCCATATTTTATCAAATTTTAGCTTTCACCAGTCGATAGATCGGTGCGCGATGGCTAAATAATATAATAAAATTTAATAAATTCGCTCTCCATTTGATCAGGAAACGTAACTATCCATTTTTATATTACAGCTAGGGATGGACGTTAACGATATAACGATGACGACATCGGGTCAAAACATCGATGGATTTTGACTGAAAATAAATTTGCCTGGCCCAGTAGATACTTTTGGAATAATAATTCTATTATAAATAAAAAGCACAGTCTGCTCTCCTGATTTATTTAAACAAGGTGCAAGAATTGGGGCATGTTTCGAGAGTATAAGCTCTAATCTTCAGCCTCCGTGAACCCACTATTAAGCGAGTAGCTGAATAGTGAGCATGTTAAAAATCTATAAAAAAGAAATAGAATATTTTGTAATATACTTGTGTTGGGCTACATTCTTGGTGAGACCGTATATCTATTATTATAGGTGGAAATAAAAATTACTTGTTATGGCTCACGGTTTTAATATTCAGTTAAAGTCTGTTTAGAGATATAAGAAAGTGACTATCTGATCCCTATTAGCTGTAAAATTGAAATATGGCCGAACAGGTCCGTATTTTGCTTAGAATTTAATCATGGTTTGTAATAAAAATAAGTAAGACATTAAATATAGTTATTTTCCTAACAAGTGCGCAAAGTGATACTTTTCCGCACGCAAGTATAGTGGGACGAACGACGCGTAGCGGAGTTCGGATAAATTCTTGCATGCGGAAAAGCACATTGCGCACGTGTTAGGAACAACATTTTTCCTACGAGCTTCATATCAGATAACAACAAAAATAAAAATATGATAATTTATTCAATAATTTTTAATTTAACTTTAAAAAAAGAACTAGGTATAGTCCAATAAAAAATAATAATAGGAAACTAAATTATTTGTTTATAACATTTATAACAAAAGAGCAATTGCTGACATTATGCAAATTGATAGCCGATGCAGTAAGTTCGATTCAGTGGGTGGTTTATGGTATGGCTTGATGAGCACTGACTTGGCGTGGAAGGACAGTTGTTCAAATAGGTCGATGAAGGTGTTAACTCAGAAGGATTTATGTAGCTTGATGAAGAAGGGCAGTTGTTCGTGGCCAATATTTTATTCGACATGTCCTTTTTTTAATTTGTCGAATCTTTAATGTAGCTCTCGGCGACAGTCGTCGATTTCTAGCCTCCGAGTCGCTTGACATTAGTGATTCCTGCTCCAGAATCGGCCAACATGGTAGCCGATGAACGACGGAAACTATGTCCTGTATAATGCTTTGGATTTTTCAATTATAGATATGCAGCTATTTCCGAAGGCATCTTACCGAATGAATTTATTCCAATACATTGTGTACCGCATGTTCCTTGTCGACACTGCACAAAAAAGCGCTGGTGCGGAGTGGATGGTTTTCGCAAATTTGCATTTTTATGATAGAGTTGTAAATAATATTCCTTATTTGTTTCATTAGATACTACAAAGATTCTTGAAGTATTGTTTTTACTGTCAGGAATTTTCACGACCATCAAATTTCCTTTATCCTCTATGTGATCAACCATTATCTTGCAAAGCTCATCGCGCCTGCAAGCACCGGCCAACCCAAAAACGGTGGCGACTTTTATTGGAAGGTAAATTTGATCAGGTGCTTCTTCAATAAATCTGGAAACTTCAATTTTGTCAAAAGTTTTGGCCTTATCCCACATTTGCTTTTTTAGAAACAATGTTAGCTTGAAATATTGACTTAAATCCAAGTTTATTTTGATTTTAAGAACACTTTTTAACATAGAGTACTTACTCCATAAAGTATTTGGCTGAACTGATTTTCGTAAATCTGCAAAATACGCTAAGAAGACCTCCTCCTTAAAACTATTTGTCCCTTTGTTGCGGCACCAGTATTCAAATTGTTTATATTGCTTCTTGTATTTTTCTTGGGATTTAGCGGGTAATAAATTTAAATTTGCAGAGTTTGCGGCCTCTAGAATGGAATCTGGTAGTTCCTCGTCAGAGCTGCTCATTTTAACAGCGTTTATACTTTTTGAGGATTTGATGGAAAGAAAAGTGTCGGTGTTTGTAGATTCTTGTTGACATAGAAACGGAGGAAAAATCTGACATCATGTGCCAAAATCAACATGTTCATTTATTGTTGCTTGGCAATATTATAATCATTTATCACTATACGAGGTACTTAAAAAATATAATTTTTTTTCGCTTTAGGCTGAAATACGAATATCGTGAATTACAATTAAAAGGTAAAAGAGAATACACTTGCAACGGCTTCGCACATTGCATAAAATTGTCTACAGCTACCAAGGACCCGGACCGGAATGAAATATCGGTTCCGTTCCGGTTTCGGTTTCAGATGAAATAGAGAATTTAGGTTCCGTTCCAGTTCCGGTTCCGAAATAATTATTTTGATTCGGTTCCTACCAATTTTTAACGGTTCCGATCCGGTTTCCTTCAAAATATGAAATTTCGATTCAGATTCGGTTCCGATCCGAAAACGACCGTTTTGGATAAACTTTCAATTTTCAAACCCGTTTCATTCAAAAAAATTAAGAAAACCGTGTCGCCCCAAATGCGACCACTATATAGTTGGCAATGGTTTCATTCAGTCTTGTTATTGTGCATAAAGACAATTAAGAGGGAAAGGAAAACAACTAGATTATTCTAAAGCAAGAGATTTATTTGCCAAAAGGGGAGTAAATTCGCCAATACCCCTTATCTATGGTCGAAATCTCGGTCGAAAGTGTCTCCACAAAAAAAAATTTATAGAGAAACTTAAAATTGGGTTAGATTTAATTACTGCAAAGGCTTGTGAAGCTATCTGGCAAAGTATCACCCTGAAAACCGAAAAAAACCCAAAAGAACCGTTTTATTTTTTGGGGTTCGGGTTCTGCAACGAAAATTTTCTATCAAATAAAATGTGTGTTCGGTTTTGATTCCGGTCCACAAAAAGTATCTGTTCCGGTCCGGTTCTTACCAGTTAGCGGTTCCGGTCCGGGTCCCTGACAGCTACTAAAATAAATATAAATATTCCCTGCCAAGGAGATTTTTGAATAGTGCTACTTTTCCGCACCCGGTGCGGATAAAAATCTTATCCGCACTAGTGCGGAAAAGTGTAACTTAGCACACGGAAAGTACTACTTTGCGTTTTTTTATTTATGTTTAAATGTGAAATTACAAGTTATTTTATTATTAGAAATTATATTTATGATTACAAAAATATACAAATTATTCGGTTTTACCTGACACGGGTGTTTCGGCCCCTTCGGGTCATTTTCAAAGGAGTACAAAGACTAATTTATAAATGTTGTTACAAAGGTATTTATCTAAACTCTAGAAATATCCCTAGACCAAACACTACCATCACTGCTGAATGTGCACTCTCCTTTATATAAAACTAATTTTATTAATAATAATTATAACATTAATATTGTGTCAAAGCTACGTGCTGTTCATATTCATTGTTCACCATAGTTTTAAGCGTAGTTAGCCCTGTTTTAATAAATAATAAAACTAATAATATTAAAAAAATTTTGGTGGTAAAGACAGACTTTCATTTCCCTTTAAAATACATAACCACAGACCATGGACTACTTCTTAAATAATAAAACCTTTTTAGAAGAAATTTAGTTGATCATGTCATTTAACTGGCGCTGCAAACAGGATAGTGCGACGCCTCCCTTTATCGGTTTTTCGTTGTGCGGTAGTAATTTTTCAAAATCTTTGTGCGCTATCCGAACTTAAAGACAGAAAATTTGTGTTCATCGAGTACCAGAAGCATTTTGGAGACAGTTGATGCCTCTTCAAGTCTTCTACCGTGGATCCAATTCCGGTCACCCCGATGACGATCAACATCCAGGCACAAGCCCTTCGGCCACGCCTCTATAGGACTTCTTTTGTCGTAAACCTCTACAATATGAGCTCTATGGACTACTCCTTGATTATGTTTCTTCTGATTCTGACCCTACAGGATCAAAAGAACCGATGCCAGGCCCTTGGCCCTTAAAGCATACAAGCTTCCTATAACAATAGAAGACGTATCACCCTCTTTATAGTTATCAATCATTTTCATTCAACCTATATCCCATTTAACATTACCAACGTAAAATATACTTTGTCTCAAATGACTACTAATCTCGTTATTTTAAAACAAAGAGGGTAATAATTTCAGAAGTACTTATTTATATCATATTTCTAGGGCTCTAAACAATACATATGATATTTACTTAAAGTTAAATAACAATAATTATTATGAAAGCTTAATTCGCGAGAAACGAGGTTTAATGAACTTTCTTGGAAGCGGTATAAAATTTATCACTGGGAACCTAGACGATGACGATCTAGAAAGCATTACCCAGAATCTAGATATACTTAAACATAATCAGCTAAATATGATGCATAAAATCAACAACCTGAGTTCATTTGCCGGTAACATCATGTATAAATTCCAAGAAAATATAAACATTATTAACGAAAATTTGAAAATATTTCGTTCTGAAATCTCTAATTTGTCGAATAAAATAAACTTAACTTTAGCACTACACAAATCAGAGTATATAAATAAAAAACTTGAATTAATATTTGGGAAAACTCCTTCGCATACTATCCTTTGCACATTTATAAACGCTAGACCTTGAAGTTCTGAATGTTAACGAAATAAATGAAATTTTGCAACATTTAAAAATGCACTACCCTAAAAACACCCTATATGGTCTATTAGGCATTTATCAGAACTAACATTAATTTGTAAGACCGGTCTTTTGATTTTAGACGAAATAGCAATTCTAATAATCAAGATTCTCATTTTCGAGAAAAATGTATGTGATTTAAAATTTGTATACCCCATCCCAAACAATGAGTCTAAAATTTTAATTAGTCCTAGTAAATATTATTGTAATGAATTATGGTATAGAAACTGCGATGAGATTAACTTAAAATGAATGTGTTCTAATCCTATTGCTAGCAGTTGTTCCTTACCACAAACATGTCAATTTGCTATGGTCCAAAACAGCTACCAAGTACATGCTGTAACATATAGATAGAATGTTCTACTTTTTTGTACTATAAATCCGGAAACAATTTACGAAGATTGTTTTTAATTTCAAAAATCAACTCTACAAGAGTGTTCCCTTATTCAAAGAAAATGTAATGCAATAATAAACCAACATAAATATTTCCTAGCGATAAATAATAAATCGACTAATTTTCCGAAGGCAATATCTATTCCGCCTACAATTTTTTCTAGAAACCTACAAATAAGGCATTTAGAAGATCCAAAGACAATTCAAGAAGATTTGGTAGAGCCTATTATTTTTCAGGAACTTATACCTCAAACACATTACTTTGTATTCCTAATTATAAGTATTAGTTTTATATGTATTATAGGTTTTGTTTAAATATCCCTAGACCAAACATTACCATAACTGCTAAATGTACACTCTTCTTTATATAAAACTATTTATTCATATTGATTGTTCACCATAGTTTTAAGTGTGGTTAGCCCTGTTTTTCCGAAATAAAACCTTTTTTAAGCGAAACTTAGTTGATCAAGTCATTTAACTCTCTAATGTAAAGTATAAATAGGTAATAAAGTAATAACAGGGGTTACAGTGTATTGATACATTGTGGATTTTTCCTATTGTTATACAACATAGGTACATGGTTATCAAATAATATTTTGTATCTTGATTGTATGTTGATAACTGAGTTAGCACTTGAAGGTATTTCTGTTTGATTATTGACAACGTTACTTTTGTTTTTAATTGCTTTTTTGATTGTAAGTGATTCAGAATGTTTAATTTTTTGCTTTTGTTCTGAATATAAATAGGTTTTATTTTATTTGAAATTTAATGGTTTTATTTTATGCAGTGGTCGGCTATACCTGTTTTAATTTTTTTTTTTTTATTAGAAGTTTTATGTTCTTTCATTCTCGCTTTAAAATTTCTGCCTGTTGGTCCAATATATACACATATAGACAAAATTATCGAATATTTTTTGTAATCATTATTATTTCAAAATAAATTTAAATAATCGCCGTAAACTTTTGACGTTTAATTAACATTAATGGCGCATATTACTGTCTCTTGTGCATTTTATCAAAAACAATTAATTACATATTTTATGAATTATAGTGAATTAAGCTTGGAATTATGTTACTGTAGTGTAGTTAACTAAGTAACAGCAAATAGTGTTTGTGTTTGTTGCTATTGAAAACATCAGTATGCCACTAGTTAGACACTGCAATGAAGTTGAAGCGGTGCAAATTGTAACTCTATATAACGAAGGATATAAACAAAAGGATATCGCACGACGTCTCAGGAAAGGTCAATCTACAGTATCGAATATTTTAAAAAGGTATGAAGAGACTGGAAATTTCGTACATAGACCTGGTCAAGGGCGCAAGGGGTGTACAACAGCAATTGATGATCGATTTTTGATACTTAATTCTACACGAAATCGCACATTGACATCGACGCATCTCAAAAATGACTTACTAAATGTAAGACAAATTAATGTAAGTTCAGAAACAGTTAGGCGAAGATTAAAAGAAGCAGGTTTAAAGCCAAGTTCCACGTCTTCTCCAAAATCACAAAGCCCCGATTAGAATTTGCTAGAAGACATATTCAGTGGGATATCGAGAATTGAAAAAATGTTCTCTTTATGGATGAGACTAGAATTCAGTTATGGAAACCAGATGGACGAAACCACGTCTACAGAAGAGTTGGAGAATGGTATGCTGCCTGCAATCTCATAGAGACCGTTAGTTTTGGCGGTGGCGGTATAATGCTCTGCGGCGGTATTTCTTGGGAGGGACGCACCGAACTCGTGGAAGTGATTGGACGAATGACAAGTGACTTGTATATTGAAAACGTCCTGCAAGATCATGTTTCGACTTATGTCGGCCATATTGGATATGAAGGATTCATATTAATGCACGATAATGCTCGACCGCATGCAGCTAACATAGTGACTAATTACCTTGATGCGGTGCAAATTTAAAGATTAGATTGGCCACCATATAGCCCCGACTTAAATCCAATAGAACATACATGGGACTATCTTAATCGCCGCATACGACGAAGAAATCCCGTTCCAAGTACAATAGACCAGCTTCGGATTGCTGCACAAGAAGAGTGGAATGCAATTCCTCAAGAATATATCCAGAACCTCCTTAGCAGCATGCCGAGAAGAATGGAAGCAGTAATTAGAGCTCGAGTGGGAAATACTCGTTACGAATTGTGCTCTAATTTTAGTCAAAAGACTTTAAATATGATTTAAATATCCTTAATTTTCATAACATTTAGCATTAATTTTTTTTTCACGATTTTCTTCTGATAAAAACTTAAGATTGTTCACTAAAATATTTTAAAATGAACAGTTTCTCGTAAATGATAGTATTTAAATGACTTGATTCATCAGAATTTATTTTTTCAAAAAGAAATTATGAAAAATTTAAAATATTCGATAATTTTGTCCATGAGTGTAGATTGCATTGCAGTTGTCACAATTTATTTGGTAGATTCCCCTTCGTTTTTGTCGTTTGTTTCTATTTTAGAATTGCATAAGTGTCTACTTAAGTTGTTTCTATTTACTTGTACAGGGGTGATTTTGAAATTTTTTAGTTTTTTACAAATTTTTGGCTTGCATTATCGGTAAAATTAATCGAACAGTATTTGGATTTAGTTGGATTGGGGTGTCCATGGTAGAGAAGTTTATGTATTTTTTGTCTTAGTTTTTTCTTTAGTATTTTGTTTATGATTTTTATTTCGTAGCCGTTGTTTGTGGCTTTGGTTTTTATTATTATTTGTTCTATTTTATATTTAGTGTCTGAATATTTCAGTTAAAAAATTAGAATTTAAACTTTGATTAGGTAAATATTATTTTTTTTTCATTAAGATAGGAAATGAGATGGAATGTTCATTGAATAGACTTAATATTGGTTAAGAAAAAATAATTTATACTTTGCCTTAAATAAATTCTTTAATGAATAATGAATCCATAATCCACGCAGTGAATAGAAATTAGAGATTAGGTTTTATTTCAATTAAAGTAATTTACCTACTTCCAAAGAAACAATGCAATATAAACTAACTTATTACTTATTCAATTCTTTGCATTCAGATGCCCACTCTAAATGAAACATTAGATATATTTAGAGATCTCCAGTATTAAACCTTATAAATCGATATCCCTTGTACAAGTGCGGAAATGAAAACTAAAATATTTAAATGCAGCCGGTGAATTTTATGGTAGTAACCTTATAGCAACCAGCCCAGATGTATGTTTCGTGAAAATACGTGTTACCTACCCGCAGAACGGAGCGGCAGGAACGGCAGGATTGAGAATTATTTATGCAGGAAAACAAAGTAAAAACTAGTTAAACAATTTCTGGCATTGTCTTTCAGGGGCGTACAAATACTGGAGGGGATTGCCTCGACAAATCAAGTCTTCTTCAGTTAGGGGAAGAATAAGTCTAAAAAGACGCTCATACATTTATGGCCGCCTAGATCCCTGGGTGTAACTATGGTTGATTTTTATTTATGGGTAGGCTAAAAGACATTGTGTTTTAAACTCGTCCTACTTCTGCTGAAAACAAGATGCAACGTATCCGAGATGCTATTGCCTAAATTCCAAGAGCTGAAATTGAAGCAGCAGTATTAAGCACGCAACGCAGATTAAATCGGTGTATTGAAAATAACGGGATGCATTTTATTATTTATTATTTATTATTTATTATTTATAAAGACCTTTTGTGCTTTTAATTGTTTTGTTTCGTTTTGCCTTTTGAAACTTAATTGTGTTTTTCGTAGCTTTAAATAGTTTTTGTTTTATTGTCGTTGTTCAGGTTAGTCCATTCCTATCTCGAATTTTAAGAATAAAATTAACTTTACGCCATTACAGTTTAGTTGTTAAATATTCTTTACCTACATTTTTGTTTTAGCCTTTGGATCAACTATTTTTTTGGATTCTAGGCGAGAATAAACCCAAAGCAAATGCACTAAAAGGATATACATTTTAATAATTTAATTTAATAATTTTTTGAATTAAAACAGTCATCTGTAAATAACCCGAAAACAAATAAAGGTATCGAACCACGGTTTTCGCCAAAATGTAGCTATGTTTATGCTCTTTAAGTTCAGTTATAAAAACGTATTATTCCATTTAATTTTATTAAGAAAATTTGAAAAGACTAAATCTTATTTAAACAAAGCCACCTAGAAGACGCGGTATGTACTAGCGACCACGACCAAAGTATAAAAGTGTCTATTAAACGAGTTGACTATATTTTAGTAAAGCACATGGAAGATACAGCCATTTAAAAAGTGTTTTTGCCACAAGCTTCCATCACCCATATTTTCGAAGATACAAAAAAGGTATAAAAAACAAGTTTCCGCAAAAATTAACGAATTTTTTATTTCCGTCACTAAAACAGTACCTTAACATAGCGATTATTTGATAAAATTTGACTTTTTAGATATATCTTAGTAACTGTGCCCCTTAGCGGCCATTTGGAAACTTTAAAATATTTTAAAGTAATTTCTTTTGGTCAATTTAGTCAATAATTTTTTTTTTTCCTAAACCGTAAAATTAATCTACCTTGCCGACCGTAGTGGGACGCCCTGTATAATAAAACGTGATAAGGAACAAAGCGATACAAAAAAGATTTTTGAATTTATTTACTAAAGACATAAAAAAACACGTGTTACAATAATTATTTAAATAATGTGTCATTTTTTAAATGTAATGGTCAATTTGAACAACCCTGTTATACAGGGTGTTACTTAATGATGAGCCGTAATTCCAAAGGCGCTTTCCTGAACCAAATTCCAGTAGAAACGTTTGTATAAACATGTGTCCTAAAAAGTATGGTTTTCAAGATTTTGGTGAAATTTGGCAGTATTGCTCGTTGTGGTAAGACGCTAAGTTGGCACTAACTAGATGATAATTATTAGTTCCAGTTAACTTGATTTCATTTTGTCGATTTTTCGACATGCAATGAAATGGCTTTTATTTTTTTCTCGAAAACGAAGTAAGATATGAAAAAATATCAAGAGACAGAGAATGTATTTTTGGCTGCCTAACTCGAAAACAATATAAAATGTTAAACAAGTCAGTGGCGTACATTTTTTTTGTCAATATTATTGTGAAACTGCACCCCGGGACGCTACTGGAACTCATAATTATCATCTAGTTAGTGCTAACATAGCGCCTTAACACAATAAACAACATCGCCAAGTTTCTTCCCAAATCGGCAAAAGCATCTTTGAGATATTAATAAAAAAACGTTTTTTTTTTATAATTTGACACCCTCAATCTTGAAAACCAGGCTTCTTAGGACACATGTTTATATGAACTTTTCTACTTGAATATGGTTCAGGAATGTGCCCTTGAAATTACGGCCTATCATTAGGTAACACCCTGTATATTATACCTACTTATAATACACTACGCGGCCTATTTAACGCATAACGATAAATTTGCCTCAATTTTGATATTATGTATTTTCCAAATTTGTGGCGCGATTTTAATGATTTCTTTTTCTAATTGTAGGTTTTTTTCTTAAGTATATCACTGCCCTTATTGTCTTGCTTAAAAAAGGAACTTTGGTATTATACCGGGTGTTATAAAAAAATGTTGTGTTTTTTTATGGAAATTCAAAACACCCTGTGGGATTTACTAGCCATTGCAAGTTATCGCAATTATAGCCAAAAGAAGGTCTCATGTTTCCTTTACATTTTCTTTTTTGATTAATTTGTTTATCTCGGTTTTTTCATGAAATACACAATTTTTAGTTCAACTTGTTTTACATAAAAAAATTTTTAGTTAAAAAATACAAAATGAACGAAATGCTTTAATTAATTCAACAGCAATAAAAAAACAAAATTTAAAGTAAATAAGGAATCAGTATCTGGTAATAATTAATTTTATTGAATCCACAAAGCGTAGCAAAAAAGATACAGGGAAAAAATTGTAATTTCTGAAGTTGTTCAAAAAAATTAAATAACAACATTTAGTAGCGGGTATTGCCTCCCCTTGCTCTAATAACTGCTTCGCATCTTCTTGGCATACTTAAAATCAGATTTCTGATTTCGTCTTGATTAATCTGATTCCATATTTCCATAAGCCTAAATGACAGATCATTTAAGTTTCTAGGAGGAGGAAGCAAGGCTCTAACATGTCGACTCATGATATCCCATAAATGCTCAATAGGATCAATGTCAGGGCCTCTTGCCGGCCAAGGCAAAGTTAAAGTTTCTGTTTCTTAGAGATAATTTTGTTCCACTCTTGCCACGTGTGGGCGTGCATTATCATGCATGAATAAAAAATTATCACAAATAAATGGGGCATATGGTACCACATAGGGTTCTAAAATGTCTGATATTTATAGGTCACCTGTCAAAGGACCTCCCTGAATCACAACTAACTCCGTTCGAGCATCCAAACTAATGCCACCCCAGACCATAACAGATCCTCCTCCATAGCTTACTGTTCCGATAATGTTGCATTGAGCACATCTCTCGCCAGGACATCGATACACTCTCCGACGGCGGTCATCACTAAAAAGACAAAACCTTGACTCATCGCCAAACAATACATTGCCCCATTCACGAACTCCCCAATTTTGGTGGTCCTGGGCAAATTCAAGACGCTGCCTTCTATGGTGTACGGTTAGAAGGGGACCAGTTGCGGCTCGATAAGGAGTAATACTGCTTTCTGTCAACCTTCTACGTACTGTATCTTTAACAAACCGACTTCGTAATGCCTGTATTCGCAAAAAGCGATCTTGGTCATTCGTTGTCATGCAGCCTTGCTCGTCCTTGTCCAGGTTTTCTTTGATTAGCACCAGTCTACCGAAATCCTGCCAATGCTCTGGAGTTAGCAGATTGTGTCACTCTATATCGTTAGGCCACTTGAAATTGTGGCAAGCCTTCTTCCACAAGTGCTATGGCTCCAGCATATTCCTCAGGCGAAAGATTTCTCCTTACACGTACGTTTTGAGCCATTTTGTTTTTAATTACACTTAATAAAATTAGAAATTACCAATACAAGTATGCAAAGCGAACTAAGAAGTGATAAAGTGAAGAATTAAACCTTATAACGCTTTTGTTACATTTCACTTTATGACTGTGTAATCTTTCATTTTCATAGCCTGCTATTTTTACGATAAATGCATTTTAGGTCAATAAAAAAAAGACGTTGAACTAAAGATTGTGTATTTCATGAAAAAAAAACAGAGATAATCAAATTATTCGAAAAAGAAAATGTAAAGAAAACACGAAGCCTACATTTGGCTATAATTGCGATAACTTGCAAGGGCTAGTAAATCCGACAGGGTGTTTTGAATTTCCATAAAAAAACACAACATTTTTATAACACCCGACATAATACCAAAGTTCCTTTTTTAATCAAGACAATATGGGCAGCGATATGCTTAAGAAAAAAACCTACAATTAGAAAAAGAAATTATTAAAAATGAACCACAAATTTGGAAAATACATATCAAAATTGAGGCAAATTTTTCGTTATGCGTTAAATTAGCCGCGCAGTGTATTAAGTCACCACAGAATAAATATTAATAAAAATCGATAGCTAAGCACTTGTATACATTAACAACAACAGCAAATTTTTGTTTAATAGCACTACTGCGGAGGGGGTTCATCCCCAAACCCCACTAGTAATGCCCCTGGTAAGGAAATGGAAATCATTTTATTTCCTGTCTACAAGTATAAGGTAAGGTAACACACTCACTCCCCCCTCCCCCAACATTATTTAATTTAGATGAAACTACTCTGTCGTTTGGATAGATGCTCCAAAAAAAAATCTCATCAACTTTTAATTGATTAAATTACGAGAGAGTAAGTAGGTATGACCTAAATTTTTCTTTGTTTCCTTTCAATTGTTCCTTAGTTTATTCAAGTACCTGCACATTACTCTAAAACACATTATCTTTTTTCCTTCGGTAGTCAGATAAAAATAAATCACATTTTAATGCTAAAAGCCTTTTTTAATGCTCTGGATAACGCTTCCCATTATTATTTTTAAATACTGGTAAAACCAATCTCATGTAGAAATTGTTACTTATACCAAAATGAATATGGGTTTTTATTATGATGGTGTGTGTAACAATACAGCTTTTCCACTGCTACAGCAATCAATCTTCTTTTGTTTTGACCAGGAAAAGGTGCCAGGAACAAAAATTAAGTAATAAATTGATTAAGCACCCTTTTAGAACATAAAGGGCCTTATTTATTTGCTCTTTATAAAATTTCTTTATTCATTTTATTTTATTTTAAGGTTTCGAAGTTTAGGAGCTAACGGAAGTCGTGTGGTTTAAGCATATTCCTATCAAATTAAAACGGAAATGATATTTTTAATAAGTCCAGAGGCGTTTCAGATCCGATGGCTGGAAGATCAACATATGAGATCATGTGCGTTTTTTAAATTAGATGCAATATTTAACTTCTTCTCTTTCCTCGTTTAACTGTTCGGCTGGTCATCATTAGATAAGTCTGGATTTGAAAATATTTGTAACTGTTGTTTACGTGTGTCGAGCGTTCAAGTTGGTCCTCAAATTGATTGAATTTGGAAGGTTGTTTTAACGAAATTAATCGGGTCTTGATAGAAGTCAGTCTTTTGATAATTTATATGCACTGTTTGGAAGATAATGAATGTGGGAGCTTATAATCAGTTCCTTTGCGAAACGTCTGTCCGTCTGAATTAATTCATTATGACTATCGAAAAATTCATTTAACGTCGGCATTCCTAAGTCATTCTGCAGTACGTGAGACATCGTATGTCTTAGGTGCGTCCGCAATTGTTCTTAAAACTTTGTTTTGAAAACGTTGAAGTCTTTTGATTTAAGTCTTGTTAATAGTGCACCATGTCGGGATGCCGTGTATCAGTACCGGTCTTATTATTATTTTGTACAAGTTCGTCTTTGTCCGTATGTCTATCCTGCTATTCCTGTTTAGCAGTGAATTAGTAGTATCAAGCTGACCATTCGATTTTTTCAAGCGCTGGTCCGCGTTTGTTTTCTAAACCATCCACTTATTGAAGTAGAGACCCAAGTATTTGATATTATCCCGCTAGTTTATCCTGTTGTTATTTATAAGCAAACGAATTTCCGCAAATTTAAATAGCTAGGGTTTTACCAAGATATGATAGATAACCTTGGGGGTTAAGTTTACCTGGTTCGTGGTTTTTTTTTGTCACTCTAGTCTTACCTGATGTACCGTAAAATACATATCTAATATCAATGTTATCGTTATCCAGTTAGTGTGGTATAAAACTTTCTGAGATGGTGCTCAGATCATGATTCATCTATTTTACGGATACGCGATAGTTAATTCTTGTTGAATTCTCCTTGGTTACTGGTGTCATCCCAAGGCAGACATTCTTCGAGGTCTTTGTAAATATTTGAGACTTCTTGCTGCCTGAAGATATATGTGCATCGGTGGCCGATGTTTGAGCTATTAAAGTAAAATATGGAACTAGTGTGTAGTAGTAAATTATATTAAATTTTTAGTTTTTTTTTTCTAAAAGGTCGTTACACTGAGAGAAATGCCCAAATGAACTTTCATTTTGGCTTGGCTTTATTAAGGAGCATACGCTACTATAGGTATACTTATCTTATTACTAAATATTTACTCTAATTTAAAGTCCCTTAAAATTTCAACGAATGCAATGCTCTTGCTACGCTAATATATATAAAGACTATATAATATTTGTTTCGAGAACAACCTGTTTATTAATAACTGTAAAGCTATTATACAACACTTGGAGACCCAACTGTATTCCGAAGGAATTGTATTGCGGTTATTTGGGAATAAGATACCGATTAAAAGTCGGGTATATTTTTATATAACCCAAAAATATATAATATACCATTTGATAACTACTGTTCGAAAGAAAGTATACAGGGTGGCGCACCGAAAACTGTCCACCCAGGTTTACTTTCTTGTTAGAAAACTAAATCAAAATTCGCTCAAACACGGGAACCTTAGTTCTCAAGGGGACATATTTTTTTGCTATTTTCACCCCCCTGCTTGAACCCCTACGACGGGGTGGCTTTCACCCTTAAAATCTTAAATGAAAAGGGGGGGTCGAGTGATACCTTATTTTCAAGGGAATTCAATTGCCTTCCCAACGCGACCTTGCTCGTTTAAATCGAGTGAATAGTTCCTGAGATATAGGGCTAAAAAGAAAAGAGAATTTAGAAGTAATAAAATTTATTACCGCTTATATCAATAAACTAAATGTTGAAAATGTCCACCTTCAACCTCCATGCAATTGTAAAGGCACTGTTCAAAATGTTCGCGAACATTATGGAACATTGCGGGAGTTATTTGTCGGCACTCGTACACTATTCGTTGTCGCAAGTCTTCCAAAGAATTGGGTTGGGTTGCATAAATTTTAGACTTTAAATGTCCCCACAAAAAAAAAGTCCAGTGGCGTCAAATCAGGAGATCTTGCAGGCCATTCAATAGGACCTCTTCTTCCAATCCATTTTCTTGGAAAACTTTCATCCAGAAATTGTCTAACAGGGAACGCATAATGCGGAGGTCTTGCTGAAAGTAAATATTTTCTGATCGATAACGGTCATTTTCTTCTATGGCATTCGTCAAAGCAGGGTTAATAGTGGTTTCCAACTGGTTCAGCTACATTCCACCGGTTAAATTTCCAGGTATAACATACGGCCCAATAAAACCGTTACCCGGAGCGACATTTACAAAGTACACCTTTTTTGCGTAAAATTAATGAGAAAATTAATATTTTTAATAAAAACATAAATACACTAAGGAGCCAAAAAGTTACACTTGTTTCTATGTACCTAGAGTGCCGCAGAGAGCGCCCTCTACAATCTACATTAAAATTCTTAACAAATTTAAATTTCTCGCCCCGAAAAACCCCCAATCACAAAATTGTATGTTAAAATCTTGGTTAAAAAAAAAGTTAATTAGGAAAATGAAAAATTAAATTTTTACTTGAACACCCTGTACCTCGGTTATTATCAACTTTTGAACTAAGCTAAGTTTGGCCAAATCGCAATAGTTTTACCCAAGAAATCTGCAGTTTTACTGTATACCATTAGTTATGGGACACCCTGTATAATTGGTCATGCAAAATATTTGACCCGTGTAGAGGTCGAATAAAGGTAAATTTAACTTAAAATGTTTGTTGGGCTCTAGCTTTCTAACGGTACGTCTTAGAGTAAAACGGCGTACATATCCCTATCTTAGTTTTTAACTTTTTAAAAGTGTCAACTTCCGGTTAAACCGCGGATGTAGCTCGAAGGCCGGAAATATAGTACTTCCGGTTTAACGGAAGTTGGTATTTTTAAGAAGATAATAAAAAAGTAAGATAGGGACATGTAAGCCCTATTGCTCTATGGCGTACCGTTAGAAAGCTAGAAGCTGTCAAAGTTCAAAAATGTCATTTTTCAAAAGTCGATATCTCGGAAACTATTAGGTTTAGACTGATAATGCACTTAATAAAAATAAATGTAATTTTAAGTGAAATCCAAAAATATTATAAGATATAGGGTGTTCGTTTAAAAAAAAAGTAACTTTATTTCTTTACGGCTTTCTGACTCATCCTGTATACTTATCTTTCTTTAATTCTGATAGACTTTATATAACCATAAAACTTTTGTTTTGAATATTTTTTGTTAGCTATTTTACTTTAAGAAATAATCGACCGCTTCCGTGCATACCAACGACCCTGTATATCAAGTAGAAAGAAGGTGATAGACAATATGAAATCTTGCGAGTTAGCCCCACGGTAAAAAACAGTCTTTACGAAAGCTTGACAGATCAGAATAGAGTTGAACCGCTCATGCATGCCAGAGTCGATCAAAGACCTTGGACATATCCAGCCTTACCGCGTACCATTTTTTACACTAAATTATATAGTATTTTGGGTCTAAAAAGTTCGATTGTATTATTCCCCCAATTCGGGCTAGCCAGTGTATCCCCGAATTTCCCGACATGCACCCTCATCCCCATTTGATCCCGGCCAGCGAACGCGGAACCGCCGCCAGGGCTGTGTACAGGTGAACGACCGCTGTCGACCCAGACCGCCGCGCCACGTCGGACATCGATCCCGCTGCACCCGGTTGCGCGCTCCACCCTCCCGGCTGCAGCCCGTCACCGTCGCTTCCCGCTCCGAAGGGCTCTATCCGTGTTACTTTTGTATTTTAAGGAGCATCGCATTAATTTTGCACAGCTATTCGCCGGAAAATCATTATCGTAAAAATGTCATTATCTTTCATTGTTAATAATTAACAAATTACACTGGGGGACAGCAAAAATGTTTCCGAGACCAAAATACCAAAATCTTACTTAGTTTATTATACTAACTAACAATCTGTCTTGCAAAAGTCTCAGTTAGCTCCGGTTTTATAGATCCATACTAATTATGATAATTACCTACCTGCCCGTAATGTAAGGGAAAGTTCGACTATTATGTAATGGATTTTTTGCCGTAAATAAATAAATAAAAAAAAAATAAAAAATGAGAACTACCTGAATATATCATAGCAGGTGTACTTTATAAGGGGTTTAAATACATATAACATAAATCTTAAATTGTTAGTTGTATTTCAATCACCAAATGATTGAGAGCTGTTCGTATTTGAGAAATTAGAAAGCTTTGAGCAACATGTCGCGAGTTGGTTTAAATAAGCCGGATCATTTTTGTTATATTTGTGGTGAAGTGACTTTTGTGAAACGTACACTTAGCCCTTTAATACAAGAGGCTTACCACTTGTATTTTGGCTGTAAAATTGGAGACCAGGATCAAAAATTGGGCTCCCCATATCTGCTGCTACAAATGTGCGTCCAACACTCGCGGCTGGCTAAGTAGAAAAGAACGTAAGATGCCCTTTGCTATTCGTATGATCTGGCGAGAACCGAAAGACCACGTTACTGAATGTTACTTTTGTTTGACACCTCCCACCAAAAAAAGCTTGTCGCAGAAAAAAAGGTCTGCGATACAGTATACAAATTTACAATCCGCCATAAGCCCGGTGCCTCATAGTGACGAGTTGCCTGTACTTAATCCACCTCAGGAATATAGCTTTGATTGTGATGATGAGTCAATGGATTCAAACGGTAGTGTACTGGAAAATGTCGCCGGCCCATCAACCTCGCAAGACTCCGAATTTGTCTGTGAAGTTCCCAGTAACAAGCCTCACAAAATAAGTCAAAGTCAATTAAGTGACCTTAAATGGGATTTGGAATTGCCTAAGAAAGAATCCGAACTATTGACCCCGCGATTGCGACAATGGAACTTACTTCAAAATGAAGTAAAGGAAAAGCCTAACACCATTTTTTAACATAGAAAACAATTTGGTAGCCTGTAGGGACATTGAGGGATTAATGGCAGCTTTAAATCTCGACTATGATCCAAAAGACTGGAGACTTTTAATTGATTCCTCAAAAGTAAGTCTTAAAGCTTTGTTACTTCATAATGGAAACAAGTTGCCTTCTGTCCCAATTGGGCACGCAGTCCACATGAAAGAAACGTATAGCAATTTGAAATTGTTACTGGAGACCATACAATATGAAAGATATAATTTGCAAATTTGTGGGTATTTAAAAGTTGTGACGATTTTGCTTGTAATGCAGCTGGGTTATACGAAATACTGCTGCTTCCTCTGCGAATGGGACAGTCGAGCACGATCGGATCACTATATAAAGAAAATTTGGCCACCGAGAGAGTCTTTTGAGCCAGAAAAAAAGAATGTAGCCAGCGCGCCATTAGCTTCCCCAGAAAAGATTTTACTACCGCCACTTCATATAAAATTGTACTGAACTTATTTTAAAAAATGCTTTTAATGTAAAAATGCCTTCTTCTAGTGGTCTCAACGTACTAACGTTTTAGAGAATCCTGGTCTAAAATCAATAATTTAAATTATAAATCAGCATTAGAACATGAAAATATAAATACATTTTTGCAACGTGAAGATTTTGAAATGGTTGGTAGTGTTAATTTTGTGGAACAATCCTTAGATTTCCAGCAGCCTCGCGACGACTATAGAGAATTTTTACATTTGACCCAGTTGTTTTTAGGAAAGGACAATGTAGAACTTACCATTCGTGCTCCTGGAGCATTCCATCGTGCACGCTCGATGGCGAAAGCAACTTACTGCTTAAAAATATATATTTCTATGGACGAGATTACATTAACATTCAGGGAAAGAAAGTGTATCAGAGATATATGCATTTTTATCGTCAAAGTTTATGTTAAGGCTTGGTTTACCGCTCCCTGTCCATATAAAGCTTCATATCAAGATTTTCAATTTGCCAATGATCTTATTAAATATAAAACTATTGATCCAAGAACTTTGGGAATTTATACGTAAAAATACTCTTAGGTTTTTCGAAAGTTTCGGGTTACCTACAAATTTCTTAAAAGATAATCCAGGAAACTGGGAAAGTAATGATGAGTACATAAATAATTTTAATGTAGTTGAAAAGCTGAAAGTAGTGAACGATACAGCTGAAAGGGGTATTAAACTCATAGACGAATATAATAAGATATTAACAAAGATGCAGAACGACGTCAATGTATACTACAAATTGTAAGCGAATATAGAAAAAAATTTACAGATGTAAGACCACACTTGCGGAAACTTTTTAAAAGTGATTAAAACAAACTATCTGTGCAAGTACATAATAGGGTTAGTTCTTAGGTATAATTTATTAATACTATATACCTATAATACCTATATAATATATATGTATATAATAGACTAGCGAATATTGGGGAGTGCAGCAAATGACAGAATACTCTTTAAAGTTATTCCAAGCTTTCGGAAATCATATATATTTCATTTCCATCCTCAGGGAGACTACAAATTTATTTAAAAATTGGGATTAGGAAAATTGTTGTGATTAATAATCACAGTGTTTACTTACAACTTTCTTGAAATTGTTCATAAAGATGTTCGTATAAAATAAGAGACATGTGAGAAGAAAATGTGTTGAAAATCAAAGTCAATTGAAATTAATGCTGACGTCTGGAGATACTATTAAAACCATTGTATATGGACGAAGAAGCACACAATTTAAAATAAAAATCGAATTTAACTGATTACATTTTTGAAAAGTTGTTATAATATAATTCAAAAGTCTATGTTAATATTCCGCGGGAAACCATGTCCTGCGTGCAGTAATTTTTATGTGACTGAATATGTATATATATATAATATATACTCTGTTTCTATGTAGTCAATAGTTTTAAAATTTAAAAACCTTTGTATTTCATTGCATCGGCGGCACCATTTTGGATTAATTAAATTACTTGAAATTTTGCATACGTCGTTTTCTTGCTATTTACAACATTTTAAAAGGGTGAGACCAAAAAGAAAAAAAGTGGCACCCTACTGGATATACAGGGGGTTATTTAAGAAGTGTCCGATATTTTACAGGACGATTCCCATGCAGTTAATTATAAGGTGAAAAGGTCATATAAGCAATCCCTTCATTTTTGAGATAAAGGGTGTTAAAAATTTATTTTTATTCTTGTTTTTCCTAAATAATTTTTGAAATATTGCCTATATTTGGACGAAAATTAATGTTTGGGGATTTTTTAATATGAGAAATTCAAATTTGATCTTAGTTCGGTCCTTAATTGTAGGGGGCGCCAGCTGCAGGTTTTTTTTCTCTTTTGGGGAGTCACAACTTTTTCGTGCATGTATGCATCACATTTTCTAGAAGAAAAATCGATTCCTCCATCATTATTACGTGAAAATGGTACGCAGTTAGAGTTAGTTTAGTTTAATATGAGCTATTGTAAAGATAAGTTCCGAAATAAAAGTTTAGTGGTAAAAGTTGTACCAGGTGTTGTTATTAGACGGACCCAAGATAGTTAATCGTAACATTATTTATCAACCTGTAACGTATAAGTGCATGATTAACGTTAGTGTTATGGCGGCTAAAAAGCAGAAAGTAGACGTTCGGCCCTTTCAAAGCTCTTGGACAAGTGATTATGGTTTTGTACAGCAAAGAGATCAAGCCATATGTGCATTATGTCGGGAAACCGTAGTATTCCGGACATCTAGTGTTCAACGACATTTTCAAACAAGACTTGAATCGGGGTTTAAGGATAATGCTGATAGAGCGGAGACAATGCGAAGAGCAGTTGCTCAGTATACAAAGCAGGCAACATTCTTTACAAAAATTAGTCAAGGGAAAGAAAGATCAAGCAACCGAATGCAGTTTAAAAATTGCAGAATCTTTGGCAGAAAAGGTAAGACCTTTCACCGATGGGGAATTTACGAAGCAAACGTTTCTGAGAAGTGCGGATGTATTGTTTGATTATTTTCCTAATAAACAAGCAATACTGGTCCGGATTAAAGATATACCAGCATCAGCGCGGACTATTGAGAGGCGAGTTACTGAAATGACAGAAAATGTACGGAAACAATAGATCGACGCCATTAAACGGAATATCGTATTTAGTATTTGGTTGGATGAAAATGTCGACGTTAATGACATTTCCCGGTTGGCAATCGTTGCGCGGTCCTTTGACAATAACCGTGTGTATAAAGAACTGATCTGTCTGCTGCCATTGGAAGGAACGACAAGAGGTGAAGAATAGTGAAGATATACTATCAGAATTCGTTAAACATTTTCAGAAACGGGGACTAGACTTAACTAAGATTTTTTGCGTAACTACAGATGGCGCACCCGCTATGATCGGGACACATAAGGGATTTGTATCTCTTCTTACTGCACGCATTGGTCGACCACTTTTGAATTTTCTTTGCATTATTCATCAAGAAAGTTTATGCGCGAAATCTCGAGCGGAAGCTTAAAATCCGTGATGGATACTGTTGTAAAAGTTGTCAACTAGATTGCTGATCGTTCTTCATTAACTCACAGACAATTCAAGTCATTTTTACAAGAAATGGAAAGTGAATATTCAGATATTTCATTACACAGCAATATACGCTGGCTTAGCCGCGGTATAGTAGATTCTGTAACGAGGTTGGACCACGAGTATCGAATTTTTATTCTAACCGAGTAGCAGACTATATTTTCTCCACGACCAAAAAGTACGAATAAATACAAATAAAATCTGTACAAAGCAATTAAGTTATTTATTCGCAATATTCGTAATTTCAGGTGGAGTATTATCCAGTTCCATATCTGATTCATCCGATTTTTCACTCATTTTTTGACTTGCACTTAAGTTTGTCTGAAAATAATTATTACAGCGCGGCCATTTTTATCTGACACTGACAGTTTCGAAATTCATGGCAACCTATGTCGTTTAGATCAATTACAGAATATTCATTCCGTATCTTGTTATGGAATGAAAATACACGCAAAACGCATAAGAAGCAAGTATTTCAGAATAAATATTCCAATCAAGAGCGAGAATTTTTACATTCTATTATCAAAAATGATTTTGGAATTATTGCATTCAGTAATGGTCGTGGAGAAAAGTGCTTTCTAGATTTGTAGGGGGTCATTTTTGTTGCAAAAAAAACTAGATAATAAAGAATGGATTTGTATGTTGATGTTCTAGATTTGTATGATTCCTGGAAGTCTTTTAAAATGAAAATAGATGTATTTATTCGCGATATTACCTCCCATATATATAAATACTTTCCAAATCTAAAAACATACTTACCCAACCTTAATAATTGTGATAATGCTGCATTTAATGAGGAAATGTTAAACTACATGACTTCACTGAAAGAAGAATTTGCTGAAAGAGGCCAAGCTTTTGATAAACATGTTCACCTTCTTGATAAAACCAGACTTAATGGATTTTACTAACATTCCTTTAATGATTCTCTTTTCGCATGGATGGAAATTCAAGATTTTGAGCTTCAGCATATTGAATTTAGGAACTCCGAGTTATGGAAGACAAAATTTGTGGAACTAAGAAGAGTTTTAGAAGGTGATCCTCAGGATAAATCAAACGAAATACTGAATTGTTGGGCTAGTTTGTCAAATAAATTTATTTGCCTAAAAAAAGTGGCATTTGCAATGCTTTCAGTATTCGGATCGTCCTATATGTGTGAGCAAGTTTTTTCCCATATGAAAATCGTTTTGAATCCATATCGAGGTCGGCTAACAACAGAAAATTCAGAGGCGTGTGTAATATTAAAAGTAACTAGACATGAATCAGAAATAGAAAAGCTTTCGCGAGAAACACAAGGACAAGGATCGCACTGAAAACGTTTCAAATTTTAAACAAGATGTTCCCTTATATAAAAACATATGTTTCGTTTAACAGTAAAGTCTGTGCTATGTTTCCTTTTTGATTAGGATTTTTAGAAATATTGTTGATAATTTTTTTATTTTATTAGTTACCTTCTTTATTACTTGTAACAATTTTATACATTATTTATTCGTATAAAAAGTATACAGTTTTGTATAGTGCATGGGCACCTCTTTGTTAAAAGGTTGCCGACCCCTGAGTCTAGTCACTGCTAACTTAGCGTTTTATCATAATGAACAATATTGCCGAATTTCACCAACATCGGCAATAGGATCTTTGAGATTTTAATAAAAAACCAATTCCTTTTTTAAACTTTGACACCCTGTATCTTAAAAACCAGATCTTTTAGGACACATGTTTATATGAACTTTTCTACTTGAATTTGATTCAGGAATGCGCCCTTAAAATTACGGCCTATCGTTAAGTAACACCCTGTGCAGGTAAAACATTGATTACAAACACTGACGATAAAGCAAAGATAGACCATGCATCTCATTCATGTACGTAATTTTGCGCCGAGCCTACAACTCACTGTTTATAAGAGGACGATAGCATGGGCACGCTACTACGAGGTTGAATTAGCAGTGGCGTATCACTTTCAAAGCATTTTAAATGTTGTGTTAAAATTATCAATAATATCATTTCAATAACAATTATATAAAAATAGGTGACCATGATACAGGCCAAATCGTTTTCTAAAAACTGGCAAGAGCATTGCTGTATTTAGAATGAAAATAAAAAGTGATATTTTGATAGACGATGACGACATGCGAATGTATTCGTGGCTTCCAAAAATTATAAAAATATGAGAAAAAAGTGCCTCAGGTTAACATTAAACATATAAATAATAACAATATTTTAAAATTACAATTTAGTCAAATAAGTACGTCGGAATTTGCTTTGTTACCTAAGTGTTAAATAATACTTCACCTGGGGCAAATTGACGTATAACTCGTAGGCTGGAGCCTGAGGGCTCAAACCTATATAGAGAGGTGGCAACCTTAATAGTATTACATATTGCCAAAGATTACATATAATACTAAAGTGGAAGAAAGATTACAACAATAAAATTTGTTTTATTTCGTTTATAATACATTGTAACGAAATTTATATACACTATAACTATACAAACCGTTCTATGATGTCACTGCAGGTATTACAACCAAAAGTTATATGCGACTTAAACCCCATTCCGGCGTCTTTAATAACTTCAAGCCTTCCTAATTGACAATGCAATGAATGATCCCACTGTAATGATATTGCCATGTTAATAATATTTGCATAGCCTCCACTACCAATACTTTTAGGTCTATGGATTGACTCCCTAAAAAGAACCATTGAAATTTAATACAAACTTATTAATTGGGAAAAAATTAGATTTGCTCTGTCTGCTTGTTATGATAAAAGAGCATGCGGCGTCCATCTTTGCTTTATCGTCAGTGATTACAAATAATTATATGATTAATTAATTAATTTTTAAAACTACCAACGGAATATACAAATGGCCTCAAAGCATTACATCGCTCGTTCCATTCTCCATAGCCTGGTAATACCTTGTCATCGTAACTGAGTAAATTTAACTAGAATGGTACTAGACTAGTGGTTTATGGCATACTTAACTATTACATACACTGTATTTTCTACGCTTGGTAAGTGTTTTATGAAACTAAATGTGTACCACTTAAATGGTAACAATTGTAATATTATACTAAAATTTACACTCAATTAGAAGGAAATGAGTCGTAAACGAACCCTTTTGCGATAATCATAAACTAAGATGTAGGCGCTCAAAGTTGGTTAAGCTGACAACTGAAAATTATAAATTACTCAGAAGCCTTTATTTCTCATAAATAATTCATTTTCCCTGCTTGTCAATTAAATTTATATCGCAAATACCACCCAATTGTGATTAAATAATGTCTTTCTAGACATATTTTGTGTAGACTAATATCACTAAGTGTTTTATGCTGGCAAAATACCATGACAACGAGCTGTTTTCTACTGGCAACCTAGACTCACCTTGACAAAGCAACATGATATGAATACAGCGACAATATTTTGTTGCGACAGGTAATCAATCACTGCCAACTTAAACATTTTGAAAAAAAGAAATAAAGTTTTAGTGTCAATAATTGTTCGTTTTTCTCGTCATATTGTGATGTCTAATAGCATTCGAGAGAAGATTGTGCATATCTGGCGAAATGTTTCTCATATTTGTTGCTATCTAGCAAATTGCCTAGCAAAAAACTTTCGTAGCAATTGAAAACTTTCCACACAAAATTTTATCTCCTATGATCTTAGGTATATACAGTGTTGGGCCAAAATATGGAACAAATTCATTTAAAAATCAGGTATTAATTTTTTGAAAAAACGGTCGGACACGTCGATTATAATTTTTTCTTCCGAATTTTTTGTCTCAAAAGGAAATTATACAGGGTGTGTCAAAAAGTAGATGTAGCAAAAATTTTTTGTATTTTAAATAGAACCCTATTTTTTCAGTCGAATTTTAAATTCTACGTCAAATTCTGCGCATAATTCATGTAGCATACTATATCCTTTTCTCTAACGGTTTTAGAGAAAAATTACATCATAAAACGAAATTTTTCTTTAAAAAAAGTTACATGTACCTACTTAAAGGTAAACAGTTAAATTTAAATGAATTGTCACTACGATAGCAAGTCATGTGTCAATCAAAAATAATTTTAGGTATAATTTTGAAAAACGGTGATCATGGTGCATTTAAATGAAACTCAAAGAATCGAAATTTTAAATTTAATTGGATGTGGAGACAAAACAAGAAATCAAGAAGAAGTTTGTAACTTGTTTAGCGCTAAGTATCCAGAACGACCGATTACAAGATCTACAGTGAGTAAAATTGAGAAGAAATTCAGGGAAACAGGGAATGTAAAGGATCGTCTACGGCCAGGTCGTCCAAAAATTAGTGAAAACACGAAATTGAACATTTTGTTAGAAGTTGAAGATAATCCCCATAGTACATCCACTGAAATAGCCCTTAATAATGATGTGAGCCGACGATCTGTTTTGCGGGTATTGAAGAAGAACACATACAAGAAAAGTACGATCCGTATAAAATTAGGTTGCTGCACGAGCTAAACGAAGATGATCCCGACCGCCGACTACAGTTTTGTGAAACTATGATAAAAATTTGCACTTAAATCTATTTTTCCATCGCAACATACTTTTTAGCGATGAAGCCACGTTTTGTTTGAATGGTTCGGTAAACGGACAAAATTTTCGGTATTGGAGTACAAATAATCCCCGTTGGATGAGAGAACAGCACACGCAAAACCCACAAAAAGTAAATGTTTGGGCAGGGATATTAAATGATAGAATTATTGGACCTTTTTTCTTCGATGGAAATCTTACAGGAGACCGGTATTTACAATTTCTTCAAAATGAATTAATTCCCACATTAGCAGCGGATTTTCCAAATCCGAATTAGCCTAATCTACCAGAAGCGTCTATTTGGTTTCAGCAGGATGGTGCTCTGCATCATTTTGCTCGACAAGTACGAGAGTATTTGAATACTGTATTTCGATGGATAGGTAGAAGAGGACCCATAGAATGGCCTGCAAGATCTCCCGATCTTACACCAATGAATTTCTTTCTTTGGGGTTATTTGAAATCAAAAGTGTATAAGGATAAACCACAAAATTTGGAAGACTTAAAATTTAAAATTAGATATGAAATTAGGCAAATTAATGAAAATACTGTAACTAATGTTTTAGATGGGTTTTTAAGTAGATTGGCATATTGTCAAGAAGTTAATGGTTGGCATTTTCAACACCAAATAAAATAATTTTCGTTTTATGATGTAATTTTTCTCTAAAACCGTTAGAGATAAGGATAGGGTATTCTACATAAATTATGCGCAGAATTTGACGTAGAATTCAAAATTCGACTGAAAAAAATAGGGTTCTATTTAAAATACAAAAAATATTTGCTACATCTACTTTTTGACACACCCTGTATAATTTCTTTTTGAGGCAAAAAATTCGGAAGAAAAAATTATAATCGACGTGTCCGAGCGTTTTTTCAAAAAATTAACACCTGATTTTTAAATGAATTTGTTCCATGTTTTAGCCCATCACTGTATTATAAATAAGTAGAAACAAGAATTCCTCCCTTTTACTTAAATCTAAAACAGCGCAAAAGAAGATATTTTTACATTAATATCTTAGGTTTTAGGCTTATTAAAATTTTGTTCACCAGCGGAATTTCTTGAACCTAGAAATTTATCTAATTTCAGAAGTTTGAACAAACATTTTAGTTAATAATAAATTACGCGTAACTCGCTGCTATATTAATTATAATATTTTTCGGCTTAAAAGAAATTACTTGAGGTTAGAGTTTTATGACATGCGACAATTTCTAGTTACTATTATTTTAGGTGTACATTTATGTTGATTTAGGACCGGATTTAATATTTTTTATTTTAATCAAAATGCGGCGAGATCTTGAACCATGGCGTTATTTTAATGCGGTAGACTGGATCCTCAGTACATATTTTTTGTAGTTGCTTGGACAGCATTTGACTATAAGTAGCACGAATTGCAGCGGGCTTTTTTTATTAATTACCTAAAAACAACAATAGAAAGCAGGTACCTATTTGGACAGACGAAGGAAAGTTTCTATGAATTCACATGCATACATTCATACTAGTCAAACACGATTTTTCTATGTAATATAATTTTAATATCTTTTCAGTGAAGAAACAAGAGTCATTAACCTGCATCCAGCTGCGCACTCTTCCCAGCGCTTCGTAGCTCCCCCCTCGGCGTTATGTCTGCGATTTGATTCGAATCGTATTAATTTTACAGGGGAAAACGGAAAACCCGGAAACTTCGGTCTGGTTTCGAACAAAGCATTCAATCTAAAGCTTAAAACCGGGAACGAAAATATTTACCCCAAAACCCAGGGGTATTTAAAATTAAATAGTTAAAATGGAAATAATGTCTAAAAATATCCAATGAAGCAAATTTCGTTTCGGTTGAAATATATTATTTAATGTATTATGCGATTGGGGGAAAGAAATAAGTACTTTATAGCAGGAAATAAATAAAATATTATATGCCTGTTTCGCCCATTATTGACCAAAATGTGTATTTCTCTAACTTAGGTAGAATAACTGGTAATGCTATTTTTTTGTACAATTAAGAAAATGAAGAAATATTTCAGTTCTGGACACGCGAACAATAAAAGTATTAGAAAAATGTGGGTCGTAATCTCAAAAGTAATGAACATTCCCTTACTTATAAAATGACTATCATATTTGTATAAGTTGTGAAGATCATTTGTTTTATTTATTAACCGGTGAAATGGCAACGGGAGATTGCCAGCCCAATCCGCAGCTTAATCTATAACCTTCAAAGTAATTCAATCCTATGATCTCCGGCATCAGAGGGACATTTATTTATTGAATCGATAGACTTAGAACCTTTTAAAAATGTCAACGTCAGTGTTCTGAACTAAACCAAACTAATTTGACTATGCATGAAAAAATTTACATATATCAAATGTTGAAATGACATGCATCTAGATACAATGAGAATTGAGTAGCAGAAAAGATTTATTACACGTTAAGTTATTTAAAATGAAAATAAATATTTGCTATTAATAAGTAGTGAAATTAAATTATACAGGGTGGCGCATCGAAAACGAAACAGAGACATTTACTGGCAGCTCAGTCCTTTTTTGGAAAAATGCACAGACCCGTCGATTTTGACGGGGACACAAAATTGGCAAAAAATCACGTTAACACGTGCAGCCCCCTGGGCGGGGGTGGCACCACCCTGAAATCTTCAATGGAAATGGGGGTCGAGTGATACCTTGTTTTAAAGGTCTTTCAATTTCTTTTATAATGATGTAAAATTAATGTACTTTAGTTCAGTAGTTTTGGAGATTTATTGATTTAAAGCTTAAAGTAGACTTTAATAGGTACATCAGATTAGTTTGTACTACTTTCAGAAGAAATTTGAGTAAAAGCATTTACTTAATAAGCAAATGCTTTTCTTTACTACGCCCATGGTTTATTTACCATTTTGGTGTTGAAAATAGCGATTGCAGCGTTTTTTGTCGCAAAAGAAGTTGTTTCTTGAAAAAAGAAAAGAAGAGAATGTCTCGTACTTATTTTAAATACGAATTTAGTACATAGTTTGCGATTGATTCGACCAAACTTTGTTGGTAAAGTACCTTTTAACATAAATTAACCATGGCATATTCCACGGCAGAAAGGGTTGAAATTATCGAAATATTTTTCGGAAATAATCAGTGCACCAATAGAACAGCACAAATATTTAATGAGCGACATGAGAACAGTAACGTGCATCAAAAATATGTTCTAGAACTTGTAGCTAAATTTCGGGAAACTGGATCAGTCGCCAATAAAGAACGCAACATTAAAAATCCCATAAGGAACGAAGCAATGGAAGTGGGGGTTTTAGGGCAAGTTTATGTAGATTCTACGTTAAGTACCCGCAAATTGGATACTGTGTGTGGTGTTAGTCGACGTAGTATCCAACGGCCCATAGTTTTCATCCATATAAAATTCACCTTGTACAAGAACTTAATGAAGACGATTTGATCGGCGATTACAATTTTGTGAAGAGATGAGTGAACGAATTATAAACGACGAACATTTTCTATTCAACACTTGCTTTTCCGACGAATGTTCCTTTTTTTTAAATGGCGTAGTAAATCGTCATAACTGCCGATATTGGTCCGATTCTAATCCCAGAATTTATCGTAAGGTACACACACAGCAGCCACAAAAATTAAATGTTTGGGCTGGTATTTTTGGCGATCATTTAGTTGGTTCTTTTTTCTTACCTGGAAATTTGACCGGTGAAATGTATTTGGAATTACTGCAAGACGCCATAGATCCTGCATTAACAGCCATAATTGAAAATCAGAATGATCGGCGGTACATTGCGAATAGGTTGATGTTCCAACAGGATGGTGCCCCACCACATTACGCATTACGTGTTCGACAATATTAAGATCAGACGTTTCCAGGTCGATGGATTGGTAGAAGAGGTGCCATTGGTTGGCCCCCAAGGTCGCCAGATTTATTACCTTTGTATTTATTTTTGTGGGGTCACTTAAAAAGCAAAATCTATACTACTCAGCCAACATCGTTAGAAAATTTGCGACAAAGAATTGTGAATGAGTGCCTTCAAATTACTCCTCAGATATTGCAAAATGTGCGGCAACGTTTTGAGCAAAATCTTTATTACTGCATGGAGAGTCATGGCGGTCATTTCCAACATTTAGTTGGCTGACGGGTCAGTTCATTTTTCATTTTTACACTACTTTGCTACCAAATGTATTGCTCTCCACTAATGATGATGTATTAGAGTTTTATTTAAGCTTTAAATCAATAAATCTCCAAAACTACTGAACTGAAGTACATGAATTTTACATCATTATAAACGCAATTGCAGGACCTTTAAAATAAGGTATCACTTGACCCCCCTTTCCATTTAAGTTAGGGGTGGTGATACTCCCGCCCAGGGGCTGCACGTGTTAACGTAATTTTTTGCCAATTTTGTGTCCCCGTCAAAATCGACGGGTCTGTGCATTTTTCCAAAAAAGGACTGAGCTGCCAGTAAATGTCTCTGTTTCGTTTTCGATGCGCCACCCTGTATATAAAAGATTTAATAAAATCATCAATGACTTTCCTAGACTAGTAAGACTAGAAACTCAATGCAGTCAAAGCCTATAAAGGTCAAATATCCGAAAATAGATTAGATGTAAAGGATAAAAGGGTATAAATATATTGCTGACTAATCAGCCTTGGATTATTCGGCTAACCTTTCTCACCGCTGATCCCTGCACGTAGAAAATAGGAAAATCTTCAGAAAGGAAAAGCCAAAGGATTTGTAGAACGAGATTTCTTAGAAATGTGAAAATATTGCCAATAAGAAAAATTGTATTTAGTATACGGTAAACAATTAATGAAACGAATAGTTATGTCATATAGTTCTCCCTTTTTAATTAGCCACAAAGCGCCCCCATCCCATTTTAAGGTCCATCAATATTCTTGGCATTTTTTAACTTCTTAAATACAAAAACGAAAATTTCTTTTAATTGCTATTTATATATTAGCATTATTATCTATCAAGAACCAAACATGAGAGACAATCCAATAAAGCTATTCCTAAGACATTAAAATACTATTTAAAAAAAGTCCTTTAAAATGTTTACAATTTAAGAAATCCTGCTATTTTTGAATTAACACAATGAAAAATGAGTCAACAAACGGAAGTGGACTATTTCAATGTCAGTGGATTACTGTTGGACACTTCTTTAACCTTTCGTCGGGCGCAACCGTTCTAATAGATACAGAGGATGTTATTTTGTATGTTGTGAACCAGCCTTAACCCGGAATTTTCCCCACTTATTAGTAGCTTCATGGTTTTGGATGATCTTTCGATACGCCCGCGCCAGTTAGTGTTCGAACGTCTTGCGAGTTAACGGCAGCCATATTGATCTGAGAGATACACTGCGCCCGATTGTGTAACGAATTGAATAATGTTTGTTTAAAGTCTCAAATCTCTTTTAATAATAAATTAGTAATAGATTATCCTTATTGTATCAGTTTTTTTTTATATTATTTAGTTCTTATAATTTACAAGTTTTAGTTCTGTATTATAACAAATAAATATTTCTAAAATATCACAATCGTTTTGTTGTTTACAAGAGGTCTGTGGGGGCGGTTGTTACGCCACTGACCGCTAAATTTAATAATTATTGGTAAATATATACATCTGAGTCTGTTAGATAGACTGCGCCCGGACATGTACCTACGTATGGCAACTGCGCCCGACGGAAGGTTAAGAGGAACCAGATACTCTGTGTAAGAGGGAGATTAAAGAATGAAAAAAAAGTTATTAGTTGATTAATTAGAATAATCGTTAAGTAGACCATTTCAACTACATTGATTTTGTACTTGATTACACAATTGAAGAATCCAGTAACGAATTTCTTAATGCTAGTTTCATAGTTATCGCTACAACATTTTATGCATTTGATTTTGTTTGAGAAGCATGCTTTAATATAAATTAAATTCATGAATTAAAACCGACTTTTCTACGCTGTAAAATATTATGCTAAATTAAATAAAACTTTAACTAGTTTAAAACCGGCAAAACTAGAAAAGAAATTTTGCTCTTATAATTCCTAGTTTAAAAATATTCTTCTCCTAAAATGCCGCAAAAACGGTCTTAAAGATTCAGCAACATGTTTATTTTCCTAAGACCTTTAAAAAACCCTAAAATTTGCTTTCTAGTTTAATTATATTCTTTAATAGCTAACAGCGGGTATAAAGTGACTTTGCCAATGGAAAAGCTGAAATGACCTCCATAAGTTGTAGTGGGCTATAGTTCTGTTTTCAGTTTTAAAGTGGTAAGTTACATAATATTATACTTCTTTTTTGTCTGCCAGTTTCTGGTTAGTTCAGGTTAGTGTAATCAGTTGACTTAGGAGGGGGGGGGGGAGCTAACATGACTGGTCTATTTAATGTAAAAAATAGATTGTAATTTATTTTGTTGAGAGAAGAAGAAAAATGTTGGGAAAATTACTACAAAATCTTTGTGTATTTTGTAAGTTCAAATACTAACAGCGAGGTTGCGCAAATAAGGAAAAAATGGTTAGTTTCATCCGATATCTTTTAACGCTTTGGACCTGATGAGGATCAATTTTAAAAGATGTTTTAATTAAACCGAAACGTTTTATATATACCTATAGTTCTTACATTCTTAAACGCTCATTAAAGTGTACTAATAAAGAGATGAAGACAATTTTTAAGAGATTCTTAAGTGCAGGCAGGGAAAAAATGCAGTAACGCCGGCGCCGCAACTGAAAATTTTAACAAAAAAAGTTAGACATTAAGCGTAAAGGAGTATCAATGCAAAAAATGTTTTTAAAGTCAATGTTTAAAAAATTAAGAATGTTTTTTTTTAGGAAGTCTGTATTCGTAAAGTGGAATAATAGTGGCAGTGTTTTAAATGGAAAATCAAGTAGTAGGCCTCGGTCTGCATAAATCCATAAAATGGAAAACAGTTAAGGCTAGCAGTTACTCAAAGCCCAAGTTAGCTAGTCAGTCCACATACAGCAGCCTTACGCTTGAGCGAGCCTAGCACTCGACGAATATTACATAAAATGAAATTTAATCCTCATAAGCTCGCTTTTGTTAATAAATTGACAGAACGTGATAAGCAAGTTTCCAAGCCAGTTTTGCCAAAGATTCTAAGAGGTGTAGGATATCATACCAGGTATTGAAAACTTGACGAGGCGACCCAAAATCAATGTGAAGTTTATGAAAGGCCAATGCATTCTCCCAAAAGCGACAGTATGATGTGCAGTTTCTTCCTCAAAACTTACACAGTAAAAAATTCAATTGATTAACCACCAGGTACGTCTGATTTTATTGGTTTGATTAACTATTTTGATTTATTTTTTAATCAATTTGTAAATCAATTATCTGATTTTCATCTTTATTTAAAAAAATTACTCATTTTCGATTTATTTAAATCGATATTGGTGAAATGTATAAAAATATGCAATCTTTTAAATCAGATTTCGTTAAATTTGTAAAAAGAATCAATTACTGATTATCAATTTCCAATCAGGATTGAATGTAGTTACTCACGCATGCGTGCGTAGGCGACCATTTAATCATTTTTGAGTGTGCTTCCGCATACAATTTGCAATTTCCAATATGGCCGGTTTTACGTACATCGTGTCGTGTGTTGTGGTGAAATTTCAGGAAAATGTTGGTTAAGCTTTGTTTTCGAAACCAAAAAAAATATGCCAAGGTATATGCTGAGCCCTCGGGATACTTACAGGAACTCACAAACATAGGTAAGTGAATAATTTATTAAAATGATTTCTTAAATGTGGCGGTTTTTTCTTTTGTTGGCCTACTAGAATATTAAATTACAAATTTTTGCGTTTTTTTTTAATGGTAGGTATAGGTGCATACTTATTATAAGGTCGTTGATAGTAATTTTACTCCTCTTAGTACCTATTTACTCTTTAAATGGCCTTCTAGGTTAGAAGTTAGATACCTACCTAGAGAAAAATAATTTTCTCTCGTTTACCCACATCTTGGAAGGCCATGGTACTTTTACTGATATGTCTACATTTTGTGTGATAAAAGTATTATGGTACCTTAATGGTAATTTAGAAATTTTTTTGTTTCTTGAGATTTTTCTCGGGGATTTTAATGTTATACTTAAAAATTTGTTTAGCTAAATGATAAAAAAGGCAGACTTGTACCTATGTATAATAGTTGTCTTCACTTATATAGCTTTTGTTTGTATTTTTTAAATTCAGAACTTATAAATTAAGAGGCTTTTATAAGAAAATACCAGATACCTAAATAGAAGAGAAAAAAATAAAAGTAAATAGGATTGTGTTTTATTTTTAGATCAATTAAAACATTTTATGTAGTAGTAAATTTTTCAGTAGCACACCCTATAACTGATAGGAAAGAAATTTTAGATAAAATGGTCAAAACTTTTGCCTATCGAAGAGCAGTGGGAAAGAAAGTTTTGATAGAATTCCCAAGATATATAGATACTTTTGGCTTGGTAAGAAATCTAATAGTAAATTAGATATTTATAAATATTAACTTTGAGATAAATATGTTTATTTTTTAATTTATACGGGGTGACTCAAAAATAAGTACCGAAAATAAATGATTTAAAGGAAATATGAAAAATAGTTAAATAAAATTTTTGTTCAACTTTCACCGTTTCGAATATACAGGGTGGTAAAGATGTGTGACATAAAGAACATTTTTTTTATGTAATATTTGCTGAGAACGAGATATAAATTTGAATTTTGTTACATGTATGATCACTACGTAAATGTGCATAAGAATAGTCAAATAAGTTACTTCAGAGGCACGGAACAGGGGTGTATGCACTACATTTACGGTCATATCTTTTATATGTTACCTTGTTTATTTTTTTTAATACCTTGCTTATTTTAATACAAACAATTATTACTCCTAAATTTTTTTCATACGAACAGTCGTTTTGATGTTAAAAGCAGATATTACATAAAAAAATGTTCTTTATATCACACTTCTTTACCCCCTTGTATATTCTAAGCAGTGAGACTTAGACAAAAAATGTATTTAACTTTTTTTCATATTTCCCTTAAATCTAACTACTCATACATTTTTCGGTACTTTTAGATTCACCCTGTATATTACCCATTTAAGGTCCTAAAATTGTGTGTAGATAGATAAACATAAAAACAATTCAAAAAATACAAACAAAACCACCATCCTGTTGCGCTAATTTTGCCACTTTCCATAGTACTTTTAGTACATGAAATAGTAAATTATAGTCTATGGTTGTTTCTGTTTAAGATTGAACAAGATTTTGCATTGATGTTTTCATCAAAACCAACCCTAGCTGAATGTTTCCAAGAAAGCCGCGATAAAATATTTGAAGTATACAAACAAACAGTAAGAAAACCACTACTTGATGTTATTAATCCGGAAGATGATCAACTAGGTAAAATTGTTTTTATATATCTTTAGATTTCAATTACTTTGTCCCCCCCCAATATATATTTTGTTTATGTTCAACATGTTCCTAAAAATAAAATTTTAATTCATTTCAGCGTGGGATGAGGACACCAGAGCTCTTTTAGCAATTTTGCATATGCTGCCACCCACAGCAAAGGACGGAGAACGTCCAATAAAATCCGGACAGTACCGGCAGTGTCGTTAACAAATTAATTCTGTTTAAAAAGGTATTTTTTATTATTTTTATTAGTTAACCATCACACTAATATTCTATTTTTTTAGTAGGTCATATAGTATTGTTGAAGCTTTATTGTAATATATTTTTATTTAAGGTTTATTTATAAGTTTTATGATATTTTTGACAATCCAGCTGTATTATATTTAGCTTAGTTTATTCCGCCCATTTAAGGTTATATTCCACGATCCACCTGGATCAAAATGACCAAAGTTTTATTGTTATTGTTGTTCTATTAAAGGGGGAACTTGCTTTTCTAAAAAATAGAATTTTTTTTTTTAATTGAAAGCAATAAAATTGGCTTTTCATCTTTTATATTTTGCTAAAACTGTCTCCTTAAATGGATACCTACCCCAAGATAGGGAGAACAAAAAAACTTTCTGAATAAACTACAAAAGTGATTAAACTTTAATCAAAAATGATTAGATTATTGCGAACAGAAGCTCCATAATAAAACCAGTTTAATCATTATTAGAGAAAGTGTTAATCGAAATTGATTAACATATTATCAGTATTGATTCTTAGGTTAATCAATCTTGAGTAAGAAATTTTAGTGATCAATTGATTTAATCAATATGCAGTGTAATTTTTTTAAATCAATCTGGTGTGGACCTGGATTTAGTCAAAATTGTGTTGATTTTGATTTAAAATTGAATCATATTTTTTAAGAGTGTATTGTGCCATATTTTTTTTGAGAAAAAAATGCAATAGTAACAGTTATTTCTCAAAGGTATACAGCAATGCTACAGAATATTGTTCTTCCTCAACTAAACGACTATGAAAAAGAGCGATACTCGTTTTAACAAGATTGCGCTACTAGCCGTACTGCTAGAGCCTGTTTGAAATTTTAGAAGAATCATATCCACAAAGGTTGCTATCGTGTAACAACCTAAGACCCGCTAGATCACCGGATAATCCTGTTCCAGACTTTTATCTTCGGGGCAATTTAAAAAGCAAAGTGTACAAAGAGTAACTGAGAACTTTAGAGGAACTCAAAAGAAGCATCCTTGTTGAAATTGAGGCTATTCTGGTGGCTGTTCTTCGACACATCTTTTCCAAATTCATTCAACTTTTACATGAATTCATTGAGAATAACGGTGGTCACTGAAAGAATACCATATTCCATTAAAAAATCTCCCACTAATTGTAATTATTTTACCCTTGCACTTTTTGTTGGAAGTTTTATGAATAAGATGTAAAAGTAGTCCACTCGGTTGACGGTTCCTGTATTTTAAAAGAAATACCCTGCAAAATAAAATTAAAAATAAGAAAGCGTATACTACAGCGTAATTTCTTTTTCTTTTCTATCAAAAGTGATTAGTTATACTTTATTAGAGAAATTGTATCATAAAAAGTTTACACTAAATTCAGCCTAAGTGTAAAACTAAGTTCATCGTGATGGCATTATATTTTCACTTCAAGTTGAACAATGTTCTTTACTCGTTTTCTTTATCGTCCTTCATTTTTGAAATATCTTGAGATAGATTTGTTATTCGTCTTTGCTAATTTTATGGTATGCTTTAGCGGTTTTGAATTTTGATTTTTAAAAGTTGCTGGATAAAACTTTTAAAAAAGTTATATATTTAAAATATGGTAACGATATACGACTTTTTGGGCTCTTTATTTAAGAACCTAATTGTCAAATATTTGGTCTTTAATTTAAAACTGTGTTTATGGAATATAATAAGAGGTTGCAAATGTTTTTGACTTTAATATCTGGGCGAGAAGTGGTGATACAAAAATAAATTTGTATTTAAAATCATGTTACAATGATAAATAAATGAAGGTTTTCAGGGAGTAAGTAGAACGGTGAAGTCAGTACCTCATTAACAAATATAAAAAAATTAGATATTTCGGCTATGACATTTATTATGTTTCTAATAAATTTGTAGTTGACAAATAATGTGCTAAACGGTTTACAAATCGTACTATTTTTGAAAATGATGATGATTCCTTAACATTATAAAATGGCTATCATAATTGCATAAGTTGTGAATAAAAGATATTTCTTTTACATTTCATAGTATTAACTCCCAGATATTAAAAAATGTTCTTGATACAGTGTGTACTTATTAAAACTGCAAATAAGGAAAACAGAGTTATGTAACTTCAAGAAAAATGAAATAAAAAATTAATCGTTTTATGCAAAAGAAGCTTTGACCAATTTTGGTTCAAAGTGCGTTTCTGCGTGAAATCAGTTCTTTATAAGAAACTAAATCGTTTCATGTAGGAAGTTCAGTATTATCTTATGTAAATAAACAACTCGAATCCGAAACGTCGGATTAAAACACTAACCCCATTAGCTTGTAGAGGAGGAAAAGTTACTATAAGGAACTGAAAACCGAAATGTGATATCTTTCGTTAAACTAGAGAAATTAGGGATAATAATAATTAATATGGTAAAATAGGCCATTTTTTAAAACATTAATTATCCCTTATTTCTTTAGTTTAACACAGGAAGCTGATGGGGTTAGTTTCTTAATCCGACGTTTCGGATTCGAGCGACCATCATCAACTTTTTTATTTTAAATACGGACCTGGATTTTTTATTCCACTATTTAATAGCCTATATAAGCCTAAAATAAGATATGATAAGTCATATTATAACATTTGATTTTTTTGAGAAAATCCTTATTCATTGAGGAATTACGGAAAAACGCCATCTAGTGGCCACCATCAGAATCAATATGGTATAGTTAATAGATCTACGTGTAGAGGAAAAGAAGGGCTTTTTTTCAAGACCAAGTTGAATAAAATCGGTTTATCCAAAGCAGAGATATCAGCGTTTGAAAGAAAAAAAGTTTGACCTTCTCCCACCACTTTATTATTGAAAATAGAAAAAAAAACGATCCCTAACATAAAGTTGCATAATTTTATGAAGAATATGCTTATATTTTTAAAGTATTTTTATTAAGAAAAATCAAGAGAAAATCGGCATTTCTATTAATTAAAGCGAATTCCGCGATTTGCGTTTGGCATATCGCTTCTGACAGCTTTATGGAAATAAAAAATGCAAAAAGTTTAATAGTATATTACATACCGAGGTGGAAAATGATGTTTCTTGTGACAAATATAAATAGCTATGTGAGAAATTAACAAAGTAAGACCTCTGTATAACCACAAGCTTCGCCACCATCCACAAATTAGAAAAAACTTTAAGGTGATATTTTGGCAATGGCACTGAACAAGCCAAGCATGCAAACTTAAACTAGTTGCATATCGTGTCATTAAAAAAGTGTTTATGAAGACAGTGAGCGATTTAGAAGAAATCGTTTGTACTCCTCCTCAATTAAGAGAAGCCGCAATAATATTAAAACAAACATCTTGATTATTTAATGAATGTTGACATTTGCCCGGGTAGAAAGTGGTAACTTTCCACCCGAATAAATGTCATTTTTCACCTGGATAAATGTTAAAATATGTTTTTTTAAAACCTTTAAAAAGTCTGAAATGTGAAAATTATATTCATGGTTGTAAATAAAATAACTATGTTACCTGTTTGGCATATTTCATTACAATGACATGTAAACAAACCTTAGCAGTATCAAAAATATTCAGAAGAAGAATTGTTTCGATTTTTTTCTCGTTTTTTTCGAAAGTAGATGTTATTGCTTTAGGTCCTCACTGCAAAAAGCGATTTAATTAAAAGCTATACATTTTATTTATATTTTAAGAACATGTCGGGATAACCATAGAATATTATTACAAATCTATAAAATTAGTTTTTCCTTTCCTTTTACAAAATCATATTTTTCTTTAATTGCTATGAAAACATCTAAATCAACGCAAAATAATTGATTTATTTTACACTATTGGTTGGTTGCTTAGTAAAGGATCTTTGAAAGGTGCATACACGTTTACAAAAAGTGTGGTGGCTATGCTATAGTAACATCGTGTTCAAGAATCAGTTATTAGACAACCAAATACTCGCCAGAATCATTTTACAGTCAAACTCAAAGAAATTGATACCGTGCACAAATATCACAATGTGGTAGTTGTAGAAAAAGTGTAATATAGGTACAACAAGTTTTAAAATTATTTTTTCTACAAACGTGTTAAAAATGGAACTTTTAACACTGTCTACTAGCCTTAAAAATGTTACTTTAAGGCACTAGTGCCTTAAAATACCTACTTTACCTTACTTACACTTATATTATTGGTACAATTTGACAAATTTGAAAAATTAATTCCTTCGTCAGTTCTGCTGTTATCCGCGGTTGAGGAGGATTGAACAGAAACAGCACCATGTCCAGTTGATGTTGAAGCATCATCATCTGATGTCGTTGTTTGTACTGTATAAGCAATTTTCGGGCAATAGAATTTTTATTTTCTAAGGAATCCACGATGCACCCTTTCGCAACGGTTGAGGATTTCTATCCCCCATGCCACTTAATTGTCGTCAAATTTGCTCCAGCATCGAAGAGTAAGTTCACAGAGGAACGGCGAAAGCAATGCCCCGTATAGAGTGTTGAATTTGGAAGTTGCAGAAATCTTGTTATAGCAGCAGGAAATTTTCCGAACGTATTAATTCCGACCGGATTTCTGGTACATTTACCTTTTACATATTTTAAGAAGAGCCGCCGATGTACGACATTTGCTGCAGTATATTCTCGATAAAAATCCAAATCAAATTTTTCAACGATAGTGAAATTTTGTGGTACCTTGGTTTTGGTATCTGATATTTTAATACCTAATGAAGTCTCCATATCTTCCACGTTGTTAAGACTCAACTGACAACTGACAAAGCTCCTCCCTGCGGCAGGCACCAAATACTCCTATACAATCGTAGCTACTTCATAAGAAGGTACTCATCATCTGATGTGCACTTCAGAAACTGTTCAATTTGGTCTCTAGTAAAATTTTTTGAGTTTTTGGCCTGGTAACCCTCTCCTTGACGCTTCAAGTAGGCAATCAATTTAAAATGTTTGCTGATATCTATCTATGGGACCAAAGAGAAGATGACTTCCATACCTTTGCCTTTTCCTCAAAATAGGCCAGGAATATGTTTTCGGCATACTTTACAGAAACGCCTTTATTTTCACACCATTTTATAAATTTATTATGAGCAATCTCATATTGAGTTATTGATTATCGTGGCAGTAAATCCAAGGTAACTCAGTTGACAGCTTCTTCTGTGTCTTTAAGTGGATCGATTTCTTGTATTTCTTGCATTTTTGGCAAATCACAACAGCCAGCGCTAGCGTTTGAATAAAACTGACAGGACCTTTCAAATTTTAAATTTTTCTGTAAACAAATCAGCCAACAATGATGGTTGCTAGGTTTTATTGACAAATGTGAACTTATTTAATATAAATATACGATTCTATTAGAAACTACCTGGATGTAAGAGATTCTAAACATTTAATTTTCAATTATTGTATGCTTTTTATTGCCGTTTGTAGAAAAAATATTGTATGATATTTGTGTAAAAGTATTTTTAATTTATTAATTAATTAATTTTAACACTTATATCATAAATAACTATTTTACACTCGCTCGACTAAAAGACGCACAAACGACTTACTCGTGTGGAAAGAACAATTTTCAAAACTTGTTATACAATAAACTATTACTAGTTTTTATACGATATTTTGACAATAATAAGAATTATTAAAATAAGCTGGTATAGCACACAAGCGTGGACACAGGAAGCGACACATAGCGCGAAGCTCCTCCTCCATATTATTTGTTCCCTTGCAGTGGATCTACATTTTAGGGGTGTCCCTACATCTTGCTCGGCTAAATAACACAAATATCTGGGACATGTGCAAGCGGGAATTATTTCAACTGTGCCATTAAAACTTTATAACACTCTAAATAAGGGAGGATAGGTACACTTATTGCCACTTACCTAAGTGACGTGAAAAACAATTTAAATGCAAATCAAATCAGATATATCATCAGAGCTGAAATCCTATATTTTTCATAAAGCTATTTTTTATTCGTATTTGGAAATTCTAATAAAACGAAATATCCATTTTGTGAATCCCTAGCTGTCTGTGTATGCAAATAAGTTAGCATTTAATGACAAGGAGTAGGCAAAATAACCATACATTTTTGCCATCCTAATCTAAAATGCATCTGATATTTTTGTTCTCAGAGGGATCAAAAATGTATTTAGTTTTCTGCAGTCTGCAGGCCAAAGTTAAAATAAATAAATCTACATCAATTTTTCTACTCTCGAGATATTAGTTTGCTTTATTTTGACAGATCTGTCAAGCTTACTTTACTTTTTTTACATTTTCTTTTCTTAATGAAGAGTGAAACTTGAATGGGGGTTAATTGCAGAATTTTTCTTCAGAGTTTGTTTAGGTAGATTACAGCGGGACAGTAATTATTTTAAATGTTTAAGAGTCGCTACTGCATCGGTAGAGGAGGTTCAGGAATTAATCAGCTCCACTGCTATTTATGTGGATTGTGAAAATCAGAAGGAATATGTGATTAGCGGTAATTCTGCATTGTACTTCCACTCTGGCCGCTATTAAACCCCATTGCACCAGCGTAGCCTGGTGTTTTTAAATTTACCTCTGGCCCCCTTGCCTCCCTTTTTCCATTTATCTACCTAAGATTCTGTAACTTTCATATGACGTTGTTGCTTTGCGACTATGTCCTCTTCCTACTATGAATGAACGAATATAGCCCTTCAACATTCAAAACCAACCCAAATTGCTTTTCTCGTACATGTACCGGGTAAGTCAACGATTGCGCGGAGTAATTTTATGCCTTGAAGATAAAATTTGTCGATAATAAGCTTTCGTATTAAGATATGGTTGGATATCTGGCACATTTTAAAAATATTTTGAATTATAGAGGATGCGCCCAAAAAGTAGGGTGTCATAAAGTTACATTTTTTTAAATGGGACACCCTATATTTGAATACATTTATTAATTCTACGTATTATTTCATACATTTCTATTAATGATTTTTTTTCTGACCGGTATATTATTAGCTTATAACGTCTTAGTTACGCGGAAATTATAAGGGTCATAACTCCCTTGGGATATTAAGAAAAATTTTACATAAAATCAAACGATTGACATCTAATGTCAATTTGATTGTCATCTATTGAAACATTTATTCCACTTTAAAGCTGGATTTATAAACTCGAAAAGTTGGCGAGGTTGAGGTTCAGTTGGTGTTGGAAATAGGAGTTCAATTTAAACTAAAGGGAACACTCAGTTCCATTTATACACTCGTTCATGTTGTTCATGTAAAGCTTATGTAAGGTTCGAAAACTTCCCGGGTAGTTCGAGATAACCAATTTTTATGCTGGGAGTTCCGAATATCTAACCTCACAAACTTGATCATAACTTCAACCTCACCAACTTTTCGAGTTTATAAATTAAGCTTTAAAATGAACAAAATGTTACTAAAATCGGTCAGAAATTAAATTATCTATGTATCACTGGAATTATAAGGGTCTCAATTACCTCGGGCAATTGCTGTCCCTCGGGCTAAAGGCCCTCGGGACGTAAACTTTGCCCTCGGTGATTAAGACCATTATAATTCCCTAGATACATAAATAACTATAATATACGAAAAGGTTATAGTTTTTAAGATAAGTCGACTTATAATGAAAATTTTGCATTTGCAAGCATCTCGTTGTTGTGAAAATGCTACTTAAATTTTGGCTCTAAGCAATTCATAATTTCTATACTTACTAAATAAAGACAAAAAAACATATTCACTGTGAAATATTTGACATCTCATTTATAGGGTGTTTTCTTTCTAGGACCAAAGTCAGAAAACTTCTAGTTAAAAAATATCACTTTTATTAAATAGAACACCCTATATATTTTTCTGTCATCTTATAGCTCGTCATAAACTCTTTAACTTTCGTGAAGAACGTCCTTTCCCTATCTCTAATAGTTTTTGAAATATTTTGATATTTTGAGATTTAATGTACTCGTTATAGCATCTTTTGTCAATGGGTCACAGTAGCCATGGAAAATAAATGAAAATATAGAAATTTTGTTATAAGTGTCCCCTCTCCAAATCAGTTTCTTCTTAATAAATGTTCGAATAAATGTCCTCCTTGTTCAATACACTTGTCAATCCTTTTGATGATATATCCCCGGACATTGGATAACATGCCTCGTGTTATTGTTTGAGAGATATCCCTAATCCTATTCTCCATGTCCTGTCTTGTCGTAGGTGGTGTGACATACACCCTATCTTTTATGTAGCCCCACAGGAAAAAATCTAACGGGGTAAGATCACAAGACCTTGGTGGTCACGCAACAAAACCTCCGCGGCCAATTCACCTTTGACGATAGTGCTGATCCAAATATTCTCTTGCTTCACGATAAAAGTGGGGAGGGGCACCATCTTGTTGGAGCACATATTTTGACGTTCCTCATAGTCGACTTCTGCCAATAATCTTGGCAATGTCTGTTGCAAGAAAAGTAAATAATTACGTTCGTTTAAATGTTCATTAAAAAAATATGGCCCTATAATTCTGTGGTGAAGTATGCCGCACCACACATTAACCGACCAATGGTTTTGGGGTTAAACTTTTCGGACCCAGTGTGGATTCTCCATTGCATAATAATGCATATTGTGTCTATTAACAGCACCATTACTTCTAAATGTAGCTTCATCTGAATACATTATAAATTTTTAAAAATTTCGGTTTACCTCAATTTAGATACGTAACCGTTGGCAGTAAGTTACACGCCTTTGAAAATCTTCATCGTGAAGTTCCTGATGTAACTTGATATGGTACGGATGATATTTATTATACTTGCATGTTGTTCGGTTTGCCGTTGACTGTGACGTATCACCGAGCGACGCTAATTTACGGCTACTAACTAAGGGATTCTCCTCGACGTGTAACAGTATTTCGAGTTCTTTCTCACCATTTGTAGCTATTCTATTAACAACTTTACGTTTTGAATATTCCACACTGCCTGTTGAATTAAACCTTTCCATTAAATTTTGAAAACTTCGAGGACTGGGTGTTCATCGCTCGGGATATTTCGTCCTGTATAGTCGTTCAGCAAAAAGACAATTTTTATCTGCCTCGCCCAAAACATAAATCATATCGATTAATTCATTTTTGGAAAAACTCATTTTGAGTACCAACTTATAAAATGACCGAACAGTTAACTTTACAGCAAAAAGGCTTAATTTTTACATTGATCTGATTCTTAATGTCATCCACTGCCATTATTTTCTTTTGTTTTCCATGGCCACTGTGATCCATTGACAAAAGATGCTATAACGAAGACATTAAATCTCAAAATATCAAAATATTTCAAAAACCATTAGAGATAGGGAAAGGACGTTCTTCACGAAAGTTGAAGAGTTTATGACGAGCTATAAGATGACAGAAGAATATATATAGGGTGTTCCATTAATTTAATAAAAGTGATATTTTTCAATAAGAAGTTTTCTGACTTGGGTCATAGAAATAAAACACCCTGTAAATGAGATGTCAAATATTTCATAGTGAATATATTTTTTTGACTTTATTTAGCAAGTATAAAAATTATGAATCGCTTAGAGTCAAAATTTAAGTAGCATTTTCACAACAACGAGATGCTTGCAAATGCAAAACTTTCATTATAAGTCGAATTATCTTAAAAAGTATACCTGTTTCGTATATTAAACCATTAATAAAAATTTATGAAATAATACGTAGAATTAATAGATGTATTTAAATATAGGGTGTTCCATTTAAAAAAATGTAACTTTATGACACCCTACTCTTTGGGGCACCCTGTGTAATTCAAAATATTCTTAAAATGAGCCAGATATCCAACCATACCTTAATACGAAAACTTATTATCGACAAATCTTATCTTCTAGGCTCGCGGTACTGCTCACAGAACACCTTAAAAGATTGTTCTTAATCGTAAAAAAAAACAAATAATCTACCATCCCCAATGATAAAGTATTAATTTTTTTCCATTAAAATAAGCATCATGTTAATGCTGGATTTTCTTTTATCTGTCAGATTAGTGTCCATCCAGACACCTTCATCAACAAATTGTCAATTCGAAGTATACTAATTGACTAGTGTTGATAAAGTATCAACTATCCCAGAAGGATTATGTGCAAAAACTCACAAAATGTATTTAAATAAAGGAGCAAATTCAAGTTGGCACCATCCATCATTGTCAGTCACAGAAATGGAAACAACGTCTGTTCGCTGGATTTAGCCAGCTTTATTATACTGAGTGGCAGAGTGATTCTGGATCAGTAAACCTATATTAAAGCTTTTGAAATTTATTTAAAAGAGAACTTCAAGTTTGTTTCTAAGCGTTAAAGGGCTGTGAATTAGACAAAACAATCTGTGTTTTCAAAGTTGGATTTCTTAGAACTTAAAGTTGAGAAGGAATAATATCAATATGCTGGGCTAAACAAATAAGAAGAGATGATGGGCGCCAGATGCAGAGCAACGGGTAAGAGTAACCTCACGATTTCCAAAGTTAGACCCGCTTTGTCATTTAATAATCTATTTTTTTTTTAAATAGGCTAAAATCTGAGCCTGTCGCAAACTTAAATAATTAAATATGTTCACTTGTCCCGCCATATTGTTTTATTAGGAGTAAAAGCAATACTTTCATGACGAGTCTGAAAGTTTGCCGGACGAACAAAGTGAGTCCGGCAATTAAAGACGAGTTATAACAAGTTGCTTTTACTACGAATAAAACACACTATTTTTTCTTCAAACGTCGCGTCGTTTAAATATAGGAAGATAAAAATACAAATTTTAAATTTTTTTCATATACCGGGTGTTGCATCGTCGAGGGAGAGAGATAGGAAATCCCATGTAATTTTAAATGGGGTCAATTATTGGCTTCCCTAATTATTTTAGAGAAAAATTCTATTTAGGTTTTTTAAAGAGCACTAAAACCCACATTCAAAAGAATAACTTTAGATATTTTTGATGAGCCCGTTTACGGGTTATCGCCGATTTCTTTTTAACTATTTCTCCTTTTTATGGCCCCGTATTTGCGGGCACCAGTCAAGGTAAAAGATGACTGTCAAATAAAGTTGTCATTTTGAAATGTGTGCTTTATTGTTATAAAAACTCGTACATCGAAAATATTAGCCATGAATTACACTTCTGAAGAAAAAATATTGATGATTAAATGGTATTATCAAGGAAATAGTTATCAAAATGTGTCAGACATGTTTGCTGCTCTGTATCCGAATAGACCGATACCTGCAAAATCTACAGTCGAAAGGACTATCAAGAAATTTGAGACAAAAGGCACTGTAATAAATAACTGCAGATGTGAAGAAAGGCAGGAACAAAGAAGAGATGCAAGAAATGATAGGGACTTGCAAGTTTTATTGTGCGTGGAAGAAAATGATGGGAAGATCAGCACAAGGAAACTTGAGGATGACATAGGATTAGATCACACCACAGCGTTACGAGCTTTGAAACGACATAAATATTATTCATACAAATATGAAAAGCACCAAGAGCTAAGAGATAGGGACGAAATACGACGACAGGAGTTTTGTTTTGGTATGATGGAAAGAGCAAACATGGATAGGGAATTTTTAAAAAACATTTGTTTCACTGACGAATGCACATTTACCTTAAACAATGAACCCAATGTTCAAAATTATCGATATTGGAGCAAAGAAAACCAACACAGGTTTGTGGAAACAAGGACGCAATATCCACAAAAAGTTAATGTATGGGCTGGGATTTTCGGAGAAAATATTATCGGGCCATTATTTCTTACACGAAATTTAAATGCAGAATATTTTTTGGAACTACTTGAAGATCATATTTTACCTACTTTACATGATGCCGCCAGGAAAAATCAGGAAGTTTGGTACCAAATGGATGGCTGCCCGGCACATAGTACCCTGGCTGTCCGGGAATATTTAAACCGTGCTTTTAATGGAAATGTTATTGGCTTAAATCATACAGTAAATTGGCCAGCCAGGTCTCCTGATTTATCGCCAAATGATTTCTTTCTCTGGGGCCATTTAAAAAACAGGATATACAAAGATAAAAAATACCCAAATCTAGACGAGTTAAAAAATGCTATTTCTGCCGAATGCAATAGAATTTCAGTTTACCAACTAGCGAATGTAAGAAGAGAATTTTATGATCGCCTCGGTTATTGTCTAGCAGTCAATGGAGGAATATTTGAACATCTTCTTAAATCGTAAAGTTCTAACAATTTAATAGTACCTACCTATTAATTAGTAAAATATTGAAACATGTAAAATGTCATAATTAACCTTGTAATTGGATACTTTATTTTAGTTTTATTCAGATTAATTTGTACTCAAAAATACACCTTTAATATTTTTGATGTACGAGTTTTTATAACAATAAAGCACACATTTCAAAATGACAACTTTATTTGACAGTCATCTTTTACCTTGACTGGGGCCCGCAAATACGGGGCCATAAAAAGGAGAAATAGTTAAAAAGAAATCGGCGATAACCCGTAAACGGGCTCATCAAAAATATTTAAGGTTATTTTTTTGAATGTGGGCTTTAATAAACCTAAATAGAATTTTTCTCTAAAATAATTAGGGAAGCCAATAATTGACCCCATTTAAAATTACATGGGATTTCCTATGTCCCGCTCGACGATGCAACACCCGGTATAATATCACAAGAAAAAAAATTTTGTCGGCAAAATTTTCGAAAGGTATGAAAGTTTGTTGCTTGGCAATTTCGCGAATGACATTTTTGACAAAATCAGGAGCGAGATAATCTGACGATGTCATGAGCGAAAAACCTTGAGAACAATTTTGCTTGCACAATTTTTTCTCGAGTGGTATTCGACATGACTATTTCACGAGGAAAAAGACAAAGAATAAAAAATTAGAGAGCTTTTATTTAAGAATAAAACAAAAAATAACTTATTTATTGATATAAAAGTTACAGTTGTGATAATTAAATGTTTGTGCATTATTTGATTGATTTTGATTTGATGATATTACTTGATCTGGTGCTTTTTTTCTTAAGTTTTCAATTAATTTTAAATGATGTTCAGAGTCTAACTGCAAATAAGGCTTCAAAGAATTGGCATGGGAATGTCCTGTTAATTTGATCATTTCTTGCTCACCAACGCCATTTTTTGCAAGGGCAGAAATAGTGGAAGAGCGATGTGAATGTTTTGTTACTTTAAATTTTTTTGTATTTACCCCGATTTTTTCTGCTGAGAGTTTGATCCATTTTGACATGCTGTTGATTCCAATAGGCATGTTTTTGTACCAAATTCCTTTTTTCCAATGATTCCAGGATGAACGGTCAAAAAAGCCTGTCACTTGTAATTTCTGGATTGGTATTTCTTTTTTCAAATAATTTTAAAAATTGACGAATAGGACAAAGATCTTTGTTAGTGGTGTGTCTTACCAACCATTTGTTACTGGCCAAGGCTATTGCACCTCATTGTGTGGTCTTTGAAAATATGGGATAGTATTCGATACGTCCCGTAAATTCTCCTTTTAGGTCTAATTCTTGTTGGAAATAATGTACTTTGCAGTTCACTGCCTCTTTGCCTCGCCAGGCAAGTTCAAAAGAGAATAAGTGAAATATTTTTTTCTGTAGGCCGTCTGGGGTGTCTTCGTCATGAATTTTTATCATTTCCAATATTTCTTGTGTTGTTAGGGCTTTCGAACTTTCTTTTCTTTTCTCTTGGTTACTTTGAAGTTGTTTTCGTTTTAAGTCCTTTGCCAAACGGGCTGATTTAAAAACAATGTGGGTAAATGGGTCTATTTTTATATTAAATTCTTGATAGTACCTTTCTTGTAGCATCTGCGCCGTGGTGTTCCATATGCTTTTAATAATTGACTCTTTGTAGTCCTCTCCATTTAGTTTTTTCATGTTGTAACCATAATTTTTGCTAATTCTTCGGCTGGAGTATGCTTTTCAAGCTTATAATCTCTTATCAATAAAAACTGCGAAAACTGTCGCCAAATGGAAGTTTTGGAGATACGCGTATTTGGAGGTATATTCTCCGACACTCCCTTTTTAATTAATTTCTGTAATGGATTGTATTCCAAATCTGTTTTTTCTTCAGAAACACTCATTTTTGAACTGAACTAATCTGACGTTTGTTAACAAGAAATAATACAATGACATTTTAAATAATTAACAGAACCATGGTAACAAAATTTCTTTCGGTCAAATATTAAAATTTTGTCGCTGTAAAAATCACATGTGAATTTGATCAAGGTAGGTGCAGGTAGTAATTTTGCCAGTAAAAAACAGGCCGTTGCTATGACATTTTGCCAGTGTAAAACATTCTAGTGAAATAGTCATTTAAAAATGTAAAGTTTCGAATTTTACCTGCTAGCGTTGCTATGGATTTGTTTTATTATTGTATTGTTGGATACCGACGCATAATTCGATTTGACAAGTCTCAGTGAATCTTATTACAATCAATTTCCAAGCTTTAATTTCCTGTTTTAAAAATGCCATTTTTTATAATTACTTTGAATAAAAATGTCAGAATCAGAATTTACCTGTACGCCCCCGGAGGTTGCCAAAATTGCAGCAGATGTCGTGGACAATTTGTTGCCAACCAAATCCAGTAGTATTTACGAAGCTGCGTTCAAAAGATTCCAGAGATGGTGTAATAAGAAAGACATCAATAATAATAATTCTGAAAATGTACTCTTGGCGTATTTCTCTGAACTGACAAACAAACAAAAAATGAAAAGTTCAACAATGTGGTCACATTATTTTATGATAAGGTCAATGCTAAATATCTGGCAAGGGATAGGCATAAGCAAGGTTTTGAAGCTACGTGCTTACTTGAAGAAGCAAAATGAAGGCTACACTCCCAAAAAAGCTATAGTGTTTTTCAGGGAACAATTTGAAATTTTTCTATCTGAAGCTCCTAATCAGAAGTATTTGAGAATTAAGGACAATTTAGATATTACGTCAAAGAATACAAGATTTTTTATAAAATATATTATGGTATTTTTAGATTGTACTTGTTATTGGTATTTCTGGTGCATGCTGATCTGAAGAAATTGTAAAAATGACCGTTGATGACATACAAGACTTAGGATCTGCTATTCACATAAGAATTCCTGATAGTAAAACTAGAAAACCGCGATCGTTTACTATTGTTGGGGAACAATATTTAAGCATATATAAAAAATATGCATCATTACGATCAGAAGGCATGAATGAAAAAAGATTCTTTTTAAAATTTGTGAATGGTCGCTGTTGTTGCATGGTAATTGGAATTCATAAGATAAGCACTGTTCCTAAGGAAGCTGCAGTTTTTTTAAAATTACCTGATGCCATAGAATATACCGGTAACTGTTTAAGGAGAACTTCAGCTACACTGCTTGTAGATGCAGCTGCAGACATTAAGTGTTTAAAGCGCCACGAGGGATGGAAATCCAGTAGTGTAGCTGAAGGGTACATTAAGGAATCGATGAGCAACAAGAAAGATGTTGCAAAAAAATTTTACAACCTCATTTTACTGAACCAATCCCTATTAACATTGACATAAATTCAACAGTAAGTGGTTCCACGGAGGGTTTAATGCTAGAAAATAGAAAAACAAGTCAGCATCGCAACACCTTGTGTTAATTTTTTCTGGGGCCACAATAAATAACTATACTTTTAATCTGATGTTTGATAAATAGTTTATTGTTGTATTTTTTAAAAATAAATAAAATATACAAATAATATCCAACATTTCTTGTATTTTTCAACATTATTTATTTATGACACACACACATTTTCTTCCGCTGTCAGCGGAAGAAAAAGTACTTTTACTGTTAAAAAAGCAAAACTTTAAAGTCAAAAAATTAGTAGGAAAATGTCAAGTTGATTGACGTTTGAAGAAAGACATACAATTAATAACACACCCTCAAAATCGGCAAAAATAGATTTGCCGGAAAATTTAAGGTTTGTTTGAAGGTTAGTAGATCGTGTACCATCTTTGATAATGCTCGAAACTAATGCAAGCAAACGATAAACCAAACCAAAGAAGCACACAACCAGAGGATCAAAGACAAACTTCTTGAATGTCCTAACGGCTCAAGATCATTTTAGTCGGTAGCTAAGGCCGTCAGTCAGAACTTTACAAAGTCAACCATTCCACCTCTAACACGTTCTGATGGCACCATTGCGACCAAAGCACAGGAAAAAGCAAACTTACTGGCGGAACTATTATCTTCACATTCAACGGTTAATTTTCAGGGAAGTACTTGTCTTAGATACAGTCTTGGGCTGCGTAAGTTTGATCACATTACACCCGCTTTTCTGAACTCTACTTGGTTGTACCTTCAGGAAAGATTCTTTATTCACTTAGCACTATTGGTCTTCAAAATATCTAAGGATCAGACACCCAAATATCTGTATGATAAATTGATTAAGGGGAGTGACGTTCATGAAAGAGCTACGCGCCATCGCGGTCTTTATTCCACTCCAAAGCATAAAACTGCATTATTCCAACGATCCTTCACGTACAATGCAGTTAAAACGTTTAACTCACTGCCCATTGATATCAAGTCTTGCGTATCTGTTGACGGGGTACGAAGAAAGCTAAAAAAGTATGTAACCAATGGAAGAAACTCACTTAATAAATAATATATACAGTGCGTCCATAAAGTCTTGCACAAATTCATTTAAAATTTAGGTATTTACTTTTTAAAAACGCTCGGACACGTCAATTAGTACTTTTGTTTGTGCATTTTTTAACGTAAAATGTTTTTATACAGGGTGTCGCACGTATGAGGTATGAGGTCATCAATAAATGTGTTTAAAATAAATTTTCAAACGTCAATATTTCGGAAACCGTGATTTCCAGAGGTGTTAAGTGTTCATCATAGAATTCAAAATTGATATAATTTACAGGGTGTTCCATTAAAAAAAATCCTTGATGACCTCATACCTCATACGTGCGACACCCTGTATAAAAACATTTTACGTTAAAAAATGCGCAAACAAAAGTACTAATTGACGTGTCCGAGCGTTTTTAAAAAAAGTAAGCCCCTGAATTTTAAATGAATTTGTGCAAGACTTTATGGACGCAGTGTATAACTCTTAAAACGTGTCCAATAATTACCTACTCGTAATATTGTACTCCACTAGTTATCTGTCATTTCTATTCTTGTATGATTAGGTATAATTTTAGAGTATATTTATTTATATTACAGTAGTGTTTACAGTTTATTGGTCTTAAAGGCTGGTTAGGTAGAATAGCTATGCTAGACCTCGCCACCAAGATATATTATTTTGTTTTGTATCTAGTTTCTTTTAATTAAATAAAGACCTGTTTATTTATTTGTTTATTTATTTATTTACTCCACCGAACATTTCCCCTGTAGAATCGAGAATGCCCGAGATTGTTTTCCGCCACCGCCATGTTAAACGAATCTTGAGGAGTCTTGACCAACGGTCTTGACACTAAAAGGCTTCTTTCTGGTCCTGACGATATTCCAGTCATTGTAATTAAGACACGTGCTGACTAACTGGCACCGGTATTTTGTAGGCTTTTTAACTTATCCTACAAAAAAGGAATATTTCTTCCTTGCTGGAAAACTGCGCGAATCCAGCCCATACCCAAAAAAGGCAAGAAGACCTTGCCAAATAGCTATCGTCCAGTCGCATTGCTTTCAGTTATATCAAAAGTTATGGAGAAGGCTATCAACGATAAATTATTAAAATACCTGGAAGGCTTCAACATTATTAGTGACCGCCAGTATGGATTCCGTAAGTCTAGATCAACAGGAGACCTTCTCGCTTATGTTACTCACGTTTGGAACAACGCAATAGAACATCATAGGGAGTCACGGGCGGTAGCACTGGACATTTCCAAGGCTTTTGACCGAGTATGGCATGAGGGGCTCCTAACTAAAGTGAGAGCATACGGAATGCCGGTTCAATTTTGTTCATTGCTGTCGAGCTTTCTTAATGACCATTCTCTGCGAGTGGCGATGGACGGATTTCTTTCAGACACATTTAATATCAACGCCGGAGTCCCTCAAGGTTCTATATTGTCGCCCACCCTCTTCTTACTATACATTAACGATCTTTTGGAAAAAAATAAAAATCCTATATATAGCTTCGCTGATGACAGCACACTTGTTTCATCTTTTACTTTGGATGCTCGGACATCGGCTGCCAATGCACATCTTTATAGGCAGCAAGAGGTCTTACATCTCAACAAAGACCTGGAAGAAGTTCGGTCTTGAGGTGACAGTAACCAAGTAGAATTTAACGCTAAAAAGACCCAGGTGGCAGTTTTTTCTAGAAAATTTAATGTTGAAGAACCGGATGTAGTTATGGCGGAACACTCGATTTCCTTGGCTTTTGGTTATTAAAAACCTACTTTTGGAAGTTTTATTCTATTTTAAAGAATTCTGTTTTAAATTAGAAAATAATAGTCTCAAGACTGATTTCAAAAACGAACATCATCTTATATACATTCAAACATGTGTCGTGGAATAAGGAACCTAGGTTACAACTTACTGAAAGCTCTCATAATTTGCCATACTTGTGGGATATTCAAACTAAAGAGATGAAACAGAAATAAGAAAACTGCCGAATAATTTAATGTTACTGTTATTGAATTAACGCGTCGCTCTCTTTTTAACCTCACAATCTCAATAAATATGCACAAATTCCTGCCGAGGCCAACGCAAACGTTACCATTTGACGTTCTTTTCATACTGATGTGAATGGGAAACGTTCCGTCCAAGTTGTTTTGGAAACAGTTTCCCATATGTTTAAATATCCTTTTCCCATCCTTTCGCATTTTTTTTTGTATCATTATTTAAAAAAATTATTTTATGCTTAATTTAAATGTTTTAATTAATACATAGGTATTTTTTCTGTACATGCAATGAAGTGCTTTTTATTTTTTCTCTCAAAAACGAAGCAAGATACGAAAACAATTAAAGGAACAAAAAAGTTGTATTATTAGTTGGTAAATCAAAAAAAAAATATCAAAATTAGAAAAAGATCAGTGGCGTACATTATTTCGTCAATTATATTCGTTAAGGTGCTCCCCGCGACGCCGCTGGACTTAATCACTTTAATCTAGTTAGTGCTAATTAAGCCCCTTATCATTATGAATAACGGTATCAAATTTCAATAAAATCGGGAAAAGGATATTTAAGAAAATTATAAAAAAATGATTTGTTTTAAGAAACTTTAACACCATATATATCAAAAACGGGGCAACTTCGGACACATGCTTATTTTGCTTATATGAACTTTTTCTCTTAGAATATTATAAGGAATCACTCCCTTAAGTTACGTATCGTACTTCTGAAATGAAAATATTGTGACGATAATCTCCTGTTATGGTTTTAATTTAATGCAGATTTTAGGGAAATATAGCTACTCAAAGGTCAGACCCTGAAGGCACGCCCATGTCTGCCAATGTGTGGCTGACCAAAACCTACTTTCTATTGTATTTGGGCCTTTTACAGGGCAAGGGAAGCAAATAAAGAAAGAAAGGGTCTGATATGCAATGTAAATCGTTATAGAACCTATTAAAATTATTTTCAGCGCCTTGTGGGCGTTTTGCATATTAATAATTAAGATATGACATATAAATATGTATATTTGTGAGAACTTTGTTCTCTAGCCACTTGCTGAGACCCTATACAATAAGGATTAACCAAATTATGCTAAAACAGCTATTCTCTGGGCTACATGCCCCAACGAGCGCTGAAATATATAGCAAGATTTGGCGTATTTTGACTAACACTGTTAGTACTAAAATACAAACACAGATTGCAGAGACTACCGGGAAAGCAAAGAATTAATCTTTATTTCCAATGATAGAATGCTACGCTGCTGCTACCTGTAGACCGGTTTCGAACTCTTTGGTTCTCGTCAGTACAGGGCAAGCATGACAAACAGTCATGCTATCATTGGAAATAAAGATTCATTTTTTGGTTTCCCGGTAGTTTCTGCAATCTGAGTTTGTATTTTAGTACTAACAGTGTTAGTCAAAATACGCCAAATTTTGCTACATAATTCAGCGCTCGTTGGGGCATGTAGCCCAGAGAATAGCTGTTTTAGCATAATTTGGTTAATTCTTATTGTATAAGGTCTCAGCAAGTGGCTAGAGAACAAAGTTCTCACAAATATACATATTTATATGTCATATTATGATTACCACATGCCAAGTAGTATTCTTTTACTACTTATTGTGTTAATAATTAAAGTTTATTACTCAGTCAATCTCAAACAGAGTATAAAGCTTTTTTAGAGTATGGCTAGACCTTAATTGCCATATTGGTGATTTAAAAATACAGATATTTTCGTTATTTTAAAAAATGTCTATAAAATAAAATACCCTCTATTATTAATAATGTTGGTGAAATCACGTAAGATAACAAAAGGGTTATGCGGTGGAATCAACCAGGCATGTCTTAAATTACTACTCTTGAAAGTCAACCTAGGTTCCTAGATAAAAGGTAAAGGTGAATGAAATATAGAACTGCTAAGGTCTCAAGTGAAAACATACCCAATAAAGAATCTAATTACTGAATCGAAAACATTGGTTAGCACTTTTGGGGGGTTGTTAATCACCTGCAATTTATTTGTAATTCTAGCCTGTAGGTCTTCTAAATTTTCGAAAGGGGTTTTAAAAACCGAGTTTTTAGTGTTCGGCCATAAAAAGAAGTCACACAGTGTGAAATCGCAGGGGTTTTCTTCGAGAAATTCTTCCATACAATTTTAATTTTTAAAAGTTACGGACATGGTGCGACGTCTTGCTGGAAGTAGCCTATTGGGTTTTTTAGAATTTCATGGCGATGACGGTATCGCACCAAATTGAGAATCCCTTTAATAAAATCTATTCAATAAACCTTCTTTTGGATATGACTTGAACTCCACATTCTCATTTGTTAAGAATTAAAAACCCGATGCCTCATTAGTAGAAAGGATGTTTTCAAAGACGTTTCCATTATTATGCAAGTTACCCATAAACCACACTAAAAATTGTATTCCCTGCGGATTCAAGTTAGTAGCAATGGTTTAATTCACAAATGTTGAGAAAACCGAGTTTCTTTTAATTTATGGTGAATGCAATAGAAACGCTTGACTGGCGTGTAGAGTTTATTCCCAAATTTCACTATATATGGAACTTTTTTTTTTTTTTCAAAAGTTTCAAATATAGCGGAATTTTAGTACAAATCTAAAACCTCGCTGGTCTGGTTGGGGGGATAGCACGACTACCACTAGATGTCGCCATGTGCAACATCTTGCATATGTAACTTCACATTATGTGTTAAAATGCACTGTAAGGTCCCTTTCTTCCCCAGACTCCATGTGAACAGCGGAATATTGCTGTTAATGGTGAGACCCTGTAGATAGGACCGCAGGGGGCGCGAGGCAGGCAAGCCTAGGGGGAGTTAGCGGAGATCAGAGCTCAAAATAGCTCTGGCCATCGATAACTCCTTCAAGGTAGGCTCACTGCATCTTTCGTTTTCGTCAGACTCTATAGCCTTGCCGAGAAGCCGTAATACGGCGAAACGCGTCCAAGGATTGAGTCTGGCGGAAAGAAAAGGGACAAACTTATATCTTTTAATAAATCTTGGACGGAGCCTAGACGATAGCACATGATTATATTGCAGGTTCCGTAGGATAGATTTACTTGCTGGCTTAGATGCCGAATAGGGGTTTGTGGGTGGTCATTTACAATTTGCCTCAATTCTTCTCTTTTTTGCACAGTACGAACTTTTGGTCTCCTCCTGCCTTCTTTTCTATTTACACTTTCAGTCTCTCTAAACAAAGCCATGGATTTATTCGAATCTTGGCGAAACTGGTTGAAATCCATAATCGTGAATACCATATTTAATTTTCTTAAAAATAAAACCTTGACAATTCTGTTTTCGATCCGCGGAATGCTTTGACGACTTTATTTGAACTTACGATATGTTCCTTATTTATGTAAACCATTCCTACCTAGACATACTAGTCTCAAGTTTCTGGCGTATATGCATTTATTTGTGAAAACTCCTTGAAGAAGTTCAATAAATTATTTCCACCCAGGATCGATTTAAACACAAAAACTTATTTTTGAAAACTGTGATAAATAAGAGTATTTTGTAGTAAGCTCTGCGCTGAGCTATTGTACAATTTTAATTGCTCAGCTTAATACGAAGCATACCAGGATTTCAAGGGTTAAGGGAGTGTGAGTTATGGTCCGTAGACCACCTGGTGTATATTTATAGTGGATTAATATCAGTAAGTTTATCATTTCGGATAAATTGGATTACAAAGTAATGGTCGTTTTTAAATTTATGGCACATGCAGTTCCAAAATGTCTGTTGCTTATTTGATATCTGACATATTAATATAATTAGGAAATATATCATTGTTGATTTAAAATCTGATTGATTCCCTTGCCCATGCGTTGTAGTCTAGCGACCTATCTTATTATTTTTGTTGTTTGTTGTAATAGTACAATAATGCAACTACTTTATACAGGGTGTTTCAGAATTACGGTACATAACTTAGGGGGGTGATTCCTTATGATATTCTAAGAGGAAAAGTTTATATGAATATGTGTCCGGAGTTGCCCCGTTTTTGGTATACAGGGTGTTAAAGTTTGGTTTTTATCTTCTTCTTCTTCTCTCTCAGCCATTATCTGTCCACTCCTGAACAAAGGCCTCTTTCATTCGTTTCCATGTTGTTCTGTCTTTCGCTGCATGGTACCATCTTCCTCCCGCTATTCTTTTAATGTCATCCAACCATCTCCTCTGTGGCCTGCCGACACTCCTCTTTGTTTGCCGTGGTCTCCAGTGTACAAGCTTTGACACCCATCTGTCCACACTTAGTCTGGCAACATGCCCAACCCATTGCCACTTAAGCTCCGCGACTCGCTGCATTATGTCTGCCACCTTCGTTCTTCTTCTTATTTCTTCGTTGCGGATTTTGTCTCGTAAACTAACACCAAGCATTGCCCGTTCCATGGCCCGTTGCATTGGCCTAAGGTTATTGGTGTATTTCTTGGTTAAAGCCTTTGTCTCAAGACCATATGTTGCGATACTAAATATCCTTTTCCCGATTTTATTAAAATTTGGTGCAATTATTCATAATAATAAGGGT